>JAJTVB010000005.1:2400000-3600000 GCA_022530565.1 Madurella mycetomatis
TAGCAACCGTATCTAACATTGCGTGACGCGACTTTAGGCGCGTTCACAGTCACGATCTATTTTCGGTCTACCTCTACCCTGTACACGTAGTGGCAAAAAGGTGCGTACGCTCGACTTCGGCTCAATCATCATCTCCGGTCACTACCCATCTTGCTGGCAAATCAGCTGGCGACTTCCCACGCACGCTCGCTCGGGAATCATACAAGGGTGTCGTGTCAACTGCCAGTGCGATCCCGTATTCAATCTCGGCAGTGTTCCACCCTAGTCCTACTTCTGGTATCGCATGAAGTGGCTGGAAATTTCAACATGCTACGCTACTGATGCAGAACCTTGCTGTCGAGTTCCCCTAGCGATAATCCAAACGCTAACATTTCGAGATTGCCAATTCTTCCAGACTACCTTTGCGCTCCGACGTTTCTCCAACATCCTGGGATACAACATTCCGGCACCGCCATCTACCGAGTCGAACCACTGGAAAACGGGCAGGAGCGGCAAATCAATAGGCCACGCGCCCGACCCGCGCTCCCAACCAGAACATCACAGCCGCTATTGGAGCCGGCGACGGATTATATCTGTGAGTGGTTATCATCGCATCCGATCACAGCGCGGGAACGCGTCGTCGCATAGCGGCGGCTAGACGTGTCGTTGGGGAGCGCACAGATCCAGGTGGAAACCTGGTTTTCCCGTTGCACTCGCGACGAAAACCTTGAAGGTGATCTGCGAGAGCAGTTTTGGTGTCCCAAGGCCACAGGCTGCGGTTCACAACCGAGCCCCCGCCCCCCTCCCCCCAAAACTCGCAGCACGTCCTTCGTTTTCTTTTTCCTTTTTTCTCGCTCCTCCTCCACCCCCCCGGTTTATTCTCTCGCACTGGCAAGCTTATGCGATCGTAGAAACAGTACAAACGAGTCGGTCGAGGCCTTTTTCTACTCATGGGATTGACAATGGCTCAACACCGGCAGGCTCCCCGCCATTTCAAGGAAGAGCCCGGTCATGACTCGGTAAGTGTCCACATTTGCCGTTTATTTATTTTTATTTTTTTCCCTCCAAATGCAATAGCCCGTTTTGTTGTCGACATTGCCGCATCATGGCCACTTGTCCAGTCAATGTCATGCGACTCGCCCTTGCGGTAGTGCCACGAGGCCTGTCAAATCACAGCTATGTGCTCGTACCGCTTGCTCGGATCAAGTTTGTCTCGACGAGCGTACAAGGGCATCAAAGGCCAAGAGAAAACAAACAACAAATAAGCCCCATGTCCAATTCCACGCTTGTCATTTCCTTGTTCCTTGACCCCGGCCAGGTTCGCAATTGTTCCAGAAAACGGCATGCCTGTCGCAAGCTTCGCCCCGGGATGATGCGTGGCCGGGGATTGTGGGAATTACAGGGGCCCATCTTGTTTCACCAGCAGCCAGGGCTTCGGTAATATGCGACAGGGGGGACTGTGCCGGGGGGGATGCAGCACGCTCCCGCTCTGAGCGGTATGTGCTGCACCACCAAGGATTGAGCATAATGTTTGGCTCAAATGCACAAGTAACCCCCATGTTTGCCCACAGAAAGCCCACAAGCCAGCAGCCCACCGAATGATGCCCAGCCAAAGTTGGTGGCGGCCAGCTGCAGAGCACATCATCGCAACTGGGACTACGGTGTCGGGGCAGGCCGCACCCACAGCATAAGCTTCGCGCTCACTCACCGAATGGTCACCGCGACGCGGATGAGCCCAACACCGCGCCAGCAAGATGGCACCGGTGTAACGGACCGGGCAATGCATGGCCGCTCAGGCCGCCGGCAGAGGCGACAACGGCGAGGCGGCTGGAGAAACAAACTTACCTTTCACCCCACGCGCCACTAAACCAAAACACCCCTCCCCCCCCCCTTTCTCAACTCCATCGGCACTGGTACAAGGATGAGAGAACGATCCAGCGATCGGGCTCTCTCATCCTGGAGTCAGTTGTGGACGCGCTGACGACACTCGTGCGACGGTCTTGCCATGCTGAGGAATACTTCCAGCACTGCAGAGCTTGGCGTTCTAGAGTCAGTCGCACCGTTAGTGAGTGGGGCTCTGGAGGCGACACACCGCTGCTGTGGGGCTGTTACCGCTGCTAGTTGTGTGGCCAGCGCGTTCTCTTGTCACTTTTGCTCCTGCCGGGGTCCACCAGTCGCAAGTTTTCTCGGAAGCATGACCTCGTGCCCGTCTCATCTTGCCTTCGACTGCCCGCCCGCCCGCAATTTTGTCACCGCTGCAAATGCCATCCCAAATTTGGCATCATCAATGGCTGAGCGGCAGAAACGCCATGCCGCACCGTTCTTCGCGCTCTTCCCTCCCGCGGCCTCCGTCGTTAACCTACTGTTTCAAGCGACGCAGTCTGGAAAGATGCAATGGAAGCCAACGGTCGGGGGAGGATGCGAGTGGGACGAAGGAACCACATTTCGGGACTGCAGCCAAGGCAGGGATTGGCGTGGCTGTCGATGGGGGGCCCACCCTCCCACTCACCGCCCCTTGTCCCTTGCCCGAGAAAGAACAGAGAACAGCAGCAGAGCGGCGTCGGCCTGTCAGGAAAACCCCTAGAGGCTTGCCTCTTCAGTGGCTAGCCCCGGGTGGCCATTCCTCGTTGGGCAATGGTCGTGTTACTCGGCTCTGGGGTCATGCCGCCATTGGCCATTTCATCTAAAATGGCACTCGCCCCCTGTTCCTCGTTTTTCCTTACACCCTTGTCCCACCGTCATCCTTGGCGCATCTTTCCACAGACACCCACACCTTGGCAATTTTCTTCATCTCGCTGAGGAGACCGGGCTTGTTTCTCGGTGTTCACTTGGTCGCTAGCTTGCGAAAGAGGCGTCGCTGGAGTTTTCACCCCCCTCCGTTCCCCAACCAGCCTATATCAGACGCTACTAGGCATTATCATCCCCTGCCCAGCCTCCCATCATCGTTATCTATCTCTGCAATTACCATCGAGCAGCCCCCCCTGGTCTCCTACATAATCCGCCATCCCCACAATAGCGAATTTTCTTACCCTTATTTTCATCCGTCTTGGTCAGGAATTAATCCTGTCGCTCCCGCGCCCCTCGCCCCAGCATTGCATATTCGGTTAGTGGCCCTGTTTCTTCGCGCAATTAGCAGTACCACAGCACCACGCGGCCGCCGAGAAGGGAAAAGAGAGAAGCCCAAGTGGGAGTCTCGAAACCTCGGGAGAGGATTCCGAGCCCTTCTTTGCTCCACCCGGTGGGTAGCATTGCCTCCCTGGCTCCTCGCAGTCGGTTTGGATGCCGGGAGGAAGGGGCCTTGTCCTACAAAATCCCACCCCAAATCCCCGAGGCTAGGCCACCTCAACCGTGGATCCCTCGCCTTTTTTTCAGGGGACCGACATAACTTCCCGGCTGGCCAGTCCTTGCAACGCGGTCCGCAGAGAGAAAAAAAAAAGCACAACATCCCCAGACGCGTCCGAGGCACTCGAGAACACACATGGTTTTTGTCTCGAAAGGAACCCTGTACCGCGAGGACTAATGGTTGTCTCCTCTATGCAGCATCACACCCACCATCAACAGCAGGGTCCTGTTCCCCCTCATCTGCAACATTCTCGACCCTCGAGCATTGTTCATCAGCAGCATCACAGCCAGACCCCGGCGCAGCAACAGCAGCAGCAGCAGCAGTCGCAGCAGCCGCAGCACTCAGGCGCGTACCCCCCGGGACACTCGGTCTACCAGCAGCAAAGTCAGGCGAGCAACTCGCAAGACCACGGGCTGCCCTACTACACACATCCGAGTCCCTACAGTACGCCGGGTGCGACAAGCGGATATACATCCGCAGGTACGTCTTTTTCTAAATGTTTGATTCCTGCCTGAGGAGGGTAACGGGTGGGCTGACGCGGTCGCGCAGATACCGGAGACATGATGGCCGCCACAATGCCGAGACCTTACCCGCCAATGTCATATCACACTCCCCAGTCGAACTCACCCGCGTCGGTGGCATCGCCTTCAGGTCATGATCAGCAGAGGAGCATGTACGGGCAACCTCCCTCGCAATTACACCAGCAGCCGATGTATTATGGGGCCCCTCAACAGCAATACTCGTCCATGCCGGCGACGGCTGCGCAATCTCCATATCAACATGCGCAACAACAACACCAGCCCATGGGCTCGCAGACGAGCATGATGATGTCTCATACGGCCCCCCAGCACCAAATTGGTCAGCATGCGCCGCAGCATTCCCAGTCGGGGATGACGGTCAGCCCGCGCCCGGATAAGATTGAGACACATAGCTTGAGCCACCGGATATCTGGGACCTCTGCACCTGTCGCGATCGGCAGCGCGTCGTCAACCAGCCCTCAAAATGGCGCACCGCTGTCCACTCCGACAGGTTCTGCCTCGGGGGTGAATCCAAATGCCGCCCCGGGCCCGATCCCGGCCACTACGCCCTTGGTGGTGCGGCAGGACACGAACGGTGTGCAGTGGATCGCCTTTGAGTACTCGCGGGATCGCGTCAAGATGGAGTACACGATCCGTTGCGATGTCGAGTCGGTGAATCAAGATGAGCTCTCGGCCGAGTTCAAGACGGAGAACTGCGTGTATCCCCGTGCGTGTTGTCCCAAGGATCAGTACCGCGGTAATCGGTTGCAGTACGAGACGGAATGCAACACGGTGGGTTGGGCGCTCGCTCAGCTGAACCCGCCGCTCCGGGGCAAGAGAGGTCTGATTCAACGGGCCGTGGATAGCTGGCGGAACAGCAACCAGGACCCCCGACTGAGGAGCCGACGCGTCCGTCGGATGGCCAAGATGAACTACCGGAACAACAAGACGGGCTCGACCACCCCTCATGCTACCCACATGGCGGGTGCCCCTGGTTCTGCTTCGACGGGCATGACGACTCCAACGGCCATGGGCCCCGGTGGCAGCGCAGCCGCCATTGGCAAGCCCGGGGTGAACAGCATGGCTTCGCATATGCACCACCACCACGCTCAACAGGACGGAAGTGCTCAGGGAGGAGACGAAGTCGGTATGTTTCACCAGATGGCCTAAAGCGCGCGCGTTGTTGTGATTAAGTGTGATACCTCAAACCGCCTGTTTACATGCGCCTGCATTTTTATTTTTACTTTTTATTTTTTCCTGTTTGGTTGTGTCTGGATTTTTTTTTGGGAAATAACTCGCCTCGTCGTCCCCTTCTTAACTGTTATATACCGGCTCGCTACCATCGATTTCGAGAGCACTCTCACCTGGGCGACAAACAGGCATCCTGGTACAAAAGAAAGATCTGTACATTACAATAGTCGCGTTTGCTGTTAGTCTGTTTTGCTGGTTTTCGGTCGTCGTTCAGTCGTCTGGCTGCTGGCAAACTGCTTTGCATTGCATTCTTGCTCTGCATCGCACACACTTATCAGCATCGCTCATCACATACCAACCAGCACCTTCATCCTCATCATCACCTTCTGCATCGGACCCGAGAAAACCGGGCGAGTGTCTGACAAGGAGCCTGACTGAGATCATGGCAACCTCAAGATGCGTATCTTCCACTGTTGTATCCCGAATTTTGCTGCGTCGTTCTCGAGCTTCTGCGAGTTGCGTTTTGCTCTTGCTGCGCCGTCTCGGTTTGGGAGCATCACACTATATGATCCGACACGCGTTGTTGCAACATGAGGCCGGGAAAATCCCTGGACTCGATGAAACCCTGATCTGAGCTAAGGAGCGCCAAGCTAACCACTTCTGATCTCCTAGGGGACGGGGAATACATGGATGACCAACACCATCACCACCATCCACCCTCCGCACAGCAGAGCTCAGACGAACGTCCTGCCCAAGTCTTCACCGGCTACGGCTCATACAGCGGCGCACCGCACGGCCCCTCGGCCCCAATGTCCTCAATACATGACAGCCTCAACGGCTCCCCCCATGGCGGCGGAGTGATTCCCGCCCACCGGCCAAACCCTGCCCGTACCTCTTCGCACAATGACGGCCCCGAGGACCTGTTTCCTGACATTCCCGAGGCCAAGAAGCGCAAGTTCATCCTCGTCGAGGATAGCGATCGCCAGAGCAGGCTAAGGGTACGCGTCACGCTTGACGGCGTCGACACGCGCGAGATTCCGGATAGTTTCAGGAAGAGTAGCAGTGTGTATCCGCGCTCGTATTTTCCTCGCGAGATGCAGTCGCCACCACCTAGCGCGACGGGCAGCAAGTTCTTTACGGATGATGCAAGTGACGCCACCGAGGACGATAGGACGACGGATACCGAGGGAAGAAGGTCGGGGCGTGGCGGCAGACGGGGACGGACTATGGTCAAGGTCCCGACGAGCGACGGCCAGGAGGGCGAGGTGGCGATCCCGAGGACGAGAAAGGTGTTCCGGGGGAAGGAGGTCAGGTTAAATGATTTGGGGTATAGGATGGCGTGGCTGCAGAGTAGGGTGTTCGCCGGACGGACCGTCTTTCTGCAGAGAGCTTGTGAGTCATCTCGCTTCTTGTTCTGGCGGCGTTCCAGTTTGTCAACGGTGACTGACGGGTGTTGCGCGTAGTGGACTGCTACAGGAACAAGACGCGAAGTGCTATGGAGTCGATCATGCAGGACGTCAAGCTCGCGGCACCGCATTACGAGACGCGCGTCGGGAAGCGCAGGTGGAACGAGAGGATGCGCGGCGTGGAGAAGGAGGAAGAGTCATGATGAAGGGAGGACTATGACGCATGGCGGAGGGTACAGCACGATACACGATTTTTGGAGGGGAGGCATTTCAGATCTTGTGCTCATTAGACTCGATGGGAATTTCTTGCAATGGCAAGGTGCTTGCTGAGCCTTGGTGTATTTCCTGAGACTCGGCCAATCATGCGATGTACCGCTGCCAAAGAAGAAAATAACATCATCCCGGGCATAGAGCATTTAACACCGGCAGGCGTCTCACGACTGGTACAGCTGACGGCGGCATTAGTGTATTCATACTGCTAGTTAGTACATGTACGGGGAGTGTTTAGGGGGCGTTGTTTGAGCACATAAGCTGGCAGTGCGGTAACGTGAAAGTTATCAAGGGATAAGTATACGTAAATACTTATAGCTTGACAGTATCAAAGGAACGCCAGTGTCTAGCAAGTCGTGTCAGGGGTGAACGGGACATGCGTGGAGTGCACCTATGCCTTGCTCGTGCTGGCTCATTTTGTTACTGATCTAATCGGTATATTGCAGATACGAAGGGGTACTTGAGGGTCGGTGAGAAGAGAATCGAACCAACGCTGGAAGGGAGGCAGTATGGTGCGACGGGGGACGGCACTCCGGGCCTGGTTAGGTCCAACAGACTTTTAGCTTGCCAGGGAGACCACATGGCCATCATTTTCACACTTGGCCGTGAACGTCTCTGTCGTGATAGTTCAAGACCGACACATCTATTCCATAGCTGGCAGTAGTTGACATGATGAGAGCCGACTTGGCATCGTCGATGGTGCTGTTTCCACTGTCAGACATCGATGTCGCGGCATGCCATTAGACGGTTAGCCTCCCAAGTGCTAATCCGCTCATCACTCCCCCTTCAACCATCTTGCGAACGCTGCGGGGTCGGCCGCGTTTTCCCTATTCGTAGGGTCAGCCAAGCGTTTCCTTTTCGTGGACGCTTCAACTGAAGTAATCCTAGTCTTAGGGCCTCCCTCTGGTGCTTGAGCTGAATGAGTATTCCCTGACGAAGGCACACAATATCTAGGGTTGTGCCGGCCGCGACTCCTCGTTTTACGAACAAATAGGCCTGTGCTGGGCTGGCAGTCCTCTTTCCTTGTCTGGTGCCCCGTCGGGTCAAACTCAACCCCCCCCCCCCCTCCCGGGAACGGTGGTTAAGGGCATTCACCACCTCGGTTTCGGGCAGCAAGCGGCAGAAGGCAAGCACCAAAACAGGAAAAGGAAAGGGGGAGAAGAAAGGGAAAGAAAAGACTCACCAATGCTCAACCGCCCTCCCTTCCTCATCGAACTTCCACACCCCACAGAACCGCATCGCGATCTTCCCCCTGGGTCTCCTCCCCTTTCCTTCCCCCTCCCCGCAATCACCGTCTCCGTCGTCCCTCCCGGCCCTTATAACCCCCATCACACAGCCAAAAACCTCATCCGCGACGATACTCTCCGCCTCCATGGCCAGCGTCCCGCCCGTGGCGGCCACGAGCGCCTCCGCGTGCGCCTGGACGGCCTCGATGCCGCGGACGGGGGGCCGCGGCGGGCTGGTGAGGTCCCGGTCGGCAGGGTGCAGAATGATGTGTGGCGAGGAGATCTGGGAGAATCGGGTTATATCGGCGTACAGGTGTATTAGGCGGGCGGTGGTGTTGGGGAAATCCTTGGGCGGGTTGGGGTGGCCCTGGGCGGCCGTGGTGGCTTTGGATGCGGAGAGGGACATTTTGGTGACGCTGGTACTAGTAGTTATATGGAGCCGTGGGTTTGTGGTTACTTGAAAGGGCTGGTGATGGGTGTGATTATGAGTGCTTCGGGTTGTTGAGTGGGTTGCTTGGTGTAGATGACGGACAGCGAGAGTGTTTTGCTCAGAGTAGTAGTGGTTAATAGTAGTAGCAGTAGCAGTAGCAGTAGCAGTAGCAGTAGCAGTAGCAGGAGCAGGAGCAGTAATAGTAGAGATGCTGAGTAGGTGGTTTTCTATTACCGTCGAGGACGCGGTTAACTCATATATATTTCTTGATGAGAGGCAGAGACTACGGAGGGGTCGGGCCTCAGTATGATGCCATGGCGGATCCAAGACGACCTCCGTCGTCGGGCGTGTCCTCCGGACGTCCGACGGGTAGGACAGGAGAATGATTGGCGAAGCTACACAAGACCACCTACTCAGCCACCTACTTGTGATTTCATGGGTGATACCTGGTTCCCGAGGCGAGGGGGGCAGGACTATTGATTAGATACTGTAGATTAGATAGAGAGGTTCTTGCCCCGCACTCTGGATAGACATCTAGAGTAGGCTCAGCAAGCCTCAACAACAAAAAGCAACATATTCAACTCAACTGAACCACACCCCCTGTACAGTCCATTCTGTATCAATGGGGCTAGCTGTTGGGGCTAGCTATTCTGACTTAGCGCCCGGGGTCACACCTGGCAGCCCCGAAGACCAAGCCGCTCGACGGTTAAGGGAACAGAGAGACTATTCCTCTCTGACCTGGTTAGCTCCGAGAAGATACCAACCGAGTGAGTCTGATGATCATTACTCGGGGTGTTTCTCTACGTACGCAGCCGGTGCATCGCCGATCGGGCAGTGTGAGATGTCATGTGGCCTTCAATGGGAGGGTTGGGGGGTTGGAAGGATTGGAAGGATTGGGCTAGAGAGGGCACAGTGTATACAGGCCCAGGAATCCAAGTCTATTGAATTACTGTTGGTTACTTACAGCTTGGGTATGTCACTAATCTCGTTGGACATGGTGGGCTTTTCTGAACGGTGCTGGGATGGTTCTGGCTCACATGGCTCAAATGTCCCTCCTATGGCGATATGGCTTGGATGCTGATACTAAGTTCTTGACCGCCTTGCCGAACAAACTGAGCCATGAGCTATCCGGCTATAATAATGCCTGACGCCTTGGCCTATAAGATCAGTTTTCCATGGCCACTCCTGCTCCTCAGGAAGACTCAACCAGCCCCGTAATAGCAGTGACGGAGCATATCCAGGAAACGAAGCATTCCTCGGGCTGATTTCTGTAAGGAAGGATCATGCTGGCCATATCTGTCCTCTTTCAGGGGTGCACGTTTACGAGATGCGGCAGCTGACAGTCGATGGTTGATCACGAGGTGCCGAACTCGGACTTTTGCCTCAACAAGAAACAAGCCACCCAAGCGTTGGCTAACTAACTACGGCAACGGAGAGATAGGAATGAGCCCTAACTAACCGCCGAAAACACCAGGTGGAGACACTGACATGAGGCGATGTGGGATTGGCGCCGTCTGAGTCTTTCCCGAGCGAATCAACCGACTGTTACACAACACGAGATGCTTTAACTATGACAACCGTATTCGTGGCCAATCGCGATAGTCCATCCGTCAAACACCAAGTCTTAACACGTACAAACCGTCGATTGCGTCTCTATTAATGTCACAACCAAAGGCACTGCACACTCCTGTGTCATATCTTCATAGTACTGCTGAGTACTGATGCACATCAGTTCCGCCACCCAACCAAGGACCTTTAGAGTCGCACGGTGATGCCGCCCCGTACTCGTGGTTGTGAGCTTTACGAGGGTAATAGAGCCACAAGCCCACTCTCGATATAAATGCACCCCGCCATCCTCGGGAACGCACAGAACACCTGACCGCGATGTGAATTACGTCGCTCGTCCCCACATAATTAAGTGGTGTCTTATCTCGGCGATATCTGCCTGCTGCTTACGTACTGTACTGTACTGTACAGTAACGTACAGCCGAACCGCATCAAGTAAGAAAAGGTGGAGGAGGCGACATTTCCGACATTTAGCTTTTCTCCAACACAACCCGAAACCAGATATGCCAGCCACAAGATTACCTAAGGAACCGTCCCAAGGGCGGCTGTGCGCTTATGTACTGTGGGTAGTATCGGGCGTGCCATTTCTGTGTCACGGGGAGCCGTCTCGAGGCCCCCTTTTCCCAAGAGGGGCCCAAAGCCGGAGTTCATCCGTACAAACCATTTCCATCTTAAACCCCGACTGACGCTCGGCCTGCACCCCGTTCGTTTCACGTTTCTCCTGCCGCCGGGCAAGCCCACTCCCGAGCGAGCAAAGCGGCACAACAGCGGCTAGCCATGACAAATTGCCAAAACACCCTCGACGGGGGGGTAAACTGGGGTGTGAGACACGCAACGGGATAGACGCTAGGCGGACGAGGCACGATCCGAACCTCAGCATTTTTGCCTTGCCCGCCAGCCAGCAAGTCCACACCTCTCACACCTTCACTACCATTCCAATTACCGTGCAAGGCAAGATAAGCTAAACCGGTCACAGACCGGGCGAAATCCACTTCGGCCTTCTCTCTAAGCCCACTACCTACTACTGACTACCTTTACTTGACATGCTTTTCTCTTAAAGTCTCTCTCGTAGGTATTCACGCATTACTCGTGTGCGATGCGATGATGTCCGAAAATAATAAAAATGTCATAACATCGCCCATTCGATACTTATCGAGACTGACAAGCCAGACCGAGAGAGAGCTAAAAGGAAAATGACGAAAAGGAGATAGATAGATATCCAAGAAACAACGACCGAGAGCGTCTTCCAATTCTTTTCTAAAAAAAAAAAAAATGTTAAAAAAAAGGGAGATATGTGAAAGACTCTTTCCTCTTCATCACCACTCAAGCTCATCCTCCCAACGTCATCAACGGAAATCAACGCCTATCAACCCACCAACGAAGACCACCGCATCAATAACCCCCCCAACCAACCACATTACCCTAGGCGTGAAAATAGAAAAGAATATGGTACACACTCCCTTCCGTCGTGGAACCAAAAACCACCAGCGCCGGCCCAGCCTAGCCTAGCCTAGCCCAGCCTAGCCGGCATGGGCCCGGGACGCCCCGGCATCGGGTGCAGAGCAAGTGGGAAACGAGGGTATCAGACACTCCCAAAGAAACAAATCTGTCATCCAACGATACCAAAGGGACCTGAATCAAGCAGGGCTCGCGCCCCGTCTCTTCTTTGTCAAGCCGGCGTGAAAGCAGTCGGCCCCGAACAACGGAGCGGCGCTGTCCTTGGAGGGCAAAGGCCAAAAGTGCGGGGTGGCACATGGGGTGAGGTGGCCCCGAAACAAGGGGAGCTCAGGGCCGTTTAAGCGGCAGCCCGGCATGCGGCTTCTTGCTGGTTGCAGTCGCCGACTGACAAGCCCTGGGCTTGGCCCGAGTTGACAGCGTTGGCACAGGCGTTGTTCTGGATGGCACAGGCGCGCTGGACCGCGGCCTCACGGCTGGCAAACGTGTTGCCGTTGACCGAGAAAGGACGGGCGGCATCACCGGTCTCTTCTACCGTCGGGGCGGCAATACCAGCAATGGCGGCGCCAGAGTCACCATTGTTATTTCCGTCGGCGTTGGCGTTCTGCTGCTGACCATTGTTACCGCCCCGGCCCCGGCCACCGCCCCGGCCCTGACCATTTCCTTGGCCGTTGTTGTTGTCATTGCCGTCCTGGTTGTTGTTACCGCCCTGGTTGTTGTTGCCGCCCTGGTTGTTGTTGCCACCCTGGTTGTTGTTACCGCCCTGGTTGTTGTTACCGCCCTGGTTGTTGTTGCCGCCCTGGTTGTTGTTGCCGCCCTGGTTGTTGTTACCGCCCTGGTTGTTGTTGCCACCCTGGTTGTTGTTGCCCTGACCGTTGTTGTTGTTGTTGCCATTGTTGCCGCCGCCGTTACCGCAAGCACCGCCTACGCTAAAGTAACGGCAGTCTTCCTGAGACCCACGCTGGGCGACAGGCATCAAGACGGGCTGATGGTTGGACGCGCTAGACATGGTGCAGAGACGGTAGCAACCCGCTGGGAGACCGCCGGTCACCTCGGTAGAGAGCCCGCCCTGGCCATTTCCAGCATCGTTGATGCCCTTGAAGAAGGCAAACTGGGTGGGGTCAAGGGGCGTGGTTGGGTTCAGCGTGTTGCCGGTGTCCTGGACTGTGACGTGAGTGTGGCCAATGATCTGGCCGGCTCCGTTGAGATCCTGAGGGGCGGCGTAGTACGTGCTCGTGGCATTGGTGAAAGAACCGAGTTGCATGTTGTTGATCTGGAGCTCGATGGTGAAGGTTGTGAGCTCCTCGAGGTCGTCAAAGTTCTGGGGGTTGGTGATGACGGTGGAGACCATCCTGTTGACGGACGGGATCTTGCCCATGGCTGCTCGCGATTAGCATGAAATCGGACATCGATTGGGATGGGTCTACATACGGATGCCGTTGCAGGAACCATCCCGGTTCTGGAGACCGTTGGTCAGGGTCTCGCCGGAGCAGAAGTTGATGAAGTTGGCATTGTCACTGGAAACGTGGTTAGCGCGCCCAAGTCAATAGTCCTCCGGGGGCTTGACGTACGTGGCAGACTCGACTTGGCCGTCGGCGGCGCCGTTGCCGTTCTGGCCGGTGGACTGAGAGCCGGTCTGGATGGCGTTGGCGGCAAGACAGGTCTCAGTCGCGCCGTTGTTGTTGCCACCGTTATTGTTGTTATTGTTGTTACCGCCATTGTTGTTGTTATTGTTGTCGCCGCCCTGGTTGTTGTTGTTGTTGTCACCACCCTGGTTGTTGTTGTTGTTGCCGCCCTGGTTGTTGTTGTTACCACCCTGGCCACCGTTGAACTTTCCACCACCGAAGCCTCCGCCGAAGCCTCCGCCAAATCCTCCGTTGAACTTTCCACCGAACCTTCCGTTCTGCCGTCGCTCCAGCTCAATGGGCGATCGGTACTGATGGATCGAGGCCGCCTCGGCAGCCACGGTCAGACCCATAAGGGCCACCACCGCAGTCTTCATCATCATGGTGGGCAGATGTTGTTCTTTTTTGAACGACGGGTCGTCGAGAGGGAATCAAGCTCCGCGGGAGCTGAGTGGTGAATCGAGAAAAGAGATGGTTCCAGACCGTCAGAAACAAGAATTTTTGTCCAAAAGGAGTGGTTGACGACAACTGGTGCCGGCAAGCAAGCGATAAGGTATGTACAACAGTAGGTACAACCCACGTCAGAAAGGAACGAATGAAAGGTAGGGAAAGAAAAGAAGACGACACACTACCGCCGCAGAGAGCAAGAATAGGACATGGTCTGAAAAGAGAGGGCAGGAGGGGTCGTGGTGAGGTCCCGAGGAGCTGTTATAAGGACTAGCTCGCTCAGCCGAAAGCTGCGACGGCGATCTGACGACGTCGCCAAGAGTTCGTTTCTTCATGTCCCGTCAAGCCAAGCGGTTTCGACTGCCCGCCCCCTCTTCCTCCGTCAAGGGACGGCGCTGCCAAGCTTTCTGCGACCAGGAACCCAGACAGCATAGCAAGCAGTTGTGTGCGGAGTGCAAGGGTAGCGTAGGGTTGTGCGGCTCCACGGTTCCAAAACGCGATGGCGCATGGAGGAAGGCAAGACAAGGGGGGTATGTCAGAGTCGTCTGACTGCGTGCGAGAGAGCGAGGGGGAACCCGTTGCAGCGTCAAACGGGGCCCCGTCAAACTTTTGCGATGACAGGGGCCCTGGGCTGTTGGGGAAAGTACCTTATGTACAGACAGGAACAGGGACATGAGGCGTGCCTTGCAGCTTGCAGCTTGCAGTTGCGGCTTGCGGCTCGCAGCAGGTAACGGGATGCCGGCAAGTCATGCGCTAGGATGACCAGAGAGGACCTGAATGGCCCAACGTTAGCGTTGTCCACCCCGTCCATGATCGTAGAGGCCTGCGTTGACGGCCAGCGAGGCGCCCGCCCGACATTCAGACGGACGGGGTGGTGCAAATGGTAGGCCTGCACGCCGTCTGCTCCCGATACAACGGCCGCGCGAGTGCAGAAACGCGCAGCGGTAACGTACCCCAAGTGTTGGGATGCTTGGGTTGAGGTTGATGCCGCTTCTGTGCCAGATCTAATCGCGGACCCCTGCTCGTCCCAACTCGGGCCAATGGGGCGCCTCGGCTAAGGGCGATCGGACAGCTTGTGTCTCGGGATGAAGCATAAGCGAACGAGCATTAATCGGCACCCTGTAACCTCAAGAACCTGGAGTAGCGCCCCACATTTCTCTTTCCAGGGCGCTTCTCGGCCTCCCGAGGCTGACCGTAGGCGATCCCTTCATTCAACCGCCACCGGCAGGAACCCGCTGAAGGATGCCGCACCGGAGTTTGTTCCCTGTCTTTACGGGAATATCGGCATGCCAGCATAGCGGCAGACACCAGATTACAGAGTTGGTTGCGATCTCCGTGCTCGCCGTCCCCCGCATTGGCATCGGTCCCCTTCCTCTGTATCAGGACGCACCTGCAGCTCGGCGTCCGGCAATAACTGCGTTTCGCGTCGCTCTCGAGTGCCAACCGACAAACCAACACAACCCACGGGATCTTATGACGGATGTCGAAGCCGAGGAGATCATCGAATCTGACATTGGCCTCTTCGGCCAGCACATCGGGTCGCCCTACGACTTCGCCTTGGCGCGGGGGGCTCAACCCCGGGCGACCTCATCTGTAGTGCCTCCCCCATGGTATACGAAGAGTTCGGATTGTTGCGGATTGTTCCGGATCGTTGCGACATTGCGACATTGACATTGCAGAACCATGGGATTCACCACAGGAACAATAGGCATCAATTCCGTGCCCCCAGCCCCAACAGTTTGCTCAATCTGAAAGTGCTTGGCCAATCTCCTTGTAGCCCAGGATCGGTAACTATCAACGGAAGAAAAGGAAAAAAAAAAAAAAAAAAAAAAAAACCCACTCTGAGTCTCTTTCTCATCAAGCCGCACGTGCCGCAGACGTGCAGTTTTCAACACGGGGGCTTCTGAGCGAGTGTCCGCCTTGACGTCCGCTGCGTCAGCCTCCTGCCCAGCTGCAGCGTCCGGGGATGGGCGACTTGGCAGCCTAACCCAATCCTTAACGCAGGGCTCAAGAGCCCCAAGCTGACAAGAATGCGACTGCAATCTCACCGAAACAACCTTCTCTTCACGGGGGCTAGCCTGTCCTCCCCGTTTCATTGCAGTTCCCATCCCAGCCATGGGATGGTTCGAAGTACAAAGCGCAAAACGAGATGGGATGGCAGGCCGACCCCTCAGTTACGTAGTAGTCACATTGCGCGGCCAGACCAGTTCGCCCGTGATTAATCGGAAATCCTCGCTGGATCGCAACCATGATATCCGTTACGACCGGATCCGAGTCGATCATGTTATCCCCAGCTTTTGCGCCGAGTAGCACTTCTCCCGCTCCTTGCCCGCTGCTTGGGAAAGCTTGGGAAACATCGAAGTACCGATTCCCAAATAAAGCGTCGACAGTCCTGGGGACGATGGAAGCGCGATGCTCGGCGGCAAACAGGGTGAAGCCCACCCCTGCACATCATGAGACGACGCAGCACTCCTGGTATCTCCCCTCAACTCCCCCCACCAGCCCCGATTCTCCGACGCCATCAGTGATTCCTCATTCTTTGAAACGATGTAACTGTTTGTCCGACCCAACACCTTGGGTTTGTAACGCACTTGACGAAGAGGTAGCAGAATACGGAAAGAACTTTGTTCTTTAAAAACATCATCAAGATAAAATTCACTCGCTTTGTCGGCTCGGTCGGCACTCTCTCTTCCATTGGAAGCCCCCCCCCTCCCCCCCCCCCCAAAGTCTCCCAACAGGTCCACATCGGTCTTGATGGCTGTTTCCCGTTATTCGAATTTCTCGACATTGCTTGTCGCAATTGCCGCAGGCCCGCGACCGGGGATCGCCAGAACGAAACAATAGGAACCGCGGATATGCTCGGCCAAGCTTGGTGCCGCCACCACCTCTCAGCGTCGCATCGTGATCGATGACGCTCTGCGGGAAGATCACGCATAGGGTGTCTGCTCGCTTTTGGGAGAACACGTTTCCGCCACGCCCCAAATATCGTGCTCGGTTATCGCCGACGATCGTTTCTCGAAGGATCCAACTCTAAGGCTTCTACACAACTCTAAACCATCCCGCTCGAGGATTTCTTCCAGCCTTCCTGAAGAGCGCTTGCACCGGCGTTAATGCAGGATGAGCTCCTCTGTTGCCGTACTACGCCGCTTTCCGAATTCAAGGGTTGGGAGCCGAGACTTCTACCAAACACAGAAAGTCAGACCCAACCCGAAGCTCCTGGGGCGTGCAAGCTTTGATTGGGTCGGTGGATGGGTATATTGCGAGCAGCTCGGACAAAGTCTACTTCGAGGTTTCGAGGTTGGATCGGGAAGGTATTCTGTTGCCCAAAACTAACGTACTATGCTCCTGAACACGTCTAAACCTGAAGGACCGGCAGCGGGACTGCCTGGGTGAGGGACCTCCCCGCCGGCGAACTCAACATGCACATGAACCTGGTCCTTCCAGTGAAGTGGGCAGCACTACTTCAGTCTATTTCAGAGCGCAACGATCCGAGTACAGATCACAAGGCGTCATCGGTATCTGCGAACTGCTGGGATGCTAGTGACTACTAGAACTGGGCCCCCCCATCACAGACTCTCTCGCTATGTAATACCAGCGCCACCTGGGGGAAAGCATTCCGACATACTGATCTAGAACGCCTGGCTGATCTGCCGAAGGCGAATCTCGATTTTGTCGGCTCAGATTTCTGACCAGCGAACACTCTCATGCAGCGTAAGCCACACTGGCAAAGCTCCTTCTTGGTAGGGATTAGAAACCAAATCCGCCTCGGTTTGTATTCGAGACGGATAACAAACCATAGAAACCTCCGCAATGGGTCCTGGGAGACCCTCAAAGAAGTGCTATATTTGATTAGGGAGTGTGTCAGATGACTGACGTTCCTTACGCTAACCAGAGCGACGAATACGTCAGTCGGATTTCTTACGTTAGGTACCTCATCCAAGGAACCTTGAGTGATGTCGCATGCCGATTGTAGTTTCGCCAACCTGCCGAGGCTGACTGCTAGGTTCTCAAGCTCGGGAATGTTAGCAATATCGCTTCCATACCCTCCACCCGCAGCCGGAGCTTTTCGTTATCACCCAAATTCAAAATACGCTGGCTTGCTCCCAGTGCCTCTACGTCATGCGGCAAGTCACAGACAAGCGATCAGGTGAACTCGAACCTTGTTCCGTCTCATATTACCAAACGTACAGAGCGAGGCAGCCATTGACCATGAATGTAGCATTTACCCTGCCTTCTGGGAGGTGCTGATTAAATCCTGAACAACAGAGTTCTCTCATGGACGAGGACCCAGTGGCAGCATTGGATTTTTCGGCCATGCGAATATCCCATCCGCTAAGACGTACCTTGTCAACATTCTCTAGAATTTGCCTTCGGCCGTGTTGTTTCGTTCTCAAGCCGTCAGCGGTAAGCGATTCCCTTCCTTGGCCACACTCGCAGTCGCCGCTGGCTAACCACACTACGGTCACCGATAAGGACCCTACCGCCGTCGTTCACCCTAGCCGGCCCCCGAGGCCCAGACCTTGGCCAAACAATGAGTTACCAACTGCGCCCAGCGCCATGAAAAATGAAAATCCAATTCGATGGACGGAGTTTGACATCCAACACGTCTCCCTGGCTTGGCCAAAGTCAATGGCACCAAGCCGTTGTCGGATCAAACAATCCACCTCGTCAAAACGGCCAAGGAAGCTCCGGCCGGGCAATACTTGACTATCCCGTCCCTTGGGCCCGATAGAGCACATGAAAACGACCAGGGACGCATAAATACCTCCGAGTCGTGGAGAAAATCCCACTAGAATTGTCGTCCCAGCTTATCGAGAATACCGTCATCGCATTTCTTGAGTTGGGTGTCGGCTACCTTTGGATCGACTTGCTTTGAATTTGTCAAGGCGGCATGGCCGACTAGCAGCGCGAGTCTTCTCTAGTGCAAAGGGTCTCCTCAAGTGCCTTCTGCAACATCTCTGTTGGTGACGCCATAAACTGCACCGAGCCTATGTTCAGCTTCCGGAATCCCGATGTAATCCTCCTGCAAGTCTCTCGACTGAATGTCAACCATCAGCACGGCAATGCAAGCAGGACCACGCGGACTCATTTCTCGTCCTCGACGGCTCTTTCTAGAAATTCTGGTCCGTGAATGTCCCTAGCGTGCTCGGGTGTAGAGATGGAGTGTCGGGAGAACTTATACAATGTAGCTTGACACAAGCCACGATGTGATCCAAGCTCAACCACTAAAACTTCTGTATCACCTATCTCTCGTGCAACCCCCGCCCACCAAATCTTTCCCTTTTCTTGCACACTCATCGATATCGACTTGATATTACGATATAAGGCAACCTCGCTCGTTCTCCGCAGGAGGAGGTTAGCACGTGACGGGCATCACGTCGATGTCGAAACAACATCTCTAGTTCCCCTTGCATTCGAGGCTCATGACAGCCTCGCGCAAACGACCTCTGCGATGCTTTCAAACTCCACAGACAGCTTGGCACGCACAACACCACGTGAACCCCCGCATTGCTAAACCCTGTCCTAAGTGAACAGCACTAGCACATAACTAGTGACAAATGCATATTTATTTCCAAATCCCTCCGGAAGTCCCGAGCAATCACCCCCGCATTCCCATCTGGAAGACGACCACACCCATCCCCTAGAACTGCCCGTTTCACTCTAAATGATGGCTGCCAAGGGAGACGGCCCGGCGACTAAAGAGGCCATCAAAGTCTATCCTCCGGCAATCGAAATCGACGTTGATGTACTGTCCAAGTGTAACCTTCCCGTTGGACTCAGACTTGCTAAGAATGACATCTTATAGTCAACCGATGGTACCGAAGAGAGCGTGTAAGCGCTGTTGTGCCCTTGAGGTTTTAGTAATTACAGTCTATTTAACCAGACACTGGTTCCTAGTCAGGAAGACAGTTACGCCACATCGCTGGCTTCGAGTATTCAAAACTATCCTGTCGAGCATGGCCGGCGCTACCACGCTTTCCGGGCAGGCAGTGAGTGGAATTCAACGACCTCGGTAACGGTTCAGTATTGATATGGATACCGGCAGGGTATTCACGACCGAATGACGAGGTTCTTGGCAGCCCTGAGCAATTTCCTCCGCGCAAAGTCCAGGTCCTAATAGCAGTGTCTTACTAGCAAGAGATGGACCGCCTGTTTATTCTTCACGAGATCATGACCCGGGTGCAGGGCGGCCTCTATAGCGCCCCCATCGACAAGGACCGCACCAAGCGCATTCTAGATATTGGCACCGGCACTGGCGTGTGTGAGAATCCCTTGGCCTGCCTCATGCGGATGTCTAATGCTAATTAACCTACGTTTAAAGGGGCGACGTCCATCGCCGATCAGTTCCCCAACGCCACGGTAAACAGCTTCTTTGAGCTCCCTACCCTAACCTGCGTATCTGACATAGCCATACCGTACCTTCCTCTCAGATAATCGGCAATGACCTCAGCGCCAATCAACCCTCTTTCCCCCCCCCCAACGTCCGCTTCGAAGTTGACGATGTTGAAGACTCCTGGGTCCACCCCAAAGAATTCAGCTGGATCTTCTGCCGCTATATGGCCGCCAGCATCCTGGACTGGCCGAACCTAGTGACCAACATCTACGAGTCTATCCCCCCTTTCCCCTTTCCCCTTTCCCCTTTCCCCTTTCCCCTTTCCCCTTTCCCCCCTCCCTCAATCCTCCCTCCTTCAATCCTCCCATCTCGCCCCCTTTTCTAACCAATAAGCAATACTTACAGAAACCTCGAACCGGGCGGATGGTGCGAGTTCCAAGACTTTGACCTGCAATACTACTCGGACGACGGCTCGCTCAAGCAAGATGACGCACTGCTCGTGTGGTACGTTAAACCCGATCCGCTTCCCGCCCTTTCCGGCCGTTCCGGGGGTCAGGCGGTAGGGAGAACCCGCCTGCTACCGAGACAGAAGCAGTCGCTCCCGAAACCCCTCGCGAGACCGTCTGGACGGGGAAATATGTCGCTGACAGTGCTGGGACAGGATCTCGACGCTGCTGGACGCTGCGCGGGCGCTCGGCCGGGAGCCCAATCCGGGTTCTAAGCTCGAAGGGTGGGTGCAAAAGGCCGGGTTCGTCAACGTCGTGCACAAGCGGTACAAGATCCCCATCGGGCCGTGGGCGCGGGACCCGCTGCTCAAGGAGATTGGGTCGTACAACTTCATGCAGGTCGACAACGGGCTGGAGGGCCTGTCGATGCGGCTGTTTACGAGCGTGCTGAGGTGGGAGGAGGACGAGATCAGGGCGTTGCTGGCACGGGTGAGGGCGGATTTGAGGAATCCGAGGATCCATGCAATGTTTGACTTGTGAGTTTTCCCTTTCCCGTTCACTGCCCTTGACGGCGGGTAGCGGCAGAGAGGGGATATGTAAGCTGATTCGGAGGGAATTACTGCTAGCCATATTGTTTACGGGCAGAAACCGGAATGATTTGCTAGGCAGGCCAGGCGGGAATTCAACGCGTATCAGTGGTATAGGAATGCTACAACTATCGCAAATTATCTCTTGCTCATGGAAATAGAAGTGCTACATGAACCGGCCGCTCTCTGGCCCAATGTGTTTCCGTGGAAAGCTTCAAAAATGTCCAGTTCCTAATTAATAGTACCGTCCGTAGGAAAACCCCGTCGTATCTTGGATGCCTGAGTGTCCCAACAAACCCAACCTGTTATCCTATAGATCTCCTATTGATGGTTGGTGTTTTAGGCTCAAAACGATTAGATCCAGCCAGGCAGCCAAACGGTATCCCGCTTTTGCAACCTGTACCTCCACCACCGGCGCGGCGGCTTCATAATACTCCGAGCCCAGCTCTTGGCCGCTGATGGCATCCGGACCCTCAGGCAAGACTAGGAGACGAGTCGAGACATGTTAGCTACTAGACTGCGGGATACCTAATATAGAGCAACAGCTGCAAGAGCAAGTTATCACTCACCTGCCGTGCAGACATAGGCATTCCCCTCGGTAGCCCAGGCCAGGGCTGTAGACACGGGATCAGACAAGTTGGCCGCCTTCAACCAGTCATCCTTAGCCAAGGCGAACTTGCCCTCGTTGATCTCGGCCGTGAGGTCGTCCGCCCAGCGCTTCGCCGCCTCGTAGGGCTTCCGGCGGACGCCGCCCACCAGCTTCTCGGCGATGCTCGAGTCCCAGACGTGGTGCAAGTTGAACTTCTTCCCGTCGAACAGCACGTGGATGCCGTTGCCGCCCTTGGCAACGTTCTCGGTGTGCAGGGGCTGGTGGATGTCGCCGACAAAGTGGATGACGAACTTGGCGGCCATGACGCGCTCCGACAGCCGCAGCTCCGTGTCGAGGAGCCGGGTCGTGTAGTTGTGCAGCGCGCTGACGACGCAGCCCTCCTTCTTGCAGTCCCGCTCGTAGTCGATGCCGCAGTAGGTCGGCGGGTCATCCTTGGCGTCGATGTAGTGGAAGGGGCCGGTGAAGCGACCCCATTTGGTGTAGCGGAGCGAGTCGGCCCATGTCGCAACCCCGGCGAGGTAATCCTCAGTGTTGTTGCGAAAGAGCTGCTGGAAGTAGAATGTTGTGTCGTTGGAGACGAAGTTGCTGGCGAGGTAGGCCACGGTGATGTGTCCAAGGCCTGTTTATTGTTCTTAGTGCGCTGCGTCGCAAAGGGTGTTTGAGGGTTTCATACCGCCCCATGCCACAGCCCCAGGTACGGCTGCCGCGCCTAACGTGAGTGTGGATATCCTCATTGTCGACCCCTCTGCTTCAATCTCTCCTATCTCTCTCCTACAGTGTACTAGATCAAAAAGGCACTATATAATACAGGATGAGATCGAAATGAACAGGTGCTGTCACGAGCAAGACATGCCGATCTGGGATCGGTCAGCTGTGTACTGGTGTAGGTTCTGGTGTTGCCTCACCCCTGCGAGTTGCTGGAGAAACGCGCAGGCGAATCAGAGCCGCAGACGGCCGGTTCAGGTCGCGTGTCGCGCCGCGCCCTGTCGCCTGACGGCGGTCAAGTGGTTCATCAGTTTGTCGCGTTTTCTCCCACCTTCATTCTTGCTGCCACTGGCCTGCTGTGTACAAAATCACTACTATGTACGGCAACGTTGCCTGATGCAGCTCCTTGCCCAGGTATCCCATGCATCTAGCGTGGAATCGGGCAGGTATTGAACCGAGCGATCGCCAAAACTCGAGGTACGCTGCGCAACCCCCACTCCCTCAATAAGAGGTGCGTAATTCGAGGAGCGCCACTAGCCGATCGACCCGATCCCCGCAGATCGTTTGGCCCACCCACGGCAGAGTGAATAGGAGATGTGGGGTTGCTTCCTGAGCGCTCTGATGCCACCTGCTTCCATCATCTGCCCGATTGTGCCTCGCCGCAGCCGTGCGAGTTTCCCAATGCGGGCGGGACCAGTGATGCAAAGGTGCATTGCAGCTACCCAACCAGACGACAAGCCACTGGTTCGGTGAACCCTGGGGACAGCTCGTCTTACCTGACATTTCCGGGGTTGGTCTCTTATCTTTCGCTGATCCGCTCCGCGCGATAAGGCGCCCTAGCCTGTATCCATGGCTTTGAACTGACTCAAATCCCACTGCTGCAAAGTTCAGATGGGGCAGCCAACCTCCTTTTGCCCAACAACGTGAACTCTGCACAACATATCTAGGCCCCGACCTAGGTTCCTCGATTCTCCATCGCAGGACGCTCTGTGCCCAGGTCGGTCGCACCGCCATGCGAAGTTTTATCGCCACCGCCCCGGAGGCCCTCCAGGCCCCCCGTGTCGGCGAGGCGCTGTCGGGCATCTTTGGCAGCGTCAGTTTGGCGGCATGGATATGTCTTTTGGTCAGTTCCACGAAATATTGCAGCGCCGAAGACCAATGACTGACGGCATTGCAGCTCCCGCAGCTCATCACCAACTACAAAGCCAAGAGCGCAGATGCCTTATCAATGAAGTTTCTCTTCATCTGGCTGCTCGGCGATGTCGCCAACCTCTCTGGTCCGTAGCTCATCATCCAGTGCCTCGAAGGCACCAACCACTCTACCTCCTCGACGCTTATCACGCCGGCGCCGGGGCAATGCCTCCTGCCGCAGAACCTCGCACTAATTAGCCCCGCCCCTCAACAGGCGCCCTCTTCACATCCCTCGCCCCTTCAACAATAGCCCTCGCCAGCTACTTTTGCGTCGCCGACCTGATCCTCATCAGCCAATGCACTTACTACAACACCATCAACGCCCGCCGCCGCGCCCGCGAGCATCTCCACCATCACCCCCAGCGTCGCCGCCGCCCCTCGACATCCACCGAGGACGATTCCACTGCCATCATCGATTCCGCCCCGACTGAGGAAGACCCGCTTATCGCCAGCGATGATCACCACCAACGCGCCCGCCGCACGCGAAGCGCCTCGTCGTCCGCCGGCCTCCCGGGCTCGCACCGCCGCCACGGGGTCCGCCGCCGCGAGAGCGGGCTCGACCCACTGACGCGCATCATCACGGGCGAGGACGATACGCCCGACAGTAACCCGTGGCTGCACAACACGTTGAGCCTGGTGGCTGTGTGGGCGGTGGGCGCGGCGGGATGGTTCGTGAGCTACAAGATGGGTGCGTGGGACGTGGCGGACGGGGGCAATCCGGTTCCGGACGACGACGGCGGAGGCTCGGTGGCGGCGGCGCCCGCGACCAAGGTGGGGATGGTTCTAGGGTATTTTAGTGCGCTTTGTTATCTCTGGTGAGTCCCCCCGTTGTGTGGTCGAAGTTGAGATTCTGCAGGGATTTTTTTTTCTTCCCTCAGTGGAAGGGTTAGGACTGATAGTTGGTGATGTCTAGTGCACGCATCCCGCAGATCATCAAGAACTATAGGGAGAAATCGTGCGAGGGACTGGCGTTGCTTTTCTTTTTGCTGTCGCTGACGGGCAATTTCACGTATGGTGCGAGCGTCATGTCGTATTCCCAGGACCTAGACTATTTCCTAAGGGCGCTGCCTTGGCTGCTGGGGTCGTTGGGCACGATGGTTGAGGATTGCATCATCTTTGTGCAGTTCCGGATATACTCGCCTCAGAGAGTGGTTAAGGCTGGTGGGACGGTCTAATCGACCGAGGTTGAAGTTCAGGATATACCCCTTTGTTGGGACTGGAGCCTTGGTCGTGACACGGCTATCGCGTTTCTTGGGTTCTGTGTGAGGATGGAGAGATTACGGATGAATTGGTTGAACTAGACGGAGGATGGATGGATAAGTGGATGGAAAGGGATGCTCCATGAACCCATTAGCCTGGGCATGGACGTGACGATCCATGTTGCTTCTCCCTCTTTTTGCATACCTGCACGGATGATTTTGCATTTATGGGGCGTTGGGGTTTTCTCACGGCTGCAGAATACTCGCTTCGGTTCTCCTTGGCTACTTATAGGGCTGGTTTTTAAGCATAGTCATCTCTCTATGCATCTGCTGGTCACCACTAGTCATTCAGTTCTTAACCGGGCGTTTGCTTCTTTCACCTTAGCGTCTTACAATAGCTTGTTGCTGGGGTATCCAGAAGTATCAAACCTCATGATCGGAGGTTTGGGCTTTGGTATTCTCAGGGATATAAACCCTTCCGGGGGATCATCTGGAAGCAGGCTAGGTATCTTTACTATCACCGGCCGTTTTATGGCCATGAATCAGGATCAGGATCCGGGGTTACATTCGGTGGCCGTTCCGGCCGTGATGATAGAGCCTGCGGTGTATTTGGGCTAGAGGATTTCTATGGCGGTCGGCAAGCTCCGGATGTGATATGGGTCGATCAGCTGTCGGCCCAGGGACCGGTGGATCGCGGAGACCCTGGGTGTCCACCCGGGTATAGATCGGATCGTCTGAGTCTTTCCCAGTACTTTGGTGTTTATCTCGGGGTAAACGGCCCAGAAGTGTGACTTCCCACATTGTATGCTAGATTGCTCCTTATCAAGCCGACCATTGGATATCGGCTTCTGTTGTTGGCTTACAAGTCCGTCGTCAGACTGCGGCCTGGTGTTAACTCTGTCCACGAACTGTGTCGGGTCGACCCTTTTGAAGGTCTTTGCTGACTTGAGAGAATATGTACTCTTAAAATAGGCATCTGATTTGGGTCTCCAACTTGAGCTTCGGAAGCTTTTCGAAGAGGTGATGTTAAACAGCTGAGAAAGGCTGGTTTAGCCCCACAAGACGGCCCCGGGCTGGGTCTGCGGCTGGCTAAGCGGCCAAGCACCAAGCATGTCACAGCGCCCGGAGCCCCTGGATGCCCTGCGCTATGTAAGTGGTTCGCCCACTGAGATCAACCATCTTTTCCTCTTGTTAATCATGCTCTCTGGCAGTCATTTCACCGAACTCACGCGCCTCGCTTCTCATATCTCACCTTACATGTCATCTTTATCCTGAGGTGGCCTTTGACTTCCGAGAAGACTCTCCTCTTGGCCCCGGTTTCAAGCCTGAAACTCGCATCCTGACCTCTCTTGGCCAGTGTCACAGCCCCGCACAAACCGACCACACGTAGAGTCGCAACGGTGAGTTTCAGATTCTGAGAAGGGAAGGGTTTCGGGTTTACCGCCCAGCGCGGAAGTCGGGCGCTTCGCTTTGCATCTGTTCTCGCCTCGATTGGATTTCCTTTCTCCTTCCTACCTTTTCTTTGCAGTGTAATTATTGATTGATCGTCATTTCCCGACCACAGGCTCGAGGTAGCTGTGTTCTCTCTTTTTTCTTCACCTAATACGAACCAGCTGGTCTGAATACCTTCACATTCTTTTTCGCGTGCTGTTTTATTTGCATCTCCGACCGGCGCCGGAAGCTACCTGCCTACTTTACCTACCTGCCGAGACATAATACCCAGCCAGCCAAGTAATCGACCAACATGAAGCCAGCCGCGATCGCAGCTACCTTGCTGTCGCTGTGCGTCTCGCTCGCCACCGCCGGCGTCGTTAGCATTCCCATCACCCAGGACCAGGTCGTCGACAAGACCGACGGTGACTGCTTCTTTGGCGTTGTGACGCCCCAGGGATGCGGGTAAGTGTATCATGGCGTTTGTTGGAGTAGCTGTGTTCGCGGCGATGGCCTGACTGAATATTCTGCAGACCTCTCCGGAGTAGCTGAGTAGTAGCTGAGTCTGACCAGCTGCTGCCTGCGCTCTTGCCGAGCAGTCGGCATCGATGGCCGTAGAGCAGGGCATAATCGCTCGTGGTAGCAGTGTTTGATGGTGTTCGGTTGCCTGGGATGTCGAACACGGGGACCGGCATGCACCCAGAGCCGGCCGATAAGACGCGACCCGATCTCAAGTCAGTCATCAATAGTCGAGCAAAGTTCCAGGGGCCGGGGTGCTGGTTTGATGCATTATCTTCTTCGACGATACCTTACTTCGATATGTATATGTTACCGGTGCCTTGAGCCCGGAAATCTAAATATCTTCCTGACCCAATCGAGTGCTGGTGAACCTGCGATTACGGAAATGCGCGCGTAGATCTTTCGATTTGTTGTTAGGTCGGCGGCGTCGCGCTGCCGCCGGATGTGTCTGCAGTAGGACATTATTGGCCTTGTTCATTGCAAGCAACCACAGAAGGAAGACCGAGTCGAACAGCTCGCATTATTATGTATTGGGTATATGTACAGCTCACTGGCAAACACTCCCACCGCCTCTATTGCATCCGCAATTCGTTCTTGTTGGTCCACGTGGTTGAACTCGACACATACGCTATTTATCATACTTGGTCTCGTCCCTCGTCCCTCATCCCTCGTCCCTCATCCCTCGTCCCTCGTCCCTCATCCCTCGTCCCTCGTCCCTCATCGGGGCTTTTTGCGTATCGCCGTTGTTGGCTTACGGAGGGGTCGGCGCAGCAGGACCAGTCGCGCTTCCGCGCTGCATGTTCGGTTGCGGAGGAAGGAAGATGGGCAGGTATGTAACGATCAGAGACATCACTGGCGACGTATGTTAGTTGGTGGAGCGCAAAATTTGAGGTGCTAAACATGTGCCGTACGTGACATCCCGACAGAGAAGTAGCCAGGCGTGCTGGTGCTCTTCTTGGTCTCCTCGCTCTCGCCTAGCCAGCTCTGCACGCTGAATACGACGGCCGCCCTATGTCACGGTGTACGCGGTCAGCCGGTTCTTATTCCGGGTGCGATGATGGGAGGTAAGTTCGGGCGTGGAGGATGCGCAGACGCGGACATTGAGACGAAAAGGTATGGCGTCTCGAGTATTGCGACATAGAGCCAAGCTTACCATCCCACGTATCGATTCCGCATAAAGATGGCGGCCATGGGGAGTGTCGAGGATAGGGTCGACTGGAACTCGACGCTGTCGCCTTTCGCGGCCGGTTCCTGATACGGAATGACTTGCGTCGCGGTCGAGGTTAGCAGGTCATCTACCACAAAATCGCCTAATTGCGATCGAAATCTCGGGGGCCAATGTTCTCACTCAAGTCCGGCCGCCTCATGTCCTCCTGTTGCTTGGTTGCCATGTTGATCAACTCGGGCGATCGCTTGATAGTGTGTCCGGTGATGCAAGACAGCACAGTGATTTTTGGTGTCTGGTCCGGTTCAGTTTGAAGCCACCAGCAAGGTAGAGGTAGGTAGGTACCTGTAATGCATCCGACCCACAAATAGAACCCGGATCCTCGGAAGAGCTTCCAGGAGGCTGCAACGCTAACTAACGCTAACCCAGCCCCACTAACACACCTGTGCCTTTACCCCCGCTGCATTGCAGAACCAGACCTCAGGTTAACCACTGCCAGCAACGCAAAATGCCCGAAGTCCCAAGTCATCCAGAGCACCACCACTCGGGTCGCAGCGAATCTGCGTCAGACGCAGCGCCCAATGCCCAGCCTCAAAAGTAACCGACGTGCCTGACCAGGTCAACCGAGCTCGAGCGTTGACTCGCGGAAGCGGATCTACCTGCCGATTGCAAGAAACGACCGAGACATGCGAATCCGGCAGGATGCAGGTGCCGTCTTGATTCGGCAGAAGTAGCAGAGGTTTTGAATCATGACGGCAATGGCAGCAATGGCAGCAACAGCAGCAGCAGCAGCAGACGGTCGGAACGGCAATCTCCGCGATCTGAGCAATCGCCGTCAGCGAGCTCGCCGCAGACGCGAGGTCGCACAACCTGACCACCCATCCATCCCCTCTGCCCGGCTGCCCAGTAACCAGTTCCCGTTTGATAAGGGGCATTCCGCGGATCCATTTGTCTATCCGCTGGCTGGCGGATTGGCAGCTGAAGAAAGATGGGTGGACCAACGGGCATCAACAACGGATATTTCTCATAGGGTCGCAGAGGGGCCATGCCAAGGTCGGCACGCCATGGATTCGGCACTCGCTCGCACTGTGGCTCGTCTCCATTTTGCTCACATGCAGAGCATAGAGACGTAATGATGCTCATTTTTGAAATCGGCGCCAAAGAGTGCCTGTGTGAGGCAAACGCATCGACCGGCGGGGAGGACGCGGTTATTTTGAGCCATTTTCCGCGGCTGCCAATGCCCGACGGCATCACTCTCTGCTGGCCGTTTCAGAGACGTACTGTATGCGGACAATCACTGTACTGTGGACATGCGCACCCCTGCTGTCCCAGTTGGGAATCTGCACAGCGTGCACGCCATTGCCCAGAGTTCGAGGTCCCGCAGCCCGACCACCCTCCAAGCCTCAGGATATCCGGTACGAAGACTTGCATACCGACCGAACTCGACCATCTTCCCGCACCGGGCATATGTTGCCGGGCCTCAACGTGCCTCGCACAAACGCGTACGGCACTTCGTACGCTTTAACCTCGAACCTTGACGCCGAGCCATCTTCCCGGCACCAATCGACGGGGTCCCATCAGTGGTTGCGTGCGCCGCAAACTAGGCCTATTTTCCTGGGCAGGGGTCTAGACAACCTTAGCGGAGGCCCCGACCTCAGCCCCGTCGCCATCGCCATCCGATATATTTCACTCGCGCCGGCGACCACCTTGTCTCGCCCACCAACAACGATAGCGATACATCACCGTCGACGGCTTGCGGCATGGCGCAATTGTCCACCTATATGCGATGACCTCCCGGCCCCCATTGGGCGTCCAGCAGCGGCCGCCCCAGCACAAGCTGAGCGGGCCCAGCCTGTCGCAGCGGCCGGCGGCGCACCAGCGCGCCCTCTCCCAGCAGCAGTATCCGCCGCCGTCTCCCGTACGCAAAGATGGAACCATTTTCGACTTCAGCCCTACCGATACTAGCGATGGCGTCCCTGGTCGCCACGGTACCCAGCGCCGGGGCGGTTCACGCCTCAAGCTGGAGCTCTCTCACGACCCGACTGACTCGATCACCCACGGCGGCATCACCGAGTCCCCGATCACGGCCGAGCCCTCAAAGCCCTTTACGCCGTCGCGCATCATGCCGGCTACCGACTCCTCCGATCTAGGGGACATGAGCCCGCATCTCTCGACCCACATGCAGAGTGTCGACCAAGATGCCCCCTTACCCATGCCCCGGCGCCCTCCGGGCGGCACCACCACCAACGTGTCACGTCGCCAGGTGCCTCCAATACCTGCCAGCTCAACCAAGAAGAGCGGCCCCCCCAAGCCATACTCTGTCGAGCCGCCAGCGGCTGCCCCGCGCTGTTCCATTCGTGGCAGTAGCCAGGCGAGGGCGGGCAGCTTGGCTCCCCCGCCGTTAACTGCACATGCCGATTTCTTCCCCTGGGCTGGCAACCACCCAGAGGACCAGTTTTCCGAGAATGTGATCCGGAATGGATATTACGACAAAGGTCTCTTCTCGACAACAGAAACGCAGTCGGCCAAGGCCACGCTATTCCCGTCGCTCAAGCACAAGACCGGGTTAACGGCACTTTCCTCAATCTTCACAGCGGTGCTTGGACAGAGGAGACATATTGGCCAGATCACGGCGCCGTCAACATTCAAACCACCTCCTCGAGTCACCCTTACTGACACCAAGCGAGAGAGCTGGTTGAGAGATCTGGCCAACCCGGCGATCTCACTGCGACGACTCAGCCGAACAATTCCGCATGGTATCCGGGGCAGAGACCTTTTGGAGCAGTGCTTGAACAAGAACGTTCCCACCGACCGTGCCGTCTGGTTGATAAAGTGCGTCGGCGCGAACGAGATACGGGCCACCAAACGAAAGGGTGTCAGCACACTGGTGATGGGCGGCGAGACCAGATGGATCAAAGATTGGACCGTGGCTGTAGAAGGCTTCATTGATCACGTATACTTTTCGTTTGGCGAAGATGACTGGAAGTCGAAGGTGCACTATACGTCAGTGATCTCTTACCTCAGAATACCCGCCTGGAGACCGGGCTAACGGTACAGCAGGACGCGGCTGGCGGCACACCTATACGCCGAGCATCTCCTAGACCGCGACCACTACGCGGAATGGCTCGTTTCCAACCTCGAGAACAGCGCCGAGTCCAAGCTCCCCATGTGGATGCTCCTCACGCAAATGTACTGGAAAGACCTGCTCAGACTTCGGAAGTATGGCCGAAGGCTAGTCATGGCCCTCGTCAACCATCACCACGTGGTAAGCAACCCCAGGTCTTTTTCTTCTGGCTGCAAGGGATTCTCACACCGCCTCAGATGTACAATAATCCCGACAAAGATATATTGCAACCCCTACTCCAAAACCTAACTCAGTGCCTGAACACACTGATCCTGAGCAGTCCGGAGAATTTTGTGTCTCCAGCCACCTGGCCAAAGTACCGGGATGCGCTTAAAGCGTGCTTGCCGGCCGGCGATGAGGCTCGTCATAACTCATTCATGACCATCAACCTTCGAAATGAGCAGCTCGCGGCGGCCGCCAACAGGTCGCAACCCGCGGCTCGTCATATTTTGGTGCGAATGCTGGACGGAACGCTCCAGACGCCGATGCCAGCCGAACTCCCTACGCAGTGTTGGGGCATTTCCAAGGACAAGTCGGCTTTGGTAAAGGCCCTCCTCGAGTGGTGCACCTCCCTCTACCGCCCCGGACTGGCAAAGGTCTACGTCGCCAGCCGAATGTTGCAGCAGTGGAGCATACTCGGCCTAGACACCACCATGGCGGTCTTGGATTTTCTCGATGCCGATACCTGCGAGGAACAAGGGCAAAAGTGCACGCTGTACCACATCGTGTGTGAGCTTGTTCGCTCCGGCATCTTCTCTGTCCCTCGCTATGTCCAGTGGCTCATTGCTCGTGGCGGGCTTAGGAACCCCGCGGATGTGCTGCCGGATGGGCCGGGGCCGACACGCCTCCTTGCTGAGATACCGACCCACACCCTCTCTGCATCTCAGTTGAATCTCAGGGGTGGAATGCTCCGACGCGCGTGTTTTAGCGTCATAGACGAGGCGCGGGATGCAGAGTTGGCCATCAAACACCTAAAACATACACTAGGACTGCCGCTCGACCCGACCGATCCCATACTCCAGCGAAAGCCATTAAGCCTCGCCAAGCTAGCTAAGAAGCTCGCGTCTAGCAGCCGGGCGCTGAAGGCCGAGGTCGGCTGTTGGCTGCGTGTCAGCCTCGCCGCAGATGTCGACGAGCAGGCTAAGGAAGGCGCTCAAGCACCGGACATTTCGCCCACCATATTTTATGCTGTTCGATCTGTCCTCGAAGCGGCCGAGGACTTTTCCATGCTCGGCGACATCTTGAAGACGCTGACAAAGCACTCCAGTGTCGAGATCCTGGCGGCCATTGCCGACACGGTCAGTCGGCACTTCTTCATCTTCGCTGCTCTGGGCGCTTCAAAGCCCCTATTCCGAAATCTGCACCAGAGACTCAAGGCGACTGTCAGAGAACAAGGGATCGCACTCCGCCCGCTTCTCGCCTCACTCGCTGCCCTCGGTCCGAGGATTCCCGGGATGGAGGAGCTGGCTGCTCAGCTGAAGAGGGACCTGGCGCTAAGTGATCGCCACAATCCCGTGGATGCGTGTTCGCCGGTGTCCGACAACATGGTCGCTCGGCTACAGGATGATGCTGGCGAGCTGCACGAAGAAATTGAGAAGCTCCTCGCCGGCGGGTCGAGCCTGGACCGAAACACTATGGAACGTCTCTTCCAGACCGTCGTGCAGCGGCTACATGCATGTTGGGGCAAGGCGAGCGACAAGCAGCGGGCATACAGCAGCTTGTTAGGCCGGCTGCGCCTGTTCGACACGCAACACTTTGACGGTCTCATGGCCAAATGGCTACTATATCTCCGTACGCTCGGAAACCGTCCGTCCATTCTCAGGATCTTCCCGCTGCTTGTCTCGGTGGGATGCCTAGACATGCCCGCCATCCTAGCCACGGCTTCCGACTTTCCGGGCGGGCAGGGTGCAGGCGCCGCGCGGGCTCCCACAGTGGGTGCCGGGCCCCAAGTGGTGCAGATCACATCTCGGACAAGGTACATGCAGGAGGTGCTCCAGTTGCTCATGACGCCCATACCGCAAGACGACCTGGTTGCTGTCGATGAATCCTACCGCTTCTCCATCCTCCAGGACCAGGTCATCAGGGAACACCCGAAAGAGGTCCTTGGTCTCATTTTCCTGGCACTGGCCGAATACTCTTACGCAAGGGGCCAGAACGATACCGAGGGACTGCCTCTGGATTTCCCTGGCATTCAAGAGCGGCTCCTTGAATTGGTCAAGCGACTCGTGCTGAGGGACCCCGCCGGAGTTGCCCGGGCTCTCGGTGCCAGGGGTCCCGGCCCACACGTCAGCGGCTGTGTTGACTACATGACAACCAAACTCTTGATGCCTGGCTGTGGCGGACAAGCTCACGTCAGTTTCGACCAGGTCTTGGAACTCACGAACGAGTTCACCCTGCCCTTCTGCCAAGTGAAATTAGCGCTGAGTCTTAGCTCTAACGACCAAAACAGCCAAGAAGCCGTCGACCGGCAGCAGTCCCACGTCGAGCTCTTTGCAAACGCCATGGACAAGGCCATCGGCGCGGGCAACATCTCGTGGGTCGGCATGCTGAGCTGTCTCAGCCCGGACATCACGCAGCATCTCAGGGTGCGGGCCCAGAACCGCTTCCTCGAGCTCCTACCGTCTCTGAGGGACCTCCCGACAACAGACGCAGCAGCCCTCGGCCAGACGCTGCAGATGGCGGAGAATTTGCTGTCCGTCATCGACGCCATCACGCGCGGCGGCCCACCGGGGATCCGGCAAGCGCACCTGCCACCGGCAGTAGTCGACAAACTGGTCAATCTGTGGGAACTTCTCGCCTCTCCTTCCGCCGACTCCGATAGTACCGAAAATGATGCCAAGTCGGCTGTTCTCAATCACTTCCTGCCACTCACGCTCAACTTCATAACGCTCCACGCGCAGACTTTGTCGCCTCCATCATCGGCCTCCAGTATCGCCGCTCCCGCCGATATGCCAGCTGGTGCTACCGGGAAACAAGCCAACCCCAACATGAACATCAACAACAACAACGATGTGCGCGCCAAGATACTGGTAGCCTGCGCCGGTCTGATGCAGGAACTGGACGTCTTACACGGCCCCGGCGGGACAGACACGCTCCCCCTGGCCAGGCGCATCTTTGACCTGTCGTGTCTGCTAGTAGACAACCTAGGCGAGGAAGCGCGCGTGATGTGTGTGCGCGCGCTGTCGGGAGCGCAGGATAAGCGGCTGGGGTATATCTTTTCGTTTGCCGACGCGAACGAGGGAGCGGGGGCTGTTGGCGGGTTGGGGGTTTGTCAACGTGAGAAGGTGATGCCCAGCTCTACTAGTAGCGGGAACGGTAAGAGTGCGGGCGCCGGGACGATGACGCCCTTATTTGGGGGGTTGCTTGGGACGCCGGCTTCGCTTTGGGGCGTCGTGGACAGCCGGCCGCAGCAGCAGCAGATGGGAGCTGGTGAGAGACTGAGCCTGTTTCAGTACCGGAGGTGGGAGACGCTGAGCGAGCCGACGCCGATCGTGGGCGAGAATGATACGGCGCTAAGTCTGGGCCTTTTTGAGGCGCGGAAAGCGCAGTATTCATAACATTCGTGTTTTTTGGTGGCTATGGAGTGGATGGGTTGTGGTTTGGACGGAAGGATGGGTTGGGTTTCATTGGGCGGAAGGGATGGACGGGATACCCTGGTGATTCTTTTACATTCTCCGCCCTCTTGTTCTTGGGTTTTGTTTTTTCACTCAAAGGGTCATTCATGGTGATACCATCCGGTCGTTCAAAGGTCATGTTTCATTTGTCTGCATCATGTCATGCGCATTTGGTGGTTGGCGGGTTTGTCGTTGGCAGGCGGATGAGACCTGTTCCTTAGGCACTCTCATCATCGGCATCATCATCATTTTCATCATTCTCGAGCTAAACATGGATTCGGAACAGAGCAGCATGGGGAGTGGGTGTCTAGGTCATGGCGAGACCGTTGGTCCAGCCGTATATAACTATGTATGTCATCGTTGGTTTGGCTTAGGTGTTGCACAGGATCAGGCGGGAAGACTTGTTTGTTATTGAGCGGCACGAATGATGTCTTTTAAAGGGGTAGGCATTTTTTGGACTTGCTTCAAGCATACACTACTACATTTAATGGACGGCATGGCATTTGGAACCCTAACCCTCCTCTTTGGCCGGGCACGATGTTAATTGCTGATAACTGATTACTGATGAAGAGAGCAGCTTGAGACTTGAAAAACATTTGACATCCGTTTGGATGGAAACTGGCAGATTGAATTGGTTCTCCTGCGATTTCCCTTGGAGCCACTGTCGGGAAGCTTGAAGAATAAATTGAGCAACAGCTCAACACTCGGAGCTGTAAGGAGAGCGGCTACAGTACAGTATCATGTCAACAATAGGCGATACCCTGTGCGGACTTTGTGCAGCACTTGACATCCACGGCGCAATCCAGCGTCTGTCGTCGCAGGAGAACGACGCATTATCTCTCCTTTCGGAATGGCACGGCACCTTGGCCACCGTGGACGAATCGTCGTCATCATGTGCCCTTTGCGAGGCCATCATGAAGGGCTGGCAATGGAGACGGGAAGTGGTGGTGGATCGAGCCATAAGGGATGCCATGTTCAACCCCCAGGATCCCCCGCCAGGTCTGGACGACCCCGTCTCCCAGATTCCAACCTACCGGACTAGGTCTAAAATCACATTTGAGATTGTTAGATGCGCCAGGACAGTTGGAGATGGACGGAAGCGCCAGTCGAGCCTCTTTTTGCGGGTGCGGTGCGGTTCACCAGCTATAGCATCTTTCGACGTCCTCGGTCCGGTCACGGCAGAGCTACGCATCGTTTGGAAAGGGTTAGATGATGGTACAAGCGCCGCCCTTCATACGGATGCTCCCATATCGGCAGATCCGCTGTCGCAGCACAGCCTGGACGTTGTTCGGGGCTGGCTGGACACTTGCGAAAATACTCATGGACCAGCCTGTGCTCCCCCGGCCCGAGGATGGATGCCCACGCGCCTGCTTGAAGTTGTTCCTGGCGGCAGCCGGATCTACTTGCGGGAGTCCCGAACACTTAGGTCCACCGAAGATTTCCGCTTCGTCGCCCTCAGCCACTGCTGGGGACAGGATGGAGCACCTTTCACAACCACACGCCGGATGTTGTCTCTGCGGATGCAGAGCATTGATGTCGCAGAGCTGCCTCGGACCTTTCGGGATTCTGTCACCTTGGTGGGACGGCTCGGCCTGCGCTACTTGTGGATTGACAGCCTGTGCATCATCCAAGACGATGCGGATGATTGGGCTAGAGAATCGGCCCAGATGGCCAATGTCTACCGCAACGCCCACCTCGTCTTGAACGGGGCAAACAGCCCTGCTGATACGATGGGTTTCCTTCATCCACGGAATACCCCAGGCATGGTGCGTTTGCCCTCGACTAGCATGGACAGACAACAACTCGGTCTCCAGCTGCTGCCAGCCGAGGGACGACGGTGGCATGACCCGGCAGGGCCGGACAATCTCATCAAGGAGCCAGTATCTGCAAGAGCCTGGTGTCTTCAGGAGCGGTACTTGCCAGTACGCTCCCTACAATATGGAACCCACCAAGCCTTCTGGGAGTGCGAACGCATGCGTGCCAGCGAAGACGGCGATGTGATTTCCCAGGACGGTAGTTACTTGAAGCGGCTCTGCCTGACAGGAAACGTGCGAGACTCGGTCTTCGCCCGGCCGCATCGCGATCCATACCATGAAGGGCAGCAGAACGTGAACTGGGTCAGTTGGTATCGAATGATAGAGGACTATACGGCTAGAAGTGTTACCAAGCCTACAGATCGGCTGCCAGCCCTGTCGGGCCTTGCACAAGCCATCACCAAGGAGACCGGGGGTGAATACATGGCCGGTCTGTGGAAGTCTGGCCTGCTAGAAGGGCTGATTTGGTGCAAAGCCCAGGCCGGCGAGGCTCTTGTTGCAGCCCCTGAGTACGTGGCACCGTCCTGGTCCTGGGCATCAGTCACTGGCTCGGTGCAATTCCCCATTTACTCTTGGTACACCCGGCGAGCAAGGTGGAAGGCGAGGATGGCCGACTTTGAGTCCTTGGCTGAGTATGTTGGCCACTCGACCGTGGCAAGGGATGCAGATTCGTACGGGAGACTCAAGAGCGGACACTTGACGCTTAAAGCGCCACTGCTACCCGTCTTATCTATCCGGCCACGGCAGTCTGCCGTCCCCGTGCTGCGCGACCTTTTTGGACAAACGCCGGCTCGCTCCGGCGTAGCTGATATTGTGGTTCGGATGAAGGCCCTTTCCGGGTATATCTGGATGGAAGGCAGCTTGGACAATACGGAAGCTACCAGGATGGACAGAGCCAGGCTGTCTGTCGTGTTTCTGACGCGTCTACCGCACGTCTTAGAAGAAGGCTTCATTGATCACCGGTTTGGGCTTATCCTCGAAGAACTGGGCAGTGGCCACTATCGAAGGGTCGGTGTTGTTGACGGCGTCATACTGAAGAAGTCGATTCTTGCGATGCTGATCTCGGGCGATGGAATGTTCTCGATCGTCGGATATCCTCGCCCTGGTGAGGATAGGGATATCGACGAGGACAGGGGGGACAATGACCTTGCGAGTGATCCCTTTGAGTTGGACAAGGTCGAGATTACTATTTATTGATAGTTATTGAGTCGAGTGAAGAGCCTATTCCTTGTCAGTGGCTGACCATGCTCTGGAGTAGCCCTACCTCTCAACACCCGACTCATCTCCAATTCGACCCCGAGCCCCCATGACACGGAAGCAGAGCAGATAATCACCGTTGGGCGTGGAGAACTTTTCTTTGGGTGAAGGGACCTCCCCTATCCATCATTGCTTGCGTTCCTTCAATAAACCGAGCAACGGCCTTTCCAGCCATGATTGGCCGCTTGGCCAACCGATTCGGTGGCACGGCCGCGTTCACTGCCAGTCGATCCTTCGAGGCCAAGCAAAGGGGAAAGTAATGATGATGCTTCAACCCCCCAATACAGGGGTTGAATATGGTTTGCAGTCCCCCGCATTTGTGTCCAACAGGGGTCTTAGTGCGGTGATTCGCGGGGAGTGACATCGCGTAGTGACCAATTTCCCTTGAGGGTTACCACCCGACTTGGCATCATCAACGCCGTTGCAACCAGCAGGGTATCTGGCATCGCAGGTTGCCTCTGCGTTGCCTGTGGGCAGCAACGGCAGCGGTAGTATCTGCCAGCAGATGGGATAGGCGACTTCACGCTGGCTGGTCTGCGTGAACCAGTCTGTCTTCACACCAACCCCCCCGTTTCTCCTCTATATACAGAATGCAACCTCCAACGGCTATGCCCAGCATCACATGTGCCACTCTGAGCTCTTCCCATGGAGCCGCGGCTGTCGTATGCAAACGGTTATCCTCAGGGCATTGCATTGCTGTTTGTGCTGTAGAGTGGCCAGGGGTGAAGCAGTGTCCCATGGCCTCCGTTTATATCCTTACCTTGTATATAACCCCGTCCAGAACCCCCTGTCGAGAGCCCCCTATATCCCTTACATCTCTCACCAGCCTAGGCCACATGGAGGCTCCTGGATAGTTCCAACTCCAAGATGCTCCCCATCGCCGGCGTCTCCGGCTTTGCAGCCACGGCCCTCCTCGCGGCCACCACAGCCTCGGCCTTCGAATACAACACCTTTGATGGGCCCGGCTCTCCGTCGTGCTACAATGTCTCCCGCGTTCACGACGCCACCTCGGTCGAGGACATGCAATCAGTCGTCAAGGAGGCTGCCCAGTCCGGCTCGCTCGTCCGCGCCGCCGGAAAGGGTCACATGTGGTACGACACACAATGCGCCGATGACTGGACCGTGATCATACGCACCGAGAACGTGGCGGGGATCTACGACTTTGACCTACCCGCTGGCGCGGACCGGGGAAGCGTCTGGGTGGATGCCGGCGTCACTTTCTTCCAGCTGGCAGAGTACTTGCACGAGAGGGGGGCTAGCGTGGGGTATACATTGACGAATTGGAACATCAGCTTTGGGGGAAGCGTTGCGATGGGCGCGCATAGGAGCTCGATACGGGAGGAATCGATGGTTGCGGCTGGGGCCTTGGCTATGGATATTATAGATGGGACCGGAGAGGTGAGAAGGGTGGTGAGGGATGAGGGGGATGACGAGTGGCTGGCTGCGTCGACCTCGTTGGGCCTGCTGGGAATTATCGCGAGGATTAAGCTGCAGATTTACCCGGATACTAAGGTGTATGCGAAGCAGGCGACGTAAGTGATGTCTTTTGGGGACGTGGTGGATGGAGGGCAATGGCGTGTTGACTGATGCGAGCAGGCTTGAAGAGAAAGATGTTCTCGACGGGGATATCTATGGCATGATCGCGCCATACGCGACAGCCAATCTCTGGTGGTGGCCGTACAAGAGGAAGTTCCATCACCGTTACTATGACCCCGTCCCGGCAAACTCTACCACCCAGGAGGGCTTCCAGAACACCTTTTCCGTTACAGCCCTGGAAGCCGCAGCCGCTAAGACGCTGCTTGACAGCGGCAAGTACTTACCCACGTCCAACATGCTCATAGAGGAGATTTTCTTTGGCCTGTGGTCCAAGCCTAACTTCCGCGAGAAGACGACCAACGAGGACATTGAGGAGTGGCCTGTCTATGGCTGGAACTACGATGTGCTCATTGGTGGCCTGTATCCCGACCAAAAAGCTGAGTGGGAGTATGGTCTGCGGGGGTATACCCTAGAGCTGGCATTCCCCATCACGATGGCGAACCAGATGTTGAAGCGAGTGCGGCAGCTCTTTGATGACGAGCTCAGGAGGGGGATTGTCATGACATCAACTTACCGCAGCGGGATTAACATCAAATGTGAGTCTCTGGCGGATTCAAATCAAACGAGGCGCCACTAACAATGAAGCAGTCGGCAAGGCGTACTTTGATCTCCTTGGCCAAGTCACGTACAACACGACCGACGGCGCTGATTGGACGAAAGGCGCTATTATGTTTGACTTCCCGTCGTACCGGCCCTCTTTTGGTGACGAGAAGCGGTTCAACGAGCCTTTTTGTAAGTGGTCCTATGCTGTGAGGTACTCTAGAAGCAAACCTAACTAACAGTCTTACAGATCACAGAGTCGCGAACACGCTCATCGACGAGTTCCCGTGCCGCCCGCACTGGACAAAGAACACACGCGAGGTCTTCGCTAGGTCTGTCAAGAACCTGGATCCAAACGCAAGTCTCCGCAGCTTGTCGTGGATCGCTCTTACTGACAGGCCGCAGTACCTCGCTCGGTTCAAGGCTGTCCGGCAGAAGTTTGATCCCCAGGGAATCTACCGTAATGTAATTGGAGAGATCTTGGGCCTCTATTAGATGCTCGCCGCATTCTCTGTACAGAGCACGAGTTCATGCCGATATAACATGACAAACCTGGATCCTGAATTATTAACCTGCCACGGTAGGATAGGAGGACTGCACCTCAGTCACACAATCAACATGCATATCATTAGCTCGAGAAGTCATAGCCCAACAGAATTCTTAATTAAACATACGGCCCCAACAAATTAACCAGGACAAACTAAGCGGGCCTACGAAGAATCAGCATACTCAACCCTAACCCCTTACCCCTGACCCCTTTTACATCCTAACGGCTACCAAGCGATCAACAAACACTCAACCCGTTCAAGAAACGGAAGCTTCTGTAAATCAAGGAAAAGCAAATCCTTAAGGATCATCTCCCTCACCCCTCCTAACCCTCCCTCACCCATCCGCTCCCCAACGGAGCCAACCACCCCTTCCTCATACCCATCAACCCCCTGAGAGCTTACCAAAGACCTAATGAGGCCGCCTCTCAATCTGCACGACTTCTATCTCCTCCACCTCCACCTCCACCTGGATAGCACTTCTCTTCGCAAACCTGGCAAAGTCGCCGCCCCGCGCCAACGCGTCGCCCTCTTCGTCCATATGACCTAGGACAGTCGTCGCGCCCGCAATCCATGACTCGACCACAATCGAGCATGCCATGTCCGGCGGCACCGTGGCCGGCAGGCGGAGGAGGTTGTCTGGCAGAGCGAGGGTGCAGCCTATGCCTGAGCAGGGCGCGAGGCCCTCCTCCTCCTCCTCCTCCTCCTCCTTCTTCCCGTCCTCGCCACCCTCAGCGGTGGAGTTGGCGTCAGTGCGGAGGCGAGCGACGTCGGGGATGGGGGTTTGGGCGTTGCCGTCGGTGTCGCCGTCGGTGCCATAATACTCAAACGTGTTCACCTGGACAATCTCCTCTTCCACCTCGGCCGTGTCCTCGCCCTCGCTGCCACTGGAGTTCACGGTATCTCGCTGGACGTTGGCCGCGGGCCCCGGCCCAAACCCGCCGCCGGTGAACGGCTCGTTGCCGCCGAAGCTGTCGCATCCTGGCTCGCCGAAATCACACCACGGGTTCCACGTCGGCCAGGGGTACCTTGTTGTCGTCCTGCTCGTCGTCGTCGTGGTAGTGGCGGTTGTCGTGCGCGTACTGGTGGTGGTCGTCGTCGTCCTAGATGTGGATGTTGTGCGCGTGAGTCTAAAGAGACTGATGGTAGACGTCGTGCTGGTGGTTGTGGTGGATGTTGTGCGTGTGAGTCTGTACAGGGTGATAGTGGACGTTGTCTCGGTGCTCGTTGTGGAAGTATCGGTAGTCGTGGTGCTCATTGTAGAAATATCGATGGTCGTGGTACTTGTTGTCGTGCTCGTCGTCGAGACATCGGTGGTCGTGGTGCTTGTCGTTGTACTCGTTGTGGACACGTCGGTTGTAGTTGTGCTCGTTGTGGAGACATCGGTAGTCGTGGTGCTTGTTGTCGTGCTCGTCGTCGAGACATCGGTGGTCGTGGTGCTTGTCGTTGTACTCGTTGTGGACACGTCGGTTGTAGTTGTGCTCGTTGTGGAGACATTGGTAGTCGTGGTGCTTGTTGTTGTGCTCGTCGTCGAGATATCGGTGGTTGTAGTGCTAGTCGTAGTAGAGTCAGTGGTAGTGGTGCTTGTCGTTGTCGTAGTGCTAGTTGTCGTGGAGAAGGTGCTAGTGGTGCTAGTGGTAGTTCTGCTGGTTGACGTCAAGGTTCTGGTGGTTGTGATGGTTACTGGCCGCGTGGTTAGACGATGTACCGCAATGTAGAAAGCACATCACAGCGAGATTGTAAAAGATGCGGGCGAGACCGCCGTATGCACTGGCCACTACAGGCACTGCAGAACCGACCTATGAAAGGGATGGTCTCGGGCAGAAAGAACGAAAAACCTTACCCCTGCGTTCGCACTCGTAGTCTGGCGGCGGGATAGCCAGCCGAGCAGCCAAGTCTGGGAAGATGCCGCCCGGATCGACAGTGTATACGATGGGCGTAGTGGCGCCACCGCACGCGATATTGTCAGCGTCTGCGCATGCCACCCGGCAAGTCGACATAGCCTCTGGGCTGAAGCTGGTGAACACGTTCGGAGCGCAATAACAATCTCTGGAGTACATTGTGAGTAAAGCACTGCCGCACGGAGGCTGCTAGAGATGGCATGTACGCGGGCTAAGGAGACGGTGACTTACTGGCCATTGACCATACCAAACGCGTTGGAGCCCAGACTACTGCACCGGGTCGCACACTCAACGAGTGTTGCGGGAGTTAGGCTCAAGTACGGGGTAGACTCGACGATATCGAACACACCTTCCTCAGGTGTGGTGCCCAGAGGGCCCAATCCGTAGCAACCGTTGAGGTAATATGTCATGCCATTCGCAGAGACCATCATCCTACGGATCAGTGCCGGTCCCGAATCGATAGGATCGGCCGAATCGATGTTCGGGAAGCTAAGCTCCGTCGGCGGCCCCGTCAGGAGGTCTGAAACGTCGTTGCAGTCGTAAGTGGGATCGTCGACGGATTCCTTGAAGCCGGGAAGTAGAGGGTTGTAGCATCCCTGGAGCTCCGTGTTGATGTAGACCGGAAAGACATCGTTTTGACCGCAACACCTCTCCGTCACGATGTCGCAATCGCCGGGAACGCTAGAATTGCATGCTGTCAGCGGCGGTAAATGGGAGAGAGGATGTGTGACGGAAAGTAACCCACGCCCCATCTTCGCATCCGATGTTACAATCTCCTGGGGTGGCGAGAAGATTTGGATAGACACGGTGCGATGGATACCCGAATGTTGTTCCGCAGTGACAGCGGACCTGTGTACTACAAGGAGGTCAGTCGGGTGATGTCCAAGAACTCCTCAGCCAACATTGATTCACCAACCTTTCCGGCACACCATATACCAGGGGGTACGCCATGCCGGCACACAGGGCAAAACAGGTGTCAATGTCTTCTACCAACTGATATGCCCGGTCGTCCGTGGTTGGGAGCCCCGTTGGGGCATAGTAACAGCCAACGTAACGGTAGAACTCTGCCACTGCCGGGTCGGAGTCAGGGGTGATTTCCGCGTTGTCGGCAAAGCTGGGATCAAGGTAGACCTGTGCGTCGGTGCTCCCTCCGCATGTCTGGGCCGAGTCACCGTAACATTCCCGGTCGCAGACAGCAGTGGCGTCCGCAGCATAACCCAAGGGCATCTGGGTAGCACATTCGCAGGAATTATCTCTGAGCGAAGTGTACTTGTAGCCAAAGCCACGGCAGACGCGAGCACAGCTAAGAGGGGTAACCGTGTTGTTAAACGGGGAGCCGGGGTCCCATCCTGGAAAGGTCATTGACGGGTCCGAGAGACTGGTGATGAAGGCTTGTGGTTTGAAGTTAAAGAACTCGCCGGCATTGGCCTCAAAGTCGCTAAAGCAACCGAGGTAGACGAAGGTGTCGCCTTCGCAGGCGTCGAGCTCGGCTTGCACCGAGCCAAAGAAAGCCTGGGCGTCAACACAGCTCAGCAGGCCGGCCGCGCCCAGGAGAACCTGGCTTGCCCAGGTGCGCATATTGATAATGGCCTTTGGACAGGAGGACCAAAGGGGTAAAGGGTTGAAGAGCGGTAACGATAGTTGGCCGACGAGACCGTCCGCGACAACAGTGGACCAGAGCAGAGAGAACGAGTGAATTGAAAAGGCGACCTAAATAAGATTGTCAAGATGTCGCTCACACGATGGACTAGCAGAGTATTTGAACAGGGACAGCTAACGCGACAAGGTCCTTGTAACGCGGTCGCTGCTCACGATGTCTTCAACACCATTGACGCGATGCAAGACAACCCCACGGCGAGAATTGGAATGCTCATAACTGCGGCGAGAGGCAAGATCAGGAGCCAAGACACTCGGAATTCAATATTGTTGTCTTGGTCTCATTCAAAGCCTAGACAAGCCTCTCCCTACTTCCGCAACACACGGGAAGGAGAAACACATTTCTCGGCGGATTCCAAGAAGGATGAAAGCCCAAAGGAAAGGGGGGAGAATATCAATGACGAAGACGAAGCGAAACTTCCATCAAGGAAAACCGCCTCGCCGTGGAATGGCGGACCATGACGAGGGAGTGGTTCGCACTGGTAGAGACGAGTATGGACTTGTCGCAAAACAACCCTGCAGAACGGCAGCCTTGACTGCGAATGCATGTCTCGATGCAGATATACCAGACTCTAAAACATCCGTAAATCAGTAGGAGCCATCGGCAAATGATGGCATCGACGGGCCACTTACAAGCGCTGCCCTATTCACGCCCTTGGACTCCTACCACGCCGTCCATTCATTCCCGCCCCGATCCGTGTCGGGATACAGACAAACTCTAGAAGAGTGACTAAGAGACCGGAAAGACCAACCCAAGAGTTACAGCTCCATTCCCTTTCATTCCTCGCCACCTGATCCATGCAGGCCCACGTGGTGTAGTCAGTCCAACGTCCTCTAGCCGTCAAACTCAATCCCCACAACCTTCGGAGTCACGCCTCCAGCACCAATGCTCGGCCCCGCCTCAGTCCCGCCGAGATCACCCGCCCCGCCCTCGCTGGCACGGCTCGTACCAGACGCGTTCGCGTCACTGGCTTCCGCGTCAGCGCCCGTGAGTAGGTCTCTGTCTGAGCTCCGCACACTGCGGCGCTCCGCGTCGCCCTGGTACGCTACGCCTTTGCCAGCTGCCCCGGACGATCGCTCAAGGCCGGCATCTTCTTCATCATCCTCGTCATCCTCCTCGGTCCGCTGTCCAGGGAGCGCGTTCTTCTCCAGCTCCTTCTGCGCCTCCTCCATCCGGCGTCGTACTTCGGCCGCCACGCGCATACCATCGGTGACAATGTTGTCAAGCACGCCGCGGAGACCCCGGCCACCGGCTGGCGCGGCTGGCGCACCACCACCAAGAGCAGCATTGACTGCTCGACCGGCGCCGATGCCAAGGTTAGAAAACGTGGTCAGAGACGATGCGCTTGCCGAGATGTTTGACGAAGGAAGACCTTCAATGATATGGAAGGAAGCCGGAAATGATGACTCGAAAAATTGTTCGAGCAGCTCATCGGCAAGAACAACCATCCGAAATGTTGGAAGCGTAATGTGCAAGGGGTTGGACGGATCGAGGGCGACATTGGCCTTCTCTGACTGGGCTTTCGACACACGCCGTCGAATTACCAAGTCGTTGTCAGGCGTTAATTGTGCCGAGTCCAGCTGGAGTGCTGGCGGCTGGCCATCAAGCGTGTGAGATCTCTTGGCTGGTTTGGGGCTGCCGGTCGGTGAGTCCATCGCCAAGAGGTCGTCGTCGTCGTTGTCGTCGTCGTCTTCATCTTCGTCACCGATGGCGAACGCGTCAGGGCTCACTAGCTGGTCGCTTGCTGGCTCATCTACTGCCAATTGGACCGACTCGAGCTTTTCTTGCACCTCCCGCACGGCGTTGTCATGGTTGCTTGGGTGGTCTGGGTCGGCATACTCGAAGCACCTTCTAATAAACGCACTGACGCTACCGAGGAATCGCTCACTTACGGACTGGCCGGGAACGTCGTTTTGGCTGCCGTTCGTGGTGTCTCCGCTCAGAGCCAAGGTCGAACTCGAGGGGCTCAGGGTGCCCTCTAGCCCACGGCGAGAGAGGAACAACAACGCTTCGGACATGCGCAAAATGCCTTCCCTGTCAACCTTGCCATCACCGTCATCATCGTGTAGCTCAAAAAAGTAGTTGATGGTTCCCATAATGTCTCGCTTTCCCTTGATACGCGCCATGCCGGAGACGACCTTCTGGAGCGTGAGCGTCGACGACGAGTCGGCATCCCACTTTTGAAACAGCCTCCTCAAGAACTCATGGTCAGCAGGCTCGGGGCCGGCGCCCCACGGGGATAGCAGCGCTTCAGACCTCCTAAAGCTGCCGTAAAACCCTTTGTCCTTTTCCGCAGGGCTGTCGCGTCGAGGTGGGGAGGGAGAGTCTGAAATGGCCCATCTAGACATGCCAGCAAGAAATTCACGGAACGCGTCGTAGTCCATCAAACTGGTACTTGGGCCCAAGCCGACTCGTCCCTTTTCGATACCGTGGTCGCCCTCGCTGGCCGCCTCCGAGATTCGCGACCGGCTATTTTTGGTTCGCCTTGCCTGCTCCTGCTTCATGATGTGGTCTCGCTGTTGCCTCTCATATAAAACCCCGTAAAACCTGTCGTATAGTGCACCCAACTCCTCGTTGGTGAGTAGCTTGCTGTCTGGCCCTAGGTTCCTGATGGCGGTGCGCTTCGCAAAGTTCTCGATGTTGTTCAGCACAGCATCCTTGTTCTTCAGCCGAAGCTCCGTTATGCTGCTGTGCGTGATGCCCGAGAACTCCTTGAACGCGACGACCATGAGTTCCTGGAACTTGGTCACAGCCCTTAGCTTAGGGTTCTCCGACTTTGGGTGGGCTGACTCGTCCAGGCGAGAAAAGTACGATTTGAGGACCGAGATGAAGGCGCCATCGTCGGCTGCGTCTAGCAGCTCTTCTCCATTTATCCTGAGGATGGCCAAACCGACTTGGAACAAGACTTTGGGACCCTCGACAAAAAACACATCTAGAACTCGAAAGGCGAACACCAGGGGCATCGAATTGATGTACAGAGACAAGAACCAGGGAAGCGAGACGACTGACAGCTGGACATCACTCTTGACGAGATGCTCCCATAGGATGGGCATCGTCCTCTCCACGAGAGATTCAAATACCTTTTGATCGAGGAGGGTGCCGTACATGGTGGTCGAGTAGTATCCGGGCACTAGTCGGTCACAGAGAGCCGAGAGGAGAAAAAAGGCCTGCGTCTCTGACATATAGATGAGCAGCGCCGCAACAACAATATTCATGGCCTGGCAGTAGCCAACCTCGGCATTGACCCAGCTGTATGCCGTGAGAACCCGGCGAAGCCGGCCAATGCCCTCGTCGCTCTGAAAGCCCGGGTACTCGGGGAGGCTGCGGTTCAGATCCTTTTCGATTTCGTCAATCGCAAGCGACTCCTTCCCGGAGAACTTGGAGAGCGTGTCGGTATACAGCGTCGGGTTCTCGAGCCTCAGGTAGATGGAGCCGGACGTTAGCTCCCACATCTCGCCCCTCAGCCTATTCGGCAAGCCCACCCTGATCAGCTTGTGGAATGTGGGCTGGCGGATCAGCGTCATGTTCCGACCATTGTCGCGGAGGTATTCGGCCCACAGCCTCATCTTGGCCCGATCCCGGAGCTTCTTTGGGTCACCGGGATACTTGAAAAGCATGCCCAGGCCGGCGTCGGGAGGGCTGGCATTCTTCTTGTCCTCGGGCCGGAGGAGGTACTCGGAGTAGCACTCCGCGGCAACCTTCTTTAGCTTTCCGACATTCCCGACATTTGCTCGCAGTCCCTTTTTCAGACCGTCGCAGAATCGCTCGCAGGCGGGTCGGGTCCCAGCAAGTTCGACCGTAATTCGCTGTTCCCTCAGCTCCTTCTTATCCTTCTCCTTGGCAGCATCCTGGCTGATGCCGTTCCATGTCGATATGGACAGCGCGAACTGCAGCGTTCGATCCGTCGTCAGCGACTGCCATGGCCCGGACCAGAATCCGAGAGAGCACCACCTACCTGGAAGGTCTGGCTGTGGAGCCGCTCCACTCTCCGGATCGAGCAGAGGGGGAACGTAAAGCCATTGCCGCTGGGCCCTCCGCCGTGCGTCTGGCCGGTGAATATCGAGGAGGACGAGGTGCTGGCCGACTGCAAGAAGCTAGACGGGGTGGTGGAGAAGCACAGGAAGGCCTCGGAGAGATGCAGCTTTCCGGCATACTGGTAGCCGCGGCCTCGGTCTCGGTCGCCTTGGGTAGCATTTGTGGGTGGGATGGTAAGCTCAGCTGTTATCTCATAGAGCGGGTGCTGAGATGACGGAAGCCGAAACTGGCTCTGGAAGAGCGAGGCCTTGGACGGGTTCCTGTCGGACTCGGAAAGGTTCAGGCCCTGCGTCGGGTCCAGCAGCTGTTGCGCCTTTTGTACAAAGCTCGAGAGATTCAACATCCTGTGGTCCCGTCAGGGGCGCTGCCTTCCGGCAGCAGATGGGCGAATCGCAGGGCGGCTTCGATGTTGGTTCCGAAGACGACGACCACGTGCTGGGATGGCAAGTGCACGGCAGGAATGGGCGGGGTTGGCACACAGCGATAGACGTCAAGATTCGGTATATATATAAACCGACAGTGGTTAGGGTCCGTTTGCGCGAAGTCACGGCCTGCGGGTGCGGCTGATGGCTGATGGGTGCTGATGGACGACGCTCACGAGGCAGCAAGGTCGAGCACCGCCCGCAGGTGAGGTGGAGCCCCTCCCTTCATGCAACCCTGGTCAGAGAGCGCACCCAACCAAGAGGCCCAAGCAGGGGCCTTTCCGCAAACCACGCTGGGCAGGCAGCGCCCCACCTGGCTGTCTGCAAGGCCTCGACTTTCCACTGTTGATGCAGCCTTGGAGATGTTTCACTAGTGCACCCCATATTCCTTCCCCCTAGGTCTGCTAGGTCCGCTCCGCAGACGGATTCTGGCAGAACGAGAACCCGGCCATCTTCATGATTCTTGGATGCACGAGGGGGATGGGTGATACTACCGCAGGGCCCATCCAAATCAATCGTTTCTCCTCTTCTTTGCACTCATAGCTCTCGAGTCCGCCATGCAGTCTCATGGGCGTGGCTCGCGTCCCGGGGTTTTCCTCCTCGAGTTACAATACATCATTTCCGATCCTGACCCCAGGGGCAGAGTTCCACCGCTGGGAAGCCGGCCCGCCCCGTTTCGGCCAGATTGCTGAATGACATCTACACTTTGTAGGGTTCATTGACAGCAGTAGGGCTGCATTCGGGTATTCTTGCTTCCTGGTTCCCCTTTTTTTTTTTCCCGCTTCGTCTGAATCAGCCGTCATGGATTGATGATTCTGGAGCCAATAGTCCCTGGGCTTGTTTGTATTTTGTTCTCTTTTTTTTTTTTGTCTTTTGCTACTATGGGCACTTTCTCGGGCATTCCTTGTTCTGCTACGATTTGCCAATGCCCGAGGTCTTGGTATTTTGAAGGTACGATCGTCCTGCATTGCCAACGTCATCCGTCGCATCCTCTCGTGCTCCTGCCAACAACTGAATGTGCCGGGATCTTGTCTGCGGAACCTCTGATCGCCCGCCTCAAACCCCTGCCCCCACCCCATGCTACTCAGACCCCGCCAACCCCGACCCGCGAGCTCGAAGAACGCCAGGCCGGGTCCCGTCCCATTGTTCAACCCCCTTCATCGCTACGTTACCGAGACCTTGTGAACTCCACGCGGCCTCTTTCTTTGCGACCCTGGCCGGACTGCCCCGTTTCTGATCTCATAGCTTTTTGCTAACCCTCTGCTCCCCTTCCTCTTCCTTATTCTCTATACATGTCTAGTATATACTACTTGAGAGCCGTGAGACAATCCGATATCTGCTTGCGACAAATTGAACCTGTTGACCCCGCAAATCGCCTTCAGGCCCAGAAAACCGGGAACGGACGGATCCCACGTGCAACCAAGAGACAAGCTCTCGTGCAAGCCACCGCTAGTACACTTTGCGCAAACCCCAATTCCAACTCGTTACCGAAATCCACGTCCTCGACCGCTTTCTTCTAGCATAATGGCGGCCACGGTCGCGCACTCGCAACCCCTGGCGGGGCTCCATCCTTTGCAAACAGCAGCACTAAGGGCTACTAGTGGTGGGCAACAGCAACAGCAACAGCAGCAACGACCACAGAGGGAGGTAGATGAGGAGCCCTTTGACGTGACCAGCGCGCAGAAGCTCTCCCTAAGCGATTTCCAGAGGGTACGGACACTAGGTACAGGTACGGCGCTTCTCAGGGGTGCCGTCAGGCGCAACGGTTGACCATCGTGCTTACGCTGTCTCTCCAGGAACCTTCGCGCGGGTCTGCCTTGTCCGGCCGTCTCACGGCACCGAGGGCGACCGCAGTAGAGTCTACGCGCTCAAGATCCTCCGTAAAACCGAAGGTGGGTTGAGCGCAAGACCGCCGACCGCAGGGAGCAGAAACTGACCACGTCACAGTCATCAAACTGAAGCAGATTGACCATGTACGCCACGAGCGTCAGATCCTCGCCGACGTGGCGGGCCACCCGTTCATCACCAAGTTCATCGCCTCCTTCTCGGATCACGATTTTCTCTACATCCTGCTGGACTATGTGCCCGGCGGGGAACTGTTCACCTATCTCCGCAAGTTCCGGCGCTTCGACGAGGACATGGCACGCTTCTACGCCGCCGAGATTGTGCTGATCCTCGAGCATCTGCACGAGGAGCAAGGAGGTATTGCCTACCGGGACATGAAGCCCGAGAATCTGCTTCTCGATGCCGACGGACACATCAAGCTAGTCGACTTTGGCTTCGCCAAGCGGTTAGGGAACGAGTACGACCGCCCCGTCGAGACGTACACGCTCTGCGGCACACCCGAATACCTTGCGCCGGAGGTGATTCATAACAAGGGGCACACTACGGCCGTGGATTGGTGGGCGCTCGGCATCCTTATCTACGAGTTCCTCACGGGCTATCCGCCCTTCTGGCACCAAAACCCCATTGAAATCTACAAGCAGTACGTCATTTCCCCGTGGGTCCCCCCAAACCTCCCCGCTAATTCCCTACTCTAGAATCGTAGAAAAGCCCGTCGTCTTCCCGCAAGAACCTCCCATCAGCGACGCAGCAAAGGACATCATCAGGCAGTTCTGCACCGTCGACCGGTCACGCCGCCTGGGCAACATCAGTGGTGGTGCGGCCAAGGTCAAAGCTCATCCTTTCTTTGCAGGCGTTGACTGGGACGCCATGAGGCAGAAGCGCCACCGGGGCCCCATCATCCCGCCCGTCAGGTATCCCGGCGACGCGCAGTGCTTTGATATCTACCCAGAAGAGGACGCGACGCAAGACCAGTATACGGACGAGATGGCGGAGCAGTATGATGAGTATTTTAAGGATTTTTGAGAAGCCCGGCGGAAGGGAGAGGGATTCCATGATGCGACGAATATTTCTTCATTCTTTCCCGTCTCGGACTTTCCTCGATTCCTTTTTTTTTTTTTTTTTTTTTTTTTTGGGTTTGACGATGCTGATACCCGGTTCAGCGGACTGGAGTAAGGGCGGTGGCACACGTGTGCTTTTACAGGGGAGTGCATATGGCTGATCGCGAGAAGTTCCAGAGCCGACTTTCGGTTATTGGTTTCTTCTCCCCTTTCTTGTTATTCATATCCGCGGGGCGACAGATACAGATACACAGAGCAGGGGCTGGCATAGTTGGATATTAGGCGTTTCGGAGGGGCAAGATGGGGAGCAGACATTTGTATGTACAAGCATTGCGGAGGAGGGAGAGGTTGGAAGGGACGACGATGCGCGCCAATGTATTTTATGATATTATCCACTTTATGTACATGTGAGTGGAATGGGAAGGAAGGGTACTGCTATCTCTCGCTGCGCTGGAGACGTGCCTGGCAGGAGAGTCGGGAGAATACACATATCAAGTATTGTGGAATGAGATGACTTTTGTTCAGGGCGTCGCGGACTCGAGCGAGGTAGATTCGCCTCCCACAAGCTCGCCGATCTCATTATGACAATGCTTCATCCGACACCGACACCGACTTTCGTCACGGAGATGCTCGACTCAGTCTAGCACTTGAGTCCGAGGATCCCTGGAATACCACCAAAAGTTTAAGCAAGAAACTCGGCGAGAGAATTTGGTGGAGACTTGCGAATTTCGACCATAGCCCTTCAACCAGGGTATATATTAAACCTGCGCCGATAGCCTCGACAGGAGAAAAGAAACCAACACAGCGACCGATATCCATCTATGAACAGACCAAAGCCGCCCTCGCAAGGTGCAGCCACTGCCCCCACAAACAAAACGTATAAATGTAATTCATCCCATCCACTAGCCCCGCAACAACCACCAACCCCCAATACCCAACGCCAACGCCGTCGCCAGCACGAGCGCCCCCTCCCGGGTACTCCACAAAAACGCCGACCACCCGACCAGCACCTCCTTCTGCCTCGCTTTCACCCTCCTCTCCCAAGCATGCACATCCACCGGCACGGGCAGCTCGACGCGCGGATCCGCTCTCCAGGCGTCGTCTACATCAGCGCCAGCTTCGTCCGGCACCCGCATCTCGTCCGCCCCCAAAACCGGCACCTTTCCCCGCCACACGACCGCCCTATGATCGCTGGTGGCCACCACCGGCAGCGCGTCATACAGGGTGGTCTCGATCCCCTCGCGCTTCTTCCCCCGCACCCACGGCGCGACGTCCAGCCAAAGCACGCGGTCGCACCACCCGGGCCAGCGGTGTCGCGCGAACCTCCAGGGCACCTCCGGCAGCCCGTTGACCTTGGACCCGGCGCGGACCGCGTCCGCGTTGTCGGCCCCGTCCGCGGAGGGGAGGATGTCGAACTTGTACGTCGGCCCGAAGGCGATGGGGCTCTCGCTCAGGCCGTGGCACGTACGGTTGGCAAGCCGCTCGCGCGTGAGCTGGTCCCGCGCGAGGAAGCCGGGGAAGTAATCTGGGGAGGCCGGGTCGAAGGAGGGAAAGGTTGATAAGGGCGGCGGGGTAGACGAGCTGATGCGGTAGTTGAGATCGCCAGCGAGGAATAGATGCGAGGTGGGTTTGAAGATGGAGATGGATTGGAGGGTGGACTTGTACGCCTCGTCGTGTAGAGGTGGGAGGAGCGGATGGGCGTCTTCGCCGTTGACGTCGTCGTCATCGGACGACTGTTCTGAGGCGGAAGTGGAGCTGTCGCCGGTGGGAAGCCGCGGCGCGGTATCGCCCGCCCCGGACCGGTCCCGAGTAGGGACGGCGGAGGTATCGTCAGGGAAGACGCCTGGGAGGATGCTGCGCGGATTGGCAAACGTTAAAGACGAGACGATGGAGCGCCAGTTCGAGTTGCGCTTTTTGAGGTTCCATTCCATGGCGGCGAGGTGGGTGGCAACAAAGGTGAGTTCGGTGGATCGAGTGGCCGTAACGGCGGCGGCTGCGGCGTCGTAGTCGTCGTCTGTTTGACCCCGAGCCCCTCCGCCGGCGCCGCTCCATGTTACACGTAACCCAACGGCGCCCTTGTTTCCCATATCTGCCGCGCCAAAGCCGCACTCTGCTTCTTCAACGTTCCCTACTGACGTCGGGTCGCGGGCATAGAGTAGGATAGCCGTCATGCCTACGTTCTTCGCGCGTACGAGGGTGTACGACGGGTTGCTCGTCGTCTGCGGCGCAGAAAAGACGTGTCCATCGTCGCTACCGCTGTCGGTGGTCGCCAGCACTCGCTCCGAGGCGAGGTTGAGCGCGTCGCCGAAACGGGCGAAGTATGGCCCTAGGAAATAGGAGCCGATGAAGGCGTACGAGATGGGTGCCACCTCCTGTAGCGAGCTGCCGGCGCGAAGTCAGTCGGCAGCTCAGGGAGGGAAGTACAGTGCTCTTGACTGGGGTGGGCCCTTCTGGACGCCGGGTCCGGGGGGGTTCGTGCATCGTCGCATCTTTGACGCAATCGACTTACAACACAACGAGGTCCGGCAGGTCCGTGGCATTCTGCAATAGCGAGGCATGGAGATGGGACGCAAAAACCGGGACATTGATTAGGGTTTTTGCGCAGTTGAAGGTGAGGATGAACAGGTCAAGCGTTGACGGTGCCATTTTCGAGCCACCGGCAGAATCAATCGAGGTTGACGGCGGCCTCAACCCGCGGTCCATCTTTGAACGGTGGATTTCCGAAGCCGGCAAACGGTGCCGCGCGGTTAATCTCGAGGACCCCAGCCCGAAACATTCAGGCCGCGGGGCAGCTGCCGAGGCCTGGGGGAAAACAATCCTTTGACAGCTGACAGCTTAACAGCCTGACAAAGCTCCACGTCGCGAGCTCTAGGGTCGGTCCATCTTATACACAATCATACCTGTTGTGGCTGTTCCCGAGTCGTCAGTTGGCATCCCGGCAGCCTACCATGTGACCTGCATTGCAATGCAGTGTACAGCCCCTCCTGACACCGACTTTTGGTCAGCACCCGCTTGTTCGGTTCATGCGTCCAACGGGGCGGAGCAGAGCGCCGTCCTGGGAAGCCATGATAATTCTTCCACGCCACTGCATCATCCGGTGGACAGAAGCCAGATAAGAAAGCAAATCGAGACCTAAATTATGAAAACTACCTGCCATGCATTACTGCCTACCCCCAGATCGGTCAAGAGCGCGGGGTGAACCTGTGCCCGGAACCCACTACGGCTGCGGTTCTAGACCGGCTTCTCCAGCTGCTCAGCCAAGCTACGGCAGGGAGAGCAGTGGCGAAGCCCAAGGCCTACAGCCAGCGAACAGTTGCCCATTTGCCTCGGAATCAGGCGGCACAGACCGGGCGAGGAAAGAGCGAAAATGGTCAGCCCCAAGACCCAACGTCGCCAGACCTTCAACAGCCAACGTGCGCCTCCATGCAGTGCCGTGCAACAATACTAGCTGCTGTTCCCAGGCCTTCCCGGCCGCCCAGCTTTCCCGCCATCAATACGAGTCTTAACAGACTGTCTCCAGCGTTCAGGAGTAAGGCCGAGGTCTGTCAGAGCCATGTCGGCCGTAGGTAGGGCTACTGGTTCGACCCCATCGCCGCCAAACCAGGGATCGCTTCGTCCCCTGTTATACCTCCCCACAAGCGATCCCCGATGCGATAAAACGTAAGCACTGCAATAAGCGGAAAAAAAGAAAAAGAAAACCAAATGCAATGATCAAAAACCAAAGTCATTGGGGGTAGCCTTCTGTAAACGACGCGATGTGGCCGATCTCCCACGACGCAGACCCGGTAACCATCTGCTCTAAATTGTCGGCTGCAGCTCGAGTCCGTCTCATCGTAGACCGTTGTGCCCAGCTCGAGGGGGTTCAGATACACCACCTCGGACAACAGCTATGTCCCAGACGGCACCGCGACGAACCACGGTGCCGGGCATGCCGTTCGTCAGACCTGATCCGAATAGTGAGTTCGGTGGTCGGCCAAGAGGCCATACCAGCCAGAACACACCGCAGACCCAAGATCATCCGAGCCAGGTGAACGTCATGAACTGATGAGATGTCGAAGAAGGAAAAGGGAGAAAATCAATCCCGCAAAACTGGTGCTGAGGGCGTATATCTGTTACCGATGCTGATCCGGTCCTGGCGGAGCGTGGCGGCGTCTGCCTTGCAACTCGGACGTTTGATGACGGAGAGCCGCAACGGGTCAATGTCCATCCAGTCGACGAGAACATAGTCATACAGCCCAGAGGAAGCTCTAATCGGGGGGGCCCATTCGGTGCTTCAGTCCATAGGGCGGTACTTGTTAGAAGCATATCCCGAGCCAGCGCCCTGAGCTTTAGCAGCCGAGCGCAGCCTGTTATCGCAAACTGATTGTCAGCACTCCATGTCAGCATTGGTACCTCCGGCCAGCGTTGATGCGCACACCAAACTCGAAGGAAATATGATTCCTTACTAGGAATGCTTTGGGCTAGGCTGGCGGTCACTCACATCCTGTCGCTTCCACCGACGGCGCGGTTGGTATCTGGGTTCTCGGTAATCTGCTTCCTGGTCTGGCGTGGGAGTGCCTGCTGAGCGTCCTTGCGGGGCTGTGCGGCATCCTTGGGATCACCCGCAGCTGCCTGGTTGGCACTGTTGCCGGCGGCCTGCTGGATGGCCTGGGCGTTCTTCTGGTACTTGTAGACGGTCCAGTCAAAGACGTAGTCGTACTGGAAGCCCTCGCGGACAAAGAGATCGCGGAAGATCTTGCGCAGGTAGCTATAGTCGGGCTTATCGTCGAAGCGGAGCGAGCGCGTGTAGTTGAGGTAGATGGCGAACTCGTTGGGGAAGCCACGGCAAAGAACGTCGGTGGGTGTCGTCATCTTCTTCTCCATGATGCGGTCATACTTCTGCTTCTTGGTGGCGGCCTTGAGCCCCTGCCAAGGGAGAGAGCCGCGGCAGAAGTAGAGCATGACATAGCCGAGCGACTCCATGTCGTCACGGCGAGACTGCTCGACACCGAGATGGGTATTGATCGAGGCATAGCGGGCCGTGCCCGTCAGGTTCTTGTTCTCTCTATAGGGAATGTGGAAGTGCGTCTTGGGGTCACGGTACTTCTTGGCAAGACCGAAATCGATCACGTTGACCTGGTTGCCCCGCTTGCCGATACCCATGAGGAAGTTGTCGGGCTTAATGTCGCGGTGAATGAATGACTTGGCGTGGATGTACTCGATGCGGGAAATCAGCTGGTCGGCGAGCAGCAGGACCGTCTTCAACGAGAACTTGCGGTTGCAGAAGTTGAACAGGTCCTCCAAGCTGGGGCCGAGAAGATCGAGGACCATGGCATTGTAATCGCACTCGGTGCCGAACCAACGGACGAAAGGGATGCCGACGCCTCCAGCAAGCGACTTGTAGACACGGGCCTCATATTCGAGCTGGGGGTGCTTTGCCTTCACGCTCTCGAGCTTGATGGCAATCTCTTCACCGGAAATGATGTTGGTGCCGAGGTAAATATCACCGAACGAGCCAGAACCGATCTTGCGACCGATCCTGTATTTGTTCCCCACACGGAGATCCTGGTAAGAATTGTTTATTAGCTGGAGCCATACCCAATGATGCAGATACCTCCCAAACACTTGGTGCTACGTTGCGTGTTGTATTTGGATACCCGTCAGCGACGAAAGCGCAGCTGCCACTCGGTAGCTGCAACAAGATTCGCCCAACGCGTTGGATTGAATGTGCACTGGGGAATTCCGTACCATGGTCGTCATTTTTGCACCGGGTAGAGCTGTTCTACCTCTCGATCGTGGTAGCGTGCGCTAAATTCAGGCGTGTAGAGGTGCTAGAAAAACGTCGGGTGCGCAATTGTTGTTAGCCTCATCCGGGGGTATTTGAGTGTAGGTGAAACGGCGAGGGCGGCGTCTAAAATCACCCACTGCAGTGGTTAAATGCAGAATGACGGTGAAGTGTCGCCTGAAGGCGGCGAACAAGACAGGCAGCACTGAAAACCGGGAGCCTTGCCAAGAACTCGGGTGCCGGAACTGAGCCCTTTTTAAGGGGGTCGTGACGTGCAAATCCGCCGCCGGCCTTTTCGAGAGAATTTCCAGAGAGGTGAGGGTAGGCTTACCTGTGTAAAATCAACCGAGACTCGAGCGGTGAGCAGGAATCGGTGACTGGGCGATTTGTGTAAAAAAAGAAAAAAAAAATGTCGGAGAAAGGGCGGAGGGCGGATTCCTGTGGCGGGCTGGTGAGGGTGGCGACGAGAACGAGAACCGCGCGGTAGAAAATAGCCTGCGTGGGAGATTAGATAATTAAAATATTGCAACGAACGCTAGCAGCTTCAGGCGTAAGTTGGGGGGGTCTTACCCTCAAAAGAGCTTTTTCGCTCTTGTCGTGAGGAAAGTCGGAGAGCAGCTGTTGGGCTTGGGGAAGAGGAGAGGGCAAGAGAGGAGAAAGCGTGGTCAGCAAGCGTCTTGGGTCACCAACCTGACTATGAGGTTTCCAGGCTGGGCGTAGAAGGGCGACCGCCCCTGCAGGCGTCGCTGACCTTGCCCGGCCAAGGAAAGTCGCCCACAGTGCGCCTCTGTGGGGCTAGCCACCGCTTGTACAGTGCGAGATGCGAGATGCGAGATGCGAGATGGCAAAAGGCGATTTGGTAGGCGTCGAGCTGGGAGGCAACCCCTTGCACATCAGGTCAGCCAGATGGTGCCCAATCCGGCAGGGCGAATGAGGCCGCTGGCCGTTCTTGATCTCAGCCCCTCACCAAGGCGGTCTCGATCCGAACAACCGTGCCAACGCACACAGCTCCAAGCAACTTCCTGGAGCGTGCCCGGTCTACAAATATGTAGGGCAGGGACACACGTATCCCAGATCAGCAGGTTATGCCCTGTCACGAGGCTCGCATCGTGGCTCTTGTCGCTTTTGGCAAGTCTGTATTTTGTTTTGCGTTAGGCACTCCCCAACCGGAAGTCTCTCGCCGGCCCCCAACGAACAGCCTATCTTGGCCGCCCATCTGCACTCAGCAGTCCGCCGGTATTTCAATTGGATCGCCCCGCAAGTTGTGCTTCTACATCTGCCCGCTTACCAACCTAGCTTCGGCACGGAGCAAAGGGCCAGCCTGTCTAGCGCACATGTAATATCTTGATATAGGTCAGGTTGCCCGGGGAAAATAGCGCGCCAGGCGTCAACCGCAGTACTGCGATAGGAATCGGTGTCCCGACAGCTTGGAACAGACATTTGTCATAGTTCTTTTTGAAAGGCTCTTGAGAGAATGCCGCCTATCAAAGGCGCCCGTAGCGCTGGGCGCTTACAGCGCAACGCCATCCCCAGGGGTACCAAGAGGAGTCCCGAGCCCGCACTGTATGCCTGGCATGGCCCTTATAAAACAGCGGGGTGCTAACCTCAGTAATCACTGCGCGCGCCGCATCCCTTGGAGGCATAATCGGCAACCAAATTGGCCTCAATGCGGATGCCGGGAAGAAAGAGACAACAAGAAAAGATCCAGTGCCGGAGGGGGATAATATCTTTGAGGTGATCTGCGCTGCAGCAGAAGTTAGTCGGTGAATCGGCAAAGAATGGCGTTCTAGATCTCATGGTTCTTGGGCCCTCTCGCCTCCACGCGGCCTTCAGGAGAGCCCTTGCTCGCCATCACTTGCCCGGTTCATGGGCCGCGCCCCACAGTTCTTAGGTTGACAAAGTCCATCGCCCCTTTTGAAACTAAGGACCTACAGTGGCTCAATTCATCCACGTATTGCTGGACCTTTCACACTCGATGTCTTGTTGTCCATAGGTAGCCACGATTCCCCCCAAGTGAACATGGGGCCGCGAACCACAGCAACACGAGCGATTCCCCACCTATTCGAACCAAGGCAACCGAATTGAGTCGACAGTGGGCGCCGCGGGTGCCATGTCGCTACTTTGATCGACCGACACGTTCCAAGCTTTAACAGGGGATGTCGATTGTGTGGCACACTTCCACATACCGCTGAGCTAGTTCGCGGCCCGGGCGATAATATGCCCCGAAATAGCAGCACTTCGATCTCCTACATCTTGGGGGTCATGTGCGTTTGCTTCTTTTTACTTGCTTTATTACACTGCAGGCCTTGGGAGACAAGCTGACAAGTCCGAGATGGCCACAGCGCCACCCCCTCCAAGTTCCTCACGCCATCGGCCTAGCAGGTTGTGAACCACTGTCTCGGCCTCAACCATCGACCTTGACCTCAAAACCGGCCGGGAATCTGTGTCCTTCGGCGCGCCTGCCTATCCCGTGGCAGTCGGGTGCCGATCTTGTGGATCAAATGATTACCTGGAGAATCGACATTCGTGCGCGAGTCATGCTCCCGATTTCCATTTGGTGTTTTGTGGCAACGAAGAGCCCGGCTAAGTTTGTCCGCTTCGTTGCCGCGCAGGGCCTCAGCTTATTGTCAATATCTATGCATCGACGTTTCCGACAGGGAATAATTCTTGTGACTCGGTTCGGTTCGCTCTGCTACCCTACTCATCAATCAGGCGTATCACGATAGCTGTAGGCACCTTGGCGATTGCAGAATGACTTTCCACGCTCGACGGCCGTATGTTTGTTGAGTGATCCTGCTGCCATCGAGTGTCCAACCTTGGCCCGCAGCGCAATGACTGCACCCAACCACAATGCCCTCCCTTCAGGGCTATATACCCCAAGCTCGCGTAGACAGGACTATCGCCCTGTCTTGCTATGAGAGAAGTCGATGTAACTGGGATGACATCTCCGAAGTGGTGAACGGCGTGCCGCTAAGGGTCTGAAATGAATTTGGTTAACGTTACACCAAACTCAAGATTATCCGCTGAGGTAAATAGAGACTGCTCAGAGAGCAGCATGGGAAGGGATACGGTACCAGGACCTCGGACCTTCTGGTGGCTTATATCAAGTCCAGGGGCAAGAGCCAAGTGCAAATGCGCCGTCTTACAGCCACCCTTGCGTGACACACATCTTGAGAGATAGAATGTCTCCCAACTTATAGTCGCTAGCGAAATCGGCTCCGCTTTTCTCTCTCACATCTTGTAGGCGCACGGACCTTTTATGTATCTAACCGCCCACACTGTGCGATCTCGCACGAGCAGAAGTATAGGGACAATGCGGTATACAATCGACTCTTAGCTAAAACTAGATGCATGTCAGCTAAAATGTGGCCGCAGGAAGAAAAGCCTGAAAGTAAAGACAACTGCCTCCAAGTGACCGGCGTCTGGCCCTGTGAAGCCACGGCCGCAGCCGTCAGGGTTGGTGCCCCACACAGGGCACCGATTGGCCAATTGGGAGGTGGGGCATTGACGCCGCCACTTTTCCCCAGAGGACTCCGCCGTAGATGATTCTTCTTTTCTTCTGCTTCACGTTTAGATTCTTGCAAATAGTACGGAATAGCGAGCTCCTTGCTTTGCGTTCTCCGACTGCCGTGACACTCCATATCTTTTATGTTATGATACTGCTAGGTGTAAGTGGTAACAGTCCTGGCAAACCGCCTCAGTGCGCCAAGCCCCCCAGCTCGCCAGGTCTCTCCCACTAACCCGGGGCCACCTATGTACATAAGAACCTCCCAGGCCGCAGATGCTCTTGCTCCCCCTCGTGCAATAACAAGTCTCCTTCCTGAGTCCTTGGTCGGATCGTGACACTTAGATTGTCTGATGCTCCAAAGAGTAGTAGTAAAGATATATTCGTTAACATTCACGCGGGTGGTGAAAACCAACTAGTATAACGCAAACATTTCCCCCAGACGCTTCATTGGGTATAAAGATATCAGAAATATATACATAATAATATTTCATCACTTAACGGAAATAAACTCAAACGAATGTCATTTGCCTAGATGTGAGGAAAGGTGCACAGGGTTAGGGTTCAACCCGACCTACTGGATTGGGACTGGTGAGATGGAGACTCGCATCCTGATTGGCTAGCACGAGGCTAGTACGCTCTCACAGCGCAGACCGCATCTTAGATCTTTTCCTCCTTTCCTCAGCTTTCGATTAGCAGAATTGAGTAGTATTAGCAGCGCCCCCGTGCCTCGCCCACGTATTGCTCGTCTCTCACAATCGAAAGCTCAAAAAATTCCTGCCTGGGAAGGCTTCAATAATATCCCACTCGAAGAAGAACCGGCTGCTCCAAGCGCCTGAAGAAGAACCGGCTGCGTTACGCGCCTGAAGACCGAATCGACTGTGGCTGCGTCACGCGCCCTCGAACGAACCGAGAAAGTCCGCCGTTCGCGAGCGAACCTGCGACACGAAGAACGAACGGCTGCTCCAAGCGCCCGAAGAACCCGAACCGACACGATGGTAGGCACGAGCGAACCGGCGAATACTCCTATGGAGGACTCTAGAGATGGAAGCATCCCCGCGCAGCGTCGTACGCGGGTGACGAAGGATACATTGCTCGAGGACCTGGCGGCCCGAGACGCCGAACTGGCCGACCGCGATGCCCAGATTGCAGACCTCCGCCGGCAACTCGCCGGGGTGCTCAATACCGACAACGACAAAGCCGGCAGAGACGACGGCGACAACGAGGACGGCGACAACGATGACGGCGACAACGACGACGACGACAACGATGATAGCGACAATGATGCCCGCCGCGACCGCGAAAGTACGGCCGACACCCAGCAGACTGTCCATAGCGGTACCAAGAGATCCGCGAAAATCCCCGACCCTCCTGTCTTCTACAACGAAAGGGACCGAGATACTAAGGAGTTCGAGCAGTGGTACCGCAATATAGAGAACAAGCTGGAGGTTAACGGCGACCACTTTGGTAATGACCGTGCCTGCCAGGCTTATATCGAGTCACGCCTGGGAGGCAAGGCCAAACGGGATCTAGCTCCCTACCTCCGCAAAACCCATCCCGCTCCAGTTGACACCTTAGCGAAGCTGTTGACCTATCTATGGGGGCAGTATTACGACCCAACTTGGGAGCAGAAGGCCCTTAACGACTACAACAACCTGAAGCTAGGACCTGGTGACGATTTCCTAGCTTTCAAGAACGACTTCGTCCGCCTTGCCGGCGAGACCAGAAGACCACGCTCCACCTGGAAGTACGAGTTTAACCGCAAGCTTTACGACAGCTTCCAGCGCAGTATAGTTCCCTCGTTGGCCAAACTAGCTGTCACTTTCGACCAATTTATTATCGAAGCCCAGCAGATCGCCATTATCAACAAACGGGCATCCGAGCGCCAGCCTGCAGACCGACGGAACAATACTGCATGTAGCAACCGAGGCGGAACCCGGACAGCTAGATCTCCAGTGCGCAGGCAGGGTATAGCCACGACAAAGACGCTTTCGGCCGACGACGTCAAGCGGCTCTACAAGGAACGCCGTTGCTTTATCTGCCACAAGAAAGGCCATCGCGCCGACAAATGCCTGCAGAAAGAAAAGAATGACAAGCCCCGCGGGTCCGGTCGAGACCGCAACGCCCGTATCGCCCATCTTCAGAAGCGTTGGGCAACGAAGTCCCCCGAACAGTCGTACAAGGATGACGATAGCACCACCGTCGCCGACAACAGTGCTAGCAAGCAGGAAAACTAAGTACCCTAGGGAAAATTAACTCCCTCCCAGGGAAAGTATCAGTAGCGAAAGGCAGGGACTACATTAGCGAGCTCCTTGGGGGAAGGCCCCTAGTTACTAAGTATACAATAGCCAACAATGGAGCTTCTTTGACTACTAACGATGCCTTAGCTGATACGGGAGCAGGTGGATACTTGTTCATCAACGTTTCTTTTGCAAAGCGGGTATATGAGCTATTGCAAGTCAAGCGGTTCAAGGATTTTCGACTACGCCCGGTTGGCGGATTTGACAACTACGGCGCCACCCAGTAGATTGATTCTGCTATACTCGGGCATCTAACTATACAAGGCCGAACTATCCGCAATGAGCGGTTCCTAGTCATCGACTCTCGCCACGACATTATAATTGGCCGCAAATGGTTTAGACGCCACAACGTTCTTGTTGACTATAAGTGTCGACGATTGTTGTTTCCGCCCGAATGGGAACCCGACCCTAGCCAGCAGAAGGGAATGGACATCCCGTTAGACCAGTCGCCCGCGAGGCCCCTGGACCCGAAAGCGATAGAGGATACCCGCCGACAAGAGAGATTGATAGACAAGGAAGACCGCCGCCGCCGGGCGGACCGAACCGCAGTCAAGAAGCGGATTGCCGAACTAGAGGCCGTAGCGGAGTCCCGGCCGGAGCCGAAAACCGGAATGGCACCACGGAAGGTCACGATTTCGCCCCGATCGGTCGGAATTACAGAACTCCAATCAGTTACGCCGCAGGATAAGGACATTTACAAGATGGAACGGGCTCTATAAGGGATCCCGCCGCCTTAGACCTTGACCCTAGAGCGAAACCTACAACCGGAACCGGGACCCGATCTATCCAAACAGGGCGTTGATACCTAGGGCCCATACACCCTGAAGAGGGACGCCATCGGTTGGTACAAGTCAAGACCCCCCAATATTGCGGTAATCAGCGCTATCGCATTCCAACAAATTAGACGACGCAAGAGCGGTCGTCACACGGCGGTTACAGGGGTTACTACTCTCCACGAAATCGATAGGATTCTCGAGCTAAGAACTACTCTAGAGGGTAATGACGATCAATTGCGGCAGCAGGCTTTAGAGCAAGTCCCTACATATTACCACGATTACCTTGACGTGTTCAGCAAAGCCGAATCCGATACACTGCCCCCATTCCGGCCAAATGTAGACCATAAGATCGAGTTGCTACCCAAGTCAAAGCCGGAGGACCTGGGGTATACTAGGTTGTAGAAGCTCTCTGCCGAGAAGCTGGAGGCAGCCCGGAGATATATCACCGAGAACCTACAGAAGGGCTTTATCGAGCCGAACAGCGCGCCGTAGGCCGCCCCAATCCTCTTCGCCCTCAAGGGAGATAGAAGCCTCCGTTTCTGCGTCGACTACCGCAAATTGAACGCGATGACGAAGAAGGACCAGTACCCCCTGCCCCTGATCGACGAAACGTTGGCCCGGATTGCCCAGGCGAAGGTCTTTACCAAGATCGATATCCGACAGGCTTTCCACCGAATCCGGATCAGCCCTGAATGTAAGGACTTGACGACCTTTTAGACCCGGTACGGCGCATATAAGTACAAGGTAATGCCTTTTGGTTTGACCAACGGCCCAGCAACCTTCCAGCGGTTCATCAACAATACATTAATAGGCTACCTCGACGACTTCTACAGCGCTTATATCGACGATATTCTAATCTTCTCGGCCACACAAAAGGAGCACGAGATCCACGTTCGCCGTGTGCTTGAACGCCTACGCGAGGCCGGCCTACAGGCCGATTTGAAGAAGTGCGAGTTCCACGTTACGGAGACCCGGTACCTAGGCTTTGTCATTGGGACCAACGGCGTCCAACCGGACCCGAAGAAACTGGATGTAGTACGCGACTGGCAGAGGCCAACTACAGTCAAGGAAGTATAGTCATTCCTAGGGTTTTGCAACTTTTACTGGCGGTTTGTTCGCGAGTATGGACGTGTCGCCCGCCCTCTAACCAACTTGACGAAGAAGACTACCCAGTTTATCTAGACTAATGATTGCCAACGCTCCTTCGAGGAACTAAAGGAACGCCTCCTTACTAGGCCAGTTCTAGCCCATTTCCAGTACGGCCGACCAACCCGCGTTGAAACCGACGCTTCGCAAGGTGTAGTCGCCAGGGTCCTATCCCAGCTGTAAGATGACGACCAGTGGCACCCAGTTGCCTACTTCTCCGAGACGATGCAAGGCGCCGAAGTCAATTACTATATCCACGATAAGGAGCTCCTTGCTGTCGTCCGCGCCTTGCAATGCTAGCGGGCCGAGTTGATTGGTCTATAGAACGAAGAGCCTTTTCTCATCGTCTCCGACCACGAGGCGCTGAAATACTTTAGTACGAAAAGGTTGCTGAACATCCGGCAGGTAGGCTGGGCCGAGCTTCTATCGCAGTATAACTTCCACATCACTTACCGGCCAGGCAGCAAGAACGCTATGGCCGACGCCCTCTCCTGGAAGCTGGAAGATGCTACTACATAGAAGGCGAAACGGGAAGCGTACCGCACGATACAGATCTTTGCCCTAGTACGAGCGGACGGCCAAGCTGAACCGGGTACAACGATTACAGCGATTATAGCCCTCGACGAAGACGTTGCTCCCCCGCCAGGTTCCGGTTTCCAACTGGTCGACGAGCTTCTAGAGGCCAACCGTACGGCGGTAGAATTGGAAGAATGGCGTGACCGCGTACGCGCAGGAAATTCGGAGTTCACCCTCCTAGGCGACCGATTACTCCTGCATGACGGTAAGCTGGTTGTACCGGCAACTAAGCACCTACAGACCCAGGTCATTCAGGAGGCACATTCCCGGCTAGTTACGGCACATCCTGGCCGGAACAAGACCAAGAAGCTGGTTGCCGCCCGGTACTAGTAGCCGAGGATGACCAGCGACATTGAGGTCTTTATCGGCAACTGTATGCCGTGCCGCTCGTCGAAGCACCCGCGCGATAAAACCCCTGGGCTATTACAACCGATTCCCCCGCCACAGCGAGCCTGGCAGTGCTTGGTTATAGACTTCAACGAACTACCCGCTGACCGTTACGGCTATAACAACGCGCTGGTTATGATTGACCGACTAACGAAGGCATCATAGACCGTTCCGTACAAGAGGAGCGCTACCGCCCGCGACGCCGCGAAAATATACTACAAGGGCCCGTATCGAGTCTACGGCCTACCGAAGGAAGTCATCAGTGACCAAGGGCCACAGTTCCGGGCTGATTTCACTGACGAACTATCCCGGATCCTCGGGATCGAATGGAAGCTGGCTACAGCAGGACACTCCCAGACTGCAGGGCAGGTTGAGAACCTTAACCAGTATATCAACCAGAGGTTACGGCCATTCGTCAGCCACTTCCAAGACAACTAGTCTCGCACAATCCCAGCTCTCGACGCCGTTCAGATGGGTCTTCCACATAAAAGCACCGGGTTGCAGCCACACGAAGTCTTATTTGGATTCCCCATACCGATGCCGTTTGACTGGGAGTCTCGGACGCAGGAACTCGACGATTATACACCGAGGGAGCGGATAAACCGGGAGACAGCCCAAGAAACAGCTCGCCGGATCCAGGGGTATATCGACTACGCTCGGCGGATGATTACGAAGGCCCAGGAGGAGCAGGCGATACAGGCGAACCGGCATCGTCGCGAACCAGACTTCGACGTCGGCGATCACGTGGTCATCGTCAAGCAGTCAGAGCTGACAGGTCGGCCAAGCGACAAGTTATCTTTCCCGGTTACCCAACAGCATTACAAGATTCTCGAGAGAACCGCGACAGGGGCATACAGACTGGAGGTGCCGGAATCCTGGCGAGGATCGGCCGAGTTCACAGCTGATCGGCTACGACGGTACCCGAATAACCCGTTGCCAGGACAAGCTGCTGAGAACCCGCCTAGCGAAGATATAGCTGGCCAGGAGGAATGGGAGGTTGAGAGGATCCTAGCTAGCAGGACCCGTTACGGCAAGCTACAGTACCAAGCCCAATGGCGCGGTTGGGACCCAGACCCCGAGTGGTATCCGGCCAGCGACTTCCGAAATGCGCCGGCGGCCTTGAGACGATTCCACGACGACTACCCAGAACAGGCAGGACCACCCGTACGGCTGGACGAGTGGTTGTTGGCTGCGGCCGAAGACAGGTTCGCAGATCCTCACCCGGATGACGACCGGCCGGTAACTGAGGGTAAACGGCTACGGCGCTCGCACCGGAAGAAGTAAAAGCTCGAGGCGAGCTTTTCTGGAGGGGGGGGTTGTGAGGAAAGGTGCACAGGGTTAGGGTTCAACCCGACCTACTGGATTGGGACTGGTGAGATGGAGACTCGCATCCTGATTGGCTAGCACGAGGCTAGTACGCTCTCACAGCGCAGACCGCATCTTAGATCTTTTCCTCCTTTCCTCAGCTTTCGATTAGCAGAATTGAGTAGTATTAGCAGCGCCCCCGTGCCTCGCCCACGTATTGCTCGTCTCTCACACTAGAGGTATGTCCCAGGACCAGTGTGTGGTCGTGCCTTGATATGCATAACGCCTGGTAATCAGGAGGGTACCAGAGAAGATCCTTTCCACCTTTGGTAATCCACCTACCGTCGACAAAGACAATATTATACGTTAGCTTCTGGTTTTGCAAGCCCGAGTGTGAATTGATACTTAAGACCCCCCAGTTTGTCTTAAGGTACCGGCGAGAACGCTACTATGCTAATAGTACCGCGATGCCCCTTGAGTCTCTGTTAGTGCGCTAATGTGGGCAAGGTCTAGAGTCCTACCGTAAGGCGAACATGAGGAAATCCGTTTACGTTGCGGACGTTACGGTAAACGGGGGGGAGTAGGGGACAAATCTAGGTCATTGTGGGCCGATAAAAAAACTCAGACACTATCTAGACTAACCGGACCATGAAGGCGCTGATGCTTGCCAAGTGCCTCTGTCTCTGCTATGCTGCACCGTAGCTGGGAATCAAACATCACCCCACCGTTCGCCATGTTTACTCTACGCCATCCAAACATGCCGGCTTCCAATGGCCTAGACCTAGGTCTCTTCCAGTGTTACGTGACACGGGACGATGGGAAGGACCACGCCCAACCAAAATGAGCCAAGACGACCAAGTCAGCGCGTTCTACACCCAACAAGCGGTTGCTGAGGGTCAGACTCAGTAGGCGGTTGTTATCTACAGGGCCAGAGGCAGCCAACAAGCTACAGCTGAGGTAGGCCCGGCTTACGTGGCCCAGCAGCTACAGTTAACGGGGTGGAACCGCGGGGCCATCCCTGTTGATCTACAACAGCGCTGAGCATCGCCAACCACGACGAAGGGACGATCAGGCCAAAGGAGGGGTATAATTAAGTGGTGAACTCCCTGTATCTCAGAACCTCTTCTGGCTCTTCAAGACAGTCTAAAGAATGAACATCAGCAGTAAACGAACCCACACCTTCATAACTTGAACCTGTGTTACATCCAGCGCCTCGTGAGATCTATCAAGGAGACCGGGATCCGGGCCCCATTAGACATCCAGGACAGCCATACCCGCCACAGTGCTACCACAGCAACCGTAACGGGAATGATAATAGACCAGTAAATCCACACCTGGTCAGATACCTCCAACTCTTTGTTGCCGAAGTTATAGAAGGTAGTGCTGAACACGGCCTATGGTATATGATGTTAGTAAGAGATTCGATTACTTGCGGCGAGTAGCACGTACCGAAACAAATGTCGCTGGAAGGAAAATCATAGTCAAGAAAGTGATAGACTTGACAAAGTTGCTATCCTGCAACGTAATATTATTGAATGTCTGTTGCCTCGTAAATGGTTACTGGCCGGTCATATTGGTGGATAAGAGATAGAGACCGTTGCCTTACGATGGTGGTCTCATTCGCTAGCCGCGCCTGGTTCGAGGTACACCGGAGGTGTAAGTTTCTGAGTAACGAGATTTGGAACGCCGCGTAATCATGTCCTTGCTGCTTGTATGTCTCGCTCACGCCGTTCGCCACGTCTAGGCTCTGATAGGTCTTGGCTCGACACAGCTGAATTTCCTGGGCGGTTCCTAATGCTGACTGGAGGATCTCCGACAGGTGGATTGAATGGCGCATGTACTCGTTAATAGGTGTGAATACACCCCTCCAAAGCCTTCGAGGCTGTTAATGAGGCAATAAAGTTAATAAGATTTAATGCTAATATTTCGGTTGTCCGGGACGCTCGACTTGCCTTTTCGAGCTGCCGAATGGGGTCTCGTACTCGCCAGATGGCGATGTCGTAGTAGTGAGTTATCAAGTCCCACACATCAGAGTACATGGCGAATGGATCCTTGAAATCGAGGGGTGCTGTTCGCCTGGCAAGTCTGTTTCGAAGTTCGTGGGGGAAGTCGAACGGAGCGTCGACGCAGAGCATCTGGCACTTACCCCGTGAGTCCCAGCGGCTGAAGACGGTCATCTCGAACCACTTGTGTCCCCTGTTGGCGCCCGCGTATTCGGGGCCGTCTTCGCTTGAGTCTTGCCCGATTTTTTGAACCATCTTAAATAGGCATCGGAACCAGGTTGCTGGGGACGCACAGTCATCAGTTGATGGGGCTGTCTTCTCTATCGTGGGATTACTGGACTTACTGCATGTTGCGACGTGCATCGTAATTTCATCATATGTTGCTCTGTGGCCGAAGAATCCGTTCGATTCAGAGCAGGGCCGGTCAGCGACGAAGTTGGGGACTCCGAGATGGGTAAGGAGCGCTGTGCGGCGTTCGATTTCGGAGGGGTAGTCGCGGTTGTCGAGAAAACTGATGTGGCCCAGTTAGAAAGCTTTAACTGGACTCCCAGCTTCGAATATCTCACGCATAGCAATAGTTAGGTAATATGGAGATCTAGAACTCTATTAGCGTCACTCGTTACCCGAGAAAGTCCCTAACGATACATCTTCAGGCAAGGTTCTGCAGCCGCGGAACTCCTCCCAACCCGTCCCACCCTGAGCGACACCGCAAGGTGTAAGGATTATCATCGAGACACAGCGGGTTTTGCCCCAGATATCTACTGTTAAGGGCACTCGGAAATTAAAAATACAAGCGAACTTCGAAATGGACGAGGGCGTTAAGAAAGGGAAAAAGGCGGGCCACCAAATTCCGAAGTGGTCGTTGATGGACTGCTAGCAGTATCTATGTCGCGAGTGCCGCACCGTTTTGGCAATTGAGGCCTATCGGCCCTGAGTGAGACAAATTGGGTGTTCCTGCATATACTTGTGCCCGATTCTTCACCACGTTGCAGTCCTGCCGAAATTTGTTGGCCGCTTTGATTTAGTGGCTGATTTCTAGGTGGCCGCGCTGCATCCGCGACTGCCGCCCGAAAAGCCGCAGAGCCCCTGCTAACGTTATATGTACCCGGCATCTGTCTTGCTTACTGTGGCCATGTTCAAGAGCTGCCGCTCCCGTGCATCATAGTTCGATATCGTTTGCAGTGCTGGCTGAAGCAGAGCCGAGTGAGACAGAAACCACCTAGAGCCTCGCATTAATCACATCTGCAATTTTAAGTATGAGGTACGAAGTACGGAGGTAGGACGCTGTAGCAATGTAAGCAAGGGTTCGTAGAACGCGTCAAATGCCTAGCCCGCGAATTCTGAACTGATGGAGCCTCTATGCCCGTTATATTCATCTGGAGCGGTTTCGTCCCGAAACGGAAGATACCGTATCCTCCACGTGCGTGTGCCGTTGTCAGCAAGCGCCATGGCCCAAATACCGAGCCGACGGGAACAACGATCCTGGTCGGAACGGGGCTGTTCACATAAACTAGGTATGACGAAGCTGAATACCTAGCCAACATCAAGCAGCTGGGGATATTGATGGTCATCGCCTACGTTAGGTCCTCGAGGCTCAGAGCAAACCATATACCTGAATTACAAGCTGCGAAGGAGATCGACTAAGCAGACGTTACGCTTCCCATGCCGCATAGGAATAACGCTATTGTCCTATGAGTAAGGTACCTGTAGGTGTGGTTCTCGCTCGCGATCACGACAGGCTTGTTCTAGGTTCTCTCAGTGTCGTTTAAACCGGCAGCTCAGTCGCCATTCAAGGCTTGGACGCTCGCGATTATGCGACCGGAAAAGCAGGGGTACAAACAAACCGACGATGATCCCAAGGGAATGTTTTCGAGCTGACTCGGCCGGAATCTCGATATGCACGCAAGCAGATGGCAATTTCCGGCAGTACATTACCCCACAAAAGGCCGCCGGAACTGGGTTGCGGGGCGGCAAGAACCCCTTTATGCAGCTGAACAGCACGAGCTACCAGGTCCCTGGCTTGGCGGGCAAGGGTCTCTCCCTCTCCCATTCATTGGTTTCCCCGACTGCTTGCATATTCCAGGGTCCAACACCCGGCAGGCCCAGCAACCTAGCCGCAGCCGGCTCGTGTCGTATCTGCAAAACGAAAACAGGGGAGGGAGTGATCGATGCTCGTTGGGATTGTGACTCTCGAGCGATTGGGATACTTGGGCTGGGAAGGCGTTTATCGGGCGCTTAAGTTTCGTGAATTAATCTCCAAGGGAGGTTTCCCTTTTTGCGGGGCACTGCCAACGCGTTTGTCATGTGCAAACGATCGGCCGAATGGTCTTCCAGCAGTTCATCGCCGAAACGGCTAGAGCGGACAAACACGTCTCGGTCTCTCCTTGGCGGGGGCATAGCGACCGCGATCCTCGACCCTCTGCGGTCGTGGTTTCGGGATACGGTCGGTGGAAGGAAGTTGGCAAGTGTTCGCTCGTCCGGTGTCGAGTAACACTGAACCGCAGAACTATCCTCGACATACTCTGGCGGCAGCTTCATTTGGGAATGATCTGCACCGGACGAATCTAAGGAACTGGAGATGCCCAGTTCTGGTCGATGGGACAATACTTTGTCTGCAGGATTCACGTGGGAGGCTTGTGTTCCCACTCCGTTGCCACGGCCGAGCAGAATGCCTCATATGCTGAGATAACTCTATTGTGACAACAATGCAGTCTGGATGCGGAGGCTTTGGATGCGGAGGGCTTCGTAGTCTATGGGAAATGGACCATCCTTGCAGCCGGCTTCCCTTTCTACCACAGTGATGGGGTTGTACCAGGGGCAATCAAGAAGTGGCTTGACTAAAACGTAACCTAAGCGTGCAGGCGGTCCAAAAAGGGCATAGTGGATGATCCACCGAGGCACGCGAAGCGCAATGAAGGGAAAAGGACATTGGCGATGTTTGCCAACCCCAGGCTGCCGAGATGTGGCCCATAACTCCCGCGTTATTAACATGCCCGGATGACCACCCGAAGAGTCGGGGCTCTCGACTTTGTTTCCCTCTCCTTGACAGCATATCTCTCCTTGAAGCCAGTGACTTCTGCCGTCGCCGGCTGTGTCTCCGAGGCAGTTTCCTCATCACATAGAAGCACCCGCGCCTCGTTTCCTCCGGCAAACCGGGAAGCCCCTCGGGCGCCGCACACCGCTGCACCTTTTTGGGATCGTGCCTCCCATCCCCACGGCTCCACAGAGGACACGGGAGTCACAAGTCTAGTGCAGCGCTTCAACCCAGTCGCAGTCTTTCTTGCTGGCGGACGAAAATTGTCCTCTTCGGGCCCATTATATACGGTGACCTCGGTCTACAATCGCGGAAAGAGACGCCGATCCCGTGGACTCAACAAAGCTGTCCGTTTATCTCGCTCGTCTGCGTCTACTGCGACCGCCTCCTGAAACCGAGCAAGGAGCTAGAATTATTGAGTGTTTTCACTCTGCGGGGCTGAACGGGGTCTAATTCAGTCCAATCCAAGATCCCATTGCATCGCAGCGACCGCCGGCTTTGAACCGGCAAACACGGAGGGGGGGCAGGCGCCGATTCCCCTGTCGTACTGAACTCGCAGGTTGCAGAATTCCCAAAATCGAACCTGCAGACAGTTGGTGAGGCATTCTTTCACGGCATCTCAGCACCCCAGCAAACCTCGGCATCACCAACCTAACCGCGACACGAGGCTTGATCTCTTGGAGAGCATCGTATCGTCGTCGTCGTCAATAGTCGATCGAATCGCTAGCTCGTCCCGACTGGTTTAACTTGCTCCGCGCCGCTTTCGCAGGCAATTGCATAGTGACCATTATCGCACTCGGGTCGAATTGAATCAAAAGTCTTTGTTTGCTCGGCCGCCAAGGAGACAAAAGTGCACTCGAAACAGGCCCCACGAACAACGAGCGGGAGCGACCCGCTGTTCTGTCTGAAGAACGCTCCTTACCCCCACTGGTATGACGCCAGCCCCGGCCAGAGGCATTCAATCCAAGACATTTTGACACGGTAACACAGGGCAGACGAAGCAGAGACGAGAAAGTATCGACCGGAGCGACGCGCAGCCAAACGCCGGGCCTAGCTACCTCAGCAATTTACCCACCCCTTCTGCCCGTCATGGCGGCTACCCAACCAGAGCAGCAAGGTGAGTCCAAACCGAAGTCGAGCTATGTCGCACCCTGGGCGATCCTACCATACGCACGTCCTGCCGCGTCGCCTCCTAGTGGTGGTAGGCGGGGGCAAGAAAGGGGGAAGATCATTACGGACGTGCCTGGTCAATCGTCTCCCGCTTCCCAGTTTTTTTGCATTCATGGGGCCACTTTGGCGCCTGGGCATTTCCCATCCGTTCGCTCTACCATTGAGCCTGTTGTGTCATGTCAAGGAGATTACTGTTTCATGTCCCTATCACCGTCGTCATTCGCATGCATGCTGCCGCTGGCTCAGGTTGCCATTCCCTGCCCGATTGATCACTGACCTGTCCGGAGCACATTTAGATCAGCCATCTCCCGGCTTGCTACTCAGCCTTCCTTCAAACAATCCCTTCCGCAATCGCGCCGTGTCGCCTGCTCTTCCGCAAAGCCCGGTCTCTCCCTTCGACGACCCGCCGCCCCGGCCACTCTCGCGCAACCCATTTCTCGACCCCGCCATCACCAGTCGGGCGAGCTTCTCGAATATCCGATCCGCCTCCGAAGCCATGTCGTTTGACAAGAGACCGTCGCTCACAGCCGACGAAATATTTGTATGTCGCTCCCATGTCGGCTGCTGGCTGCTGCTGTGGCCATCGGTATCCCGAACAAAATGCTTATGGCCGTGTTCCTAGGGTTCCCTGACTCTCGAAGACTCAAAGCCGGCTTCGAATGCGCCGGCAAGGTCGGACGCAAAATCACCACCGACGGGTCGTCGTGCCCCGCCGCCGCCCGGGCGTGAGAACGTGCCACCACAAGGCCGGAGGGGCCCGCCGCCCAATCACCGACCAACCCGTTCGCAGGAAGAGGCACTTCGTGCCCGGAAAATGCAAGGAAACAGCGAGAACTTGATCGACCTGGATCCCTCCCGCTCCCCGCAGAAGCGCCCAGAGAGACGGCCGCGAAGGAACTCGGAATCGTCCATCATGGACTCGGATAAGATTATGACCGAAGAGGAGAGGAAGAAGCGGCGCGAGCGTGAGCGTCGGCACCGCGAGAATAAGGACAGAAAGCCGAGCCGTCGGCTCGACATCATCGATCAGCTGGATGCGACTAGCATCTATGGAACCGGAAGTACGTTTTTTCTCACGGCCGTCCTAAGGTGAACGCCTATCTAACATGATTCACAGTTTTCCACCACGATGGCCCCTTCGACGCCCTCAACCCCCACCGAAACAGGCAAGGCAGCCGGCGTGCTCCGATGCAGGCGTTCCCCGAGGGCTCCCTGAACAATACGCTTGGGGGTGCCGGGCCGCTAAACTCTCGTCCTGACCACGCAACATTCCTAGGGCAACAAGACGACGAGGCCTTCAAGGAGTGGTCCACTGGCGCCAGAGACAGAAATGGTGATTCAACCTCGCGCAGCAAGGAAATGCCCGTGTTCGACCCCCTTAGACGCGGCGAATACCTCCACGGGGACGAGTCACTTGGACTGGGCACATCGACATTCCTGGAAGGGACGCCGGCGGCACGGACGGCAATCCAAAAGCGCGAGGAGGAGCGTGCTGCCGAGGTTATGAACGAAGGTCTCCAGCGCAAGAAGTCACTAGCCCACCGTATCCGCAACATGAACCGCGGCCAGCGCGACTACCAGTCTTCGGGAAGAATGACCAGCCCCGACACGGGCTACGGGTCTCGCAGATCACCTTCAGGAGGCGGGCCGGCCTCGGCAACGCTGCCGTCCGCGAATTCGGAGCGCAATCCATTCTTCTCCGAGTTCGCTTCGGGCAAGGGAGGCGAGGACGGCTTCACAGTGCGCAAGATAGACTCGGATGGGGACAAGGCATCGCCTACTAGCCCAAGGGGCTTTGGTCTAGAGCGCAGGTCAACTACGGACGCCACTGGGAGCGACGATTTCCAACCTAAGCCCACCGGGATTTTGGGCCGCATGAAGAGCCTGAAGGGCAGCCGGCGCCAGAGACCGGGCCCTCCGGGTGGTGACATGGGTGTCCCAGCAGCGCCTGGAACGGCGGTGTAGAAGGATCGCCGGCGAAGCGGAGAGCGGCTGTTTCGAGCCCACCTGGTCAAGGCAGCTTGATACAACTGAAGCTTTTTGATGGTTGGAGTGGTTGTCTCCCGTTCTGCCATGGGAGTTCAATTTGGAATGGTGTTAAGCCGTTCGCCACACCGATCTACTGGTAACTGGGCGTCTCGCCGTATCTTCCGGTTATCTCTCGACCCGATACCCTCTGCAGGCACAGATTAATTTGGGATGCCGGGCCTAGGTTGGCGGTTCGGCTTTGGTCTACACCATGGGTGCATTTACCTATCGACCTACTGGTTGGGGGATTAAGCCTACAGATAAGGAGGGAAAAAAAAATATTGGAGGGGTAACACAACTTGTTCAGAACGACCATACCTTTTCTCTCTTCTCTTTTTTTTTTTTTTTTTTTTTTTTTTTATATTCCTTCGGTGCAACGCAGGTCAAGAAACACAGGGCGTTAGCAAAGAGGCTAGCTAGGTAGCACTACCCTTGTAATTTTTGATTGGTAGTTGGTTCGAGCAGTTGGGCGGTCGTGTTTGAAAGGTGCGATGGGTGTCTCGAGTGCGTTCCCATCGGTAATTGTGTACATAGTTCCCTTCGAAGGGGGGATTATCAGGCAGATTTTCACATGAGCGGCAAAGCAAATCTTGGAAGCCACAACGGCGGTGGGTGCATTGATGTTGGTCCCATCTCTGCTTGTGATGCGTCTTACTGGTGTCTTTGGACGTGAGCTGGTGCCGTTCCCGTTGGCATTCGCCGATGACATTCAAGGATTCGTTTTACTCTAGCGTAAGGGGCTCGGGGGTTGCGAAGTGGATATCTTGTAGGGATAAGGGCTTCGATGCTAGGCTTGGCTCAGGGGTATGAAACTCTAGCGAATTGAGGAGTTTGATAGGAAAGCGAAGGTTGCGGATCAGTGAGCAGATCGATCTCTCAGACGGCTGCACAATAACTACCCTGATTACGGTATTCGGGAATAAGTCGGGCATGCCTTCGTGGGTGAGGCGCCCGAACCGATCAATGACATCGACAGAATTTCTCAAAGTGCAAGGACTGTTATGTATCTGCATGACCTCGATATCTCGATAATTGCATCGCTGCTTTGGTGCTCCACAGCGCCATATCGCATTTAGGCATGCAAGTCGGGTCGTGACTTCCCAAGGAACCTCGGTGAGGGGACCGAGGAGGTGTAGGAATTTGGAGGCGCAGAAAGCATTCCTGCTTTGTCTCTGTAAGGTACAGCCTAAGAAACACGCAGGGACGCCTGACCAGATCGCCCGTATCGATGACACCCCGTAACCCCGGAACAAAAACCATCAAGGGACCATCTATTACATCAAGACCTGAGTGTCATCGAGACGATCCAAACGCCAACTGATCTGGATACCTAATCAGCACCTGCGGTCTCTAATACTGACAGCACTCCGCGTGCCTTGTCCAGCCTGGATCGTTCCCCTCCCCTGTTACCCAACCGCGGACATACATCCGCCGCTTATCGCCGCGCAGGCCATGTCTAATTCCCATGCCTCGCTGCAGCCAGTCCCCGCCTCGGAACTGCTAGACCAGGAACTCGCCAGGAAAGAGCGCCTGTGCAGGAAGGGGAACTTAAGGACTGGCTGTAGAGAGCTTGACGAGTATGTCCTGCTAGGTGGGCTTGAGAGGGGGTCTGTTGTCGGGCTGAGTGCCGAGGAGGAGGAGATGGGGTTGTTAGTGGGTTCCTTGCCTTTTCTCCTATTGTCATCGTGCAGCTAATTTGATTCTAACCCGCCGGGGTAGATTGGCCTTCAAACAGTCGCCAATGTAGTAGCCGGGGGGCGGGGAGAGGCGCTGGTCATCACTACGCTGCCAGTAACCGTGCTGCTGCCAAAGCTGCAGAAGGTGCTGACCAGCAACCTTCAAGAGAACCCACGAGAACTGAAAAAAAGGGTCCAGGACTGTCTTGAAAGAATTTCCATCTCTAGGGTGTTTGATATCGAAGGGTTGCGGCAGGTCCTTGGTGAGTTGGAAGACGCTGTGAGCACGAGACCATCACCAGTTGCTCGGGGAATGGAGGCAGGGTCGAAACTAGATACCGTGAGGCCCGAGCAACAAGTGCGGCAGCGGGCCGAGGTCCGAGATAGCGAAGAGGAAGACAGTCTTTCACCTCCCCAATCGCCGTATCCCCAAAGTCCGACGGCACAACCTCGCGATGGAAACTCATCACCTGAAGGTCCTATCCCGTCTTCCCTCCCAGACCTCATCCTCATCACGCACACCTCCGCTCTCCTCTCGAGCCTTTTCACCACCCGCGACAAGCCAACTGCTCACGAATCCACGTTCCTTCTCGCCTCTCACCTGCAGTATCTCACCCGCTCCCCGATCCTCGGCGATCCCCTAATCATGCTCCTCAACTCTACGACGTCCCCATTTTCTCCCGCCCACGACGACGTCGTAACCGCAACTGTGAATGACGAGCCGCGGCAGGCTAAGCTTCCTGAGCCGACCCTCAGCTCCATCTTTAACCCTCCACCACAAGCGAGCCATCCGCCCGGACACGCCTCCTATCGCAACAAGCCTTCGTTCGGACAAGTCTTTGCACAGATGCTGGACCTGCACCTATTATGTACACGGGTCCCGAGGACGAAAGAGGACGTTGCCGCCGCCGGCGGCGGCCTAGGATCCGAGTTTGTGTCCTATGTCTGGGTCGTAGAGGTGCTGCTGGACGAGACTGGAGTGTACGAAGGGTCTGCGTTTGATATTTGTGGGGCGAGGAGGAGTAGAGAACAGAGATGGGGGGCGGTATATGTTGATGAGCTCAAAGGAGGAACGGTGGTGGATGCTTTCGGAGAGCGGACAACGAGGGCAATAAAGTCGACTTGATAACCACCCATGGGACATGCTATTCATCGTTGCTTGTTTGATCATTGTTACAGAAGTCTGTCAAGGACCGTGTAGAGAGGTTGTTTTTTTTTTTTTTTTTTTTTTTTCCCTTTCCTCCAAACCTACCGTATTGATATAGATCAGCGGATATCCCAGGATCCTATTGCCATCGCAGACTACAAATCACCCATCTCCTCCTGTCCGTCGTCATCACCAACCCCCTCCAAGTACGGCACCAACCTCTCCTTCAACTCCTCCACGCTGATATCCTCCTCATCCCCGTGCCCACCGTGGTATCGGTGTGGGGGGATCAACACCCTATTCACAATATGGATCACCCCGTCATGCGCCACCCCATCCCTGACCACAGCCCTCACCCCGCCGTTCACAACCATCGACACGAACCCCTTCCACCGCCTGATATCCACACTGACAGGCTTCTCATGTAACCAGGTCGGTAAGTCCACATGCCAATAGCCATATCCCCCGCCGCCCTCGACCCCTTCTTCTTCACCACCCTCCCCATCCCCACCCTTCCGGCGATAGTACGCATCCGAATACAGCGTCTCGTTCCCCACCACGTGATACCGCACCAGCGCCCGGAGGTACTTCCTCCCAGGTTCGGAGAACAGGAACCCATTCAACTTGGGGCCGAGGAGCGCCCAGGCGTGGTTGCTCGGCGCGAACACGGTCCCGCCCACGCGGCTGCTCCCTTCGTCTTCCAGTTCGGCTGCCACCCCGGTCCGCTCGAGCGCCAGCGCGAACGTGCTGAAGATGCTCGGCATGGCACGGAGAATGGTGGTCTGCGGCGGCGGCGGGAAGAGCGGGGCGTCGATTGCGTGGATGAGGCCGTTCTTGGCGACCACGTCGCTCACCCTGACGCGCGAGTAGAAGTTGAGGCGGATGCGGCGGAGAAGGGGGGTGGTGTCGATATGGAGGCGCTGCGGGTGATGGTGATGATGGGTGCTATCGTGTCTGTCGTCACCGTCGTCGTCGTCGTCGTCATCATCACGACTCAGCGCCGGGGAGGTGAACTCCGTGGGGAGGGTTTGGGTGAAAAGGATGCGATGGCGGGAGTATGAGCCGGGGACGAGATGATATCTCAGAAGGGCAAGCAGGAATTCCTTAGGGGGTTTGTGGTCGTCGTCGTCGTCATCGTTGTCACCATCGCCGTCCTTGTTCTTGTCCTTGTCCTTGTGGCCGTGGTGGGGGATGCGCTTGAAGGCGCGGTCGGTGGGGACAAAGAGGGTATGGTTGTGCTCCGTGTCTTGGAGGAGTTGCTTGATTTCATCGTGGTCGTCGACGAGCTTGGCGAACTTGGTAGTGTGCTTGCATTCTTTGATCAGTTCGTAGATGGTCTTGCTGGGGTCACCGCGACGGCCGTGTCTGTGATGAGGTGGGTGGAATCCTTCTTCTTCTTCTTCTTCGTCATCGTCGACGCTGCTGGCCAGGCGGAGGAAGGTATCGATGATGCTGCCATCAATGCTCGTGGTTATGCGCTCCTCGATGCTGGAGAAGATGCCCCCGACGCTCGGAAATGCATCCCACCAGGTTTGGACTGCATCATGGACTTCAGCCTTGTCGACAATAGATTGTTGCGGCCTTGCCTCACGCGGGGCAACGAGGGCAACTGCCGTCGCTACGAACAAGAAAATGGCCGGCTTCATAGCGCTGTTGCTTTAATCTGTGCAGCAGGAGGGTGAATCCAAGCTACTCCTAACAGACCATCATTGAAGAAGGTCTGTCTCAGGCTACGAGAGCTCAACATCCCATGAAGAGCATAGGCGGGCAGTATACCTGTAGGTAGCATGGGTTGTGCCGGGACGCGCGGACATCCATCCCGCTTGACAGCGTCACCGCTCCAGAGAAAGGCGATCGATTGGCCGTCAACCCCGCGGTTGCGCCAGCTTCTCAAACCTCCCTCTGACGGACCGCCATTGTCGGCTGCATGCGTTGCAGCGATTTCTAAGCCGGCCTGCGTCATTATCTTTCTCGTTTGACAGATGTCAAGACCTTGCAAACGGACTTTTTGGATGGCTCTATATGATTGGCTTTCGATGAGCCACCGCAGTTATCTGGCCATCGCTCGGTGACACTGAGCCGCCGAGTCCCGATGCTCCACTCGACGTCGTAGATCTTGACCACCAAACTCTTATGGCACCGAGTGACCGAGGAATACGAGTGTCCCGTGTCCTAGGGCCCTTTGATGCTGGTGAAATTGTCCTCGGCTACTCCACTCCGGCCTGCGACGCCCGGTCCGCCTAGAACCGGTTACCGCAGGTATCGCACATCAATCGGGGGTTGGACCGAGTTGGGGTCCGCGAGCCCGCGAGCCACGGCCTCCAGTTGTACTGCCGTTGAGCTTCTCCGCATAAGACGGCTGGGCCAGCGGCGCAGCAGCTCTCAGACTCGGCATAGATTGAGTGCTACCCATCTGAGCCCCTCGGTATGCTTCTATGCACCACGGGCGCGGTGAGTCCGGTGTCGAACTCAAAACATATGCCCCTGCATCCAAGGGAATCCGGAATGCGCGGGGCTCGTGCCAAGGAACCTCTGATATCATCAAGTGGACCGTGGTACGAAAGCGAGGCCACTGAGCAATACTTGTTCTTTCGAGTTGAGACAGTTGGCACAGATGAGCAGTGCCAACACCGGTATCAAACGTGGTTAAAATTTGGCCGGCGCTTCGGTCCAGACAACCGGGACGGTCGAGTCAACGTTAGCAGTTGCCTGGGCCGGGCGGACGCACGTCTTCGAGTTTAGTTAGCGGGAACATCAAGTTGATTGCGGGCGCATTCGTTGAGAATCAAACTGTCTCCGAATCTGCACTTGGATGGCGAGACTGGCTGGTGCCCTCTTGCAGCTTGTTTCCGGGAGCCGTTGGGGCCTTTAGCGAACCCGGCCGCGCTGATGGCTGGAGTGATGCGACTTTGTCCAACGCAGCACGGAACCAACCGCCACAGGCTCCCTCTATTGATTGGACGTAGGGATCAGGCAAGACGCCGGGGAGCGGCTAGGGTCGTGGGCCGTTGTACTTGGCCGCATGAGGTCTAGTGTTGGAAGGCGGAGGAAGTGCCAATGCTGGGCGGGGAAGATCGGTGCCAAACTTGTCAAACTTGTTCGTCTTGATTGTTCCCTTCTTCCCCCGTCACCCGGATATTCGGTTCTGTGCCTGCCCTTGTCTAGGGGCCAACCCCAGCCTCTCTCTCCGTAGTCGGTCAGGATGGTGTAAAATCCCAGGCTTCGGTGCCTGCAATGTCCATCGGTAGCGGTCTGAGAAGGTCTACGGTAATGACTGCGAATTGGAGGGCTGTTGGCGGGCCATGGCGGGGTTCGGTATGTATTGTAAAGTACGCAGCATGTGTAAGGTACCGTATATCGGTGTTTGCTGGGTCTTTGCCATTTGGTGAGGCAACCGATTCTGCCCAGTCACAACCCCTGTTTCTCCTGCCTGCGGTTGGGTTGCTGCGTTGGCTGCCCACCACATCGCCTGCCGCCGAGCTCCGTGCTTCCACTTGCGCAGTCCAGAAGGGGGGGGGGGCTAGGCTTCTCGCTCGCTAGGGAACGGTGCTGCAAGTGAGGCTGAATGGCCTTTTATTTTACGAACGCCTAGGGGCGTCAATGCCTGAGGTGTTGAGCAGCATTTCCGGGTTTGAGCTGACTGATCCATCATCCGGGCCCCTTGCCCTTCCTCATCTTTCCCGCCACTCCACCTACCTGAAAAGCAGCCCACACCTTCTCGTTCACTTCGCTCAACTATCACGCGTCCTTGCCGTTCGCCATGGGTTCATCTACCGCAACAACCGAAGCTATTGCATAGCCTTGGCTTGAGGCCCCCAGCGCCCTCGCTCGCAGCCGCCGGCAGGTCTCCAGCTTTGCAGGGAACTCGATATCGCTCGTGGTCTTGTCGGTCCCTCCGTGGAGCGAATTACAGCACAGCAGCAGGGTCTGGCACAGCCTCGTAGACCGCACCCACACCCCATCGCAATCGTGGCTGGGAGCCTCCCCCCTGTCGGACACCCATTGATACCTCGCTTTCTACACGCGACAGAATCCTCTTCCTCTTTTCGTTATCGGTATTGCTGTTGAGCACTCAATTGAATGCAACAGCAGCAGCAGCAGCAGCAGCAGCAGCAAAGGCACAGCGCAGCCATGGCTGCGAGGCCGCTCGCGCGGTCGGTGCTCGTTCCCAGATCAACTCCGCTTTCTCCGGGCGCCATTGCTGGGGCTGTGGTCGGGTCGATCGTCGGCGTCGCCATCATTGCCATCTGTCTCTTCCCGTTCCTCGTGCGCGCCCGACGCCGATGGCTTGCCCGCCATGATGAGCCAACCCTGGCAGAGATGGGGCAGAGCCCCGGAGGCCCCATTTTCCCTGCTCAAGACCTGGACGACAACTCCTCCAAGAGATGCTCAGGGTCCGGCCTTGAAAACGGTACGACCCTCGACCACCAACGGGCCTCACCAGACCAGCAACCCCCCGCCTCAACACTCCCACCCGGCGTCACCACCCACCAGGGCCTCCCATCGCCAGTCTCATCTCTGTCACCCACGTCAAGGGCCAATTCATCACTCGGCTTGGGCCACGGCGACAGCCAGCCCACCTCCCCCGTAGCGGCTCCCCCGGCCCAGTCGCCCACAGAGGCCTCTTCGCAGTCCCCCTACGGGTCTAGGGGCACTATTGGCCGCGAAGGCACTCGCGACCTGAGCCTTACTGACTCATACGGGCCACCAAGCCGTGAGCTCACGGGCATTACTTCTATCGGCATCACAGAGGAGCCCGAGTCGTTCGACCATCCCCCCGGTTCCACGCCGTCCCGTCAATATTCGGGTTTCACTGAGTCAATCCGGAGCCTGCTACACCGTCGTCATTCTTCACAACAGCGCCGCGATAGCAGACGCTCGACCCTCGGCGGCACTGACGGGGCACGTTCGCCGTCTATCACTAACGACGTTGTCCCACAGGCTGAGCCCGCGCCATCCGGCCTGGAGATCGATCCCAACACCGCGGGCTTGGCTTGGGATTATTATAACGACCCGACCCTGGACGGCGGCACTTATACGCAACCTGCGCCTGCTCCGATCTCCGTGGACACGGCATCGCTCGCGCATCCTCCCACCTCTGTTCCGATCAGCCCTGTCTCTGCCGCTGGCCAAGTCGCACCGTCTCTGGCGACTAGGCCAATCCCGGAGGACCTGGGCGCTATCTCGCCCGATAGTGACAAGACGGCAACACCTAGTGGGCCCCTGGGATCTTTCAGCAGACAGGGTACTTTTGGGAGGAAACCCCCGGGGCCGCCGCAGCGCGTCGACAGCCTGCCTCCCCCGACCATTGTTGCAGATATTCCCAGTCCGCCTCTCCAGTACAACATCGGCCCCAGCGGCAACCCGATGGAGATGATGAAGCCAACCAACCCTGCCGAAAGCGCGTGGATGTTGGAGCACGAGATGCGGATGATCCAAAACCCTCCGCCCCAGCTACCGCAGCCCCCCCCCAACCCCCCCGCGTCCATGCCGGCGCCGGCGGATGAGGTGCCCTATGTTACACAGAACCAGAATCTGGAGCCGAACCTTCAACACCCGCAACACCCGTACCAGTCGCCCTACCAGTCCCCCTATCCCTCGCCATACCAGCCGCCCTTGGAGTTTGGGGCGCAGATGTACGATGGATCGACCGAGTACCAGAACACCAACATGTTGTTGACCCCCGACTACTCGACACCCCCCCCTTCCACTGGTCCATCAACAGAGAACACGCCAGACACGAGGCTCACCCCCTACACGGCGTCTCCGTCTCCGCCGTCTGATATCGATGCAGTCAACTTCAACCAGTTGGCGGCATCTCCAGGGTTATCGCCAGGGCTGTCGTCAGGTCTCTCTCTAGGACCGTCGCCGTCGCCGGGTCGGTCTCCGCGTCCGTCATCGGGGAAGATGTTCCCCTGCAATTACGGCCAATGCGATCGCGTGTTCGACCAGGAACACAAATTGAAGTAGGTTGGACGCTTCCGATGTCTACTTCCCGCCCCGCTAACACAATTCACAGTCACCACAAACGCTACCACGAACGGCCGCACGAGTGCCCGCACCCGGGTTGCACCATGCGGTTCGGCACGAAAACACACCTGGACCGCCACATCAATGACAAGCACAACAAGACGCGCAAGTTCTATTGCAAGCAGCCAGATTGCCCCTACTCCAGACAGGGCGGGAAATGCTTCCCTCGAAAGGACAATTTGCGGCGTCACATGCAGAACAAGCACGGTATCGACGTCAAGGCGGTTCCGGACGCAGAATTCGTAGACGACGTTATGGGCGGGACATGAGAGCATCGACGTCTCTGGCCGGACAATGATATTCGATACTATCCCAGAACTGAGGTCGACCATGCATCTCGTGCGCGACCAAGAGTTTACGCGGTCGATGGGCCGACAGGTCAAGGGCGGGGCGGGATAATGGAGCACGCCCAGGAGGTTCCAGTCATTTTTGGACAGTATGTTGTGTTATTCTGGCCCCTAAGCCCCAAAAGCCATTCGTTTCCGGGCTAGGCCAGCGCTACAGACTTTAAACGGCCAAATCGAGCCCAGGGCAGGACAGGGAGCGAGGGGGGAGAGCCTCCTGACTCGCTGCTGTGCATGCGTTTCAAAATATGGCCACTTTGTGGCGGGAGGAGGATTAGCTCCCAGGAGGTGGAGGAAATGGTATCTCACATGGTTCACCTCACAATCCTGCAAAGGTCAGGGTGCCTCACCGGGAAGGAAAATTCGATAAGGGCATTTCGGAGCGCTCAGCGTGCATCTAGGCCAGCGTGTACATTTTAATTGTTTATACAGAGCTTTGGCCGGCTTTTGGCAGCTCTAGGCGCCTGCGTTGCGGACTAAGCGGGCCACATTTTCTTGGACAATCTTGAATAAGCATCTTCTCCGCAGAGTTCAGCCATCCGGTTTGGCCCGCGGCGTTAATCCAGGACGAAGCCATATCGACCTTTCGATGTGATCGACGAGAGCGGCGCTCGCCGGGTATATAACAGCCCGCGGCAGCCATTGCATTTCATGACATTGGCGTCCATGCGTCCCTCCGTAGACGGCGTGCAGGTCTGAAGCCATGACCACAACCCCAGGAATCCCTCCCTCACCTCATCTCCCTTACCAACCGCTTCACCAAGCGTCTTTGCTCCTCTACCCCCAACCTACCCCGATCCGTCTCCTGCAACGCCCTCCCCACCACAATCACCGTCTTGACGCTCTCACTCCCCACCCACACCTTGCCGTTCCTCCCCACCGCCGTCTCGAACGCCAGCCCACCCCCCTCTTCGCCGCCCAGCATCTCCAGCACCGCCACCTTCCCTTCCTCCCGGCTCTTCGCCATCAACAGCCGGCGCGCGAAACCAAGCGACACGTCGAACACAGTCCCCGCCCCCGTCAGCGGGCCCAGCCCTTCGCTCTTGCCCGTCGACGGGTTGACGCACTCCAGCTCCGGGTCCATGTGCTTGTTGGCGAGGGAGATGCGGGCGTAGACGAGCGCGCCGGGGGCGAGGACGGGCCGGGTCTTTTTGGTGGCCGACTCGAACGAGAGGTGCGGCAGCGTCGCGGGCGGCGTGTGCGGGGATAGGACGGCCAGGTACGCCTCCGGCGCGGAGCGCGTGACCTGGGCGATCACAAGGTCGTTGGGTTGCGGGACGTACTGGAGAGCCGTTGGTTAGTGCGAAAATGGAAAGGGGAGGGTGGGGGGCCGTACGCGTTGAGAGTTGTATTCTATCCACATCGAGTTTTTGATCGGGTTGCTTATGAGCTGCCCCGCGACCGTCGGGATGATGTCGCTGGGCGGGATGTGCCGCAGGCCAGGGCCCAGGCGGAGAGGGTGCTTTTTGTGGGTGGGAATGAGGGAGGGGTCGATTGTTTCGCCCGGGAGGACGAAAGGGCGATTAGTGGCTGCCATGGTGGCGGGTGACTGTCTGGTGATGTTGGATGGGAATTGATTGTTCTGGTTTGGTTTCTGCTGGGAATTTGGTTCAGCCTTGCTTGTTGCGGCTGGTAGCCTTGGTGGGGCTGGGCCTGGCTCCAGCTGGGCAAGCTATGGGATGTACTGGTACTCACAGCTGAGACAAGGTCTCCGTTCGATAGCGGTGCCATCTAAAGGCACTACAGCCAATTTGTGAATTACTAAGCGAACCTAACGGCCACTAATAGCCCAGATACACTTCAGGATTTGGAATCTAGACAAAAGTTCTTGCTCGATAGCGCGAGCAATGAAGACTGGGTCTGGCTGGGACGATCACATGTACAGAACACTGAGAATCCCGGCCCTTGTCTCGTCGCCGGGACAGCCTCCTAGAAGGTAGAGGCTATTTGAAACAGAGCGCCTTGCTAAACAGGCATAGACTATCTTTACAGTGGTCACCCTCACGCTGGGCCAGCTGCGTATCTCTCCTCTGATAAGGGTGCGATAGGGGTGCTTATGTACAGGTACATGCACTTACACCAGTCAAGGCGGGGCACCCACGCAGCAGAGCAGGGGGTTGACAAAGGCCCAAATTTTTCGACGGGGAAATTTTTGGGCCCCCCACCAACAACCGGTTTTATAAACGTGAGCTGCCCGTATACTCCTGACACATAGGCACGCACTGTCTTCTGTCATCTCTAGCTCCACGTCTATTCACATACCGCGCTGCCAAAAATGAGCGACAACGGGGCCTCCAAGCCCACCCCTGCGCCGGGCGACCGCACCGTGATTGGCATCACCTTCGGCAACGCCAACAGCTCCATCGCGTACACAGTCGACGACAAGGCCGAGGTCATTGCGAATGAGGATGGAGGTGAGGGACATTTGCCCATGGCGTACACATCTCGCCCGCTAACAGACCGCCAGACCGTCAGATCCCCACCATCCTGTCGTACGTCGATGGCGACGAGTACTATGGCCAGCAGGCCAAGAACTTCCTCGTCAGGAATCCCAAGAACACAGTCGCCTATTTCCGTGACTTCCTAGGGAAAGAGTACGGCTCCCGTCGTTGATTTTCACGCGCCGGGCTGACCACTTCCAGATTCAAGTCGATCGATCCCACCCACAACCACGCCTCTGCCCATCCCCAAGAAGCAGACAGCACCGTCTCGTTCACCGTCAAGGACAAGGAAGGCGAGGAGGAGGCGCCGTCAACACTGACAGTCTCCGAGATCACCACCCGCTACCTTCGCCGTCTGGTGGCTGCCGCCTCTGAGTACCTGGGGAAGAAGGTCACATCCGCTGTCATCACGATCCCCACCAACTTCAACGACAAGCAAAAGGCTGCGCTCATCGCTGCTGCTGCGGCGGCAGATCTCGAGGTGCTGCAGCTCATCAGCGAGCCTGTCGCGGCGGTACTCGCTTATGATGCGCGGCCCGAGGCCGAGGTGGAGGACAAGATCGTCGTTGTGGCCGACTTAGGCGGCACACGGTCGGACGTCGCCGTGATCGCCAGCCGCGGTGGCATGTACACCATCCTCGCAACGGTCCATGACTATGAGTATGCAGGTGCCGTTCTCGACAAGGTGCTCATGGACCACTTCGCCAAGGAGTTCATGAAGAAGAACTCGGGCGCTGGTGACCCGCGCGAGAACGCCAAGAGCCTGGCCAAACTAAGACTCGAAGCCGAGTCGACCAAGAAGGCGCTGAGCTTGGGTACCAATGCGAGCTTCAGCGTTGAGAGCCTGGTCGATGGCCTTGATTTTGCTAGCACCATTAACCGCCTGCGGTACGAGACCATCGCAAGAACCGTCTTTGAGGGCTTCAACCGCCTAGTGGAGTCGGCAGTCAAGAAAGCTGGCCTTGACGTGCTCGACGTGGACGAGGTGATCTTGTCTGGCGGCACCGCGCACACCCCCCGTATCGCCGCCAACTTCCGCAACATCTTCCCCCAGACCACAAGGATATTGGCGCCCTCGGCCGATCCGACCGCCATCAACCCGTCAGAGCTCCAAGCCCGTGGCGCAGCGCTCCAGGCAAGCCTGATCCAGGAATACGAAGCCGAGGACATCGACCAATCGACGCACGCCGCGGTCACGACGGTACCGCACATCACGAATGCCATTGGCGTCATCTCGCTGTCCGAGTCTGGCGAGGAGGTCTTTGTCCCCATCGTTCCGCCCGAGACAGCCGTTCCTGCACGGCGGACGGCCCACGTGGCTGCACCCAAGGATGGCGGCAATGTGCTGATCAAGGTCGTCGAGGGTAACACGCACATCAATGTGACCAAGCCAGAGCCCAAGACACAGGAGAACGGAGAGTCCAAGGCGGCCAAGGTGGAGGATGCCGATGATGACGAGGACGACGACAGCGACTTCTCGGATGACGAGGAGGAAGAGGAGGAGAAGCGGGAGAAGGTCTGGAAGATTGGGCCAACGCTCGCCGAGGCCGCTATCCGCGACGTCAAGAAGGGCGGCAAAGTCGAGGTTACCGTCAATGTTAATGCAGACCTCTCGGTTATTGTAACAACAAGAGAGGTTGGTGCGAAGGGGGGTGTCCGTGGAACGTTGAGCGCCTAGGGCCGGGTTAGAGAAAAGAAAAAAAAAAAAATTCCTAGACAGGGCGGCATGCTGCTATAGAGTGTGGGGGTGCTCTGGCCCGGATTAGAAGGCCTCGATGGCATTACGAGGTTTAATCTTCGGGCTGAATAGACACTTCACGCATATACATTCATGAGTAGCGGCCCTCATCTTGGCCTTCTCTGATCTCTTTTACTCCCCTCCTCGCATAGTGCGAGTTTCCTCATCCCCCGGTTCTTCCTTGCTGGCAGCAACAGTCGGCAGTACGACCTTGTAAACCGGATAGTATCCAAGCTACGACATTCCCGATGAATTTCATTGTCTGGCGGTTGGAAGCAGTACTGATCACGCACCAAGTGGAGGATCTCCAAGACGAACAACTTCGCGCTAGGACAGAACATGCCTCGGGGTTTGCCAGATTGTGACATCGCGCCTGTCGAGCGGTGCCTAAGACAATACAAGCGGCTCGTCGAACCTTGCTTCATAAGGAGCGTCGACGGAACCAGATGAATATATTTGAGGCGACACAGGTAGCAGCAAAAGCATGATACACGGGCAACAAGATGCAGTCCCAAACAGTCCAAGCCAATAATACACATAAGCAAACCCCTCCGTACGTGGAGCCGCCCGTCATCCAGAGTGACCGAGTCGAATGATACCCAATATCCCTGGAACGCCTAGCACTACCGAACTCCGTCTAAGCCTTAAACTCCTTGCTGTATGGAATGGACGGTCTTCACAGCTGCGCACCGCCCGGAATAGTCCATGCAATTAAATCATCCCTCAACTCAAACTCATCCACCTCTCTGGCTCTCTTGAACCCATCCCTCCCCCTATCCCGATCACTCCCCAGTGTAGTTGCCAGACTCGCCAAGCTATCACTCCGGCTCCTTAACCCGCCGCCCTCGATAGCTGTAGCCTTGCTCTCCTCACGCCTGTGAAGGGCCTGCAGTAGGTCATGGTGCGAACTCCTAAGGGCGAGTCCGATGCCACGACTCGATTCGCGGTCAAGATCCCGTTCGCCACCGACAACAGTGCGATCGCTCATGATACTATGTTCTCGCAGGTGGCGCCGCAGCCGGGCTACGTCGCGCGGCCGGAGGGTGCCCATGACGTCCCCGTTTTCTTCGTTGTCCGACGTATAGCCACTATCATCCCGTTGCGAATTGTGCCTGGCACCGGTTGAAGTGCCTCCCACAGGCCCGCCCCTGCCGTGGCCAACGACTGTGGAATGGTGCCGCGAATGCCCGCGCGCGTGGGATTTCGTGGGCGTCACGAAGCCCTCTCCCCCGGCAAAGATGTCCTCAATACATTGGTCGGCTGGGAGTTCGCCTGGCTGGCTTGCCCAGCTGGCAGCCAGGGCGCGGCGGTACATGTCTTGGAGCTCAAATAAATCCCGCGATTTGCCGCTGAAGGAGGAGGGCGCGTGGCCTGGAGTGTTGGGCCCGGCATCGACGGGCTCAAACACATCGCCTGCCACGAAACCGGCGATGCCGCCAAACACGGGTGCCGATTTGGGCGGCGGGGCGATGTAGTTGCGCTCGCCGTCGACTTGAACCATCAGGATGCTGATCTTGAGGGTGGAGTTGATCTTGCTGTCCTGCATGAGGTAGCGCCGTACCACGCCCTCCTGGACGTCCGTCGGCGGGCGTTCTTCGTCTACTTCGGAGGCATGGGACGACCGAGGACTCGAGTCCAGTCCTTCGGGCACAGTATTGCTCTGCGAACTGCGCCTGCGGCGGTGGCCGGACCTTTCGATTCGTACGGGCGACGCGAGAGCCTCCTTGATGGCTGCCGCGGTGTTGCTGTTGCGAAGAATGGCCTCGCTCTCCTCTACGTACTCGCTGAGGTTGAGTCGCACCGTGCCGAGCGTGATCTTCTCATCTCGGCCGTTTGCGGAGGCGTTTCCATTGCTAAATTCCTGCAGCACCTCGAACTCGATAGGGCACTCGGAGAGGTTGCTGTTGCGATCGATGGCAATTCGCACCGATATGATCTTGGAATAGTGGTACTCGACCCGGTGGTTTAATATCGGGCGTTTCTGGGTCCGGCCCCGGTGTTCTCCGTGTATGCTATGCGGGAGATACCATTTGACCAGTGACCCGCCCGACACCAGGGGTACGTTGTTGAGGTCCGAAATCTAGCAGTGGTTAGCATTGGGTGCTGATGCGTACGTCTGCAATGACATGCCTTAAGGTGGACGTCAAACTTTGGCTATAGGTCATGTGTTAGTTACCAGAGAGCTGCCAGGACGTGCATGTGGACGGAAAAGGGCCGAACCTTTCTAGCCTTGGATACTATGGGGAGGAATGGCATGTTAGCGGTACCGGCGAGCGACAGACGGCGTCGAGTTGGAGCAGGAGAGAGTTCGGGCTCAAGTAACTAAATGGAGCCGGATCCCATTGTGGTAAAAGAGTAATCAAAGCATCGGTGAAACGGGAGCATGGTGTCGAGAAAGCTGGGTCGACCGGAAACGCCGGCAGAGACAGAGCGGGAGGGTGTAACGGTAGGTAATAAAGATGGGAAGTCACAAATCAGGCTTACTGAGGGATGCCATTGCTTGTCGCTAGCCCCGGTACATCAGGCAGTAGTACTAATATTGGGACGGGCTCATTCCACGCTGGGGCCGTCAGACCCGGATTTGGATGGCCGACCGTCCTAGTTTCCGTTCGCGAATCCGGAGGGTTGACGTCGGGAATGCCAAGGGCCGTTGCTGAACTGCCAAATCAAGCGAGAGCGATCCGCCCGGGAACGAGGCTTGTCTGCGGTGCCTGCGCATCAGCACGTCGTGGGTCGTGTACGGTAAATGGTGCGCTGCCTAGGGTACAGTAGCAGCGGGACCGGGGGATTTGCACCAAACCGTCCCCGAGGCTCTCATCGGTTCCCGGAAGACACGGTTGAATCCACAGGATGCATAGAACGGCCGAGGAAGAAATGAAAACGCGGGGCTTTCGGCTGACCTCTTCTAATTATGCAAATGACTCCCGCGTAGGCCAACTGCCGTCCAGGTTTCGTGGCCTCTGGAGTCGGCTCTTGAGAACGATTCTAGCGCGTGTCTCGGTCGCCCGGTCGGAGTCTGGCCCTGAAACTTGTCATGTTGCTGGCTGAGAGCTGCAAGGGATCGGACCAGGCGGGCGGATCTTTAGGGTCGGTGCCTGGCCCCATCCTGGACTGTACGGTACTGTACGGTACGGAGGTAAGCTTGGTGGGGGCTATGCCAGTTATCCGATAAGGCACGATAAGAACTCCAAAAATTCAACGCCACTCGGCCCTCAATTGGGATCCGCTTCAGTCTATCAATACACTCTAGCTTCCAAACCCAATACCGATGTCGCCTAGATGGACGGCAGAGCATCTCTCCCTCCGAGGAAGGGGACCGAGACAAGGAAGCGGAAGGACCCCTCAACAGTAGCCGGGGACACCAAACCCCAGCCAAAAGATGCACGCCCGGCCACGACGCGCTCGGCCAAGCGCGTCAAGTTCCAGGATGCGCGCAACATTCGCTCCCAGCCGTCGGACGCGGCCCTCGAGGACGGCAAGCTCGACCTGCAGAAGTTCCTCAACGCCCGCGAGTTCGAGATCAAGGCGCTCGAGAGTAGCATGCGCAAATGCAGGGCTGCTAATGCAACCCGCGTATTCCAGCAGGTGCCCCGCTCGATGCGGCGGAGGACGGCGAGCCACAACGTCAGGAGGGTGCCAAAGCGGCTTAGGGAGCGGGCGAGGAAGGAGATGATCGAGGACAACACCCCGACCGTTGAGTCAAGGAAGCGGCGACCTCGCACCACCCGCGCTCGGATACGGGCTGAGACGGCCAAGCGACTGGGCATCCTCGCCGCCAAGAAAAGAAAGAAGCAGCTGCAGAAGGCTGCTGCCGACGGCGTCCCGACAACCGATGGTGCCGCAAAGCCAACTGCGCACACGAGGGCAGCGAGGCCGAAGATTCGACGCGACAAGTTGAACGAGCCGCCCAAGGCACAGTCCAAGTTCAGGAAGAGGCAGATCAACAAAACGTGGCTGCCAACACACCTCTGGCACGCGAAGCGAGCGAAGATGACGGAACCAAGCAAGCCCCTTTGGCGGTTTGCTGTTCCGCTCACGCCGACCGAGAAATGTTACCGGCCAACTCATCGCGCCTCTGGGCAAAAGGGGGTTGTGGTCTGGGATATGAGTTACATGAGCACAATAGGCTTGTATGGGGCGGCTGAAGGTTGTGAGAGGGTCTTGAGGGCTCTGGGATTGACTCAGGAAAGCCTCTGGGGCGCCCGAGGCCAGAAGTGGAGGGCTGGGGTGCGAAAGTGGACTGGGATTCTAAGCAGGCAACTGAACGATTCCAGGCGCGGCATCGGGCCAGCTACCATTGTCTGGAATCCCCAGACACCCGCTCAAAGTGCCGATTCGAGCAGATCCAACCCCCCGAAGAAGCCTCAGAGACAGCTGTTCATCCGAACTCATCCGTCCTGCTTTCTTGAGTTGTTCCAGGAGCTCCTCAAACTTGCCAAGATGCAGACGCCCCGGCTTCATATCGAGGACTTGCGCTTTGAAGTTGGCAGCATCGAACTTACCGGACCTGGGTCTACTGAAGCTTTGCTGGGCGTCCTACAACCGTACCACGCCAAGCCCGAGACACGAGAACGCCATGGCGAGATCTTCAAGTCTCTTGCTGGCGTCACCAACCCAGCATCGCTTCCAAAGGACGCCCTCCTCGCGTTCTCGGTGAAGGATCCTCGACTATCGTATCCTCCCAGGAGGATCAGCGTGCCTAGCGGGAACACGCACACCGCTCTCATCGAAACGCTCACAAACTGGCCCGTTGAGGAGGAATTGAGGCCGTTTGATATCTTCAGCCGGGATAGTCGATACCAAGCCTCCAAGCTACCGTCCCAGAAAGCGATAAATCGGCGGAAAGGTGTTAATACGCCGGGAAAGCCCCTCCAGGTTACTACAGCTGACCCGCCGATCCCGATCATGATATTTGCCTCGCGATCCGCGGCAGATGGGCAGGCACAGGGAATGTGGACGCTGCTGGCACCGTGGAAATGCATTTTACCCATCTGGTATACCTTGATGCACTACCCCCTCTCAACTGGAGGCAACCCGCGACTTGGTGGCCTGAACGAACAGAGGCAGATTGCTTTCGAGCACGGAGCCCCGTGGTTCCCCGGAGACTTCCCAGGCACAGATGCTGGGCTGAGCTGGGAAGTGGAGCAGCGGATAAAGAGAAAACGGGATTGGGATCGCCGTCCGAAAGGCAGGAGGGTTGAGTGGAAGTCGCTTGACTTGGGAGCGGGGCGAAGGGGCGAGATCGGTGACGGCCTGGCGTGCGATTTCGAGCATCTCTTTGGGCTCTCGACGCAGCCAGTCGACATGCCGATCTCGGGCGTAGCCGGGCCGATGGACGTTGATGCCCCCGAGCCGTCGGGATCCGAAGGGACCAGTCGGCCTGGCCATCATCCGCTCGCCGTAATTCGACAGATGACAAAGGCGACCTTTACCTCGTTGCTCGGATCACCAGATCCCGACAAGCCGCCGGCGAATTCCCTCATCACGGTCAATCTTAGCTTCGTTGCACGAGGCGTCGCCAATACCTGCGCACGGATCTATCGGCTCCCAAGTCTGAGGCCAAAAGCCGCCAACTCGGAGGCGGAAGTCCTTGCGACAGATCCCTGCTCGACGCAGGCGGAAACGCTCCCTGCCAATCTCAGAGACCAGTGGCTTCGGAAGCTCCCTCTGAAAGCGGCCAATCGCAGCATGGGCAAGTCCCGATTGGGTCCTCGACAGATGCCTCAGGGCGTCGACATGGAGACGCGCAAAAAGCTCCTGGCTCAGTCGCTCATCGCGACGGAGTTGCCGTACCCGAGGCCGGCGGCCAACCATCTGGATATTAGCGGGCACCCGTTGTGCCCGGACGAGGACCACCTGATTGGCTTCGTCACGACCGGGGCGTTCAGCCTATGCGAGGGCAAAGGCACAGCAGTAGGCTCACTCTCTGCGTCGAAGGCGCTCGAGGCTCTGCGGGAATCGGGGTCTCGGGAAGGGAAGCTCTGCATCGTAAGAAACGCGGGGGAGAGCGTGGGATGGCTGGCGCGATGGGAACTCGTCTGATGTTGCCTTTGGGGGCCGTGTTTTGCCATTTCCCGGCATCAATGAGAGTTGTCTTATTGCCTCCGAACTCGTGGCTGAGGCCTCATTGGGTGCTGTGATATATTGGTGATGCTGGGTTCCGATGGGTTGAGAATCGCAAGCCACCGGGGGACGAGCGACAAAAAGGCCACGAGCTCGGGACTCAGATCTCGGGACGGCAGATTCCCGGGATTCACCACATCTCGAGCTCAAGCGCTATCAATCGTCTCCCGTCCGAGAAACCCCTGGGGGCAGATCCGTATCAGGTTGCTCTGGCAGGATGCAAGGGGCCGAGGTGAGAGTTTCTTATTGACGCATGGTTCTAGACAGCCATGCTGATGGAATGGAGCGTTATCGATGGCACAGGGCCCATATACTTTACCGTAAGGCTGTACACACCCACCCTTAGCGCCGTGCACTATCGGGGTGGGGGTGATCAAAATCCCATGTTATCACAGGGCAGTCGGGCCGTGCCAAGTGAGACAGTGCCGTTGGCTTGCGTCGATGACTGGGCTCACATGCTGCCAGCGGAACAGCTCCGACCCTCCGCGTCACCAACTACCACAAACGCTCCCTTGCCTTGATTTCCAAACTACCTCGGTGCTGGCCTGCGAGCAGCCGCCGGAGGTGGTCGGGTGCGAGACTGAGAGGCGAGCCAATTGTGATGCTCCGCCCTTGTCCAGCCACGACGGTCTTGGTCGATTACAGCAAAGAGACTGGATGAATCTGGGACTCCAGGTCTTGCATTGCCGCATTTGAATTTGTCGCGGCTGCTATTAGCATCAGGTTTTGAAACGTTGGCGGGGATCGGCCACGGGTGTAGGCTTGGAGCCTGTACTTGCACTACAAGTCGGAGGCACACAACTGGTGAGAGTGCTCCACACATGGCACTCGGTGGATGACAACAGGTGCATGTGCGGCGTGGGCTGCACTGTACCACAGTACGAAGCAGCTTCCTCGCCATATGGTAAGCTTACCTACCGTACCTTCGGATGTCGTTCATTTCCGCTTGATTCCGCACCCCGGGATACGCCTAGGAAGGTAAACAGCTCCTCGACAGAGGGTCCCTTTTTATTTATTTTTTTTATTTTTTATTTTTTTTCCTCTTCTTTTTCCTTTTTTTTTTTTTTTAAAAAAAAAAAATCAAACCCTTGGCTAGCGAGCCTCGGGTCATACGGGACCGCGAGAGCTCGTACGAGGATAGGAACATATGCACGCCTATCGAGAGTAGGTACTGTACAATACTGCCCAGTACAGTACTAATGGGCTCTATGCAGGACCGCCGACCCAGAACCCGGGCTATCCCCTCCAGTCCAGCGTGCTTATCAAACATCATTACACACTACCCTGCGCCCTTCCCGTCTTCCGCGCTTGCGTACTTCGTACTGTTTCAATCTCAACAACCTACGAAGTTTCACCCGGCCATTTCTGTAATTACATAAAACACCGCCTGGCCTTCGACCTTTTTTTGTCTCTTCTCCTTTGGCCATCCTTTTCCCTTCTCGGCCCTCTCCATCCCCGCAACCCTTCTTCGGGCCGCGTCCCTGCGCATCCCAGCTACCGCCTTGGCGAGATCGGCCAAGAGAAGGACAACCCAAGACATCCGACTCAAGCCCGCCCGCAGCCCGAGCGATCGACCTCCACCTCCCCCGGGCCCATTCTCACAAACGCCCCATGATACCCAGCCCCATGTGTCGGCTTTGACTGCATGTCATGTCTCCCTTGCTCGCGCCGCATACACGCTTGACCGACTTGAAGTCGCTCCATCTCCCCCGGTCACGAGCACGACCGTCGACCGGCCTGCGTCCGTCACCGCAAGCTCGATGGCTCTCCAGTCGCACCCCGCGGCCGACCCCGCCGACGGTCAGCCCACGCTCCCCGAACTCAGAGACGCCGACTATCTGCGCGAGGTCCTGGGCCACGACGGCGACGCTGCCGAGGCCGACGTTGAGCAGGAAATGATTGCGAAAGCTGCCGCCCTTGGGATCGAGCTGCCAATATCGAGACGGCCTGACACACAAGATGACCCAGGCACGCCGGTGGGCGAGCCGGCCGACACGCGTGCGCCGCGGCACGGCCGCACCGTATCGTCCGCATCGGATGAGACAGCTGCCACCGCACTAACATTGCAGACTTCGAATCACTCGATAGCGGCGCCAGCGACAGCGACAGAAGTCTCGTCGAGACGGAGGTCTAGGAGCCTCACGTTCACCCAGTACGAGAAGTACCTCGGCCAAGTGGACCCTGCCCTCGACCAGCCCAAGTTCCTCCGGCTGAACCAGGGCAAGGCCGAGCGGTCTGCGGGTATCGTGATGAGATCAGGCACACGGAGACGTGTCAGGGGCCTCACGCAGAGCATCGCAAACCGACTGAGGCGGAGGCTGTCAGTGCCGGCCTCCTCCCTAACGCCCATGTAAGTGATCCGGGGGGCCAACCTCGACCCCGCATTAGCCACAAGCACGAATGCCTAACGAGGTTCTACTCTTACGACAGGCCCTGCATATGCTGCCGCGAGGACTTCACGCGCGAGAGCAGCGCGCTGCAGACCCTCCCCTGCGGGCACACGTACTGCCGGGACTGCCTAGCCGTCATGATCGCCCAGTCCACCAGCGACGAGTCCAGGATGCCGCCGCGGTGCTGCACCCAGCCCATCCCCAGCTCCACCATCAAGGCGGTCCTCCCGCGCGACAGGCAGCAGCTCTTCCTCAAGGCCGTGGTCCAGTACAGCACCCCCTGGGAGAGCCGCATCTTCTGCCCCAACCTCGCCTGCGGCGAGTTCATCCCGCCCGCGAGCAGGGCCGACCCCAAACACCCCTTCGAGGCCCTCTGCAGGAGCTGCAAGACGCGCGTCTGCATCATGTGCAAGCGCCCCGCGCACCTGCTCGGCCACGACTGCCCGGACGACCGGGAGCTCGACGCGGTGCTCCGCATGGGCGAGAGGTCGGGCTGGCGGCGCTGCTACAGGTGCCGGGCGCTGGTCGAGCTGGCGCAGGGGTGCACGCACATCACGTGCCGCTGTAAGGCGCAGTTCTGCTACATCTGCGGCGCCGTCTGGGACCCGGCCGTGGGATGCCCCAACTTCTGCAACGGGGAAGAGGAGCTCGAGCGGCGGCGGGCCGAGGAGGAGGCCCGGCTGGCCGAGCTCGAGGCCGAGAAGCTCGCGCTGGAGAAGGCGGCCGAGGAGGAGGAGGTCGAGAGGCGCGCGGCGGAGCGGCGGACGAGGGAAAGCGCCGAGTTCCGGGCGCTGCGAGAGGCGCAGGAGGGCGAGATGGCGAGGTTCCGGGAGTTTGAGAGCAGGGCGAAGGAGGCGATGAGGGCGAGGCAGTCGGACAAGAAGTCGGCGCTCGTGGACAGGTTCTCGGACCTCATGGAGAAGATGCGCGAGAGGCACGCCAAGACGGAGCAGCACCTCGAGGACCGGCAGGTCCTGGCCGAGATCGAGCTCAAGGCCGGGCTGGAGGAGAAGGAGAAGAAGGTCCGGCTCAAGCTGAGGTACATGGAGGATTACTGCCACGCCCGTAGGAACAGCCGCGACGGCGCCGGCGACGATCTGCCCGCGCGGCAGGTCACGCCCAAGGATCTCGAACAGCTGCGGCAGCAGTACTGCGTCAGGGACGGCATGGAGAGGAGGCACCAGAGCCAGATCAACGGGCTGCGGGAGAAGCAGGCCAAGAGCATGGAGGAGCTCGTCGAGCGGCACGAGAAGGAGATGCAGACGCTGTGCGAGAGGCGGCGCGAGGAGATTGAGGACCTCGCCGTCAAGTTTACCAACGAGGAGGAGGCGCTGCTGCAGGTGTTCGAAGAGCGCCGGGCGAGGCTGGAGAGGAGGTGGCTGTTGGCTGTGGAGATCCTAAGAGCGGAGATGGAGAAAAAGACCGGGAAGAGGTTTGCGCGGATGAGCGTGCCGAGATGGGCTCCTGACGAAGCTGGGCTGGATACGGGCGAGGGCGACCATATGCTAGCTGATGTCGTCGAGGAAGAGGAGGAGTATGAAGAGCAGGGAGAAGCATCAGAAAATGACGTACTTGTCGACATTAGCAGTTGTGGTTGCGGAGCTGGAACTGGGTAGAGACGATTCCGCGCTTGTTTTTGACTGACGGTCTCGCAGTCTCCTACCAAGCCCTTTTCTTTCGATTGTTGTTTAACGCCACGGACATGCTTGGGAGCGCTTCGTTTTCCTATGTCGGGCATATTCATCGCATGGCAACAGCGAGGTTGGTTGGTTGGTTGGTTGGTTGGTTGTTTGGTTGGTTGGTTGTTTGGTTGGTTGGTCGTTGGCCGGTTGGCGGTTATGGTCTGATATCAATACCAAGGGGCAAGCGGTGCAAGGAGTTTTTGAAGAGTGCGGTACAACACAACTCGAGCGGACAGCGATCCTGTCTTTTTCGGTCATTGCTTTTCAGAGTTATGTGTTATCTATCTAGTGTTTTTCCATATCCCCTCTCTCTTCTCATCAGTCGATGACAGCGAGAGACGGGAAGGTCTGTTGGGAAAGGTACACCGGGACTCCTCTCCATTCTTGGGTTGCTTTGGTATTAGGGGTGAGCATAGGTAGCTGCTTTACTACTACTGCTAAGAAGATACTAATGTCGATTTAGACCACACTTGTCCTTATCTTGGGGTTGTCTGTAATGCTGGGTTCCCGTATCACCGGATAGTCGCCGGCATCATCTGGGAAAGCAGTAGGACGACCGCCAAGAAGCGAGGGCCGAGTCCCCCTGTTGGGGCCCCTGGTGTTGCTCCACTCGGTGATATTCGCAGGGCTGACACCCCTGAGGGTATTCCGGACCCGAGCGGCAGGTCTTATCGATGGCCTGCTGCTCATGTGATAAGTGAGCCGAGGGTTAACAATGTAATGTGGAGCGGGACTGAGGGAACGGATGCGAATCCTCGCTGCTATTGTTGTGTGCAATTACCTAGTCACACTACACAGGGGAATGATGAAATGGAAAGATGAACATCCTGTCCCTATGTGAATGAAATACCCGTCTATTGATGTCGCCATGCCCCAAGAACACACACCCCATTATGAAATAACCATGTCCCGATACAACCCCCAAACCAACCGCCCCGTTCAACGAACCCACGGCGTCAAGACTCAGACCGCCAGAACTTCCTTCCAATCATGACGGAGGCTTTGAAGAGCTCTCCTCCAGCCAACCACGCACAAACCACGCACCGCCCACGCACCACCCACGCTTCCATTCTAAAATATCGAGTTCACAATATTACTTCCAATTGTCGCCCCCGCTCCAAAGATCGCCGCGTTCCCCAGCTTCTTGCCAAACTTCTTGCCGTGCTCGCCCATCTTGCCCCCGCTCCCCTCGCCCTCCTGGCCCGGCTGTTGCCCCTGCTGATATCCCTGGCCCGGCGGCGGAGCCAGCGGGTACCCGCTCCCCCCGCCGGTAGCGTACTGCACCGACCCGGGCAGCGGCGGCTGGTATGGCTGTTGCTGCTGCTGATACTGCTTCTTCTCGTCCTCGGCCGCCTCAACGTGGACATAGCTCCGCGGGAAGATGCCCTCCTCCCCCGTCCGCTGGTTCCGCCCCATCCACCAGTCGCCGTTCATGTACTCGTACACGGCGATCCGGTCGTCCTTGTCGAACGAGCAGTCGCGCGCGTCCGTAGCCGCGTACCGGTACAGCGCGCGGGCGTGGACGAGGACGGGCTTCTCGGGCGGCGCTGCGGGAGCCTGGTTGCGGATGGGGAGGGCTGGGGGTGCAGCGGTGGATTGGGCGTACGAGGGGGGCGCTGTGGTGGGTGCGGACGTGGTGGTGATGGGGGCGGCGGGGGTGGGGAAAGGAGAGGAAGGGGTTGTTGAGCTGGCCGGGGTGGGGAGGCGCGCGGAGGCGGTTGCCGGCGTGGCTTGTTGGCTGCGGGAGGGGCCGGCTGAGAGACTCGATTCGGCAGGCAGGAGGTTGCTGATTGTGTCGAAGGCGTCGTCGGTGATGATGCCCTTCTCGAGGAGCGATTCGAGTTCCTGGGCGGAGAGGTTAGCATGCGCGGGATGGGTTAGTGGAACGAGATGGTACTTGCGTTCTTGATTAAACGGAGCGAGCGGTTGGTCTCGATGACCCGTTGGCGGTCTCCAGACACCATGATTACTGGGTTGCTAGACTGTCGAGGATGCTACGTCAATTCTGTGTGGTTGGTCGGTGGGATAAACCAGGGTCTCGGAGGGAAACGGCGTTGTTGGTATGGGTTGACGAAACGGTGGTGAAAGAGGAGAACACGGGTACCGGATTTCTCAATTCGAGTGGGGAAGACGTCGCACCAGGGCCGAGACGCTGGCGGTGGGCCACGGCAGCAACCTCGTACAGTACCGTGCATTAATTTCCTGTTTTGGTTAGCAGGACGATCCCGGACCCGAGACTCGGGAGGACGTACTCTGCCGCTTGGTGCACAAGCCGTTCTCGTTTTCCGCGAGCCCGGTAATGATCATGTCATGGCTTGCCCGCACGGCGAGCAATCTATCCTTTCATGTCGAGAATCCCCAATCACGATCGGCAAATGCCGGGGCAGCTCTTCTAAGAATACTCGTATCCGCCATCAGCCTTCGTCCAACTGCTCTCTGGCTGATTGTATCAGGCTGTCCTTTCGAGCTAGTAAAGGTGTATTGGTCACGATCGGTTCCAGTCAGCTAAACGACCCGCATCCTTCTCTTACCGCGACCGGTAGGAGATCCAGCCACTGCGGCTGTAAGCGTGATGAGCCGGTGTAGAACATCTTCAAGCGTATCTTTATTGGAGATCTCAGCATCGAAGTCTGCGGTGTTTTGATGGGGTAGCGGGTCCGATCAGGCGCTGTCAGGAACGTCCTGGTGGATGGACAGAGTCGCCTTGCGGCCAAAAACGACCGTTATCCGTGTTGGGGCCCGAAGTGACAGATGAAGCGTCCACTGCAATATTATCCGTCTGGAGAACTTCAAGTCTGGTCACTGTTTCTGTGATTCACCGTATGGAGGACAAAGTGGGAGAACCTTGAGGATACCACATCACCTGCCTGGATGGCGGGCTTGGTTACGCTTGGAAGGTGGTGTTCGGTGATCAGGGACCGTTTGTTCTCAGAGTAGTGCGTCGACGATGTACATCTTTTGGGCAAGCAATACCGGTCTGACATTCCAGCAAAAAGTTCTGGGACACGGAGCCGCCAACGAGTACGGCTTCTACTACGTTGCTCAACGCGAGAGCCAAGATGCCGCCCTACTCGAGAAGATTGAGGCTGCCGTCAGTCACGACACGGGAACACTTCTCATACGAATACATGCGGAACCGAGTACCCCAGATGACGCCATGGACAATCTGTTAGCCTTCCCCACCGAAGGTCGCTAGGAACAGCGAGTAAAGGATGCCAACACTATCGAGATATCGTCTATTCCGCCTATGAAAGAAATGCTTTTGGTGGTTGAAGATCGGCGGTGAACAGTTCTTCAATCTACATTGGCAGTTACACCTGGAAACTGTGAAGTTGCGGAGTGTTGCCTATCGTCAGATATTTCCTGATCGCAAGTACCTCGCCATCGTGCACGAATGCATACCCGAAGGAGATAATGACACAGGTCAGATGCAGCAAGTGCCGGCTTTCCGGGCCTGTTGGTTTCGTGTTCAGCCAGTCGGCTTCGAAAGGAGAACTGGAAGAGCGGAGTGTTTGTGGATCTATCCGACATAATATCTCCCGTAGTTTATTCATGGCACAAGAACGGTTACTGCAGGACGGATGCTAGCCGTGCATTCTTACCACCACCTCCTCCCTCCGCCTCCCGTTCAACACATGTGGTGGAGTAATTCTGACGCAGTGTCATCGCCTCCATCCTCCCTTCCATCCCCATCTCCATCCTCCTCTCTACCCCCCTCTCTACCCTCCTCTCTGCCCTCCTCTCTACCCTCCTCTCTGCCCTCCTCTCTGCCCTCCTCTCTACCCTCCTCTCTACCTTCCTCTCTACCTTCCTCTCTACCTTCCTCCCTACCCTCCTCTCCAGCCTCCTCTCCATCCTCCTCTCCATCCTCCTCTCCATCCTCCTCTCCATCCTCCTCTCCATCCTCCTCTCTATCCTCTTCTGCATCCTCTTTTGATGCCGAGCCAAAATAATAGCAAATGGTTTTGGCAGTCAAGGTAGAGAACGCGTTGTTGGACGTACGTGACTCGGAATATGAGGGCTATGCCCTGTTACTTTCCGAATGTACTTCTCCTGCGTCCCAACATCCGGCGGCAACCAGTTCGAACCACATGCACCAGCTGCACGGACGCGGGGCGGTTATTGAGTTGACAACTCTTTCCAGGCAAAGAGTGCAATCTCTTGAACCAGGCGAGCACAGATCATCCTTAATAACCAATCTAATATTTCATACCTCCAGCATTAAGCAAGCCCACTTCGGCATCACGACCAGTACCGAACTGAAGTAACCAGCAGGTATCACCGGATACCGTAGACGCTGGGAGACGACTACAACATCACGACAATTTATTAATTACCCTCCCTATCACTCACTAACTTGGCCTTTTCCGCACGCAAGTGTCCAGGCACCAAACAGACTAAGACCTAAAATTAACACCAACACCACCCTGGATATACCTTCCAAGAAAAAAAAAAAAAAAAGGGCGAAAATGATATTATTTAAATGCCTATTTCCCCCGCTAGATGAAGTACAAGAGACAGAAAAAGAAGATTGAACAGCAATAGAAATAAATAAACACTCTCAACCTCAAAACATTCAAGATCAACACAACACCCACTCATTGTCCACTAAGTCTCGGCGCCATCCCTCCTCCCGAACTCGACGGCGGCGACAACGATGACAACGCCTGCTGCTGCTGGGGATACAACTCGGACTTCCGCTGGCTCTTCCAGAAGTCTATCGCCTCGATGACATCCCCGCCCCTCTCGTCTTCATACGCAAAAATGATCTGCCAAGTAATGTCAGCATGAAGCTCTATCAGAACAATCAATCATAAAAAGGAGGGTTACCAACCTCGTGCGTACTGCTATGCAACATCCGCATGTTCTTATGCGGCACAATATGCACGGCCAAGTTCTCGATATTCCGCAGCTCGATAAAGTTGGGCTCGAATGCCAGGATCCACGGGTAGCTCAGCGCAAACGCCTGGGGCGTGCCCTCCCAGTCCAGCCGCCACTCGGGCCTCGCGCGCCAGCCGTTGCGGTTGACAAAGAACGAGAACTCGGAGTAGTTGAGCAAGAACTCGCCGTTGAGCCGCTCGATGTGGATGGGCTTGACGCCCTCCTTGCGCGCGACGAAGTCGAGCGACGTATCCGCCTGGTCGAGCAGCGACTGCGTCTCGAGCGTCTCGAGGCTGACGACCTCGAACCCGCGGGCGCAGGCGACGCAGAGCTTCGACTTGAGAAAGTGCACCGACGTCGACTCGGTGGGTATGTAAAACTCCTTGAACGGCTTCAGCCCGTCCCGGCCGGCGTTGAACATGCCACCGAGGCCTGACCGCCCTCCCGTGCGCGACATGGCGTCGTTGGGCTCGTACACCTTGATGGTGGTCGACAGGGCCGAGCTCTTGACGCAGCACACGAGGTGGCGGCTGAGGCAGATGCCCGTCTTGAAGAAGTTGCAGTGGCTCTGGATCTTCTTGGCCCGCTTCGACGAGATGGGCTCGTTGGGGTCCAGCGCGCCGAGCTGGTACGACAGCAGCGACCGGTTCGAGAGCACCAGGAGCAGCTGGTACTCCTCGAGCACGTCCACCTGCGTCACGTTTGGAACGTCAACCACCCGCTTGGGCGTCGCGTCCTTGTCCTTGGATCGCCGGTCCGACATGTAGATGCCGTTGTCGGTGCCGTAGATGAGCTTGCGCCCGCCGTCTAGGATATCGTCAGTATCACGCTACGCCCAGTCTCGGGCAAATCGGTTGACGTACCAAATGGCGTCACGCAGTTGACCTTGTTCTGGCCCGAGAAGAAGCCGCACGAGATGACGGTCGTGTTCAAGAAATCAGCGCGCGCGCGGAGCCGCTGCTGCGCGGCATCAATGAGCTCGAGCCACTTCTGGCGCCCGGACTGATTGGCCCCGTACAGCAGCAACTCGTACCCGTTCTTGCCGAGATGTCGGAACGTGATGGGCCAGCCATCGCCCTTCTTCGTGTCGTTTCCAGAGGGCCGCAGCGCGGGCAGCAAGCTCGACGATGACCGCTTCACGGCGCCTGACTCTGGTATCACTTCGGCCATCTCCTTGATGGAGAGCAGCTCCAGCGGGATGGGTCTGCGGTATGCCTTGACTTCCTCTGTCTTGCCCACTTGCTTGACGCGTACAAACAGCACCGCGTGGTCGAACAGATAACCCGTGATGTCGGCCTGCTCCGTAGGCCCCTTCTTGAGCTGGCTCTTGTAGACGAGCTCTCGGCCCTCATCCAAGAGTTTCAGATCCACCCTCTCGTTGGGCCGGAATTTGAGCTGCTCGTGCAGACGCCGCAGGTTGAAGCGATTCTCGGCCTTGCCGCTCTCGGCGTTGACACGGCTCAGGAGGTCCCTGATCATGACTAGGACCTTGGGGATATCCTCCTTGTCTGGGTTGTCGGGCTCTGTGTACTTGAGCACTTGCTCCAGGAGCAATGGATACCGAGCCAGTCTCGTCGTGGGCTTGGTCAGGTAGCCGTTGAGCTCCAGCTTCCTCGACTCCCGCCGCCGCTCGACCTCGTCCACAAACCTCGCAAAATCCTTGTTGATGGATCGCTCGTTCTCAAACTCAAACTTACCCTCTAGCTGCTTCGATCCGTAGAGGATAAACGGTTCAAACTGCGGCACGTACTCTAGGAACACGTCGCCAACGTTCTTGACTACGGGGGTCTTCTGCTGCCGCTCGGTCAAGGCGCGCGCAAACTTGGAACTGACGCCATGGATGCTCGGGGGGTCGATGATATTGGTGAAGATGTTCCGGACCACCTTTTCCCTCCTCTGAATGGGAATCGGCGACATGCCATTGATCTTGCCCCTGAGTGGGTAAATCCAGAAGTCCCGGAGGTACTCCAGATCCTTGACAAAGTCTCGCTCCGTATAGCAAATCTCCGAGATGACCTCTTGCCTCTTCTTCTCACGGTCTCCTATGCTGTCAGCAACCTCCTTGGGCACGCTGTTGATCCACAGCTTCTGCTCGTCCGTCTGGTCTACGTCGTCGTCGTTTACGGCGGCTTCTCCCTCGCGCTTGAGGCCGGGGCCCATCTTGAGATTCAACCTCGACACCTGTTCCAGGCGTCGCGGGCATGCAATAGAGTAACAGAGCTGATCCCTCGTGCAGGTGGGTGAATAGCACTCGGACAGCAGGATGAAGACACCGTTGACCGCAGGTTTCTCTTCGGCATCGTCCGTCATGCTCTCCCGGAACTGATACATTTCGTAGTTTGAATCCCGCAACCGATGCTCGTACGTGACATCGTGGAAGAACTTTTGGTAATCGAGCGCGCGACCCAAGAGCAACGCCAACTGCCTGTCCGTGGTCCTGATGATGTACGAGAGAACATCGACGGCTTCGGATCCGCTAAAGGCATTCTTGTACGTGAGCTCGTTCTTGGTTCGGTCGCCCACGACAATCTTTTGGCGGAAGCATTCAGCAACGCGGGAGAGAAGGGCTGGGTATACAATCGGGGGTCTGATCTTGGCCGTCGGCGGGCGCTCGTGGATCGAGTTGCCCCTCGATGACCGTTGCACGAGAGTCTGGCTGTCCGTCTTATCGCTGGGGGCTATCGAGGGTGGCACTATCGTCGAGGCCATCGACATGGATCTGTTGCTGTCGTTGCCGATCGACGACGCCATGCTCGTGGTCCTCGTCTGTGAACCCGGCGGTCCGTTGCCCATGTGATCAGAACCACCTACAGGACGCCTGTTTGGAATCACGCGGCCGCTCATCGTCTGGTGCGCGTCTCGGTCGTGTGAGGGATAGCCGGTCATGGTCATGGAGCGGTCCTCCATATGCCTCTCGGGAACGATCCGTCCTTGGGCTGTCGTCCGCGCCGAATGCTGATTGTACTGAGCATGACGAAAGGCGTTGGCCGGGGCCTGTTGCGGCGGGGACTGGTACATCTGAGGCCTCGGATAGCTGGCTAGGGACTGCGACCGGTAAGGGTCCGCATTCATGGCAGGCGCGGGCCCGCCACCTTGATGGAAGCGCTGCGCAGGACCCCGCTGCTGGTTGTAATAGCCCTGTGGCGGTGGTCCTCGCGACGGGTCGAATCGCGGCGGACCCGGCGGCTGTGACGGCGGACTGCCGGGATAGGGCCGCCGCTGCTGTTGCAGATACTGAGGTGATGGAACCTGCCCGCCCGACACGGAGCGCGGCTGGCCCTGGTAGTACCCGTATCCTTGGCCGCCATCGGCCGGGCGTTGTCGAGGAGGGGGCATTGGGTCCCCGTAACCGGGCCCGGGCGGCGGTCGCTGGGGCGGCGGTCTCGGCATATCCGACATGGTGTGCGTGCGTCCATCTTGGTGCATGAACTGCGGCGGATGAACAGACGAGGTCATCGTCTGTGAGCGACCGGGAGGGGGCGCGGCGCCAAAGATGTTCGAGAACGCAGCATCTCGCTGGTAGTTGTTGGACTGACCATACTGGTTTTGCTGCTGCTGCTGCTGCTGCTGCTGCTGCTGCTGCTGCTGCTGCTGTTGTTGTTGTTGCTGCTGCTGCTGGTGATGATGATGCTGATGTTGCTGCCGCGGGGGCGGCATCCGATCACGCGGGTAGTCGGCCATGGCGTCTGCGGAACAAGTTGGAGCATTAGCAGACCAGATCGTTTTTTTCCCGCCCGTCCCGACTCCCGCGTCGAGCCGCCAGATGGCCCGGGAGATCGCTTAGGGGGGAATTGGGATCCAGAAGTGGAGTAGGGATGAACTTGCTTGTTATCCCGGTGTCGACTGGTTCGCCGACTACCTCTGGCCTGGAAGCGCGGCTGTGATTGCGCCCTTGAGATAGGGCCAACCAAGGGTTAAAAAGATTAGGGCCGCGTCGGAGGGCCGCGACGGGCGGTAGTTAACCGTTCGTGGTCTATCGTCTGTCCGTATCGTCGGCTGGGAGGTCTGAGGAAGGGAGGGGACGTTGTTCTTCGAGAATGTTTCCGGTTGTGACACGGACCGGGGGGTGACGTTATTGGGCGATTGGTTTGCTGCCCCCCTAACGATAATTTTTGGCTCCTGGCACCGTGGAACAAGCCGAAGGGCCGACAGCTCTGAGCAACGGGGCGATCCTAGTTGTGAGCGTGCAGCTCTCCGACTGCGGGGAAGAAGGGCACATCTAGCAGCTAGCTAGCACTGAAATACCGAATGAGGAGTCAATGTCGATAGCATTTCAGACGTTTTCTCGCCGGGCGCGCTGGTTCGGGCTGCCACGCGGCGTCGCAGGTTGCAAGGCCCCAAATGCAACTCGCGATCCACTAAAAGAACGCGGCTCCGCAACTGGCCGATAGGGGAGTGGCGCAAGATCAGCTTCCCCTGTGATTGTCGACCGAACCCCGGGGCAATTGGAGTCCTCAAAAGCAGGCGGTGGGGGTAGGCGAGCTGCCGTCAGGGGAAGAAAGGTCCTTTCATTTAGCAGGACTCGCAAGCTGGATGAATCGATTCATGATGCACGTCCAGGTTCAGGCGGCCATGGGAGGCAGGCGTTGTTCAGCCCATGTGTAACCGCATCGATTCACGCGGAACATTGCCCACTGCAACTTGTGTGTTTAGTCTACCTAGCAAACCGTTTTGCCGAGCCGCAAAACGCTACAATTTTAAAGTTCGCTTAAGGTATCGCGTCTTGCAGTTGGCTCCGGGAAGCTTGAGATGCTTGTTTGGGCTCGATGATGCAGGAGCAGGCCCAAATCAAGCTATGTGGCGCGGCACTGGCGCCTTGCAGACGTCTCGGCCAGGCCAGGCCCCGTTGGAGACTTTGAAACTTCTTGGTATCACGTGCATTTGCACGTGATTGGCATGGATGCCGTTGTCGTTGGTTCGGTGCCTCCAGAGCTGGGCCGTGCGGGTTGGAGCCGACTTGCCGCGCATCTCGAACTTGGAGACAACATCGAGCTCTCCGCGCAGCGCTGTGAGCCCCGATAATCTGCGTGACCGCGCTATTGGGCTGCCTTCCACCTATTCCCATCTTCACATCCCACGGATCTCTTACACAATGGCCGAGTCGGAGTTGAGCCCCAAGTTTGCGCCCTTCATTGGCATGGTAAGTTGCTGGCTGGCTGGCGTCAGCTACCGGATGGGCCCCTCTCGTAATGGTTTCATCGGCAACATGTCGGCTAACGTGGAGTCTTCCCACAGGGCGGCATCGCCGCGGCCATGATCTTTGGCTGTAAGGACGACCTCTCGTTTCCCGTATGATGTTGCGCGGAGGCAGCGCCATGTACCGCTCGCAATCGACGGATGGAGAGCTGACAGTATATCGCGATCTGCAGGCATTGGGGCGGCGTATGGTACCGCAAAATCTGGCATCGGCATTGCGGGCGTGGCGACGTTTCGGCCAGACCTGATTATGAAGGTGAGGAAGAGAGGGAGATGTGCTCGAGGATACGCCCTGCTGACTTGGTTGATCCCGGCTGCAGTGCCTCATCCCCGTGGTCATGTCCGGCATCATCGCCGTCTACTCGCTCGTCATATCTGTCCTGATCGCACAGGACCTGCAACCCCCGACGAACGGCGGAACCAACTATAGCTTGTTTAAGTGGGTTTTCCGCGCCGCTACTATCGCACTGGTATAGCCAAGTACTGATGCCTGGGCAGTGGTTTCATGCATCTTGCGTGCGGGCTGGCAGTCGGACTCACGGGCCTCGCGGCCGGCTACTGCATCGGCATCGTGGGCGATAAGGGCGTCAGGGCGTACATGTTGCAGTCGAGGATCTTCGTCGGCATGGTGTTGATTCTCATTTTCGGCGAGGTGCTCGGGCTCTATGGGTGAGTATCCCAATCCGTGTCCCATTCATCCCCGTTTTCCCGGCACTGACGGAAGCTCCCAGGCTGATCGTTGCGCTCATCCTGAACACCAAGAGCAAGGGTTAAACCCACACGACTAAGCGTGGTTAATAAGACGAGAGTGTACGAACTGTATACAAGAGGCAGAAACTTGGCTGACGAGGGTGTTATTAGTAGCATTGGCCTGGCGTTTTGACGGATGTGTACATGGTTCATAGAGGCATCACGGATGAGGCAGGCACGAATTTGTAACTTGATATCTCCATTTGCCGTTGGCCAATGTTGGTTGTGAGTGGGCATGAATGTTGCGCTCATATCCCCAAACATCCCCAGATTGACACTAGCAAGACGGATTGACTCATGCTGCGCAATGTTCTCATTCTCTCAAAACTTCGGTCTATGGTTCGAGAGCCTAAGATCTGGTGATTGAAAGTCGACGTATCGATACCCCCTAACCTTGCAATACGTAGCCAATTCAAGTGGCCCAGGCCTAACTCTCAATCTGATGCATCGGAGCATATGAGGCGCCTAACACCGAGTATGAAACAAATGAAATCCCCGTCCAATGCAATAGTGACGCCCTTTGAGGGCGAGAAGTGCTTTTAAGGAGTGGAAAGAACCGAAATCTCCCGAAGAAGACTGATACGCGCCAGCGATTGACAGGAGACATCCTAGGTCTGCACTGTGCAGTCGACGGGCACGACCGTGTCGCTCCTACAAAACAGGAAGGGCAAGCACAGCCAGTTGCGACGTGGGCTTAATCGCGCTGGCCCGCAGAAGGATACACCGGGCGTTTAGGCAGTAAGCGTCCTCTCCCTAGAAGCGCGGGCCGATACGGAATGCGAGCCGGCTGTTGGACCTCTTCTCAAAGTCACGGCGGAACCTTTTCCAGCTCCGCTCGCGTTCTTCGCGGTCTTTCATCTGGGCTGTGTTTTGTGGTGGAAAGGCCTGGTCAGTCACGCTTGTCCTAGTTGTTTGTTTACTAGCTCACCGATACTCCTTAAAAGGGGTGGGAAGAGGCGAAGCTGGTGGGTAGATCTCACCCAGGAACCAATCCCACCGCTGGTCCTCGCGGATCAGGATGTCGTCACCGCTCTCCCGGGCGAGCCTTTCACGCCTCGCGCGGGCAGCAGCCTCCTCGCCGACGAGGTATGGATCCTCGAGCGGGCGGACCCGGTTGCGCTCCTCCTCCTCGATCCGCTCGAGCATCACCCTCCTCAGGCCGTCTAGACTTGCGGTGCTGCTTGCGGCGCTTGCGGCGCTTGCCCGCCGGAGTGCCACATTGTGGTACTGCCGCGCCGTCGGGTTGGAGGTGACGCTGGACCAAGACGGGATGCGGAACTGGCTCAGTGACAGATCGGGCTGCCTCAGGGGTCCGGTAGGGACTGGAGGTAAACCGTATCGTCGGGGGGCTGAGCCATTGGTGCTTGGTGAGGGATCCGGGCCGAGGAGGGATGACACGCCTCTGCCCGTGGTGGATGACGGAGCCGGGTTGGAGCGTGCCGGTGGCGAATAGGGCGGCACGGGGTCCGGATTGGGAGCGGTGGAGTGGTAGGACGGGGCGTCAGATGCTTGCAAGGGAGGTCAGCGAGCGATGACTGTTTCCCTTCCACATAAAGCCGCATTTTAGGGGCTGCTTGGGGAATGCAGGAATCAAAATTCACTCACTGTAGGAGGGAGCGGCTGAACGGATCGAGGCGGTTTCGAAGTCCTCTGGGCCTAGAGACTCTATTCCCGCACGGCCAAAGGAAGCGGTATTTTCAGCACTTGCTGTGGCCATCACGAGCTCTTTGGATTATTCCTTATTCCGGTTCGCCGATAGACACGTTGGTTGAAGTTGACGGGTGTGTTAGGATACAGATAGCGAGGGCAAGTGTGACAATGGAAATGAACAATAGCCGAGCGGGACGGCAGGCATCTAAGCGCAATGCTTGCGCGGGGAAGCGAGAGCAGCAACAATGAGGTCAGACGAAACCGCTAACAAAGTTTTTCGACAAGGCTGGATATCAGCACCTGCGCAGTTCCTCGTCCAAACAAGGTCTGGCGGGTCGACAACGAGGTATTCTCCACTGGTCCTTGGGGCTGATACCACGGAAAGAGGGACACGTGAGGACAACAGAGGGATATTCGGGTTCGGGAAGGAGGGTGTGACCGGCCCAGGGGGGATTGGCTGGGAGTGACGTTCTCGAAGGAGGGCGGAAGCACGAAGGGACAGGCCAGTCGCATAAGACCACATTCTGGGCTGCGGCAGGACATCCGCGGCAAAAGTATCATTTAGTGGCTGTCCGCCGCTGTCCCCATCTTCGCGGCTCGGGACAATCCAGTTCAGGTTTCGCGGTGGGTTGGGAAGGAGGAGGGGGGGGTATGCGGGGTCAGAGGTTGGATCTTGGCGCTAGCTCTCGACCTCCCACGTTGAGCTCGAGCTCCGACAGCTGCTGACAGTGGAGGCACCAAAGGAGCGTGGCGGAGCCTGCAGGTGGACAACAACTCGCCGGCGGATACAGCACAACATAATAGTGCAGATAGGTAGCTCGCCGAGTTCCCGATTGATGCCGTACAGTACAGATGCTCTACAGATGTTTCATGGCAACAAACTGGAACTCATTTATCCATGTTGCTCTACCAACCTGGGCCAAGTTCTAGTGAATCTGCAGAAACAGGTACCGGTACTAATTCCCAGTTTCCGGTTTGACGGTAGGCGTTCTGGGCGGAAACTGCGGAAATGCTCTCCACACCGCGCTGCTAAGCATTGCCTTGGCCGGCCTATTCCAGGCTGGTGTCTTGGACGGCTCTTCGGCAGTGCGGACAAGCCCTGACCGAGATTCGCAAACTGGCACTGATAAGCCCCAAAGGCAGGTGCACACACAGTACAGGCGGGTCCTGCAGGCTCTATTCCGAATCCAGGAGGGCTGGCTGTCTGTCAACTGATGGTCAGATGTCTAAGTTCCTGATTCAAACCAACGGTGTGCTTCACTTGGAAACGATGTTTGTAGGTGGTGGGAGTTTTGCTATTTCTATTGAAACTTCTGCAGCTTGGTCGCGCAGGCTCGGGTACCTAGGCTGATTGCATTAGAACTCTTGTACAATTTTGTGAAGATGTACTGCACCACGTAGATGGTCAGGAGAGCATCACTGGATCCGTACCGGCGGTACGAAGCACCATTTCCGCGTTGGTGCTGGGTTACACTTGGAAAGCCCCACTGCAGGGGTGGCGTGCCCCGTCGGCGGTTCGGCTACCCAGCCGCAGGACCCCTGCTGAAGCAAGCCAAGGTGCTAGCAGGGGTGGCAGCCAGTCGACGGCCTCACCGTAGCGACGAACGAGTAAGCATCACAGCTTATTGTTGACTTGACACTAAACTGCAGGTCACCATAGGACCTGCTAAATCTGCGACCTGATGAGCCCCTACGACAGGATGGGGTTGAAGGCTGCCATCGCTGGCGGCGCCGTTGCTGTGCTTGGCGGGTTAGCGGCAGCAGCGCAGCCGGGTGCTGCCGAACCAGTCCCCGCGCCCATGCGGGACTTGGTCTGGGGCAAACTCAATTTCCTGCATACAACGGACACGCACGGATGGCACGGCGGACATCTCCAAGAGTCGCAGTACTCGGCCGACTGGGGCGATTACGTCTCGTTCGCCGGGCACATGCGCCAGAAGGCCGATGATAACGGCGTCGACCTCCTGCTCGTCGATACAGGCGACCGAGTCGAGGGCAACGGCCTATACGACGCATCGAGTCCCAAAGGCAAATACTACTACGACATATACCGAGAACAGCGTGTCGATATCCTATCCACCGGCAACCATGAGCTCTACCACGCCTCGACCGCCGACGGCGAGCACCTACACACGGTTCCCAACTTCAAGGACAATTACATCGCGTCCAATCTTGATTACATAAATCCCAGGACCGGCGAGAGGATGCCGATGGCGCAGAGATACCGCAAGTTCCAGACCAAGAACCAAAGGTTGGATGTCGTCGCCTTCGGCTTCCTTTTTGATTTCACCGGCAACGCCAACAACACGGTCGTGCAGCCGGTCGGGCAGACTATCAAGGAGGAGTGGTTTCAAGCCGCCATCAGGGAGAAGACTGATCTCTTCGTTGTGATTGGACATGTAGGCGTGCGGATGCAGGAGTTCAGGGTCATTTTCAACGCAATCAGGAAGCAGAACCCCACCACGCCTATCCTCTTCTTTGGCGGCCACGTCCATATCCGGGACGCCACCGCATACGACTCACGGTCGTTTGCGCTAGCCAGCGGGAGATACTTTGAGACCATCGGCTGGATGTCAGTCGATGGCGACCTGAAGAAAACGGATACGCCATCGGCGGATACCGCCCTGTCTTTCAGCCGCCGATACATTGACAACAACCTGCTGGGATTGCAGTACCATGCGGGTCTCAACAGCACCACGTTCCCCACCCAACACGGCCGCAACGTGTCAGCCATGATTACCAGGGCGCGCAAGGAGCTCGACCTCGACTATGCTTTCGGCTGCGCTCCCAAGAACTACTGGATGTCACGATCCCCTTACCCGGGCGAAGACAGCATCTATAGCTGGCTCGAGGAAGAAGTGCTTCCGGATGTAGCAGTCAACGAGGCGCGGAAGGACAAACCCCGCCTGGTGCTTGCCAACACGGGCGCCATTCGCTTCGACATCTTCAGGGGAGCCTTCACCCGTGACTCCACGTACATCGTCTCGCCCTTCACCAGCGTGCTTACTTACATACCCGACGTCCCCTATAGTGCGGCCAAGAAGGTCATTGAATTGCTCAACAACGCCGGGAAGATCATGGAGTCAGCCCCGATGGACAACCGATTCATGGCCAGACCGGAACAGCTTGCCATCCACGAGTCCATCATCCACGAAGCTCCCGCAACGAGTGTCTCCTCGGACGGCCAGCAAAAACCGCTGAGTGGAGGCTCAGATCAGGAACGCCGTCTGACAGAGGGATACACCACGAGAGACGATATCGGTAATGACGGCGACGATACGATACATAAAAGCATCAACTTCTACGTGGTGCCTAACTGCATCCAGGCCGAGATTGCCTTCCCTGCCAGCGGCGCGGCCCCTGAAACCGTGGATCTCGTGTTTCTAGATTTCATCACGCCGTGGGTGCTGATGGCCCTCAGACTCAGTGGAGGCGATTACACCCAGCAGCATGTGAAGCCTTATGTCGAAGGGACGTTTACAGAATTGATGGCGGGTTGGATTAAGAAGAACTGGCCGCGGTGTTAGATATGTCCGTTTTATTGCGAATAAGCATCTCATAGGGGTTTGATATTGGGCTGGCGCATATTGGCGTTGCCGGCATGGACCTAGGCGCATCTCTTGCGTGGCTAAGGCTGCAATGAACCGAGTCTGTTGGAATCATAGCAAGCAACCGGAATTGTTAGAACATACTGGGGTAGCACAACGATTTTACATCTTGACACAGAACCACGTAGAACTGACACTGCTGGTCTGACATACCGAATGTTGAACATCATCTGGAGCGACCAGGAGGATATACCTTGCTGAACGAACAAGCCTTGATTTCCGGTTCCTTGGGGATTTGAATTTCCCGGTATCCGGCAAATGAAGACGACTCGATGGTAAGTTGATAGCAGACAAGCAGAACCCGACTATCATTGTCCCCTTTGCGCCCTCAACGCCGAACCAAATGCTACACGTTTAACGAAAAGGACCTCGGGTGGTATGCTGAGACGGCACCTCTCCCCGCTATAACTGATCCAACAACCGCCTCCTCCTCCTTTCAATCAGTTCCTGTTGCACTTCGTCCAGCGTCGGCAGCTCCCACACCCTCCCGTCCCCTACATCCCCCGGCAACGGCTCCCACCCGGGCGGCGCGGCGGGGGGCCCGGCCTTAGCCAGCGCCTCGAACGCCGCCTTCTCCCTCTGTCTCTCGTACTCCAACAACGCCTCATCCTCCTCCCCCGGCGCGTAGCCGTAATACCCCCCGTTGACCTGCTTCCGCAAATCCGCCCTCTCCTCGAGGGGCTTCTCATCGCCCTCCTGCCTCGCCTTGGCCGCGGCCTCGAAGAGCTCCTTCACGCCGGGCAGCTCCTTGGCGCGGCCAAAATACCGGTAGCCCTTCCCGCCGCCCTGGATCTCCCTGCCGGCCTCGTCGTACACCTTGCCGCCGCCGCGCATGTAGTTGGGCCCGCCCAGGTTGCGGATCTGCACCTCCCACATGTGCTTCTCGCGCATCAGCTTGTTAATCTCGTCGTTGAGGTCGCGGATCTGGTAGTCGGAGAGCGCCGGGTCCTGGATCCGCGACACCTTGCGCGAGATCTCCTTGAGCACCTGGCCCCGCCACTTCTCGCACGCCGGGATGCTGTCCTGCTCCGTAATCGCCCGCGGCCGCCGGCTCCGCCCCGCGTCGATGATCCCCAGGTCGGCCGCCTGCGCTTCGCGGAAGCGGAAGAGCATGGACTGGGCTTTTTCCGAGTTGCGCGCCTGGTTGGGGGTTGGGGTTTGGTTAGCGGGTGTTTGCTTCTGTGCGAGGCTGGAGGGAGTGCGATGCTTACCATTTTGTCTATTTGCCGAGGTTAGGGATGTTGGGTTGTGGTGAGGTGGGAGGGGAAAGGCGCGCGACCGGGCTGGGAGTTAAAGGGCTGGATGAGATGCTCAGAAACCCGCCTGATGAATGAGGAAATTCACAGCCTTATTACTGAGGGTTGAGACACTGTACTGTGCTGTACTGTACGGTGGCGCTGTGGCGCTGTGGCGCTGTGGCACTAGCTCTGATGGTGCCCCGCAGGGGCCAGCTGCGGCTGATTGGAGGCTATTTAACTCGACGCGCGCGCTGCACCGCGTCTTCTTCTTCCCGTCCTTCCCCACTTCACCAAGGCACCACATCTCAAACTCGCCGGGTGGTTCCTCGCAGCGATCCAGTTTGTTCATGTTCGCCGTAGCGATTCGGTTCTCTGCAGTATTCAAATCGCAGCAGAAAGTCGGCTTATCACAGCAACCAACCTTTCGTAGCATATCGGCTCTTTGCAGCAATTCGGTCCCTCCCAAACATGCCGATTTGTCGCAGCAATCTGGCTCTTGCGTAGCAATCAGTTCCGCAGCCATCAAAGTTTCTGAACGACAGCCAACTCCTAGGAGTAACTCACTAGAATTCTTCGCAGCAACCGGTTTCTTTCCACTAGGCCGCATCATAGCAACTTAACTTTCGGCAGCACGACGATCAGCAAATCCAGGCTACTAGTCTCATCGCTTGCGACATACGATTATATTTGTGCTAGAGTCTCCCCGAGGTCGTGCCACTCCGTTTTCGGCAGGCGGCAGCGATCAAGCCAGCGTTCATTGACTCGTCACCTGGTGGCCTGGCGGCCTGGCGGCCTGCGAATCAGCTTCGCAGCCAACTTTGCTCGACCGATTAATGTATCAAGTGATACCCGGGCAGCCGCCTACACAACAAACCAGTCACACAACCCTCACCATCAGCCTGCAATGACGAAGAAACTAAGGGTCTAGAGCTTACACCCGAAGCCCGACTCATCCAGTCTCCTGGGCATATCGCTTACTGCATATGCGATCAGATTCCGGGACGCGGGAGAGCGTGAGGGCATATTGAGAATGGATATCTGAGCAGGTCCAGTTAATTCTATATCCTATACCACCATTCCCCATGACCCAGCACACCCTTGCAAAATCCTCCCTACCACAGCGCAAACCTCCAGCCACTCAGCTTGACACCCACTCACTTCACACCAAGCGGTAAAGCTACTCCCTTTTTGCTTCCTCTTCTCGCCGCAATGACGACACTCCGGACACCAGAGGTGCGCCGACGCCAGTTTCGTTGTCTCCGTTCTGCTGTCCACCTCAAAAGCCGCGTTCGGTTCTACACTAGGAGCCAACCTGCCGAGAGGGAGGGGTTGCAAAGGTGGCAGCCAGACGAGGGCGTGTCCGTGCAGCACTGATGACGGCAAAACAAAAGTAGTTTTCAATCGGAGCGCGCGAGCAGCTGGAGCAAATTCAATGGTTTCTCTGCTTGTGTCTGTGGGTAGGGGGTGTCTAGTTGGCTTTCGAGGGATGGAAGGAGGAGGGAGTGAAGAGGGGTGCTTTGGGAGGGAGAGGAGAAGATGCGGGAAGCCTTAGGCGTGCCTCTTCTCCATGCCCAGCCGGTCTTTTGGGTCTCATTTTCTTTTCCCGTGAACCGGAAAAGCAAAGCAGACAGAGCCCGGTGATGACGGAAGGTCCAAAAAGCCAAATTTGCAGGCAGCGAGACGGCGGTACGACTTGCCTACATCGTAGGCCGACTGGCCCTGTCGGTTGTCAGTGGGAACATAAGAGAGCTAATCTGAGGGCCTCGTTTGCTTTGCTTGGAGGATGACTTGTCTTCTTGTTCCTCTGCAGGACCTTGTAGGCCACATTAGGGGCCAAAATATCCAGTATAAAATGTAATGAATCTCCATGTTGAGCGCCCCGTGCATAACTACAGCAGAAATCATGGCATCCATTTATTCCCCTAGCTTTTGTTTAGAGAACCTAGATTTTACGCCCATCCATCCGGTACGGTGTATTCCGTTGCACCCCACTTTGTACATACAAATCCAAACACGATTCGAAACAGACACTCCCTCCCAACAGAGACAGCCTCTCAGATCACTGCGTCTTCTTGCTCTCCTTCCTCTTGTCGGTCGGCGCGCTGTACATCCACAGCCCGCAGAACGCAATCCACCCCGCCACGGTGACCCCGATGCCCGAGATCCATGGCCACGCGCCGCTGATGACAAAGCTGCGCGGCCACTCGTTGTGGGCCATGTGCCGCACCGACACGGTGTTCTTCTCCTCGACGTTGGACAGGAACGGACGCTTGTAGTTAACCTTGAAGTTGAAGATGCCATGCTGGTCGGGGAGCTTGAAGCTCACGCTGTAGGCGGCCGAGGTGGGCGTAGACCGAGCCGGCTCGTGGGAGAGGGCGAGCCGGTGGAAGGGGGAGAGCATGGAGAACTCAAGCTGCAGAGCGTCCGAGTCCGAGGGGAGGGTGAAGGGCTCCCAAGCGGTCCAGGAATAGGTGGAGAGAGAGATGGTGTATTTCTATGGGTGGGAAGAGTTAGTGGGGTTTCGGTAGAAAGATGGGGGAGGCGGGGAAGGGAAACGTACCACGTTGTTCTTGATGCGATAGATCTTGGGGTTGGTCTCGTTGGAGCCGCCGGCCTCGTCAAGGCGGTGCTCGATCCAGTTGACGCGCAGCACGCCGATCTCGTTGAACGTCCACCCGCTCACGCGCTTCGCGAACTCGCGGTTGAACGTCTTCAGCTTCTTCTCACCCGCCGGCTTGGTGACTTCTGCGTCGAACCAGGTGTCCTGCAGCATCTCGGCCGAGCCGACCAGCGTGAGCCGCGCCGAGTTGCGCGCCTGGAAGGCGGACACCAGCGATAGCTGCTCGCCGGCAGCGAAGAGATCGTCCACCACCTCGGATTGCTCCTTGGGGTTGTAGCTGTAGGCGGTGCGTGGGGCGCGGAGGATGGGCGTGAGAAGCTCGCTAGCGCCGAGGGCGGCGCCCACGCCCCGCGGGAACGCGAGAACCTCATTGCTACCGGCGCCAGCGCCGAAAAAGTCCGTGACGTCGGGCCGGACGGCACCGGGGGGCGGGAGCAGAATCACATCGTGCTTGTCGGCTGCGCTAGAAGCGTCGTAGTTGAAATGGTCTACCACTAGACCGGTGCGGTCAACGGGAAGCTGGATGTCGAGCTCGGAAAGAAGAGAGACGAGCGAGTTGGGCGTCGCGACGCCGGAACTTAGGGTCAGGAGGACATTGCCATTGGCGTTGAGGAACTCGACGAGGTTTTTTGGTGTCAGGTTGGGGCCAAGGCCTGTCAATGTCAGCCAATTGCTCTCTAGCGAAACCTCGACACGTCATTACCCTTCGTCTTGGTAGGGAAAAAGAGGAGGTGGTCATATGCCCGCTCGCCGAGGTGGAAGAGGGCCAGCGACTCGCTCTTGGGCGTCTCGAACGAGAGCTCGAATCCTCTGCCTGTAGCCAATTCGTTAGCCACACAATATCACGCCCTTGAGAAACACCACACACCTTCTAGATCCGCTAAGAACTTGGAATAGGCGTTCTTGTCGGCGACATCGTCCAGGATCACCAGCAGTCGGTTGCCAGAGGTGCCGATGGCCGACACGACAGCCGCAAACAAAAAGACGAACAACGAAAAGAGTGACCGCATGTTGGGCAGAATTGTGATCCCTCGCCTACAGAGTCGGAAGGGTGCGAGGGCGCAAACTCGGGGTCGTCGAGTTCATGCCACGGAAGGTCTTGGTGGAAGCTCGCCTGCTTGCCTCGCTCAGCACGGCGCTGCAACAAGCTCTGGCGGGCGGTTGATTGATTCAGCATACGTAGCCTTGCCAAGACCAGACAGGGGTGTCAGCTCGCGCCCACTCCTTGCTGCAAACCCCCCACAGCATGCCGGGCGAGCAAATGGCCGTGCTTCCAAATCAGTCCAATTCAAACCCCAGATTAGCCGCAGTTCCGCCGCAATCGCGGAACCTCGAAGCTCAATTGAGCTCAAGCTCGCAGCACCCGACGCCGACGAGGACGACGACGACGAGGACGACAATCTGCGCGCCTGCAGTCCACTCCATAGCCAACAAGGTCAGTCAATTGAGAGCGCAATTAAGCACACCATTCTCCTCGTCGACGAATCCTCCGCTCGTCAAACCCCATTCCTTCCTGCTCCGTCATCGCCACCACCGACGAGACCAAACCATCCCCTCTGCCTCAAACCCGGCTAACAGCAGCCTCCACGACAGATAGCCAAACAGGCAAGATAAAACTCCCCGAACATGTCAACCGCAACACCCCGTTTCTGGGCCACCCCCATCCGCTACTGCCGCTGGGCAAGCCGCGAGCGGCCCGCCTACTTCTGGTCCGTCGTCATCGGCGCATGCGGGCCTCTGACCCTCGTGACCGTACCGCCTCTGCGGCGCCTGCTGGGCGACCACGACGCAAAGCCCATTCCGTTGACATATCCCGGTATGTTATTTTCCCCACGGGGCGCACGATCAAGTGATGTGTTGGTGTCGGAGAAGTAAAGCGGGTGGTTGGCTAATCTCGTGCTGCCTTGACATCCATAGTCCCCTCGGGGCCGAGAAAGACGCTTACTGGGTATGACGACGACACAGAATGAGGCGTGGGAATGCGTCAGGGGGGGGAGATGGAGGAATCAAGCCACGGGAATGGGAGTAAATCTCACCGAGAGCCGAGCCAACACGACGAGGCGAAACTGCGGTGTTAAACTGTACATAAAAGACGGGGGCGTTGTGGTATGGTCAGGGGAAGTCAGGGCAATAGAGAGAGAGTCAGCCAGTCAACCATGCATTTGCTGATGAGCAGCAACAAACAACAGATCAAACCAGATCAAACCAGGATAAGAGGCGAGGGAAACGGATTATGTAGAGACATACAATTCCGAGGCTACATACATTCATCTAGGCGCTACTTCCTTGCTTGCCTAGCCCGGTTCAAGAAACAACCTAATCAAGAGACTGCGCAAATCATCACAGCCAGTCCGCAGCCCCTGCACACCTGGCTTTCTGCTACTCTATATGCAAAACCCCCCCTTTTTTTGTCCGTATTTTTGGTCCCTTCCTCCCTGCCTCAACCCTAACCCGCCCCCTTTTCACCTCTCATCTCTCCCGCTGAACCAAATTCCACTCATACTGCAGTCCGACACCGTTAGCATCACGGAACCTCGAAAACAAGAAAACGGGAATGAAGCAGAGAAGAACTCACCACCCTCCCATCATCATCCCCGGTGTACACGAGCGCGGCCATTGGCGCCACACAGGTGATCGCTGCCTCCACGTTGGCCCCCGTCTCGCTCTTGGGATTCACATGGTCCAACCGTCGTAGCCACTCGAGCATCCATTTCCCGCTCCTCCCGTCGACTGCTTTCCGCCAGACGTTCACCACGCCCCTCTTGTGGCCCGTAAACACGAGCTGGTTCTCCAGCCACTCGTTCCCGGCCCCACCCGCCGAGCCCTCGTAGAACGCGCATGAATGCACGAAATCATCCAGACTACCACCACCGCCACCACCCTGAGTCTCAGAAGACGAAGAGGCGGCGGCGGCGGCGGCGGCGACGGCAGTACTGGCGGTACAAACATTCTGATCCAGTATCAGCTCCCCATTCAGCGTGTACAGCAGCACATTCTGCCCGCAGCACAGCATCACGTCGCCCGTGACGTCGTTGATCCGCGCGCACTCGACGCCGGGGCGCGCGAGCGGCAGCTTGCGGATGAACTCGAGGCGGTTCAGGTCCCAGAGGAAGGCGACGCCGTCCTGCGAGACGGTGAGGATGGTGCTGAAGGCCTTGGAGACAGCGATGTGGGTGACGGGCGTCTTGTGGCCGAAGAGCGACGAGCGCGGGTGCAGCTCGACGGGCTTCCCCGGCGCCGAGTGCACCATGTACACCGACACGACGCAGTCCTCGCCCGCCGTGATGAGCGTTTTCGAGTCGGCAAAGGTGAGCGCGGAGATTTGTCCGATGTGTAGATTCTCAAATAGACCGGCGGGCTGGTGCGGGGGTCGCTATTAGCTGCAGAGGCCCAGGGGAGGAGAGGGCATTCTCACCTTTCTGTTGTCGCTGAGGAAGAATCGCACACTATTGTCGCTATACCCCCATTCTAGGAACTTGTCGTAGTGAGGCGGCAGGTTGAGGCGGAACGGTGATGCGCAGAGGAGGCGGTCAAGCTTGGGCACGTAAATGAGCGAGGCGACACGTTCACGGCTCTCTGAAAGCTAGTCAGCACGGAATTTTAGCAGCAGAGGATGCCGCGTGATATGGAAATACCTAGAAGCGGATACGGCAGCCGTGTCAACGACTGAATTGAGGTGTCGAGTCGCTTGATGGGACATCGGTCGTGCTCTCTCGCCGGGTGCGGCTTCGTAAAGATCTGATGTGGCGTCTGACCAAAGTTATGGATGATGCCCGTCGTGATCAGCCGCTCTTGGGGATCCGTGATGTTATCCAGGTCTCTAGCGCCTTTGTACGACAGCGGATGGAACACATTGAGGTTCTCCACCGCGACATCCCCACGTTGCTTGTAACCAAAAATCAGATCGATCCACTGGTGCAGCCGCTGGCTGACATATGGACTCTCCAGCGCCTCACGATGCTTCGCGATAAAGATCTTGGGGTCACCCTTAGCCCACGGAGGCAGGATAACGTTATCTACCCTGCCACCGCCCCCTTGACGAACGCCAAAGTTGTACCCGTTGATGTTGGTCAGGAAATCCGGAAGGTAAAAGAATTCGGGGATCAGCTCACGAACATCTGAGCCATTATCCCGCGAGGCGGACGTCCAGGCCCCTTCGATCGAGAAGAAGAGTCTGTCGGGGTGATCGAATGTTCCTCCTTGCAGCAGAATGAACGATTGCACAAACGGGGGAAGCCGGATCAAGTATGACGAGACGATCATGGCAGACGAATAGTGAGTTCCGTAGTGGAACGGCGTCTCCCCAGTCTCCGCCAAGCTCCTGTGTCGCATCGCGAAATCAGCAGCACGGTTTGGAGACTGCGCCCCCATCGGCTTTGACAGGTCCCTGAATGTGGCTGGGTTGTTGAGGTCGAGCTCCTCGCTCGTGTAGTCCGCTAGCACCCACGGGAAGACGGGGTACTGCGTGAGGTCGTTGAAGGTCCTACCCGCCATCGTGTTGACGAGCATAAGGTAGTGGAAGTTAGAGATCTCACCCCTCTGCCACCGTCTCATCATGGGGTTCCATCCTGACGAGTTGAAGATGCTACCAAACTTTGCCCCCAGCGTTTGCGGTGTGTCTTCGCTGATCTTAAGGCCTTCAAGCCGCCACGCGTCTTCGGGGTTCGGCAGCAGGTTCACGTTGTTGGTGTGCGGCGTCTTGGCCGTCAGCCTCGAGAATATCTCATCTCTCATGGCGGAGTTGATGGCGGTAAGGAGATAGCTGCGCCCATCGGTAAAGAATATCTCGATAGCAACATCACGGAACAAGAAACGCCTCTTAGATATGCTGAGGACATCCTGCCATCGCCAGCTTCGTGACTCTTGATCGCGGCTCTGGTTTTGACGTCTCTCGCTAGGCTTTCCCCCCGTGATGATGATCGAGAATGGATCGCGCTCTTCCGGAGGTGCCTGCCAGACGTTGACGATCTCCCCGTCCGCACTCTGGAAGAGACTGTCCATGATGTAGAGAGCCTCTTTGCCAATGATCAGAATACCTTCAGAGGCATCGAGACCAATGATTCTGGAGATGTTGAAAACATTCTGGACAGAATCACCCTGTTGGAGTCGCCGCATTACCTTTCGGTTCTTGTCCTCAAAAGTGTCGTCCCCCTCAGGCTCGTTGGGGTCCTCTACCAGCTCGAAATCATCCTCCGGCGCAACGCTCTGTTGGCCTGTGCCTGTGGTCTCCGGCTCCGCAGAAATGTCGGGGTCCTCGATACTTCCGCCAGTTGCAACCTCCGTGGGAAGCGCTGGGGCCTGCGGTGTAGTCCCGGTGCCCTGCGTAGACGACAGGCCACCCATGGTGCTGGGCTTCGGATTCCCGGCGGGGAAGTTGTTCCGCTTTGGCTGAAATTCTTGCTGTTGTTGGTGAGGATACTCGGGAAGAAGGCGCAGCCGCATCCGGTTCCGGCCTTCGGTACGGTCCAACTTCCATTTGACGACTTGTTGTTCGCTGAACACGGCGCCTGGGCGACGTAAATCCCGCTCCATCTTTGCAAACGTCGAAGCCATGAAGAGATTGTCATCCTGCTGGTCCTGCAAGAGTCTCTGATGCTTGAAGTGCTCTGTGAAGTAGATGCTCTTCATCCACGCGCTATTGGCCATTTCGTGACGCAGCAGGACATTATCTCGCTCTAGGGATTCAGTGTGCCATTGCTTTAACTTGTCCTTTCGTGTCTTCAACTTCAGCTTGGCGGTATCCGTGGTGTGTTGATTCTCATGCCCGACAAACTCTTCCCATGTTTTCGACATGCCACCGAAGAAGAGTATATCGAGCGACGGACGATATGCATCAACCCATTCGAGGAAAGACAAGTCGTCCAGTTCGGTGAGTTTCTCAAACCCCCTGGCCAACGATTGCTGATCTGGTGACATAGTCTGGCGGAACAAAGTTGCAGACTCTTCAGGCTTCTGCACGAGCATTATTCTCCAGAGTGTTGCGGCGATGAGGCGGATTTGGTGCCGAGTGTCGACTAGTTTGTTGTAAAGTTGGTACCACAACAGTTTCATATAGTCGTCTTCTACCGACAAGCAACCTAGCAGCACGGTCTGCCAGTAAAGTAACTGTTCCATGGTTGTCACAGCCTCGGAATCCTTAGTTTCGGGATCGTCCATATCTGAGAGCCTAAGCAGGGTGAGTTTCAGGAAAGACACCCGAATCGTCGCCACCGCAGAGCTGCAGAGGCGGACACTCTTCAGCGACGCCACCTCGGGTCTCTGCAGATACTCCATCACAGTGCCCGTGAGTTCAATCATCGTTTCCGCTCCGTTCATGAACCATCCCTCGAATACTGCCTCCACCATGTGGAGGTTGAGACGTGCCAGATTCTGGAGAACTTTGGGCTCCGATAGAACTTTCTGGTCCAGCTGGAGGGTATTCTTCAGATGAGTGATGACGTTCCTCAGAATATAGGTCTCGAAGTACGCTCTGTGCTCTTGAAACCCCGGCGGCACCTTCTGGAACAACCCGAATCCCGGGAACTCCTTCCTGACTAATATTTGATCGGTGAACACGCCGATGATGAGTTCTAGGATCCCCTCTAGCACAATGTTGCTAACATTGCGAGCGGTCACCTTCTTCTTGGGCGACATGACGTGATTTAGCCGTGCCGGTGGGGGAGACATGGGTGGCTGTTGTGCCGTAACCAAAATGAATGACGACGGCCGCCGAAGAGGAGTACCCCGGCCTGGACTAGGGGATGGCATAGGAGGCTCAGCTGGAGCCGCAGCCGCCGTCCTGACAATCGGGATTGCAGTAGACGAAGAGCCGGGGACTGGCCGGATGATGACATCTCCTCCCTCGAAAGTGAGGTCCTTCGAGTTGAGTTCGGTCTCTGGAGTGACCGGGTCGGCACTAACGATAATGGGGTACAGCGCTGAGAAGAGGTATCGGATGTAGTCAGAGGATAGGGAAAAGTCTCTGAAACTACTCGACCGGCCGTGCATGTCGGCTAAGAAACGGATGACCGTCTTAAGAACCCCAGCGTTGGCCGCGACCCTCTCTTTGTCGGGCAGCCGAGTCCCTAAGGTGAAGTGTCAATAGATGTGGTGCGACATCCGGGTTTGGGTCTTACTTCTCGGCTCGAGAGCCTGGCCCAGTTCCATAGACCGGGCTCTAGGTCTCGTCTGAACAACGCCGAAGCCCTCCCCGGGACCTTTCGATGCAGCTGGGTCACCAGCCGGTGAGTCTGGATCATCTTGGTATTTGAGAATATCTCGAAGACCGTGCTGGAGCATCGAAGTTATGACGGATAACACATCAGGAAACACAATTCGGCTGTTACCGAAGAGCTCTAGAAGACTAAAGAAATCAAAGGACTTGTCAAAGTCAATGTTGGCGACATCATAGCCAAATAGGATGCTGAACAAGATCGGCCAGAGAGTAGAGATGTCCCACCACTGCTTCAAGCGATATGCCATGATCCAAAATCCGCCAGTTTTGGCGGCGAACTTGGCGGTATATCCCGAGGGCTGCGTGACAAGGAGACGAGCAAGAATCTTGCAACCATGGACGACGATTTCCGGGTCGTTCTCAGCGAGGAGATAGAGCAGCCACTGGCGGGTCGTCAGCACGTACTCCTTTTGCTTCTTCTTCGGGCCAGCCGCATATATCACCTTATTCGTGACGGTCTTGGCAAATTTGCGGATGTCGGCCAAGTTTGTCTTGTCACAGAGGAGCCCCGTGTACATTTCTAGGATCCTGATACCCAGCTGCTTTTTGGTGAGCATTTTCGAGGCCGTGGCCATGGGTGACGAGTTGATCTCGACCATGGGACGCCGGAGGATACCGAGACCGGGGGTGCCTGACCGACTGGTTGCAGAGGCTGGTTTCGGGGTTCTCGGCAAGGAACCAGCGGGGGTATGGAACGCGTAGGTGATGAAGAGAGCAATAGAGCGGTGGACTTCGGCGTTGTAGTTGCACTTCACGAGGCTCTCGAAGGAGGCCATGAAGTGAGGCATAATATCTGCCGAGATGGTCTCAGCTTTCAGAGCATCTAAAAGCCTCTTGATGATGCCTGCGTGACCGGTGGTGAGTATGGAAACTAGTTGATACAGTTGTGGTGAAAGGCAACCTACGCATCCGGAGCAGCCGTCTGCTGTTGAACTGGTGGTGCTTGCTCTTAACGGCAAATGTCACGAACTGCTTGTAGTAGAGTTCCTGGGCCAGCGGCGAAGACCTGCGCCAGGTGTCGGGGTCAATCAGGAGAATACGGTAGGCGAGAGGGTTAACGATAAAGGATTCAATCGGGTCCGCATGCTTGTAGCCGACGAAATGCAGCACCAGGCTAAGCAGCTGGAAGCTCAGTCGGTCTCTTGCTTCGCTTGAGAGCGCAAGGCGCCATGATTGCGATTGGACGTCAGAGCCAGATGCACCGTATCCAAGCTTGGCCCGGAGCAGCATGCTCAGGATGGCATAGCCGTTGTCCCTCTCCATAGCCTCGCTGTTTCTCCAGCTATTGCTGATGCAATGGAACATGAGCTCGACAGACTGTAGCAGCTCCTCGCCGGTGGAGGACCGCTCGACGAGCTTGAGGCCCACAGGAGTGAAGCCACCGAGCCGCCAGAGATTGTCGTCAAAGTGGTAAGGAGTGGCAACTACGGGGTCACCTGTAAGGACCGAGACGCCATTCAACTTGATCAGCGCATCGTTGATGCACGGTACCGCGCCGTTGATGGCAACGGAAGTCCCAGCCTTGGTCGTGGCGTGGAACAAGCTGCTGGCCGAATCCCTCGACAGCGACCTGAACAGCAGAGAGTCCATGAATTTGCCATCGGCAGGGAATACGGCTCGGGGAAATGTGCTCAGTAAAACCTTGTGCTCAGGGACAATGGTGCTTGCTTTGTCCCGAATGGCTCTCAGAATGTCCGAATTATCGTCCTTACCCGGATGGAAGACTTCATTCCGCAGCCCAAGCGCAGCCGAGGCCTCATAAGTCTGGAAGCCGCCGAGGCAATCCTGAAAGTTCCCTTGGTAGCGCGGACCGAGGCGGTAATACACGGCAAGAAGATCGTCGCTCAGAACATCCTCAAACAAGTGGGCCGAGGCGAGCGACCACTTGGAGTGCACTAGACCAGGCCCGAGCTGTGCTGCGAGGCCGCGGGGCGTACCTAAGAATGCCTGCACCGGGTTCGTCTTGCCGCTGCTCGATGCAAACGAAACAAAGCTTTCCGTACTGGCGTTGGAAAGCGGGGGCGGGCTCGGGTATGCCGCGCGTATTTGCTCAGCAAACTCGCCGTTGACGTAGAGGCTTGCCTTGCTCGCGATCATGGTCTTCGGCCTGCGGTGGACTAGGGCGATGTGGTACCACTGGTGCTCCTTGAACGCCACGGACTTGAACCTCACACTCGGGCGCGCAGAGGTGACAGATGTCTGTAGGATGAAGTTCCTGGTGTCTTTCTCGAGATAGGCCAGAAGAAAACAGGTCTGGGTAGAGTCAAAAACGCCAAAGAGCGTTGTGTGAGAGTTTGGATCGAATCTGTCGATGCGGATCCAGGCAGTAAATGTGTATCCAGGAGCAGCCTGAGGAGGGAATGACCTCCCAAGATTTGGTAGCTCAATGGATGTGTGGCCGTGAAGAGAGAGATCAAACTGGACAAAGGGGGGACCAGTGTACCTCTCTGTCATACCCAGACAAAACTCGGAGGTAGCGGCATCTTGACGAGAGAGCAAGAGCTGGGCATCTGCTAACTGGTCTATGCCAAGATACATCAGGGACTTAGTTAGGATCAGTGCCTTCTCCCTCTCAGCCTCGGTGAGGACACTGTTCTCGGAAAAGAGCAAGTGCAGCAGTCTGGACAACATGCCCGTCCCATGCAAAGCACTGAGGTTGAAGAACGATGCAGATGCAACGGACGACAGAGTGGTCAAGACTATCACCGACGCAAGGCTCGTTTCGACACCATGCGCTCTGGGAATCGATTCCCAAAACGCAACAACAGCCCGAATGATTTCCGCATTCTGAACCGCCGTGGTCGGCCCAATGATCTCTCCCAGCCTCGCCTCGATATCCTTGACGTTTTGGGCCGTGTGCGCATCGTCATTGCGCGGGTTTTCCGCTTCTGGCCCGCTGTCCGTCGCAGCACGAGAGGCCACCGAACGACAGAGCTCATCCAAGCGTTGGTCGTCGAGAGCGAAGGAGAGTAGTTTCCCAAATAGCTGGCAGTTTGTCCACAGGTCTGAGCCACCTCCGCCAACGCCAATGCTGGCAATGATCTGTTCTAGAGCCTCCCAGCCTCCACCCTCGACCCTATCCTGAAAGTACCGCCTGTTCCCGGGGTGGCCCCGAAACGCTGCGGAGACTGTTGCCAGCACCACATGTAGCAAGTCGAATATACCTTTCCTATCGGCCTCGCTGCGCTTATGTGGGTTGTAGAAACCGGAAAACGACCGCAGGACATTGAGGAGGGTCTGAAAACCGCGAAGATGGCGAAAGTCGTCTTGCGGTTGGGAGGGAGGCGGCGCAGCGGCAATATGCTGGTGTATCTGTCGGAGCTGATCTCCCAGATCCTCGGTTTTGGGGTATAGGCCTTCAGGGCATGACCTCGCCGTCTGGGAGAGACGTTCAAGCAGGGTACGGAGCACGTCGGCGGCTTTGGACGTTTGGAGCGTCGAGGCCGATGTTGAAGATCGGTAGCGGCGGGGCCGCACTGCAAGCATCTTGGACAATTTGGGGGGCCCCGGCTGCACCAATTTGTCGATCCCTTTAGACAGCGGTCGGAATGAGAGACAGAGAGGTCCCTAGCACCCATCGAGGGTCCAGGTATGCAAGCCGACGGTACGTCATGGAAGAGGGATCGCGGCTGAAAGTATTCTTTGAGAAGTGCTTACGCCAGCATCCTGAGGCCGCCGCAGCACTTCGTAGGCTCGAATAGGGATCGGAAGTCAGCGATGACGGATCGTAGGCGATATGAGCTGCCGAATGTCTGTGCAAATGTGCCCGATAGAGCTCGCACAAGCGGTTTGTTGGTTAAGTCACAGGCAACAAAGGAAAACTCTCAGCTTCGAGCTATGGCGTCCCAAGAGCTCCCCGTCGCTGCCCTGCAGGGGTCACTTTCCGTTTCCAGCGCTGCAACCGCGTTAAAGGGTGCCTGTTGGAGGGGTCATTGTGGCGGTGCCCAACCTGGAGCAAAAGCATTACAGTAGGTCAGCCACAGCACCCAGAACGTGCTCCACTGCCCTGACGGGAAGTTGTCCAAGCAACGTCTCCCGAGGTAAAAGCAACTTCAAGTTTGTGCTGCACGACTGTTACCATCCTAAACATTATCTGTAAATAGTAACCTGATAGCTACAGCTCATGTCTTGTTTCCCGGCCCTTGACCGCTCTCGCTCTGTTGACTTGCCTGCTTAAGGCACCTGTAATTCCCCCAAGCAGGCTGGTGCATGGACCGACGCCGCGGTTTCGCAGCGCGTCTGAGGCGGCAGTGGCCGAATTGCTCACCGGAAGTATCCGGCAGGACCAACTCGGCGAGGGCCAGTATTTCGGACACCTTGCATAGTCTGTGTTGGGTGACCCCATAATGAGGTATAAGGTATTAACAGGGATTGAAAAGCAATGAAAACTTACATGATTATTCCTCACCAAAGCACGGTCAACAAGATAGCCCGACAGTCCCTCCCTAACTGACGGTAGGGTTCGAGGCTGTTGGGGTCCTACCTCTCTAAAGCTAGTATAGGAGTTCACGAGTCATGGTCACCGAAATGATATCCCTACTCCGATCTCGACGCTTCGGACCACCATCAATTACCGTCTAAACTGCTGAACTAGAACTTGAATCCTCCAGCATCTCGAGCATCTCGAGCATCCCGAGCATCCCGAGCATCCCGAGCAAGTGTGGTTCAAAAACTAACACCACAACTTTGTGCCAAAAGACACACCGCCCAGCGAATATCCAAGGGATGCATGCAAGCCGCCTGCTGACCGACTCTCGACAGGTCCACTCAGGGGATCGGGGATTAAGCAGTGGTTGAGATGGGAACAGATCGGGTAACCATACGATAACGCGATAATGACCCTTGACCATCAGGCTGGACCCACCAAGATGCCCCCGAGAACGCAAAACCCATGCCTTCTCAACCGAAGCTTTCCATCTGCTTGTGCAGCCCTTGCTCTGCATTATTTGCTGTACAAATGGATGCTTTCGAACCGAGATCCGGCTCTCTGACCGCAGTTTCGCGGTCCTTACACCGCACTACCACACTATGCAGGGGATTCGTTCAATGTCAAGTCTCGCTTGCCAGGGAAAGGACGCAATCTGGGGCGAGTGATGATGTAATCCCGCCCTGTCAGAAACACTCGGGGCCAACCCCAACCGACATCGGCTCTGGGGATGTACCTCTAGCTGCTCAGCCGTGCAAACAAGGTCTAATGAATAAAACAGCCTTCTCTTCGACATCATTTCAGTCAAGGCCGAAAAGGGGAGGGACACGGAGACCTGAGATCTCGAGTCGGACGGCGCAAGCGATGCGACAGCCTGGCACGTGTCACCTGCTCGTGACCCTCCGAGTGGAGAATCCCTGCGCCTGACTTGGCAAGATCCAGAAGCTCCGGTTGTGACGTGCCTGGCAGGGGATCTGGCAAGGCGAGCAATTGTGCAACGGATTGTGAGATCTCATCTATCCCCAGAGACAAGCGTCGCACAGCAACATCCCGTGGCCTGCAACTGTTACCGAATGGCATGCGACATTCACTTCTCGGGTGATCAGTAGCAAATCCGGAAGGAGCACGCAGATGCGGTCTAATGGACCCGCAGTTTGACTCTCCAAAGCCAGGTCCTTGCCGGGTTCAAACCCCGATCTTTGTGCTGCGGTACAGACGAATCGGGGGAAGGCTGTCGCTACGGCCGGGTGACAGCCGTGATCTGGCCCTGCGTCGGGGTCTTCATTTGTTGCCTTGATGTCGAGCAGCTTGGAGCTCCGAACCGAGCTTCCGCGAATCAAGGCCTCGTCTTCCAAGGGACCATGTAGCCACCCATGCAGCGGTAAGCAGCCGCCGATTCCCGAAACGGGGCTGCTCTGCCCTGTCCGCAGCGTCATGGCCTTGCCTCAACAATTCTCAGCTACCCGGCCGAGGTACAGTTGACAGGAGAGAGTGTCTGGCAAAAGGAACGTCTTACGGCCCCGATAATGGCTTCCCAGGCAGCTGGCTTTCGGGATGCCTCGCTGCAACCATTCGGCCACCAAGTATCCGCGATGACCCGTGGGCGAAGTGACTCGATTGCGGTTGCTGCTCTTATCGCAACTTCTCGCCCCAGTGGATTCCAAGTTACAGCCCTCCAATTGGCCAACTCCGCCTTTCACCAAACCGCATTCGGCTTCAAGTGGGTCTCCAGCCCCCGGCTTCTTGGGATGGGCTGCGCTGCCCCACAGCTTTGCCTGTCTTGTAGCGAACCGGGGGATTCCCTGAGGCAACCGTACGCATGGGGGCGTCTTACGCATTCGCCCTCCTCTTTATCAGCGCGCCGTTCCCCGTCCCGTTGCCGAACTCGCTCTCTTCTCCCTCGCCATCCCTCTCCCCCATCATCCATCTCCCACACCCAGAGTCCCATCAAGTCATCGAGGAAGGCATCGCAGCTGGTTTTTTATTCTTCGTTGCCCATTCCCATCTTTCTCTTTTCTTTGATTGAAGTCGCAGGTCCATCGACTTCGCCCTCTCCTTTCCGTTCACAATGAGAGGCGTCATCGCACTCTCGCTCGCAGCCTGCGCTGCAGCGGCACCGAAGGTCTCATTCGAGACGATCCACGGTGATGCCGCGCCCATTCTTTCCTCTGCGAATGCCGAGGCCATTCCGAACTCGTATATCATCAAGTTCAAGAAGCATGTCTCAGACGATTCGGTCTCGGCGCACCAGAGCTGGATCCAGGAGATCCACACGACACGTGAGACGCAGCGTACCGACCTCAAGAAGCGAGGACAGCTCCCGCTCGTTGACGATGTGTTCCGTGGTCTGAAGCACACATACAAGATCGGCGAGGACTTCATGGGCTACTCTGGCCATTTCGATGAAGAAGTTATCGAGCAAGTTCGGAGGCACCCTGATGTAAGTTACTTGACCCTCCCGCACTCTTGCCGTGCTTTTGTTTCCAGATGCTAACCACCCCGGGAACAGGTCGAGTACGTCGAGCGCGACAGCATCGTCCACACCATGCGTGTGGTCGAGGACGGCAAGTGCGATGGCGAGCTTGAGAAGGCTGCTCCTTGGGGTCTGGCCCGTATCTCTCACCGGGATACTCTGAGCTTCTCGACCTTCAACAAATACCTCTACGCTGCTGAGGGCGGCGAGGGTGTCGATGCGTACGTTATCGACACCGGCACCAACATCGAGCACGTTGACTTTGAGGGCCGTGCCAAGTGGGGCAAGACCATCCCCGCTGGGGACGCCGACATTGATGGCAACGGCCACGGGACGCACTGCTCTGGTACCATTGCGGGCAAGAAGTACGGCGTTGCAAAGAAGGCCAATGTCTACGCCGTCAAGGTTCTCCGGTCCAACGGCTCCGGCACCATGGCCGACGTCGTGGCTGGCGTCGAGTGGGCTGCCAAGCAGCACATCGAGCAGGTCAAGGCTGCCAAGGATGGCAAGCGCAAGGGCTTCAGGGGCTCTGTGGCCAACATGTCTCTCGGCGGTGGCAAGACTAAGGCGCTTGATGACACTGTGAACGCTGCCGTCAAGGCGGGTATCCACTTCGCTGTTGCCGCCGGCAACGACAATGCGGATGCTTGCAACTACTCGCCTGCCGCCGCCGAGAAAGCCGTCACTGTCGGTGCTTCTGCCATTGACGACAGCCGCGCCTACTTCTCCAACTACGGCAAGTGCACCGACATCTTCGCCCCCGGCCTGAGCATTCTCTCGACCTGGATCGGCAGCAAGTACGCCACCAACACCATCTCGGGCACGTCGATGGCCTCGCCTCATATCGCCGGTCTCCTGGCCTACTACCTGTCTCTCCAGCCCGCCAGCGACTCGGAGTACTCGGTTGCCCCCATCACTCCCGAGAAGATGAAGGACAACTTGCTCAAGATTGCTACCGAGGACGCTCTCACCGACATGCCCAAGGGCACCCCCAACCTGCTCGCCTGGAACGGCGGCGGCTGCAACAACTACACCGCTATCGTTGATGCTGGCGGCTACAAGGTTGATGGCAAGACCAAGACCAAGGTCGACACGATCGACATCGACGCGTCGGTGTCGAAGCTCGAGATGCTCATTGAGCACGAGCTTGGGTTCACCTCTGGCAAGGCTGTTGAGGTCGCCACGTCATTCACCAACAAGGCTCAGGAATTTTCCAAGAAGATCCACGACCTGATCGATGAAGAGCTCATGGACTTCCTCAATGAAGTCACCGCCTAAACCGTTACCATAATAAACTGACATAGGCGTCGGCGCTTCGTGCGGCTAGTCTAGAGTTCATTACAGGAATGGGATGGCCATCGTTTTTTTTTTTTTTTTTTGTTGGTTTCGGTTTTGGCATAGGCACAGATAGGCACTACGGGGTTTCTTGTACTGTACACGCAACATGGGAGACACATTCGAGTCGGGATGGTCCTGCATTTCAAGGGTTAATTACGTTCACTCGTCTTTGCGAATCAGAGGTTGCTTTAGCCTACCAAACGGACTTGTCCCTTGCGGTGGGTGTTGCCATAATTTGGTTCAAGGCTCTGCTCCCGCCGCCTCCACCTCCAGGGAGCGGCGAGCACGACTTCCCGGTTCTTTTGCAGTGACTTTGCTGTTGCTCGCGTCTTCCCCCATCTCTTTGCAAGTCACTCCATTGCCTACTCATTCCTTGTCGCCAACCGACCAATCGAATATGACATTCTCGCTTTGCTCGACATAGGGCTAACAAGACAGCTGTACTGTTGATTAAAGCCTCTCAGTTTGGAATTTACCCAACCGCCGTGCCGGTACACTCGGATATCTCTAGTCGAGCCCACCGCTTCTCAACCGCTCCGATGCTACGGCGACGCAGCCCCCAATCCAAGTCGGATATCAAACGCCGGGAAGTCCACTTCGTCAACGCACCGAGTTTACCTCGAATATCTCGATCCGACGGCAGCACAGCGAGGTGCCTATATCACCACCTACAAGGCATACAAAGAAGCCGAGAGTTGAATGAGGGCGGACATGTCGCAGCTCTTTCCGACTCCTGAGTCATCGCCCTTACGGCAACAGGCTGGGTGGACTAGCCACTATTATGACCAAGAGATTCGCCACCAGCAGAGCGTTCGCTTTATGGGGCCGTGCTCTGTGGAACTGAAAGGGCCCCGGAGTCGGAGCGCATACTCCAGTCGCGACTCGACGGATGTGGATACAGTGGACTGTGGGATGGATGGCTCACGAGACGAGATGTCGGGAGTCGAGAACACAGGCCAGGACGGGCAGCCGCCTCTCCATCCGCAAAGGCCACCACCTCCAGTTCCGTTACTCGGGTTTGCCTCCGCCTATCTCGACACCTTAGCTGCCGGAGACGAATATTATACCCCGAGGACGATATAGCCTCCACTCCATCTTCCTACCGCCGCCTGCGTAGGTCAAGGTCGACACTTACCTCGGAACGGCTGCGAACCAGGGGAGGCCGAGAGAGCTCGAAGTCACTCCTGAACCGGCCTAGCTCCAGGTCACTGTTGGCTCCAAGCTCCCACATGTTGTTCTGTTCCGACTCCAACGGAAGCCAAGTCTCTCACACTACTCTACCGCTAAGGGCCAAAGTCGATGAAATTTTCGAGCGGCCGCCGTATACACACCAAATATCGTACGAGCCAGGACGACGGTGCAAGAGATTCAAGTTTGTCAGGCGTACCGGAGGAGGAGCTATCTCCGGCAGGACACCTGTCGTCGCAAAAGACGTACAAGGCGCCCGCACTTTTTGGGTCGAGGAGTGGTCGGCTGCGTCGAGGCTGCGCAAGTCTCTTTGCGGCAATGGTCCGAGAGGAGACCTGGGGGCACCGGACCCTACCCCTATGACGGCGCCTTCCGGCGCAGGAAGCTTGAGATCAAAAGCGCGAAATGTATCGAGGTCTTTCAAGCTGAGGCTCAGGAATATCTCTAGCCATTCGAGACCGGGAGGGGAGGCGCTAGCGAGCGCCGCTAGCATATAGAAGCTCGGGGAACTCGCGCCACGGCCGGATTCGGCGCAGATGTGTGTTGGTGATGATAGTGATGACAGTGATGATTATGATGATGGTGGCGGTGGGGGTGTGTTTGAGGCGCCTACGTGGAGGCCGATATTGCCTGCTACTGCTATCACTGCTGGGGCTGCGCCGCTGACACCGGTGCAGGAGAATGTGGCGAGGCCGGTGGCGGTAACGCCGTCAAAGATGGAAGGCAAGGGAGTTGGTAAGTGTTCTGCTGGTGTTGGGAATGAACTGCTCGGGTCGGGGATGGGAATAGGCGGTCTGCTGCCGCCTGCTGAACCGAACGGTAGTGTGTTCCGGCCTTGTCCGCTGAGAGTGAGCAAGGAGAATGTCTTACCGTCTGTGGCGTCCAGCCCGGGCGTTGAGGAGGCAGTTTGGGTTTGGCACCAATTCTGATGCTCGGAGAAAGAATGGAAAGGTACATGGACAAACACGCAGCCGGCGTGGGCCGTTGGGTTAGGGAGGAAGTCCGATATGCAGGTCAATGACAGGGACGATGGAACTGAGCCCATCTTATGACGTGGGGAACGGCCGGCCATGAAGGACAACCGGCTATTTTGCAGCAGTATGAATTTTTTAGGGTACTACTCATAGTACTTGGTTGAACGCAGACATGCAAGGTTGCTGTACGCTTGTAACACTGGACCATGTATTATGGCTATATGGCGGATACTTGAGAAGTGAATAAATATTAGCTGCCCTAGCCCTTCCCTTGTCCTATTAAGACCCAGAAAATTGCAGCATATCAATTTGCCGGTTCCACCTCCCTTCTCCCTCTCTTTCTGCCATGCCTAAAAAGTCTGTTCGTTGCCCACCGTTGCATGTCATTATGGAACGGATTTTCAGTGGCACTCAAAGTGAGGAATAAATATCTCAAAGATACCCGGTCACTACTCGGGGATATTGGATTCAGTGCTTGACGCGGCACAGGCGGTCTCCGACCTCGTGCCAACGGTCGTTGCCGACGCAGGGGTGGCACCAGAAAACGTCATCCGGGTCGATAGCGCGTTTGATGCGGACGCTGGTTTGGCAAAGTGAATTGTTAGTATGGGACACTCGAACGGGTTATGTTATATCCCGTGAGCCTTGCCGCGAAGGAAATCGGCTGGGGAATAGGGGGTTCAGGGGCAAAGCATCGTGGTAGGGTCTGGGTACTGGGGAAAGCACGTACAGTCGGTCGTAGTTGTCTCCCCAGAATTCGTGCTGCCAGTCGGGTTCAAAGGGGAATGCCTACTGCCATTAGAAAATGCGCGGGTGTGGGGGATGCTAGGGCGACCGGCGCACCTCGTTCACGTATGTCCCCGAATCAGGGGCTAGCTCCTTCAGCGCAGCGAGCTTTTCTAGAACCTCCTTCCGGGCGGCGGCTTCCGAGGTCGAGTTCAAGGGCTCGTAGCTTGCTCCGCCGGCTTATTACGCAATGAGAATTGTTCTGTGTCTGATAGAAGGGGCCGGTCACTTACTCGCAAAGGCGTAGGCTTTCCGCCATGCGGGTACAACCGCGTTCCCGCCGCCCCTCGGCTGGGCATTGTGCACGCCCTTCCCAGCCACCAGGAAAATGCCCGCGCCAGCTTCGCCGCCGAAGCGCCTGAGAGCCTCGGCGCTCTTATTCAGGTCACGGGTTAGGTGGTTGGCGTCGAGCAACCTGCTCCCGCCATAGGCGTTGGTCCCAGCCTCGCTCTGGTCGTAGTTCTCTTGGAACCAGGCGTAGAAGGAGGGGAACGTCGGTGTTTGGATGGTATGCAGGAAGCTGGGCCAGGTGGCATTGACGTGGGCCAGTATGGGCTCCCACAACCGGCGCATCTCCTCGGCGGAGCTGTCAGGCAGGACAGCCGACATGATGAAGCCCCTTGCCGTGGAAATGAATTGATTCGAACCGTCGCCCGAGTAGAAGGCATAACCGCTGACGCCACTGTCGCTGAGTGAAGGGAATTGGCTGAGGATGTAGGCGACCATGTCGACGGTGGCCCGCGAGCTGGTGCTGTTGTCCACCGCGATGAGGGCCAACTGCATGGCGGCAAGCTTGGGGGTGGGAAAGGTCCTCATCGTGACTGAAGTCATGACGCCGAAGGTCGAACCGCCGCCCTAGTCGGAAGGGAAGACATGTGAACATCATGCACGGTCTTGGTATAAGAGACATATATACTCACGCCGCGCATTGCCCAGAACAGGTCTTGGTTCTGGCACTCGTTGGCCGTCACGATCTCGCCCTTGGGAGTCACCACCTCCATCTCCAGAACTTGGTCGGCAGCGAGACCGTGGTGGGGGCCTAGCAGGCCGTGGCCGGCGCCGGTTACATAACCGCCCACGGAAACGGTCTTGCCGCCGCCCCCCACAATGGTCTGGTTGAGGGCATCGAGCTCGCGATATATGTCGATCATTTGCATGCCGGCACCGACGGTCACGGCCGTGCCATCAATGGTGAGCCTACAGCGGTCCGGGCGGAACGAGGCGTGAGTCTTGAGACCTTTCATGTGATGGACCCAGATGGAGAGCGAGTTTGGAGCGTTGGACCGGCCAACGTAGTCATGGCCTGTGCTCATGACGACCAGCCTGATGTTGTGCCTCCTTGCTACGCACGGGTTAGCTAATGGTGCGGGAATCGAGTCAGGGGACCCGGCTCACCAAACTGCACGCCCTTCTTGACGTGCTCGGCGGTCGTTGCATTTATGACGAAGACAGGATATCCTTGACCGCTGCATGGATAACCCTCTTGAGGAAGACAGGTGTCGTTGTTCCAGTGGTTCCCGAGTGTTGAGATTGGGTTGTCGGTGTGGAACTCGTGGGTCGACCAGGCGGCGCGGACGGCTGGGCACTGTTCGGCGTCGTAGGTTCGCTGTCCGGGATGGCAGACAGCTCCTGGAGGAGGCGGTTGCAGCAATCTTCCGGCAACTGACTCATTGAGATGGGCCCAGGACTGGGGCGATGGCCAGCCCGGGGTTCCGGGGACGGCTTTACAAGAGTCGTGTCGCGGCTTAGACGGGGAAGACGAACATGAAGTGCCGGACCTGGGCTGGACAGAAGCGGACAGAGTCGACGGGACGAGCGGAAGAGCGCAGAGGAAGATGTTCCGTAAGGACGGCATTGTGGGAGAGTCGGGAACAAAGGACGGGACGGCGGAAGGAGGACCGACGACGAATGGCAAAAGATATATAGATGTACAGACGACGAAGCTCTCCAGACACCGAGACACGGTGACGGGCTGGATGTGGATGGTGGATGCTATCAAGGGTACACGGCAGAGCGTGCTCTACGAAGGGGTATTTAACCTACCTAGGGAATTCATCGGCAGCGAAGGTTGTCGTGGCCTCGTCACCGTCTCGCTGTGATCTTCGCCAATGTAACAAAAGAGGCTGGATGTATGGCGAGGCCCCCATGTCAACGCCCGATCATGGTGTGTTGACTTGCCGTTTTAGGGGGCCGCCGTATTCGTCGCAAACGCATCCCGTTGGACGGAATTGCTGTGGGGGCCCGTAGGGCAGAACCACGGGGCCGGGATGCCGTTGTGGCGCGCTGTAATACGGCGGGATTCTGGGACCGCACTAGCGCTACGGCACATTCCTCCGGGGAGACAAGCCTCGCCAGGGCTGAGACGGCTGCCACGGCTGCCGAGATCTGCCTCGCCTTGGACAAGCGTCGCCACCGCGCTGGCGAAGGCTGCCGGAAGCATCCGTATCTGCAATGCGGGCGATGCGAAATACGATGCCGACCCGGGAGTGAAAAGTGGAGAGCTACCTCGTGGAAAAGATGTCGTGATGATCGGGTCGCAATGTGCCGAGCCGCACAGCTGCATTTCTATCATCTGATGGTCATTTTGTTCGTGCTGCGAGCATTCCTAAATCGTACGTGCACGCAGTATGGAGCAAGTTCGGACAAATTCATCATTCATCATCTTTTTTTTTTTTTTTTTTTTTTTGAATGTTTCGAAACAAGTCAAGATCCTCAAGAACCTCGGGGAAAGAGTTGAGAAGGCATGTACGTTAGCGGAATGGCAGGGGTTCAGCCAATCCCGATTGGCCGCTCCCCTGACAAGTTCATGATCCACCGGCCCAAAAACAATCGAAGCTTGTCCGGGCACAAGTGCCCACTTTTCTGGAGGGTGCCGATTCCAGCGCAGTGGGCTCTGCAACTGATAAGCGCAGCTCTGCGTGCCTTGCATCTCGCTGGATGTGCACAACGGTGCAAGTCGCAATGGGACACGAGATGAACGACGGAAACATCGACATTACGTTCACACTGTAGAGGAGGAATGAGGGACCGGATGCAGACAGACCCCGCCGCAGGCGGTTGTGTAGCAGACGCAGGCACAGGCGCGGCCTGGCCGTACCTGGGTCTTAAGTGTCGACTCCCAACGTCTCGTCATTACGCTGCGTCCAGAGTTACCGAAAATGGACACATCATCATCGTCGTCATTTCAGCTGATCAGCAACTTCATCACCACCTGATGGGAGTCTCGTCCAACGCACTCTCTCGCAAAACCACCTCTGAGCGGGTTCTGCGATACATGTCGAAATCTTAGGTCTGTTCTCTGCCCCAGCGTCCGATTTAGCTTTGGCGACTGCTTTGAGAGTAGCGCAGCGCTGTCGCCGTGGTTTCGGACCCTCCGAAGTACCCCATCAGCCAATTTCAGGGTGCGGATACAAAGCTTCGCGCCAAGTTGCATGCGACCACGTTTATTACGCGCCCCTCCCCCTTGTCAAACCCCCCCCCCCCCCCCCCCCCGACGCCAACACCCGAGATCTTACACTGCAATTTCAGCCCATGATATTTTTCGTCGACCCTAGACCCGTCTCGCACAAAGGGGTCGTTGACGACTTGCGCTGCCCGTTGGAGCGACAGCCCTGGCGATAGTTGGGAGCCCTCGTTGTCGTGCGGAGCGAGCCCCGTCGAGTCCGTCTAATCCGATCGTCTGCGGTATTAGGCATCCCATCGCTACCGCCATCGCCATCCCCATCGCCATCCCCATCACCAGTCGCCCGCCATGAACGCCCTCCAGCAAAAGTGCCGGCCAAAGCACCAGGTCCTCGTGCTCAAATGCTACCCCCGCACCACAAAAGGCGCCGTCGACGTCAAGCCAAACTCTAGCGAACTTAGTTATCTGCTGTTCTACGCCCAGTCGCGGCGCTCCAAGATCCAGAAGGTTGGCAGCTTCCTGGAGAAGAAGACGGCCAGCGACGTCTACCGCCAGCGGATAGGGTAAGCTCCTGATCCCGAGGGGGCGCAATGCATCGGGCTAACCAGTCCACCGAACAGCAACGTCCAGGTCACGCTACAGATCCTCACAGCTCTGATCGAGAAAACGCCGAAAGACCTCCCCCTCTTCGCGACATGCGTCCTCCACATCCTCGAGCAGATCCTCAAGTCCAGCGACATAACCATGGTCGAGTCCTCAATCTCGACCTTTGAGGCCTTCTGCATGCACCACGACCCGACCTCCCTCCTCGCCGACCAGGCTTATATGCGCCAGTACCTCTCCATCGTCCAGCAGTATGCGTCCCTCGCATCGACCCGTTCGTTCCCTGGGAGGCTTGAGCCGAGCAAGCCGCTGGCCTTGCGGTGGAGGAATGCGGGCCTCAAGGCAATAAAGGGCATTGCCTCGTCCGAGTCCCTCTCATCGGCCACGAACCAGCAGTATGATGTGGCCGTTCCCATGATACTGGAGAATCTGTGGACGGATAATGAAGATTTCTTGGACGTTCTGCACCAGCGGGCCGAGACGGAGGAGAAGCTCGGCAGCGCCTTGCTGCGAAGACGGACGAGCGTTGCCACGGTCCAGACGGCCGACACCGAGTCCAACGTGAATCCCATTGCGCTTGCAGACACGGCTGTGGATATGGACAAACTGGCTGAAGAGGACACTGGCGTGTTGGCCATGGAGTGCCTCAGACAGATCTTCATCGCGCCCAACCGGTCGCAGGCTCATGCCGCCACCATGGCCCTGCTCAAGTTCATCCAAGAGCGTGTGAGCCAGCAGGAGGAGGTCGTCAGGACGGATTCGGACGGGCGGGACAGCGGCTGGGCCATCAAGGTGTTCCTGTTGGTTGCCCGGTGGGCGCCGGTCGCAGACCGCTTCACCATTCTTACCACGGCCATGGATGCGCTCGCTCAACACCCCCTGACCGACGACACGCTGCGCCAGCACATTGTTTTGGCAGCCATGATTGGCGCGCTGCTGCGGTCCGACGTCAACTTGATCGGGCTGAGCGTCATGGACGTCCTCCTCCAGTTCATCGCCCACATCCGGAGACTTGTCCAGATGCCGGGAGACCCGAACAGCATGAGGAGCGAGGCGCCTCTCCCCGGCCAACCCGACCCTCGCTCCCCGACAAACTTACAGTTTGCCGAGAAGGCAGACCGCGCCGCCGCCGAGCGCAAGGGTCTGCTGCTTCGCCTTCAAGAATGCATTGGGGACCTGGCCACACACGTCTACTACGCCGATCAGATTTCTGACATGATCTCCACGATTCTGTTAAAGCTGAAGCCGTCCAGGTCCGGCAGCGTCTCGGGCTCGCCTGGAGAGAGGGCAGATGGGACTCCCAAATCGTCCGCTCACGCGCTTGCCGACGAGCATCATGTAGACTCCCTGTTCGCGCTCACCGTTGCCAAAATTGCGGCTCTTAGGGCCATCAAATCGGTTCTGCTCGTCGCCAATCCGCGGTCAAAGATGAGTGGAAACCCCGGCCTGTCGAGGAGCCGCGTTCCGATCCAGGTCTGGGAGGGCACCCACTGGCTGCTGGAGGACCCCGATGGCCTCGTGCGGAAAGCGTATACGGACGCCTTGGTGACGTGGTTGGACCGTGAGACGACGAATGCGGACTGGAGAGCGAGAGATGAGACGTCAAAGCCGATGCTCAAGACCCGAGAGCTTCCCGCCGCAACCGTCGCCAGGAGAGCAGTTTCGAGCGCCTCGACGCGTGAGAAGCCCGTCAAAGTCCCGCACTCGCAGTTCTTGCAGCTCCTTCATCTCGCCATCTACGACAATGCGATCCAGCACATTGACTACGAGACCGATATCGTGCTGCTCCACGTCTTGCTGGCGAAGCTGGTGAACAAGCTGGGCGTAAATGCCGTCCGATACGGCCTGCCCATGATCTTCAGGCTGCAGGAGGATATCCAGGATGCCGAGACACCTATCCAGAAGGTCCGGCTCGGCAGTTTGGTACATGGCTACTTTTGGGTCCTGACGGAGAAGTTTGACTTTGAAGGCTCGGCTGTGGGGGCGGCGGTACATAACGAAATCATCCGACGCCGCAGCAAGAACTTTTGGGTCGACGGCATCAACATCCCGGCTCCCCTCGTCGAGCTGGTGGAAACACCGGGTACGGTCCGGCCCACACCACGATTGCCGCTCAAGGAGATCGAGTCGGAAGCACTGCTCCCATTCGACGAGCGTCTCGCACTGGTTGAAAGCATCTGCGAAGCGTACGAGGTGCAGGCGATTTCGCCGCCCGTAAGCCCCGCCGCTAGCCCCGGCCGCAGCGGCACGCACCCGATCCTAGGCTCGACCATGAGCACCATGAGCACCATGAGCACCATCCCTAGCATCGAGACGGAGCATGAGATACCCCCCGCCTTCCGCGAGCAGATGCTGGGCGAGTGGTCTCGCGAGGCGGTCCTTGCCTCGGTGCAAACAACCAGCAAATCCGCCTCCCTTAATGGTTCTCGGTCCGGAACGACGGGCACCAACCGCTTCGCCGCTAACGGCAATGGCCACAACCTAAGGCCGGACAGGTCGTCTCCCGCGGGCAGCAAAACAAACCTCCGCCCGTCGTCCTCCCCAACCGGCGACGCCGCCGCACCACAAACAACCAAACACCGCAAGTCAAGCCTCCGCAGCGGCCGCTCTCCCGCTCCCGCACCATCCCCAGACACTAGCAGCGGTAAAGAGCAAGTCGCCTCAGTCGACCAGCTCAAGCTCGTCCTATCAGGCCACCTCCAACCCCCGCCAACCATGCACGGCGGCGGCCACCACCACCACCACCAACATCATCATCATCATCATCCCTCCACCGGCTTCCAACACGACGACTCGAGCAGCGACAGCCTCGTCAGCTACGACATGACCCCTAGCGAGCTATCGTTCAACCCACCCACGGCTATGGCGGCGGACTCGACCAGCACCGCCACCTCCCCCGTGTCGCGCGAGCGGAAGACGTCCCTCCCGGGTGGCCCACTCAGCTCCCACCCCCCGGCAGCCTCGATGCAAGAAGAAGCTAGTGTAGAGTACGGCGAAGGAGACGACGACGACGGTGTCAACGACGATGGCGAGCTGTCCGTGCCACCCGTTCCACCCCTGCCTAGCAATTTCGCAGGCGCAGGCGGGAGGTCCCTGTCCAAGACTGTATCGCAGGACTTTGCCATAGCGTCGAGCCCGCCCCGGCCGCTGACCAGCGCCATGTCTGCGACGAAGCGGAGCCTGAAGAGCAGGGGCGGGAGGGACCGGACGCTGTCCACGTCGACGTCGTCGTGGATGGCCGAGGCCGGCGCCGAGAAAGTCCACCCCGCCATGGACCTGCAGGCGCTCTTGAAGGGGATCGATACGTCGTCTGGTAATGGGGTCGGCGAGGGGGAGGATGTTGGGATGGTGCGGCCGCCTTATTGATTGATCGTTGTGGGATGCTGTAGAGGATGGGAGTTGAGGGTTGGGGGGTTATAATTTAGTGAAGATAGATTTAGGCGTTGTGAAAAAAATTACTTCTTTTTGTCATCTTCTGCTCGGTGGGAGGCTTTTCTGGAGTAGACTGTATTCCTACGTATTTTTCCCAGTTGAAGTGGGTGACGGAGGTTCAACACGGGGTATATTGTGCACGATGTTTTAGAGGGGTGGGTTATGCTGAGTACCAGCTAGTGCCTACCCGGGTGTTTACAATACTGCACGGTTCTATTGTGAGAGCCAAGATGGGAGGGCTATCGATGTGTGGCGGCTGCTGGTCATGTGTCCTATGGCCACAAGGGACGGAAAGTATGGCGTCTGCCGTGAGGGCTGTCTGTCGTGTAACTATTGGCCGAGGGAGGAACCCAGCGTGGCCAGCTAGCTAGCTAGCACGTATACATATATTGATGGCTAGAACGTAGTGTACTGCGCTCATAACCAAGCGGCATCTACGTGACCGGCCTGGGCACGTCGGGGTCTATAGGGCCTTTATTTTGGACAGATGGAGTTGATCAATGGAAAGGGGAACTGGTGCCTTTTGAGCTTGGCGGGCACAGGAGGGTTGGGTTGCCGTGGTTCTTGGCCGCTTCCGGGACGGATATCGTGACGTTCATCTCGGTGGCCGTTCTGGCTGCTGAGAACCGATAGGCGGCATGGGATGGGAGACTTGTCATGCCGTAGGTCCTCGGACAGAGTTTGGACCTGGGCATCTTCGGCTCGACCGAGTCAAATGGGGCCAACGAAGCTCAAGATTGAGCACCTGGTAATTAATTTGGGTATTTGAAGCTATCCCCACGAACGCTCTGCCAGCGTAGACAAGTTTGCGGGTCAGCCCATGGCACGCGGCCAGGATAATTAACCGTTGAATCTGTATCTCAAGCTCAAAACACTCAATTTTACCAAGAGAGATGGGTTTCTTAAGCCTGCCCTTCGATGATATGCTCATCCCTGGATGTTCTTGCATCGAGAGTATATGGGACCGCCCGAGTTTCGGGCCGACGGGCTGTTCAAGATCCCGAGCGAACACTCACTAATAGAACAGGGGGTTGTATTGTACGGTACTGCATGTATTGCAACGTCCTATGCATAACCTAATTTCCCTGTCATGTCAGCCGGCACGAGCCGCGTCCCGCCCCAGTCTCCCGGACCAAGGAAAAAAAAAGTTTCTAGACTGTTGACATCGGCCGTAACACGTACTATCTAAAAAAAATAATAATAATAATAATAAAAAAAAAAAAACTCTCGTGCCCAGTCCTGCATCATACACATTGAACTCCGCCGCCAATTCCGCCAGGGCCAATTCACTCTAGAATGGCGCCTGCTGCACGATGCCTCCTCTCCTTACGGGCAAGCTCCACCACGACAGCAACGCCACGATGTCTCCGGTTAACAACGAGGCGCGCGATACATAGCAACCCCGCGCAGCCAGCCAAAGTCGTGCCCGTGTATGGCACCGGGCCCCCGCCAGAGCCGCCGCAGCCGAGCGCAGAGTATGCCGCTGACGAGAGGATCGCGCGGCGGAAGAGGCAGGCTGAGATATTAAGGCTGGCGGGGGATATCCGGAAACAAGGCGGAGGCAGTGGGAAGAGCACAGGGTTAAAGAAGAGATTCTGGAGGGATGTAACCGTGCGGGAGGTCGATGGTATGTGTCAATCGCTCTAGCACACCCCTAGCCTGCTCTCTCGAGCCGTAACTGACGAGTTCCCGCGCACAACGTCCAACAGGCGCCCTAGAAATCCACCTCGATACCCGGCCCCTCCGCCACCCCACCAACAAGACCATCATCCGCCTCCCCACCTCCAAGCCCCTCCTCGCGCACGCACTCGCCCTGGAATGGGACCAGCTCACGTCGGCCTCGCAGGCGACGAAGCAGCACCTCATCCCGCTGACGTCCCTGGTCTGCCGGGCGCTGGACATCGCGGGCGACGCGGGCGCCACGAGGGGGACCATCGCCGAGACGCTGCTCCGGTACCTGGACACGGACTCGCTACTCTGCTGGTCGCCGCCGCCGGCGGACCACGACCACGGGCCGGAGGGGGAGGGGGAGGAGGGGCCGACGCTCCGCCAGCTGCAAGAACAGGCGGCGGCCGAGACAATCGGGCCGCTGACGCGGCGGCTGTGGCCCGGCGTGACGATCCGGCCGGCGCTCGACAGCACCTCGATCCTCCCGCGCCGCCAGGACCCCAACACGCGCGAGGTCATCCAGGGCTGGGTCCTCTCGCTGACGCCCTTCGAGCTCGCCGCCCTCGAGCGCGCCACACTCGCCGGCAAGAGCCTGCTGGCTGCCGCCCGGCTGATCACCACCTGGAGCGAGGACCACGGCGGCCTCAGCGCCAGCGAAGAGGGGGAAACCAAGAGGTTCGGAGTCGAGGAGGCGGCCAGGGCGGTCAGCCTGGAGGTGGCGTGGCAGACGGGCAAGTGGGGCGAGGTGGAGGACACGCATGACGTGGAGAAGGAGGACCTGAGGCGGCAGCTGGGGAGTGCGGTGCTGTTGGTGAGCGGGACTGGGAAGGGAACGGCGGGAAGAGGCAACGGATCTAAGCTGTGATGGATCTGGACATGAGAGGATTGTAAAGGAGATAGATGTATTACGGACTGTATTGTATCATAACATAACGTTCATTGCCTCAGGGCGTGAACTGCTGGGCAAATGTCTATCCCCACCTTGAACACGGCCTGCTTCTGCAGGTCAAGCCTGGTGAACCCCAGTTTACGCCGTTACATGGCCATCTCCGCACATCACGTAGAGTTGCCGCCGCAGGTGTTGCCTAAAACGCTGATTTCAAGCAGGAACCGAGGAGTTGGCACGCTGAACCGTCACCCCACCATCTCTATATCACGGCGAGACACTTACATCCACCTTTCCGGTATCGTTTCCGCAGTCCGCACCCACCAAGCCATCAAATTCACGTCCAAAATGTCAGAACCTTGGGTAAAACCTGCCATTTTTGAAAGCTCTCCCAAGGGAGAAACTTCACATGCAGCTAGAGATGCTAGAGTGGACTAGATAGAGTGCTTCCGCCGCGTTAGGGCACCCTGTAAATAATCCCGATCCAGCTCAAGACAGCGAGTTGTGAGCCGGAGATATTGAGCTTTTCCCATAATAAGCCCATCTCAGAAACGAATCCTTCCCCGAGAAACAAGATGAGTGTCCTTCCCGAAGAAATGCCCTGAACACCGCCTTGGATTCATGGGCCACGGCGGTGATGAGAGTGTCCTGGGCGCCCCAGAACTGGCAGATATGCAACTGGCCCATCTGCCAGAAATAAACTGCATATGGGAAAGAAGAAAATCGGGTAGCGAGAGTGATACCGCCGAAAAGATTGAAGGCTGGTGCAAATGTGCAAATATGCGAATGTGTCGAGTGTAGATGGCGACATGGTCGAATGATGGTTAATAAAGCGTTGAACGTTGCCCGTGAGCCTTAGCGGGCACCAAGCGTCGAGCATAGGGTGGCCTCCATCAATTTCCGTGGTATTCAAAAGCTTTCGCGTGCTCGGGGATGGCGCCCTTGACAATAGCATCATCCTTGTCCGACTGCAAGGCCATCCTGGTCGGATCGATGTACCGGGCAGTGAGCGAGAAACGCCGTTTTCCGTAAGGCTCCACGGTGTGCTAGTCTTTGTTAGACACATTCATATTGGATCGGGCTATGGCAACTCGCCTCGTAGACCTTCTGAATCTCTGTTCCGATCACGACCATCATGCCGCCGTGTTTCAAAGTCACTTCGAGAATCTCCTTGTAGCAAAGCTTGCCCTGTTCCAAGTGAGTTGGCAGGAAGAATTGCGTCTTTCTCTTGGGCCGGAATCGCATCGTGGAGGGAGAACCAAGAGAAAGGGCGGCAACGACGGGCCCAAGTTCGCTCTCACCATCGTCATAGTAGTGCGGTTGCCATGTTAGCGAGAATCAAAATGTTGTAAGAGGTAGTGTGCATTTATCTTGTCATCCTCCATGTATCCGAGAGCTAGCAGCTCGTTGAAATCGCCACTCTCGCCCACGAGAGCATGGTCACCGATGAAACTTCCAGGCAGCCCCTTAATGAATGCATTGGACCGCGAAACAGCAACCTTCTTTGCCCAAGCCAAGCGTTGGAGAGCACGAAGAATCACGTCGGGCGCCTCTGCAAAGCCCTTTGACTGCACCGAGACGCCGAATTTGTATCTGGCGCCCTAATGTGCGTCAGCCTGTGTCTCTTTGGTAGCTTGATGCTGCTTACAAAATTCTGCTGGAAATGCCGGGTATATCCCTCGAGCTTGTCTAGATATTCCGTCAGCACCCACCTCATTGTGTGTCATGCCAGTACTTACGGCCAACAACAGCAGCAGGGTTCCGGCGCAGATCAATGTCGGTGACTTCCGAGGTCCCGAAAAGCTCATCGGAACCACCAGGTTCAGCATGGATCTCTGGGCTTGCTGAGATGCTGAAGGAGCCCAAGATTCGGCCCTGTGCATCAGGGAGGAAATACTGCCGAACTTGGTAACCACCCAGAGTCAAAGTCTGCAAGAACCGGAGATAGCCTCTCTGAAGGATAGTGGCGAACGGGCCGTGATGGAAGAGGTGCTCATTGAGCGCGTTCCCATTCACTCCCCAGTACTTTCTGCGTTTCTCCATGGCTGTGTCGAACTTTGCATTCTCCTGGTCCAGGGTATCCTGGGGGTATGGGAGCATCGGGGCGTCTCGACGATACTGGCAATCTTTGTTCTCACACTCCCAGCGGTTCCAGCAGACCCGGCGATTGCAGCAGCCGCAGTCGGGACACACAAAGCTGCGGCGGAGGGTGAGCTCCGTACCGTTGGAGCCCGGCATGGTCAGGCACCACAGGCCGGATAAAGGGTATCTCACCCATAAAGGGAGTGCGCTCGTGAAGGAAAGCGCCAATATAAGCAAGGCTGTTGGGCTCAACAGCAGCGCCATCTGGAAAGACGTAATGCTGCTCGCAAAGATGGTTGAGGCAGGACCAGCTAGCAGTGAATATCTCTTTGCTCCGAGTGCCGCACCTCTCACATTTGGCCTTCGTTGTGGCCAGAACCCCGGCGTTATGGTGGGGGCTATGACTCTCGGGCATCCATCAAGACGTCTCGGTCAGGTCTGCCTTTTCGAAGCGCACACGCCAGATGAGAACGGCATCCTTTGAACCTTTGGGAATCTGTTTCTCTTTCCACATGTCGGTTATGTGGAAATAACCCAGCACCGCGTAAGGATGCGGAGGGTTGCATGGGTAAAGGGGATGGTTTTCGCCTTTGAAAGGTTAGCAGATACGGTATAGAAAAGCAGTACAGGCCTTACCAGCAATCACTGCCACAAGAGAGCCGTTCTGATACGCGTTTTGAACCGATCTAACATTGACCGCATTGTCGGCAGCATCTTTGGCACGAATCATAACGCCGGGCTTCCTCTTTGGGTCTTTGATGCGACCGCCGCCACTGTGATAGTCAGCAACATACACATCAATCAAGAACAAACAACATGATATAAGCTGGACCTGCTATAGAACTGGTGGGCGGCTAGCTTTCAGTCAGGAGGGATGATTGCATTCACACTGAGGAAATGATGACCTGGGCACCGAACACATCTCCGTACTCGACCTCTTGATCGATCAGGAACCCCTTTGCGACTACGTCAGCTGAATGGAGGCTCTTCTTGTAGGCTCGGAAGTATGGTAGGGCCTCACACAGACTGCCACGACCGTTTGCACACACCTGCAGCTTGCCGACTGGCTCAGAGCGCCGCACAGGTCCTTGGACGGCCTGATTCGCATTGCGCTCTGCGGTGACTCTGGCTCTCTTTGTGGCCTGATCAGACTCGGCGACGTTGGTGCCATCTTCCTGCGGGCTCTCCAATTTAGTATCAAGGCAGTCTGCATCCTCGTTCGAAGAACCTTTTTCCGAAGACGGACAGTAAGAACGAGCCCGCTTGACAGGTTTCCCCTTCACCTCAGGCTTCATATGTGCCATGGTTCGCTTGATTGCAGTCTGGGCACGCTGAGCAGCCAACCGAGTGGAGGTCCGAGTGGTAGTCTGGGCACTCAGCAGCATGGCGTAGGTGTCTGAGCGCATAGAAATATTCAATCTAGTCGAGGTGGTTACCTAGAGTTTGGAATGGACTTGCTGAAGATTCCCGAGATGTGTCAGGGGGCGTGGTCAGGGGCAACATCGGAGTCGATTCGCGGGATATGACAGGGCAGTCCATATTGGAAATGGTGCTGTCATCCTGGCTCTCGGCAATCATCCTGCTGAATGCGGCTTGTCAGCTTGGTGAGTGAAGAAACTCGTTCACGAGCCGATGTGAAGATAGTCGTTTAGCAGTGCTGTGGGCTTCTGCTCGATTGTACAACAGGCGCGGCATGACAGCAATACTATGTGTAACTTACTCGCTTTCTCGCTGGCAGTTACTTGGATATCTCAATGCGAATGTATTATGAAAGTCTCGTCGAAAGCTTCCGAGACTTTTGAGCAGAAATGGATAATGAACCTCTGTCGAACGGCTTCTTCGAGCGATGTGTTTGGCGACTTCCCGGTGTGAGAACTTGTGGTTTTGATCCGAGATAACCTAAGCGATAGCTGTCTTTAGTAACTAGGAAAGAAGGCGTCTCCAAGAGAAGCAGCTGGTCGGTCTGCTGGGGAAGTAGAAGGGGACGGAGGGAAGATGTGATGTGTTAGATAGAAAGAGGAAGGAGACTAGGAAAGTGGGCGGGAAGAGCGAAAAGAGATTCCAATCTCGAGCTTTGGGAGCAAGAATGTCGGAAGCGCAGACGCCTATACTCGCTGTTTGAGACTCTTGAAGAAGCAGAACCAGGCGAAGGGAAACATTAAATATATACTTTGAACGTTGTTGCTGCTCCAGGGCCCAGCCCACCGCGAGTACCGCGGATAGCGATTAACTGAGATGTAATGCCTCGATGGTGTCTCGAGGAATCGAGGATTGTTAGCCGGTTTGTCGGTTCCTTAATGATGTCCATGACAACCGGGCTGACACAACGTGCGACCGACGCCTTTGTCACAGAGCCACTGGCTTGAAATGCACCGTCGGCTGCTCTGAATCGTACGACTGGGCTGATTGATGCTGCTCTATGATTCGTGGGTGCCTACTGGCCATGAGGAGGGGAGAGAAGAGGCTTGCCATACTCTCAGCACTTCGAGTCCTGCCTTGCGCTGGCTTGGGATACCTAGGAATGACCAATATCGAGGTCAAAATACAGTGTTGTTTGAATGAATGGGAATTGTGGAAGTGATAGGGAGAAATCAAGTTCGCCGAGGGAGCCCAAGGAAAGGAATCCATGTGGGGCGGAGAAGAGAGAGCGAGGAAGAATCTTCAATATCTATTCATTCGTGCCTTCCCCCCAAACTCTCCATAGATTGATATAGGCAGGAAAGCACAGTGCTCAGGGGCCGTGTGGGAGTGCATGAGCCAGACACTAATACCAGAGTTTGAGCAAGAAGTACTGGAGCATATCCAAGGGCCCACGTGAAGATCACGTGCAAGCCAATTGAAATACCCCTGGTCAGTCTGACCAGGAGTTGGACTGGGATAGCATGGGAGCGTGGTCCGTTGACCGGCCGGGGTGGATCTCTATTTTTTATCCCAGTTTCGCAACAGTCAAACCTTGAGGTGCATATGGGTGATCATGACTAATATCTTCCGACAGAAACCTAGTCAACACCTGGTAAAACCAAGGGAATGGTCAGGGGGTCAGTTTGCGTTTTTAGGAAGCGTTGTGATTCATTTGCTTTGAACATCTCGTCTATTGTCTGATAGATTGTTGAGTGACGCTCTTGTATCCAAGATACCTGAGAAATAGGGGCAATCAAGCGCAGTCACGTTGTATGTACTTGATTGGCTCTCGCATTGTTTATGCAATTCAGAGGTTTGGCTGGTGGACTGGGCAACAACGACTTGTCTCTCGCTCAGCCAGAGTCAGTTGCCGATCATTGCCACTGATTTGCGTCACAAGTTGTGTAGTTCCTTAAGCGTCCCGGTCGAACTCAGCAGAGAATCTAACCGAGGTGTTTGACAAGCTCTTTATCGGACGAGACAACTTCCATTTTAGCGGACAAGGACCCATCGAACTGTGTGCCGTACCTGATTCCCCTCACTTTGCGGGTTTCCTGGGGGAGTTTGCCGAGGGATGGGGTAATTACTGTGGTATTTGCGGGGGAGTTCTTGGCGGTGACTGGGGTTGCTTGTGGCGTAAAGGCCTAATGCACGGCAATATAGAGCGGCTAGCGCTCGGTAACTCTTGAGGATACAGGGACTGTTTGGCTGACTGGGGCTGCTTCTCCGACTTCGAGTTGGAACCTTTTTCTATTCTGTTCTACCTCATCCTCCCAAAGAAGTGCAACCGCTTTGTGAGTTTGTCTCCCTTACAATCGACAGTCCGGAACCGACACGGTGTAACTGAATCTCTTGAACTTCGTCCACAACTCTCACCGCAACTCGAGGGAATACCGTTGTGTGCAACTCACAACCGTCAGCCGAAAAATGGTCTTTTATCCTCCACCATGGGTCCCTAAGCTCCCGTTTGGTAAGTAGAGCATCGCTAGCTCCAGCGAGTTCATTGTTCTGATGGTAAGGCAGACCCGCCCGACTCGGTCACCATTGGCGAGTTCATGAGGAACGAAATCTACGGCCGGTATCCGATCGCCAAGAGCCGGAATCCATTCACCTGCGGTCTCACAGGAAAGACGTGCACCGTGGCCGAGTCACACCAGCGCACCGATCTTATCGCAAAGGCCCTGTCCAAGGTGATGGGCTGGGAGCCCAATGCCGACCTGCCGTGGGACAAGGTCATCTGTGTGTTTTCCCTCAACACCGTGAGTACTTGTGTTTGAACCAATCTCAAGCCGGGCAATGTTATTCACCCCTTGGCAGATCGACTACCTCGCTGTCCTGCATGCCATCCACCGCCTCTCCGGCATCGCGACTCCCGCAAATGTCGCCTACTCTGCCGATGAGCTGGAGCACCAACTCCGGTCCTCCGGCGCCAAGGCTCTCTTTACCTGTGTCCCCGTTCTGGATACAGCACTCAAGGCAGCTAAGGCCGTGGGAATTCCCGATGACAAGATCTTCATCATGGACCTCCCCCATCACGCCAAGAAGCTACCTTACCAGACCGTCGATGACCTGGTCCAGTTGGGCCGTTCAGTGCCTGATCTCGAACCCCTGAACTGGGCCAAGGGACAAGGTGCTCGCCAGGTGGCTTTTCTCTGTTACTCTAGCGGCACCTCTGGTCTGCCGGTAAGTGTACTGCCGGATAGAGACTCGGGCTTGTGCTGATAAGGTGAGTAGAAAGCCGTCATGATCTCGCATAGGAACGTTATCGCAAACACGATGCAGTACTGTCTGCACGAAAGCGTCTCCAGGAAGCAGTATGGAGTCGACACGCAGGTCGAACTCGGGTTGCTCCCATTTAGCCATATCTACGGCCTTGTAGTCGTCGCTCATTCAGCGACGTGGCGCGGCGACGAGGTCATTGTCTTGCCGCGGTTCGAGCTCACTGAGTACCTCCGGGCCATCGAGCGCTTCAAGATCAACCATCTACTCGTGGTCCCTCCCATCATCGTCCGCATGCTGAGTAGCAGAGATATCCTCAGAAAATACGACCTGAGCAGCGTCAGACTCGTGTTTACAGGGGCGGCGCCCCTCGGGAAGGAGACAGCCGAGGAGCTCCTCCGGCTTTATCCGGCCTGGCATCTTGGCCAAGGCTATGGTACACGCTCCCTCGCCAAAACCCACAGCGGGTAAAACTTACTGACACCCGGACAGGAATGACCGAGTCCGCAACCGTGGTCTGCTCGACAAGTGAACATGACATTTGCCAGGGGACGTCGGGCTCGCTGGTGCCCGGCACTAGAGCCAAGGTTATTGATACCGATGGAAGGGAGATCACCGAGTACGGCAAGCCCGGTGAGCTACTCGTGCAGTCTCCGTCGGTAACGTTGGGGTACCTAAACAACGAGAAGGCCACTGCCGAGGCCTACATCTGGGACGAGGACGGAAGGTGGTTGCGGACCGGTGACGAGGTCGTCGTAACCAAGGCGCCCAGCGGATACGAGCACCTATCCATTGTCGACCGTCTGAAGGAGCTCATCAAGGTCAAGGTACGGATTCACCCGCTCCCGCTCTCATTACATAAGCCGTCATACCAAACCTAACCTCTTGGCTTCTGCAGGGCCACCAAGTCGCCCCCGCCGAGCTGGAAGCCCACCTGCTAACCCACCCCGCGGTCGACGACTGCGCCGTCATCGCCGTGCCGGATGACCGCGATGGCGAGGTGCCCAAGGCCTTCGTCGTGACGCCGCCGTCGATGGTGTCGTGCAAAGACGAGGAAATCGCCGCCGATATCATCAAGCATGTCCAGGACCACAAGGCGCACTACAAGTGGCTCAAGGGAGGCATCGAGTTTATCGATACCATCCCCAAGAGCCCTAGCGGTAAGATCCTGCGGCGGCTGCTGCGGGATAGGGAGAGGGAGGCGAGGAGGGCGAACGGAGCTAAGTTGTGAGCTGCCGACGGGGCCGGCGGTACGAGCAGTTGTAGGGTTGTGTCTGTGTAGATTTGCAGCGTGTAGCGAGCCATGTTAAATTAGGCCTAATTGCAGAACAAGATAATTGAGATATTGCATTCGAACTTTGGTTTGAGTGGGCATGTGAACAAATCCGAGGCGCAAACACAGGCCATCGTCTGACATACCAGCTTGATTGTTGCATTCGTGCAAACAGAGCCGGAACCTTTTTTTTTTTTTTTTTTTTTTTTTTTTTTTGGGACTGGACGATGCCGTTTTTTTTTTTTCTCCTCCCTTTTACCATTTCCAAATTCATCTTCAACAATCAAGCCACACGTCCCCTCGATCGCCTATCCCCGTAACTCACCATCACCTCCTCCATCCCATTTTCTTTCCCCCCGCTAACAAACAGTCCGATGGATTCCTTCCCCCATTCTCTTCTTCTTCTTCCCCTCCTCTTTCTTCTCCTCCTCCTTCCCCTTCTTAACAAGTCCCTTCCGCTGCCTCGTCAGGATACCCAAGTCCACCTGCTCCTCATTCTCCATCAGCGTCTCGGTCACCTGCACAATGTCAGTGACCAGCCGATCAAGCAGGTCAAAGCTCAGGCTCTCGCGGACCACCACCCGCAGGATCTCGGTGGCGTCCTCATTGGGCGGCAGCGCATAGTTGGGGATGATCCACTGCCGGGCGCGAAGCAGCAGGGAGATGGTCTCCTGCTTGACGTGGGGGAACTCCCGCTGGAAGGTGTCAGTGAGGCGAAACGAGACGACGGGAAGGCCGGTGATGTAGTCCGCGGAGGTTTCGTGCTGGGTTTGCGGCTTGGGCTGGCGGTTGCTGTCTGCAAGGGTGGGCTGGTTGGCTGGGCGGTGAATGTCGCTGAGGCAGGTGTACCATCCGGTCGCCTCGAGGGATTTGGAGAGGATGCGGGCGTTGGCGAGGCAGTTCTCCATGACTTCACGGTAGCCCGAGAAGCCGAGATGGATAAGGTTGTAGTATTGCACGACGACCTGGGCGCCGGGCCGAGAGAAATTGAGAGTGAAGGACTCCTCGGTGCCGCCGAGGTAGTGGAGCTCGAAAATGAGGTGCTTGGGGAGGTAGGATTGGTCCCGCCAGATGATCCAGCCTATGCCCGGGGCCACGAGGCCGTATTTGTGGCCCGAGGCGTTGATCGAGTGGACGCGCGGGAGTTCAAAGTTCCTGACAACCGGCTGGTCAGCTCTTGGCTATGGCTACGATCAGGGGATAAAAAGGCCAAGAAAGGAAAGCTCACCACTTAGGCCCTCCCGCTCCAGCATACGTAAAAGGCGCCACGAAGCCACCACTCGCAGCATCCACATGAATCGGAACGCTCACACCCGTCTTTTCCTCCACCTCATCCAGGATCCTCGAAATCTCCCCCACTGGCTCATAATGCCCGGTATACGTGCTCCCTAGAATCACAAACACCCCAATGGTATTCTCGTCCACATTCTCCCTCACCAACGCGGGGTCCAAGCGATACTTGCTCTCCTTGCTAACCGGCAAGATCCTCGCTTCCACCTCAAAGTACCGCGCGAACTTCTCGAGCGCCACCTGCGCATTGGCGCCCATAATGATGTTAGGGCGGAGGGTATCTTTTCCCTCGGCACGGCGCCGCTCTTGCCAGCGGCGCTTCATGGCGAGGCCGCCGAGGTGGATGGCCTCTGACGATCCCACAGTGGGCGCGCCCACTGCCTTTTCTCCTTTTTGGACCCCCCACAGGTGGGCGAGGATGCTGACGCACCGGTTGCTGATGGACAGCAGGGCCGGGTATTCGTCGTTGTCGGCCAGATTCTTGTTCATGTTTTCGGCCATGAGCTTCTGGGCGTTGTCCTCGAGATAGGTGTCTACGAAGCTAGGGCATGTTTAGCGCAAGTGTAGAAGGGGTTCATTGAGGAGGATGGATGGATGGATGGATGGATGGATGGGGGGGACGTACCTGGCCAAGTTGAGGTTCGGCCGCCCGTCGAGGTCCAGCTCATCCTTGAGCATCTCGTAAACGGTGTCGCCAGGCGCGCCATCCTGCGGAATCTGGTACTTTGGGATGTCTCGCTGGCTGGCGTACGGCGTAGAGAACGGGGTCAGGTGGGAAGTTTGGCCTCCGCTGCTACCGCTGGACGCCTGCTGCTCAGGTATGCTCAGGTCCTGGAGATGGCGGATAATGTCCTCTGGGTTGACCTGTGAGCGGATCAGCACTGTTCCGAGTAAAGTTACGTCTTTATGGCGACTCACGTGTCGTGCGAGTGACATGGTGGGCAATTGTCAGGAGTTCTCCGTGTAAGTGGTAAAAGTGGGGCAGCGGAAGGTTGAGGTGTAAGATGAGCTCAAGTGGGCTTTCAAACGTAGATTCGGCAATGAATTCAACTCGACAGGAACTGGCCTGCGACATCTGGGGGGGCCCTGTATGTATTGTCTCTGTCGGGCACAAAAAGTTGAGGAGCCTTTATTGCCCGTCATCCGTGGCCGAATGCGTGCTCCTGAGAAAGAGCTATGACGACATCTAAAGTGGGAATCAGGCGTGATGACCGCAACCGTGCTGCGCCGGTCCCGAGGTCAGCAGTAAGTATCGAGACGGAATCGCGCCATGCAATATACCGTTTGCCATCTCGGAGCCGGTGGCTTTGCTTGTACAAATGCCTCCATCCCAATCCTCGCTCCCGGCAGCTTGGGACCCGACATAACCTGAGGCATCTCCATTGGCGGCGGCTTCAGGCGCTCTCGATTTATAAGGAGCCAAATGCACTTGGGGTGCGCTTCCACACATCTCACTCTAGACTATTCAGCCGATCTGAAGATCCCCTCGCTAGCTACCTAGGAAAGTGTAATGTGTTTTGAGATCACATTTACGGATTAAAACATGTTGAGAGCCGCCTGCCCTCCTCGGATTATAGAGCAGTCATCTCCAGCCCTACCTGCCTTACCGTATACGAACTGAGACCAAAACTTAGCCAAGTAGATGATCGTGACAATGACAAATGACAGGGGGGAGAGAGGGAAGGTGAAACCGGCGATGACCACGACGACGATAGGGCTGCAGATTGCCAGCCAGTGAGGGTTCGGGTTGGGAAGGCGTGTAACCGCCCCACAGGCACACAGACAGTTTGCAAGGCGCCCGAAAAATTGCAGGCGTGCACGAGCCATCAGCCACTAGGTATAAAGCCACTGCAACCCACCGCCCACTTCCTACCCTTCTCTTTTTCTTCTCCATCCCGGTGCAGGGGTTTTACGTGTATCAGTGAGGATTCGTCCGAGATCACGTTTTTGCTAGTTGAAAACTACAACCTGACCGCTCCTGTTGGGTCTCGACCTGGCAGGGAATTTTTGGAACTCTCCTCTCGGCAGGAATTTTGTCTTTCATTTCCATCGGTCCATGCGGGTCGAGGCGATGAAGGGTGCTTTGGGAATCGTCACGATACGTGTTGCGATGGACCACGCAGAACCGCAACAAAGCGGCCAACGAGACGTTCTTTTTTTTTTTTTTTTTAATCACAGCAATTGGATATTTGCTATCTACAACACGCATCAACCTAGACTCATGCGCTACTCAGGACGATGGCTTCCCGGCCTCTGCTTTCCACTGACAGCTTATCGCCCACGTTGATGCCTGCCACGAACGCTCCATCGCCCTTGGCGAGAACTGTATCCTTGCCCTCTGGCCCGATCCTCGTCTTGCCATCTGCGACCCATTAGAAGGAGCTGCCGGGCCGACGGCGCCGGCGGCCATGGCAAGGTCAGCATGAATGGCTATTGTCCCCGGAATCATCCTGCTGCGCTCTCTTGGCCTCACACTCATTTTCCAAAGTGGCTGGTTTTCCATACGCCTGTTCTTGGACGTTATTCCTTGGCGATGGTCCCGCCAGCTATGATGTCTTTGTCCCTCTTCCGAAAATGCTGCTTGTTCTCTTTGTGTCTTTCAGTCACAAGCCACCTATCACAGCAATGCCTTTGTAAGCCCTCCTATTTATCCATAACTCGGCCGTCGAGCGCTCTTTGGGATACGCCAGGCTAGCCCTCACTTCGTCTACCCTCTTCGCTCGCCGGCCGCCCTGGCAAGTTACTCAGGAACCCTCGCATCCAGTATGTGCTACGCCGGTCGGAAGGTCTACACAGTTTGTGCACATAGCAAGGTAGAAAACCGCTGGTGCGGAGTGCAAAAGGCTAGGAGGGAGCGGTGGCGATTCCTTGACTCGTTGGGGCTCTGTGTCGGATCAGATCTCCTGCGCTGCCACCGGTCTGATGAAACCACCGAGATCATCTACGGATTCTGCCACGAGTGCCGCGACTTCTATAGGGGCCTCAATACAAGAGACGTGAACGCCATCTTGAATTACTGGGCCTTCAAGAATAGACACGGTTACTCAACCAATGTCTCTGCAACGTTAATCTCTGCTAACCAACTCTTTGGTAGGCCATCACCTGCCTTGGAGGAAGTTAGCCGTGCCCGCTGCGAGCTGGTTGCGCTTGGCAGAGAGCTGCCGTGTAGAGATCTGGAATCACCAGTAGACTGGCTGCAAAGACTCGAGAGAATCAGACAGTCCACCCTGGATTGGGCCCAACAGAGCCCATCCACGCAGATGCGTCGCCTGGTAGCGTTCGATGACAACGTCCTGCGTGTCCAGCCGCAGAAGACTCCTCGCATGCCTGCATACCCATATCTTCTAGATCCCAGCCCTCAACAGGTGAACATTTCAACACTCTATAAGCTGTGCGGTGAGATCCCTCCAGAATTTGCCGTTCGCCAGGATGATCCAGTAGCTCACCTTCCCCACACAACCGTGCAGGCTGCTCCCCCGACGCGGATGAACGACAGCAAGAAGCCCAAAAGGGTTGGGAATAACGAGATGCCGAGATCACAAGGCATGGACCACCACAGCGATGTCGACACGCCATCGTACGTATCGGCTCCCGTAGATCATCCTCTAGCCAAAATTCCGGACTGTCAGAACCCTGGAGATCCTGCCAGCTTCCGGCCGCGCCAACCAAGGGTGCAGGCCTCACCTTACACCGATGACGGAGAGGACAAGCCGCAGAGCTTATATAACCCCCTTTCCGGCGTTATCGACATCCACCTCACCGAGTGGCAAGAGTTCTCAAGTAGGGAAGCCGGTGTCAGCGGTGGCGGTTACAGCAACATCTCCACCATTCACCTCATCGACCGCCTGCCCCAAGAGCAAGAAGAGCAGTGGCAGCTGGCAACCCTAACTGGCAAGGTACGCAACTCAGCCTCCCCTCCGTCCGTCCTCGCCAGCCACTTCTCTATCAGCTCCTCTCTAGGCGATCCCGCCGAAGGCCAAGATCCGGAGGAACCACAGAACTACTACCGCAACTGCAGCCATCACTCGGAGGTATCTAGCATGGCGGTGATAACCAGCTGCTTCCTCATCTCAGACATCGACTCGGATGCCGACGAACATCATCATGCAAATCCACAAGCACCTCCAACCAGCCATTTCTCCCTTTCTGACATGTCTGATATCGGCCTTGACGCTGACAAGGAGGATGAGGAGGAGAGGAATGCGGTCGCCTGGCGACTCTCGGATCTCCTCGCGCCCACGGCTGATGATGATGATGATGATGATGATGATGATGATGATGATGATAATGACGATGATGATGACGATGTCCTTCGCCTTCCCGAGCCGCTGCCAGGGTCAATAAGGCCGGCGAGCCCGTGGCGTTACAGTAATTCCGAGGGGAGTATTAGTCCGCGAATGGCCGGCGGTAATGTCCTTTCGGAGATGGTGGAAGACGACGGTTGGATTTGAGGGTGGGTGGGTGCAAAAAAGATGGTAACCGGCCACCGTCTCCGTTCGCACAGGGGGTGTTTATTTACCATTGGAGTACAGTCATTGTATTTAACACACTTAGAATACCAGGGAGGATAACCGTTCTTCCGTTTCGTTGTTTCTATTTTCTTTTGGTAAGATGTATATGGTAAGTTAGTATTCCAGGGATTTGAGACCGGAAGGAGGATTGTGTTATGGTTGTGATGCTCATGAAGGACTAATGACCTACTCCGGATATGCCTTCCCGGGAAACCACGGAGGCTTGATCCTTCTACGGAAACCGCACCATGGCTAGTCAGATGCAGACATTCTATGACTTTAACCGAACTTCAAAATATCAAGCTAAGCAGTGAATCATGTAATTACATGTTACAACGTTGATTAAATCCGAAGGCTGATATGTCGGTAATCCATCCTTAATGAGCATCAACCGAAAGGCCAGGGGCCGGTCATCAACAAGGGGACAAAGTATTGAAATTGGTCTAGCCATTGGGATCTGGTTAGGTGGGGTATTAACTATTATGTACAGTCCGCCAGCCTGCAAATGTATCCAGATACGGAGTAATACACATCAGGAGCGGAGGCCTCGTATATATTGCCTTTCCTTGCCTTCTCCATTCCAAGCATGTCTATACCAGCCTGCCTGTCCTTCCCTGGGAAACGAAACGAAACAAAACGAAATGGATCAACCCATGATGCATGCCATGGGGAGGGTGATGAGACAACCTAACCGTCCCAATGGCTGACCGATCAACCAAACCAAACCGCCGCCCGGGGTTCGAGAAGTAATATGTGCCGTGATGCCGCTTGCTATGCTGCCGTAAGGATCGTAAGAATCAGATGCCGATTTTGTTGACGATAAATGGAAGCGGCCTGCCATGAGACCGAGACAAGGGACTCTTTTTTTTTTTTTTTTGCTAAGACATGGAAATAGAAATACACTGCTCTCAAGCATGCTTAAAGAGCAACCGCCGCAACCGCGACGACAGCCGCCAGGCCAAAGCTACCACCGACGCGGCCGACACCGGCAGTAACGATCGCGCGGCCAGTAGTGGTGGTGGGGAACAGGGCACCGGTGCCAGTGGGTACAGTGAGGGTTGTGTCACTGGCGGTGATAACGGCACCGCCGTCGTTGCCGCTACCGGGGGCGCTAGTGACGATGGGAGCAGCAGTGATGGGGATAATATCGACGCCGCCCGTGGTGCCGGTGGTGAAGCCGACCTGGGGCACCGTCATGCTTGTGCTGACGGTGACGGTGGTGCTGGAGTTGGGAATGGTCTCACCAGCCTCGTCAGTGCAGGGAACGACGGTGGTGGCATCCACGATGACGGTTGTGTAGACGGGGGCGACGGTGGGCGTGGCTGTGACGGTGATGTAGGTGGTGACGGTGGCGTCAGTGGCGATGCCGGGGTTCTCGTCAACAAACCCGGCGCAGATGCCTTGGAAGTAAGCGACAGCCTCGGCGATGATCGCATCCGACTCGCCGTGTGCGTAGAGGCAGTCATAGACGTTCTTGACAAAAGTGGCGTCGGGGCAGTAGCACGAGGCGTCAGTGTTGTCCACGCAGCCGACGATGAACATGAAGGTGTTCAAGCAGGACGGGACGACGCTGGGGCAGGGCAGAGTCTCAATGGGCTTGACGGAGCTGACAACATCGCTGCTGCCGCCGGACACAGACGTGGAAGGCGTGACCGCCGGGGTAGTGGCGGGGCCGGTAGGGACAGGCACCGTGTCACTTTCGATGGTAGTCAGAGTCTCGGTGACGGGGCAGATGGTAGTCGAAACGGGGATGGTAACGATTGTGGTGACAACCGAGTTGCCGGGGCAGTCAGGCTTGGTAGGCTCGCACTGGGTGATAGTCTGGGTGCTAGTCGTGAAGATGGTCGAGGTGCTCTGGAAGCTGGTGGTGATAGTCTTGGTGACGGGAGGGGGCACATCAACACTGCTGCCAGTGGTCTCCTCAGCCGGGCTGGTGCTAGTCTCCTCGGCCGGGCTGGTGCTAGTCTTCTCGACCGGGCTAGTGCTAGTCTTCTCGACCGGGCTAGTGCTGGTCTCTTCGGCCGGGCTTGTGCTAGTCTCCTCGGCCGGGCTTGTGCTAGTCTCCTCGGCCGGGCTTGTGCTGCTCTCCTCGGAGGGAATAGTGCTGCTGCCTCCCGGCGCAACGGTCGACGTGGTGGATTCCTCAGCGGTGGTGGACTCTTCAGCCGGAGAGGTGCTGGTTTCTTTAGCAGTGCTAGTGTCGCTAGTGACCTCCGGGATGCTGGTGCTGGTGGGCTTGGTCTCAGCAGGAGCAGTGGTTGTCTCCGAGGGCTTCACCTCGTCAGTGGTAGTAGTAGCCTTGGCAGAGGTAGTCGGCTCGGCAGGCCTGGTAGTCTTGGGGGGCTTAGTGCTAGAGGCGGTGCTGCAGTCGAAGGAGACGGTAGGGACCCTGATGCTGCAGCTAGGCTTGGGCCTGCCGGACTGGGGAGGGTAGACAATGGTGACGTTCCTCGCACCACCGCACTGGCGGTTGCGGACGGTAGTGCCGGACTTCTTGCAGAAGCTCCGGTGCTTGCAAGTCGAACCATCGGGCATATCGTAATGGAACTCGAGATCGCAGTCAAACTCGGGCTTGACGTGGATCGATCCAAGGGAGAACCTGTCTATCGAAGGGCCGCAGCCGAACGAGGGCGAATTCCTCTTGTCGGGGGTGCACACGCCACCAATGGCCTTACGACCGGTGCGAGGAGCAAAGCGGCCGCCTCGGCCTCTGCCGCCATTCTCATCCTCGCACTTCCAGCCTCTGAACTTGAAGTCGTTGTAGTCGAAGAAGTCACCGAAATCAAGGTCATCAAAGTTGAAGCCAGGCCTCTGCTTGTCGGTACACTCGTTGTCGATATTGGCAGGGCAGGTGAATGGCGGGGCGTTGCGGAACTAACGGCTAGGTATAAGTCATCTGGGAAGCGCTGGAGCAAAAAGGGGGACTCACAGTTGCCGTCACCCCAGCCGCGAGGGCGAGAAATGGAACAAACGACTTCATGGTCAAGTGTTGCTGCTCGTTTCAAAGTACTGGGCAAGAAACAGGACTGGATGAAATATACGGTCTGTGTATGGGCAGACTTCGGGGCTTCCAACGCAGCGAGGTTAGGCACGAAGTAGCCTTGCCAACGAGTGTTACAACGAAGGGTGAGAAAGGAAAAGTGCCGAGGCAAAGAAGCGAATGACTTTGCCTCTCTTGGTAGTACGGAGAAAGGAAGAAAGCGTCGAACACGGGCGAGGAGACAAGAGAGGAGGAAGAGGACAGAGAGGAGGGTTGGCAGATGCTGTTATACACAACAGCAAGGAGAGCAGAAGTGCCCTACAACCCATCCATCCATCCATCCATCCACGCATGTTACTTAGCAAGGGTCAACATGCCCGAGCAAAGAACTAGGCCCATGACTGGGGCCCAGGTGTGTCCAGGGATGTCCGGGAATCCACAGCATCTCTTCGCCCGATGCCATGCCGGAGCAGCCGTCTGACCAATGAGAAGACTCAGCATTTGAGAACACTGCCCAGGATGGCAACACTCGAAATTGCAGGTTGCCATGTCTCATAGGGGAGTGGCTCTCGAGGGCCCGTTTTCCGTTGGAGACTGCGACTGCGCGCAGCGCCCTTCGCCTTCGCGGTTACCACAAGTCAAAGAGGGGAGTCCACTTAGAAAGCTTGGTGGCGCGCGGCTCCCAGCAGCGGCAGCGCTGGGCGTGCATGGTTGGCTGAAAGTCGACAGGGGTGCACGAGAAGTCTGGACAGGGGATTGACTGGAGCCACCCAGCCCAATCGGTTACGCCTCTGGCGACAAAACCGAGGAGGGAATGTCTTACCCTCCTACCCCCCTCCCACGAAGAAGCAATCGGGTAATTCATAACGTCGCGTTGGCGCCGAGTGATTCAAGTCCAGAAGCCACCTACTGCAAATTTCCTGTATCTGTCAAGTAAGATGCTAATCCATCAAACGCATGAAAAACTCCGTCTGCCAGACTGAGAGAACGGGAGCATGATACAACAAATGGCACCGCTTGAAACAAGCGGCGCCTTGCTCAGCCACATTGACCACGCTACTGCAGGTACAGAGCAGTTGTGCCTTGCATATCGAGTTTATTGTGCACGGCACCTGGCGATGTGGTGTGGGAGAACTCGAGCCAGAGTGAGCTTGTTCGGGTTTCGGGCTGCGTGGGTTGGCCGCCGGCTCTTTTTGGCCATGAGAATGCAGCCATGCCTAAAGCAGCATCAGCGGATCCCTGCTAGGGGTCCCCGCAAAGGCGCAAAGGAGCGGTTCCCAAAGTGCTCACAGCGCCAACGGTCCAGACTACCCGACCCAGAACGAGCCCTTGCCGTCCTCCCAACCGAGCGGCGCCCAAGCACCGGCCACAAACAATGAAGGGACGTGTGGCTCGTCTCTCCATGCCGGCAGCCTATGTCGGTCTGGGCGAGGTACCTGTGGTGTGGCCTGTTGTCCGCCAATGAATTTTTGAGAAGTGACAATCTGGAGCTGCTAGGTGCCAGCTAAATTGACTAGAAGGAGTTCTAGACTGTGGCGTTTGGGGAATCGCCAGTCGACAGCCAGCGGGTGCTCACCGGATTCCAGTGCCACGTTTCACCAGTTTCCGCCGTTCTTTTGTGGGCTGGCGCCAGAGGGCTTCACGTTTCAGATCGGCGGGGGACTTCCGGGGAAGCAAGAGCGCCTTGGCTTCGCTGCAAAAGCGAATCAGAGCCATCACCCTTCTCGGGCCGAACTCCACTATCCCACCTTGCACTATCAACCTAGGATGCGACTCTGGGGCCTCGATAGAGCCAAAATCATGCCAAGGTCAATTTCGCACCACCGCTCGCTGCGACGGTGACGGCCGGCCATCACAAGACCTGTGCGCTATCCGTGCCCGAAGGGATCACGTTGCATCTGGACTGTACTGCGTAGTACTGTACCGACTCGGCTTGGGTAGCGCGCCGGCTAGTTCTCAAGGTGCTGGGCAATCCGAGCACTTGGACTTGCCATCTTCAACAGAGAGCAAAAGAGCCTCTTGTGTCTCCAGATGTCGAAAGATTGGTGGGCTAATTTGAAACCGTCTCCATGTGAGTTCTGACCTGCATACCGGGTCTGCTGGGTCCAATTTTAGCCCGGGTGCCCAAGCAAACGGCCGGAGAGATTCGGTAGTACCTTTCAGGCGGTATTGACCCGAAGCCACGAGGGCTGGCGAATCGCTGCCGCTGTCAGATCGGAAAGATCAGCGGGACGACTTCTGGGCCATGTTGACAGCCGCCGCAGCACACTGATTACAGCAATGCTCTACCAACTACAAATCGCGCCACGACGGGCGCACCTGCACGTTCCGTCAACAAAAAAGTTTCAGACTCTAGCGCGCCCGACGGGACATCACAAAACATTTCAAGATCGATTCGCATGATGCCTCGCAGTGGTTAGCGCGGTGATAGTTGAGAAGCCGAGTGAGAACCGCGCTTCCACAGGCTCTCGCTTAGGAACGCACAGAGCCAAGAGGGTACCGTCAGGGGGTCATGTTTCCTGGTCGAGACAAGCGGTGCCACTTGTGGGCGGACACCCCTGTTTCGAATTGATCGTATTACGAGCCTGCAACGCACGGGCTCCACAGCTCTCCGTTGGCAGACAACTCCCCCTTTTCCCAATGCACCGTCAACGCGATTGACCGTGGAGAGATCTGTGGATAGCATCGCTTCCGCACACACGCGAAAGTTACCTTCCGCATGCGAACAGCTTCTCTTGCAGGATGCTGAGAGAAGACGCCGATAGACAGGGACATTGCCCGGCGCTGTCACCCCCTTTCGGCATTTGAGAGAGGGCGAGAGAGCGAGTGAGAGAACCAACCCTTCCCGTTCTGCACTGATACCGGAGCTCCAGCCTTGTACACAATAAGGCATATTTGCACCTCCAGTCAAACCTGCCTTCAGGCAAGCTCACCTCAACCACTCTCTGTGGGAATCTACCCTCCAACTGTCGGTGCCCCGGGACCACGGGACCCCGGGACCACGGCTTCTAAAATACCACGGAGCACAGAGGCCATATGCACGACCCCATCCTGTCCCAGAAGTGCAGGGTTGGGATAGCCGAACCTGGCCCTGGGTCCCTCTATACGTAAGTGCAAAAAGTCGGCCTCCTGTCGAGGCCACCGGCGGGTTTGAAATGTACTGGATAGGTCTAGCATGAAGCCGTGTATAATCGGCAGAGGATCTACTCCCTAGCGGCACAGTGTGGCACAAAGAAGTTAGCTCAGCACGCAAATACGTAGGCCGTCAGGAACACGGCCCAGAACCTGCCAACGGTGAAAGTACGCAATAGTCCACCTTGCGACGATCCTAAGTGGCGGCAAGCGGCACAGTCCCATGGGAGAACATCAGATCCACGCAAGATCAACAACCTTAATTATCCGCATACAAACAAACGGGACGTCGCACGTAAACCTCCAAGTGTGCTGTATATTTAGCCCGCGTCAACAATATCCCGGTCCGCGCACCACCGCCGCCGCCACAGTTACAATCAACCCGCTACCTATTAATACATCCCACCTGCGTTGATTCGGGCAGAGAGATTCGGGCAGAGAGATTCGGGCAGAAAGGAGGCACAGCGGGCGAGACAACTTCGTATTCTCGTTGTAATCCCCCTTCCTCCCGATGGCTCCCAGAAAATCAACTTCTATCCCCACACCTGATGTCTTGCCAGTTGCCAGTCCCCTGCAGCATGGACATGGAAGTAGTGTGGGTCAGCAACCGGGTCAACATGCAGTTGGGCCCGGGGGCCTTGGATCCCCGGTTGCGGGTCCGATCTCATGGACCCACTCACCCCGGCTGCCACCCGGACGTCGATTACCTCCGGCATCCCCGACGCACCGGAAAGCAGTACAGGAGCAGCACATGAGGACCTGGCCTGAAGATATCTTCCCTCTAGCCGACTGGTTCCCTTTTTTTTTTTTTTTTTTTTTTTTTTCCTTGAAGGCTTAGTGTAGAGGACATGGATGACCCATACCCAAGAAACTCATGGCCGTCAACATCCCCTGCCAAATCAGCCATATTCCCAGCACAATAAAATCACGGTCATGCATCCTTCCGCTTTCGGGCAATTCTTTACTAATGGATTCGGACTTTTCGGTTGAGGCTCAGGTCGACCGGGCTGACCTGTGTCTGATGAGGCGACTTGAGAGAAGCCCACAAGATAACCCACCTCGAGTTGTGAACCCGACGCTCGAGGCCAGTTCCGCAAGTCTGCGTGAACCGTTGCTACGCTATCTGTTGCCCCTAGACCGTGTGTCTGATATCGGCATCAATGGGGCATATCGGAATGAGTCGATACTCGCATATAATGCATGCCGTTACGCTAGGTAATTTAGATACTCAGCCACCGGATATCTGTAGTGTACTCGTATCAAAGGCTGAGACAATGTTCGAATCATACACCGCAGGATGGGGGTAATATCCACTGTGATCATTCCTCGATAAGGCAGACAAACTGAGATTTTTCATGGGGGTTGCAAGGTGTTCGTGAATGGGAAGAAATTTCCCGTTAGGTATCTGTCATCCAGCGGGCTTCAAAGAATTCAAATCGCCAGCACCAGACAGCAAAATGCTCTAGCGGGGCTTCGGAAGCTGTACTCGAGACACCTTACGCACCCCCCTGCGCCTGCTGCAACCTCCGAATCCTCTCCTCGGCTGCCCTTGCCCTCCGCTCCCGTTCCAACCTCACCCTCTGTTCGGCCGTCAAGCCCCTCATCTCCTCCTGCCTCCTCTCCTCGGCCGTCTTTGGCGGCCCGCCGCTCAATATCCCCCCTTTCCCCTTACTCGCCACCACCTTAGGCCCCTCGACCTTCAACCTCTCCTCTTCCACCTTGCGCCTCTGCTCCTCCTTGTCCTCCTTCTCCTTTCTTTCCCTCTCTGCCCGCTTCTCCGCCTCCTCTCGCTTCAGCGCCGCCGGCACGCGCGCCGCGTCCCAGTCCCGCGCCCCTTCGCCCAGCTCGGACCGAGCGACGCGGAAGGCGTCCCGCGTTGCGCGATCGCCGGCCAGGTCGAACGGGGTTTTGCCTTCGCTGTTTAGCGCCGTTGGGTCGGCGCCGGCGCGCGTGAGCAAGCCAGTGACGAGCGGCGCAGAGTTTTGGGAGGCGGCGAGGTGGAGGGGGGTCGGCGCGTGATGGTTCTGTTGGGTGTCGGCTGGTTGGAAGCGAAAGTTGGCGTCGAGGCCGTTGGTGCTGAGGTAGGAGAGGACGGCAGGGAGCTTGGAGCGGCGAATCATGGCTTGGATCTGGTTGGTGTGAAAGATGGCGGTTTCTTCCTCTTCTGTTAGCTTCGGCGGTGCGGGTTTGGGCTCTGCCTTTGGTTTTTGGGTCTTGGCCGTGTCGTCGGTAGGAGCCGTGGCAGTTTCGGGCTGGATCTCTTTCACTTTAAGGCGCGTCAATTCGATGAAGGCACGCATCAGTTCGTTTTGCGTCGCTCGTCGGGTGCTGAAGGGGAAGCCCCTGACGCGGGGATCGTTAGCGCGTAGGACCTGATCGTCGTACGGCCCAAACAACGTCCGTCTATTCGTTGTCCCCGTCGCCCGGATAAAGAGTAGGTCGGATGTATCAATCAAGGCCTTCCAGTCCCTGAGCAGTCCGCGGACATCCTCGACGAGGGCTTGCTCGTTATACCGACGGAGCGTGGAACCGGCCGAGTGAGCGGCCCCCTTGGCATTGTCATTAGCAGATTGTGAGCCGCCCTGCTTCCGGCGAGTTGTATACCGGTGGAAGGTCTTGTGCGCCAGAACAACAGCCTCTCTGTTTAACGGCCCAGCCGACCCATGCTTGCTCTGTTTCGGAGCCAGGGAGACCACCATGGCGGCGAAGTGACCGCCTCCGATCATGCAGAGAAAGATGTGCTTGCCATTGTACGGAGGAGGCACGGCATTCCCATCCTTGGCGGGTTTAGGCATTGATATCGGCTGCAATTGCCTCTGCTTGATGGCATCGATAATAGCACCTTCCTTGTCTAGCTCCTCTGGACTAAATAGGGCCCTGTATATCCCGAAATACGTCTTATCAGGCAGTTTCGGAGAGCTAAACCACATCAACGGCGGCTTGCCCGTCCCCCTCTTTTTTTTCTTGGGTTCCTCGCCATCCCCGGCATTGCTCGAGTTGCGTTTGTCGACCAGTGAAGCCTGCTTTTTCAGCAGAGCGGACAGTGTGGTTTCCTTGCGCGGCGTGTCTTCATCCTCATCCTCGGTGTCTGATGTGTCAGATCCTGAGATGCTTTCCTCTAGCTCGTCAATTAACTTGTCAAAGTCGGCTTCGGATACGGGCGTGAGGCCGTGCAGCTTCTGCTTGAGGTTGTAGTAGTGGAGGTCGGTTTTGAGATGGTCCCGGTGCTCCTGAACCGTAACAAAGGACAAGCCGCAGAGAGAGCAGGCCTGGGATCCGAGGGCATTGTCCGGTCCAGCTGGGCCTGGGCTCTGCCCCGGAATAGGTGTGGAATCGGTCGACGCATCTTCGAGTTGAGCAGGCAGCCCCGCATCTGCCTTGAGAGAGAGAGAGTCAAGAATTTCCGGCGGGAGGCCGTAGAGATAGAGCGGTCGCCGCAGCAGCTCGTCTTGTGTCTTGTCCATGGCGGGTTTGCTGTCCGCGGTACGTGCCGAATGAATGGCCTTGATGCAGGAGAGGTGGGCGAGCAAACGCGAAGAATAGGGCCACGCGGGGTGTTTTGTTGCCGGAAAGCTTGTGGCGGGGCAGCTTTATCGCGTCCGTGTCAGACCGATAAGAGTCACACCGAGTGTACTGCACATGCTCAACGTGGCCGACATTGATAGTAGTGCCGGACTTGGGCTTAACCCCTTGTAAACCTAGCTATGTACTAGGGTTCAAGGAGTTGTTAAGGCGGCGCTCCGTTCGTCCTTGCTGCTTCGCCATAAGAACTTGGGAGGCGCAATGTGGCAAACGCTATATTACGCAAACAAAGGTTCATGTATGTACGAGCACCAAGCATCGGTAGATGGGTGAATCTAGACATGAGTATATAGGCCAAGCGACAATGATGGGACTCTGATACAGCAGATACGATGCCGCGAAATCCTCCAAATCATTCGTTGAGGTATAGTGCCCGAAAAGAACCGCCTAAACCGCACCGCCGTTGAAATCATTAACGTAACTCATCCGAGGAATCAATGAACCCGTCGTCACCTGATGTTTACCCAGCCTGGCTTTCATTATACGCCCCAGGCATACTGAATATTTTTCGGTCATCTTCCTCGTTTTCGCTCTCGCCATCATCTTCGCCGTCATTCTCACCGTCATTCTCACCGTCATCCCTACCATCCTCACCGTCATCCCTACCATCCTCACTGTCATCCTTACCATCCTCACCGTCATCCTCGTCATCCTCGCCGTCGTCCTCACCGCCACAGTTACTCATATTCACATCGCTCCGTTCGCGTTCTGCGGCGCTCTCCGATTCCTCACCGTCATTGCCGTTGTCGTAACCAGTATCGCGCTCAGCCAAACCATCAACTAATAGCTGATCAGGAGTCTCACAGTCTTCCTCACCTGGCCTCTCTAGCCAGACATCTTTCAACTGGGTGTTTCCTGGCATCTTCGCCTGCCGGACAGTCCACAATCTCCAACCTGCCGCCACTGCAGTCCACAGCCGAGAGACCCAATCGCCCTGAGCAGCTGCGAACCACACCACTATCATAATCCACCGCGCCGGTGACCAAGTCGTTAACAGCATGACGTATATACTCAACAACACACTGCATATCTTCCATCGTTTATACGGATCATGCAGATAGTTCCAAACCCGCCGCACATGGTATTTATCTCGATTTTGCGAACTGTCATCGACAAACCTATCCCATCTCGCAGTCACCCCCCGATCTCCGCCGTCGTGGGTCCCCTGGCGGTCGTCATGAAGGCTCTTCATGAACCTCTTCAGGCAGTCGCTCCATTCCGGCTTGAGCTCAGCCAAACATGATTTCTTGCTCGCCTTCAACACGATGTATGGATTCTGATCGAAAAATCGGATCCAGCGCCGGACAATGCTGTCCCCTCTTTCCCGGTCCAGCTCAAAGTACTCCCGATGCCATACTCCGCAGCTGCACTCAAAATTGTACCGGTGGTATTTGGCCTCAGCATGTGCGAGTGACTCGATGTGTTTATAAAAGTACCAGGTCCACGGGTAGTTGTCGATTGAGACGTCCTCGATTCTGATGCTGCAATTTTTCTTGATGTCCGTTATACGCACACTGACTGGATCTGTGGTGTGGCCGATCTTGATGATAGGACGGTCGTTGTGCCATGCGGAGAGCACGTATACTTTGCCCGACCCGTCTCCGAGCATTTTCGTCTTGAAGCGTTTGGTAATCAATTTCACGATGGATTCGTCAATGTCCGCATATTCTCGGCTGTGCTGGAGAGGCGTCGGGTCACTTGCTGATCGGGGGCTATTTGAGGGCCGGGCTGCACTCGTCGTGGCCGTTGATCTTGGGGTGCCAGTTGGACCGCTGCGTGAAGGTGAAGGTGAAGGTGAAGGTGAAGGTGGAAGTGAGGGTGATGCCGACCGGCGAGAAGGACGTCGCAACGCTGCTAAGGGAGGCCGTCGCTGATCTTCAGGCGTGGAAGTGTTCCGGATGGGTTCGGGGCTCGATTCGCCTAGTGGAGACAGAGGTGAGACGAAGATGTTGGGAGAATCTTCGGCCGGGGTGGGCGCTCCTGGGGGGGTACTGGGGCTGCTGGGTTTCGTCGGCCCTATGGATGCCCGTCTTGATGCCTTCTTTTGAGGTGTTAGGCCTGTCGACTGTCGCTGCAGCGGAGAAGACTGCGTTTGCGAATCTGCATCTAAAGTAAATCTGGCCTGGTTCCGTTTGTTTCGATTCGGGGAGCGTTGGGGCGAGTGATGGGGGGTATCATCATCCCCGTCCCTAGATCGCTTCCTTGATTTGGGCATGATGGCTCAATCAGACTTGACAGGATCCCAATCAACAGCGCCAAAGCAAGGATGGGCGATTTAGGGGCATTGTGCTGCCTATATGTTCGGCCTCCCGATACAACCCTCAACCAACAACTCTTGGCCGGCGGTGCAAGAGTGGTAATCGCAGCAGGGGGGAGGGACAGTGCGCCTCGCGAGGCCGCAGCCACACCGAAACGGTAAATCATCGCTTGATTCTTGAGGCCGCCAAAGATGGCGGTGTTGGTGATGATCGACAGAGCTGAACCTCAAGCCATCGGGAATGTCAACATCCGGATGTAATTCGATGGTTTTGCTGGGGGTGCGCGGTCGGCTTGAGGGGCCGCTCCTGGACAGACTCCTTACCGCGGTCGCGAGGCACTGGCCGTGAGGGAGGGAGCGACAAGGCGGCTAAAGAACTCACCGAGCGCTTGCATGGTCAGGTAGCGTCGCAGTTGAGGGAGCTGGGTCACTCCGTGTACGCAAGGAGCCCCTATCTGCATACCGCCTCTATCAATAGCCGTGATGGAGGTCGAGGGTTTGTTGATTTGCTGCGGCCAACTGTTATATCTTGTTCCCGTAAATCTGGTTTTTTCCGTTGTGTGTTCACGTTTTTGAGGGGGTAGGCAGGCGCCTTCGTCCGTGAAAGCGGTAGCATGATGGAACGGTCATTTCCAGAGTCATCTTGACAATATTGGCTAAGCTGAAGTGTGGTTCCCCATCCGACAAGACGATTCCGAGGCATTGACGATTCTATCTTTCCGATTCTTGGTGTTTCCGACCCTCTGGGGAATTTATGGGGCTCAGGGAGCCTGCGGTCGGCGGAAGCGGGGCGGGCTTCCCCATAACGGGATGACGTCAATGCCCTTGCAGCAATTCAAACTTATAGTGCGCACTCCTTCGCCTCATCTCATTTCAGCTTTCATCATTTGCGACGGTATTGGACTCCTATCAGTTCCTGTGCCAAATCGTGGATTTGACCATCGTTGGATCTCACCCCCTACTCGCTGCGCATCGTTTCTCGCGGGACGAAGAGACAACATCCACACTCCTGAACTCGGGGTCCAAAGGCTGTCCCCTTCAGCCGCGGAGACGCTGAAGGATCCACAGGCCTTTCCTAAGCATCGGTGAGTCTCGCTCTTCGGCATCATCGTGCCACCGCGCAAAATTGCCTCGAGGAAGCCAAATTTTTCTTGCCCAATTTCCCCCATCTAAAACTGCACGAACTGTTCAGAAGTGCCCCCAGTATTCTTATTGTGGGACGTCTTTGACAGGCTGCTACGGCCCGGTTTAATGCTGTGGTAGAGAACCGTTTTGCAAAGTTGAAGGTGCAAATTGAGTTAAATATGCACGGAAACGTCGCAGATGGAGATACCCTAGAAAAGCGCGACGCATCCCGATCATGATCTTTTTTGGGGGTTAATATCACTCAATCTCGCTGATATGTCGCCTCTCCCCACTTGGCCCTCTACATCGATCACGAGGGACGGTGACGGGAAATACCGGGCCAGCGGTCAAACTCCAAATCCTGGGAGTCCCTCCCCACATCGCCAACGAATGATTTGACAGAGACCAGAGTCCACCTCAGCCTGTTCCTGAGCAACTGATGTTCCGGGAAATCTTCTAGAAGCAGCAGACGGCACGCCAACCTCCGCCAACCTAATAAATCTTGGATGGAAGCGGATTTTGTGGCGGAAGAGCGAGAACGAGTAAGCCTTCCTCGTCGCCTTCGCGAACGGGTCACATTGAATCAGGCCTGCGGGGCCCGGTGCAGCATACCAGGGAATCGGTACAATTTGTTTGGAGACAATTGGATCCCAAAGGGAGTAGGACGATAGAGGCATCATGTACTCTGGCATGGAAGATGCTACAAATGATCATTAATACCTGCGGGGATTCTTAGTCGGCTGGGGGCTTAAGGTGGACGGACCTCGGCGGCCGCATCCCGTCGAAATAAGTTCGGACCTACCAAAGCAACGCTTTCCATGCACTGCAGGCAAAAGCGCCTGGCATCGGGCCGGTGGTCTGATTCTAGGCCGGATTAGGTTATGAGCTGGAGACGCTTCTCACGTAATGGGGAATTCGAGCCCGAGAGTTCTCCGTTCGCTCTCGACGCAATTCCCTACCGCATCTAAGTAGGCCGTTTGTCTTGCAATTGATGGAGAACGTGGCGCTGACGGGAAGCTGAAAGTGCACATGCAAGACCCGCAATTCTTGAGTGCGGATGTACAATTCAAGCAGTACGCCACATACCGGTGAGGCTAACAGATTCGTTTGTCACAGTGCAGGGCGCTGATGATTCACCACTTGGCCAGGACACCCTTGTCTCAAACTCGATGCCCACAAGGTCCCTGCACTTGCACGTTTAGAGCGCGCGTATCGAGAAATACGGTGGAACATCCGACAAAGCTCTCGATCTCTGCCGTCACCTGTCGCCGCTTTCTTGCTCGCTTTTAGTTCGCTTACCTCTTCCCCTGCGGGCGGGATTCGGCAACGGCCAGTCGTAGGAACCGACCCGGACACTAGCCGACAAATGTCTCCGAGAGCCAGACGTCAAGCACATTGCAGACGGCAAGTCAAGGGGGAAGCTATCCTTTTTTTTTCATGATCCTGTCGTGGCACGCTGGAAGCTCACGCGCCAGGACCCAAAGCTCGAGAGGAGGTTTTATTGGGTGTCCTTACGATCTGTGGTGATACGCTCTAGCATCGAGTGCGGATAGTATGCTTGCCGTTGTCGATTGGAAACCCGCCATTGAGCGGGGCGGTCGGCATTTGGGACTCGACCCGCACCGATCTATGTACCCTCAAGTACCCACCAGTACCACCAACCCCATTCGGCCGCCTTTGCTTTCACCCTTCTATTCGGGTCCATTTTGCTGCGACTTTCATCTCGCACAAGGCTCAGTGCCTCTTTTGGATAAGCGTACCATTGGGAGCAACACGCTTCATGCTACTAATTCTTTCCTGATACTCGGCGTCCGGCAAAGCATCATCTGCCTGATCAGGCACACCGAGCCGACGACTTTACTGGCCTTGTCAAAGGCCGAGTCGTGACCTGTCCCTGCCATGATATGCCCCTCTCTGGTTTGTTCGCTTCCCGGTTTCGCAGCTTGGAAACAGATCGGGAATGAAGAGTGGATTGCTCCGTAGAGCTCCAGCGCGCGCGCAGATCGAAGAAGCGTGCGGTGGGATGATAACGTGCCAGGAAGTGGCAGCGCAAGTCATTTCCTGATCATCAGGACGTCAGATCAGAGGTATTGTACACCCCTCCCCGCCCCCCTTGGCCCTGGCTCCACTCGTCTTCGATACGGGCCATTGCTAAGGTTGCGCGCGCTCTCGGACATAACAAGACGCCGACCATAGACACCGGCCACGAGAGCAGAGACCGCAAAAACCCAAGAAATTAATTCCACCTCCGGTGCAAGGGGCCTCGCCTCGCTAAACCCGTTCCTACACGTAACTCAAGTCCACCCCCATGTCGTCCTGACGTGAGTCCAGTGTACACGGACTGGGCCGCACATCCTCCCAGCCTGCGCCTAGCATTATTAATCACCGGCTCCAATCCCTTTTATGCACCCACCTTTCGGGTTCTCGAGAGAACGGGGGTGTACTGAGTAATCCTAAACTGTGCATGGATCCCGTTTATACATCTGCTGGCCCTCCCCCTTCTTCCCGGGGACCGAAGTTGTACTTACACCCTGAGCTGGACCTTGCCCTGACTTGGACGCACCTCTTCATACTTCAATCTTGATATCCCAAGCCTGTGTGACATCTGTTGATCCACGATGGGCAGTATCCCTACGCCACCCAATGAGGAGCTCCTCAAGAGCCAATCTCTCAAACGACATCACGCCGTTCCCAAACCCATCAAGACCGGGCACCGGGTCGCCAAGCGGACGGCCACACTTGCCCAGCCTCAGACTCCGACCATCGATAGCCACTCGCAGCACACAGACGGGAGGCACAAGAGAGTATGGAAGGCCTGCGAGAGGTGTAGGATGAAGAAGACAAAGGTATTTCTATCAGAATATAGCTATGGTCCCCCTTCACTACTAAGCTCCCCCTACTGACATGGCGCAGTGCGATGGGGAGTTCCCATGCAAGAGGTGTAAAGACGACGGGTTGGTGTGCACTGCGGGGGCTCGAAAGAAGACCGAATATAAACAATTACCTCGAGGGTATGCCGAGGTGTTAGAAAACACCCAGTTCGCCTTGGTCGCCACGGTGCAGAAGCTCTTCTCGATGGTGCGGAGTCAGCAGCCATGGGAGTACGGAGAACCCGAATTGAACGACCGGGGCCAGCCCGTTATCCACGACATAGCGTCCAAGCTTGGTTGCATACGACCCAACAGCGACGCGGACCTCCCGGTACATTCAATATTCCCCGAGGACGAGGCAGGACTGGCCGAGCTAGCCAGGCAGTTGGAGGAGCAGCAGAAAGAGGAGGGCTCGCAGAAGACCAGCAGCAATAGCAGTGGCAGCAGCAACGGCAACAGCAACAGCAACAGCCGCAGCAGCAGCAGCATCAGGCAAGAAACGGAATCAAACTGCAACCGGACAGACCGCGCCAGCTCCTTGACGGCTTCGGATCTCGACCATTCAGAGCTCGAACAGGACTACCGGAAGGCGGCCTTTGGCTCGGCGACGGCCGTCACCATGTCACCCGCGAGTGTCTGTTACGGCGAGTTCGACATTGCCCCTCCGACGCAGTCCCCCAGCATACCGGGCGCTTTCATGTGGAACAGACCGACGTCGGCCGATTACAACGCACAGCCCTACATATCAAACGGCGCGCCATACTTGGACATGAGCATGGACCTGCTAAGCCAGGGGCTGCTCGAATCGAATTTCGACACGATCAAGCCCCACGCACTGTCGTGTCCACACCCGGAGGCCATGCTGGGGACGCACGATCCCATGACTCCCATGATGTATCCGGGGTTTTACGACTAAGATTGGGGGGGCCGGTTGGGTGGATGGCATGGTGGCTTAGAAGGAGCCGCGACATCTAATCCGCCTGGAACAGGGGGGGGGGGGGGGGGGGGAGGAGACTGGACGAAATGGGTTCCATTTGGGCAAGGCATGGCAAGGAGTTATGGCGCAGCAACGGTGACGCCCGCATGTATTACACTACTCGGACGACGTGGGTGGGGGATGGCTCTGATATTTCGGATGAACATGAGATGTACGACTACGGAAGAAGAGATCCTTGGGGTGAGCTGGCAAGCCCCCCAGGATGCCGTACCTGGGCTAAGAGTGTTCGCTCGCCTTTGGTAGCGAGGCAAACCATAAATGGATAAACCGTTGGGCCATGGCCCTGAACCAACCATTCTCACCTGCACCCTCAAACACAAGGCATACATTTAGCGTTGATACGCATCTGCACACATACACATACACATACACACACACATACACACATACACACATACACACGCACATACACACACACATACACACACACGCGTGCGCGCGCACATATGTACATACAGGTACACACCGCGCTCGTGCTACTCGACTCCACGTTCAGTTTGTTTACACGCCAAGCGGTGACCGCCCCAAACCATCGTATCGCCGGTGCTGGCACCGGATGGGGATAGTGAAACGTGGAGGCCAAAAGAAGGCATAAGCAACCACGCGGTTGGGCAGGGATACGCATGGCATCATTTTCAGCAATTGGATTTCTTAGCATGCGTGCACTGCCCCAGCGCCAGCGGGGGAAGGGGGGAAGAGAGGGGAGGGGCCCAAACGAAGCGCCGAGGAGGGAAGCCAGGGGGGTCTGCTAAGTCGCAGAAAAGTCACCGGGAAAGTACCCGACCCCGTGGAATTGGAAAATTTAGACGGTGATCGCTCCAACGTGCCTGTCAGCCTGGACTTACATTGACCTTGCTCAGCATCCAGAACACAACGTGGTTGGATTCAGTATTGGCCCAGAGTCGAAGGACACTCGCCAAGCTGCTCTAGTGAAAGCCAAGGTGATCAACGGAGGCAGACTTGGGCTTGGCTGACGACGGTGCAGGTTCTATAGAATACGTGGAATACGGGAGCCCCTCGCCGGTTAGCCTGTCATCGGCCTTCCCCTTTCGGTAAGAATACGCGCTCAATTGCACCCAAGTGTGGACGTCGTCATGCTCGACTTGCAAAGCCACAGTCGGTAATTTCCTTCCCGCGGGCGTGTACAATACACGTACTTAGCAAAGTATGAAGGAAGAAGAGGTTCGGGGCGGGATTGGGAATACGCGGCTTGTCCCTGGCTCACGCGAGTCTGGCTCGATCTTTCGAGACGAGATTGGCCATGCGGCGTTGGAGCCAACAACATAAGAATCCAGGCCATCAGCGGGGAGGGGGGAGGGGAGCGGGCGGGTAGTTGGTGGACAACGGCAAACAAGTCGGCCAAGAAAAGGCGTTGGAATGGACCCGATTTTGGTATCATCTCAGACAAACTTTGTCTGCAAACCTCCAATGCATTGCGCCATGGGTCAGATCCTGAACCTCGTGGCCGCGCCTTGGCAGCTGATCGGGTTCTCGAACGTTAGCCGATGTCCCGAATGCCTGAGCTCACGGAGTCGGGATCATCCCGAGCCCCGGCGGGCCCCCGCGCCGCTTGGGAGCTAGGATTTGGCCGATCCCCGCGGCCCCGAAGAAGCTCCGAGGCTGGGTTCATGCCGCCCGCCCTTGCGAGTTCCAACTCAGAAACAGCTGCCAACTGATGAGCGGTGAGCTATCGCTTCCCGCGGCGGCCGCATGCGAACTGGAATCAGAATCCGAAAATTAAAATGCCGAACCCGCATCGGCGATATCCGCTCAATCCCGCTCAATCTGCGTATCGCCAAGCGCCTTCATCCCCTTCCTACATACTACAGAAGCTCATTCGGCCGCTGCCTTGCTCGGTGCGACGTCGCACATTGTTACCCCCCTCGCAGCAGCAATGTCTGAATCACCATGATACTTGGCTGGACATATAACCCCTCTAGGCTCGCGGATGCAAGGTTGGGCTCAGCCAACAAGCATGGGCGGTATGCAGTGAGGCGGCGAGGGGCCGAGAGGAAGGCGAAACAGAGCCCGAGTCGAGGATGGGGGGGCGGGAGATAAGCTAACCCCAACGACAACCGGATTTAAAATTCGGCCAGGCAGAGTAAATTCCGTGCCGCGATGAATCATCCCGAGGGAGAGAATTCACAGGGACAAGGGGATGCAGCCAGTCAAGTTGCTCATTTCCTTGGGTGGGGTGTGAATTGAGAAGACACAGCCAATACAACAGAGTATCGATGCGGTTAACACCGACCTCCCACGTGAGGGAATGCGAGCGGCGATCGTCACCAACGCTGGGGCGTTGGAACGTTGGAGCATTTGTCAGGACCAAGTGAAAATCTCCTGAGACTGACAAACACTCGTCCCGTCTTGGCTGACAACATGGTCCTCAAAAGGGAAATGTGCCCTGTTATGGCTAGGATCTTGACTCGATAGATTAAGAAAGGAAAAAAAAAAAAAAAAAAATGGAGCGTCAATGTAGAATCCAAGAATTGGAGAAGGCACGGAGTACGGTCCGGTGCTGAGGAGCTCGGACCGTGGGCAGTGGAGCCAAGGCTTGTCATTGCACGGCGCCAAGGCCGTTTTCCGTCAACAGAGGCAGGAAATCCAAACCGTGAATTCGCGTGAACTTGACAACTAACAACCGAAACAGAAACGGCCCCAGCCAACCCACTCGCGCCGGGGAGCGAGGAAAACGCTACTGCAGCGCGTAGTCATGCGTAAGCAGGATCCCCATGTCGAAGTCGACTCGGCATCGTAAGCAACGACAGGCGGGCAGGCGGGCAGGCGAGCAGGCGGACAGAGGTACGGTACAAAGGTATGCGAGGAAGCTTGCAGAGAGTCCCTGCAGGTCACTGCCCCGAGGCGACAACGGGTGGATGACGAGAGTCCATATTGGCGACCTCGAATTCCGAATCGGGAAAAGCGAAACACCCAGAGTCCAAAGCAGAGATGAGAACAGATCGACAAAGAGCAACGACATGGCCGTGACCTCGAGCGACTTGGACGGTTTGTGGCGTGGGGTGCTGCAGTATCCCCACTTTTTCCGTTCCCGAGGGATGAGTTGAAAGCGAGACTATAGCTTAACATTGGACCTGGGCCTGCAGATCAACGCTTTCAACACTCATCAGCAATCAGAACATCAGCAATCAGAATAGAGCACAGTGCAGCACAGCACAGTAGCACCCCCGCTGGTAGACACACCGCTTCACTACGATATCGCTCATCTCCGTCACAAGCTACCATATCCAGCATACAACCCCTCTCGTCACTACCCCTCCCCAATCACGGCAAGAACCGATGGCCAAAATAGCAGCAAAAATGCTGGCCTGAGGGGGCCGCCCAGATGCGCGTGAATTTGTCAGCGCCTTGCGCCTTGTAGGGGACATCCACACAGTGCTACAACCGACCCCGTCCCATTATCCGACTCCTCGTCCGAGCTGCGTCGGATCTATCGTCACGGACAGCTTGGTCAAGTGGTAAGCTCGCCCACGCCGCGTCCAGTCTCGCCCGTCTGCCCAGCCCGTCCACTTTGATGAAGACTCAGAAATTCACGCCGCGTGCAAAGCATTCTGCCCGCAGCCCCCTAGTTCTGCGAAATAAAACGGGTACCGTACCTGCGGAGGTGGGTGTGCGTCCGATATGGGGATGGCGGCGCAGAGAGACAGACATGGAACCCGCGGGGTCCGCGTCAGATCGCGGGATGGGGCGTGTGCGAGGCCTGGCCAAGAGAGTCTACTGTCCCACCACAACTGTGTTTAGAGGGGCGGGGGTCTCCTGGTGATACCCATCCCGTCATCTGCTGTGTAGCGTTCGGCAGATCGAGTCGCGCCCAAGGCGAAGCCGCCGGTTGTTGATCTGACGAGATGCCACTCGACCTCTGCTCAGATTTGGATCTCTGGTATAAAGCAGGTACCCCAGCGGTCAAGGTGAGTCACCACGATGCGTCCATCCCCGCCTGCGGGGAAATGTGGCATACCCACAATCGGCCAGGCGACACCCATGGGGATCCGTACGCCCCCATCACACTGCGCATGCCCGTCATTCTAGAAGCACAACACACCCACACGCGCGCGCAAAATGCCCCACGGCGCACCGACCTGCCGGGGGGGGGAAACGACAACAAGGTTTTGCAGCACCCCTGACGAGGATCGTGTTTGTTTTCACGGCCAGATTTGTGATGTCATGAACCCGGCTTCTCGGGACCGCCGGCTGTTCCGCAAACAAAATACGCGCAGTAGAACCACTCTCAAAATGTCTTCCGGCATTTCACTCCGGTCTTCAAGGGACGCCCAGACATGAATCATATTCCCACAGACGAAAAGTGCGAGTGGTATATCTCCCAGCCAACGATATACCTTCAGCCAGCCAACCAACCAATGCCTCCAATATCCCATTCCTCCCTTTACGTTACCTCGAAATCCTCGGCAGAACGGGCGGAACAAAAAGAAGACTCCTGCATTAAACTGTCCCATACAGCCCGCTCACCGATGGATGTCCACGCGCGCCACCCTCCGCACGTCGTCAGGCATGCGGACGATGCACAGGGCGACGCAAAACTCGCCCCACTCGCCCTTGGTGGCCTCGCGCACCGCGTCCTGGAGGTCGCGGCCGTACTGTTCACGGAAGGCGCGTCGGACCAGCGCCATGTGGGCGGCGTCCCAGTGGTAGCGCACCAGGCGCGAGATGAGCAGCTCGCGACGGAGCTCGTCGCGCCGCGACGCCGTCAGCGCGTGGTGCAACAGCATGGCGTCGCGGACAGGCTTGTTGATGACGCCGTTGAGGATGTGCGCGAGGACTTCGCCCTGTTTGAGGGGTGAGAGGGAGCATCAGTAAAACGTCTTTTTTTTTTTTTTTTTTTTCCTTTCTCTTTTCTTACGCGGTGGGTGGGAAGTGTGACAAAAGTTTGGAAAAGGGGGGAGGGATATGGAAGAACTCACCACCAGGTTCCCGCTCTTCCGCAACGCATCCTTGGCAAAGTTGGCCCCCTTATACCGCTCCCTATATTCCCTGAGCACCTCGCGCAGGTGCGCGTCGCTCCGCTGCGTGACAATCTCGATCATGAGGCTCTCGCCGCCGCGCTCGCTCCCCACAGCCCGCCACAGCTGCTTCGCGTCCTCGACCACCAGGTCGTAGTCGATGCGCGCGGGCCGCCCGTACGTATCCACCTCCTCCATCCTCGTCTCCTCCAGCACCATCAGCACCGCCTTCTTGAACTTGTCCTCCTTCAGCTCCGTCTTCATGCACTTCACCAGGCTATTGCCGTATTTCTTATCGCTGAAGCCCTCCTTGATGGCGCGGATCTCCTCGTTGGTGCGCCCCATCAGTGCCTCAATCAGCAGTTCGCGCCGCGTCTTGTCGCCGTGGTACCAGAAGTTGGCCCAGTAGGCCTCGCTCTCCCACCGGCCCAGCGCCGTGGCGTAGCACACCTTCATGAGCGTGGGGTCTTCGTCCTTGAGCCGCGCGCGGATGTGCTTGGCCACGTTGACGCCTTTGCGCTCCCCACCCCCGCTGCCGCCCGTCTTGACCAGCCGCTTGTACTCGGTCCGCAGCTCCATGACCTGCTCGTGCGTCAATCCCGGGAGGATTTCGATGAGCGGCTCTGTCTCCGGCGCCCGCCGTTCTCCCTTCAGCGCCTTGGCCAGGCGCGCCGCGTCGTCGACCGGGTCGTGGAACCGCGCGCGCCGGGCCGAGCGTTTGGTCTTGTCGCGCTCGTCGTCCGAGGCGATGGGCGAGAGCGCTTCCAGGACCTGGACGTTGGTGGTGGGCAGGAGGAGCGGCGACGGCATGGGCGACATGGATTGGTAGGTGCCGTGGTAGGCTTCGAGTAAGGGGGAGGGCGGGGCTGAGGAGAGGGAGAGGGAGGCCGAGTGGTGTGGCGTCTGCACGCTCAGCATGGACATGCGCCCTGTCGGCGGCTGCGGGGAGCGGTCACGCCTGATGGCGGGCTTGATCGTCGCGCCGCCTGGTGCTGGAGCTGCAGCTGGTCCGGGGCTGGGGGCTCGCCCGCCCGGGGGGACCGCCGGATCCAGGTAGGTGTCGCTGTACCGGGCCTCTTCGGGCATTTCGTACTCCCAGGGCTTGGGCTTGGCGTAGACATAAGTGGGTGTCGGCGGCGACTCCGCAACGGCGTACTTGGAGGGGCCTGGGAGCTTGCCGTAGGCAAGGTCTTCCTCGAGCTTCTCCTTTCTGCGGCGGCGCTCGCGTTCCTTGCGCTCCCTGGACGACTCGCGCTCCTTACCGCTGCGGAGGGAGTCGCGTGACTCGCGTGGCGAGTCGGGAGGCTCGACCGTCTTGATCTGGGCGGCGTACTTCTGGGGCAGATGCAGGCTCTCACGGGCTCGCGGCCTCTCGCGATCTGACGAGGGAGAATCCCGGTCTCGATCGCGGTCGCGGTCCCGTTCCCTGTCGTAGACGTACTGGACCTCGCGACGAGCATCTGAATACGGATCGTCGGCCGGCCCCCCGCGCGGCGGCCCGCGGTAGTAGTCACCGCCGTCCACAGCGGCACTAGACGGCCACTTGGATAGGCGCTCGTACTCAAAGGCGGCAGACGACGGGTCTCGGTAGGCGTCGGTGGAGCTGGGATACGGCACGGCATCGACGATATTAACCGAGGGTGGACGGGCGCGGCTGCGGTCACGGCCCTCGTCGTCACGACGGCCCGAGGGCGAGCGGGACCGGCCACGCCGGCTGCTGTCGTCAACCTGCAACGACATTTCCGGCCAATTCGACTGCTTGGTTTGTACCTTGCAGATGAGCCGCGCCGGGCCTTATTTATAGCAGTGAAGTATGTTTGTTTAAGGTAACACCGCGGGATTCCGAAAAAAAAGAGAGCTGGAATGCGGGGTGAAGCTTGACTCCGTCTAGCTCGATGCCCAAGGACCCGCTCCCAGTTTTTGGAAGAGGGGTTCCGTTCTTGGCAGACGCTGGACGAGTGAGACGATGCAGTCGACAAGATGACTTCCTGCGGGATGCAGAATCCTCTGGGCAAGGGATATCAGATCTTTTTAAGCTCGCGGCATGATCAAGACGCCGAGGGCTGACGAAGCGAAGGGACTTTGGGGACGGCAAGGGGAAACAAGAAGGTTGAGGCACAGCAGGACAGGGAGTGAGGGGTTGGCGATTGGGCTGAGGCAGCTGGGCTTGCATGACAGCCATGAAACAGCAAGGTGAGTGTGGATCCCCGTCAGACATCCTGCTGATGACTGCGATAGGCCAAGATCAGGCTGCAAATGAGGGCGCCGCCGGCGGCACCTGCGGAGTGGTTAGTCGACCGCTGATCGATAACCCCCATACGCTGGCCTTTCTACCCAAGGCATCAAGCGTAGATTGCTGTGTTACGGTTCTACAGCAGATTCACATTCGCAAGGCTGGCAATCCACTCACCTCGGGTCGCACCAAAGCTCATCGCCTTGAACGCTCCCCACCAGTCTCGTGGTCTCTTTCCCCACGTTCGCTCCCGTCGCTCAAAGCCGAAGTACCGGGCTGAGCCCCGTGTCTTGGCTCCCCGATGCGGAGAGACGCGCCCTTGGCATTGCTTGACCGCCCCGATGGTCCCGCAATCCCGGATCCCTTGTCGTGGTAGGGTAGAGCGAGGCAATGCCTCGTCAGCCCTAGAACGATCTGTCCGGCGTCGGCCGAACTCCGTACGCCGGTGTGCCATCTCGCCGTCCTCCGTTGCTCAAGGGGCGGACAGCCTCAAAGACGTGGCACGGAATTTCGTAAACCAGTCTATTGTTTGACAGCAAGGCGTCGGGGAGTACGCCGCGCTAGTCACGGACCATGTAACATCGGGTGCATTTGTTGCCTGTTGGCTGCTGCAGTTGGTTGTTGTTCCAGAGCGGGACAAGTGTGGTCGAGGAAGACAGGGGATGAGCGTGTGAGGTCCGCGTCCATCCGTTCTGCTGGATCCCGTGATATTATCAATCTCAATTTTTACGCGTTTGGGCTTACCGAATGTTGCAAACTATGAAATGCTGGTAGCATGTATTTTGGGAATTTAAATTCCGAGTTTTGCCTGGAGGAAAATAGGCAGAAGGATGAACTATAATCTCCAAGATAACCAAGGAATGAAGATCGAAGGGGTCGAGGCCCTGAATTATATATTACTTGTGTCGAGTATAGACTCGCAGAAGGCCATGCATCCACTGGTGGGGGCGGCGGCGCCTGCCAACGCCCTTTTTGCCAGCGTGCGGGGCCAATATGTCGAAGCTGTTGATGCCGTGAAGTCTATCTTTGGAACGGGCCTTGGAGATCTGTTGCGAGCCCAACCCCAGTCTATGTGTAGCCGTCAGGGCGTTTGGCCCTCGCAGCAGTGGACGGATCCCGAGCCTTGCGGCATCTTCATGCTGCCATGATTGATGGCCAAATATGTTTCTTCGGGCTCCCTTACTACAAGGCTCGAGAGGTTCGACAGAGCCCTTTATCGGCGCTTCCCTCGCGGACAGCTCGTTAGGCGCGCAGTAAAATGCCACCGTCCGACGCCGATGCGGGCGAGGCTCCCAGGCTGGGCGGGTCACAACCATGCCTACCCAGCGCTTCGAAACTGTGCTTCCTGCGCCGTCCCTAATACATTGCATCTCGCTGCCCTCATCGATATCGCCTGCGTCTCAATCCTCGCCAGAGTCCGACACCTCTAGGTCAAAAGGTGACACACCACATCTCTCTGATTCGAAAGCCTCGACATCCGTCTGCGACCATGGCTGAGATGACCGCTGCCGCTTCTTGGGGCTGACGCTCCGACTGCATGAGTAGGACTCGCAAAATTTTGCGTGCTTGCGGACCTCGGAGCTGCGTAACACCTCCTCGTCTAACCGTCCCTCGCTCGGGTCGAATAGCAGCACGTTGTGCCTGACTAATCCGTTGAGGAACGGCATGTGCTCATCCGTGAAAAGCGTCCACGCAAAGCGCGCGAACAAGAACTCGACTGCGAGACCCCAGGTTGGCTGCTGGAGCGCGCCGTTGTGGTGCAGACCAGAGAGCTGACTGGGCCCCCAGGGGAGCATGACATGCAGGGCAAGTTGGACGATAGATAGACACGTGGGCGGCGGATGACGATGGCGCCGCCGTCGGTGCCTGGGTAGAGACAGACTTGGCCGCAAACGTGAAGCGCCGCGTATCCAAGACGTGGTTGAGGTCGCGACGGAGTATGATTAGGTTTCTCTCGTCGTTGATGGTGCGTGGATCGGTCGGGAGTCGGCAGTACCTGTCCATATGGTTGGACCGGAACTAATTCCCGTCAGCAAGGGGCACAACGTGCGCGGCCTCCACGGCATCAGAACACTTCGAGATGCAGCATGTGCCATCGCGAATCGACGCGGCGACCTTGCTCTTGGATTGAGTGTCTGGGCGCGCTGGGTAGGTGTCAAGCCGAAGATCCTTCCATGGTGATGGGAGATCACCATGCGGGAAACGCCAGTGGTCGAAGGACTGGACGACCGGGTACTTGTCTGCAAGTTAGTGGGAGGAAAGGTCAGTCGGGGTTTAGCCCATATTTAAGCATTCGTGCGGTTGCATTCCCCCAGTGGCCGACGAGTGCTTGAGGTTCAGGGGTAGCGTCCCGTCGATCTTGGGTTATCGGATATAGAATGGCAAGGCTGTTGGTGAGAAGCGCAAGCTAGGGACGGATTACTAGATACAGAGGAACACTTGTAGGTTGTGGGGTCATGTTCCCCGATGCAAAATGATAGTATTGCGGAGGATGCCGTCGTCCGGGCGACCGACGCGGTGGAAATGCGGTTCATCGCCATCACTGGACAAGACTCTGATCGCTAGCCACCAAGTCGAAAATGTATTTCCGGTTACGATGCAACATGATATGAACGTAATGTCGTACTGGGTGCCATCCCCGTCGAGGGCGCCGAGACGGAGCAGATCAGGTTCCGTGTCTGGATACGCGGGATGGCGGAAGTGAATCACCTTCGAGCTGCGGTCGTCATCAGACGTCTTCGGAAGAGTAAACGCTTGCTTCAGTTGCATGGTTTAGGTTGAGCGAGGGCACAACTCCTGTAAGCGGCTAGAGGGGTGCCATTTTAACGCGAGAATAAGGCCACAGTACAGATGTACAGTAATTATAGGTAATTATCTGACATGTGCAGCCGCAACGTAGGAGCGCGGCGGGGCCTGTGGAGCCTGGCCAAGCACCGCTCCTGCGAGCCGGGTAAACGACCCGTGCCTTCACATATTGCCACTATATCTGACCACATTCAACGGAATGTAGAAAAGAGAAAAGAAAATTAAAGAGGCAGGGATGAAAAGATTTATTTAATTTTTATTGGGCAAGCTACAAGGTTTAGTAGACACGGCTGATTGTATCTGGACTGAAGTTCTAAGACACAGCAAGCTGCACTTATTGTCTCGGGATGAATTGCGCTAATAGTCTAAGTGCGGGTACGGGGCAGTTTTTTGGGTCTTAAGAGCCACCAATTGTTGACTACACCTATGCGCTAGTTTATCCCAGGGAACGGAGAGACCTTGACCACCGACTATCGGAGACGGCCGTTATTTCGAGTGGAATGAATGACTACGACTGCACCCAGCGGAGTTACCCCGCTGTGTGAAATCGTCATACATTAGTTTATGCTCTACCTTGGCGATAACTTCGCTCAACATTACAAGGACCATGCGAAATTGAATGTAATCACCAGGGTCATGAGACTATGCTTGAGGACCGCACCGCCTGGATAAACTGCGTATTGCAACACCATGATGTGATGGCCGAGTGGTTCCGCTACTGAGGCCGGGTATCTAGTGAGTGGTGACAGCTCCTGGTTTCCGTCCTAAATTGCCCTCAAATCTTCATTCAATCCTGTATCGCAGCCGAATCTCGTCACCCTGGGGGGTCACAAACGCCCTGGGATTACATCACATGGTTAGGTATCGAGCATAAACCGAAGCACGGTGGCGAGCGGTTTCCAGCTGGCTTATCCGAAACCCTTAAGCAGCACATCAATACACTAACGGGGACCATTACGCTCCGAGGATTGGCCTGCAAGCCTGCAGCTTGCACTGGGCCTCCTCGTACATCCGCTAAGGTGTCGGTGCCCGAGGTTCCCTAAGCTCCGCAAACACCGAACTCCCCTACAGGCTCTGCTCTGAATCCTTGCCAAACTATGGCGCGTCGAGGTCACGGACTCGCAGACACGCTAGCTCGGCACGCGATCGGATAGAATTACATATCTGACGGGCAGAAGAGACTTGAATGCCATTGCAACTGCCACGGAAGTACAGTAAAATACCTGGTCATCTGTGTCACGCAAAGTCACAAAACGATGTTGGATTTGAAGGTAATCTGAGCATCTGGTGAAGTTTCCTACTACGACCCTGCCCGCGGTCACTATGCACAATGGCCCGGCATGTCCTATGAGCCAGGACACCGCAGGAGGCGCTGACGGTATGCTCATCAAGCGGATTGGTGATGCCGATTTTACGGCGGCGCAGGCCTCTGTAGAGTACACCGCTCGATAAGACGTACCAGCGCATGACAATGAACCGTAGGAACTAGCGGGTTGCAACTGGAATGCGCCTCGGTGTACCGGGCGCAGGTGTCTGTGGTCTGGAGAGAGGGAGGTGCGCTGGCTCGCTGGGTATAAACACAAGTATTTCGGGACGCTGATCCGATGCTCTCCGGTTTACTGTCGGTTTCGTCGCTACCGTTTCCAGAAGCTACGCCGGTAGTCTCTGCTTCTCGTCCTCTGTGGCCTCACTCTGTGGTAAGGATTCCCGGACCGAAGTCGACGGCTCGACGGGGTTGTCCTCCAACCGAAGTGCACCTTGCCTAAGATAGGCCTGTCAGATTATCCGCATCTCGACGGGAATGGACAGGCGAACTAACCTCCTGAAAATCGTCTTCCCAGTCTCCATAACAACAACCATCAGCAAGAAAGCGAAAGCCAGGTAGACCACGAGCTTGTCATTGCGCTCTGTTGTTTCTGGTTCAGGTTGGTACAGTGGCCCTGTGGGCTCAAATTCGTTGTCGAGTTCCACGGCATCAATGTCGTCAATGTCGTCAATCTGACCAGGCACGGGATCATGTATTATCCGCCCTCGACTCGGTCTTGCCGATCCGACCGTGGGAACCTGGTGTTTTGAAAGAGGGGGGATGGAATCTGGGCTAGACAAAATGTCGTTCGCTGAGTTTTTGTGCTTGAACTCTCTAGATGAGATGTCTGAGACGTCGCCAGGCTGCTCTCTTGGGGCGATGGGCACTGGCGTGCATGTCACGAGGTGGGCTGCTCCCAGAGCGATGTATAGGCTGCTGGCCTTCATATTGGTGGGCCAACGTCCTGATCGGCGACAAAATTGGTAGTGATAACTCGATTCTAGCGACGGCAGAGAGTGATGTGGGGTTGGGTCAAACCAGGAGGTCGACCCAGGGTTATAAGAAGAGCTGTGGCAAAGAACTATGTAGCGCAACCTTGACGGGGCCGGGCGAATTCGGCCGTGAGGGACAAGAGGGGGTGTTTCAATGGCACGGATAATTAACAGATCAAGCAGGATGTCGCACAATCGTCCCAAAAGGTTGCCGATTATCCGTATGGCGCGAAGGAAGTCGAATGACGCAAGGATCTCGAATCAACGATAGAGGCGCAGAGGGAGATTTGGGTGGGCAGGGTGCGGTTTAATAGGTAGTCTGCGGGGACCAGAGTAAGAGCAGTGCACGACAACACCCATATGAGTAAGAGAGCCCGGCCGTCGCACAACGCGAGGCCAGCGCGATAATGAGAACGTCGGGCACCCGCAGATGTACAACTAGCCCAGAGCTTGGCAGGCTCCGTGCCACAGGGGTGTTCTCACCTGCTCCTTGGCATCGGTCAGAGGCTTGTCTGTGTAGCCGCGTATCGTTGGCAGGCCTCTTAGTTCTGGGACGGAATTCCGGTTCATTCGCAGCTGCTTCGAGGCGCGTGGGCCTGGCGTTAACTAGTGATAAAGGCCTTGTCTCAGCTCAGACAGTACTCTGCAGTACAGTACCGTACAGTACAATGCTGTGCACCATACTCTCCTGCTTGGTTGTGAACAACGCCGCCAACCCCAGACCCCAGAGGCCGCCCGAGTTTAATAACCTTGTGGGTACGATGTAGCTTCGGTGATGACATCGAAGAACACTCCAGTTCTCGTACTACAGTACGCCCGGCTCTTGAACCCAGGACTTATCGGTTGATTGGCTCATTCTGGCCTCGGATAAAGCACACAGCAGTGCGTTGCCAGGTGTACATTGAAGTAAGGAATACGGACAAAGTTTGTACGGTTACGGGAGCCGCGGAGAAGCCTACGTCTGCGTTTGCGTGTCCATCTCTCGGCGGGGCTGGCCTCAGGTCAAATAAGGCAAGTGAGCGGCAGTGGCAGTGGCCAAATTCGGCGTCAGGCCATGGAGGGCCCTGGTTGGATGGATTCGGGCAAAGAGCGTGGAGCCCCACAGAGCGGCACAACTAAGCATCGGGCCAAGCATGGAATTCCGAGGTTTCTGGTCCACCGAGGTGCGTGAAACATTCAGCCCAAAAGCTTGTTCTCTGCAAACCTGGGATTTTGGCCTTTGACCAAGGTCGGCTGGATCCGTGCATTTGCTCGCCATCTCGTCGTGCATGGAGCAGCCTCCGCTCTGATCCATGGCCCCTCCTTCGGGTCTCCATCAATCGGCCATCCCCTCCGATTTACAGACGCCGTTTCCGTCGCTGGTCCGCTCGTCCACCTTTCCCGCCAGCCTCCAGTCGCACCGTGTCGATCCTTCGCACCTGGCCCCCGAGGACGCCTACACGCCGACCTCGCCGCCACGCCGTCCGTCGGTTTTCGATAGCGGCGGAAATGGCTCGGGGACCGAATCGCGCCCGCGCCGCCTCAGGTCGAAGGACCCAAGCCGAAGCCGGAGCCGCCGGCGCAAGCGCTTCCAGAAGCTGCTATGGGTGAAGCAATCATGTAGGCATCGCACCTGACGACCCCCACCTCTGTCATGCTCTCCGGCACTCACATATGCGCCCGTACAGACCCCGACAACTACACCGATCAAGCCACCTTCCTCGAGAACCTCCAGCGAAACCCGCGGGTCCAGCCTTACGACTTCTGGCCCTTGGTTGCCGACTCGACCGTGATTGTGCAGCACGTCTGCTCCGTGATAATCTTCGTCGTGTGCTTCGTAGGCATCTTCCAGGAGCGCGTCAGCCCCGTGTCCGTGGTCGGATGGGGCAGCTTCGCAACCTTCCTCGGCTGGCTGTTGTGGGACTGGTGGGTGACGGAGGAGACCCAAGGCCATACGGTTGACGACGCCGCCAGGGGCCGGCTCATGCGAGGCGAACCGGGCGATAGGGAATACCGCCCGCCGCGCCGGCAGGACTCAGGACTGGGCCAGCCGATGCTCAGCACGAGCACCGCCAGCTTCTCGAGCACATCGAACCTACCATCCGCCGCGAGCTCAACATCGAACCTCCTCCAAGACCACTATCATTCACAACGACAGCCGTCCCAGCCACCGCCCAGCAGCGCGAACACCTACCCGGACAACGCTACCGGTCTCCTCATACCGGCGCATGCCCAAGCCCGGTCCGTTAACCCCATCAACTCTACAGCCTCGCTGGGAAGCCCCAGCGCCAGCACCGCGCGCCTCGGGCCGGATGCCTATCAGCACCACCCCGAACACCAACCCGCGCCCCACGACCGGAGCACATCCCCCCCGACCCGCGACTCGGGCTCCGGAAGGGCCTACGTCCGCGTCAGCACTATCAAGTCGGCCATCCTCATCTATTTCACGCTCCTCGGCCTGTCCCCGATCCTCAAGTCCCTCACTCGCTCCACCTCGTCCGACAGCATCTGGGCTATGTCCTTCTGGCTGCTCGCCATCAACATCTTCTTCTTCGACTACTCGGGCAGCTGGCGACCCGCGCGGCGCGGGCGCCCCGGCCAGAGGCAGAGGCGGATGCCCGTCGCCTCGCTGTCGACCAACGCCGCCCTCATGGCGTCGACGGTGCTCGCCAGCCGCCTGCCCAGCACCGGCCAGGTCTTCAGCCTCACCCTGTTCAGCATCGAGGTGTTTGGCCTGTTCCCCGTCTTCCGGCAGTATGCGCGCCACAGGAGCTGGCGGTATCACGTGCTCTTGACGGTGCTGCTCGTGCTGGGCGCCGGGGGCGGGGTGGGCATGGTCATGGGGGAGTACAACACTGAGAAGGGCGGCGACTGCGCGTTTTGGACGTGCTGGCCGTGGAAGAGGGGCCTGCTGGGCATGGTGGTGGGCTGTCTGATCTCGGCCCTGGCCATGGGCGGGTGTAGTTGGTGGCTGATCGGGCTGCAGAAGTACAAGAACGAGATATATGGGCCGTGGGACCCAGCGAGACCGATCATTATCAGCCGGAGGCACTGGGACGATGAGTAGGGTATCTTTTTTATAGCTAATTGTTGACATGTATATTTCAGTGCTTGAAACAGGGATTGCAGGGGCCCATGTGCTTGTGGATGCGAGCAATCGTGACGGTTTATGACCTGCTTGAAATGAATTTGTCTCCGGGGCAAGCATACCTAGAGGAAGCTTTGATTCACGAGTCTTATAAGATTGCAGGCTCCTTGCCAAATCTGACAAGTGGTAGACGTCCAGTTGAAGCTTAGGAATAAACTCGACAAACCTTTGCTTTCCGCCTAATTAGTACCTGTTGCGGTTAGAAATTCCATACCAAGCGCAGCGTCAGTGGTTTAGTGGTAAAATCCATCGTTGCCATCGATGGGCCCCGCGTTCGATTCGCGGCTGACGCATTTACTTTTCCTGGAGCGGATCTTTTTGGCTGTTGATCGTCTCCTTCCATCTCCTTCGCTTCTGAGTCGTTGGATTGTATCGAGCTTGTGCTTCTTTTCGGTTCCTATTCTCCGAAGTTGTCAGTATGTGGAGCTGCGAAGCGACTGGCGAGGAACCGGTCAACAGGCCTAGAGTTTTGTCGCTGGGCCAACTGTATTTTAGGGGACTATCTGGAAAACTCACATAGGTTGTACAGTACAGTAGCAGTGCTGTTACGCTGATTACATCTCAGACCTAGCATTCTGTAGACTCAATCGCACCAGTGATCAAGCTCTACCCTAACCTGCTCAGTGCCAGAACCAGGAATCAAACGCAGCGGAAGGACACCAAAGACCGGCAAACAAGGCAGACTGATTGTTTCCACTCGCCGTATCATTCCTGTTGCTGCCTGACGCCGAAAGCAAACCAAGACGCCATGCAAAACGAGAGATATACGCAACCCATCCTACTATCAAACCAACCTAAACAGGGGAATCGTCGAGGTAAAAGGAACACAGGAATAAAATTGACCCACCAAGCCCTCATATCGCCGACTGAGCAAGGCAGAATAAGAGAACACGCTGCAAAGCAAGACTGGAAGAGAGATAACAACGACTAACCACCCCAAAAAGCATGCTCGTTCCATGTTCCTGCCCAACTTTCCAACCGATATATTCACAAACTCAATCTCCCTCCTCAACGTTATCATTAGCCGCCAGGATCATACGCTTCACTTTCAATCCCCACCTTTCGCCATCATAACCCTAGCATTAGCCCACCCACCTACGACTTCTCCGCATGCCCGTCATTCAACAACATCTCGAGCACAATCTGGCCGCCCGGAATCTCGGGATGGCTCATGCAGATCTTGACCGTCCCCTTCGAATCATGCTGCTGCGGCATCATACCCGCACCCACGCCGAGCCCGGTAACGCCAGAAGAAGCGGCCGCCACGCCGCCGGTAGGTCCCCTAAAGCCGTAATCCAGGCAGCGCACGTCGCGCCCGGCAATGATCTGCCTGAGCCTGCCGTTCTCCGCGTTCCTGACCTCGACGTAATCCTCGTTGAATAGTAGGAGGTACTGGCCAAACATGGTCGCGGCCTTCGCCTTCTTCTGCTTACCCGAGTACTCCATGATGAGGGTGCGGCTGATCTCACCGTGCTTGTCGACGTACACGGCGCAGTCCTCGTAGGTGAGAAGGAACTCTTGGTCGTTGAGCTTGAACATGCCCAGAGGGTTGGGGTCCTTGATGCGCGAGGCGATGTTGCCGAGGGCCGGCTGGCCGAGGTCGCGCGGAATGGACTGCGTGACCTTCTTGTCCAGCGTCAGGAGCTCGAAGCCCTTGGTCGTAGCGACGGCGATGTATGTTTGGAAGAGGTTGAGCGAGAAGCACTCGGTGGGGATGTAGAACTCGTCAAAATCGCGGAAGGATTCCGTGCTACCTGGCGCGCCGCCGCGACGGCCACCAAAGAGGCGGGATTTTTTCTCCGTGGCTTTCTGGAAGACGGGCTCTAAGACCTTGAAGGTGTTGTGCATTCCTTCCTTGCGCTTGTAGAAGAGGAGCGTGCGGTCCTTCATGCGGGCTGTGGCGAAGAAGGCGACATCCTTGGCGAGACGCTGAGGTGCCCGGCGGGGGTTGTCGTGGGATGGTGCCGGGAAGGTGGATACGGGCGCGACGACGTCGAGCGGGTAGGAGATCAGAGATCTGTCCGCGATCAGGAGACAGACGGAGAATTCCTCCAGGACAGCAATCTGAGTGACCTTGCTGATCTGGACGGACCTTGTCCACCCGCGGGGATTGGATGACTCGGAAATATAGACGCCGTAGTCGGTCCCGATGGCGGTGACTGACTTGCCGAAGGACGTGAAAGAGCACGCGCAGTTGACGGTAGCTCTGCACACCGGCGGCGGGCCCCGGCCCGGGCCGTACACCTGTTCCATCTCCCGGATGGCTCTGTCTAGGGGCGTGCCCCTGATGGACACACTGGGCTGCCTGCCGAGCAGCGAGGTGGAATCATAGGCGAAACCGCCGTCCGAAATGACGCGGAGACGGAAGGGTTCAGCATTCTGTGCATGCAGCGCTCGGGCGTGTCTGGTTTTTGCCTCGATGATGGCCGAACACCACGCGGCACGTTCCTGGGCGGAAGATGCATAGAGCGTGTATATCTCGTGGCCCAGATGCTTGATCTTGAACGGGTAGATGATCTTACCGTCATCGCCACCTGACGACGTGAGCCGAGAGACAGTGGTTAACGATCCAATGGAAGAACTAGTCCCTGTGTGCTCAATTCCAGGCCGCTCGCTGCCATTAGTAGCTACTTTGTTGAGCTGGGTTCCAGAGCCGGTTGCAGCAGTAGTCCGCGTCAGCGGGGCCGTAAGACTCTTTTGCTTTGCGACGGGGTCGTCATTCATGCTCTCCAGGAAGAGTAGCGGCATAGGAATCGGCTAGGTATGATTAGCTTATCGGCAAAATATCCACATCCTCTACGATAGCGTACCTCTTTGGACACGTCGTATTTCTTATCGCTCCTCCCATCCTTCGAGGGAATGGCTTTGGCCAGGATGAAGTAGTGGTCAAAAAGTAGGGCATGCGTGTCCACCCAGCGGACACCTTTCGAGCCCTGCCTCTGGAGCTCGCCCTGTTTAAGCAGTTCTCGTCCTAGGTGGTCGAGATTCAAGACGGATTGAAAACCAGGTCGCAGGACCAGCATGGTTTGCAGCTCAAGCAACTCGACCTTCTTGGTCATCTCGGCCACCTTCTCGTCGCACTCGTGAGTGACCCTCTTGATCTCCTCTAAGGCCCTTTCGAGGTTGGTCTTTTCTTCGCTCTCTCCCGGCATGTTCTTCTTTACCGTCTCTAGAAGTAGACCGTACCGTTGGAGCCGGGTGATCGGTGCCTTCACGAACGTCGTCCACTCGAGGCGCTTTGACCGCTTGTGGTCCCGGACCACGTCCAAGAACTGGCGGAACAGCAGATTCCTGGCCGCCTCTTTCCGGATCAGGTACGAGGCATACGGGAACGAAGAGCAGTACTCGACATATATCGGTCTGGCTTTCCGGATCCACTCCCGGAACAGGTCGCTGAAGCCAACGATCCAAGGACCCTGCTCCTGTTGACGGTATTTAAGCTGTGCAAGCAGGTGCTCCTTGTTGATTTGCTGCACAGCATCGACCTTGCCGAACACGGCATCGAGGAACTTGTCCATCCGGTTCGCAGCAATGATGGGTGGTTGCCAGGCTCGGAGCCAATCTCTGTATAGTAGCCGTAGAACGTCGAGTTGATTCATGAAGTCCTCCTCGCCCGTAACGATCTCGTGCAACACGTTCTGCCTTTCCACCTCTTTTTTGTGCTTGCTTTTCATTTCTTCTATCGTCACGCCGTGGAAAGTAGCCCAGTCCGGAGCCACGACATCTTCCTCGGACAGCATATTGTCCAAGTTGACCTTCTTTAATGTCCTCCCGCAGTGATACGAATAGCACCTCACAGGGATGCCATTATCATGCAGCCTGGGCACGATCCCTTCGTCCTCGTGTAACTTCGGAGCATAGCACCCGGAACCGGTGAGCTGCCAGAGCACGCCCGAGAGCGCTCCCGCTCCGAACTTGACCCATTCTTCCTCGGGGATTAGAATGCCGGCTGCGAACATCGAGTCGACAACCTTGGCACTCAGTGACTCGGCATCGGCGACGTTCATGGTTGGAACCTTTGCGCAGAAGAGCTTGAGGACACCTTCTTCAATGGTCTTTCTCTTCAGGTCCGGCTCGCCCTCCGCCATTTCACGAATCCAAGCGGTGATACCACTGAGAGCCCATGGCTCTATGCAACGCTTGATGTCGGCTGCGGTCAGTTTGGAAGGCACAAACTTTTTCCTTCTGCCCGTGGGCAGAGTAATCATATCGTAAGCGGCCAGTGACGATGTTGTCGTTGCCTCGTAGCCCTCGTACACCGATCCTTGCTGGTATGTTTGTGGGGGGGGCTGAGACATGTGCTTCATGAGCCGTTTGCGCTCCTCAGCTGCATCTGTCCTGGATCTCGCAGGGGCCTGCACGGGCGGTGTGTTGCTATGGCTCGAGAGAGATATCGACCTCTCGACAGGCGGCTGGCTGGCATTCTGGCCTGGGTACATCTCGTGATTATCGGGAGGGTAGGGAAGTCTCGACTCTGAGCTCAGGGAGTAGGTGTGAGAATATGCAGTCCTACTCGATGCGTGGGTTGAGAGGAGCGAGCTGTTCTGTGTTCCCGGGGGAAGAGCTGGCAGGGGCCGGTTTGAAAGACCGGGGTGCCAAAACATCTGATCGTAAGGATAGTCCTCTTTGGAAGGCGAGTCACTGCTCTGCCGGGAATGGACCGATACCCGCTCATCGCCTTCGTCGAAGCTCAAGCGGTGGTTTTGCGGGGGGAGGAGGCCACCTGTGCCTCCGTAGTCCACGGACACTTCTGAGAAGGGTGGGTATTCAGTTGTTTGGCTCTGGGGAGTCGGCAGAGGTCGCGGGCCTTCATTAGTCGATGCCGTCGCCGGCGGAGACCCGACTTCGTTTCCATATTGCAAGTTACCAGCATAACCCCCTCCGTACATCCCGAGATCCATCCCGCCGTAGTCGCTGTCCGTACTCGCTTGCTCTTCAGCAGGCGGGGGAAGCTGAGGTGTGGTCTGCGTCGGCGCGGTGGGGGGTTCCATATATGCCGGAAACGTTATGCCGCCGAACCTACGATCATCCATGTCATCCTGCATCGCTAGCAGCCCAGCGGCACCTTCAGGATCGCTCTCCTCAGAATCCCAGTTGTAGGTGGTTGAGATCTCGGTGTTGTTCAATGTCGAAGACGCGCTGGACGGGTACCGATTCACTCCTTGGTCGGACCTAGAGTGGGACGAGGTAGAATTATACCGTCGCGCCTTGTCTAAGCCATCCTCCGACGCAGTGCCATTGGTAGTCAGAGGTCGCTGACTATGCGACGATACCCCCAGATCCGAGACAATATCCTGGATTAAGCTGTCTTGAGTGACTTGAAGGTCGGTATCTGCCCGACCATTAGTTGCCCAATTAGGCTCCTCCGGCAAATCGTCCATCGGGCGACTGGGGAGCGGGGCGTTCGTCGGGTGCCTCTGGAGTTGGGGAGAACGGGTTGGTGGGGACGGCATCGGCGATGTTTGCGAGCCGGACCGAGACGCTCGGTTGGCGAATGAGTTCGGATCCGGCTGGTAGTTCGGCCCAACGGGTATCTGGGAGTGCACTGGATAAGGCGCTTGCGCGCTCGATGCAGATTGGGAGGGGCTTGGGACACCGGCGCCATTAGCAGCATAGGACCCCGAGTACTGTTGAGCACCGTAGGTTGCCGAGTATGTCGGCTCATACTGCTGTGAACCTGCCGACATCGCCGACGGCGCGTATTGTGGGCTGTGAAGCGCCGGCTCATAACCCCGCGGAGCCGAAGGAGTCGTCGCCGAACTCGGTTGTGACCCGCCGTAAGTAGAGGCCGGCGCGGGCGCGTAGGCCGTGGAAACATGGGGGGCTGTTGGCGAGTTGTAGCCGCCATAGCTGTAGCTGTTGTACCCGGCAATGGTAGAATGCCTCTGGGGGGAAACAGCGCTGGTATTTGCATACGCGGCCGGATTGTATGCTTGGGGAGTGTAGCTGGCCTGGGGAGAAGTGTAGGTGGGGCTTGCCGAGGGCGTGTACCTCGGGCCAGGATGGTAAGGGAGAGAGGTCGACTGTGACCGAGCAAAGTGCTGAGGGTTGTATGTCGTGTGCGATGGAGGCGGGGGTGGGACCTGGGCCGTGTACTGGCGCTGATAGCCAGCGGCAGCGGCATGCTGGGGGATGTAGCTTGCGCGGCTCTGGGGCGGCTGCGGATCTGTTGTCGGGCTGGTGATGAAGAGCTCTTCCTCGGCCCTACCAGTGCTCCCCGTGTAGAGAGGTTGCGGCCGCGTGGCGGCTTGGTCGAAGAAGCTGGAATCGTCGCCGTCGTTGAAGCTCGGTCGGCGCGCAGGATATGCGCTGGGGTCCTGCTGCCCCGATGCTGGGATGGAGTATTGCGCGGGCGGCACATGGCCGTACCGACGCGAGTCGTCACCGCGAAATGACATGATGCGCAGCTTAAGTACGGAGAGCGATGGTATGCGAACGCCCGGGAAAGGGAGTTGGCGGGGTGGCGGCCGACCTGACTTTCGAGCGCAAGTCCCCGGACAAGTGGCAGCTGTGAGTTTAGGCTTGACCTGTGGGTTCGCGGGGTAGCGGTGGAGCGGCTCTGCACAGAACGCGGTGGTCTGGCTTAGGAGTCAATCGCCAACCTCATGCGCGGCGGCTCGCAGCACGAAAATCCTCTGTGTACTCAAAAAAGGAGCGATGAGGTCGACGGGTCGTCAAGACATGGGTCGGCTCGCCGTGCCGGCCGAAGGAAAAGTGATTGTGTGAGAGTCGCCGTTGCAGGGTCCGGGGTCTGTGGAGCAGGTCGGGGACCTACGACGTATCGTTTTAGCGACCAGGCAGACGCTGTCGGGATCACGAAGTTCGGCAAAAGGTCGTGTGCAATTTCCCAACGATGCTAGGGTCGGAGTCTCGCTGGTGTCCCCGTCGTCGTTGCCCGCAGGACTCGGTTGTGGGATATCTGAGACAGCGATATGTGCTCGAGCGGTTGACGTGAGCCCAACTTGGGTGGCAGTCAAGCCACATCCCGAGCCGGAAATGTTTCGTTAGGCTGGGCGTACGGCGCTCTGCGGTGGGGTTACCAATCAGGCGCAGCAGGCCAAGACAGAAACTCGGTGCTAAGTCAAGGGAGGCAATCCCCACGGTAGGTTGTCCTTGCGAAGTAGGCATCACAAATCGGGATGGTTGAGACGAAACGGGCAAAATAAGGTTTTCGGCCAATTGAGCCGGAACTGCTCTTGCCGTTGTTCTTTGTGAGACGATTGCAGCCCATCCTTGGCCCGTCTCACAATGACTACCTGGACGCAACTCTACAGAGGGCGGCCAAGTGGCAGGGTTGCTTGGTTGTAGCCCTTACGGCCCGGGGCCCTCGAATCACGACGGACAGCGGTGGGCTCAGCTGCCGGGTCTTCCTGTCGCAAGCCTCGCTAGGCCAATCGCTAAACTCCGTCTTGCCGCGAGCAGCTGACGGATACGCCGATGTTGGGAATCGCCGGTGCTACTTCGACTTGTCGCACATCTGCAGCCTAGAGCGTGAGGCAGGCGACCTGCTATCGGCTAGCTGGTACATTTCATTGGCCACCACCCTTCATTGCTACCAATGAGCTGAGGGAAACAGAGCTTATTGGCTTCAGTACGGGCGTATCTAACACGATGTCATTGAGGAACACTACAAGCCGGATACATGCATCATTTCTTACTACCTACTGTACCTAGGGGCACATTGTCAACAGCTAAACATGCTCTGTGCGGAGGTGCGGGCTTTCCATCCTTGCTGCACAGCTCGGCTCTTGACAGTGACAGCTTGTGATGTGACTTCGTATCAGCCAGAGCTCGGTATCCGAAGAGGCCAAAAGGAGGCAAAAGAAAATCGCATACAATGTTTGAGCCAACTTTCACTGTTTCGCCAAGAGGCACCCGGTTGCAGTACCGCACGCTGCAGGTTTCGGGTTCTGCGATTGTTCGTGGGGGCGCCACTCTTCAACATGAAGAAGGTATGATGACGGCAGCGGTGCGGGGTCGTGGAATCTCCCAGAGGCCGAATCCGCTGCGTGCTCTCGTCATGTCTACAGCCCCACCTCACAGCGAGCGATCCTCGGGCTTCCGAGCTTTCCCCTCGTAGCTGATCCATCGTTTTCCGTTTTTCCCTTCAAGTGTCGCTCGCCTCTCCGAAGAGTTCTCACAGTTCAATCAATTCGTCAAACCCTTCCAAACACGCCGTTTCTCACAAGTCGTCGCCAAAATGGTCAAGGCTGGTAAGTGAAATGTTTCCAGATGTGCCCCGCCACCCAAGCTCGTGCCCCACGGTTCGGGAGATGCATCCAGGGTGACGACGGTTGAGAGGGCTCGATTAGGAGGGCTCGTCATCCAGCAGGTAACCTTGAGGGGCACTTTATCATTACTGGGCGAGCCAGCAAGGTTCTAGAAATCGAGGCCCTGCACCAGGCGTTCGCAGAGGCGATTGAAACCCCCCCCAATCGAGTCATTTGCTAACATGCTCGTGCCCTAGTCGCTGTCGTCCGTGGGGACTCCAAGATCACCGGCTCCATCGTCTTCGAGCAGGAGTCCGAGTCTGCCCCAACCACCATCACCTGGGATATCACTGGCCACGATGCCAGCGCCAAGCGTGGCATGCACATCCACACCTTTGGTGACAACACCAACGGCTGCACTTCGGCTGGCCCGCACTGTAAGTACCCTTGGTAACTACCTGGCATAAAGGCTGCAGCACTGAAGCTAACTCGGCTTCCCGCAGTCAACCCTCACGGCAAGAGCCACGGCGGCCCTTCGGATGAGAACCGCCACGTTGGTGACCTCGGCAACATCGAGACAGATGCCCAGGGTAACTCCAAGGGCACCGTGACCGACAAGCTCATCAAGCTCATTGGCCCTGAGAGCGTCATTGGCGTATGCTCCCCAATACGTGAGGCTGTTTTCTTGTTGCTAACTCTCATCAGCGGACTGTTGTCGTCCATGCCGGCACTGATGATCTCGGCAAGGGGGGCAACGAGGAGTCGCTGAAGACTGGCAACGCCGGCCCCCGCCCCGCCTGCGGTATGATACTCCCATGACCACTTTTTTCTTGCCTTTATCTCGATATCTTCTTGAGGCTGAGCTAACGGATGCTCAGGTGTTATTGGAATCTGCCAGTAAACTTCCCAACCCACCTTCGGTCGAGGCCGCAATTACCGTATCGAAGAGGGCGGTGGGCTAGCCCAGAAAAAAAAAAAGGTTAGAAATACGAGGGTGACAAACAATGTTGTTCTCCTGCTGCCATCCAGTGTTATCTAGCAACAAGAGCAATACGGCACCGGTTCGAATTAACTTGAAGAGCAGCTAGTTGATGTTCGGCCTGGGAAAGTTCCACCGTTCGAGATCTTCAATGCGATGACGGCATACCGTAGTGCGGGGTATTGCAGGGACAGTGCCACAAATATATCAGCCCCAGCCTGTACCATGCAACAGTATTGAACCCCTGGGGTTTTAAATCTTTCGCAACTCCCGCTTCCCTGGTTGTTGCTCTCGACACCGTGTTTGTTCGACGCCTTGCTGTGAACGCCCAAGTCAATCCCGGAATGGAAGCGGGAACCTGCCCAAATATCTCGAGTCCTCGAGTCTGTATACAGGCCTAAGCCCCTAGATTGATTGGGGATATCAGTGTCAGAATAGGAAGTACAGATAAAGAGATGAAATCCGCGGTTCAATCAAAAGTGTGACAGCCAACTCGAGTGAACACTTAAGCCACGCACAATAAGCCGGTATTTTTGCGAGGGCAGTTTCATGTGTCATGGTGGAGACGGCAGCGTCCAGTCTCGATTAGGGGGTTGGTTGCCGCCTCCGCCCCCCTGAATCTTGTCCTGGGGAAAGCTGTTCCCCACAATCTGGGCTCCAATTAATCGTGAAAGCTGTCAAAAAGGACCACATTCCACCTCCTCTTGAGCTTGTGATAGTCAGGCCCCCTTGTCTCACAGAACAAAATATCGTCAAGCTTTCCTTTCCTTTCCGTCTAGGCCGCGTTCACCACGGTATGTATCTCCATTTTCTTCTATTCGGTGGTTTTACGCTTCCATTCAGGCTACTTGTTCGGGCTCGGTGGGGAGCTGCCGCGAGAACCGTGATGGCAAGCTGGTCCAGCACTTCGGAGTACCACAGCGCCGTCTTTGCCTGACGCTAACCTAGCCATCCCCAACTGCCTTCCCCTTTGCCATACTTGAAATATAGATTCCTCTTGACACAGCAAGTCGCTCAGTTCCCGGCTGATCGTGCGGCTGGGGATAACTACGTATGGCTCAGCTGACCGACGTGGATAGAGGCCGCATCCTAGACTTTCCACAGCGTTCGCCCCTTCGGTCCGGTTCCTTCGCCCCAATTCCCATTTTCATCATGGCCAAGAGCTTCCTCGCCAATGTCAAGTCGGTGCTCAGCGGAGACACCCTGATCCTCACCAGCCCGAACAACCCCGCAGCCGAGCGGACATTGTCGCTTGCCTATGTTTCGGCTCCCCGGCTGAGTAAGGATGGCGACGAACCCTTTGCCTTCCAGTCGCGCGAGTTCCTGAGGAACTTGACCGTTGGGAAGCCCGTTAAGTTCAGCGTCTCGTGTAGGTGGACATCCTCGCAAGCCTACCATTCAGACTGCACATGTATCCCAAGGCTCATACTTAGCTGTCCTTTAGATACGATTCCGAACTCGGGTCGGGAATACGGGACCGCAGTCCTTCAGGATGGAACCGAGCTTCCAGAGGCGTCAGTCAAGGCTGGCTGGGTCAAGGTTCGGGAAGATGCTGGCCGAAAAGAGGAGTCCGAGGAAGTGCTCGACAAGCTCGACAAGCTCAGGGGTTTAGAGACACAAGCCAAGGACGAGGGCAAGGGTCTGCATGCTGGAACCGGCGGTGTTATTGAAGTTCAGAACGATCTCGGCGGTCCCGAGTTCATGAACGAATGGAAGGGTAAGACAGTAGACGGGGTTATCGAGCGTGTCATCAGCGGCGACCGCTTGCTCGTGCGCCTACTCCTCAAGGAGAAGAAGCACTGGCAGGTCATGACTTTGATCGCTGGTATCCGCACCCCCGCAACCGAGCGCGTCAATCAATCGAACGGCCTGACCCAGCCAGCCGAGGAATATGGCAACGAGGCACGTGCTTTTGTCGAGCAACGGCTTCTCCAACGCCAGGTGAAGATCAAGATTGTCGGTGCCAGCCCCCAGGGCCAGCTCGTCGCCGCCGTCCTTCACCCCCGCGGAAACATTGCCGAGTTCCTCTTGCAGGAGGGCCTTGCACGCTGCAATGACTTCCACTCCACGATGCTTGGCAATGACATGGCTGCCCTGCGAGCTGCCGAGAAGCAGGCCCAAGCCGCTCGACGCCGTCTGCACAAGGCCTTTGTCGCGAAAGCTACGGACACTAAAGAGAGCGATGCGACGGTTGTCAAGATCATCGGCGCCGATACCATTATTGTTCGGAACAAGGCCGGGGCTGAGAAGAGGATTAGCCTGAGCAGCGTCCGCGGCCCTCGTGCCGGAGAGGCATCCGAGGCACCATTCAGGGACGAGGCCAAGGAATTTCTGAGAAAGAAGCTCATTGGCAAGCACATCCGTATTTCTGTCGACGGGACCAAGGCCGCCACCGAAGAATTCGAGGCCCGCGATGTCGCCACAGTCATCCAGGGTGGCAAGAACATCGGTCTGCAACTCGTGCAAGAGGGTTACTGCTCGGTCATCAGGCACCGGAAGGATGACACCGATAGGGCTCCCAATTACGATGAGCTGCTGGCAGCTCAGGAGACGGCCAAGGAGGAGAAGAAGGGCATGTGGTCCGGCAAACCGCCCAAGGTGAAGCAATACGTCGACATGTCGGAGAGCGTCCAAAAGGCCAAGATTCAGCTGTCAACTCTTTCGCGGCAGCGGAAGGTCCCCGGGATTGTCGATTTCTGCAAATCCGGCTCTCGCTTCACCATCCTGATCCCGCGCGAGGGTGCCAAGATTACGCTGGTCCTCGCCGGTGTTCGTGCGCCTCGCGCTGGGCGGACTCCTCAGGAGAAGGGAGAGCCCTTTGGACAAGAGGCCTTGGATTTGGCTAACAGGCGTTGCAACCAGAGGGATTGCGAGATTGACGTGCATGACATCGACAAGGTTGGCGGCTTCATTGGTGATCTCTATGTGAATCGGGAGAGCTTTGCCAAGATCCTTGTTGAGGAGGGCCTGGCTTCTGTGCACCAGTACTCTGCTGAGAAGTCGGGTAACGCGACCGAACTCTTGGCTGCTCAGAAGCGTGCAAAGGAGGCCAGGAAGGGAATGTGGCACGACTGGGACCCGTCTCAGGACGCCGAGGAGGAGTCAGAGGCCGCTCCTGCCGAGTCATCAGTGGATGCTTCGACGACGATCGAAAAGAAGCCCGAGGACTACCGGGACATCATGGTTACCAATGTTGACTCGAATGGCAAGATCAAGGTCCAAGAAATTGGCAAGGGTACGGATGCACTAGAGGCCTTGATGGAGCAGTTCAGGCAGTTCCATCTGAACCCCACGAACAGCGCAACCATCAAGGACGCGCCCAAGGCGGGAGACTATGTAGCGGCCCAGTTCTCAGAAGACGGCGAGTGGTACAGAGCCCGCATTCGCTCGAACGATCGCGCCGCCAAGGTGGCCGAGGTTGTCTACATTGACTACGGCAACTCGGAGAAGCAGCCGTGGTCCAAGCTCCGGCCGCTTAACCAGCCCCAGTTTGCCGTTCAGAAACTGAAGCCGCAAGCTGTGGACACGCAGCTCTCGTTTGTTCAGCTTCCGGCGTCGCCCGACTATCTCAGCGACGCCATCAACTACCTCTACGAGCTCACCGAGGGCAAGCGGCTCGTCGGTAGTTTCGACTACGTCGACGCCAAAGAGGGGCTGAGCTATGTTACCATCTTCGACCCCAAGGCCGAGGGCTCCAACAAGGTCACCGAGTCGATCAACCGCCAGATGGTCCTGAATGGGCACGCCCTGGTCGCACGTAAGCTGAAAGCATGGGAGCGGAGCAAGGTCTTCGAGCCTGTGATCAAGAACCTGAGGGAGGCTGAAGCTGAGGCGAAGGAAGGGCGTCGTGGTATTTGGGAGTACGGTGATATCACCGAGGACTAGATATCGGAGAGAGAGTATTCTGAGGGGGGTAACCAAGGATATGAAAAACGGGAAACGGGGGGCCGGTTCGGCTGCTTGCATATCTCTGTCCTAAGTTCATGATACTGGGGTGGGTAGAATCAAAAGCGCTGGATTTACGATTCGAATCACGAGATGTTGACATGTTCAATGCGTGCGGCACATTCCGGTTCACCTTTGTCCGCGGCCGAGGAGAAGGAGCTAGTGGATAGCTTCTTCCCGGCTATTTAAGGGGTGGATCCCGCACGCACTTGCCCAATCATGCAGTGGGATGGAGCACGCCTCGTCGTGGGACCACGATTGTCGCGGCTGAGTAAGAGCTTCTGTGGAAGTTTGAGACCCAGGATCGGCGACATGTCGGAGCTTTGTCAAAGCTCAAGCGGGCATCGCGGTGTTTGGTCGGAGAGCAGGTTGCGGGGCGAACGTCAACGTTACTTAACAGGAGTCAGTGGACGCTGGTGCATTAATAATACAGCCTTCTGCAGGCGGTTTTCTTCGGTTTTCTTGACATGCCTTTCAATCCCTCGCTGTACAGTACTGGCATGATTGGCAAATAATGAAAACCTCAAAGGCTTGCTTCTCCTTGATCCGCTGGGAAGTGGGGGTTTTGAAGCTGGGACGGCGGGGAGGGGCGAGGGACAAGGGGGAGGGGGGCGTTATGACGGAGATGCCCCGCTAAAGTCTCGCGGCATATTACCCGCGAGACGTCTCGTTCCCAACTCGAACACAAAAAGTCGTCCCATCGCATTCTTCTATTAAACCTTTTGCAAGATTTGAGAGAAATTTGTTTTTTCCTCTCTGTAACTTAACTGTTTTTGACAAGTACACACCCAACCTCCTTTACATCCAAGCATCTACATCTCTGCCCACCATGGCCAACTCTCTTGAGCAGCTCAAGGCCACTGGCACGGTAGGTGGAATTACCCCGCCAAACCCCTCGTTGGGGTGGTGTCGATGGCTCGGTTGCACCTATTTTGACGCTTTTTGCTGACCGTGTGTTCAATTCTAGGTTGTTGTCAGCGATTCCGGTGAGTCGGACTGGACAATATGCTTTGCAAGAGAGAACCCCGGCTAACATGACGACCCAGGTGACTTTGCCTGTCAGTTAGACCCAGCCTAGTGACGCTCCTCGTGTTTGATTCGACATCTTTACTCACACGGCTTCAGCCATCGGCAAGTACAAGCCTCAGGATGCGACCACCAACCCCTCCCTCATCCTCGCTGCGACCAAGAAGGCCGAATATGCCCCGCTGCTCGACGAGGCAACCGCAAAGGCCAAGAAGGAGGGCGGCTCTATCAACCAGCAGGTTGACTCGGCCCTTGACCATCTCCTCGTGCAGTTCGGCAAGAGGATCCTCGATATCATCCCTGGAAAGGTTTCGACCGAGGTCGACGCCGCTTTCTCCTTCAGCACCAAGGCGTCGGTTGACAAGGCGCTGCACATTATCAAGGCATGTGCTGTCCAGGGCGCAAAGATGCACTAGCTAATACAACACCTTTTCCCACAGCTCTACGAGGCCGAGGGCATTTCTAAAGACCGCATCCTGATCAAGATCGCCTCGACATGGGAAGGCATCAAGGCGGCCGAGATCCTGCAGCGGGACCACGGCGTCAACTGCAACCTGACGCTGATGTTCTCTATCGTGCAGGCCATCGCCGCCGCCGAGGCCGGTGCCTTCTTGATCTCGCCCTTCGTCGGCCGCATCCTCGATTGGTTCAAGGCGGCGACCAAGAAGGAGTACTCCAAGGAGGACGACCCCGGCGTTGCCAGCGTCAAGAGCATCTTCAACTACTACAAGAAGTACGGCTACAAGACCATCGTCATGGGTGCCTCGTTCCGGAATACGGGCGAGATCACTGAGCTGGCAGGCTGCGACTACCTGACCATTTCCGTAAGTGCCCCAGCTTGACACGAGGGTGTTTTGAGCACTGCTGACAACTGCGCTACAGCCCAACCTGCTTGAGGAGCTCATGAACTCGACGGCTCCGGTTCCCAAGAAGCTCGATGCGGCCGGTGCTGCCTCGCTCGACATTCCGAAGAAGACGTACATCAACGAGGAGGCCAACTTCCGGTTCGACTTCAACGAGGACCAGATGGCCGTCGAAAAGCTCCGGGAAGGCATCAGCAAGTTTGCGGCTGATGCCATCACCCTCAAGGGCATTATCAAGGCCAAGCTGCAGTAGACGATAGCATAAGAGGAAAAAAGGGACTCGATTTCGTATGACTTCTAAAACGAGGGAATGCTTTGGACATGGGTAGATTGGTTTATCTATAGCAAGAATGATCACTCGATTGGGCCATATTCCGGGTTATGTGATGCATGTGAAACTGTACTTCCGTACAGGCGCATGCACAATGCTGCAGCTATTGACCGATCAGTCCGAGAAGTACGACTCTTGTGATACCAAAGGAAGATAAATGCGGGCCACCCCGAAAGTGCCCGCTTGTGCTTTGCATTGTTGGATGTGAGAGATATGAGCCGACCGTCTCTACCCGTAGAGCAAACCCGGCAAATGTGACCCAACCAGAACGCCCGAATGCAAGTGGTGATGCAACCCGCATCCCCCAAGAAGCCCTTCCATCATATCAGCATCTGTGCCCACAAATGCATCACATCATCGTACGGTAAACAGGTGAGGCTACCTTGACGACCGATAGACGAAGGGGATGCGTGATGTGTAATCCATCAACACTCCACCTGCTCGATCCGCCACTCTACGCCCCCTTTTTCCGGGCCAACAGCCTCAATGACCAGCGCACTCAGCTGTCGGCCGTGCCCGCAGCCCGAGTCGAGCCCGAATGCGTAGCGTAGGCCTTTCTCTTTGATCTTCTGTTTTTGTTTCTTCTTCTTTTTCTTCTTCTTCTTCTTGTTCCCCTTAGAAGAGTTGGGGTCGTACTCGGAGATGTCGACCTCGAGATCGGCTTGGAGGCCGGACTTGGCGTCGTGGCCGTATATGGCCAGGGTTGTTGCTTGGGTGTTGGGAAGGAGATGGTTTTGATAGCGGTTCCTTTACGAGTTTTGCGGTGGTTAGGCGTGGGGGTTTGATGGATGGTTTGTGGTTCGAAGGGAGGGGGATAAGAAAAAGACGTGAGGTGAGAGGAGAGGAGGGGCGGGGAGTAAAGGGGAAAAGGCGAGGGAAAACGGATTTGCGAAGGGTATCAATGAGGTTTAGGTGGTAGTGATGGGGCGGAAAGAAGGGGGTCCGAGAAAGAAACGAAACGGAAGAGACATACCAGGCGTGACTCCATGGCTCGCCGTCCCGGCCGTCGATGGGCACGACTGGGGTGTCAATGTCGACTTCTCCACCACCTCCTCCTTCTTCTTCTTCGTTGTCGTCGTCGTCGTTGTCGTAGCCATCACTATCATCACCCTCGCTCTCGGCCCGTCGGCTCTTGTCCTTGCCCGAGTACACCAAGGTCCGCATGTTCATCACCGCCCACGGGTCCTGCTTCTCCAGCGGCAGACCCGGCACTAATCCGCCGTGGACGACTACGATAGTCCCCGCATCGAAGGGCGGTGACGTCGCATCGGGAAGCTGCGAGATGCGGAGGATAATGGGGAGTTCCTTGAGCCACCCTAGCTGGACGCGGGAGAGCGACTTGGCTACTTGGCGGGCGTGGTCCTTTTTGCGGGAGATTTCAGCCTCGCCATCTTCACTGCTCCCGTTGTCGGCGCCAGCATCGTCCTCATCCGCCCCCTCGCCATCAACCGATATGCGGCGCATCGTTTTTGCAGCTGCCAACACCCTGTCTTCGTGGTTTCCACGCACCGCGCTCGCCCCAACCTTCATAGCCAGCTCGATCACACCGCGACTGTCGGGGCCCTTTGTGATCATGTCGCCGGCCAGAATGAGGTGGTCGCCATCCTTGTGGTTAAAGTCTATTTTCTGGAGGAGCGCCTTGAGTGGGCCAACGTTGCCGTGCACGTCGCCGACTACGATTAATCTCTTGCCATATTTCTTCCTTCCGCCTGGCCCGTCTATGGGGGAAGGTGGCGGGCAGGCCGGGATATACTCCCGAGGAAGGTCTCGGATGAGCATAGGGGGGCTATCCTTCAATGGCGGGTGCTCGTTAGTCCCGTACGCCATTTTCAGGCCTACGACTGTGCGCCCCATTCCCTGCTCATCACCGTCGCCGAGCGGCATCTGTAATAGCTGCGATCCATCCCCTGCAGCTTGGAGGTCATGGTGCGGCGCCGGCGCCGTTTCTGGTTTCCACGATGTCATCCCAGGGCTCCTCTGGGGCTCAATTGAATAGCTCAACCGTTGTATGCTAGCGAGCTGGTTCAGCCCCGGGACATGGCCTGTGAAGAGGCATAGCGTTAAGAGAGATAGCCCTCCGAGAAAGAAAAGGAGGAAAAAGCGAGGTAGCCTGTGGTGGCGAGGAAGGACGCGGATGACTTCATCGGGGGCCATTGCCGTGTGGTGCCGCGTTCAAAAAAAACCCTCTAAATACGCGAGAACACGAATCGCCAGCAGAGGATCGTCACGGGTCTGCTAAGACAAGGGAATGCAACATTGCCCATGTTGATGTTCATTGGGGTTTCCGTACAAATGTGGAATCGGAAACATTTGAATAAAGAACATCAAGTAGCTATTATCCTCTAACCCAACAATATTCCGCGACTGACTACGCCGTCGTCATGCTGCGGCGAACTAACCTAGGGATCCGTGCCCCGGGCTTTGTCTCCGACACCGCTTGGCGTGGGCTGGCCGCGAGGTCGGGACTTTTGCAGGGCAGTTAGTCAGCCCTGAAACTTTGAGCAGCGAGGACGGTTGCAACTTTAGCCCAACCTGCTACACGCTACCGAACCTTTGAAGTTGTTGATAATTTTCATCGGATTGCTAATCCCGCCAAATATGCGACACCAAATCCAACGGACTATGAATGAATTGGGGATTCATCATACACGGTAGTATACATGCCCGCCGTTCTTCCAGTTGGCCGAGGTCCATGGCCTCGGCGGCGAGCCAGACCCATCTGAGAGACCTCGGAGACGCAGTTTCCAAGTCGGTGGAACGCCTGATTGCGGTCCACCCGTGGGACTTATTGCCGCACTTGATTTCACCCTAGATCCAGGGAATCAGAAAGGTAGCGTGCCCACGCGGCAGCACCTCGATCCCCCCGGCTCGCCGGTATCGTTTCTTGTCATGACTTTGTCGCTTTGTCGGAAGCCGCTACAGCCGCCCGGTATTTCTCATTCTCCACTTCCCTCCAATCCTTGGGTTCTTTGTTGTTACCGTCCGTCTCGCCCCTTGTGCCCGCAAACGCCGACTTCCCCGCGTACAGCTGGTATCCATCGCCCGTGCTTTCTGTCTGCTCCAGTTGGCGGAAGGAAATGGGCTGGTTGCCCCTAAACCGCTTCCGCATATCAATCATGCCGCGACGGCACTCGCCGAAGCCCTTCCTGAGCTGCTGGCACTTGGTAGGCAGGGTGTTGACGAGGGGCTCGCGCAGGCACTCGGCGGCTGTGTGTCGCTGCACCATAACACACTCGGATTCCTGGAGGCATTGCGCCAGCGCGGCTCCTTCAGACACGGTTAGTTATTCTCAGATCAACCAAGGGGTTCTGCAAGAGAGCTGCGCACGTATGTCTTTACATGAGCTCGGCATTGTCGTTGGGTGTAGCTGCTGCAAGTCAGTGCTGGGAACTCGGTGGATGCGATGGCTGTGAGAATTGGCAGGCTTCGAATGATCACCATGAGCTCGGGCCGCGAAGGGGTCAGGGCTCCGTGGTTCGTTGCCGATTGGCCCTTGCCGGTAGGGCCCATAGCGGCATTGTGTGGTGGAAATTACCACATTAAGGTACTATAATTATACGATGCCTTACTATGGTGTCTTGCCTCGCACTCAATCTAGTCGGGGAAGACAGCCGCAGCAAACCTAAAGCGACAACGGGTACTATACATGCGGCTAGATGTCCAATCCCAATCACTCCCTGCAGGTGTGTGCTTCTAGAAACACAGAGAGGCACGCGCAGCCAACGTGAGGCGGGCACAGCTGACCAACGGTTTTGCATGTGACCAGTGACATCACGACGCTTCGTTTCACCTTTCCCCCACTGCCGGGCCGTTTTGACATGGGGGCTTGATCAACGGGTCTGGAGCTTCACCCTGATATATACCAGTATTCCGAGATGCCTTTTGCCCTCCGCATACCTAGCTTGATCCACCATCGTTGACAAAAGGGGGCTTTGCAGCGTGCGAGCTCCCTGCCCGACATCTCAAACAGAAGAGCACCAATGAGGAGGTAGAACCTCGCGGGAGCTGCCAAGATGCCTGTCCCGTTCCTTGGGCGACTCAACGTGTGAGACACAACGGCGCCTTGCATCTCCTGTGCCTACACCCTTGCTAATGTTACTCACCCGCACACAGCACCGAATATACCGCCCTCGTCGGGTCGTTCTTCCTCGTGGGACTCGAGGCCTTTATCCGCATCTTCACTCTCGCGCTACGTGAGGTCTCCTTTTGCTCGATAATCCTCCTGCAATCTATCCGGCTGACACCACACAGCGCCATGGCTGCTCGAGCTCTTCTACGGCATATCCCGGCGTCTGTTCAACAGGCTAACGACTCCGGCACAAAAAAGAGCGGAGCGGAGGCGGAAATGTACGTCTAGCCTAGTCTCTCGCGAAGACCAGAAAACACAGAGTGCTAATGCTGTGCAGCAATCTCGACTTCAATCCGTAACGCCTCCGACTTTGTCGATCTCTGCGCCACATTTGGATACACCGCCGAAGAACATGTCGTACAGACCAAGGATGGATATCTGCTTGGCCTGCACCGGCTGGCATGGCGTAAGGGGGAGGAAGACACTAAGGTCAACCGCGGCCCGAAGAGCGTCAAGAAGCGAGTAGTGTACTTGCATCACGGCCTGCTGATGAACAGCGAGGTGTGGGTTTGCCTGACGGATGAGCAGCGCGCTCTACCGTTTGTTCTCGTGGAGAGGGGATTCGACGTTTGGGTGGGTGTCTTCGAGAATGCACTGGTATGTAATGGACAATACTAACGGCGTCAGCTCGGCAACAACCGCGGCAACAAGTACTCCAAGAAGTCAATCCGCTCCTCCCCCAATTCCATCGATTTCTGGAACTTCTCCATCGACGAGTTCGCCTTCCATGACATCCCCGACAGCATCGGCTACATTCTCGAAACCACGGGCCAAGAATCCCTGTCTTACATTGGCTTCTCGCAGGGCACAGCCCAGGCCTTTGCCAGCCTCGCCGTCCACCCCAAGCTCAACGACCAAGTCAATGTCTTCATCGCCCTCGCCCCCGCCATGTCTCCCGCTGGCCTCTCCAACGGTGTCGTCGACGCCCTGGTAAAAGCCTCCCCGCAAGTTCTCTTCCTCCTCTTCGGCCGCCGCTCCATCCTCAGCTCGGCCGCCATGTGGGAATCCCTCCTCTACCCGCCGCTCTTTACCAAGCTCATCGACCTCGGCCTATCGTTCCTCTTCAACTGGCGCACCCAGAACATCAGCACCTCGCAGAAGCTCGCCGCCTACCCCCACCTGTATTCGTTCACCTCGACCAAGTCGGTCGTGCATTGGTTCCAGATCATCCGGAACAAGTCTTTCCAGATGTACGATGACGATGTGCATCCGCCCTTGCTCTCGCCCCTCTCCTCGCGGAGCAGACGGTACACCAAGGTGGCGCGGTATCCCACGCGCAACATCAAGACGCCCATCGTGCTCGTGTATGGTGGTTCGGACTCACTGGTGGATATCAAGGCCATGATGAGGGAGCTGCCGAGTCAGACGTTGGCAAATGAAGTACCGCACTACGAGCATTTGGACTTTCTGTGGGCGAGGGATGTTGCTGACATGGTGTTTGGGCATGTGTTTGACGCGTTGGAGAGTTTCACGGGGGCGGAGCACACGCGGGAAGAGTATGAGAGGTATAGAGTGAAGAGGGAGAGTTCCGGGATGGGGTTAGGATTATCAGGAATGGCGGGTTTCGCGGGAGGGAGTGATGGGAAAGGGAAGGGTCTGCAGCATATGAGATGGGTGAGTGATGTGAATGATAGCGATGTGAGTACTGCGGTGGGCGGGGGGAGTAATCATGAGGATGACGACGAAGGGGATTCCGTTTCTAGACCGGCCACTGGAACTGCACCGGGTCGGAGCTCGTCGGCGCAGCCTCACGCTCTTCTACAGCAACAACTCCGTCTCCAGGACCGATATGAGACCCAGGCTCACATACCCTCTTCCACCGACGGCTTTCCCGGTGTTTCTCACCCACGCCGCAGCTCGAGGGGCAGCCTGGGCAGTTTTCCGGATGAGCTCGGCGCAGGACAACAGACAAGTGGCACCCCGCCAACGGCGCAGTCTCACGCTTCTCTACCGGTTCGTCACGGTGAAAGAATTATGAAATTCGGCGAGGCGGCAGAAGTGTCTGTGCATGTACCGGCTCGCGGTGCAGAGGCAGACAGAGACCCGAACACCCATCCTGGTGACGCGGGCGTTACCGCAGTTGCTAGGAGTGGCCCGGTTAGTCCATCCTCGACGTCGCCCCTGTCGAGGGAAACAGCTGCTACTGCCAGCAGCAGCACGGTGGCGCCGATACTGCCGAAAAGGAGGAGCACTGGGGGAAGTCAGATGAGTTTGACTGAGTCGATGAAGGGTGGGTTGGTGAAGGGGATCAGTCTGGGAGCTAGTACGTAATTTCTTTATTTCTTCTATTGTTGAGATGTTTGGTTTTGAGGCTGTGCTCTACGGTTGGATGGGAGTTGGCTGCACTTGGGAGTTGTATTGGATTGGGGAGGGATACTGACTTGGCATTCATTTACAGGCAAAGCCGTTGGCGGTATTACAACGAGCGGTGCAGAGGCTGGACTGACTGGTGTTGGGACTGCCCTAGCCGGAAGCCCCGATGGCGGGAAGGAGCCGCAGCTGGGGAGGGCTTCATCGTCGTCGTTGAGGAAGTGACACTCCGTGTAGAAGACAATATTAGAATGCATTGTATCGCATAAAGATTGAAAGATGTGAGCGGTGTGGCGGGTTGAGAGATACATCAGGTACCTTATCCTCGCTTAGATTGGGGAAACTATAAAGGGATGGGAGGAGTTATACAGATTGGGCATATATAGGGTTGTATGTGAATGTGAGAAGTACAGGTCGTCCGTTGTGACCCAGGCATTGTATACTGGGGCTAGGCTAAATAGTTCGCCTTCGGATTAAACTTCGTGGACATGGTAAACATTGTAGCCTCTCATATTACTGCTATGTAGTGCAAAAAGAATCCATGCTAACTCTGTTAACTTACTGTAATCAATATTAAATCCGAAGTCTTCAACACCATGCCCGGCCAGGCAATGCCTAGAAACCAAGAATGGAGAACAAAATGGGTGGGTTAGGAGCGCTTTTTGCAGCTTCCTTTTCCGGTTCTTTGCTGGCTTTCACTTCGTCCGGTGACGATCCCTCATGAAGTTGTGCACCCCAAGCTCATGCATGCCGTTGGGAGAATCTAGCCCACATGCATAAAGGGAAATCCTGAGTCACTAGGGAAGCTTACAAGAACTTACGAGAACCTATCATCCTCGCCTGGTTGTCCAAATTCAAAGACAAAGAACGTGGCCCTCAGCCGCAGATGCCCCTGAATATTTATTCCGTTCGATTGTTTTCTTCTTCTGTCGGCAAAGCGCCGCAGGGCAGGAGATGTTCGTCGTATTCTGCATTTTCACCTCCTTAACGCCCCGTTGCTTCTAATCCCAATCCAGGGGTCATGTCCATCATCACTTCCCGACGCCTTGCGCGGCTGTGGCGGGATGCTCAAATCCACCCGCAGTGGGCGACCACACGACTGTAGGAGTACTTATCTAATCATGTCGTCTTCGCCGATGACAAATTCATCGTCTCCTCGCAGCAGCCACCAACGCATCAGCATACAACACCCCAGGAGGAGCTGCTCCGCAAGATTCCATCACCCAAGCCGGCCAACGCGACGCTCCCCGTCAGCTGGCACGACGATGAGGTTGCTCAGTTGGACACCCGCCGTCAGCAAGGGGGTATTGTCCCATTAGCAGCCGCCCCTCGTGGTATAGCTTGGACGAGCAGGGGGGCTTAGCTGCGGATTTGACAATGGGACCTTGAATTGGGACGCAAGTAGGAACCACAGAGCATCCCCGGTCATTTCGAAACGGGGGGTGACCAGGACGCAGGCCCGTCAGCAAAGTTGACAAGGAGAAGATTGACAAGAAGTTGGGGTGCGGGTTAATTATTGAGTCAAGCAGAAGCGAAACGGTTTCTTCCGAGCTCCTCCCAACATTCCATTTAGTTCCTGCTGTTTAGTTGCGATGCTGCTTCTCGCTCAATTCGGTTTATCTCTTTGTTGTGACTCCTCTTTAGATGGTTTTTTTTTTTTTTTTAAAAAAAAAAAAGAAAACTTGTTTTCACCCGTATGATCTTTAATCATTGAGTAATTGCCAGTGGTATTTGATGCTCATGAAGTTCAATATTTGTCCGATTAGCTCGAGGGGCTTGTTTGAACTTCGCACGCGCTGTATATAGAATCCGATTGAAGCGCAAAGAACATGAGTCGACTCGGAAACAGAATTTGGTCATTTAAGCGACCACCTCTATTGGGTCTACTTGGACACGGCATTGGCCAACAGCTCGGCCGCCCCCGTTGTTGTAGCGGAGGAGAATGTCCCTGCAAGCCCCGTTGCTCTCATCGTAAAAGACCAGTTTTGAGAAAACGCCGCTCAGTAGCTACGGTGATGAGCACAAGCAAACCTCTCAGCTACCGCCTGCTTATTTTATTGATGACCGTGTTGCCTGGTTGAAATCTAGTTCTGGAATCTTGCCCTGTCCTATCCTAACCCATAAAATGTGATTCGGGTTACTGGTTCTCCATAGTTTCAGGGGCGCCATTGAATTGCTCCTCTTTTTCGCCGCAGACCCTCTTCCAAGAGTGCCCACTATTCATCGATCCCACCATGGATCATCAGAAACCTCCATCTTAGTATCTCCCAGGAGGCCGTGACAGCGCCTAAACCTGTTTCAAAACGTCCACAGCCCCCCACCGATCAAGAAGCTTTTTCACAGCCTCAGCAAGTCTGCCGTGGTAATGGGATCATTGCCGCAATGCGCGAGAAGAGGAACGCCTTCTAGGATGTCTGTTTAACCACTTGGGGTTTCTCTGCCGTTTCTTACTATTTTCACTGCTATGCTCATGCCCGTCATCGGCGTCGGAACCTCGTTGTTCTGAAATGATATTCTTGGGGCAGAGGTAGAAGGATACAGGTTTTTCACCTAGTGGGAAATCTCACACGGTTTTCCTGGACAACTAGGTAGTAGAAGGACCGGCAAGCCCCTAGCCAGAGGCATAGCGGAGTAGGAGAAATAATAATATTCTTGGGGGATTTCAGACTTGAAGGCTCCTTACAGGGGAAGTGTTTGGTTGCCGACTTTCCGGTGCTCGGGCCTTTGACCGCTTGTCTTGCCCGGCTTGGGGGCGATTCTGGGACCGAAGACGATGACGGTAGCGGAGCTCTCGGGTACTTCCTCCAGATGGGGCTCTTCTCGGGATGTCTGAAATCGGCGAGGAATTTGCGGAAAATGTATCTTCCGAGGCTTCGGAAGCTTGGAGACTGCCGTGTGCCACGAGTTCGGGGCGACGCTGCTGGTGAAAGCCATGATTCCGATGATTACAGCGACGTGATCGAGCGAGTCCAGTTCATGGCCTCCGCGTAGGATGGCTTGTTCGACCTTCTTGGCGTAAAGCTGCTGGCCCGTGTAGATCAGTTTGAGTGAGGGTTTGAGTGTCTCGATGACTCGGTGGCTCCAATGGCGGCTGATCAGCCGCGACGCATCATCCACTTCGCTTCTCGTGCTTGAATCTACCCTAGCCATGGTGGCCGAGCAAGTGTTATGAGAGGCTCGATGGTGAGAGGACGGCTTTGATGTGGTCTTGTGGTACCGGACGGCGAAGAACGAGTTGGCCGAAGATTGCCGTAAGCATTGTGAATTATTGCGATTAGAAATTGCTCAGCGTTGCCGAGAGCAGTTAACCGCAGGGGATCTCCTTTGTATATATACCGACCAGCCCTGGAAGGCCCCAGGTAACGACCACTTACCTACAGGCTTACTGAAGGCCTGTGGGTGGCCACTATGCCAGGTGCTAGCTGTGCTGGCCCAGAGATGCTTCGAGCTGGAATGGTATCCTGAGAGGTTCAAGGAGGTTGTAGCTACAGTCCTCCCTAAGCCCGGAAAAAGTTTGGCAGACTATCAAACCCCAGGAGGATACAGGCCGATTTCTCTATTGCCTACCCTTGGAAAGCTAATCGAGGCAGTAGCTACAAGGAGGATAACTGAGATAGCCGAAGCCAACGGCCTGCTACCCGATGAACAGATGGGAAATAGGGAACACAGGTCTACAGAACTGGCTATTCGGCTAGTTACAGCCCAAGCCCAGGAGGCTTGGAGATAGAAGGCCACAGCTTCCCTACTACAACTGGACATTACAGGTGCCTTCGACAGAGTCAACTACACCCGGCTACTCGCTACTCTCCGAGACCAAGGCTTTCCCCGGTGGCTAGTCCATTGGATAAGAGCCTGGCTTACAGGCCGCAAAGCGACCCTCCTCTTCGACGGTCAACAAGCCTAGCAGACTAGCATCCGAGCCGGGGTTCCTCAAGGCTCCCCTCTTTCACCCGTTCTTTTTACCCTATATATTGCCTCCCTATACAGGGTACTGAGAGAGAAGCATCCTTATATCAGTCTCGTGGGTTTCGCAGACGATACGAACCTACTAGCCTTCGGAAAGAATCCTAGGACCAACTGCTGGCAGCTAGAGAAAGCTTGGGCAATATGTCTTCAATGGGCCAAGGCCTACGGCATGGATTTCAACCCGGCTAAGAGTGAATTAGTCCACTTCGATAAAGGTCGAACCTACTGGAAAGACGAACTTCGACTAGCCTACAGTCAGGGATTCACTGTAGTAAAGCCAAAACCGAATGCTAGGTTCCTTGGAGTATGGCTCGACTAGAGGCTTAACTGGAGAGCGTATGAGGCTAAGGTAATAGGAAAACTGACAACCTAAGACTTCGCCCTATCTAGGATAGTAGTAAAGACCTGGGGTCCGAACCTTATCTGGGCCCGTGAAGTCTATACCAAGTGCATCCGAAGCGCTATATCCTATAGAGCTACCAACTATTACCTACGTACTCTAGTCGAAGGCAAGCTACGGGGATTAGCGAAGAGACTGATCAAGGCTTAGACCAGGAGCCTCAGGATTGTCGCTAGAGCTTATAAAGCTACTCCGATCAGGAACCTCGAAACCGAAACCTAGGTCCTACCGCTAGATCTATACCTCAACAAGAGACTTGTAGATTTCGAAACCCGGCTATAAACCCCGATTCTACAATCAGGGCAGGGCCTAGAAACCCTACGGCGACCACCAGGCTCTCTAATTACAGAGACCTATAACAAGATCCAAAGGAGGTTCCAAAGAAGAAGACGGGGACGAAGGCCTCTCAATCAACCAAAACCTACGATCATCGAGAAATCCGCTACTACAATCAAACAGTAGATCAGTCAGGGAATCCAAGACCAAAGTCAGAGTGATGGGCAACAACAACTAGAACCAACAGCGGACGAGGCGCTAATCCAGGTGTAGGAAGGCCGTTGGAGACAACAAGTTAGAGACCAGCCTACCAGACTAGCTGACGAAGACCCTCCTGGCACTATCTTCACCGACAAGACCTACAAAAGCACCAAAATCTAACTAAAGCTTAGAGCTCCCTACTGGTTCAAGCTCGCACGGGGGCAATCGGCCTACGAGACTTCCTCTTCAAACAACGAGTCCCAGACTTCTTTACTCCGTACTGTAGATATAGGGAGAGAAGGGAAATAGTGGAGCACCTTGTTATATAGTGCCCAATACCGCCGAAGCCTAGAACTTGGCAAAGAATAGAAATTCGCACCCACCGAGATCTTCGTCTCACATTACAAGGCGAGGGATCCCGGAACCAATGGCGGTTGAGGAAGGTCTTGGGCTAGCTGATGGATTCGGGGCGCTTAGCGGAATACAGTCTGGCTAGGAAGCTAGAGCTAGAAGCAGAGGGGGTCGAGGAAGAGGAGGAGGCACCCGAAGACGGAGTCGAAGACTAGCAAGTCTTCAAGGCCTATATAAGGCCTTTCTCTCTTTTGCAACCATCTAGCACTCTTTATCATTGTTTTCCTTTACTCATTGATATAGGTTTTTCACCCGGCCTATATGGTACGGTTTTCCGATGTAAATAGCATTAGAGGGTCCGGCACACCTGTTTGGGTAAAGCGGAGTAGGAATAATAATATATACCGGCCAATTTCGCCCAGCTTCCTAGGATCAATACAAGGCATACAATTCTTTCCTTCTCCCTATCTACGCTCTATTCGGAGCCGCCTTTTTACTCCCTGCAGTGCGACATATATAAATGCAAGTCATGTCCACCGCAAGTCGACTACAAGCATCATTGTAATGCACGTACAGACTGAGTCGATGGATGGGGGTAAGTTTCCAGCCGGCGGATATATCTATGGCAGTCCCAAGCTTGGGTTTGACTGCTATCCTGGAATTGAGTTTGGCGCGTGGCTGGTCTCTGTCACAGGTAGACAGAGTAAGCTTGAGGAGAGAAAAAGAAGCCAAAAACATGGCAGAAGGAAACGAAATGAGCATAAGGCGGCTTTCCGCAAGTCAAGAGGGGAGACGCACAAGGAAGCGGAAGAAAAAAGATCGGTGAGAAATAAATGAAATGAAGTAATAAAGAGGATGAAAAGGGAGAATAAGTACAAAAAGCTCACCGGTCAGCTCCCCCCCACCGCTTGGGGGAGAGTGGCCGGCTACGAAAAACCTTATGGGGTTTTTGCTTCTGGGGAGAGACGAACCCGTGGCCTTCTAGAGTTACGTTACGCGCTACGTGCTACGTTACGTACTACTCAGCTACGGGCGCCTCTGCTCTTGGGTGCTTTTAGTCGTCGGAAAAGAAACCCGTATACCTCTCGTGCGGTCGGACACCTGGTGCTTTGGCCTCCCCTGGCGTGGGGGCTGGCAACTGCTGCCACCATATTGAGCGCTCTTGGCCGAGATTCATTCTTTCTGACTGCTCAGCTGCCAGGGGATTATTCGTTAGCCCGGTCTTCTGCCTCGACTACGTGTACGTCGGGGCCCTGTCAACCACATTGTACCAATCGTGTTCTGTGTTTAGTGCCTTCCCTGTCAGTATCCGCAACATCACTATGGCCAACAATTCTATAGACGACCATGAAGTGGCTCACAAAACGACCTCCTTCCTCGTCACCGCCGCACACTTGCCTGCTGCGTATCTCAATTGCTCCCTAAGACATTAGGAGCATGGAAAATTCGGCCGGTCAGGTAACCTGGAACGCGAGCATTCAGGGCCAAGACGCTAAACGCCCCAAGGCCTGAACCTCGCTGGTGGTCTTGCCGTAGTAAGTATTTAGAGAGTACAGCTAGTTGCTTCCAACGCTTGACGTCCACTATCTGTGACTTGGAGGCGGGCTATTCCCCACAGTGTCTCGCCGACGAGGAAAATGGCAGGTTTCGGATGTACATTCTGGCAGCCCAACTCCATGTCGTATTCTAACCTTCTACACAACCAAGTTGTAAGGTAGTTACAATTAAATATATGTTCAGTGCAACGGAAAAGAGGTCCCAAGTTGGGACAAGTCTTGGCGGAAGCGGGCCAGATGCAGGAACAGGCCAGGTTCAGCTATACGTAAATTACGTCAGTGGCGCCTGATGCCTTCCTCTCGGGTCGCGGCAGGGGATCAGTCGCAGCATCACAACTTGAAGTGGAAGTAGGAACGGCGCAAACGGAATTCTCACTGAAGGTCGGCATAGTAAGCTACATCGGCTAGTGGCTAGAAGATGCCACAGGCGACAATTTCACATTGTCTGAGATCCTCCGCTGTTTCCTGCCCTTCAAAGCCGGCGCATCTCTCCGCGCATCTCTCCGCGCATCTCTCCACTCCTGGTTCTTGCTCCGTTAGACCGCTGGACCCTAATGAGGCTTTTCATAGATGCAGTGAGCTCTAAGTCTGCAGACATCGCAGCTACCGGTCAAGCACCAGACTCCAGAAGATCTCAAGTAAGTGTATGACGGGGGAGATGGCCCTCTCGGGTTTTGATCATTCGAAGGCGTCCGGACCAATAAAGCATAACTCTCCTAATCATCTCTTATAATAACTTTGTCCGATTTCCGTTTCTGTTTGCTAAATATGGACTATGTATCACCAAGGCGGACTCGGAAAGTAGTAAGTGCGTGGGACTTGCGAGACAATATGCTTGTATCCGAGGAGAACCCCGTTAATTAACTACTCCTTCTCAATACTCGACGCCAGAAACTGTTCCACAGCTGGTCAATTCACTCTGCTTTGATGTGGCTGGTGAACTCAACAACATACATTTCTGATTCAATCTCATGTTCAACTGAAGTGTTCACTAAACCTCGTGAGAGTTCACATCATGTTTCAAAATTTATAACCGACACCCTGACCGCCACCCCGCCACTTGCATCTTTCCACAGCATCTCACTCACCGCGCTTACACGATGGCCTCAACGCCCATATCCACTGCCGCCAAAGCGGCAGCGTCGGCAGCAGCAGCAGGCGCAGCTGCCGCCAAGACCGCCCCTGTCTTCACCGTCTCTCCCTCCACATCCCCCTTCCAGCCCCGCCAAAGCTACGAAGTGTCCACCTCCATCAGCCGCTCCTACTTCCTCGGCCACCACCACGCGGGGCTGGCCCGCATGCGCCAGTCCCTCTCCAACGTCGGCCTGATCATCGAATGCCGCGACTACCGCGTGCCAATCTCCTCCTGGAACCCGCTGCTCGAACAGTCGCTCGCGACCTCGTCGTCAGGCGAGCCCCGCGCCCGCATCATAGTCTACACCAAGCACGACCTGGGGCCGCCCGACTCGTCCCCGCGCGTCATCCGCACCCTGCGCAGCTTCCACACCCGCCCGGGCTACGGCCAGCAGACACAAACGCAAACGCAGTCCCAGTCCCGGTCCCAGTCCCAGTCCCAGGCCAGCCAGCCGCCGCTAGCCCCGCCGGCGAAGCGCGTCCTCTTCCTCGGCACGGGCCCCGAGGACCGGCGCAACAACTCGCTGGGCCACCTCCTCGAGGCCATCAAGGCGGTGGCGCGCGAGCGCGACGCGCTGACGGGCCTGCGCGCCATGGTGGTAGGTATGCCGAACGCGGGCAAGTCGACGCTGCTCAACGCGCTGCGGTGGAAGGGTATGGGCCTGCCCAAGGCGGCTAAGACGGGGGCGCAGCCGGGCGTGACGCGCAAGATTGGCACGCCCGTGCGCATCGCCAGGGGCGAGGGCGACGGGCGCGGGCAAGGGGCCGGCGAGATGGGGCTGGGAGAGGGCGTATTCCTCTACGACACCCCTGGCGTGTTCGTGCCTTACGTGGCCGACCCCGAGGCGATGCTCAAGCTGGCGTTGGTGGGGTGCGTGAGGGACGGGTTGGTGGGCATGGAGATGCTGGCGGACTATCTGCTGTATCACCTTAACTTGAACCTGGAAGGTGGTGGGGCTACGTATGTGACGAGGTTTGGGATGAAGGAGCCGACCAACGATGTGTACGAGTTCCTGACGGCCGTCGCGAGGAGGACGGGCAAGATCGGCAAGGGCGGGAAGCCGGCATTCGAGGCGGCCGCCGACTGGGTGGTTCAAGAGTGGCGGCGCGGAGGCTTGGGGAAGTTGCTGCTGGACGAGGTGACGCCTGAGACGTTGGCGAGCGCGATGCGGGCAGCGCAAGAGCCGGCGCTGAGTATGAACCAGGCCAAGAAGAGGGAGAAGGAGGCGAGGAAGGCGAGGAAGGAGGCCAAATTCTCGGGCGGGGAGGCAGCCCAAGCGGCGTGAGAGCGTTAATAATGTACTAATACATGTGCGCCGAGTTCAAGCCGGCATCAGAGAACGGAACGGTGCAACAGGCAGCTCGACTTGCATCAGATACCCGCCGTCATTGAACCATATAAAACTCATGTATACATACAATATCGAACAAGAATAGCCTTAAAAAAAGTTAAAGGTAAAAAATAAAAGGACAGTTTTGGCCCCGAGATGCCGACCCAAGCGCCTCCCTAAGCCCGAAGATTTCAAGGGTATTAAAAGCTGACTGTGAAGCTCGTGAGAACCATCCGCCCATGGATTTACCCCGTCCTGTCCTGTCCCCTATTCACAGGACTATAGCGGGGCTAGATTCTGTCCAGTACGCATGGAGAAGCGCGTAAGCGAGCTGTGCCTACTGTACCTGGGCGGCCTTGACATATGGCCAAGACCTTCAAGCCCTCCGTCCAACCCAACCGCCCAGAATTGCCGTTTCGAAAATCCGCCAACGCCATTCGATGCAAAGAAACGGATGCCAATGTCGGTATCCAGTGTTATACATTATTGTTCGTCCCCCGAGTCATGTCACGCCGAGTAGTGCTGCTGCCACTTGACGAGTCGTCGGGTCAGGCTGTCCATCATCTCCATGCAGCCGAGTTCTTTGAAGTCCCTTTCTGGACGAATCCCCCCCCCGTCCCCGAAGACTGGGGCTGGTGTACGACTGGCGTCGTCGAGTGTCTTCTCCGACGCTGTCGTGGAGCCGCTGTTGATACTGCCGGTGGCACCCGTCGTGGGCCCGACAAGCGATTCTCCGGCGAGTTCCACTTGTGTCCGCGAAATGAAATCCAGCAGCGCTGTTGCTCTTCTTTTCATGTCGTTCATCGTGATCTTGCTGCTCATTCCGCCCCGAGATTTGGAGTTTGTCTTACCGCTGCCTTCGCTGGCCCCTTTGCCGTTGCCCGTCGGGCCGTGGTCATCCTTTTGTATGTCACGCGACTGTGATCGCGCCGGCGAATCCTCCTCGTGCGCATCCCGGTCTCGAGTGTACTGATTGCGTCCCTTCTTTTTGTGCGACCGCTTCTTGTCGTTTTTCGCCTGCACGGTGATCGTGGGCGGTGTGTCCGGCGCCGGGTTCGATGTAGGTGGTGGTTCCGCTGCCGTCGGCGGCCGAACGGCTTCCGTCGTCACACTAAACGCACCCCAACCCCCGGAGGTTGGTGCCACCTTGCTTGCCGCCGCCCGAGCTGCCAACGGCAATTCTTCTGAAGGATCTGAATCTGTATCCGCGTGAGCGCCGGATACCTTCACATGAATTGTAGATGCCGTACCATCAGCTCGCCGACGATCGGCCCTTCCCTTCCTCTTGCTTGCGGTCTCGGCCCGCTGCCGCTCCCGCTCCTCCTTTTCTGACGTCTTCTCTGCTCGCTGGTTGCGCGCGGCTGCGCCGCTACGCGACTTCGACTTTGTCGCCCCATTGCGGCCGCTTACTACAGCGTCGTCCGAGTCTTCGGCATCCTTGTCGGGAGTCGGCGATGTCGATCGGGAATCCGTTCGCTGCCTTTTGGCGCCATCCGGCTTTCTGCGATCGTGTCAGTCACCACCGGACAGGCGGTTGCGGGGCAACATACTCCTGGCTGTCGCTTCGTCCTCGCTTTGGGCGTCTGCTCCCGCCATCGGGGTGCTCGGGAGCTGCGTCCTCCTTGCTCGCTTCGATCGCCCTCCTCAGGGCCTCGGCTTCGTCGTAGGCAGCGTCTCTGCTATTCATGGTAGACCGCCGCTTCGACGTCTGGTTTGCGGACGATGTCCGACCGTTCCGCGTCTCTTTCTCCTTGGTGGGTGAGCGCGCCACATCCTTATTGAGCGATGCTGCTCTCGGCGTCGTTCTCGGGGGTCGCTTAAGTGGGAGGTAGTGGGAATACACACTCCTGCGAGCCATGGGAGTCAGCATGTTGAGCCCAGCCAAACATGGGAGTCGAGATCTAAAGGTGACACGCGCCGCATGAAATGTGATCGGCCAAGCGCCGCCTCAGCTGCACAATGCAGCTGAACATCCACCTTGGTCGAGGACGCAATCAAAACTCTGGCCAATTAAAGAAGGGAGATTTACCCATTGCTTGCCGTCCAAAGCTTATGCAGATCCTGGCGACATTGCTCGCAGAAATACTCATCAGGGCTCGACTCTTCGGTCATGATCCCAACACAACCGCCGTGTTGCCAGACCTTGCAGATGTCGCATTGCACAAACAAGCCGGCCGTGTCGTCTGTTACGTCGGCTGAAAAGAAGGGGTCGATGTCGATGGCATGCTTGAGGCCGTGCTTGGAGTCTTCGTCGAGCGGCGGAGGCCCCTGATACTCATCGTTGCCGCAGACGCAGCGAACGGCCTCGTCCTCCTCTTGAAGATCACCGTCGCCGTTGGCCATGTCAATTGTGTCGGCTTTTGTTGTCGTCTTTTCCCGCTCTTCGCCTTGTGCACGCGTTCGACGCCGTGTGCCGAGGGGTTCCTCGGCAGTTATAGTGTCTTCTGGTGGCTCCGACGACAGCGATCCTGTCGAAGCCGACTTGTGCGGCGAGCCGCCCTTGTTGAAATATCTGGAGCTACGCTCCGGGCGCCCAGACACACTCGAGGCAGTAGACGAGATTTGTGATTGGGGTTGCGTTGCTCGCGCTCTTGAAGACCGCCTCGGATCCGTTCCTGCCATTGCTTGCAGCGTGAGCCGCAGTGACAAGGGCAGGAAGTGAGGTCTAGATGTAGCGGGCGGCGATTCGCTTGTCTCGAGCGTGTGCGGCTCGCTGGGGTTGAATGCCGTCCAAGGATAAATATCGTTGTAAGTTGTGGCGAGATGTGGTATGGTCCCGCTGCGGGTGACTGCGGGCTCGAGATTTTCGGTTCCGCTGGGCTGACGACCGGGAGGGGACGCGCGGGTTCGAGTCGCGGCAGCAAGAATTGGGCGGTCGCAGACGATGTCTTGATGAGCTTGCTCCCAAAACAGGGGTTGAAAGAGCGCTAGTTGGTTCGGCGCCAGGTGTCGCGCTGGGGACCGTCAAGTGGTAGCGAGGAGGGAGAGTTGAACGGGGAATAACGACATGGGACGACTCGGCTCGACGCGGGCGTTCGAACAGGGACCAATGGGACGGTAGACTGCTCGAGGGTTATGCCGAGGTCAATCGCAGCGAAAATCAATGGATGGTATAGGATAGGCGGAGGGAAGGGGTTGAGAAGAATTGCGACGCCTGGCGAAGGGCGAGAGCAGAGGGTCGAAGGGGATGGCGGGCGCCTGTGGGCGTGGGCGTCTCGCTACGTCGATCTCTGGATTCTTGGACGAAATCCGCAGTGTCTCTGTAGTAAGGAGCTCCTTTTCATGACGAGACTTGTTGCAGAGACAGCTTTCAGTCCGGAGAACAGGCGGGCGCAACGAGGTGTGCGGTGGTGAGAGGGTTAGGAAGAAGAGGAGGCGGACGGGGGCAGAGGAAGCGACGAGCAGAAGCGGCTTTGGAGCCACCCGCACACACGCTCTTTTTCCCTGAGCGTGCTCGCAGCACCAATTTTTGGCAGACTGCGCTGGGCCATCGGCTCATGCGGGGCCACAGCTCTGAGCCCCCATCCAATCCAGGTTGGGGGTTTTTGCGGGTCGCTCAAGCTCCCATGTGCAGAGAGCACAGTGCAAGCTACGGTGCTGGACTTTTTGGCCCTGCCACCAGTCCGCATTCAAGAAGCGAGGGCATGACATCACGCCCAGTCGAGCGGAAAGAGAAATAAAGGGATCTTGTTGCAGTGGACTCCTCGAACAGGGCAGTCGAACACATTTTAAGTCATCAAGTTGCCGACAACAATAAGATGCGGGAGGCTTTGTTTTTCTTCATGATGATTGATGGCGTTGAACCTCTGCCGAGGGACTGCTTGTTGTTTGAGAGACGAAACCAGGCCAAAAACGTCGCTGATGGCCATCCTTTGGCTTCGATGACCTGCACAGTAGGCAAACGCCTTCCACAGCCCCGCGCAAGGGGCACGACGGAACATTCTCGGATTAAGCCTCCGTCAACGAGGGGCCCGGAGCCTGGGTGTGGAGAATGCGATGCTTATGTAATCGCTGGATTAGGTCCTTGCCAGCACCGTCCTTCCACCACAGAACTTCCGTTGCTTCCAAAAGCCCGTGAGCAATCCGCTAATCGATCGGCTCCCGCCATCAAACTCGCTTTTGCTTAAATCGGCCTGCTCGCTTGCATGTCATTTTGACCAAAAACCACATCAAAGTCCAGAGCAATCCAGAAGGTGGGTTCCCTGCCGGCCGGCCCCAAATTCGGGTGTTCGGCCCCTGGATCCTGGCTCCGAAGGCCACCTAGGCGTTTCGGCCGCCGCTGCTGCTCTTGGAGCCCGGAGAGACTTTCCGGAGATCAAGTGGTCTTGTTTTCACTGCCGGAACTGACGGGGGCCTGTTATCGTTGTCCTGGTTCTATTTGAAATGGAGACTGATGAGCGTCTTGGGGAGAAAAGGAACGCGCGGCAACGGCCTCGACGCAGAACCTCCCCTGCTAGGACCGGATCAAGCCCCGTTTTACTGCGATATCGAGTATTACAGGCAGCCGAGTAGTTTACGTCCGAGGCTTGTACCTTGTTCCGGCGCAGTTTGAAACGACCCGGGAAAGAGAGTGAAAGGAGGGGCACTGCAATCGGGTTGTTGTTGGGCTGTCGTTTATCTTTGGGGAGGTCCGATATTTGGGGTACCTTGTCGGCCTAGCTATCCATGGATGTGATATCTTGAATCGGTATGCCTATCCGCGCCTTCCCTACTGCCCGCTCACACTACAGGCCGCTCGGCGTGCGAACGCGGAGCGCCTATCGTTATCCACACACCGACCCTCCCCCCCCCCCCTCTTCCAGATACTAGCAGCAGAGGCTTCCCGTCATGCGGCAAAATGCCGCCAAATGCTGGGCAAGACGTCCGTACTCTGCCCACCGTGGGCAGGAGCTCGGTCATGCGCGCGCTCTTGTTCAACTTGGTTTCTGGCGTTCTGTGGCTGGCTTGGAAGCTAACTCGACGTCAATCAGCTCTCCAAATAGGACACAAACACGCTCCGAAGATGGCTGCCGACCCGGTGTCATCCCTCTTCCCCAATCGGCCCATCCGGCCCCTGCCGAAACGGCGTCTGCGGGAACGTCTGTCCCCCGAGGTTGCCGACTCGATCCAGTATCCGCCGCTCCCACAAACCATGGCCCCGCTCTTCCCATATCCGTATCCGCTGGTGGACGAGAATACAGAGTCCAGCTTCACGCTCGCTCGTGCAGGGGGCTCGTACACGGAGCAGCGGCAGCCACAGAGCAATGGCCCTGGAGTCGACAGCGATGAGGACAATGCTGTGTTAAAGGCTAACCGAGCGCCTACGGAACCATCGGCCCTCATTCCACGAGCGAAGCCAGAGCATGGGCGATACGGAGATACACTTCCAATTCTGTTGGGGGCGTCGTCGCCCGACGGATACGACCCTTTCGAGAACACCAACAACAAGAAGAGAAAGATACCGACAGCGGGGGATTCGGCACCAAGCGGTGTCCATGCCATCAGTGACTCTGTTGCTGGGACAAGCCATCTTGCTACCACAGTCCAATCCACAGAGGCCCATGGCGAGACATCGGCCCCGACATCCACGCCGTACTACGGATCTGGAAGCTTCGCATCAGGCGCGCACAACGTCCCTGGACCGGGACGAGGAAGATTTGGCCGGCCAAAGAGTGGCAAAGCTACTACCCGACCACTATTCGACTCGACTAATAGTTGGGCCGGGAGGAGTAACAAGCCGCGTCCTGGACAATGGCCAGGCGGATCAAGTAAGTCGGTTTCCTCGGTCAAATCCGTGCAACGCTCGGAGGATTCTTCGCGTTTGACTAGCCTGTGTTGCCCGTCCTCTAACATGGTTGCAAGGCGAATGCACGGGCATCATCTCGAATGCCATTGCCAATGCCGAGAAGCTCCCGCCGCACCAGGGTCAGGAGAATATCAGCCTCCTGCACCAACAGCCGTCCGTCAAGCGCAGCCCCGCGTCGACCCAGTTCACATTCACTTGTGACTCGCAAGTTCCGGGCTCTCTAGCCTGGCCTGGTACGGACCGCAGGATGACTATGCAAATGCAGCAATCAGCCGCAATCAGTCAGGGGAAAGAAAACTGGCCGCGTGCTCCCCACACTGCTCAGACTGGGCCAGTTCCCCCAGCAATGGGCCAGGCCGTCGACACAGGGCCCAAAGAGCCGCCATCTCGCGGTGGAGTCAACGCCCAAACCCAACCAACGCCCACCCAGAAGAGCTCGCACAGGAGCATTGTAAACCAGTATACGGCAGCGGCCAAGGCGCGTCGTCGGGAAACGCTGCTTGCCAACAGGCGCAAGCCCCCGAAGCGCGAGGACATTTGGATTTGCGAGTTCTGCGAGTACGAGGCCATATTTGGATCTCCTCCGGAGGCGCTGGTGCGGCAGTACGAGATCAAGGACCGAAAGCAACGCCAACTTGAGCAGCAAAGGAAGGCTCAGTTGGAGCGCATGAAGAAGGGGAAGCACAGGAGCAAGAAAAACAGCAAGCTTCCCGCCAAGAGCAGCAACGGGGCGCAAGACGCACACCACGCCGTAGACAGCCGTGGCGCCTCGGTGAATCAGTACGGCCATAGCACTCAGGGGGAGGAGTACTACGATGACGAGTATTACGAAGACGAAGAGTACGACCCCGAAGATGAGATGCCGCTCGAGGCTAGGCCTGGAATACAGAGCCGGCATGACGATAGCGCGGCCCATTTGGGGAGTGGCTATGCCGTTCATGATGGAGGAGGGACTTGAACTGCGCCGCACTTTCCCTCTCCCTCCGAGCACCTTTTCGAGCTGTCATTGTATCTCGGCACTGCGCTGATCATTACATCCGCCATGGGTGCAATCTGAAGTGGAGGGGTGGGCAGTGATGGCTAGAATAACGGACGGTACCGGAGCGACCTGTAACTCTGCCTAGGGAAACTTCATGGCAACTTTGTTAAGACGCAGGGAGAGGGCTGCCGGCATCGTCCTATTTGTCCGTCTCAGTACCGCCCACCCCGTTTTCGGCCTTGCACCATTGGCTGCCCCTACCAGTACACCCCCCTCTTAGAAACGATATATAAAAAACCCTTGGGAGGCTCAGAAGCACGGAGCTTTGCAGGTCATGTTGCTGTTTACTGTCCTCATAGGCGAGAACGGTGTATGGTATACTGTCACAGTGGTAGAGCTGGCGAGTGTCAGAGTGGGAATAGAGGATCGCTGGATCAAGGGCGGTTTGATACTACCCCAACTACCAAGCGGCATCAACAGCTCGGCAGGTTTAGACAAGAACATACACAGCATTTCCAGCGCAGAAGTGTCCTCTCCGACTAAGCAGGCCGCGGAGCTGTGAAGGGGAGGTGCTGGCGAGATGATGGGATGCTTGAGGTACAGTAGTCTCGAGCGTACTCTGTACGCGTAGCACAATTGAGGTACAGTAGAGGCGCCACACGGGTGTCCGTCCCGTGGACGCATAATCGGTCTTTTACATCACGCAGTGCAGTACACAGCGAGTACACGACGATGCATCATTAGCAGTATGCAGCCAACAACATCACATCCCCGCTGCTGGAAGCGGCACGATCGTCTTCAAGAGAGACAACTAAAGGTCCGGGGACTTCTAGATCGCAATTGTCACTTCCCAGACGTCCACTTCCGGAAGTCGCAGGGAGCAAGACTTTGGTTGAACGCGCGGTCGGGAACAGCTCACATACTGCGTACTGTATGCACTCAAAGTTTGCTGGCCCAATCCGGGCGGCTTCTGCTTTGCATGAGCCAACGAGACGAAGCGAAATCGAGACAGGCTGCAGTGCGAGTGGATATGCTGTGGGGGAACTGATCCACCTCATGGCGAATAGGCGATGGGCCGGATCCCCTGCCGAGGGGGGGCCTGCATGACGTCCGGGGAGCCAAAACAGCTAGGACCAGGGAGCTGTGCCGTCCGTCATCAAACTTCCAATCCGCCGCCCAACGACATCTCTTCCAGAATTTTTGCCATTTTGCACGACTCTATCTCGTCCGGTGTTTGCGCGCCCTCTTTTCAGCCTCGTCCTATGATTTTTGTAACGAGGTAGCCGTCGCAAGCCCGGGCAGGCCAGATTGTCTGGAAAGATGTTTGGCTCCCGAAGGCATCGGCCGCCGAATCCGGTATGTCGTCATTGCGCACGCTGCGATTCCTTTGATGCTTCTCTTCGCGAATGCCTGGCGCAGATTGTATGCACCGAGATGGCGCTTCTTTGGCCGCTATCGTGTGACCCCGATGGCCTTGATTGCTGAGGCCGGGGTTACTTGGCAATGGACATTGTGTTACTGCCAAGGTCCCGTCGCGATACTCTGCTGACAGCTTGTGATGCCACGCAACCAACAGCCACTTACCGCCGCGACTGCCAACCCCAACGCGGCAACGGCTGCCGCTGCAGTCTTCAAACGCCATGAGTCGAACTCTTCGTTGTCGGCTGCCGCCGCCGCCGCCGCTCTCCGCGCACGACCCATGACGCCGACCCGAGTGGCGGACATCCAGACGAAAAGGACTCTACGTCGCAGCGCATCGGTCGCCTCCACGGGGGGGGGATCAGAAATTCAAGGGCGACCGGGCCTGCACAGGCGTGGAAGCAGCGGGTCAATGACCGAGCGAACCTTTCGAACCCCTAGCCCTCACCGTCCGAGCAGCAGTGGCTCCAGTCACCGTCAAACCCAGTCGCTCGGCCATGATGCGCCCCCGGTCCCAGCGCTGCCGAGAGACGTGGAAACGGCACCAAAGTCTCCTGGGGCGGGTACCCAAGCGCAGCAGCACCGGAGGGCCAACAGCCTGGGCCGGGGCACCACTCCTCTGCGCCTCGCTTCTCAGAAACTGGGGACCGAGGGCGCGCCTGCCTGGTTTTCGGCTGCAAAGCTGGGTGATCCTAGCCACGTCCGTAAAACGGACCCGGCCATGGCTAGTCCTCCATCGAGTCCGTTCGATGTCTCGGTGCACGGGGACGAGACGGCCGACGGAGCAAGGCCAAGCAGCCAGGCCTCATCCATCAACTTTTCCTACCCAGCGCGGACTAGAGTCAATTCTCTTCCCTCTATTCACACAGCTGAGGTCTTCACCACAACCCAGGCGCCCTCTCGTGTAAACCAGCCACAGTCGTCTGTCGAAGATGCGCAAGCAGCTCCGGTTTCGAGGATTAAACAGCAGCCGAGGGGACAGCCACCATCACCGCCGCCAGCAACGAGATCCGCTTCCACATCTTCCGATGCATTAATTTATGACCCCAATTCGCGGAGGATGGTACGGCAAGCGGAATTGTTGCCCATTCAGCGGATAGTTCTTGATGCCTCACGACAACCAAGCAAGAAAAAGAGGAGGGCTCCTCAGCGGGCTGGGTCACATCTCGCTGCAGGAACCATGAGCCGTACTAAGAGCGACGCTTCTCGGGCTTCTGGTGAAGTGAGAACACGGCCCGTGAGCGCACACATGCAAGCGCAGCCGCCGACTCTGGTAGAGGCAGCTCCGACACGGGAGGTTCGGGCGATCGAAGAGCCTGCGATCAAGGCGATTGTCAATTCACCGAGAATAGAAGCACAAAAACTGGAGCAACAGCGCGCTCAAGACGCAGCGGGACTCGCCCAGATCAGCGCCCAGACAGCTCTCAGAACTACCACAGACACAGCCCGGCATGCTGTCAGGAGACAACCCTCTGTGGTGACGGAAGAATCGGAACCAGAGGACCTAGAGTCCGAGCAGACAGCCCAAAGGGTGATCTCTGATACATTAGACTCGGCCCCGGCGCGGCAAAGGATGTATCCTAACCCCGACACCAAGAACTCCCCCCGAACCCAGCCGCCACTCAAAGCGAATGCGCCAGCAAGCCCCCCGCCCTCTGTGACCGATCAGATGCCGAAACAGTTCCCACAACCTGTCGATATCTCGAGGGACGAGGAATCGAAACATGGCGCGGTTAAACTGGCACAAATAACCAGGACACACTCAAACAGCCCTGTTCGACAGGCACATTTCGGACAAGTCCAGAATAATCTGACGGTTAAACACTCCCCGCCGGCCCGGTCAATCTCTCCACGAAAGTCGGCCCTGAAGCACACTAGCCCCCCCCGCGCCACGTCCCCTTCTGGCGACACGTCCGAGACGTCTGGGAGCGTCAACCAGGAGCCACTAGCGCGCAAGAAGTCGGTACGCGTGAGTTTCCACGATGACAGCACGGCGATTGTGGATACCCCTGCCTCCCATGACCAAGGTGATTCAGCGTCGCCGGCCAACCCCATGCACGCCAACCGCCATCGGTGGCTCAGCAACGTCGGAAACGTAAAGAGAGACATAGCGTCGCTCGAGGATGACGAGGTTATGAAGCCACGGCCAGCTCTGCCTAGTTTTGGCAGCGTGAGGGATAGGAAACCGCGGGATACCAGCCCAGATCGGGATGAGCGCCCGCTTGTCCGGCCTAGGGGGGAAGTAAAGTACACTTCACCATTACTTCCCAGCCCACCATTAGGTCTGAGCCGCGATCATGCAATCGGAACTGCTCTGTCAAAGGAGCATGAAGATGGATCCAAGCATGCAGCAAATACGTCGAGGTTTAGGGAGCCGCTGCCTCCGGTGGTTACGAGCGTAGAAGGCACCGGCTACGACAGCGACAGTTCCAGCAGCAGCTCACTTATCAGTTCGGTGTTTGAGCCGTCAGAAGCACCCATTGCAGTTACAGCCCCACGGCCCGTAGAAGTTGCCGAATCGCAAACTTTGCGGCCTGAAGTAGTCGTCAATGGCACGGCGGCGAACACCGATACCGAACGTTCGGCCCAAGTCATCAAGGAGGACGGAGCGCTACGGCCGCAGATCCCCGCCGTCCCAGTCTCCCAGCCGCCGCCTGCTGTGATGGAGAACAAATCACTCAGGCAGTATCCCGAAGTTCCTGGAGGATTCCCAGAGGATGAGTCGGACCAGTCTGCGGCATCGGCTGCTAAGTTAACACCAACCCCAATGGTTGTCCCGCCGACTGCTGACGCACCAAACGTGGGGCAATCAACATCAGCGGCGGCTCAGGCGCCCCAGGCGCCCCAGGCTGCAGCTGCGGAAAGCTCGAGTGACTCTGAAAGCAGCATCTACAGCGACGCTTACGAAGACCTTTCAGAGATTGAGGGTGATGGCTTTCAGTCCCTCGATGCCGTGGTGGACAGCCCAATGCAAAGTAGCTCACGAGCAGCGGCCGTACCTCGCCAAGTCTCTGAGCCCTCTATGTCAAAACGTCACGATAACGCTCCGAACCTCCAAACCGATATTTCGTCAGCCACAACTGCGGTTGAAATATCGCCTTCGGAATTGCCCCAGGATGAATGGGAAAGGGTAAAGACTTATTGGAAAAGCCTTACGGCGGAGAAGCGGGCACAGCTAGAGAGAGAGGCAAGAGAAGACGCAGGCATGGAGGCAGATCTGGAAGAGGTAAAACCAGAAGCGAAGTCCAAGAAAAAGAAGTCGGCGGAGCGTAGGAATTCCGAGCGGAAAGCGTTAACCGTCCAGATGGCGCAGCAAATGATGGTACAGCAAGGGAAAGAGAAAGCGTCTAACCCCGAGCGCAACTACATGATCAAGCCTGGCGCACGGTGGAGTGAGGACGACTTGGCTGTCCCACCGATGCGGAAGACGATGCGCGAGGTTCAGCAGCAAACATCTGTCCCTGCCGCCAACGGGGCCCGACTGCGCAAGACAATGCGGGCGAGCGGTTCTGGTGCTGATGGTCCCGAATCCCAACGTCCAATGTCATCTCCCCCGGCTACCGCGGCTCCTCCGAAAGCAGGATATCGCCGATCAACGACGCCCCAAGCGGAACTAGTAAGGCAGGGTTCTGCTGGTAGTGAGAGCAGCTTCAAGCGTTCCAGGCCGGGAGGCAAACTGGAGGGTTCCGGGTTCCGTCAATCCTTGAGACCAACCTCTCCCAGCGTCCCGCAGCCTGCCTCCAGGCGGTTCTCGCTGCGTGCCCTGTCCCCAACCGGCTCGTCCAAGCGAGATGTAGATCCCACGGCAGCCGCCATGCCTGCAACCCAAATGCGTAGGACCTTACGTGACTCTCCAACCGAGAAGAACCGCTCGACTGGCATACGCATGCCCAGCTTCGGCCTCTCATACGGCGGGAAAAAGAGCAAGGGTAGTGGCACAATGGTCGGGTCTTCAGCGGGATCCCGCTTCTCGAGCCGGTTCGCCGACTCTAGCGACGAAGAGGGCGGCGGCATAACGTCATTCGGCTTCCGTAGCCGCTTTGAAGGCTCGAGTGACGACGACGAACCCGTGCTGCCGATGCCGATGCCAACTCCACTCGCAACAACATTCTCGACCGGACACAGCCTAAGAAAGCAGACATCCGTAGCGAGCACGGCCCTGCCAGAGGAGATGGAAGAGTCAGAGGAAACCAATCCAGACTCGAAACCCGCCGTCACTACCGCGCAACCACAAGCTCGGCCACAAGCCACCCCTGCCATTGACGCCAACTCCAACACAGCTAGCAACATCCGCCGCTCCCGCTCCGGCCGCTCAGGGAGAGGCCAACTTCTTCCCGCCTCGCAGACCGCGCCCGCCCTGGGGACCGCGGCCATGTCTTCCCCCCCAGGGCCTGGCAGTTTCTCCAGCAACGTCACCCCCCACGACAACCCCAAGGGCAGGCATTCGAGACGGAACAGCCTCTTCATGTCTGTCTTGCGCCGCAGGACGAGCAAAGGTGATGGCGGCGACGGCAAGATTGGTCGGGGCGAGGTGAGCGAGAGCGCTGCGAGGCGGGATACCAGGCTCGAGAGGAGCGTGGGAGAGCTGAAGGGGATTAGGAGGAGGGAGTCTATTGCTGAGGGGGAGGGAGAAGGTGAGGGTGACACTGAGGCGGAAGGGAGGGATTTGCCGTCGCCGTCGCCCGTGCCCAGGAGTCCGAAGTTGCAGAAGAGGGCTTCGGTTTCTGGGTCGTCGAGAATGATGCCGGATACCATCGGGTCGGGTGGAGTTGGGGGGCATGATGACGAGGAAGGAAGGGATGATGGATTTGTTCTTGGTAATGGTGGCGGCGGTGGCAAGCTCAGACGCGCTGTTGGGTCTGGGAGTCTGGGGACTAGAACGCTTACCGGCGGGAATGAGCTGCCACAGCTGCCGCAGCAGCAGGAGAGGGCCATGTCCATGAGGGCACCCAGCATGGAGGCGGCCAGCGTGGCGGGGGGCTCGTCGATGAGGAGGAAGCGGTTTGGGGCGTTGAGGAGGATGTTCAGGCTGGATGAGTAGAGGGTTTGTTTTGGCAGTAATGGGACGGGTGTTTGTTGGGAGTGCGTGGTGTTGCTGGATACCGGAGGCATATTGGAAGCAGGCAACCAACGAGCAAGCACGCAGGAAAATATTGTTGGTGTCAAAATGTGTCGGGATTAACATGTCACACAACTGACATATGGGAACAGTTCCAACAACAAGGTCATGAGAGACGGGCAAAATAATCGTCTAGTTCAGGGGGCGTATATATACCCATGTTGCGAAGGAAGCACAAAAGATCTGGGTTTCATTGGTTTTCTTTATGGAGATAGTTGTACACCACACTCGGGAAGATTGTGAGTGTTGAGCCGTAAGGTACGCATACACGCAATGGATGTGTGGACACGTTGGTTGCAAGTGACGAAAATAAGGTGCAGCCGGTTTGGTGTCAAACTTTACGTCCTGCTTTCCCATATGTCGGTATTTGTATCTTCAAGATGGTTGACGAAGTCTTTCAATCGCAAGTCTAACTGGTAAATGCCAGAGACGATTCCTTAGGTGGGCCTCCTATAAGTGCGAAGTAGACCACAAGTTGAGCCGTTTCACACTGCACTCTCTCATCATCACCGTATAGATATTTTAATCTTCGCTCAGAGGGGGCGGTAACGAGTTCCTGTTGCGCCGCCCGCTACCGTATAAACCAGCCATCACAGGTCGCAAACTGTGACCAGGAGTCAATTCACTGATATTTATACCCCGCAATTGGTTCTTGACTCGCCGGCCGCATATGTCTTGCGCACCATAGCCACTCAAGGGCGTGAGTCTGCAATCCCCCGCCTAGCATCTAGCGGCGGCTTATACTGATCCGCATATTGGTTCACTGCCTTTGCCACGTGCTGCTCGCGCCTCCGACGGGGAGCAGTCTGCCTCTCCGATTCCGATTACATTCCGACCAAGCGCAATTCAGGGGAGGGCATGGGACGGGGTAATGGACGTGCTCTACGTTTTGAACCAGAGAGGGCCGGGCAGGTTTCTGCTGGACGACCACCCGAGATTCTCATCTCAAAAGGCAAAGAGCTGCTCCGGCGAACCGCCATTCCCGAAGAGCTGTGGCCCGAAGCGGTAAGGCGGGCTGTTTGGCTCAGAGGCCGTTCCCCATCACACGCCCTCAAGGCCAAGATTACATCTTGGGAAACACTCTACGGCACCAAGCCTGATTTGACCAAGGAGCGAATCCTCGGCAGCCGAGCATATATCACTCTGCTATCAGAGCTCGGCAGGAACAATGTTTTGAAGGTCAACCAACCGTGATGATAGTTAGAATACTTAGATGGGATGTGATTCGGGATCGTCTATTCCCGGACAATGGACAAGCTTTCCGAGTGGGGATGGCCAAGGTTGAAGACGGCGAAGGGAGGCTATGGATGTAGCCGTGAAGGCCCGAATCTCTGGGTCATCGAGAAGACCTGCTATCTCCTCTCTGGTTAGTGTTCTGAGGGAGGATTGTTGGGCGTTCAGACTGTTGATGGCGCAGAAGCCACACATGAGTCCTTCCAAACTCGTCGGGATAGTTGTCGAACTGTGTGGGAAGATAACTGTGAGAAGTTGTTGAGCCGGCGTGTGATTAGTCTCTAGTAGTGGGCTCGCTATGACTTGCAGATGACTTCATCGCACGGTGGCCCAAGCGGCAGAGAGTTAGCCTGGGGGAAATGGGAAATGAAAGCGGACGTCAGTTCGCTGGGATCAACGCTGCGCCTTCGTTGTTATCAGTAACTTGTATGATAGTTTCCTCTCGATTAAGACATACTGGGATAGTTGTGGTGACAGAGCACACTCGTAACCACGCCCACTGCCCAGAGCTATTACCATATGATTCCCTCATAAATGTCGTCCCTCACCCGCTCAGCCTACATTCCCACGACACATGATGGAATACTTTAGACGGGATACGGGATGTGGCCTTCGAACCGAGGTGCATTCATTCTCACCATCTCGGCTCAGGTCTTCTTCCTATTCCTCCTCGGGCCTTGAGTGTGTTCAAGCAGAGCGGCACTGGGTACTAGGGTGTGCATAACAATTTATCTGCTGACCACCATGCCGGTTCGGGGATTTCGTGGCGCGAGAAGCCAGGGGTTTGGACGTGGGGGTAGCCCAGCCCAACTTTCGAGCCAAGGAAGACGAGAAGTACGGTACCTCTTAGCGCGCCACGTGCAACACTCCCTCACAGAGAGAGACCCTTGTCGGTTTACCCTTTTAGTATGATATCCCTTCGACCTACTGTAAGGGGCTCGTGCCAAGTTTCCGTCATGATCACCCTAGGGGCCCCTAGGACGGGTTAGTGACAACGTGACATCCAGTCGAGCTCTAAGACAACTTCTCCAAATGGGTTCCAGGCTAAACGGCTGATTATATCTTCGATCATTATCGGCTCCAACGAGTTGTCGGAACCGGTCCGTAGGTATAAGACTATATAAAGGAGATGAAGATATGAGACTCGGTATCGTGTACTTGTTCGCTCAACGCCGACCGCTATGCACGTAATGAGAAAGCTCGAATTTTCTGCAGATCCCCGCTGGAAACGCTCCTTGATAAAACCAGTGCTTGAAGCATGCGCGGATATGCTACGCCTCGCAGCTTGTTCTTTCCTCCGCGACCGCAATTGTAATCCCAGAGGGGCAGGCTGCGGAGTTAAGGCCGCAAGTCGTCCTGCCTTCTGGTTCTGCATCATCCAGCATTGAGTCATGAATGTCTCCCCACCACCCGTAGCCATGCTACCTCTCGTCGCACCCAATTCCCACTCGATCGACCGGTAGGCAAGGCGTCTACCATGTGCTAGTCAACGCCATCTAAGGCTCGACCTAGGTGGTCGATCATAGGAGCTTGATCGCCTAAGAGCCTTCGCCCTTGCGTGTTTTCTCACGCTCGAGCAGCAGAGTGAGCTCACTCCTCGACCGGCCGAAAGGGATCGGTGGCGACGGATTGGGGGGCGTTGGCCTGAACTGTAAATCGAGCAGTCCTGAAGACGACGGCTGCGAGGCGAACTTGACTCTGTCCGGGATGTCTCTAGGCTCCGGGACCGTTGGCTCCGGCTTGACAGTCTCCGAGTCGAACTGACCACGGGCTGTTGTGGTGAACATGGCAACGCTGCTCGTGGCTTGCGAGGGGAGGAGGGCTACGCCAGGCTCTCGCAACCGATAAGGACCCTCGTTGTTTGAGCGGGAGCGCACCATTGGAGTGTCAGCCACGAACCCTGCAACTGGCGGAGGAACAGCGGCAGGCTGTTGGACGGCTTCCTTCCGGATTCGGGCGGTCTCCTGTGAAACAAAACCGTCTCTTACATCCGCTGTGGATATTCGTGGTGGGCTGGTTGTCTGTGGGCTTTGCGACACCGCAGCCTCGTCTGGCTGGTTGACCGTCTGCACAGAAACTGTGCGGGGACTCGATCGCTTACTCGCTGCCGCCTTTGCGGGCCGTTTCCCTGCAGATTGGACATACGCTCCAGGTTCACCGGCTTGCGGTGACAGGGACCCATGTCCGAGAAGCTGTGCGGTAGTTGACGTCTGCCGCTTGTTCCCTTGTTGCTTCGCTGAAGGATTGGCAAGACTAGTCACTCGCGAGCCGGTGTCAGATCCCGTAGAGGATTGTGAGCTTTGCCTGCGCATCACGACCGGTCTCCTCCTCGATACTGCTGTGGCAGCTACAACTTTCCTGCCGGTGGAATTCGCTTTCTCTCTCAATGGTGAAGTAGGCGGAGGCGGCCGCATGTCCGGACCGGTTACCGCTGATATCGGGGGAAGAGTCCTCTTCGCTTTCGCTGAGGGAAGTGGCGGGGGCGGCATCTCGGTTGCAGATACTACAGCAGCGGGAGCAACGGTTTGCTTTAGTCTCGCCGTTGATGGCAGCGGCGGAGGCGGCATCTCGGTTACAGATACTGCAGCAGCGGGAGCAGCGGTTCGCTTTTGTTTCGCCGTTGACGGTAGCGGCGGAGGCGGCATGTCCGATGGAGTCACGGCTGCGGTGGTCGATCGGGCTTCACTGCCATCACCACCACTTTGATCGTTACGGCACGGTGGCGACGCAAACCGTGCGGTCGGCCGCGGCCCAGAGGCAGAGGGGCCCCTTGACTTCTTCAGAATTGGATGAGGCGGCGGCGGCCTGGAAGACGAAGGAGTGGGTGCTTTCCTGCTCTCCGAAGACGCAGACACCTGACCTGAGCTGGAGTCTGGTGGGAGGGGTGGCTGGGGACCAGTTCCATCGAGCTCGCGTCGATCCGTAATGAGCGCCTGGGACCTGTCAGAAACCGACGTATCCTACCATACGGAGAAATGCATACCGGTAAATACTCATGACGATTCGAAGGTAGTGTGAGGGGTACAACGGTTGGACCATTCGAAAATTCCTTAAAGAGTTTCGCGAGAGCGGGTCCACTCAGGTTTCGTCTATCGCTTCCCCATACATGCCACCAGAAATTCTCCAGGCGGAACGCGGTAGGATCGACAAGCCTTCGGAAAGTGGTCGTATAGACTATAAAGGTGATGTTAGTTGATGTGTTTGGCCATGCCAATCCCTGCGGGGGAAGAGATCCAATACCGTTCCAGTACTGCCGTATCTTCTCGGGAGGGACCACAGAGTAGCTTGCCACCTCGACGTAGATTTCCTGCGTGTTCCCAAAGAAACCATTGGGCATCGCCGTGGCTATCGCCATCATACCGGTGACAGGCTAATGTTGGCCGTGCGTAGTGGAGATGCGGGTACCTCGCAGACGTCCGCTCACATGGCTTGCGCAGAGCTCGCGGGTTGCTCGTTGTAGTCGTCTTCAAACCCTACCACAAGGACACATGAGAACAAGCCAGATACGCTCCGATGTTCCTCAGAAGCAGTTTGGATGTGTGAGTGAAGAGTACGCAGGGGGGAAACTGGATTAGAACTGGTTGGGCCGGGAACCCAAGGGGCCGGTTGCGCGTCAGGGTAGCATGTTTCTCGAGGGGGATATGGAAATAGGTGTTCCAGTGTGGTAGGGAGTAGCTAGGGTCAGCTCGCGGGAGCAGCAGCCAGAGAGAATCTCAGTGTGGGCCGGCTGCCAACCCCAGCTTGGTGAGCAAGGGAGAGTTGGGCGGTGAGAGCGAGCAGGGAGCTGGGGAAAGGCGGGCAGAACCTGACCACGTCACTGGAGCAGCCCGTCTCGGCCGGATGGCTTGAAGCTTGCGGTTCGGGGGATACGGCGTCAAACCGTCTCTGCCGGGGCTGGCACTTGAGGGGAGATTGGGCCGTGGACGGTGAAGGCCAGGCGACAAGGCGAAAAGGGCAAAGCTCCCGCCACCATGATAGCTTCTTGCCGATTGCAGGACGACACATGAACATTACGTACCGCACGTCCCACCTTCCACGGTTAGCCTTCACACGCCCACTCCGAGCCTCGAATCAGGTCTGCGGGCCCGGGGCCTGGAATAACACGAAAGAGTCGGATCGCGGAACGGGTATCGAGAGGGCGCAACGCGAGTCAGACTGGCAACTAAATCGAGCCCATGAAGACACTCCTGGTGCAGAGCTATGGGCTAACAGACGTAGTCGTGGAGGCCCAGCATAACATAGGACACGACGTGGGTGAGAAGGCCAAGCCCTTCCCCGGACAGTCAGAACCTCGTGTGGCCGAAAAAGATAAAATTAATAAAAATAAATAAATAAAAAGAACGACGCTGAGACGGAAGAAGGGAGAGTACGAGCGCCGACTGGCCAACTGAATCCCTGGGACCACGCGATTGTGAAAATTGAAAGGGAGAGAAGGGCAGGGGCCATTCCAACGTACCTATCTTTCCGTTCTCAGCACACCGAGGCATCTCGCAGTTGTGCACACCCGGGCAGGTACTGGACTGGGGGGCGGGGGTCTGTTCTCCACTCAGGATTCACGCAGCCAGCCGCCTGACGACACCTAACCAGGCTCAGGGCTCTAGGGGCGTCCACCCCATCCACCAAACCCCTCTGGGCTGCGTGTGGGGTGTCTCAGATACCAAGTGGAGGGACTCGGTCTTGGGTGACTTCTGGGCTTATGTTGATATTGCCATCATCCGGACAATGCTATTCTTCCTTACATAGTGCCGTACTGTACTGTACGGCACGGTACCTATGTGGCAAGCACGGGAAGGTACCGACGTTGCTTGCGTAATTACCTGTAGGTAAGGTCATGCCGGTGCATTCCCTGCTGCTGTTGCCTGCCGGGCATTTCATCGGTCGGAACCAGCCGCTGCGTAGCTACCCTCCTTCCGATTGCAGCTCTATTCCCATGGACCGCAGTAGGTACCAGGGATGCTGGTTCTCGCAAACTACGCCGGAAAGGCCTGATAGGATCGGCGCGCCTCCCGGCCGACCACTCCACGGGGCCTCCTGAGTTCCGCACAGCTGACAAGGATCGAGACACGTGGGTTCCAAGCATCGCCAAAGCCAAGCCTTTCCCCGGGCCCATCGACTGCCCGTACTCCGTCCCGACCTATGTACGCACTTCCTTGCACGTTTCCGGTTGTGCAACTCATCCCTCAGAGTTTGGCTGGCAAGTCGCCTCGCTACGATACCAGCTGAGGATGTCGACGTTGCACATATGGTCCCGACCTGGGTCCTGATCCTTTTCCACTTGCCAGGAGAGCCTCAACCAAGAGGGAGACGTGGCCCCCACGCCTGGCGCTCGCGATGATATGGGGGATATTCGGTGTGGAACCGTCTTTTGTATTGTCCACCGCCCGTTGGCTGTCCACAACTTGCCAGCCCTCGCTGAGCACTCACTCACCGTGGCAAGGGAATGGTAGGTCGCTACTGGCCGGAGATCCCGTGAAGATGATCGGCCAGCGGGGCGGGCAGGCTCGTCACGGGAGCTGACTACATCCCGTGGTAATATGGCGGTTACACAATCAGTACAGAATAACGGCTTCCGATTTGCACCTCTGCTCAACGCTTTGACGGCAACAGCTCACGCAGGCTTTCTCGGACCCAAGATTCATCGGTTTGAGCGATTAATGAGTGGCTCGGTTAAATTACGGGTGCACTCGATTCAACGGCATTATCAGCTGGTTCCTTAGGTCTAACAAGGCAAGTAGCCCCACCGGATCTCCTGGGGAGGCTACCACGGGAGCATGGGTTGCCCCAGAGGGCAATGGAGCCCCAGAACTGAAAAACCAATCGCTATACCTCGGTGAGGATGTTCTCGAACGCTGAAATGGAAACTGCAAACGGGAATTTGACTACAGTACCAAGCATGCACGTTTGATTCGCCGCTGTCTGCGTCCCGCACGACACCATTTGACAAGAGACAATCCGGTCTCCCTCATCCAACCTTCTCTTTTCCGCCAACCAGGGGAGCGGCCCAGCACAACTGATGCTTACTCGACCGTTCCATCCGGTGACGAGGTCTGACCGTCTTAGCCGATGGTCTTCTGGTCGGACTCTTGTCGTGTGACCTCTCGCGGCATCGCTATCACTCGCCCATCAGCGCCGGCTTGGCCATAAACCGGAGCCGAATAGCTCGCCGGATCCCTTTGCGTCAGCGTCACTGATGGATGTGTTTTTGGGCTGCTTATTGGTGTTCTACCTAGGATACACGGGGTTGTTGCACCAACGTCGCAAGAAGCAATCTTTGATGTCATTTGGTCAAAAGAGAGGTCACAGAAGCGCAAAGTGGCACCTTACAGTTCAGCGGTTGCAGAGATCGAGAGCTGCAACCCATGTCATCGAACGACGTTGCACTCAGCTAAGCCACTGCGCCTTGAACTGTTAAAATAGAATTCACGGAGTATTATTGCCTGCGGGCAATTTTTCCCATGGCGACACCGAGTCTGTGGGTCGGAGGGCGGCAACTGCCCGCCCTCGTTCAGCCCCGGGAATCGCCATCTCCGTTGCGCAGCCAAGGAAACAGCGGTGAAACCCATCGGATTTCAGAATTTGCCTTTTTCTCTCGTCTCCCCACAACCCGGTCATATTCTGCCCCCATCACCTAACCCTCTTTTTTCTTTTTTTATTCCTCCTGTGCTGTCTTGATTCTAGGTATCTGCACGCTTGGCATGTCGTCCTCCGTGAGGTCGCGGTCCGGGGTCAGCGAAAGCGCTGTGTAACCGGCGGTCTCATTGCCCTATCGAGATACGCACATTAGACGCCCTCACATTGTCTGCCACACCTCTCACATTTCACATATGAATCGTACCCGACTGTTCGTCCGCTTCCCACACCAACTGGCCTCACGGGAGTATTCACGGGAGTATTCACGGGAGCGGGAAGGATCCTTCGCTCCTAAGTGCCGCGTTGGCAGGTGCGCTCGCGGCTGACTACGCTCCACACCGCGTCGTAGCCGCCCGAATGCTGCCTTCCCGAGACGAGAGACTGGAATTTAGTCCTGCGGGCCGTTCCCGTCTCCTCGGATCAGACCCAAGGACCCTTGTCTTGCTTGAGCGGGTTCGCTAACCGTGCCGCTTAGCCTCTTTTTCTCCGTTTCTTTCCTTTTCTCTCTTTTTTACCCTCTTGAGACTGCATGCATGTGACGCGCCTCAAACCCCTGATGGGCGGTGAGGCCCTCGGATGAGGGACTGATTTATCTTGGAAGAGTAAGGCAACAATGACCCTCGCCTTAATTGTTTCAGCCATGGAAACCGTAGGGTAAGAGTTGCCTTTAATTTTCCGAGCCTTGAAACAAGGTTATATTAACAAGAGTGCGCTGTACGTGCATTGACAACTGCAAAACCTAAGAATCTGCATAGCCTTACATCCATACAACTGTACCATACATGTTAACCGAAACGCCGTCCCCCCACCCCCCCTCCCGCATTTCCAGTACCTTTACATGTACACACACTACACATTAAATAACTGATTTGCTTTTTAACCCCTTCCCATGTAAAAGTCCTCAAATCGAAACCTCATGTAACAGTATACCCGCCATCAACCCTCAGATCCGCACCCGTCACGTACGAACTCGCATCTGACAACAGGAAGGTTACTGGCCCCATCAGATCCTCGGGCGAGCCCATCTCGCCCTGGGGGATGAGCGAGGTCCACTGTCGCTTCAGGTCGGGATTGTCTTCGAGGATCTTTTCTGTTCTATTCCTCGAGTTAGCACTTATCATCGCTTTATTCTTTTTTCTCCGGGGGGAGTATGATTTGTTTGTTTTTCTCCACGATCATCGGCAGTTGATAGTGGGGTTTGGGGGGTTTGGGAGGAAACTCACAGAGCGGTAAGCATATAACCCGGCGAGATGCAGTTCACACGGATGCCAGCCTTGGCCCATTCCACGCTGAGGGAGGCGGCGAGATGGCGCACGGCGGCTTTGGCTGCGTTGTAAGGGCTGGAGTTTTTGTGTCAGCCCGAATCTGGAATGTTTGTGGAGAAACGGTGGCTTACGCTTGCGGCTGGGGCACGTTTACAATGGAGCCGCTCATGCTGCCGATGAAGACCATGCTTCCTTTGGATTTGCGCTCCATCTGTTGTTGCTTGGTTAGCAATGTGTTTTTTTTTTTTCCTCCAGCTGTACCCCCCCCGGATTTCAGGGTCTGTCTCTTTTCCTCATCATATCAGAGGGTAAAAGAGAAACTCACCAGATGCCGCGCCACAGCCGTGGCAAACAGATAGGTCCCGTCGACATTGACCCCCCACAGCTTGCGCATCCTGTCGATGGGGTAGGTCACGGCCTCAAAGTTCTCGGTGAAGCCGGCCGAGGTCACAAGGTTGTCGATCTTGCCGTGCTCGGCAAGGATCTCGGCCACGCAGGCCTCGACCGAGGCGGCGTCTGAGACATCGGCGTAGTGGGCTGTCACCTTGGGTAGTCTGTCAAATACCATTAGCGGCCGTGAGAAACATCAATGGGCGGTGAGGCCGGCGGATGAAACTGACTTTGGGGCATAGGGGTGGTCTCTCCTGAACGTCTCGACTATGGATTTCGCTTGACGGGCCGCTTCTTCCTCTGCGGAACGTGTTAACAACAATACGTACGCCCCCGAAGAGTGGGTGGATATGAGACGTACTGTTCAGGTCGACGATGGCGAGATCAGCCCCGCTGATGACCATGCCCTCTGAGAATGTGTTAACCCTATGTCCTCTTCTTGCTAAGCGAAGGAATAGCACTCACGTCCCATAACCAAGCCCAGCCCCCTCGCGCCGCCCGTCACGATACCGACTTTTCCCTGCAACGAAAAGGATGCCAACGTGGGGAAGACATGAGCGCCTGCTCGGCCGGTGCCGACTACCGGTTTAGATGAAGGGAGTTGCTCGTCGGGAGGGTACTCGACTGTGATGGAGTCGTCTGTGCGGGCGTATGAGCCGGCTGCGGCGGCGAGGTCCTCTTCTGTTTCCTTATTTTCCCCGTTGGTGATTTTGGTTTTGTTGTCGTACTGCCGCTGCGAGGCCGGCACTGAGTGAAATCCGGCGGCTCCGCTGGGTGGGTCCTGAACCCGCATCCGGGCCGGTGTAACCGGTGGAGATGTGGAGATGGACCCAAGGACCGGGGCGGCGGAGGCCCGCAATGAAGCGCTCCGCAGAGCTCGAGTTACAGGCAATGACATGGCTTCTGGACGGGATTACGGGATCAATTGGCAGGCCTAATTTTCTTGCTTCCTCGTACTGAACTTGAGCTCGACAGCGAACCGAGAGTTCTCGTGAGGGAGGGGCAGTTATACCAGATAACGGCTTTCAACGGACCGGGATCTAGAACCAGGGAAATGTGGGGCATGTAAGGGTGAAATTGGGGTCGATCTGCAGCTTTTGGGGCCAGACTCTTGGAGGTTTGGTCGGCTGAGGTGAAAAATATTCATCGGAGGATTGGGATAGGTAGGATACGAAGGCTCTCGGCGCCCGACAGCGCATCAAACTCCCATCGCTTGGGTCACGAGGACACTCGAGACTGAAAGTGCACCAGTCTAAGACGTAATGTGGAAAGAACGATGTTCCGAACGGCTACTAGAAACGGATCGGAGCAACTCCGGAAATGACTACAAGCTCTATCCGAGACTTTGTCGAGCCATTCCCATGAAGCGAACATAAAATTACCATCAGAAAGTGTATGACGGGGAAGGTGAGACTTGTCGAGGCTTGCGAGACTCGGCTTCTCTGTCCGGTGACACGACGCCTCTGCCTGCGCGAACTTGCAGGGCCTAGATTTCAAAGTCTAATGCAACCCTCTATGCAGCGAAAACCATTGAACTGCAGAACAGGCTGTCTCTGCACCTCACCAACAACCCCCCCCCCCTCTCTCTTACGTGCTTGGAGCTTGGATTTCCTCCGTTTCGCCCAGCGCGCCGTTGGCCGAAGACGTGAAACCCTCCCATGGCTCTATCGTATCCATGGTCCTAACCACACGGGTTGGTATCCACGCCGGCACCTCCGCGGACACCTCATTTTTTTTGTCCACGTGAGCCCATGACAACATTTCATGACGGCCGGAGCCATCATCTGAGGACCACAGCAGATAGTTTATTATTTGTGCATTTTCTATTACATCCTGAAAACGCCAAACTTTGTCTCCCCAGGGGCAATCGCATTCCGGCCACCCAATGCCGCCCGCAATCCCAGGCCAAGATAACTCCGCGTGTGCGCCGGGGGTATAACACCATCGTCCTGGTAGTAGCACCATGTCAGCAAATTTGTCATGCATGCTTATCACAACACAATAAACAAGGGGGAAGATACTCACCCACAACCTAGCCGAGGAGAAGACGGCATCGCTCTCCCTGTCAATCCTCTCCTTCAATCCAACATCCACCTTCTGCCCCACCGTCTCCATGACACTCGCCAGCTGCTCGCCTCCCATCACGCCGATCCTCGCATTGGGCCACATCCAGAGGAACCTAGGCGAGTACGCCCGCCCGCACATGCCATAATTGCCTGCCCCGTAGCTACCCCCGACAACCACCGTGAACTTGGGCACGTTGGCGCACGCTACCGCGGTCACTAGCTTCGCGCCGTTCTTTGCGATCCCTTCCCTCTCGGCGTCCTTGCCGACCATGAAGCCGCTGATGTTCTGTAGGAAGACAAGCGGGATGCCGCGCTGCGCGCAGAGCTCGATGAAGTGCGCTCCTTTCAGCGCAGAGCTGCTAAAGAGGATGCCGTTGTTTGCGACGATGCCCACGCGGTGGCCGTAGATGTTGGCGAAGCCCGTGACCAGAGTGGTGCCGTAGTCGCGCTTGAACTCGGCGAAGGCGGAGCCGTCGACGATGCGGGCAATGACCTCGTGGATCGGGAGGGGCTTGCGCAAGTTGGTGGACGCGATGCCGAGGAGTTCTGAAGGGGAATAGAGGGGTTCGGGGAAGGCGTCGGCGGGAGCGGCCGACGAGTAGGAGGTTTTGGAAGGCCAGTTCAGATTGCTAATGCATCGCCGCGCGAGCACAATGGCGTGCGCGTCGTCCACGGCGAGGTAGTCAGTCACTCCGGAGACGGACGAGTGCATCTTGCCGCCGCCAAGGTCCTCAGGACTGACGACCTCGCCGGTGGCCGCCTTGACGAGCGGCGGACCGGCGAGGAAGATGTGGCCTTGCTCTTGTACAATGATGCTCTCGTCGCTCATGGCGGGGACGTAGGCACCGCCGGCGGTGCAGGGACCCATGACCACCGAGACCTGGGGTATACCAGCGGCCGACATGCGCGCCTGGTTAAAGAAGATGCGGCCAAAGTGATCGCGGTCAGGGAACACATCTGACTGGTGCGGCAAGTTTGCGCCGCCCGAATCTACGAGGTAGATGCATCTGTTCGGGAATGCTCATTAGCCGTGAGATGACAATGCCGGCGTTTTGGCCGGTTGGGGGAGGGGCTTACGGAAGTTTGTTTTCTTGTGCAACAGCTTGCGCCCTAAGGTGCTTCTTCACCGTGATGGGATAGTAAGTCCCGCCTTTAACAGTACTATCGTTGGCGACTATCATACAGGTGACACCCTCCACGACACCGATGCCCGTGATGATGCCGCCGGCGGGCACTTCGGCCTCCGGATACAACTCATGGCCGGCCAGCGGCGACAGCTCGAGAAATGTAGTGCCAGGGTCTATGAGTGCTGTGACACGGTCTCGGGGCAGCATCTTCTTGCGCGCGAGATGTTTCTCCCTGGCCTTTGCGGGACCGCCCTGCTGTACCTTCCGGGTCAATTCCTCCAGCCGGGCCATGGCCTCACCCATGAGCCGCTCGTTCTCCTTGAACTCATCCGAGCTCGAGTCGACATTGCTCTTGATTACGGATATAGCGGCGGCGTGATGCGGCGCATTGAAGGTAGCGACAGATCGCCTTGTCGTCGCAGAGCAAGTGAGGGCGCTGCGGTTGCGGGGCTGCAGCGACCGCGGGCGGGTGCATTGACGGGCCAATTGCCGGGATAGAAAGAGCATCTCTCGAGACGAAGCTGAAAGCGACATTACGGGGATGCAATTGAGCCTGCTGCTACCGCCGCAACAACAGCAAACCAGACAGAGGAAGGAAAATGGGTGAATGTCAACATTCGCAATGGACGACTCGGCGATGTCGATGGACCCGGGGAAGTGGATCAGCATGCTGACGTCTGAACATCAACTGGCTTGTGGTTTGCGACGGGCCGAGGCAAGCCGGCGAAAGCCGAGAGAGCTCCCAGCTGCCGCATCGCTGCGAGCAACCACCGACGTAATCCGTCCCTGCTACATGGCTACCAGGGGAGAAAGGGCGGCTTGGCGGACTGCCGATGGGATAACAATATTCACTTGCCGGCCAACGTCCCAAAGGCACAGGACCAATTCCTCCTTTCCCCAATTCTATCTTACAGCCATCGGAGCATAATGGCAGGCGCGGCGGTATCACGGGCGCTGGCGCGTTCAACAGTACGATCAAACACCACCGTCTTCCCCCGCCGGCAATTCGGCATCGGCCCCGCGCCGCCACCAACATTAGCATCAGCGTCGTTCCGAGCAGCAACAGCAGCCATCTCGCGCCAGCACCAAAAGCGCCATGCCTCGTCCAAGCACCCCAAGGGTTTCGAACCCCCCTCGCCCAGCGACCTCGCCGAGCTGCGCGAGCGCGTGCAAGAGTTCACGCGCCGCGAGGTGACCGAGGAGGTCGCCGCCGCCACGGATAAGAGCAACAATTTCCCCGCCGACATGTGGGCTAAGCTGGGTGACGCAGGTCTCCTCGGCATCACGGCCGACGAGGACGTGGGCGGCCTCGCCATGGGCTACCAGGCGCACTGTGTCGTCATGGAAGAGCTCTCGCGAGCGTCCGGGTCCATCGCCCTCAGCTACGCCGCACACTCGCAACTCTGCGTCAACCAGCTCCAGCTCAATGGCACCCCCGAGCAGAAGCAGCAGTACCTCCCAGACCTCATCGCCGGCCGCAAAGTCGGCGCCCTCGCCATGTCCGAGTCGGGCTCCGGCAGCGACGTCGTCAGCATGCGCACCACAGCCAAGCAAGTGCCCGGCGGCTACGTGCTCAACGGCTCCAAGATGTGGATCACCAACGGGCCGGATGCCGACGTCATCGTGGTCTACGCCAAGACGATCCCCGACGCCGGGTCCAAGGGCATCACCGCCTTCATCGTCGAGACCAGCGCCGCGGGCTTCTCATGCGCGCGCAAGCTCGACAAGATGGGCATGCGCGGCAGCAACACGGGCGAGCTGGTCCTGGAGGACGTCTTCGTGCCGTCTTCCAACATCCTCGGCGCCCTCCACGGCGGCGTGCGCGTGCTCATGGAGGGGCTCGACCTGGAGCGGCTGGTGCTCTCGGCGGGGCCGCTGGGGCTGATGCAGGCGTCGCTGGACGTGGCGCTGCCCTACGCGCACTCGCGCAAGCAGTTCGGCACGCCCATCGCCCAGTTCCAGCTGCTGCAGGGCAAGCTGGCCGACATGTACACCAAGCTGCAGGCGTCACGCGCCTACACGTACGCGACGGCCCGCGCCGTCGACGAGCAGGGCCTCATCCGCACCCAGGACTGTGCCGGCGCCATCCTCTACGCCGCTGAGCGCGCCACCGAGTGCGCCCTTGACTGCGTCCAGGTCCTCGGCGGCATGGGCTACATGGAGGAGATGCCCGCGTCGCGCATCCTCCGTGACGCCAAGCTGTACGAGATCGGCGCTGGCACGTCCGAGGTTAGGAGGATGGTCATTGGGAGGGCGTTTAACAAAGAGTACGGATATTTGTCTAAATAGGGTGGGGTGTCTAGTGCTTGAGAGCGCGAGCCTTTTTTTTTTTTTTTTTTTTCCCTCTTTCTGTTTACAAGTACATATACCGATACCGCACTAAATAGAATGCGGAATGCGGGGGCGGGGACGGGGACGGGGACTTTGCGTCCCGAGTCGACTGGAATAAGCGCCTGCGTCTTCGCTTCGTCAATGCTGCAATCCCCTTAATGCGTACCGTCCTCTGCTTTCCCGGGACTGACAGGAGTGTCCCCAGCTAGCCACGCTGGTGATGGTGGTGAGTGGTGTAGGCTACGATAAACGCGTCTCTTCGGATTAGGTGCCCGATAAAAAGCGCATCGTATAGCGCCTCCAATAGTATCTCTCAAGCCTTTTTTGTTTTCCTTTTCTTATCCTTCCGCCTTCCTGCTTTTCCCACACTTTTCCTTCTTTTTCCTCCTTCTCGTTCTCGTTGAGGTTGAGGCTGGGCTTGATACAGGAGGGAAAGTGCGGCTTCGTCATGGCGAGATGCTTCCTCACGGTCTGGTTTTACGCTCGTCCCTTTCCGACGAATCCATATCCGACTCGAGAGGTGTCGGGTAAGCAGCTACAGTACCACTCGCTGTCCTCGCGCCCGCCTTCCGTGTTGTTCCCAATGCGACTCTACACCGATCCAGTGGGGTTGGTGACATCTCGGTCTGCTGTATCGTGGGCGCGTCCATAGTAGTCCCGTCTAACCGGTTGCCGAAAGAACGGGTTCCCCCATTAGAGCTCGCCTGCCGTCCCTCGCCCCCACTACGGCCGCCTGGCTACGCTTCCGCTGCAACGTCGGTGAAGACGGGCATAGTAGTGAGCCCGTGGGACAACTGCACCTTCGCACAACGCTACCCGCGGCAAGTGGGTGTTTCTTGGGGAATGTGCATCTGTTTGCAGCCTTGTCCCGTGCGCTGCTGAGTCGGGCCAGGCACTCGGCAGGCGAAATGCAACCTCCGGGCCCGACCGTGTCTCGGTTCGGCTCTGTAGCAACCGCGGGAGGCGGAATGGGACGAAAAGGGACGAAAGGGAACGCGGGTGAATGGCACTCTCCACGGTTCGTCGTTTGGCGGAATGGGAAACCTCTTGATCGCTGTACGGGTTCTCAACCATGTGGCGGAATCTGACATCCCGCCGCCCAATGTACTACCTACCAGAATTGCGAGGCTGCATTGGACAGGCGGTCCGCGATTTGACAAGTCTGGGTGGTGGTGCAAGCATGCAGGAGGGCAAATGAAAGCGGGGTGTCTAAAAGTTGTGGGGGGATAAATCATCAGCCAGCAGGACAGCCGCCCGAGGACTATATTATGGGAAAGGAGGGATAGATACGCGGTAGCTTAGCGGCTGGCGGCCCCTATGCGCCCCGTATTCGAACGGAACGCCGACCCCGGAACCCGAGTCCTCGCAGGCTGGCCGTTTTTGGAATGCCGGACGAGATATAGGGCCATCTCGGCGTCGGAGGGCCCGGGCGCCGTTCTGATAACGCCCTATCTAAGTTCAAAATTGATCCACCCACACCCGAGATGGGCTTCTTTCACTCGGTCAGCGTGGGACGAATCCCATCACCCACGTTGAAGCAGGCCGAGCTGCAATGTACCGCGTGAGCAGAGCAAACCAGGACATTAGTGTAGGAGGGTATGAATGAAAAGAAGGAGCTCTATAAATGCAGAACTAGATGGGATGGGCCAAGGTAGACTGTTAGCCACCTCGCCCCAGGAGTATATCCAATTGGGAGATGGATCACTGGTGAGTGCAACTGTGACAGCATGATGTCCCATGATCCGATAGGTGCTACATCGTTGCATATAGTAGGTATCCCATCGCTTGGTCAGCCCTTAGGGGCCCGCTCGAGTAGGTCACGGGAAAAGAAATGCCGGCATGAACTTACGCCATTTTGTCCAGCCGATCTCCTTTGTTATATTGCGTTCTTGGAAGCCTCACATTCGGGGATGTGATGCTGCGGCGGGCCAGTGGTCGGGGACCGGGATAAACAAGAGGCAGCTGATAGCTACCGAGCGATTGGCGAGTTCGCGGGGGCCGTGTGTGATTTCCTTCACCGAGAGTCCAGGAGATATCACAAGACACACCTAGTGGTTGGCTCCGGAACAGCAGCACCGGGATGCGGAGTCCTTCTCATTGGTTCCTACTCACCGCTCGATGATCTGCGATGTTTCGAATGGAACAGCAGTCAAGTCTCATGGCCGCACAGATTGATACGTCGTACGATTCGGCTCCTTCCTCGGGAACAATAAGCCCACCGGTTGCCAGGCTATCCAAGGAGAATATATAGACGTGGCTGGGGGTACGTTGACGAAATATGGGGCTGAAGAAACAGAGCCGCACGCCGTGGTCATATATAACCGGAAACAGATGCTCTAAACTAGGGGCTCCCGGATGCAATATTCAGTCGAGTTAAGCTTGGGATGTCTCGAGCTCCTAAGGTACGCAGGCGAATGCCATAGAGCGGCTCAGAGTATGGCATGCTGGGTTGTGCCGCGGATGATCCCGATAGGCACAACCGGCGCTCTGCAGCTCCCCGGAGGCGGCCATGTTGCATGCAGGACTCGCTTCCATTCGCGGCATCCGGAGCTGCAGGGCGTTCGGATACTCGGTGTTTGTGGTTTAGGGATTAAACCCCACATCGCATTTGATACTTGGATCGCCTCGCGTGACGCGATTCGCTGTGGACCTCTGCTGCATGCTATAGGCGCCCGACATGGCTTCCCGGTCCCACGTCCTCACCGGCTGCTGGTCTGTCACGGCCCTCACCCAGCAGTACTTTGGCGAGATCAGGGAATGAAGTCGGTGCGCTCGGTGCATTGATTGGCCGTCGGCGGGATAAGGTTGTGCGCAGCTGCGGAAAGGGTCAGTGGTGATAAAGGAGAGTTGAGCCCCCGCCTCTCGTTCACGCCAATTTGGCTGTTCAATGTTGGCCGCTTATGGAGCTGACTGCAGGACCTACAACTCGCCTGCCCTCACTGAGCCTACCGCATCACATCTGCGTATCGACGGAAAGGTCCATCAAAGCCACGATGGTTGCTTCCATGGACGAGACTGAACTCGTCCTCTGGCTGGATAACATCGACAAGAGCATGGGGTTCCGGCCAGCGAGCGCCATCGCCATGTCCTGCGGCACCGTAACGCTTGATCTACCCAAGGCCATGGTCCTGGTTGTCTGGAATAACCGACTCAAACTCTACCAGCTTCCTAAGGGTCGAAGAAATATCGACGAGAGCATGCTCGATGCCGCGCTCCGGGAGACGTACGAAGAAACCGGCCTCCACGTCACGCCGCTCCAGCTAAACATCGCCACGCGGGCGACGCCGGTCAGGACAGAGACCCCGAGCAACGTCAAGAGGAATCCAGATATCACCGAGGGCTGTCCGAGCACCGAGTTTGTCGGTGCATGCCTATACCCGGATCCACAATCGCAGACCGAGGCGCTAAAGATCGTATATTACTTTGCAGCGACGGCAGATTGCACAGCTGCTCGAGACTCGGGGACTCAGGAGGAGTGGGAGAAGCTCGATGCGAAATGGATCCCGCTATCTCGGGTGCCCACCACGCTGCGCTTCCAGGCCGAGATCGAGACGGTCATGAAAGCTGTCGCCGATGTGGAGAGGTCAGGTTATACAATTGGTGTGTGATGGCTAATTTATCGGTGGCGCGGCGCCACAGGTGTTCTCACTCGCAACATTATCCAATGCAAACGGTTGGAGGGGCGTTGTAGGATAAAGTGGGTAAAAAAAAACTTGAAAAGAGAACTTTTTATGGGCCATGACAGGTTTGCTACGCGTACTTGATGCTATCGCCACGAATACCTTGGTTCGGCAGTGTTCTTGCAGCTCCCCTGTGGCTTTGCTCGTCGAACGACGAGGATCGAAGATTCTAAGGTGGGGTAGAAGCCCCTGGGAGCTCCGGCACAAAATACCGTGATTGGTTGGTCGGCTAGCCTGTGACATCAGAGCTCGTGGGGAGTGTGATTGAGCTACCCCGCATTCATGCTGGGCCGGGAACCCCCGCGACGGACATCATTGAACCGCAAATCTGCCCGTGCACTCGTTTCGACGGTCATTTTCACGATATTGCACTTCGCCTTTGTTAATAGAATCTCTACCCGAGAGAACGAGGTCCTCAGTCGAGAGGTATGCCCGCACTGAACCAGCTCCGTCTCGCGGCCAGCAGGGCCACCTACCCCGCACCTGCAGCACGCATCTCTCTACCACAGTCAGGCACTTACACCCGTTCTTTGTCCAGCAGCCGCCTTCCGTTATCATTGCGCCAATCTCGACTCCGCTCGCGTCTGGCCTTTGAAGATCAATCATCGTATAGAGTTACATCACCATCAATCGCCAAGATGTCGACTATGCCAGCTAGCCACGGCCACAATGAGGCCTGCTGCAACATCCCCCCCGTCGTTTCCACGGGTTACACAGCAAAGGGCTCCTACGACGAGGTCGGGGTCGATGGGATGAAGACATGTAGGGACCGTCGCCTGACCCGAGTAGCCCAAAATGGTATCTCTAACGCACTGCAGATGTCACGGGCCCCGCCGACGCCACCAAAGGAATTATCGTAATCTATGACATTTTCGGCTACTTTGACCAGACGGTCCAGGGTGCCGACATCTTGGCCACGAGCCACCATCAGAAGTACAAAGTTTTCATCCCCGACTGGTTCAAGGGCGAGCCCTGCCCCATTGAGTGGTACCCGCCAACCACGCCTGAGCACCAAAAGAACCTGGGCGCCTTCTTCGGCAAGAACCCGCCCACCGGCGTGGCCGGCAAGCTCCCCGAGGTCATCCAGGCCCTGAACGCAAAGCACCCCTCGATCAAGTCATGGGGTCTCCTCGGCGTAAGCGGCCTTACCATCCGCCTGTGTCCCATTACAGGACACTCATATTTTAGCTGACCGCGTAAAACCTATAGTTTTGCTGGGGCGGCAAGGTCGTCAGCCTCGCCACCTCATCCGAGACTAACCCTTTCGCGATCGCCGCCGAGTGTCATCCTGCCATGGTTGACCCTGAGGAGGCCAAGGGCATCAAGATCCCCCTTATCATGCTAGCATCCAAGGAAGAGCCCGACGACAAGGTCAAGCAGTTTGAGGACAACCTCAAGGTGGCCAAGCACGTCGAAACCTTCAAGGATCAGATTCACGGTTGGATGGCTGCCCGCGCCGACCTGTCCGACGACCGCGTCAAAGAGGAATACTCCCGCGGCTACAAGACGGTGCTGGAGTTTTTCTCCAAGAATTGGTCGTGAGTAGTAAATGGGTTACGCTGGGTCTAAGAGAAAACTAAGCTGTGAGAAGGGGTGATGCTCGGTCGGGTTCGGGTACGTTGGGCACGGTAAGGCCATCTAAACTGGCTTGAAGTATTGCTGGATGTGTGGCGTAATGTGAAGGAATCAACAAAAAAAATAAAAATAAAAATAAAAATAAAGCCTACTCGCTGTGGAAGCATGTCCTTGAATGGACAACAAGGCCGAGTTAGGTGGGTAGACGATAATGTGCTGAAAGAGTCACTCAACCTTATTCCCGCGCCTAGTTTGCTATGTACAACTCCGCCGAACCGACCACAGAGAATGTATTACATTACACCCCACCCGACGACTTCCACATGGCTAGCCCACCTGAGTGTCTTCTCGGCACCCCAGGCCGCGATGACTCCTTCAATCTCTTCCCCAGACTCAACTGCGCCGCTGAGATGGGCTCCTCCCCTCTTACCGGGGGTTTCACGCCCGACAGTAGGCCGCCCGACACGCCCGTAACGGTCACCGATGGGACGCCTTGGCCCTGGCCCTGACCGTGTTGGCTAGAAGAAGAGGTGATACTCTCCCGGCTGACGCTGTTGTCTCTGCTGCTGCTGTCATTATTACTGTGAACTACTCCACCACCACTACTGCCCCCTCTTCGACGACCATTTCCTCGGAACCTGACGCTACTGCCGTGGCTGGTATTCGCTCCGTTGCTCTCATATCTCGCGGCAGCAGCAGCAGGTGAGGCAGGAGCAGTAGGAGTAACAGTACCCTCGGAGTCGCTGGAATCATTCGCGCGACTGGTAGCGCTGTTCCTCATAACAAACGAGAACGCACCGGAATCGGCCGGCGCCGACTTCCTCCTCGATCTCTGCGCCGGATTGATCGTTGCAATGTTGGACGGATTGCCGGTGGTCTCCTTGCCAACCGAGCCCACCCTCTCCCTCCCGATGCCCTCATACCCATACGCTCCACCCATCAGCGCCGCCCACAGCCCCGGCCAGCTATCCGCATGCTCGCTACTCGCCTCTTCAACGCAGTTGCACTCGTGGCCCACGGGGCATTCGCCGCCGCCCAGGGCATGCCACTCGGCTAGGCAGCTCTCGTGGCTGACGCACCCACAGGCCAGGCAGGGCGTGTACAGGCCGACGACAGGCTCCCAGCAGTAGACACATACCATTTCCGTCTGGGGGACGAGGTCCGGAGCAGCGGCGGCGTTGCCGCTCGCGGTAGTGCTGGTGCTGCATTTATGGCAGACCCCCACGGCGCCATTGACGCGGTGCCCCTTCTGCGTCGGGCGGAGGTACTCTGCGGGTTCCAGCGGCACGCCCTCGTGCACGCGGCAGAAGCCGGTTACATCTACACCCCGGCTGGCGGCGAGGAGGTCTTGAAAGATGGCGCGACGGTCGGCGAAGGGGGAGGTCGGCGAGTTGGCGCCGCCGCCGCCCGTGGGGTAGAAAGTTGGGGTGTTATTTGGCCCGGCGGGATCGTCGTTGTTATAATTACTGTTGGTTTTGCCGTTTGCCATGCTGCTGCTGCTGGGGGAGGACGCGAGTGCGTCTTCCTTGAGGACGTCGAATTTCATGATTTCGAGGCGGGATAGTGGCTGGCCCCACATTTGTAGCATCTCGGCATATGCGTAGCGGTAGTTGGAGTAGATATGCCCACGATTGCGGTCGATTAGAGAAGTGGACATCCACCCGTCGTCGTCAAAGAGGCCTTGGTTTTCTGGCACGCAGGACACGGCAACCGGGACCATGGAGAACAAGTCCTCTTTCCAGTATTCGTCGTCGGATAGAGATGTGCGTGAGGTCCCGGGGGTCTCGGGAGCGTTGCCACCGAAGACAGTTGAGCTGGCCCACGTAACAGCGTTCGGGGCAAGGTTACCCAGAATGGTCTCGGAAGGGCTCGGCCGCTTCCGGATGGGTTCCGGCGGAGACCCGGAAACGATGCCGGCAAGTGCCCGCGGGAGGCTAGCGGCGATTGCGGCGGCAACTGTCGAGTTAGAGCGGTGGAACAAACGATTGTTTGGAGACGTCGACAAGCTCTGGGTCTGCTGGGCAACCTCTCGAAGATATTCTCGAGCCATATTGGGCGGTGTTTCTCCGCATGAGTATGAATGGGACCTGGGCTCGACCACGCCCGAGGTCTCCTCTGAGTCCTGTGAATCCGAGTACATCGCCGGGGTGTTGGCCGTCCTCGGGGTTGTGATGACCGAACTAGCTTGACTCTTATAGTTCATGTTCCAGAGCGCAGGATCCGTGGGAAAATACTCCAGTGAGAACGAGGGCGCTTTCATGGGCAGCGGCGTCTTTGGCTGAGGAAGGTGGGACGCTGCAATAGCCGCTTCTTCTTCCATGGAATAATCGCCAAAGATGCATGCAAGCATAGCTAGCATTTGGATGTCGGCAACCTTCTCATAAAAGTCGAAAAGATCGTTGATCAGATCTCGAGCCAAAGGGTGATAGCCCCATCTAACTCTGCCAGCCAAGCTAGACGCGTGGTTTGTAGATTTACTCTCCGCATCCCTGGCGCGGGCGACAGCGTCCCTGGAAATGACAAGCACCGGCTGTCCTCCGAGGTGGAGGTCGTGGATCTCTAATGGGATGTCTCTCCGAAGAAGGAGTGCTGCATATTTCCAGACGTGGGCTAGGTCTGGTTGTTGGTATTTCTCGGCGACCGCCGCGTTATGCCTGCACACATCGGCGCCGTCACCGAAAATTGCATACTCCTGAGCGAGTTGCTTCTTTGATGGTAGATCGTCTTGCAGGTCGTATATCGAAATAATGTTCTTGGACTTGCCAGGTTTCTTGCGGCTCGTCCCTGTGCCAGTCCCCGTCCCGGCGCCCGTCCCACCTCCGCTAGAACGCAGAGACTCGTTGGTACTCCAAGTCCTCCGGAAATGGCGCCCGGGCTGATACCACAGGCTGATCTTGTGCACAGTTGCCGGCTCGGAGTCGGTGGAAGTCGCCGAGTCTGTGTCGTCCGATTCCTCGGACTGATCTTCTGTCGCGGATGTCTCATCATGGAGCCGATGTTTAGGCGGTTGTGGGCCATGGGCAAGACGTCCAAACCCAGCGAAAGTGGGTTCTCCTTTTGGCCGCTCTCGATAGTTGTCTAAGTGGGGGAGCGCGAACGGCGGTTTCGCTTTTTCCTCTTTTGTCGGGAAGAAACACACGAGCCTACCGTCGTTGGAGAACCTGGCCCCGCAAAGCCTAGGCGGCGGGGGAGCGGCCAGACGCTGAGCCGGTGCCAGGGTCGCGGTGGGGTCCAGTTCCGTGCTTCCGCTGAGCTCCTGCGACATGGACGCTGAGCCGCCCGTAGGGATATCATTCTCATCTTCTTCGCTGGAACTCTCGTCAGCCAGCGCATCCGTATCGTCGTTGAAGTCTCGGACGTTCTCGAAGAAGGCTGTGCTCGTCTTGAGGTCCGTCTCGCCCAGCAGATATGTAAAGGCCTCATAAAGACAATTCCGCTTCCTCTGTAGGAATCGTTCTCCAAGCTCACGAAGCTCATGCTCGAGCTTCTCATGAGTTTCGTCTGGCATGAATGAAGATTTCTCAACCGAAAATCTCGGCGCCTTGTTTTTAGGGTAACTGGTGGGAATGTCAACCCTGACCTTGATAAAGATGGTTTCTCGATTGAGGCCCCATGGGCCCTTCAGGGAGGCGTTCAGCGTGAGCGAATCCATGTCAATGTTCTCCCACTTCACGTTAGGAAGCTGATTGCTGATGCGGAGGAATTCGTCTTGGATCGCCTCCGGCTGCTCATCCCAGCCATTATCGTACGCAGGGCTGAACAAACCCGAGTCCTCGGGGCCTGTCCGAGCCGGGGTGTCCGAGCTCGACTTCCTCTTGGACATGGTGATGCCTTTCATCCACCCAATCTGCAGTTGTGTTTTATCCACATTCTTACTGTGATTTTGCTTGGCCTTCATAGAGGTTGCCCTCCAAGACGGGCCGACACGACGGAGACCCGAACTTAGGCCGGCGCTGAGGGCACTCGTGCGGAATTGCCCGCCACCCGGACGGGGGTCGCTCATGGTGGGACTCCTGCGATCGCGGTGAACAGTGTCGTCGACAGTGCGGAACGTCTTATAAATAGCGCCTTTCCGAGTAATGGTGAGATTCTTCACCAACGGTGCCCCCTGAACGTGGCCCACAGACTCTAGAAGCCCACGGTCGACTTTGTGAAGACGCAGCTCGTTGTCTTCGCCCCAGGAGACCAACTGGAACTCACGGTTATCTATCCCGTCGTTGCTCACGCCGCCCCGGCTTCTCCAGAGAAACTCTTTCGCTTTGTGGTTGCCATGGCCCGGAAAGACAGCCACGGGATCGACCGGACCGTCCCGGGGGTCGTCCGGGCCGAGCCGCTGGTCATAGAGGTACAGGTTGCCTGGCTCTGTTTGGGGCATAGCAAGCAACCCCGACCCAAAGGGGGTATGACGGGCGCGCCACACCGGAAAGTCGGTGCGGATGACTCGTTGCGGCCTCTCATGGTCCAGGCTGTAGTCCCAAAACTTGATACCCTTGTCTAAGGAGCAAGTGACCAGGCAGGTGGATTTTGTGCGGTTCCAGTCAATGCCATAGATTTTAGATGTATGAGCACTGATTGTTTTGAGAGGCTCTACAGCTCGCCTGTTGTCCCATATGTGAAGCCAGCGGTCATGAGCAGAGGCCAGGACGTGAGGGTCCTGGCGATTGTACTTGACCTGAGTGGCGCCGGCAAACCAGTCGCAGAACGCGAGCACTGGCTGCCTCGGCCTTCGGAGATCCCAGCAATGGACATATCCGTCCACAGCGCAGGTTGCAAGGGAGTCCGGATGGTGAGCAGAGAAGTTAATGTCGGTGATGGCCCTGTTGTGGGCTTGAAGGGAATGCTCGATGGCGCCAGACGATGAGTCGTCTCGCTTGTTGAGGTTCCAGACGAGACAGCGATGGTTCGCCGTGGATGCAACCCAGTAGTCACGAGCGGCGAAGGGCGACCACTGCACATCGACCACGAGCCAAGGCAACCCGTGGCTGCTGAGCCTGCGGGGCGGGCTCCATGGAGAGTCCAGGTCTATGATGGCAAGGCCCTCAGGTCTGCAATAGAGCATCAGTATGCGGCACGAGATGGGGAGGGAAGGGAAAACCCCCACGATGCAAGAGCAACGTCCCGGCCCGAAGGCGAGATGGTTGCGGATCCCACCAGACCATCTACGTGGATGGTCCCATCGGCATCGAAACTCTCGCTGTCAAAGGCCGACTTGATTGATTTTCCTTTCTTTGGGATATCAGAGAGGCGGATGAAGGACGCCGGCATGGTTATCAAGTGCACGAGGCGCGGAGCATTGTGAGGCAGCGGTGTTTGCCCTGCTGGTCATTCGATAGGGCAAAAATATTAAGACAACAACCTAGACGCTCTGAGAGTGGCTTCCAGCCCGCCGCCATCTGCAGGGACCCGCCGAGTCTGAAGCTGCAGGGCAGCGTTCGTCGCTGGAAAATTTCGGTTTTTCAGCAGTATCAATGGGGAGAAAGAATCACAGTCCCCATATATCATCTAAGGGCAGTCAGAGGGACAGCAATCAATCGGTCTCGCTGATGCAACAAAGCCAATCTCAAGCGCCGATTGAGTCGATGGAGGGCTGTTAGGAACGGTTGATGCGATCTTTTCAGGGCAGGGTCCATGTCAGGGGACGGGACAGGATGGGGCCAGAGCGCCAAGCCTTGCGTACCGGAACTCTCCGGACGATAGAGCTGGTCCGTGCGCTTATCGGCCACACCGCCCCACGCCTTGTCGGGCGACATCCCACTTTGTTTCTTCCCGGGTTCGGCTTTGCGCTGTGCAAACCTGCTCCAACCCCACCTTCGTGTCCTAATCCGGCGTCTCCTGCTACCTGGAAGAGGACCGCCGCCATAGCTCCGACGCCGGTTTCAATATTCCTGGATTCAGCCCGTACTCCGCGCTAATCTGCCGGTTTTCCACCATGTCGTTACCGAAGAGGATCATCAAGGAGACCGAACGGCTTATGGCCGAGCCGTACGGAACCCCTCCAAGCCCGCCTTGAATCGTTTCTGACTTGCCGCGCGACAGGGTCCCCGGCATCAGCGCGGTTCCGCATGAAGATAACCTACGATATTTCGACGTCGAGATCCACGGGCCCTCATCGTCGCCATACGAGGGTGCGCGCTGCCGGCTCCCCTGAATGACCTGAAGTCGATAGAGTCGGCCAGCTCACACAGAATCACAGGCGGAGTCTTCAAGCTCGAACTTTTCCTTCCCGACGACTACCCGATGGCGCCGCCCAAGATCCGCTTCCTGACCAAGATCTTCCACCCAAACGTCGACAAGTTGGGCCGTATCTGCCTTGATGTACTGAAGAGTGAGTGAAATCGAGAGGAAGCCGAGTCCGTGTCGCAGACTTACCGGATCTGTAGATAACTGGTCCCCTGCGCTGCAAATCCGGACCATTCTGCTGTCAATCCAAGCGCTGCTCGGTGCCCCGAACCCCGATGACCCGCTGGCCGCCGACGTTGCCAAGAGCTGGAAGGAAGATGAGCAGGCGGCGATCGCAACGGCAAAAGCGTGGACACAGCAGTATGCCGTTCCGAAGTAGCCGGAGCCGCAGCCTGAACCTGGAATTGCGAGTCAGTGGGCGAACACCGGGGGTGTCCTGCCCAACAGCTTATATGTCGTTTGAGGAGTTGGGGTGGAGGAAGGCCGAGGCAACATGGCCGGCGTTGTTGGATGTGGTCTAGAGGGGAGCCACGGGAGGCTTCGCTACGTCACTAGCAATGCTTGGGGTTGGGCAGTGCTGAGTGGGGAGAAGACCACCTAGCATGGCAAGGTAGCCAACATGGTTTTGCACATTACCCATCGGCGCCTTTGATTTAGCAATAGATGTAAGACGGCGTGTTCACGTACGCGCTAACAATGCAATCACAGCACGGAAAATCGAAGTTCTATCTTCTAGGATACGTTACAGCACTTGGTAGATTCAGGCTTCCCGGATTACGGTACTTATTCCCTTAAATCCTTGGTGTGGGGGCGGCTGAGTTCCAGCCCGGAAATGCCTCTTAACGGCTTACGGGATATCGATATGGAAAGAAGTCATAATTCACTAACCGTGTGGAAACGGCTGAAGCCAACCTGGGGTTCTCGGGTTCATTTTGATCAATGCATTTGGCGACGGCCGTCTGAATAAGCGGGTGTGGAATGTGCCGCCTCGGTTACCCATCAGCGCGGCAATATAATATATCACTGACGCTTTGAGTCCGTGCCTTGAGTCGATTGTGTCAATGCAACCATGGCAGCTCGGGAGTTTGAATGCTGCGCTGCGCCCTGCTGGTCATGCAACAAATCTCTGGGTTCAATTGCGAGCCAATGGGCCTTGCTGCTTCCCATCCACCTGCAGGGTGGCGCATTCACTTGATGGCCCCAACGTGAAACAGGCTCGACTGCAAGCTATGTAGTTAGAGTGGTGAGACGTGGTCCATGGTCCCTCCGCTGCCGAGGCGGACTTACGGTCTCTCGCGGGGAGGATCGGATCGCCTGCAAGCGGGAGCGGACCGTGCGACGAGATCCTGTGATCTGTGTGGGAAGGAAAAAGGGAAAGAAAAAAAAAATTGGCCCGGGGTGCCCTCGTTTCAATTCATGTTCAGAAACAGATATCCATATAACTGCTCTTTCCCCATCGCTGCGGCCATGGCTTACACAGCATCTGCCATTGAACGTCAAAAGAATGCTGCTGCTGCTGGTGGGCCAGGACAGGAAGACAGCCCGCCAACGACGCTGACATTACGTATTATAAGTCACCCCGGCGAACGTTACCGAACCAGGGGTATTTCTCTTTTGGGACGGCAGCAGGGTCTCCTTCCTTTCCTGTCAGTCCCCACCGTTTTCCTGCTACGGTACTGTAGGTCCACAGCAGGGGTCTCCCGTCCTCCCTAGGTCTCTTCTCTCTCTCTCTCTCTCCATGCTGCTGCGAGCTTGCCTGAATCCAGACAGCCCGCCGAAGCAAATATCAGACGGGGATATTTCATCGAGACATTACCAAATTACGGGTTCAGAACCAGAACAGCCTAGCTGGATGTGCTAGCGGCGTTTGCCTGCCCGGGTCTCGGACCTTGGTTTATTCCTGCCTTGGCTAAGCATCGCCGATCGCCGTTTCGTTTTCCCCAAACGCACTCGGCACCAGCCCCCCGGCTCCCCAGTACACCGTCACTGAGGGCACTTGCACGCCAGCCGTTCGCTCTGGCCTTCTGTTTCCTTTCCATTTGGCTTCCATCGCGAATCGACGTTTCCTCCCCTGGCAGAGTTAACGTCGCTGCGGACTGCCCGACGGCGCGAGGACGATCCACTCCCTCGGATACAATAGAGGCCGCCGCCATTTTGACATCGGCTTTGCTACAGTCATTCGCTCCCAGTCAATTCAAAGGAGTCAACAACGGGGAGTTTGTCTTGCCTTGTTAGAACAACCCAGTCTTCGTTCTGCGACTGCGCCTGCGCCTGCGCCTACGCCTCTGCCACAGCTCTAGCCATGCCGTCGCGGACGAATAGCACGACCGCCAAGCCCGCGGAAGCCACTACGAGCAAGCGCTTCGAGCTTCCGGCCCTAGAATTCAAGTTCGGCTCGTTGACGGACGGTACCGACATCCCCCCGCCCGTGCCATCGCCGATACAAGAGAAAGCCGGTCCGACGCCCCCCGAGACGCCCAAAGTGGACGGGAAGCACGATGAGGTGACCAATGGCAAGCCCGACAGCGCCTTGTCACCCAAATCGCAAGTATCGAGCATCACAACGAGCGGCACGAAGCGGCGCGCCGAAGACAACCCGGCCTCGCCTACCTTCTCGAATCGTCCGGGGAGCATCCGCCGCCTGTTCAGCCGGGGTCTGCTGAACAATGCGTACACCAATGGGGATGGGGCCCCCGCTCAGGATGGGCGGCCAGAGAGCCGTAGCAACAGTAGCGTCGCCGACTCGCGCCGAGCGAAGCGGTCTAGTGGATGGTTCGGGAGGCTTCGGGGCAGCGACGGCGCTCCGGCCAAGGCTACGACTCCCCTCTCCCCGCCGGCGACCATGGACGAAAAGAAACCGGCGGGCCCGCCACCACCTATGATTCCCGAAATTAGCGAGCTCAAATCAAAGATTGGTGTGCAGGATGAGAGCGGGTTTGGAGGTGATTTATTCAAAGATATAAAGTAAAGACGAGACGCGGCGAGAAGGGGTCGTCTCCTTGGGACGAGGTACTACGAGTTACGACTGCGAGCTCACGCCGCCTCGGAAATATGGAGACAGGTGAGGAGAATGCTGTTGAGATGCAGACGCAAGATACCCGGCTCGTTTCTTTTATTTGTTTCTCTCCTTTTTTTCAGGGCACGTTCACTTAATGAAGTTTTCTTTTTTTTGGCTGCTTATTACTCCTCTTCTTCTCAGCAGCCACCCGTAACTGATGTTTCATGTCCTTGGTCCACTCTTGCGAGAGTACAACTGAATACCAAAACCCCTTGTTTTTCTTCTTACCAACATCTGGTCGTGTGTTATGCGCGCCGGCTAGTTAACCCCCTGCGTATTGTACATGTCTCTTCTCTGAAAAGTTGGTGGAAAGGATTGGCGGCCGGTGGCTTTTTGTCTGTTCTTTCTTCGGCACATGCGCAGTACACTGTAATCTTTGGTGGTTGTGTGGGGAGAAAGGCTTCATGGGATGGAATGAGCGAGGTGCTAGTTGTTGTGGAACGTCCTGTTACGCAGAACTTACGACTTGACCTGGCTTACGGTTGGAATTTTCTTTTTGAGCGTTGGTTTATATCTATCACTTTTGTCACTCATGAGTGGCTTATCAAAAGGAGGAGGAGAGGAATATCGAGGCTGCTTCTTCGTTATTTCTGCAGGCCTGTTGGATTACAAAATAATCAATTGATTGCTTTTTCGTCGTTGCAGAAGGCTTGCTAAGAACACGACCGATATAACATGGATCGTGGTCCGGAACGACCGGCGTCGCACCGTCGTGAGGGGGGACAGAGTAACGCGTTGGCTTGGGGGAATGTAACCCTGGAATTTATAGAATGCCGGTTAAGACCTGGTCTGGTGGCATGACCATTGGAGGCGGTGAAGGCGGCTTATTTGGTTTAACCATGGGAATGAGAGGTAAGATCATTCGACCCGCAGTCTGGTAATAGGATGTAAAAGGGTGGTCTACCTCTCAGAACAGCTCCCAGCAAGCTCCGGCTGGGTGCATCCTGATTGGCTGAAGCTCTGGTGGGCCGAGATCCAATTCCGACGTCATCGGTACCAGGCGACCGGCGCAACGAGTCAAACAGCGCAACAAATTCATAGAGGATGGAGCGAATCTGATATCTAATGTCATCAAGGTGACTTAGTAGCAATCGCGCATTGTTGACCACTTTTATTTCTTTTGATATACTCGACCTCGAATTGAATTGAGGCAAAGAAGGGCTCGCAGCCCCAACGCTGGTTTTGCGGAGTGAGCTGAGAGCGAGCTTGCAGCTCAGCGCATCAAACTTTCTAAAAGAACCCATCATAGTCCCCGGTGTCCAATTCATTCAGCCTCTTCCACATATACACCAAGAAGGACGCCACCACCCGCCAAAGACGACGACATGGCGTCCATTTTCCGTCCTCAATCCTTACGCCTCGGCGGCGCCATCACCTTCACCACAACCACCACCACCCCCCGCCATCTCCTCTCCCTCCGCCACCAGCAGGCCCAACTCCGACCTTTTCTCCCGACGGCCCCACGTCGCCACAAATCTGGCCCCTACGGCTACACCCAAGCCAAATCCCTCGTCTTTTCCCGCTTCGGCGAGCCCGCCGACGTCCTCTCGCTGCACACGCACTCCATCTCGCCGTCGCTCCCCGACGGAGCCGTCCTTGTCCGCACCCTCGCCGCGCCCGTCAACCCGGCCGACGTGAACACCATCCAGGGCACCTATGGGGCCAAGCCGACTTTCTCCCCGCTACTGGGCACACCGGAGCCGGCGGCCGTGCCCGGGAACGAGGGCTGCTTCGAGGTAGTGGCGGTGGGGCCGCGGGTGGGCGGCGGGCTGCGGCGGGGCGACTGGGTGATCCCCGCGGCGACGGGATTCGGGACGTTCCGCACGCACGCCGTCGTCGCCGATGCCGAGAGGAGCCTGTTCCGGGTCGGCGGCGACAGGGGCCACGACGGCCTGACGCCCGCCCAGGTGGCCACCGTGACGGTGAACCCGTCTAGCGCGTACCGGATGCTGAAGGACTACGTGGACCTGGTTGGCCTGAGCGTCCGAAGCTTCGCGGCGGGCGAGGGCGCCACAGGCGGCGCCTGGTTCCTGCAGAACGGCGCCAACAGCGGGGTTGGGAGGGCGGTGATCCAGCTGGGCAGGCTGTGGGGCCTGCGGAGCATCAATGTGATCCGGGAGAGGGCGACGCCTGAAGAGACGGAGGCGCTGAAGGAGGAGTTGAAGGGCCTGGGCGCGACCGTTGTCATCACCGAGAATGAGTTCCTCGATCGGTCGTTTAGCGCCAGGATGAAGGACGAGTGGACGCGCGGGGGCAGAGATCCGCTCATGCTGGGGCTGAACTGCGTAGGAGGAAAGTCGGCGTCGGCGATTGTCAAGGCGCTGAGCCCCAAGGGATGCATGGTCACTTACGGCGGCATGTCAAGACAGAGCTTCCCGTTCCCGACGGGGCCGCAGATCTTCAAGCGGTTGCGGTTCGAGGGGTTCTGGCTGAGCGAGTGGGGCAAGGAGAACCCGCTGGAGAAGCGCAAGACGGTCGATGAGATTTTGGAGCTGATGAGGGAGGGCAAGTTCAAGGAGTCGCCGTTCCAAGAGGTCAGGTGGGACTGGGACACCGACGAGAAGGTGTTGAAGGACGCAGTCCAGGGCACCCTGGAGGGCTTCCGGAGCGGGAAGGGCTTGTTCGTGTTTGGCGAGACATAGACGACGCTGAGTTGACGCAGTTCATCACATATATTGTAACATTATGCACAAATTTATGGACGCTAGACGTGCATAGGTCCCAGTAGCGACCGCGGCCATCTAGTCATATCGTGCCCCTGGTAGTACGTACCCGATGCGCCGGCGCCCCAACACCAGAGATTGGCATCTCACGCCCGGAAAGCTTGTACAAGCTCATGGAGTTTATCAATGACCACGGGCACCAGAGCGTTGAGATTGTCGTCCATGATCCTCTCCAGATGCCGAATCGCCTCCTCCTCGCTCAGCTCCAGATGAAACCGCTCCTTGACCTTTAAGGCTGCTTTGTCTGGCTCGAGCTTGATATCCGGAATGTTCGCATCCACCATCAGGCTGAACAAATTCAGAATCAGATTGCTATTCTTCCGTAGCGCGCTGTAGGCCAAGAAGCAGTACTGCTTGAACTGACGGTAATGCTCCGAGTTGGAGCCGCCCATGCAGTCCACCATCTCTTTGGAGAGCTTCATAGCCGGTGCGAACGGTTTGGGATCTCTCCCAAGGATGTACCCAAAGTCGGCGTGGAAGAAGTGCCCGTCGGGTGCCAGCAATAGGTTGTCAAGGTGTCTATCGCCGACGCCGAGGATGTACGTGATGACACAGTACCCAGCGCACGACTTGACAAATGTGTCCAAAGTCTCTTTCCGTAGGCCCATGGGGCCCTGGCTGTCCGGGTTGTTCTGTTTGAGGTAGGCAAGCGCCGGGTTGTTGCGGTATTTGGATGAGATGCCCTGGAACGTCATTGAGTGGACAAACTGTGACAAGCCCGCGCTGGTGCTTGTGGCCAGGATCTTGTAGGGCGAGAGCTTGAGGTCCAAGTTCTCCTTCTGGAGGAGGTCATCCATGAGCGTGATGATTTGAATAACGAGCTGGTCCTGGCGGAGGTCGTCGCCCGTCTTGAAGATAATGGGGTACTTCCGGCCAGTCGTCGTTTTGAACGCAACCTTGATCGGATGGAGAGACGATTTGAAGACCACGGTTTCTTCGGGGACCACGCCGGTGATTTCGACCGACGGGTCTAGCGGTAGCGGCAGCGGTGGCTCGATGGTCACAAGCTCGTTCTTAGGGTCAGCTAGGAAGTGCTTCACCCGCTCCGTCCTTCTGGCGATGGATTCGTTCGACTCCTTGATCTCCCCGGAAATTTTGGAGAGGATGCAGATCCACTCCCCCTGTCTCAGCAACGTCTTCCGTGTTGCCACGCCGTCTGGCTGCTTGACGAGCTCAGTCATGAAGTCGTAGGCAATTTTGCCGTAGATGGCCTGGTTGTCCTGCCCTTGATCCTGAGACTTGTCATCGCATTCAACCATCACGTACCACCAAAAGTAGTTTCCGAGTGTGAAGCTATTGGCGGCCCTTGAGATGAGGAAACGGGCAAGCGAAGAATCTTGCGTCACCTCATGGTCAGATTGAGGGGATATGTGTTCATACTTCAACGCTTGCACGAGCTGCAGCAGGTATAGAAGAAGCTCGTTGTCGTCGGCTTTGCGCAGGCGTTCCACGGCAAACGCTCGCAATGCTGCGTTATCAAAGGTAGGGCCGAGGAGTTCCAGGGCGTCGTCGACATCGATATCCGTCCATTTTCCAAGGATCTGCACTGCCTGTCTAGACTCTGACTGATCTTGCCAGTTAACTGACTTGGCGAACTTGGTAAGAGCTTTCTTGTTCCGGGTCAAGTGATGACGGAACTTCCAAATGAGGTCCTTCTCCTCTGGTGACAAGATGTGGGTCGGCGAATATGACATTATCAGATTCAACTCGTCCCGAACCTTGGCGTTGGGCTTCAGGTCCTTGTCCAGGATACCGTTGCGGTGCTGGCTCCGCACAAGCCTCCGGTGCTTGCTCTCTGCGGGGTTGTCCTTCGCTGCAACTTCTGGGTCATATACCCTGATCAAGCGCCCGCCGTATCCCTCGTCATCATCCATCGCATTGATGCCCGGGCCAAACTGGACTTCGGGCGGCGGTTTTGGGATGATGTTGGACTGCGAGGACGAGAGGTGCAACATGGACGAGACAGGAGGCGCCTGGTATTGGTGGTCGGCAAAGACAACGGGGAAGTCGAATCTCGGCAATTCAACGTTGAGCAGGAAGCTGGATGGGTCTGGAGGAGCGCTAGGGTCTCTAGCACCCTTCAAGGCCTCGGCCTGCGTCCCTTTCTGCAGTCGCGCCTCCTGGAGAGCCGACGACTTGGCCGATTGCAGCCCCCGCCTTTCGAAACCCCGGAATACAAGCTGGTCAAGCCAGTCGACGCGAGGGATCTCGCCCATCTCGTGCTTCTTGAACAGCTTTTCCATGCGATCTAGCTCGTCGGCCTCTTTATCTTCGTGGCTACCCTTCTTAGCCTTCTTCCTGGGAAGAATTGCGGGTGTAGTGCAGTCATCGTTGCCGTCAGCGAGCCGGTGTCTGTAAACACGACATTTCTGGCGGCCCTTGTGAAGCTGGTTATCCTTATCAAACAGCGGAAGTGTTGTCCCGCCAAAGGGTATTGCGTGCCCCTGTGCGTCCGGACCTCCGGTGGGAGATAGATCCCATATGGTAATCGCGAGGCGCGAATTCTGTGGCAGCGTGGAGTATGTGACTGGGAGTGTGAGCCACTCATTCCACCTCCTCTCGGCCCGGAAAGATTTGTAGGCGGTCTGGACGGGGACAGTTAGGGGCTTAGAGCCTGCCCACACCTGGACGGTTACGTAGAGGTCTGAATGGGGACTGCGTGACGGGGCATGTGAGCAGAGTAGAGCATGGTGGGGGGCAGAATACTCAGTACCTCAGGTTGGACCCGATGAACCGGAGTTCCGGATGTTCCTCAAGATAGGTAAACGGCAGCGGAGCCTCTGCGCCCTCGAGGTTGATACTGTAGATGGTAGCGTCAGCGGCTCATTGCGCTCATGGCCGGATCATCCAGGAACTCACATGCGGATGCTGACCGGATACTCCAGCTGATCCGAAGTGGCGAATGAGAACGGTTCCATGGCTATAAATTATCTGTAGCAGCAGCGGCGCTACCAGGCTGCTAAATCGCCGGCAGTGCTACCAGTGTTGGGGGGAGAGGAAGGAAACAGATGATAAGAGCCGTGAGGTTGACGCAGGCTCTTAAATTGATGAACTTAGAGCACAGGTACTTGTGGCTCACCCAGGCACATGCGTTCAAACATGCACCCCATGAGCTGGAAGTGGGGACGCTGGGGCAGCCAGATCCTTGCAAACAGGGGAGCTCTGCCCCGCTGGAGGTTTGCCCCACAGGGCTACCATGCCTGTCAGGCGCGAACTCGTTTAATGGATGGGAAGCCCAGTTTCGGAAAAGCGTGTCTCCAAATTCATCGACGCGACGCCGTGCAAGTGAGGACCAACATTAGAGCAAAAATACATGTAATCAAAAGACAGGACAAAGAAAGCCGGAACTTGAACCAATATCGGCCTATCCGTGCCCACTTATCCAAAATCCATATCTCGCCGGCATCAGTCCATGAGCAGCACCATTGCTTCCAGCAAACCGGGCGTCGAATCCGCTGTCGCCCCTCACCTCTGAGATGGAGAACCGCTGGCGTTTGGTAGTCCGCAATGGCGGCGATACGCCGGGCGCCGCCGGGAGCTCTTCGAAGAAACGGACTTCGGACGTTGGCGGCGAACCGTCCATCAGCCGACGCCGAACGCGCGATCCGTCTCCGCAGAGAGACCAGCGCGGGGATGCCGACGAGTACGACCCGGATCAGTCGATGCAGGAGCGCAGAGCGATCCAACAGAGCCTGCGTGAGATGCAAAAGCAGATGCGCGAGAACCCAGACGAGTTCATGCAGGCGGATCCAAAGGCCCTGATCGATTATCTCAACCAGTCAGACCGTATCATCAGGAACGTTAAGCAAACCGCCGAGGCTGCCATCGACTCACGCGGCCTGGTCATTGCCGCTGATCTCTCGGCTCGTCGAGCGCAGCGCTTGACGTCGGGCAACGTTGGTAATGGGATTGACGTCGACGAGTTCGTTTCCAAATGTATCACCTACATGCTGCACGGCCGTGGTATCGAAGACGACGAGGCAGAGGAGCTCTCGAGTACCCAGAGGAGGCGCCGGCAGCCTAACCGCGGTGGTGTGGGCAGCGACGACGAAGATGAAGTCGGCGACGTTGGCGACATGATGAATTGGGCCCACCTCGGTCGCTTCGCCTGCATTCCCGCCGTCCGCAGACCCGGCCTGCCCGGTTTCCTTCTTGGCCCGTTGTCAATTGAGAAAAAGGCCCGCAAGGTTACCAAGAGGGCGGCACCATTCAAGGTTAACAACCTTCGGGAGGTCCGTCCCGAGGAGCTGAGGGCTGAGGACCTGAAGAAATCGGACAAGAACGATCTCCCGTCCATCTGCAAGAAGATTCACGTACATTTAGAGACAGCCCAGCAGATCGCACAGGACACAGTGGAGGAGGAGTGGGATGACGATGACACTCCGGAGGCTCAGCGGGCACTAATGGACCGCTATGCCTTGCGGTCCACCGGAGGTATTGACCTCCTCCGATTCGTGGTCAACCCCCATTCCTTCGGCCAGACGGTGGAAAACATGTTCTATGTCAGCTTCTTGATCAGGGAAGGGAGCGTCAAACTGGAGTTTGACGAGAACGGCCTCCCAGCGATCGGTATGTCGTTCAGACAGACAGCTGGCTGACCAAGGCTGACACAACCAACAGAACCTATGAGAAGGGCCCCATCGGCAGAGACGTCTCGCTCCAAGGCGCCCATGAGACATCAAGCGATCATGTCGATCGACATGGCAACTTGGAGGGACATTATTGAAGCCTTCGACATCAAAGAACCCATGATTCCTCACAGGCAGGAGGAAGAACAGCGAGGCCCTGGTGCACGTGGCTGGTATAGTTGATGATTAGCCCATCGCACAGCCCTATATCTTCTGTCTGCTTTGTCGCTACAGATGCTATCACGGATGTCCAATACCACATAACCGGCCGCAACGGGTTCTATAAAACTGCAAAGAGCAGCTCCAGGTGTTATACTTCGCCATGTCACCTCTAGTTGCAGGGCGTCGAACACACCCCGATGTGGCGTCACAGTGCCAAAAAAGGAAAGAAAGTTAAGCGCCATTATGAAGGTCGCTTTGTCTGGCAGATTCGGTGAACATCAGCACCTCGACCGGAAACGGGGCCCAAGTTTCAACTTTCTTTGTCTGGAAGCACATGGAATTGTGGTCAATGAACGCACTAAGGGAGGGAGATCCCATAGCTTCGTTCTTTATGATTTGGTTCTGGGTCCTTCTCGGATGGCCCCCACGTCAACCTTCCGAATATACATCCATTCGCCTTGCTCTGATCCAGAGGTTCCTGTGAATGCTCCCCGCCAGTTTTGGTTCCGGGCAGATTGACGACCCCATCTCCACGCCCAAGCTCTGCTCCCAAACTACGAGCTATGGCGCAAGATTCCCCTAGCAATGCACTGGCCTCGAGTGCTGCCGGCCTCATCCATGACCCTAGTGGAGGTGAGGAAAGTATAGGCGCCGAGGGACACATCATAGGCACCGAAGGTGGTTTGGGCGACGCAGTCGCCAGCTTTGGAGGCGAAGCCAGGAGTGGCAGCGACCAGGCGGCCACCAGTGCAGGGGCTGCCCGTGAACATCTTGAAATACCTGTGTTAGAGGGCGTTGGAAGCACCAGTGTCGGGCACCCTCGCCTCCCCTTTGGCTCAAAGCCCAGTCACAGCTACGATAGAACCAGCTTCTTAAGTAGCACCAGCCATCACCGCCGGCCATACCAGCGTCCTGTTCGTGTGGTGCACGACTACCTCTACAACCCGGACTTCCCAGAGTGGAGCGATGACGATTGGTCGTATCATCCATGGCCGCCTGAAACGGACGATGAGGTTGCATATACCCTGGACCGCATTGCCGAACCGCCCCACGAGGGCATGCTCGAAAGGGCAGACCCGAGCCTATGGAGGCGCCACATCACCGAGTCATCCTCAGATGAAGGCCACCGAATGTGGGAGAATCTCATGTACTTCTACGACAATGCCATGACGGGCAAGATCCGGGCTCTCAACGCGCTGGTCGCCGCGCACCGGAAAATCCGCCACCAAGATGATCATCTGAAATATCTGGAACGAAATTTGACGGACTTTTACGAAGAGATCGAGCAGCTCCGCAAAGAGCTAAAAGGCACTGAAGAGGAGCAAGCACGACAGCAAGAGCGCATTGCAGTTCCGGAGAGCGAAAACACACGTCCCAGGAGCCACCCACTCTCACTCGAGACAAAGCACCAACAAGCTCTGACCGCAATGGAAGACCAAATCGCCTTTCAAGATCGGATCATCACCAAATGGGAGTCACTCGGTGACGCGACACAAGCGTGGTCCGACGCGGACATCGACTCTCCGGAACGCGAGCGCAGGTTTCGGGCTGTTGAAGCGCTACTGAAGAGGGAAAATGCCGATGTAACCTATGCTAGGGTTCAGTGCGATCATCTCCAAGAGAAGTACAACGAGCTCAAGGAAGATTTGAAGGAGGCTATCGAGAGTGCCAAGCGGCTGAAGGGGGAGAATGCGTCCTTGCTCAACGAGGCACAGAATTACAAAGTAATGACAGCCCATTGGGAATCTCAAGCGCGGAGTCTCACGTCCCAGATCGAGGGCAAGAAAGTGCACGCCTGCGCGGAAGACCAGAAGTGCCAACATGAGATCGAGCGGTTGACGGCTGAACTTGCCGGACTCGTTCTTCGGGTCCGAGGAATCACGTTTGCTCAACAAAGCACGGAGTCACCGACGTCAAAGTCTACGGGCAGTTTCGCATCCCCCACCGGCCGGACATTGGAAGAAGAGCTTGAGGGACACATGAGCAGCTCAGACTCGCTCAGTGAGCGGCACAAGGGGAGAGCGTCCACGGGCGGCTCAGCATCCCCAGCCGGCCAGACATTGGCAGAAGAGCTTGAAGGCCTCCAGGGCAGCCTAGATGTCTTCAGCGAGCAGCATAATGAAGTGATGAAAGGAGGCTCGGAGATGACATCCCATCTTGGCCTTATCCACGGACTGCTACTGTCACTGCAACAGGCGTTTCAAGATATGAATCAGGGGGTCCACCGCCAGCATTCTCAGGTCCAAGCGATCAAAGTTATCTTTGATAGCGGGAATGCCGAAGACATATCAGCGACAATATCTTCTCTTGAGAGACATGATAAGGGTTTGTCGGACGTCGGAGTTAACGCTGAGAACGTTGTCGCCGGAGCTCTGGAGGAGGCGATAGACGTAACCTCACAATTCGCGGCCAACTCGCTCATCATGGGGCCCACAGAAGCGACCAGTGAATGCGCCGAGAAGCTCAGAGCCATAATTGTGCGACTCGAGTCAGCCACGTCTGGCACAGCTGCTAGAGATCTCATTGTCTTCACTGAAGAATGCCTCAGGTGGGGTGTGGAGAAGGGAATGGGGAGCATGTCGGCTGCTGTCAATCTTTCTGTTATTGATGAACACGGGAGAAAGCTCAGGAGGCTATTGGAGGGGCATGATCTCTGGGCAGAGGAACATGGGGCCGACGAAGAGATTCTAGATCACATGTGGGGCAAGCTTGACGCACTTGAAGAGTATCAGAAAATTCAAGAGGCGCTTCTCAATGAGTACGAGGTATACCGCACCGAACACCTACTAATCCCTCTCGGAGCCGCACGATCTGAGACGCTCTGGCGGTTGACTAACAGTTTCTTGGAAAGTCACAGTCAGAGCAGGCCCAGTAACCAGGGACAGTTGAGCCAGAAAGCTGTGGACATCTTGCTCGACCATATCCGGGAACTCATCGCTGACGAAGAATTGACAAGGCGACGGCGGCAACTGCAACACAGCATCACGCAGCAAGACGCGCAGCTTGCCGAGGCTGAAATGGAAATTACCCAGTTCTCCAGCTTAATAGACAGAATCCACACGCAAATCGAGGTCCTCGACAGACTCCGAGAGAAGCAACAACCTGAACCCAGGACAGACACCGATTTCAACGAAAAATACAGAACTAAACTTGCTCAACGCGAAGAGCGCCTCCGCCGCGAGAACCGCTATAACCAAGGCCGCGTCGCCCGCCTGTTAGGTACTCGCAACCGCATCACCAACTTCATCAAGAGTGACGCCGACCTCGACCGCCGCCACGCCCAGAAGCTACTCAGCGAAACTCTTCTCGAAATTCAAGTAATTAACCGCCCAGGTCGCCACGACGAAGCCATATGCTTCTGCACGCTCGTGCGCTTCCTCTTTCCGCGGATCTACCACTCGACCCTCCAGGGGGCCTGCTGCACAGACGGGGGACTCATCACCCCGTACACACCTCTCCTCACCACGGACCCCATCACCAGCATCGGCACTAGCATTAGCACTAGCACGACAACTCTCGCGGGCGCATCTTGCCACGGCAACCACGGCCACGGCCTCCTCGCCTCGTCGGACCGCATCTACACCCTCATCTGCCACGTCCTGACCTCCCTCACCTGGCTCGTCCTCCTAGTGCTCATCCAGCCCTACAACATGTACACCACTGCCGCCTTCCTCCTCTCCCTTCTCCTCGGTCTGCACTCCTACCTCTACCGCCTGGCCCGCCACGCCCACCGCTGCCTGCGCGACCGCCAGAGCGTGTTCCCCCTCCCGGACGAGCTCCATCCGGCCCACGCCGCGCGCCGCGCCGTCGCCGCCGCCGGCCTGCCAGCCCCTTCGGTCATTGTCGGGTCCGCGCTGACGCTGTTCTTGCTGTTCGCCTGGTTGAGTTATGTCGCTGTTACGGTCGAGAGGCGCATCTGGAGAGGCGATAATGATTGGCGGCTTGCGTATCTAAGGGATCTCGAGCTGGGAACCGCTTCCCCTACAACGGTGGCGACGACAGTGGCTAGTGGCGGTGCTACTGCCGGGCAGGGGGTGGCTGGGTATCCGTACCCGGCGTGGTCACCCCTCCGGGTGGATTACCGGCTGCTAACTGAGCCGATGTGGGCTTCGTTTGAGAGCGGGGTGCATAGGTGGTTTATCTGCGGACTGGGGCTTGGGAGGGTGGTTGGGGCCGGGATGGGTAGTTTGGGGTTGGGCGCGTTGAAGAAGATGGGGGCTGTCAAGGGTTGGTTCAGCGGTGTGGTAAGGGTGACAGGGAATTCAGTGGCTGGTCTTATGCCCGCGGCGCGGCAGGAGTTTCACACTATTGCGGCTTGGATAGGCAGTCTTGGAGAGGCGATACGACATGGGATACACGCTGGCTTGGGCTGGGCTCGAAGTGGGGTATTAGGTGCAGTACGGGCTGTTTGGGGTCTGGTCGGTGGTTTTTGGGATCGGGTACTAAAAGGAATGGGAGCTATTTGGGGCTGGCTAACCACGAGTTGGATTAGCGTTCCTCTAAGGGTGAGTTTCGGTTGGATACGTCGGTTTGTAGAAGAGTTGGCGATTGATCTTGTGTGGGCGGCAGAGGTGGCGCTGGCTTGGCTTGGGCATTTGCATGGTAGGGTTGGAGGGGCGATACTGTTGTTGATAGAGGAGGTGATAGAGCTTATGGCGTTTTTGGTGGAACGAATCGATGAAAGTTGGGAATATGCTGCGGAGGGGGCGAGATTGGTTGGGTGGTGGTTGCTGGCTTGATTTTAGTTATTACGTTTAGGAATGGCTTCAGGCAGGCTTTCACAACGATGGTAGTGAGATTTCCAGGTTCTTAAACCTGTTCGCTGTTCAAGTTGACAACGAAGATGGCAATTCTGTCTTTTGATTCGCAGCATATGCTGTTTATCGAAAGCTACTTGGCGGATACCGTACCCAATTTTCGATCGTAGGAGCAGTGTTTCGTTTACGCTGAGGGAATCCAGCTCATAAGATAAGGGTCTACACTAAAATCGTACGGAGCGTTTCTCCGCATGGCTCACATGTTCATTCCCCCCAAACATGAATCTAGCATGATTGATCAACGGCTCTGTCTATATCATCCAATACTGGGTCTAAGACACGCCGAGAAAGACTACAGGAAGCAGACCAGAAAAGCAGTGGATTAGACACGCCCCAAAACTCCTAGAGTAACCGGACGGCTCCCGTAAATTCCGCTTAACTTGCCAACCCGCCCCGAATCCGCTGTCTCAGCATGTCCTTCAGGAAGCCATTCAACTCGACCGTCGAGATCCTAAACATTGCCGCCTCACCACCGGGCTCCTCCGCCTCTATATCCTCCAACGCCGCGTTCTTATACACACTCCCCGTAATGATCCCCGCAAGCGTCTTGATGTCCCTCCCGTTGGACCAGCCCGCGGTCATGCCCAGCTTGTGCAGCAGCCTCAGCACCTTATCCTTCTCCTCCTCGCCGGGATCGACCACATCGCGCAGCTCGATCTCCTCCTTCCGCAGTAGGCTCAGCAAGTGCTCCTTGCTGCGGGACGCGCTCATGGGCGGGAACACAATTTCGGTGGCGAACCGTCCCCTGAGACCGGCGTTCACCTGCAGCAGCGCATCCATGTCCTTGTCGTAGCCCGCCAGCACGATGATCATCTTCTTCAGGTACCGCGGCTTGGTCATGCAATCGACCAGCTCGCCGACGGCCTCGGCCTCGTAGCTGTTCGTCCCCGTCCCCCTCGCGCCGCTCGCCAGCCGGTACGCCTCGTCGATGAAGAGCACCTTGCCCAGCGCGCGCTCAAACAGGTTGATGACCTTTGGCGCCGTGTGTCCGAGGTACTGTCCGATGAGGTGGCTGGCGGAGCACTCGATGACCTCGTTGGTGCTGAGGAGGCCCATATCGTAGAAGATTTGGCCGACTATGCGCGCCGTATGGGTCTTACCTGTCCCGGGGGGGCCCTTGAAGACAAAGGTGAAGGGGACGATCTCGCGCGGGTCCCTGCCGCGCCGGCGGAGGTTGGCTGCCATGCGCTGGTAGCCTTGGAACTGGTCGATGATGGAGTCGAAGCCGATGAGGCCTTCGAAGAGGGCCTGGCACTTCTTGCTCGCGTGCATGCCCCGGTCCCATTCTGGGTCGAAGTCGGCGCGGTCGAGGACGATATGCTCCTCTTCGGATGTGGCTTCTTTATCGGGGTCCGGAAAGCCGTTCTCGGCCGCGTCGGAATCGCCTCCAGTGGCCTTGAGAGCTTCGGTTTCGGCCATCTTTCTGGCTGCCATTCGCTCCCTGAAGCGGGTCTTAGCCTGGTTCAGGAGGTTGTCGACGTCGCCGCCGTTGCCAAAATTGGGGCGGTCCCTTGCTCGACGAAGGACTTCGGCGGCGACTTCCATCGCTTCTTCGCTGGCGGAGATGTCCTCTTTGGCCATTTTGAGGCGCAGGATCTTGTTTAGGTGTTCATCGTCGTAACTTTCGAAGCGGAATGCATCTTCGAGAGGGAATCGTCTCCGCAAACCCGGGTTGACCTTCTGGAACATCTCCTCCATCATGTCTGTGTATCCAAGGAGGATAACGCAGCGGTCCTCACCAGGCTTGTTGTGAATCTTGGAGATGATGGTGTCAATGACGCCCAGGCGGAAGATGTCTGATTCGCTACCGCTGCCCGCTCTGCTCCCGTGGTAGAACATGTGAGCGTCGTCGATGATGAGCACCTTACCGATAGTAGAGTCGAGAATCCGGCTCGTCTTCACCTCTGACTCTCCAATGTATTGGCCGATGAAGTCGTCGGGCGTCTTAAACTCAACCTCCTTGGTAGAGAGAAGACCAATCTCCGCCAGGATCTGGGCATAGAGTTTAGCCACGGTCGTCTTGCCCGTTCCGGGAGGGCCGAGGAAGACGCGATTGAGAGTTGTCTGAAGCGGCTCTTTGCCGAGGATCTCACGGCGGTAGTTGGCCCTTGCGCGTGTGAGCAGCTCGCCGATGGCTTTCTTAACATTCTCCAATCCGGCCATCTTTTCCAGTTCTTTCCACGCCGCGCTGGTAGAGCGGATATCTTCGGGCTCTGGCCCGATTACATCCTCCTTGGTCAGCAAGGAAAGGTCTGGCTTTGGCGTTTCATCTTCGGCAGGCGCTTGTCCAAGCTTGTTTACGCCGCTGTCGGTCTCGTCGTCAGTCTTCTGGGCGTTCCTAAACTGCTCACTCTCGTCTTGACTGACGGCCGGCTTTTCATCCTCATGTGACTTGTCCTGCTTGCTCTCTTCCGCGTCATTCTTCTTGCGAGGGTCGACCAGAGGCGCTGTCTCGTCTTCACTCCCATCCACGCTCTCGCCGTTTGCAGGAGGCGCAGGTTCTTGCTCTGGAGGGTTGATGGTCGACTCCTCTGTTTCCTTAGGACTGTCAGATCCGAGTAGTTTCCTGCCCTTCTCCTCGGCGCTGGCCTCTTCGGTCTCTCCAAGCGACACAATCTGTCCCGTACTCTCGATCTGTGGTGACTCTTTCTCATGCTGTACTGTGTCAGCTGGTTCCATGCCTTCGTCGCTCTTACCGTCTGACTTGTCAGCCTCATTGAGTTTGTGCTCGTCGTTGCTGGCCAGCTTCGCCTCTGTCTCCTGTTTATCTTCCACCCTTTTCTCATCCATGCCGTCCTTATTCTCTATTTTCAGCCCTTCGGCCCCATCCGCGATTTTTTCTTCTACACCCACTTCCTTGCCGTCTTGTTCCCCCTCCTCTAGTCTCTCTTCCACATTTTTCTCCGCCTTGTTCTCTCCCTTACCATCTAACCCCTCCTTTGTTTTCTCCTCGATCTTTTCATCGACCTTCTCATCTATCTTCTCCTCAGTCTTTGCTTCGTTGCTGCTATCAGTCTTGCCGTCGGCCTTGTCCTCAGTTTCCCCTGGTTGCTTCTCTGTCTTATCATCCTCCTGTGTCGTCTCATCCTTCTTCGCATCTTGTTTCTCACTAGCTCCTTGGTTATCTTCAGTAGTAGCTGAAGTCTCATCTTCGGCTGCCTTTGCGGCCTCGGCGGGCTCCTCTGCCTTCTCCTCAGCGGACGCTCGTTGATCAGGCGACAACCTGACACCTTCCTTTTCAAGTCGCGCAGCCTGACGATCAACCATCTTCCCAAAGCCCAAGACCAAATCGTAGACATTCGCAAACCCGGTCGAATCCCGTCCCCTACCCACGTGCTTGGCAGCAATCCGTGGGTAAGGTCCGTCCTCGCCGCCCTCGACCGTGAACGCGTTGTGACGGATGAGTTGGATGAGGATGAGGCGCAGCTGCTCGTCGTTGTAGTCCTTGAGCTCAAGCCGCCGTGGGAACACCCATCTGCCGTTTGGCCGGCTCCCCAGGAACTTGGTCATCCCGTTGACACTCCCCGCAAGAACAACCACCAGATTAAGACGATCGGCATGGCGCTCCAGGCAGTACAAAAGCTCGGTTTGGACATATGACCAGGCCCCTTCTATAGCGTCTATGAACACCATCTGTACTACTTGTTAGCGAACAGACCGGAGCCGAACACGTTGGGAGCACCACGGAGACTTACGATCTCCAATCCATCTCCAAAGTCTCTGAGTTGTTTGTGCAGGTTTTCAACGTCCTTGTCAGCCTGAAAGTCAAAACCCGATCGCTTCTTGAGGTACGGAGTCGCCCTCCACAGGCCGCATTCGGTAAGCAGGTCCTTGTAGATGTTGAACAGAGTCCGCTTGCCGGTGCCGGCGTTGCCCGTCAAGACCAGGTTAAAATCCTGCCTTCGCAGTTTGCCCTTGCGCTGTTTCGCCGCATCAATGGTCGCTTTGATGGCGAGAAACTCCTCCTTGACCTCCTCCAGCCCAACCATGGCCATGAGCTGGTCCAGTGCCTTGCTCTTCTCGCCGAATTCCCTCTTTCGCCTTTCCCACTCGCGCTCAACCGGTAATAGGTTGGCTTCATCGGCAAATTTTGACAAGAGCCTGCGGCCCAGCGCGGGGAGGAGAGGCATGCCTGGCCGGCTTGGAAGGGGTTTGGGGTCCCCGGCGCCGTCTGAAGGCGTGTCTTCTGAGTCGCTATCCTCCGAATCTGAAACGTCGGGATTGAAGGGATTGTATTGCTTCTCGGGTTCAGCCTCCTCTTCCTCGTCCTGGACTTCTTCAGTCTTTTCATCCTTGGCGTCTTCTGCCTCGGCAGCTGAATCCCGCCCTTCAGTAGCAGGCTCGTCACTGTCTGGATCCTCATGTTGACTCTCTTCGCCAAACAGGGCGGCTATCCCCTCGTACTCGCAGCCAGGCTCTGAATCTGGAGCAGCAGGCCTGTCATTGTCTGGTCCATCATGTTGATTCTCTTCGTCAAACAGGGCGGCTATCCCCTCGTACTCGCAGTCAAGCTCTGAATCTGGAGCAGCAGGCTCGGCAGCTGCCGACACCGGTTCGGACTTGGCTTCTGCGTCACCGGTCTCAGGAGTCGCTGCCGAGGCAGACTGGGCATCTGCGTTAGAGGTGGCGACGGGTGTCGAGGTTAACCCGGATTCGACACCCGGATCAGCCGGCTTGACTGGTGCCGCCGCCGCCTCAGTTTTGGGATCTGGATCGGCTGTCTCAGCAGCTGCCGAGACCGATTCAAACTGTGCATCCGTGTTGGAGGATTCGGCGGGAGGCGACTCATGTATGGCAGCGGCGTCTGCAGGCTCTACTGTCGCTTGATTGCGATCCCCAGTGCAAGGCTCTGCGAGTTCAGGAGTGGATACTCCAGATGCGGCCACTGTAGTCTCAGAAACCGGGGTCGCTTCTGTAGGAGGATTGAGGGGAACTGTGGGTGGTGGGCCGTGTGCCAGCGGCGATAGTATGTCTACCACGGATACTTTTGTTCCGGTTTTCTTGTCGTTGGCCCGCTCAGCCTCTTGAATGGTGTCCCCGTTCTCCTCAGTAACGACTATGACCTCTGCTACTTCAGGTTCTGGCGGTGTGGCAATGGGAGACTCTGAGTCGCTATTCTCAACATCGACTGTCTCGACGCCGTCAACGCTGTCGGTATCGGATTCGGATGGGCCGCGGTTGTTCTCTTCCGGTCCCGCCATCGCTTTGTTGTGTTGTGTAGAAGAACGAGTCGGTTTAAAGAAACTGAAAATCTAAGAAGGCTGTGGGAAAGAGAATCAACGTAATTAGAGGTGAGAAATGTGCGAGGCGTGCGTGTATATAAGTACATACGGATTCCCGTCCACGAATTAATACCAAGTGACTACCTACTTACGTAAAGAGCAGGTGCTTGCCAGGTAACCATCAGCCTAGTGAAGCGATTGGCATTGCACGCACTCTCGCCTCGCGTTGTAGGCAGCTCCAGGCTGCAGGCTGATCATGGAGGCCTGCCTGTCATAGTGCGCATTTGCTCAGATAAGGCATAGCGATAAGTTTGGGGGCGGAAACAGAGAAAGCCCAAAGCACCCCCATGTCTCTGCATATGCCTCGTGGATTCCTATCAGCCAATGTTCGCTCGGCACGTCGTGCTAGCAGAACAACTACATAGTACAGCCCTGACGCACCTCGATCCTTCAGGGCGAATTCATCATTTAACCTATGCGCTTCCACGTCTAAGCCTCCGAAGCAGCATCCTAGAACGTGTTATAATAGGCCTCCGATTACTATCAAGATTTTTTTCTTCCTCTTTTTTGTTCCTTTTTTTTTCCCACCTTTCTTCTTTTAAATTTTTTTTTTCATTATTTTTTTTCATTTTATCTTTTTATCCTTTTTTTTCCCTTTTCGATCCTGATTAATTAACCCTTGTAATCGATAATCCACAGAGCGTCAGATATATATAACTCCAGAGCAGACGCTCAATGAGAAACAGCAAACATGTGCAGAAGACTCTCTTGACGATGCAGGCAATACTTCAGAGACTATGTACACTAATGGATGAACGCCTCCCTTTTTGTCGTCGTCCCCTATGAGGTGTGACTAGGGACTGAGCGAAGTACTCTGTAAAGAATTCCTTTGTAGTACGTTGTCCAAAAATATATGCTCATCAGATACTGTACCCAGCTTCAACTTCGCTAAGTCTCTCATATCGACATAATTCCATTGGTCGAATTGTGGGACAGCCCTTTACCCGCTCTGTGGTAGTGGATGCATATCCAGAACAGCACCCAGAAGAACGACTCGAGATCGGGCATAAAGGAGTGCTCCTCCCCGAGGAGGGGCCCAATTGCCATGAAAGCCCTCGTACCCGTCTTGCCCTTTGCCCCCGAGGTGCCGTCTCGTCTCTCTCTTATGGCAAGGCCAAGATCAATCAAGAACGGACACCAAGAAGGGTTGTCTTTATCCTCATTGATCATGAGATTGTTGACCGAGGTATCTCTGTGCAGAAGCCCTGCCTTGCGCAGGGACTCGTGTCCTTCAATACAGCCCTCCAGTGCGACAAGCAGGGCTTTTCGGGAGCTCGCTTCGTAAATAGGGCTTTCCGTAGTCGAGGATGATGACACGTCTATGTACCCGGTTTGGTAGGGCGCTGCCGTCGGCCTTTTTCGCAGGGGATGCCAGACAGGGCCGCTTGTTGGGCGGTACAGCGGCGCCAACCTGGTCGGATGATCGCTTGAGTCTAGCTGCGCTGCTATGGTCTTCTGGTGGGGCGCCTAATTACCGCATTGATGCTCGGTGAAACTCCTAACGGTTTCGGCCGATAATTGGATGCTCCCGTGATGTTTAGGTTCCCTCGAACATTGCTCCAGATCTCGTCAGCTTCGCCGCGGACAAGCACGGTTTCGTGGTGGCAGTACCGGGCGACGTTGACCACAACCTGGTTCGTGCCTTCGTGGTCTCTCGTAGTAACTCGCCCTCCTCTTCACGTTCTATGAATTGCCAGGAATCCTTTATCACGAGTGGGGTCCGCGGGCTGTCTTCCCTCTACGCTTTCCAGCAAGTCGTTGCCCGGCCAGCGACACAGGGCGCCCGTTTCATCAACTTGTCAATGATAAACCGCTCCGTCCGACCGTTCCGCTTGGCTGTAACAAACCATTGGCCGTCTTCCTTAGTGACTGTATGGTCGAAACCAAGCTCTTCCTTGCCCATCCAAAGAAACCCAAGAACTGCAGACACAAATCGCAACCCATCTTGGTTAATATCAAAACGCTTGGATGAAATCCCCTCGGACAGTCAATCTCCCATATCCTCATATTCCGCTCTTGAAGGATGTTTCTTCGAAACCGTCACCGGCTGCATTGGCCCACAGCGCTGCATTTCCCCGTCTTACATTACCTGCGATTCCCAATCAATTCCTCCTCAACAGTCATTCTGCACGCGTCCTCCCAACTCACACCCGCGCTGTCTTTCGCGCGTCGGCAAATGAGAGTCTGGCGCGCTCCCGGAATCAAAGCCCCTGGGCCCGACGATCCGCCGGACTATGTGCCGCTCGAGGGGACTGAGGATCCATCCAAATATCGCCCCCGAGGCTACCATCCGATTTCCATCGGCGATGTTGTTGCGGACAGATATACCATCGTCCACAAACTGGGCTACGGTGGTTGGTCGACGATATGGTTAGCTCGAGATACTACGCTCGGACGATATGTTGCAATCAAGATTGCACTGGCGGACAGCGGCTCCCGTGAAGTTGAGACACTTAGGGAGCTGGGTTCTCCCTTGACTGCTACTATCACCACCACCCATCGCGGCCAATCCGCCATCCCCAAGGTCCTTGACAGTTTTACGATACATGGCCCAAATGGAACCCACAACGCCATTGTCACCCGCCCTACTATGGTGTCTGTTGCGGACGCAAAGGATGGCTCGGACCTGAGAATATTCCAGCTATCTGTAGCTCGTGCAATTGCCGCCCAGCTCGCTCAGGCCGTTGCGTATATACATAATCGTGGGATTGTTCATGGTGGTGAGTCTATTCTCGCTTGTGAACCGCCGTTTGAACTTTTACTCACCCGAGTCCGAGACAGACCTCCACACTGGCAATATCCTTCTCCACCCAGCCATCACACTCGATTCCCTTACCCCCGAGCAACTCTACGAACGATATGGCAAGCCGGATCCACAACCGGTTCAGTGCCTTGATGGCAGGGCGCTTCCTAAAGGCGTGCCTGCACATTGCTATATGCCGGTCTGGCTCGGGCGTCCGAGCGAAGACATTTCCCTCTCGGAATCTAGGATCCTACTTACCGACTTCGGTGTTGCATTCAAGCCGTCAGAGGAGCCTCGGACGTCGTATCCTATCCCGTTGATGTTAGCTCCGCCAGAGAAATACTTCATTCCCGACCAGCCCGCCTCATTCGTATCCGATATTTGGTCCTTTGCCTGTACAATATGGTCAATCGTCGCGCAGGGCGACTTATTTGCGGCTTATTGGGAAGATGTGTTGATCTATGACTATATTGAGGTCTTGGGCAACCTACCCTCTGAGTGGTGGGAACGTTGGGAGGGGAGGTCGGAGTGGTTTGACGAGAACGGCAACATGAAAGACTGGGAGGATCCCCCGAAGACGTTGGCTGACCGCTTGGAGGAGTGGATACAGAAGCCTCGGAGAAATGCCGGGATGGAGACGATGGGAGACGAGGAGAAGGAGGCTTTCCTAGACCTCCTTAGGTCTATGTTAAAGTATTGGCCAAATGAGAGGATCTCGGCGGATGAGGTTTTGGAGTCGGAATGGATGCGCAAATGGGCAGTCCCGGAACTTGATAGCATTCAAAACTTGAATGTACCTGTTGGAAATGAGCGCTGGATCCTTGCAGCCAGGAGCACTCGTCAACAAGCGCCCGATTACTTAAGCGCCTACAATCAGCTCTCCCAGCTCCCTGCCCAGGCGCGATCTCTGCATTAAAACCATACTTCAATGGATCAATTGAATCGAGCTCTACATATCGTGTTTATAGGTGCTCATTGAGCCCGATTTGCATGAAGAGTGCCACAGATTGTAGTAGTTCCAACACCATCCCATCAGAGACTGATACATAGAAACTAGCACTTTAGTTGGCTGTCCCTCTAGCACGTATCGTAGTCACAAACAGTTAATCAACTTCCCATCACCATATTCTCTATCAACCGTCGACAAACGTGCAAAGAAAAAAAAACGAGTCGCGTCATTGGGGTTGTGGGACGTTATTTCTTAGTCACTGGCCGCCTGCTCGATTTCGGTATTTGGGTAGGTTTCGTTGATAAAAGGGTTTGGATGGAGCGAGGGCAACGCCTTGGTGGCTGAATCTCAGGTCGGCAAGAGCGCATTGGTGGCAGAGGCTGCCAGATCCTTGTTACAACCTATCACAGGAGCGCCTGGACGAGAGATGAAACCAACAATTCAGTGCGAAAAGAGTAGATTTGGATAACGATTTAACCAGAGAAACAAAAAATAAAAAGGATGAGAGGCAGTGTAGACGCGAAAGAACCAAGTCCCAAAATAGGAAGAGAAAAAGGGGTAGGTTGCTCTAGTCTTTCAAGGCTCTTGCCACCACGAACACCCCAAGACTTGGCCGACGGCTAGTCTAGCCGTTGGATCCGGCTTTGTCATTCCAATTATCATATCTAGTGCAGTTTTACCAAGCTCTTTCCCCCACACCTCCAATCGTAGTTCAGGTTGGCTCCTCACCGCAAGCTCAGCTATTGCTGACGCTTTCTTCAGAGTACTGTGCTTGCGACTATCGACCTGCTTGAGGAGCCCTTCATTCACAAGCCCGAAATAAGTGAAGTGTCGAGTCAGAATCTCTTCGTGCAGCATTATGCCAAGCTCCGCTAGCTCTACTAGCACCTTCTTATCCTCTAAGAGCGGGAGATTCCCACCCCAAAGAGCATATATATACTGCAAACAAAAATTAGTGTGAATTTTGAACCCACTTACCACTAGACCATACGAGAATATGTCAGATGCTTTCGTCATACCACTTCCGATCTGTCCTTCTGGACTTCGCCACATAAAATTCCTAGTGCAACCCCCGTCGAAGTTGCGTTGCTCCTACCTGCTTGTAAGCAATACTGAAATCACCCAGGGCCGTATAAGTGACTATTTTGTTGCCACTCCTATCGCAGGTCCAATTAACGAAAATGTTGTCGGGTTTATATCTATCAAGAACTTGAATAACTAATTAACTTGGTGGTTTTATATAACTTTACTATTGCGATCAAAAAGGCTTAGCGCTACCAAGAGTTAGAGCGCTGTTAGCCGCAGGGATCTTCTTTGTAGATATATCGATCATTTTCGCCCTGTTCCTGGGATCAATACAAAACACATAATTCTTTCCTTCCTCCCTACCTACGCTCTAATCTGGGCCTCCTTTTTGCTCCCTGCAGTGCGACATATACTAATCTGTGGGCCGTGGAGAGCGTACCGAGGTGGGGCCAGTCCTTGGTATGGAATTCCTGGATTGCCTCGCCTAGGTAGCGCAGGACCTTCTTTTGCTCTGCAGGAGGATAGTCAAGACCGGCCCGCATCAAGTCAAGTAGGGTGTCTCTGTGGCAGGGATAGATAAGAATGCGGTCCCCCGGGTTGAAATCAATGGGCATTGGAAGTCGATGGGCGCCTGCAAACTCGTCTGCGAGGGGTCGGGAAAGATCGAAGATGGACTTTAGTTCTTGCTTAAAAACGACCGACTCATTTCGCACCTAAGAGATTGTTAGATATATGATGAAGTTGTGGGATGAAGGTATGGGGCTGGAGGCATACGTAGCTCTGAAGATGGTGGGTTTACCATCCTCATCTTTGCGAAGTACTTCACCTCGGGCATACTGGCGGCCAGATGCACCCAATATGATGAATACCATTCCGACACTTGCACGGCAGGTGTAGGGAAGCCGACGGGCGGGCTAGACAAGGTGTCTGGACATCGAAGCAGAAATGAGTTGAATGAGCTGGGCGGGTTGAATAGGATAAACAGCACGATGGAGAGATAGTCAACATGATTGAAAAGAAGAAAAAGAGCGGTCGGTCCCGTGCGACCGTGCGGCGCATGCTTACCTTAACCCACAAATGCACGAGCACCTCTTGATGAAATACCGGTAGGGGGTGTGGTATACTGACTGAAACTCCAGGCATTATCCGAGAGATTGGGTGTGGCATATTCCAACAGAGTCGACCAGTGGCGGAGAGACTACTCCCCGGCATCAAAGATTCGCTACGCCTGCGCTGATATCTAGTGGAGATGGCAGCATCGTAGTGTCAGTAGTAGAGCACTGCAGTCATACCATTGAATCCTAGGGACTGTCATCTCCGCAGCATGATGATACGACGCTGCTTACCGACGGTGCTGTCTCGGCAACGTCCGTTAGATCTGGACCAATGTCCATTGCTGAAGAGCAGATAAAACCGGGCATACTTAGCTATGTCGGTGAGACAATCAGTAGGGGTTTGTTTCCCGACTCGCAGGCACTTTAATGATGATTCGCCTTTTCTTGGTCTTGATGGGCCTTTCGACTACCTGGTCCTGACTGTCGTCAAAAAGGCATTGCGCTTTCCAGCCACCACAGTACTTTAAGTGCTCTGGATATCTCCAAGATCGCGCCACAAATCCTCCTCCGAATGACATGTGATGGGGTATCGCAGGTATGAGTATGGGAGGATGGTGGCATCGTAAGTCTTGGTGTACTCTAGGATACATCAAGAGATAAACCTTCGCCAGAGCTGCAAAAGACCGGAGCATCAGGTACCTTATAATAATGGATCTACCCGGCATCCCGGTAACGGGGAATGCCTTACAAGTCTAGTCACCATTCTTTGACACGTAGAGTCAGTTTTGATCTGCTACTGCCTTTAAACAGAGGAATAAACCATCGGCGCGTTAGCAGGTGGATGCGTAATAATCTTGGGCCAAGATGCTGATCGCTTCGCTACCTCAGATAGGTGCGTGACTTGGAGGATTCACCACTACAGATGTAAGTGCGATTTTTCCACTAGAGGACTAAGTAGCAGTGGTGATGGAGACTGTCTCAGAGGAAATATTGTATACGATGGAACTACGTAGGAGTATTACCAAAAAAGTGTGATGTGCTGCTCATGTGTACCAAACTCTACTGACCAGCAGCAATTCGAGTGCTTCCGACACTTCGGAGGAATGATGAAGGAGCATAATCACATCCTAAAAGACATTAATGTTGCGCATTATCTGTGCCGCGTACATTGCCCGTACCGGTCTTATTTTTCAAGTCTCTTTCTAGAGTACATAATGAAGCATCAGGTCGAACCTTTGAGAACCATGCCGTGAACATGGTGATGGTACTTGGGTTTGCGGGGCCTACGGGGCCTGCGATTGATCCTATGGCGACATCATTGCTAAATTGTCCTAGGGAAGGCCAACTTAGTACGGGCTTCTACAAACCACCCGCTGCGCAGCAAGCTACTATCGTACCCACGCAAAACTTGGGAGCCAGGGGGTTTTCTGATTCCGAGAGCGGACGTGATTGAAGATAGTCTTAGTAAAGCCTTGGAATCTGCTATAACCAGCAGTATTTTCGAATTGCCCGAGTGCCAGTCTCTCTTACAGCGCTTCAGGCGTCTGCAGTTGCGTAAGGTTACAGTTGGACGGAAACCTTACCGTCCGTTTCCCTCTTTCATAGCAGGCCTGACTAGTCAGACCTACACTTTCAGATGCCACTCAAACACCTTCCGGAATACCTCCTTCCCATCCCCTACAATCGTCTCCCCGTGGCACGGCACGATCGTCTCGAAATCCCACCCGTCAATCCTCCGCATACTCTCATTAAACCCCTTCCGATCCTTCCGGCTAATCGCATGCCATAGGAACCTCTTCATCCCGGTCGCCTCCCCCTGCGTAGTTTGCAAGCTCCCAAATAGCCTCCCCAGCAAGCCCAGCTTCGGCCTCGCCTCCTGCGGCACGCGCGAGTACTGCTCCTCGGCCGGCAAGTTGAACATCAGATCCGCCTCGATCAGAACCTTGTCGGGCTTGTACAGGAACACGAGCTCCCTGTTCGGGTGCGCGTGCACGTACTCGACCTCAAAGTCTTTGTCAAAATCCTCACCGATCTTAACGGGCTCCCCCCTGACTTGTGCCTCCTTTGTGATAACAACCGCAAACGGCTCCTTCCCGATCTTTGGGTCGTTCCGCGCCTTTTCCCGTTTCCGGGGGAGCCCCTCCGGGCCGACGAGCTTTGCGTCCGGGTAGGCGGCTGCCCACTCGGACACGAAGATGTGGTGCTCGATGTCGGTGGCTACGATGTACCGCACGTCGCCGCCTAGCGAGGCCACCTTGGCTTTGGTGGCTTCTGTGAGGGCGACTGGGGAGAAGACGGCCAGGCTGCCTGAGGTGAGGCGGACTTCGTCGTGAATCTGGTTAGAAAACGAATGCGTATTTGGGTAACGGTTAAGAGGTGAGTGGCATACCGAGCGTGCCCCGGCCGCCAATTGGGAACCGTCCGAAGCGGAGAAAAGGGACCGAGAATGTCACGACGTTGGGCGTGACATCCCGAATGACCATTACTTCATCCGGGTTTGGCGGGATAAGTTTGGATGACATGATTTCCTCGCTGCGAAGCTTCTGGAGAGATAGCGAAATGAACGTGGCGGCTGTGGCGCTCAGAAGTAGGGTGCTGGTGATGAGCCTTTTATTTGGTGATGAAATGTGGTACCACTTATTATAGAGTGACGTCTTGAGGGGCGCACTTTTGTGATGGTTCGAGATTGTTCTGAGAAAGCGGACTGAGCGCTGGTGGAGGGACCGTTTTTGGCATCAGTACCTAGAACACAGCCCGTTTTTGCACGCCCTGGCCCAGAATGACCAGAATGACGGAATGGCATTTTATCTACGGTCGACCACCAATATATTGAGCGACTTACAAGGCTGCGGTTGCATTGAGACCATGCCGCCGGGGAACCCGTCAGCCTCGGCATCCTGGCATAAGCTTGCTCTCTTCCCTCGGCAGTGGATGCTGAACGGGTTTTGGGATTTGCTTGACGAAGGCGACAAAATCCCGACGGCAATCAAGACTTAGTCGTATTGGCGTGTTGCGGAATGTGAAACCGCTACCCCCGGCACCCGAATCCGGGATTCGACAGCGTATATAACACATTTTCACGTATTCGGAATACGCTCTGACGAGAGTGAGCCCTAGGTGAATGACATCATCCAATTGCGAGCTACGGGCTTGCCGGTCCGACCTCGTGTTGACGCGGCATGGGCGTTTGAAACCAGAACGGAAGCGCGTATTTCTCATTACAGAAGTCGACGACGACCCAGCCACTTCCACTGCGGCAATGGATTGTGCCTCCCAACAGTCCAATCCGAAGGTGCAGCAAGGATGTCGAGGGTTCGAGTTAAATTGTGGTTTCCCTAACCCTTATCGATCCGCAAACTCCTATCGCTCATCGCGAGACTCCATCCCGTCTGCTCTGTCCCAGTCGGCCGAATCTCCAAGTTAGCTCCCAGCACACAGCATCTCGATGTAGTGGTCCGATCGACCAAATTGACCACTTCCGAACGGGATCCGGCCGCAAGACTACATGGCCATCAAGAGGAGACCTCGCGGTCTCCAACTGCGCCATGTGTGCCACTCCCCGTGGCAGCAGCGTCAGCAGCGCCGACTGCTGAACCAATTCATCTCCCGAGGTCCGTCGCAACCACGTAAATCCCCCCCTGCGTAAAGAAAGTGCCCAAGCTAACCTCCATCTCTAAAGCCCCCGAGCCTACACAAAACACCCAATCACCCACCCCCTTCCGCTTCACCCTTGCAGTAAAAGACAACATCGCCGCAACTACCTCCCCCTCGGACCCCGCCCTCCCAACAACATGCGCCTCCCCATTCCTCTCAACCTACACTTCCCCCTTCGAGGCCACCATCGTCACCCAGCTCCGCACGCGCGGCGCCCGCCTCGTCGGCAAGACCAACCTGGACGAGTTCGGCATGGGCAGCCACAGCGTGCACTCGGCCTTTGGCGCCGTCGCGCAACTCCACAGCGACAACAATGACGGCAACGGTGCTGAAGGACCGGTGCTCTCTGCAGGCGGCAGCTCGGGCGGCAGCGCGGTCGCAGTCGCGCTCGGCGAGGCCGACCTCGCGCTGGGCACCGACACGGGCGGCTCGGTGCGCCTGCCGGCCGCGTACACGGGCGTCGTGGGGTTCAAGCCGTCGTACGGGATGCTCTCGCGCTTCGGGGTGGTGCCGTACGCCAACTCGCTGGACACGGTGGGGCTGCTGGCCCGGGAGGTGGGGAGGATACGGCGGTTGGTGGTTGGTGGTGATGATGGCGGATGGGGAGGAGGAGGAGGGTTGTGGAGGGAGTGGGACGGGCGGGATCCGACAAGTCTATCCGAGGGGGCGAGGAGGAGGTGTGCTATGGTGAGGGAAGGGTATGGCGGTGGGGAGGAGAAGGACGTTGGGGAGGTTCTGAAAGGGTTGCGGTTGGGGATACCGCTGGAGTACAATATCGAGGAGCTTGATCCGAAGATAAGGGATGCCTGGGCTGCGGCGGCGAAGGCGCTGCAGGAGAGCTTTGGGGCACGCATCGTGCCCGTCTCGCTGCCCTCGACGAGGCACGCGCTGGCGGCGTACTACGTCATCGCTCCCGCTGAGGCGTCGTCCAACCTGGCCAAGTACGACGGGATACGGTATGGCTCGCGTGACATGGACGCTCCCAGCGATGCCGCTGGCGGGGTCCTCTACGCTGCGAGCCGTGGCCGCGGATTCGGGGATGAGGTCAAGCGGCGCATCTTGCTGGGCTCGTACACACTGAGCTCCGAGGCCATGGATAACTACTTTATCAAGGCGCAGCGGGTGCGCCGACTGGTGCGGAGGGATTTCAACCGCGTGTTTGCGCTGGACAATCCCCTGCACGAGAAGGAGACGTTCTCGCTGAGCGACCTGCCCGAGAACGTCACCATGGAGGACAAGTGGGGCCCTGAGGAAGTGGACTTCCTGCTGTGTCCTACCGCGCCGACGCTGGCTCCCAAATTGGAGGACGCCATGAGCCAGACGTCGGTGGATGCCTACATGAACGATGTGTTTACCGTCCCGGCGAGTCTGGCAGGGCTGCCCGCCATTAGCATACCGATGCCGGTTCGGACAGAGACAACGGAACCATCCGATACACCGCGTACCGCAGGGCTACAGCTGATCGGGCAGTATTGGGATGACGCGCGGCTGCTCGCGGTGGCGGACGCTGTGTCCAAGACACTGCAAACCACGAGCCCTTCGAGGTGACAAGTCGAGCCAGTTACGTTGCACGAAGTTGGAGACCATTCCGTATATGCCTAGTCAGGAGGTAACTCATCTAGTCTGATGTGTTAGGGCGGGCTGCATGTATATATGTATTAAATTATGTTGTGATGTTGCAGGGCCGCTCCACTGACCCTTCACCTTATGAATCCGCATACGATGCAGTAGGGCAGGAGCGCTGAACGTGGGCCCCTTGTACCTATTAGGGAACGGTGGTTTAAATCTGAGCTTGAGCCAGCATTGATGGACCGGCTATTGCTGTCCCTGTATCGGCCACGACAAGCAACGTCTGGTTGGCAGGCTTCAAGTTACGTATCCACCGCCCAGTTCTATCTACCAAAGATGAGCAGTATATAAGTTGGGATAAGATGTCCTAACTTGGACGCAGCCGAAGCGGAATAACAAACGAGGCGCGAGCCTCAGTTGCCTGCCCCGCTCGCCGACTTTGCTGCCAAGTGCTGGAGTGGCCTTTTTCCCGTATCATCGTGGCGGAGACGGGTCTCGTTCGAATGCTGGAAGCCTAATCAAGAGGATTACGGACTCCTTTCGCCACTCGACCGCCGGGACTCTTTTCCATCGATGTCCATCCTATCGTGATCCGACCGTTCTCCTGCTGATCGTGACCGTGATCTTGGCCTTGAACGTGATGCGGATCTCGATCTCGACCTCGATCTCACAGAACCGCTATCCTCTTCATGACCGTCACCATTCGCCTCATCGTCGTTCTGCATCGCCTCGTCCTCCTCTTCCAGCAGGTCCTCGAGGTTGCCTAACGGACTGACACGCGGCTCGAGAATTTCCAAGTCTTCCAAAATATCGCGTTTCCGCATCTTCCACAGACTTGTCGCGCACACGCGGTCTTTGGTCAGCAGGTCATCGACAAACACGTCCATATACGTTAGTGTTGTGCCGTTCCGTCCTTTCCTGCGTAGCTTGCGGCGGTCCTCTAGGAAAGGCTCAAGCAGTGTATACACGTCCCTGTCCGGTCGCGTGAGACGGATATAGAAGACGGCCAAGGCGCGAAGGTACTTGAACTTTTCGCCACCGAAATTCAGATACTCGTCCAGGATGGCGTCGCTAGGCGCGAGCTGCAGGAGCTTGAAGGCCAAACAGAGAAAGGGCGTGGGCTTCTGCACGGTGCCGTAGACGCCGCCGATGAAGTCGACGTGATCAACTACGCGGTCGACAATGTCGGCCTCGTTGACGCCAAAGCATTGCTCCTTGTAAAAATAGCTTTCCACAATGCGCTCGCGCACAGCTTTTTCCATGATGGTTGCTGGGTTGAGTCCGTTCGGCGCGAGCGGGCCGGTACTGCCGCGCTCGTCGAGGAAGCGCCGCTCATCGGCACGGTGATATGCTGATTTACTCATGGTAGCTGAAGGGAGGCGCGACACCGTTTTAATGTTGTCGGTTCATGGGAGAGAGCGTTGAGGGTCGAAGTGGGATGGTCGCCATCCTTGGCCCCACTCAATTTTTGAGAGCTTGCTCCAAATATGCTTTGGCCCCGATAAGAGATAACGATGGTTGCCCCTCCAACGTCTTGCTTTATTTGGAAAGCGAGGGGCAACAGGGGCGCGGAAGTCCGCCGAAACGCCACCCTTAGATCTGGGTGCTTCCAGCACTCTCATGTGAGGTCTGCAGAGTAGCCAACTTACTCTAATTCAACAATAGAATCCCTATGAGACCTCTATCCGAAGCGACACAAAGAATTATAGCAACACGAACGGGGAAGAATGCTGCTCACATCGGCACAGGTGTCAGTTGCCGTATCATCAGGCGTTGGTATGCTACTCCCCGTTTGCAGCCCGGCACATTCCAGTCATGCGTGGCAGCGCAATTTGTTGCTAGGCAAACGGAAATACCATAGCAGCCCCTAACCTGGCACCACAGTCTTTTTTTTCACCGCCGCCCTCTTCCTCAGCGGTTATATCATTCAGCAACGAACGTTACGAGACCTCCGCGCAGCGATCAAGCCGACACCACGGCCCTCACCCAAGGTCTTCCTTCCGGATCGTTTCCAGCAATCCACCACAGAACTTCCAGATGGCTCGGTCATCGTTGTGGACGACGGCGAAAAGGGCGCAGATCAGAACGGGAATCCAGTTGTAGAAGTCAATCTGACTCCACCTGATGACAGCACCCAGAAAACTCTATCGAACGGCCAACAAGCCAGCGACGAGACAGTTGAAGACAAGAAAGGTACAAAGAGGGACAAGAGTTCAACCGAGGCCGATGATTTAGACAAGCCACAAAAGCCAATCAGTCGGGCAGAGCGGCGCAAGCGCATCAAAGAGGAGATTATGAGATTGTCGCAGGCTCAAGAACACGGTTATTACCAGCGCCGGCGATGGTGAAGCCAGACAGATGAAGAATACATGAATGGAATTCTCGGTTTGGAAGAGGGCAGGGAAATTGGGATACGCATATATCATGGCTGGCACAATAATGGCGTTACTGTTGGGATTCGGTCGGGTCAAGAGGGGGATAATTTAAAGCGTTGCATACGACGGCCGCAGATTTATTTGGGGGAGAAATGGAATTAAATTATGGGAATGGCTGGACTTCCCGTGTATCTGAAGCCACAAACCTATCTGTGCATGAACGCCTGATACTAACCACACTCCTTCCCGCCCGTATCTTGTATCCATATATGTTCCAGGTATCCCAGAAGCAGCGATAACTCCGTGAACCACATATGCCGCCGTCCAGTGTATATTAACCATGACCGTTCCCTAGTCTCCGCCAATACAACGACTCGGTGTTATTTCTTCGATGATGGTGATGATAACGATAACCTCTTGAACGTCCATGGCAACCCCCAAGTTGAACTGGCACTGCTGTCTGAGCTGTCGTCGCACTCCGTTTCTCTGAGGTCGGCCCGCGCCATCCAGAGACAGTCGTCAGGTAGGAGCCCTGGGCTCAACGACGCCCCGCTCTTGAGAACCTGCACCGGATCAGTCATGGAGCCTAGTGGGATCTCAGAACCAAGAACCTACCGTGCAAAGCTTACACCTCTGGCCGAACTTGCTAACCCGGTTGGTACATCGGATGGCGCACTGCGATACAACTCTGTCAGCTTCGCCGCCATACTGCTTGCTGACCTGCTTACGTAGTAGTTTGCGCAGTAGCAGATATTCATATTGACGCTCATGAATCGAGTCTCGGGAAGGTTTCGGAAGGCAACTTCTCGATGCTTTGCAGGTAGTCCTAGACAGGGTAAACAAAGACTTATTGGGCGGAGCACTCAAGGAGATGAGAAAGATCAGATGATGGAATAGCGGACACCGGGATATGTTAGATATACCTAGATACCTAACCTACGCAGGGATGAGAATACCAGCCAGCCCAAGTAATTGTCATGCAACACTGATCGGACGGAACCACCCGACATTTCATGGCTTGCATAGGCGCCTTATCTGCGAGCGCGCTGCCGTTTCCGTCAGAAGCGACGGGAAACAAGGGAGACAGAAAACAGTAAAGCAAGGCCCTGCATCTAGGTATGTACATGTGCCTTACCTAACCAATGCGACGGCTGCGTCCAATACATTATCTCGAACAGGCACGGGGGTTCTAGGCCTCCTGCATCTTTCCCCGCTGTCTTATATGCCGAATGGTGCAAAGCCCCGTTGCAACTTTCTTTTTCTGAGGGGGATAAGAAAACAGGAAGAAATCAGATCCGGTTGCGGTGCTCCAGACGCTGTCTAGGTGACCTTGCGTGTCTGGGAAAAGCCACAAACGTCGTTCAAACGCAGCAGGATCCCTTGGATCACCGCAGATCGGCCCAGCGCCCGGTAAACGAGAAACCCAGCTCAGCCATTGTACGTGTACTATACTGTACTGTACAGTACATCGCCATTCCGTGCGGCCAGATATGCATCCCTTCCGAGCTCAAAGCGGCCAGGCCCAACCCCTCCTCATCCTCCCGTCATACCACGCCCACGCGCGTTTGGCGGGGGAAATGTGTTCTGGTTGGATCATAGCAAGCCTTAGAGAACTGTTTTCTCGCTTGACATGGCTTGGCGATCGGATCGGCAAGCCCTGGGTGAGGCCTAGTATCTATTTATTTTATTTTATTTTTGACGCCAATTGCGGGGGAGGGGATTTTGTGACGCCGCATCCCTCGCCTTAGGAACTGTACCTTCCTTTCTCCTCCTCAGGTAAGGCAACAGAGCCGCCGAATGTAGCCGGCCACAGCTCCTCACCGCTACCCAATGCAGACAGATCATACCACTAAATTACCATAGTACTGCATCGTAGATCGCTGAGATCCGGGTGATCACCCACCAAGGCCAGAGAGCTATCACGCCATCACACGGTATACCTTATGGGAAACAAAGAACCTTCCTTACCTGTATCCTTGGGGCCCAATTCTCCTTTGGACCCTACAAATACCCCGCAAGATAGCCCCCCGGCTCGCCCACGAACGCCCTCAGACTCCTCACAGACATGTACCCAAACAAACCCAGACATACCGACATTAGGCCGGCCTGCCAGCCGCCTTGAGCCGTTGAGCCGCCTTCATCAAGACCACTTCCCCATCCCCCCACCCTGGCCAGCCCCAGTCCAGCGCCTTCCCAACAAGATGCGGCTGGGGCGTGCATATGTGTACAGTACATATGCGGGGCCAGGCAAGGCCAACCTACCTGATCCTACACTAAACCAGCTTATGGGGTTGACTTCGTACAGTACGCGAAGGTAAATAGAAACCGGTGTGGCGTCGTCAACCCCCCACGCTGCTGCTCCCCTCGGTGGCCCAAACCATTAACCCGTTCTTTTCCCGCTTTCGTTGCCGTTTCAACCCCCTCAAGGTTCTCTACTATATTTTACTTTTTCCCTCACTTTCCTCCCTTAACCGCTGTGTCCCTGCCCAACTACATATTGTGCAGCACCTTACGGGCCCAGGAAGAAGACGAACCATCTCCAGTTTTCCCACTTTTCAGGACCTCAAAAAGAAAGCGCCAGGAGACCCACAAGTTGAGAAAGGGAGATAAGGGCGGGGTAGCTTAACCCGTGTCTCCGAGGATATGCTTTGTTGGTGCCGGGCTAAAAACAGGGTACTGTACAGATCGCCACCATGGCGGTCTGAGGCGTTTTGGAAGACGTAAGGAAGGACATGCAATAGCACCGAAGAGGACACGGCAACGGAAGAAGCACCGGGAGAGGGACGGAACAAGATGGCATTAAAATTCTTGACTTTTTGGTCACATTTCATTTACACAGTACAATAGCCAGCCAGCCAGTCACCAGCCACCAACCACCAACCCCTCGTTCTATTCGACAAACTTGCTGTCCTTGCTAACGTACAGGTCAACGTACTGGTCCACTTCGGTAGCCTCGAGCTTCTTGGAATCCAACCCGAGCTCGATGAGCTGCTGCACCCTACTGGCGCTGTAGTGAGGCTCCAGGTGGCGCTTGTACTTGGCCAGGATCTCGGGCTTGGCCTCCTCGCGGCGGAGGCGGTGGCCGAGCGGAGCCTCGACGACCACCTCGGGCAGCACGGTGCCATCGTTCAGCTCGACCGTCAGGCCATTGCTGATGGTGCGGAGGGCGGGGTCATGGTAGTCGGCAGTGAACTGCGGATCCTCAACGCACTTGATCTTCTTGCGGAGCGACTCGACGAGCGGGGAAGTGGCGGCCTCGGAGCCGTCGACGTAGTCACCGGCGGTGAGGCGGCCAAAGACGAGCATGACGGAACACATGTACTGGATGCAGTGGTCACGGTCGGCAAAGTTGTCCATGGGCTTGAACTGCTTGTCAATGATGCGGATGCAGGCCTCGTGCGTCCGGCAGGTGACGCCCTTGATGTCAGCGGCAGACTTGCCCATCGACTTCAGCTGGGCGTGGATCTTCTGCGATGCCTCGACGGCCGTCTGCGAGTGGAACTCCGCTGTGGAGGGAAGGGAGAGTCAGCATGAAGCCCGGCGGGTTCGGGATGAAAGGGCGCGTAGACTTGATCAATACGTACCAGGATACGACACTTTGAAGAGCACATTCTCCATGACATAGCTGCCGTAAGGCCGTTGGAACTCAAACTTCTTGCCCTTGAACAGTACATCGTAGAAGCCCCAGGTGGGGGCGGAGAGAACCGTGGGAATACCGGTCTCGCCCTTTAAAACCTTGAGGGCCAGGTTGACAGCGCGCTGGCAGGCATCACCAGCAGCCCACGACTTGCGCGACATGGTGTTTGGGGAGTGGCGGTAGGTGCGCAAGCTCTGACCGTCAACCCACGCCTGGGTGACGGCGTCGGCTGTTTGCTTCTCGTCCAGGCCCAGCATCTTGCTGACCACGGCGGTGCTGGCAACCTTGACCAGGACGACGTGGTCGAGGCCGACCTTGTTGTACGAGTTGAGCAGGGCTAGGCAGCCCTGGATCTCGTGCGCCTTGATCATGGCCTCGAGTACATCCCGGATGGTGAAGATCTTGCCGGCGGCGAGGTTACCGCCGGCCTTGTTGGTGCGTGTGATCCAGTCGGCAACCGAAAGGATGGCACCCAAGTTGTCGCTTGGGTGGCCCCACTCGGCCGCAAGCCAGCAGTCGTTGTAGTCGAGCCACCGGACCATGGCGCCGATGTTGAAAGCGGCATTGACGGGATCGAGCTGGTAGGGGGTGCCGGGCACCTTGGACCCGTTGGGCACAACAGTGCCCGGGACGATAGGGCCTAGGAGTTTGGTGCACTCCTTGAAGCGCAGACCCTCGAGGCCGCAGCCGAGAGTGTCGAGGAAAACCCATCTCGCCGTGTCGAACTGTCCAACGCTATGTCAGCGGGTGGAGGGGCCATAGAAAGAAAGGAAGGGAAAATAAAAGGTAATATAAGAAAAAGCAGGGGGCACTCACGGCGAGCTCCGAGTCAATTTTCTTGTTGTGGACGTAGTCGGCAATGTCCTTGATCTCGGGGTCGTAGCCCTTGCCCGAGGAGGGCGAGGGCGCGGCAGCGGCAGCAGATTGCAGCGAGGCCATGGTGGAAAAGCTATTGCGTGCCGGTGTGACAATTACGGAGAGGGGGGAAGCGGCGCTCTTGAGGGTGCTGCCCAAAGGCCGCAGCGCCGAGCGTGGGGAGAAACGGGGTTGCGGGCGGAGTGCTCGTGAAGCCTGGCGCAATCCGCGGCTGACAGCAGACATGATGCCGAGCTGTCTACGGCTGTTTTGTGGGATTCCTTAATATCAATTGGGCCAGAGCCAATGGAACACCGCACGCTACAGTCTTCCTGGGGGTATTATATTACGAGAAGAATGAGAATTTGTTCACAAGAGGAAGCGGCGAGCTCAACGTCAATGAAGAACTTTGGCCGCTCGAGCGGGAAGCTGTTTGCCGCGGTATGCCGAGCAACCCCACCTGGTGCTGATGATATCCTTGCTTCCCCGGCCACGTGAAAGATCGCCCAGGCACGGGGCAGACGCCATGGAATTTCTTGTCAGTAGGTCCAATTGACCTTATTCTCTGATCTCTTGGGTGGTTTACAATGGTGAATCCTTTGGCCGCAGAACCAATGCCAAAGGTTGCTGTTGCTAGCAGAGCATCGAATGATTCGAAGTCCGATTTGGTACCCCAGTTAACCTCCCCGCTTGTCCGACGGCGAGCGCCCCTGCCATGTCAGGCCTGGCCCTATCCGATCGGGATATCTGTATTGCTAGCCGAGCGTCGCACAAGCGGGATCTCTCTATATCCGTTATTCTATACTACAGCACGAATTGATAAATTGAGTTGATCATGCGAAAAACTAGTTAGGGATGGTGAAGTCTGGTATGCAGTTTTCATCCCGTTTGCGAGCCGTGCTCCCCTTGCTCGGCGGCGGGCTCCGTTCTAGGCGATGAACAAAGATAAGGGCCGGTGCCAAGCCCGAACACAACCCGGGATTTACACTCCATCGGCGCTCAGGTCCGGGCGTCTCCCGTGCCGTCCAGCAATCAACGGTTACAGCTATATCCCCTCGGCCGGAACCTATTTTACCCACACGTCTTGTCGTCTACCATATATGTTCTAATTGTCATCTAGAGATAGAGGTCGGCTTCTAGGCCCAAGACACTACCTTCTCTCATGGTATTTGACAAACGGATGTCTACCGTGTATATCCTTAGATCTAGCATTAGCGATAGCCTGCTGGATCGTTCCTTACTTCAGCTAACGTTACCTTACTACTACCTCATCAAGACAGGAATTGGCTCCTGATGTCCTACGGTCCATGAGTTCGGGTTAGGGCTTGGCGTGATGCAGGTGCCATTCGGCCGGTTTGTCAGCAGTCCGCCTGCGTCATCAACTAAGTCCGGGGCTAAAGTCCGCTGAAATTGCCCCGCTATGGAGCAACTTTAGGCGATGTCAACTTCAGCCCCGGGTTCCCAGGCTCTATATGGGTGACGGGACGCGCCGAAATGCTTAATTAGTGCCTCAGTTGACAGTTCACCAATTCTTACCCGTTTTGTTCAGATCAGAATATAGCTGCCAATCCTAGGAATTCGTCCCAAGCTCCTTACGCTTGGTCCTTTATCAAGGACCTCAGTGCGCCGTGGCCCCCTCACTTCATCATCCTCAGTCTTTCGACTTCAACCTCATCATGAGCGGTAGTCAATCCGGTAGCCATACCGACCACGATGACGGGGCCAGCGAGCCTCTTTCGCGCCACGACTGGCTAGAATTCCTTCAATCGGCCTATGGAGTTGATGATGATGATGATAACGAAGACGCCGGATTCCCGGGTGCGTGCAGCCAAGCTCACCCATCCCTACCTATGTGCTGACGATGCATGGATGGCTTCATAGAGCTCGAAGTTCTCATTGAGGAAGTAGTTGGTTATGAAGCAGGTGGCTCTCAGGATCACGAAGAAAACGAAGAAGACGAAGGGGACGAAGAAGAGGAAGATGATGTCGCTGAGCCCCGTCACAGTATTACCAGACTAGTCCGTGGTATGTAGGCGGACCGACGCCCTCAGTCACCTCTCTCGTCTATGATGCTGAACACATTTAGGCCTAGCAAGGCGTCCTTACCTCACCCAGAGCGAGTATCTAGCCTTGTTCCGAGGCCAGGATCTCGATCCTATATTTTACGGCGATTCCGATGGTATCCACCGCTTCAGCCTCAGCGTAGGCACTGGCGCCAACCGCGATAAATTTCCTAAGGTGCCGAGTGATGAAGGTCGGAAACTGATGGAATCCGGTGCCTTTGGCATGTATGACTGGAGGAAACCCAACCGTAAAGGCGTTGCTCGCAGGCTCCTGGACCGGGAGTTGGGGTTGGGTGGCAAGTTGGGTCAGAAGATGAATCAAGGCCTCATGGCTCAGGTACAGGATAATTCCCTCATCTGCCCCTCGTTTAATGCTAAACATTTGTAGCAAATGATACCGGCAGCAAAGCCCGAGATGGTTATCCACTATGAGGATCCAGTTTGCTGCGGGCAGTTCTCAAGCGACGGTAACTTCTTTTACGCTTGTGTGAAAGTAAGTGATACCGAGTTGAGGCTCAATTCCAGCCGGCAGACCATTCCTAACGCTGCCCTAGGACTTCAGGGTTCGCATGTATGATACGTCAAATCCCTACAACTGGAAGCATTACAAAACGGTCCCTTTCCCATTTGGTCAATGGACCATGACGGACGCGGACCTTAGCCCCGACAACAAGTGGCTTTGTTTCTCGTCCCTCCAAAGCAATGTTGGCATTGCAGCCACAGACCCCAACGACACAGGGGATCCCTATTCGCTCGACCTTGCTGAGGGTAGAATGAGCGAGTCCATCCGACGAGAGTTCCCAATATTTTCGGTCCGCTTCTCGGGAGACGGGCGTCAGATCGTCGCAGGGACGGGTGCCAACTCGATCGTCGTCTACAATATCGAGCGGCGCAAGTCACTTCACCACGTCACGGGACACTTGAACGACGTCAACGCGGTATGCTTTGCTGACAGGTTATCCCCTCATATCCTCTACTCGGGCTCGGACGACTGTACCATCAAAGTCTGGGATACGCGCAGCCTTGGTGACGGTAGAGAGGCCGGGGCCTTTGTCGGGCATACCGAGGGTTTGACATACATCGACAGCAAGGGAGATGGACGGTACATCCTGAGCAACGGGAAAGACCAGAGCATGAAGCTATGGGATTTGAGGATGGCCATGTCGACCACGCGGTTCCGTGAACTGGACCCGACGTCCTTCACACGATCGCGTGATTTTGACTACGACTACCGCTGGCAAGACTACCACGACTACCAATGGTTCCAACACCCGCACGACAACTCACTAGTGACATTTCGTGGGCACAAAGTGCAGAGGACCTTGATCAGATGCCACTTTTCGCCGCCCAACAGCACAAACTCGCGTTATGTCTACTCTGGCAGCTACGACGGCCATGTCTATGTCTGGAACCTGGATGCGACGCTGGCGGCCAAGATTGACGTGAGGTCTGCCACCAAGACCGATGTGCGGACGAGACAGGAACAACGGCATCGTCTGCGCTATCGGAATATTAGCGGTTGGGAGGCGCTTGTCCGGGACGTTGGCTGGCATCCGAATGCCCCCATCTTTGTTGGTAAGCGGATATGTCCAGTATGTGGAAGATCCTGGCTAACACACGACAGCTTCGGCATGGAGTGGTCCAGCTATGGATGGCGGGACAGCATCGCTACATTCGTACAACGAATGCGAGAGTGATGAGGGTGAGCCGGAAATGGGCGCCTCGGTTAACGAAAAGCTGCAACCTTATCGCGAGCCTGAGTTTGTTCGGAGCAGAGGTTGGTGGTGAAAATGATGGGTGGGGATCAAGCCCCCGGGAAGGTTGTGAGGCCCCTGTGTGCTCTCTGAGATCCGAGCCCGGCGGTACTGATCCAGATGTGCACCATTTTCACTCTCCTGCTCCTCCTCCTCCTCCTCCTCCTCCTCCTCCTCCTCCTCCTCCTCCTGCTACTGCTCCCTCCGTTTCCTAGGGGTCGCTGTCCACCGCTCTGCTTCTCAACTTCCAACAACTCGGATTGCCTGGTGAGCGAGGCATGTCAACATGCCCCCGCACAACAGACGGGGTCGAACCGTCCATTAGTTCGATGCTTCTCGACGTACCCGTCCGTGCACAATTCCCCTAGGCTTTCCTCTCATCGACTGATGAAAGGGGCTAGCTGGTGAGATTCTTGGCGTCGCCGGGTTCTTTCTTCTTTCCTTTGCTCGTATTCACTTACGTTACCCGGTGCTTTTCGGTGGTCACGTCGGATATTACTGGTGACTGACGATTCATTTTGCCATTACCTACCGGTGTTTAGGTCAAGGTTTCCATAGTGTTCGCGGGTTGATTCCGGTCTTGAGAATGGTCGTACACTGACGACAATGAAAAGATAACATGTCAAGCTTAAACAAACAAACAAAAAAAAAAAAAAAAAAAAAAAAAGGGAAAAGGAAAGAAGAGAGAAAGGACACGCAACATGAAGTACAACTGATGTCAACTACTGAGAAAGAAATTACTAGTATGGTAAATACACGAGTCATTCGCCAATAGGTTACCAACAAATGTAATTTACTTTCTCGGGATAAATACGTTATCCTAACCCTCAAACTTTGGGAGTGTTGTCTGTGCTCGCCGATAAGATCAAGGAAACGCACGGTCCACAAGCTTAGCGCGCCTTCCTCAGCCTTGCCGCGCCCCGTTGAAAGAGCAAGGGATAACTCCAGCTTCACAATTTCCCCTTGTGCAACTGCAACATCACTTCTCCAAACCTCGCAGCCTTTCTTCCCCGAAATTGCTCGTCACCAAACGACCCTATCGACCGAAACTTCTGGCACGTCTTACCCGGTCTTGACCTACTCGAGACATTTACCGATCGACGTTTCCTTTGGTCGACCTCACCCGGCCCTGGCACCACTCGCAATCATTCGAGTTTCGCCCAGCGAGTCATCGGTGCCCTGCGATCCCATCCCGACTGCCCGACTGCCCGCCCGACTAGAGTACTAACCAGAACACTTTTGACACAAAGTACCCACACCGGGGCGATAGGCAGGACAGTAGCCGGATAGACGGGTCAAATTCGTCGCTTCTGCGCGATCAAGATATCTAGGATTCGCGGATTAATTGAGGCCAAAGACAACCTGTACTTGTCCGAGGGCCCAGAGCCTGGGAGAGAGAAGGAGAAGAGCAAACACAAGCAAACAAAGCAAGAAAAGGCCCGACTCCTGTCGACCAGACCGCAAGCACAGAGCTTCGTCTTGGCATCTTTCATCTCTTCAACGGGCCAACCCTCTGTCTAGTGGGTTCTCAGTCTTCGGTTATCGTCGTTCGAAAGGATTGGAATGTACGTATGACGAGCTCTCTACCTCTGTTGTGTCATTACTGTCTTGCTATTCGATTTTCCATCCGTTTTCTCCTAGCTATGTTTCCGCCTCTCCCCGCCACGGTAGATGCTCGGCTTCGGCCGGCTGGGCACTACCTCTTGGTCGGCGACGAAGGTTGGAAAATCCTTAGCCAGCTGCTGATTGTGGGATTATGCGTTACAGACATTCCTGTATTTCTGATCCATAGGCAGGCTTTCAATTCACATTTGAATTACCAAGCAGGAGCAGGTCCCAAGCTAGACGCCGAGCACCGAGCCCACCAACATCATCATCATGGCCGAGGAGGAGTTTGAAATCGACGTCTACGGCGACTCGGGCAATGACCATGGCGAGCACGACCACGGTGACCATGAGCAGCACGCTTACGAAGGCGAGGACCACCAAGAGAGGAACGGCGAGCACCACGAAGACTATCATGACGAGCATAGGGAAGACAACATGGATGACGGCGGCCAAAACCAACAGAGGTCCCCGAGCCCCGCGCCCCGTCCACAGCAAGGCGTGAAGCGGAAGGAGGGTTCCGACGAGCGTCCGGTAGATCCCGGCGCGACCACTGCGCTTATGGTCTCAGAGCTCAATTGGTGGAACACGGATGATGATATTCGCGGCTGGGTGTGGCAGGCTGGCTGCGAGAGCGAGCTGAAGGAGATCACGTTCAGTGAGCACAAGGTCAATGGCAAGAGCAAAGGGTACGTTCCTTTCGCTACAGATGATGCAGCTCTTCGCGGATTAGCCTACTGACGCGCGCCAACAGTCAAGCCTATGTTGAGTTCACGTCCCAACAAGCCGCCACGGCTACCAAGCATCGCATCGACTCGCTGGGCGATGAGTTCAGTCAACCCGGTCAGAAGAAGCCCACAGTTATTTACTCGTCCCCCACTCACAATCCGTTCCGCACCCTGCCAAAGGACGCTCCGAACCGCGGCGCCAAGGATGCCCAAGGTCGGGTTGCCTCTGGCCCAGGGTACAATGACCGTGGAAGCAACTTCAGCGGCAGCAGCAACTTTAGTACTTTCCGCGGCGGCCGTGGCGGTTTCACTCGTGGCGGTGGCATGAACCCGGGCGGCTTCAACCGAAACTTCCCTGGCAACAACATGAATGCCTTCAACGCCAACAGCATGGGCTTCAACAACCCCATGGGTGGCGGGGGCTTCGGTGGAGGATCGTTCAACCGTGGTGGCATGATGGGCGGCGGTATGCGCGGCGGGGGCATGCGCGGTGGCCGCGGCGGCGGCATGAACATGATGGGCGGTATGCCCATGGGCGGAGGGATGCCCATGGGAGGCATGGGCGGTCCGATGGGAGGTATGGGCATGATGGGCGGCGGCATGGGCGGTGGTATGGGTGGCGGTATGGGCGGCAGTATGGGCGGCGGTATGCCTGGTATGTTCGACCCAACAAGTTTGCATCACCAGATCGGCTATGTCAAGCTGGCTGACACACAACAGGATTCCAAGGCATGCAGCCGCAGTTCAACCCGGCTTTCTTTGGTGGTAATAACCAGTCGAACGAATGGCAGAACCCACACGGCGCAAAAAGAGCTCGGGGCGAGTAGGACGGCTTTCCGGGATTTATTAGGCGCTAAGCTGCGGTCATCCCCTCGTCATTTTGATCCTCGTCGCAGTGCCGGCGGGGACGCTGATTTCGTGGCTCACCCGCGTTGGCAGACAACATTAGAGCTTTCTCCCGTTTCACCTCCGCCAGAGGACGACCCGAAACCCGAGAAACAAAATGGCACTTGCCGGCTGGGACAGTTGAGCCCCGAGCTAACCGTTTGTATGATTTGAAGGTGGAAAAGGTGCTACTTTTTCTTCTATTGGCGTTCTCGGTTCGAATAGGGTCGAAGCTTTGCTTTTATTGTTGCTTTCGGTGGTATTGGCGCTTTGCTTTTTGCTTTTCTTTCTTTTCTTTCTTCTCTCCCTCCCGCTCCAGATACAACTACTTTCAAATCAACCATGGATGGCTTTTTATTGGTAGCGATGTTCTGGTGCTTGCCGGTGTTTTGTGTGCTACGGGTCTGTTTGGTGTGCTGGTGTGGCGTCTTTGGTTGCATGTCTTGTCGTGTCATGTGTGAAGCGATCGTGGGCAAGCGTGACACTGGTGATTGCTGATTTGGTTCCGTCGATACGACATGTGTCTGGAGTTCTCTAGCATTGTGGCAATCCGTTGTATCTTTGGAGTTTCTGGGCGCGATCTGTGAGGGATATACGGTATACATCTTGGTGACTGAGGCGAGGCTTGGAGTCTACAGAGGACCTATCATGGGGTTTGTCAGATTTGACGAGTCTGCCGCCCTGCGCTCTGCCCTACGGGGGGGGGGGGTCGACAGTATGGTATTGGCAATTATCTTCCAATTTGAGATTACCAAACAGCCTTCAGGTCTCGAGCCTCTCTATTGTCCGCCGTATCAGCCTCATGATCTGCTTCCACCTCAAATCCAACACCTCACGTTGACAAGGCTCGCCAGCCTCCACCCTCCCTAGCTCCTCAACTGTCCCCTCCAACTTCCCCAAATACCTCTTCAAAACCCTCACCAACAATCTATCCACCTCCCTCTGCATCTCTTCCCCGCCGTCCTCCCCTTCGGCTACAAACCCCTTCCACACCTCCACATCCCCCACACACAACAACCTCACCGCCACCTGCGTCCGATAGCACACAGTCCGCTCGTCAAGAACGTACTTGCCCCAAAACCCCTGCTCCTCCAAGGCCTCCCTCTGCGCGTCATCAAACTCGGGCATCACAGCGTCATCGATGCACGCCTCGTCCCACCGATTCCGGGCCAGCACGAAACCGTACTCGACTAGCAGGAAGTCGTTGGGGTGCCGCCCGTAGCAGATACACACCTCCTCCCCGGGGCGGTACTCCCGGTCCGCCGTGATGGTGAAGCTCCCCGGCGTAAAGGCCACCTCGCACCCGCCGTCGGCGTGGTTGAAGAGGTCGGCCACGGGCTGCAGCACCATGCGGTCGTCCTTGGGGAGGAGGCGGGCGGTGCGGCTGGTCTCGTGGTAGAAGGTGCGCGTGTTGACGAGGAGCCAGGCGTAGAGGAAGCGCTGGCGGGTGAGTGAGGAGGCTTGGGAGGCCGGGAGGGCCGGGACCAGGTGCTGCTGGACGGCGGTCCAGTCGCGGTCGAACTTGGATTGCTGCTTGCCGAGGAGGCTGCGAGCGGGCTTGGGGAGGTAGGGGTGCAAGGCCGGCTCCCAGGATAGGGGGAGGGAGGAGATGATGGAATCGTGAGACGGGATGACGGCCGTCCAGGGGGCGTATTTGGAGGTGGGCTTTTCGAGGGCCAACTCGGCGGCGAGGATCGCTTGGACTTTGGTTCCCGGCGGGAGACTCTTTTTGATCTTGGGCCGGACCGTGTCAAGGGTGCGGAGGGCGGAGGTGGGGACGTAGAGAAGACGTTCATCGGCCTGGAGGTTGGTTAGCCGTGGGTAAACTGAGGTTGCAGGTGACCGTCGTATGGTGTTCTCTCTCTCTCTCTCTCTCTCTCTCACACACACACACACACTCGCTCACCTTGAGTGGCTTTGTGGCTACCACGCCGACTCCCCTTCCCGGGATGGCGCGGGGTTCAACGCCGTGCAGTTCAATACCTTTTTCTCCTGCCCAGCGAAGGAGTTCATCGTAGACCTCCATGGTTTCTATGGTCTCGTTGCAAATGTGGGATGCCAGGTTGAACCACACTTATCGGCTCTGGACCGAGAGGGATGAGGTTGTAAGTGGCAGAATGGAACAAGGATGGCGGCGACTTTTCATAGTGTTGGTCTAAGTGGCATGAATAAAAGCAGTCGTACAAAATACGAGGTACCAGCCCTTACTCTTGAGCGCACTGGTCTCCCACCCCCTCATCACTGTAATCTTTTCAGTCTCATTCACCTCTGATAGATCTTGTTTGCGACACTGTGTCGGCGACCCCTGGGTGAGATTATCACACTCTTATCTTATCTTCGGTCAGCGAATACTTGCCCGGCTTTCACCGAGAGAGCTGGGACAGCTCCGAGATCGAACCACTTCTCGGCCAACGCCTTGTTTTCATTCTCCCCAGCAGACATCAGACATCAGGATGCTCTTCTGGTGCTACCGAACCAATTCTCCATGGAGGTGACCCTAAGACGCTCCACGGCTCTCGTAGCCCGCAACAACGGGCTGCGGCCCTCCCACACCCTCCTCGCAGCTGCCACCAGCAGCTCCCGACGACACTTCTCGCTCTCCAGCCTCACGCGTCCACCTCCCAACTATCCAGGCCATGTCCCTCTCACCGGCCTCGAAAAGGCCGCTCTGGCGATCGGCTCGGGGCTCATGTCCCTTCGCGATCCGCGGCGAGGCGGTACGCCTTCTTACCCTCCCTTCTCCCTTCCACCCCACCTCCACTAACACACAAGAAACACCGGCTCCTAGACCTGATCGCCGCATTCGCCGAGGCCACCGCCACGCCGTACTTCATCTACCGCCTCCGTGATGCCATGCTGGCCTCGCCCACGGGCCGGCGCATCCTGCGCGACCGGCCACGGATCACGTCGGCGTCGCTGGACCTCCCGCATCTCCGCTCGCTCCCAGCGCACACGGTCGGCCGCACCTACGTGTCATGGCTGGACCGCGAGGGCGTGTCGCCCGACACGCGGTCGCCCGTGCGCTACATCGACGACGAGGAGTGCGCCTACGTGATGCAGCGCTACCGCGAGTGCCACGACTTCTACCACGCCCTGACGGGCCTGCCCATCGTGCGCGAGGGCGAGGTGGCGCTCAAGGCCTTCGAGTTTGCCAACACCCTGCTGCCCATGACAGGGCTGAGCGTCTTCGCCGCCGCCACGCTCAAGAAGAGCGAGCGGAGGCGGTTTGCCGACATCTACCTCCCCTGGGCGCTGAGGAACGGGCTGAGGGCCAAGGAGGTGATTAACGTGTACTGGGAGGAGGTGCTGGAGAAGGATGTGGACGAGCTGAGGAGGGAGCTTGGGGTAGAGCCGCCCCCGGATTTGAGGGCTATTCGACAGAGGGAGAAGGAGGAGCGGAGGAAGAGGAAAGAAGAGGCGGAACGGGCGCGGGCAAGGGTTGCGAGTTCGTAAATTACCCGACGGGGGATGCCTGATTATTCTGTTCCGCAGGGATGGCCGCGTGTACAATTATAAAGCTGTACGATACCCGGGAGTCAGGGAATATAGAAAACAGATCCAAGAATGCTCCCGTCAAGCCCACGCCCATCGCAGTAGGTCATCCAGAAACAGCACAACATCCTGCCTCCTTACAGATCCAGCAGGTCATCGTCGTCATCCTCCCACGCCTTTCTTCGGCTGACCACAATCTTCTCCTCCTCCTTGTTGTCTGCTACCGCGTTCAAGAGCTCCTTGAGCTGCTCCTCCGTCACCTTCTGCCGGAGCTGCCCTGTCTGGGCCAGCATGATCAGTCTGTTCTCGACGTCAGTCGCCCGCTGCTCCTTTACGAGACGGATACGCCCCAGCCGGTCGGCAGCTTCGGGGTGGAGGATCTGGTTGAGGACCGCCTGACGCGCTTCGGCTGCGGGTTGTTAGCGTTTGCCGCTGGGGTAGGCTCCAAGACTGTGTAAGACAGTGGTGTACCTTCTTGCTGTCTGTTTAATACATATAGTCAGTACGCTACTCTACTTTCATATGGTACAGACAGGTCAGGCACTCACTGTCTTTGCTCCTGTTCTTGGCCTCCTCCAGCTGATGCTCCCTTGCTCCCACCCTGGGCCTTGAGCTGCTCCAGACGAGCCTGCCGGATCTGAAGGAGCTTAGCTAAACGACAAGAGCCGAGTCTTTAAGAAACAGCGACATACCTTTTCTAACTCGGCGTCATCCATCGTGGCTTGGCTTTGCTGCTGGTATCAGGTACTTGAATACCGAGGGGTTGCGGGGAAGGCTGCAGCTTGTCACTATCGCAGGGGCCAGCTAAAATATTTTGGCGGGGCGTTTGCTGCCTGTATCCCGTTTTCCGCTACTGTAGGAATACAGATAACTGCCAAAACTTCAAAGAAAGGAAACTCAATGCCTGCCCAATCTTTTTCCACGTCTATTTATCATACAACACGGAGCGCGTAGATGCGCGTCGCAATGCCAGCCAGCGGTCCATATCTATGCCCCCGATCTACAAAATGTTTTACACTTTTACAAGCGCAGAGCGGCCTGCTCCAGACAGCTTCCCTATTATTCACTCATCATAGCAGCGTCGTCCATCGGCAGTTCGGCTGCTAGTTTCTTCTGCACAACCAATTTCTTCGCCTTGACTGCCCACATGACCGAGTCGAGCGCCGTGATGTTGAGTCGTAGCTGGCGGCCGCGCCTGATGAAGTAGCCAGACAAGAAGTCAACATCCGTATCCCATCCGCGAGCCGTGTGTGCGCGCATCTTGCTGTCGGCAGTCCTCTGCAGCATAAGCTTCCTGAACACCTCTTTCCTTAGCGTGCTGTCGACCACGGATTGCCGGAATTCTCTGGAATCCCTGAGCTCTGGGAGAGACGATACCACCCGGCTTACCTCTCCCAAAAGCCGCTCCATGAGTTGCCTAGCGTACGGGTTGCTCGGAAGCTTGTCGTACGTGGTGTCTAGCAGAACTGCAATGGGGTCTACTATTGACCGGAAGGCGACTGTTGGCAACTTGCGTTTGAAGAAGTCGGCCAATGGGTGCCCGGTGGCGTGGAGCCCTGGCATCGCCGTCAGGAGCCGGATTAAGTGGGTTGCCCTGGCTGTTCGCTCTAGCGGCGGATGCCGCTTGATTTGAAATGGCATGCCGGGCCCGGGCGCTTGTGGCGATAGGAGGGTCAGGTAAAGTCTTCCTTGCCGGACCTCGGAGACAGAGAACCTGGCCTTTGTGTGCCCCAAATGAGTTGAGAAATGGCCGAGAAGGAAGATTGGCCGCCTCGATTCGACAGGGAAGTATGCCTCGATAAGCGCCTCGGCAACTCCTAGCCCATCATTCACAAGGCAGATGGTCGATCGGTGATCGAGCCGATGCCTGATGCGCTCGAGTGCTTGGACGACTTGTCCGGCCGGCACCGTCACGATAAGGTTGTGGATGATGTCATCGTCATCGGCAGGATACTGGGCCTGCTCAGTGATATCCTCCGCTTGGACACCGCGGCGGACAATGATGTCTCTACCTCGGTGCAGCGTCAGCCGCCCGTTGGCCTGAACCCATTTGTTGCACAGCTGGCGCGAGTGTAGCAGATAGCGGACCGGGGGGATAGTTTCGCAGCCAGCCAAGGCGTGTGTGATATAACGTCCTACTAGATCCAACCCCATGACGTAGATCTGATCCGACGGCCTAAACGGTTGCATGCCGGTCAGGACCGGGGGCGGAGCGCGCGCTTGCCGTTCTTCAGAGTCCCACAGGGCAATCTTGGACCGAATCCGCTCTGGCTCTGGCTCCTCTGAAACTTCACGGTTGTCCGCAATCTCCTCCTCAAGATCCCCATCCTTCTCTGGTTGATAGCGGGAGATTGGTGGCTCAGGAGGCGAGCTTGCAGACGCTATAGGGCTGGTTAGGCCAGTAGGTGGCGGAACGGTGAAAGGACCTGGTGTGGTGCGACGGTGTTCGAGAATGGTGCGTCTAGGGGTCCAGGGGACGTAGGCGCTCTTCATACGAGCTGTATCTTCGACGAAATAAGAATCGAGCAAGTCCTTGTGCAGCAGAAGTGATGCCGATGTGGTGAAATTCCGGTCAAGCAATCGCCGGCTGGCCCCCCGGCCCGCCACATGGTTATTGGATAACCATGGCACGCGTCTGTAGGGTATTTGCGCAAACACCCGCGATGGCGGGCGGCCGCCCAGAAGGAGATACAGGTTGCCGGTGTTCACGGAGGAACCTGCGAGTGCATGGTAGGGAGTGGTATCGGCGTCGCGGACTCGTTGGGAGGCCGGTCAAGCGCGGCTGTCGATGACTAGGACATGCGACGCGGCATCGGAGGGGTTCGGTTAATGCAAATGCAGATGAAGCCTAGAAGCTGGCCTGCGGTCTCGAGTGCCAGGCTTCTGTGGTGAGCTTCAAGTCGTGGGACTAGAAAAACCAATTCAGCGGACTCCGGTTGAGTTCACGGCGACGTCTACAAAGAAACGCGGTCTCAAAATTTTACCGACGGTCAAAAAAATCAGGTTCAAGTTGATTGGCTCGTCAGAGATCCGCAACGAGGAAGATCCAAAGAGACGGGCTACGTCGGCGCTGGACCCACGGGTCCTCCTGCAAACCAAGACGCTAACGCCAACATCCCTGTCCAGGGTTTGGAGCCATTTCTCTTTCATCAAGGGAAACAAAAACTCATTCACAAAGAAGCGCTCGACTAAGTTTTGGATGAACATATCACACATTCACCATTCGTTTTCCCCCTCAGGTAACCCGAACAGAGCCTGCTCATAATGGACGTCAGCGACATCACTCCACAGCTAGAGCAGCTCGAGGAGGACCTGAACCAGGTGAAAGAAGTCCTGAAGCCCCTGCTCAACGACATCGGGGACGTCTCCTCCAAGCTTCCGCTCCTAGACAAGGCTAAGCTCTACGTTTTGGCTTCGTATGCCATAGAGTCGCTCCTCTTCTGTGAGACTCATTTCTACGCTGATTCTGCACATCTACTAATATGTGATGCAAGCCACATTACGATTGAATGGAGTGGACACCACAGAGCATGCCGTCCTCACCGAGTTGACCCGTGTAAAGCAGCACATGGAAAAGATTCAAAAGATCGAGACACCACCTGCAGAGAGGGAGACCACTGTCAACACCGAGGCCACCGCCCGCTTCCTCAGGTCTGATCTTGTAAGTCCCTGCGCTAATGGTGCTCACCTCGACAATTGCTCACATGTTACAGAGTGACAATAAGAATATCAAAGAGAAGTTGGCGGAGCTTATTGCCAGAGAACGCGCAAAGGCTGCCGCCAAAAGTGCGGAGAAGAAACGGCCGGCAGGGGAGCCGGGCGCCGTCAACGGCCCTGCTGAGGAGAAACTCCCAAAGAGGCCGAAACGCAACGGGTCAAAGAAAAAGAAATGAGGTATGAGGCGGTTCACGGCTGCCGAAATATAAACATCCCGCCTAGCGGGTGTCAACAGCAGAGCCGGCACCCTCCGTCAGCTATCCGAAATCGTGGTGAAGGCGGTTTATCTTTTGGGCTCCGAACGAGTGGGTCCTTTGGGAATGGCCGGCCAAGGCAGTTGTCGTGACCGATCTGGCTACAACGAGACGCGTCACTTGGTTCATGGTAAGGTGTAAGTACCCAAAGCGATTCCGGGAAGATGATAAATCTCCCCCTTCATTCTCCTTTGAATCCGAGAGTTTGGGGGGTTTGGGAGTCGGGGACTCTCTGGCAAATTGGGTCTGCCAGGAAGACCCGCCATGCAGGTAGCGTAGGTACCTGAGTGCCTTGCGTTTGTATATATAATAATTTCATGACTCCTCTCTCCGATTTGATGTGATCGCAACCCTCTAAACTAAAGAGCTCCGACTTGCTCGGCTCTACTGTAACCCTAACCCTTTGACCGGCTTTCCTCATTTCGGGGTAGTACATGGGTCCGAACGGTGAGCTTCCATTGGCTTCTAGGCCCTGCGCGCCGGCGCCAGGGGCCCTTAGTGGCCAATGGCAAAATCCGCCAGCCTGACTGAACTGCCGGCAAAATATCTCGAAGTTCCGACAAACCACTGACTCTCAACACCACCATCGCTCGCTGAATCTCTCAGGACACACTTCCCGCGCGCACACACAAAACCACAAACCACCATGCCTCGTCAGTCAAGGTCAACAGCCCGGGCGCCCGCACGCCCTACGGTCCCCGCCCGCGCGGCGCCCGCGCCTACGCAGCAGCAACAGACTCGGCCGGCAGCCACGTACGCGCCCTCGGCCGGTGCTCCCGCTCATCCTTCGTCTGCGTCGGCCACCACTCCCCAGGCCCCCACCTCCCAGGGTCCCGGCCTCCTCGGCCAGATGGCCAGCACCGCGGCGTACGTTTTTACCTCGCTCAGTCCCTCCACCCCTCTCTCTTACCCGAACCAAAGGCACAAAGGACTAACATGTGGTGATACACAGCGGTGTTGCCATCGGCTCCTCGATCGGCCACGTTGTCGGCAACGGCATTAGCAGTGTGTTTGGCGGCGGCAGCGCACCCGCTGAGCCGGCGCAGGCCACGCAGGCACAGGCCGCGCAGACCAACAGCAGCTGGGGCAGCAACTGCCAGGGCGCGACCGAGCAGTTCACCAAGTGCATGGACGAGCACAGTGGTAACATGTCGATTTGCGGGTGGTATTTGGAGCAGCTGGTATGATAATTTTTCTTCTCTCATTCCCCGTTTATAATTTTAGGCGAATTGGCTGCTGACGATTGCAAAACAGAAAGCCTGCCAGGCTGCGGCCAGCCAGTACTAAGTGGCCAGACACGGACGGGCTTGGAGGTTTAACGTGAGGAAGGAGGTGGGATGAGATGTATATAATGGAGCATTCAAGCATCATCATCATCAGCGCAGGGTCAAGGGGAAACTCTGTTTTGGCATTTTTGCCCTGATAAAACTGTACAGTACAGCATCGCAAAGCAACATTCCACTCTGCTGGATTCTTGTTGGCGCTGGAACGGAGATCACCTTAGACTCCGTAATCAAAACATCACGACTACTCTTCATCGTCTGGCCTCGGCTCAAAATTGGTCTGGAAGTTCGTTAGGGGATGCACAAGAGAGAGGGAGCACGTTGGTGGACTGACCGAGTTACCATTGTAAAATTGCTGATCCCCCCGCCGCTCGTCAGAATGGTCCAATCCAGCTATCCGTCGGCCGCCACGTCGGACTGGCCCAGCACCAGCACTGGCCTCGGCTCGAGAAGGACTAGCAGCGGCAGGCTCAGGCGGTGCCGGCGGGTCATTAGTGCTGAGCAGGGTCGAAAAGAAGGTGAAGATGGCGCCAAAGAAACCGGTGATGATCCCCAGGAAATAGGCAATGAGCCTCTGGAAAATATTCCCTTGTAATGCCGCCGCAGTTCCCGCCGCAGAACCGTAGGCAGCCGTGTATTTGGGGACAGGTACGAGAATCAGTGTCGATGAAGGCGCAAGCTCCAACGACTGCAGGGATTTGCCCTCCTCGGTAACATCGATTCTCTTGCTTGGTAGCGGCGTCAGGAGAACCTTGAAGGTGTAGGGAGCCTTGCCGTCCTGGCGCGTGTCATCAACCCATTTTCTCACGTCCTTGAGCGTCACTTCGCTGGAGAAGCGGCTTCGGATCGTGGAGCCGTCGAATAATCGGACTTGCAAGGAGCAGTGCTCGCTTAGTATACCAGTAGACGGGAGGAGCTGGCTTGCGGGAGCAAAGGGGACGGTGTTCTGGTTTTGGGCAGCTTTCCGCTCGGCCTCCAACTCTGCCTGCTTCGCCTTACGCGCGACCTTGTCGTCCTCGATTGCCTTGAGAATCCGCTGCCGCTCCTCGCGCGCCTCTCGTTGCTTCCTCCGGAGCGCTTCGGCGTGCTTGCTCTGCGCATCTGGCTTCTTCGACCCGCTCGCCTCCGCCTCCGCTTTGGCCTTGGTCTTCTCGGCCCGCTGTCGTTTGGCTTCTTCCTCGTCCTTTCTCTTCTTCTCCGCCAGCCTGGCGGCCCTCTCAGTTAACAGCGACTGGACCTGGGACTCATTGGGCGTTGGAGGTGTGGCTTGGCCTGAACTACTGGTTGAAGATTCTGCAACATGGCCTGGCTGGCTTGGAGGCGCTGCTGGAGTGACCACAGGTTGGGATTGTGGAGGCGTAGGTTGAGGTTGTGGAGACGTGGTTTGGGGTTGCACAAGTGCCGTCTTGATCCTCCTTAAGAATTCATCCTTGGTGACACCCGCGGCGATGTACTCCTTCAACTCGGCGTTCCTGCGTGAGTGTTTAGCGTCCCACCTCTTCCCCAACTGGTAATTGAATGGCCATGGAAGAACCCACTTAATGACCACAATGGTAGGCTTCTTTGGTATGGGATAGAGTTGAGCAAGGAAACCTTCCTCCTGCGAACCAGCTGGCAGACGAAGTGTCACAGCCCGAGACTGCAGCAGCGAACTGATCTGATAGGTCCACGGGGATCAGGAACGACACCTTGGATTAGCCCATGCCTCCGGAAGACACTCACCTCTCCATCGGCGAGATACTCATCCTCCCATAGCTTACTCTCGGCCTCACCGTCTGCGGGTTGGTCAGTGTATGCCATTCTAGATCGCGGCGTAATCTACCTTACCGGTAACGAAACACACAACGGCCTTTGCCTGCTGTAGGGCAGCCGCTATTCCCTCCTGTAACGATCCTTGGAAAAAAGCCATGCTGGCGGCGGTGATGATGTCCGCTTCTGGATGGTCCGCTTGGGTGTCGGGTGCAGAGCAACGGCGGGGGGGCGTATGGCCTAGACAACCACTGTATGGATGAAATATAATGACAAGCTAATATTCACCAAAAACTATCCAAAAACAATCGAGTTTCGTGTATGGATCTTGGAAACTTGGCTTCAACGGCGAACCTCCATGAACGTGACAACATGCACATTGAAACGGGCAGGTAATCAACGGCTGTAGTGATCCCTGCCTGCAGCGCTAGCGGGCGGGGTGCCGCCTGGCCAGCCGCCTCTGAACCCGCCCCAGAAAGCCGATCCATGGGGCCCAAGCTCCTGTGTCAAGCACGGGAGCTCCACGGAAAACTCCAGACTTCATCCGAGCCTCGTCAACCACACTCCTCACGTCATCCCCAGAACTATGGCAGCTAGGGGAGTCTTCACCAGCCTTTTACGGCCTTTACAAAGGCATCAGAGGCCAATTGGCAAGGCCATTCCCAAATGGACCCAAGCTCCATCTTCGACACCCCCCAGTCTCCCCCAGCGAGGACAACCCTTCTCGTCTACCCCGCGACGCCCGCGTCAAGCAGCCGATGACCCAGGTTTCACCTCGATCGTCGACAACCCACCAGATTTGGTCCGGACAGGCCGCAAGCATGGCCCAGGCCTCATCATCCTTGGTACCTACCCTTTCCCCTCAAGCACAACCTCTCCCCCCCCCCCCAAAAAAAAAAAAAATTCCAACCACTAACCCAATAAACCTCCCCTCTCTCCAGCCATCATCCCCATAACCGCTTTTTTCCTCGGCACCTGGCAAGTGAAGCGCCTGGCGTGGAAGACGGACCTGATCGCCAAATGCGAGGACCGGCTCGTCCGGCCGCCCTTGCCCCTGCCACCGCGGATCGACCCAGATGCCATCGCCGACTTTGACTACCGGCGCGTGTACACGACTGGTCGCTTCCGGCACGACAAAGAGATGCTCGTGGGCCCCCGCATGCGCGACGGTGAGCAAGGTTACATGGTAGTGACGCCGCTGGAGCGCGACGGCGACCCGGGCTCGACGGTGCTGGTCAACCGCGGCTGGGTGTCCAAGAAGCTGGCGGACCAGAGCAAGCGGCCCGATAGCCTGCCCAAGGGGGAGGTGAGGGTGGAGGGGATGCTGCGGGAGCCGTGGAAGAAGAACATGTTCACGCCCGAGAACCGGCCAGATAAGGGGGAGTTCTATTTCCCGGATGTGAGGCAGATGGCGGCGTTGACGGGGAGCCAGCCGGTTTGGATCGAGCAGACTATGGGTGGGTATTTCTTTCTGGCATTGCTTTATTCTTGGGTTACTACGGACCTTTGTCCAGGCTGGAATGCCAACAGCTACTCTTGGTGTTTGGATGCTGATGATCTGCTTTAGCGCCTGATTATATTCAGGCACTGGACATGGAGGCCCGCGGCATCCCAATCGGGAGGCCCGCGGAAGTGAATCTCCGCAACAACCATGCGCAGTACATCTTCACCTGGTAAGTCCTTCAGTCCCGTGTAAATGGCCCGAAGGCTAGCAGAGCTATGCCTTCACGGCTCTGTCGATGACGGCAGTTGGCTGACAGACACAGGTATGGTCTCGCCGTCGCAACGTCGATAATGTTCTATTTGGTGGTCAGGAAACCACCGACCGACGTGACTCGGCGCGTTCGCATGAATAAGAGCTGGTAACCATGTTTGATCAAGCGGTTCTTGTCGTTCAGGTGATATCCTCATCTTCAGCACCGGCCTTCACCCTACGGCGCTTCTTTGGGACCACAGGGGGTGTCATGCGCAGCTCTTGCAACAACTCCCTCGGTAGGTGACGTTGAGCAAGGGCGAACGTCGTAGTCTGCGGGTTGATCTGACGTTGTCTAGAGAGTGTCAGTCGTGTACGGCATTATATGAGATACCCGGTAATAGATTGTACGATACCTCTTCATCAGGGTAAGAACATCGCTTTCGTCGATGGTCTTCCGGCCTGCATGTTTTGCGTACGCCTGAAGGTCGTCGCCCAGTTGCTCAAAGAACCAATCTGACGCTTGCATGATAGCCTTCATGGCATCTGGGGTGATCTTGCCCTTCGCTCCGCTAGTCTTGGCAAATGATTGTGCAAGACGCTTTACTATTGCTGGCGGCAGTGAAGGATACTCGATCCCATGCTTTGACACCTTAATGCTCTTCTTTTTTAACCCATGCCCTTCGGCCTGCTTAGCCTCTGCAGCCTCTACTTCCGTCTCCTCCTGAAGGTCTTCGTTTCCGGTCCCGACTGGCTCCTCTTCTAGAGCCGGCACTGGCCCTAGATCGTCATCGTCGAAGCCATCACTTCTCTGGTCGACCAGGGGTGCAAAGCCGTCATATCCCGGCTCATCCACATCAAGGGGCGGTCGGTCAGGTGAGTCTTGAACTTGGGCCGCCATGACGAACGTACTCTCGTTGATATCATTGACAGGGATCTCGATCCCAAAATCGCTCATACGACCAATATCGCGACGGCCACCGTCCGAGTCGAGCCTAGGCGGAGGTTAGCGCATACGCAGAGCACCTTCAAGCCGATGGCATTACCGTTCAGGAGATGCTAGGTCCTCGAACCTCATCGTCAAGTTTCCTTCATCCAAGACCGCGGTCGGAGGAAAGAAGCCCGAGTCAACCCCCACGTCCTCGCTATGTAGCATATCGTTCGTGTTGAAATAGTCACTCATCCGCACGCTACCCATGGAGAACCGGCCGCCCGGCTGCTCACTGATGGCCCTCCGTGGCATCTCAATGGACTGCATAGTGAAGTTCTCATCATCAATGACCACCGATCGATGAGGCTGGAGGTCGTCGCTATCGTCATCATCCTCCTCATCAATAGGGAGTGAGAGCCGCGGACGCTTGGGGAGTTCCTCGTCATCGTCGTCATCGTCGTCATCATCCTGCATTGTTCCCAGGCTCGTGTCGTTGCCGCCATCCGAGCCTGCCCCTTTCTGACCATCGTCAGGTGATGACGAGGATGTTGTGATGACCTCTGTATTGCGGGCCAGGACACGTCCTAGGGAGAGCAGGAAATCCCGGGGCGAGTCCCGCACCTCGCGCAGGCTCTTCCGGCGGGCTCGGTGTGGAGTGAAGATGGCTGCGCGGCGCGAGTCGATGGTTCGGAGGGCGGCGCGTCCATGCGGTGTCGCAACAAGGGTGATCACTTTTCTGCCTGATGCCGAAAAACCCTGTGGTCGCGGTAGTCCCCGCGCTTGACTTCCGGGTGTCCTTAAGATTGATCGCCGGGCGATTGACGCGGACGGTTCGACGCTTGAGGCCCGCCGGGTCGGCGTCGCGTCTAGGTGACGGCTTTCCCGGGCCATCTCTTTCGGCTCTCTTATAATATGCACAGTGGTAAAGCCGCTTCATATGAGGCGGTTCCCATGCAATCCGGTTCGGTTGACTGGGGATGTGCAGGACGAGATGGCCGTGTTCGTTGTTGCTGCAACCGGCAGGCATGACGCGCTTCCCCGGATGGCAGTGGGGCTGGCGATAACGATTGATAACATGGCAGAGGCCCCCCACCTGCACTTTTGGAGACTGATGAAGAACTCCCCCAATCTGACCAACGACACCACTATGTACTGCCTGTGTACCATTTGACGATGCTTATTTTTAGGCCAAATATGAAGATGGGCGATGTACCTTGCAGTCGCTTAAATTACCTTACCTTGAGATTTTATTGTTTCTAACAGACAAAATCGGAGAGTGGAAGTAGGCGTCAAACCCAAGATGCTTTGCCCAATTCACTGACACGGGCTCCGTTTGCAAGGGAACCCCGCTGGGCTAAGCTCGGTTTCGGTATGGGATACTTTTTGTATCACCAGAAAATGGCTTCGTTTTGTTCATCGCGGGGCGGCCCAATCCATCCCCGGCGGGTAACTTCTACCACCGTGCTGACCGACGACAAGGTTGGTGGTGTGTTGGACGGCGACCCATTCCAAGCGGCGTTGTCGAGGATTGTCACAGGCTTGATTGAAACAGATGAATCAGGAGAGCGGTGTTTCCGCTATGGTCAGCCGCTTGGCCGTTCAGCCTGCAAAGAGCTTCATCGGGTCGTCCATGAGAGCTTCTACGTTACAGACCTTCGCTGGTGTAACAGGCGCCGGAAGACCAGACTCATCCGACTTCAGCACAAATCAACCAATAACTTGGCTAGAATGGTGAGATGTTGGCATCAGTTGTGTCGAGAGCTAGTTGCAACACCCATTGGCAGGTGCTTATGCCTGTCACACAGCAGCCTCCGCCCACCCTTCCGGAATCTCGGCGGCGAAGGAAGAAGTTTTCCATGTTCTAGTGCATGCGACCCTACATTAGTTCAACTAGATAGTGCAGAGAAGAACTTTACGAGAACTCGTCTCAATCCGCACTGCAGCAATGTTGCGCCGAGGTCCAGGCCAGCAGATCTGGGCTGGTTGAAGCAAGGCCACCGCTTTCCAAACCAGCCTCTCCGAACAGACACCGAGGCAGTCGTTGCAGCGGTTGGTAATACCGAGTCTCACCGCTAGGTGGTTTCCCTTAAAACAACTACTACTCCAACCCTTGTCCGCATGCTATTTACCCACGAGCAAATCCTTGCCCTCCCGCAACCAAATATCCCAGACGTTTCGAAGCCCAAGCCTGCACGGATCCACGGTTCTTGTCAACGCTTTGCTAAAGCCGCTTGAGACATTACCTCACACCTCACACTCGTTCACAGTCCTGCATACGCACGACGAGCATTTTGCACAGTGCAATTTACGAGTCAGATTCAATAGGTAGGCGAGATACCGCGGGTGAGTTCACTTCTAAGACCCTACCCTACCTCATACATTTCGCGACCGTCGAAGCGCGAGGGTGGGAGTTCTCGAGGCGAATAGCGTGTCGAGATGGAGTTGTGCCCGGCCCTGGATCGTCACTTGCAGGCCCTTCGATTGCCGGTAACCGTCCCCCATCCCCTCCCAATGGTTTCAACTGGCCCGAGGTGGTTGACGCCGAAAGTGTCTGAAGCGACCCCTTGCTCAGCGGGCTCCCAATGGGAAAGACGACCGCCCAAACAGGACATGTGCCGCCAAGAACGATGGTCGGCCGTGCGGGTAGCGCAGCACTCCACTACAACCCCCGCCGCACGCCCGCCTGAGCCGCCGTCTTCTGCAGGAGGCACGCCACTGGTGCCCTGGAGCAGCCCAAATGGCCACAGCTCGTCGGACGCTCCCACACAGTGCTGGCTCTCTTTATCTCGACTCTCACCCGTCCCGATCTGGGGGGAAAGGACCAGCCCGCTCGCCTGTTGCTGCTCTCCGGTTGTCCTTCCACACCACACTGCACACTGCCTTGCCCCGGCACGCAAACGTTCCGGTCCGTGTCAAAGCCTTTCTAACCTCTCCCGCACAGCTCTATTCGCGCCCTCTCCTATCCCAAGCTTCGAATCGCCATCTACGGCTCATCTTGTAGTCACCGAACCGCACCCAACGTGTGTGGGCCGACTTTGCAGGGCAATTCTCCCGCGCTTTTTGCTCCGCTTGTTCCCAACAACCCTGCAACCCTGCTCCCGTCTCCTCCCACCTCCCGACTCCAACCGATCGCACCGACTGCATCGCCGTTCGGCTGCTAGTTCGAGAGGTTCTCTGCGAGTTTCTATTCTTGCTCCGCAGAAATCCTAGAAACAATGGCTGCTCCGGGAGCGGTCCAATCGATCAAGGTTCGTTACCGACTCTAAACATGAACCACAGCCCCATTTCCCCGCCACCAACAAATGCAGCAAAGGCGAAATCTCAAGCTGACCATCCGTTTCGTCGGAATAGTGCGTCGTCACAGGTGATGGTGCTGTAGGCAAGGTAAGGGAGAGAGTCCTGGACGCTGCCTTTACGGGAGGACGCTGCGTGCTAACGGATGAGGTGTAGACATGCTTGCTCATCTCATACACAACGAATGCTTTCCCCGGCGAATACATCCCCACAGTGTACGTGAATTTTTCACTCATTACCCCAGAGGCCAGACGGAGCCTCCTGAGCCAGTCCTAACAGATGCGTGCTAGCTTTGATAACTACTCTGCGAGTGTAACGGTCGATGGCAAGCCCATAAGCTTGGGTCTGTGGGATACTGCCGGGCAAGAAGACTATGACCGGCTGCGGCCACTTTCGTACCCGCAGACCGACGTCTTCCTCATCTGCTTTTCTCTCATCAGCCCTCCGTCGTTCGACAACGTCAAGGCCAAGGTCAGTAGACACCGCCCGAGATGCAAATGATGGTGTGCACAGAGGCTGACGATCATGCGCAGTGGTACCCAGAAATCAGCCATCATGCGCCCAATGTTCCGATCGTTTTAGTTGGCACCAAGTTGGATAAGCGGGAAGACCCAGAAACGATTGCCAAGCTGGCCGAGCAGAGGATGGCCCCAATCTCGTACAAGCAAGGGCAGGCGTGCGCGGAAGAGATCGACGCATACAGATATACTGAATGCTCTGCGCTGACACAGCTGGGCTTGAAGGCCGTTTTCGACTACGCTATCAAGTAAGAGACGATCCGCCTCTTTGCACAAGAACCGCATGTCAGCTAACCAAATATCGCAGAGCTGTCCTGGAACCCAAGAGGGCGCCCCCAACCAAGAAGAAGTCGCCCAAGTGCACCGTTCTGTAATCCCTCCGGGCCCACGACCCCCCGAGCAATGGGTACGAACGACGAATGACCTACTCCCCCGTAATGCCAAATTATCTATACCCAACGGACAGATTTCTGCACACTGCCGCGCCCCTGTCTGAAGCTTTCTTGGATCTTGGGCACGGAACTGGTGTGCCTCTTCGTAGTAGACGACATGGTGGCGGCTGCCCTTGCACGGAGACGCGAGCTAGTTTGCGATCGGCAAGAACGATGCCGTTCTAAGTATCGCGAGTGGCTGGAAGAACACATGGTATCACATGTGCAAGCGATCTCACTCTCTTTGTCGCCTGCACATCCTGTTGCGTCCCGGCGCTTTGCCAGGAACTGTTGGGCCAACCGTAGGCGCTAGTCCGTCTCCGCTGCATGGTCTGATACTACTCACTACACCGCTACTACATATTTCTACGCTGCAAGGTGGCAAGTTTGCATCGTCAACATGGGAGGGATTCTTTTCCGGCCGTCGTTTTTTTTTTTTTTTTTCCTCTGTTTCCAACCCTGTAGCTACCTTGGAGCAAACCCCACGCGATAGGGATGAGAGCCTTTAAGAGGAGGAGGCGGCGGTGCTGGCCGTGGATATGACGATTACATGGTTGCAATGCGAAAGACGCTTCATTGTGCACATGACCTCTCCCTTGCCTGCCTTTATATCATGCTCGCGACAATAGGTTGCCTACAGGAGGAAAACGAAAAGCAAAACATGGATATCCTACCGGAAGCGGGGGTATATTCATTTTTTTTTTTCATCACAACATGGCCTCTCCCTTTTCATTTCCTGCCATACGGAACCCTCGCGCGACGACTTGGGTGGATGGCCTCCTCATCGCGCTCCTCCTGCGTCTTGTCATCCTTGGTCGCCTTGGCTGCCTCTTCTTTCTTGATCCGCTGCGCACGCTCCTCATTGAGCTTGGCGTTCTTCTGCTTGATCTTGTCGCGCCGGTGCGCCGTCTTGCCTCCTCCGCCGGCACTGTTTATACGTTTATCATGACCATGTCAGTTCAAATATCCTCTCTTCTCCCTGAAAGAAAGAAAGAAAGAAAGAAAGAAAAAGAGCAGTGCGTGTAAATCCGACGTACGTTAACTCGACGTTGATCCGCCGCGCTGGCGAGATACCGTCATCGAACTCGGTGTGGTGGAACTTCTCGAGGCACGTCTTCATGTGGTCGTAGCGCCCGAACTCGACAAAGGCCATGCCCCGCGACTTGGACGGGTCATCGCGGCTGGTGAGGAGCCGGACCGAGGTCGGGGAGAGCGACGCGAAGTGCGTGCGGACCGAGGCCGACGTGGCCGTGTAGGGGAGGTTACCGACGAAGACTATGAAACGGGCTGGCTTGGTGCCGTTGGCGCCGTTGGTGGTTGTGGCTTCGTTTTCATCCTGGCCTTCGGTCTGCGGGTTCTCGGACTGGGAGGTTTTCTGTTTCTTCTTCTTCTGCTTCTTTTTGTCTTTGCTCTCGCTGCTGACGCCATTGGTCTCGGAGGCATCCTGATGTTTTGTTGCGCTCTCGCTGGCCGTGGCCGTGTGCTCTGCGGAAGCATCGTCGTTTGGTTGTTGCTTGGCTGTCACCGTCTCACCGCCCTTGTTCTTCTTGCTCTTCATCTTCTTGTCTTTCATCTCCTTTTTCCTCTTCTCTTTCTTAGGTTTGGGTACTTCCCCGACCTCAGCAGGCTCAGACGCCGGCTCCTTCACCTTAAGCTTCTTCTTGGTGACTTCGGCTTTGCCGGTGCTATCGAGCTTGCTCTTCTTCAGAATGGGGGGCACCGCATCGTGGTTGTCAGCGGCATCCTCCTCTGAGGTGCGTTGTCTCTTTTTAGACGACTTGGGCATGGTTTCTGTAAGTCTTCTGATGACAAAATAATGCTGCAATTTTAGTACGATGCTGCTTCGGCCAGCCCACCCAATTCTTTCTGGGTGGTAGACGAGGTGCTGGGCACAATCCGTATTTTTCTGCCGCTTCTTTTTCAAAGGCGGGGAGTTTTTTTTTAGTGGGGCAACGATAAGTGAGTTGGTTTCCGATCAATGCGGCCCATTCGGCGGCCGGGGGTGCACGGCGGAGCGAGCCGATGTGCAAGCCATGCTCCAGCAGTAGGCAACCCCCCTTGGGCTTTTGATTTCTCTCGAACTGTCCCCACACAGTCCACTTTCCCATCCACCAAAGCTGTTATTGGGCCCGTCCCCACGGCATACAAGGCTAATCACCTACTGCTTATTGTACACCTCTTGAGCAACCACAACTCAAAACTACAGAGCACTTTAAGATATGCAACTTGTTAGTATAAGGAGTGAGTCTGGATGCTGTCTTACAATAGTGACCATCTTCCCTCTTCTGTCAGAGTTCGAGTGTCCATCCACAACAAAGAGGTCAAGTTGTGATACTTGGCTTACTCCCTTCCGGTATGGAGGTAGTCAACGTTAAAGGAATGTGGACATTTTTGGGTATTTCGCCTTCCGAAACAGCAAAGGAAAATAAGGAAATATGAACCCAGACGCAAAACCATCCCAAGATGGTCCGAAGGAGTGACAGGAATCAGAGCCACAATGCATCGCACTTATCCCCACCCAGCCTCCCGAACCCAAAGCACATTGCCCCTTTGCCCTAAAACGCCTGTCCCTGCTACTGCGATTCAATTTAAGCCATGCCACGCCTTTTGCATACTCATACATTCCCTCGAAATCCTCGATCAACGAGTCAAATCTCCGCCGACTCCGTGGTCTCTTCCTCGTCGTACGACGGAGGCGGGTCCTGATGCTCAATCAAGACCGACTTCTCCTCCGCGGCCGCGGCCTCCTTCCGAGAGGCTCTGTGGGCCCGTCCGGCGTGGTGGCGATGGCTGCGGCGTCGGCGGGACATGCGCCAGAGGGAAACAATCACGGTGCCGACAGCCATGCCCATCCTGTTGCTTGGTTAGCACCGAGAAGCGGGAACAGAACGTAAACTGTTCAAGGTAACTTACAGGCTAATGCTCACACCTGCAACAATACCGATAAGCACAGGGAGGATGATATGCGAGGCGATGTTCTTGAAGAGCTGGCCCCAGCTGTGCTTCCGGTAGCCTTCGCGCCAGTGGCCGCTACCGGGAGCATGGTGATGATGGGGGTGAGGGTGTCCAGCAGCGGGCCGCATGCCGCCCTTGGTGTGTCCACCGTGGCACTTTCCGAACGGCTTCAGCTTCCCAATTCTCTCCTTGGCCCCCTTGGCAATGGCTATCAACGTGCACAGCATCGTCTTGCATTCCTCGGGTCCACCCTCGGCCGCCTCCAGAAGCCTTTTCGAGGCAGTCTTCTCGATATGCGAGATGACCAGACGGCCGGCCTTGTCTTTGATGAGCTTGACGTTGACGCTGGGGATGCCGTCGATGAAGGTGGTGCCGATTTCGAGAATCTGCAGGTCGAGCTCGATGAGGGTGAACTCGCCGTCAACGTCCTTCTTTTCGGACATATTCACGCCGTAGCCGAGCAGTTGCGGCATGAGCTTATTGTGATGCGGGCGCCTATGCTTCTTGCCGCCGTGATGTTTCCTCTCTCCCGCGTCCAGGACTTGCGGCGCCGAGAGGACGTCGCCCAGGACACGCAGCGGATCGTTGGCGGGATACAGCTCCAAGCCGTTGAGGAGGAGGCGGTCGAATGCGGGCTGGTGGTCGACGGTAAAGGTGAGCTCGAGGTGGTTCGCCCGGTCTGTGGGCATCTGAATGTTGTGGCCGTGCTTGCCCTTCACCAGGATCGGGCATCCGGGGCATTCGACGTCGATCACCTGGATCTCGGCGATCTGAGGGCCGACCATCTCGAGATCGTGGGCAATCTGGATATCCGCGTCGCTAATTTCGGGGGGGAGAAGGAATGCCTGCGCGGCTGGGAGGGCCAAGAGGCCCGCCGCCACCGTGAGGGGTTGTAACAACATGATGTTGACGATCAATCGGGAGGGCCGTCGGTGGAAGGAGCGTTTAATGTCGTCGAGTGCAACAGATAGGCTGAGGGCTGTCGGCTTTTCTAGAGGGAAGAGAGAAATGATTGAGGTTGGCCGGACTCGTTGGTGCAAGGTCAGAACGGTGAGAAGGGTCGAATGGGGGTGGTGTGGCCTTTTGTTCAGGTATCGTTGGAGACCCGGGCCTGCCGGAGCCAGAATGCTGGTCTGGGACACCGAGTGGCGTCAGCAGCACACCAGGGTTGCGCCAAGATTTCGCAGGGAGCTCCGGCGCCAGGCTACGTAATCGCGCAACTGAAGCCTGAGGCAGAAGCGGATGCTCCACCTGGCCAGAACGTCGGGCGGCAACGAGCAAGGGGCAGTTTCCAAAATCACCTGCTTCAAACATTCGACGAGTTTCAATTGCGCAACGGCCCACAACCCGACAGCCATTCCTATTCGCCCTTGATGATGTTTCCCATTGACGACCGCTAAACACATCCCCATCGCATTTCCCCAGACAGAGTTCGCGTCCTCTCCCCCAATGCAGATGCGCCATTTACTTTGTCCAAGGCCCAGAGCTGGCCAACAACCCCGCTTCTGTAACCGAGCGTTTCCATCACCCGGCCGGGCGCAACCTGCTCGCGCTTCGGGTATGTTTACAGCTCCACAACGTCCGGGGGCACAGGCGCCGAGGCACCGATCTCGCCAATGCTATTACCATTTCGCGACCTCCAGTCGTCGGCATTTGGGGATGTAAGAGGGACATATAAGCAACAACTCCAATCGATACAGCAACAAAGCCTGCTTCTCTAACTCTGGCGACAGCGCACTGTGATGATGCCCTGTTGGCCTCCAGGGTCGCACTTTGTATTGTACGAAACAGGGGAACTGGTTGACCGAGCACAGGAAATCCCAAAGGTGAACGAAACATGCAGAATTAGTCCATTATGTCTCGATTTTCAGTCGGGGAAGTTATTTACATATCAGGTCCCGACCCATTCCGACGCCGAGGCCATCCCTCTTGACGCAGACCCGCCGGTCCCCGGCCGGTACGGGGTAACCCCGTCAAGATTCCAAAAATGAACAACCCCGGCCTCTTGAGCTCGGGCACCTTGTATCGTACAATACAAGAATGTAGCAAGAAAATCGCCTCCCATATATGCGAATATATCCCTCCGGTTTCCAAAACAATGGACTCTTTTGCCCGGGTATTACCTCCACATCCACTCGATGGCAAGTCACACCGGAGACCCAGGCCTCGCGGTGAACTCCCACCATAACCATCTCCGTCTCCCCATTTCCTCCGTGCTGGCACCCCCATTGTGGCCTTTGTCGGGTCGAATTGGAGATGGGCTTTCATCGTCTCCTCCGAGCTCAAAGATCTGATATCCATCTTCACGCGCCCGCCGAGGATGTCCCGCCAACCCTGCCAGTAGGCCCACCGACGTCAACAACAAAGTCGATAAGATCGACAGATTTCCCACTTCCAACTGTAATATTCCGCGCAGCCTCCACGCTGACTCCGCTGTTGAATGAACCGAGGCCCGAGTTCGCAGAGCTAAAGAACCTCTGTAGAGTAACCTGGGCCGCCTCGGCCTCGGCAAGGCTGTCTTCCTGGAGGATAAACAACACAGCCACCCGCGCAAAGTCAAGGACCGTTTCGTCTACCGTGAATGTGGCCGACGGTAGTGGCGCACCGGACGTCATGGACATGGTGGTCGTCACCGTGCTAGTAGCCGTCGGAGAGGGGGTTGATCGGCCAAAGGAGATCGTAGTAGCAAACCTTGAGGTTCCCGGCGCAGTGATGAGGGTTCTAAAAGTCGTCCCTTGGTCTGACTGATCACTGCCGTCTCCCGATGCTGATGCGGCTGCCAACGGGTTGTCCAACGTTACTGTCGTGAACTGCCCAACCATAACGGTAACCGTCGTAAAGAATACACCATTGACCACGGCAGCGTTAACTCCCACCTGACCCGCAACTCCGGCAAAAGATGCATCCTGGCGGGTCGAGCGCCCATCAAAGGTGACGAGCGCATTCTCGGCCGAGCAACTCAAGTCGCTCGCGTCGAGTTTTGCAAGTACCTCGCTGCCGGAGAGGGGGATCGAGAAGTTACCCTGGGCTTGCTGGATGAGCCGTGGGATGGCGTCTCCGACCGTGACATTGTTGCTATTGTTTGCGCCAGTGAGTGTGACTGTCGCGCAGCCCGTGTCGTCAACCACCGTGCAGTCAGAGCCGGTAAACCCGTTTGAGCAGATGCAAGAGCAGACCCCATCATTGACAACGTTGGTGCCACCATTTGCGCATGTCAGTCGTTGCCGGCATTGCTGTAGCGCTTCCCGTGCTTCACGCTCCGCGTTCTGCGGACGAATCACGAAAAATTCCACTGGGATCACCACAGCGGCAGCTATTAGGACCAGAACCACAATTAGGACGACGATGAAGCCCCAGAGCGGAAGCCCGCAGCACCTGCGTCCTCGCTTCCGACCCGACCGCTGGGAGTCGCTGGTTGGCACAGCCTCCTGTGAGGTGTTGAGGGTGCGATTAAAATTAATAGGTAGAGGCCACGACTGAACTTGCTCACGTATGCTGTCGCGTATGCTGCGGCGGCTTTGAGCCGCTGCTGGGTGGGCTGGAGGAGGGAATGCAGCCAGCATGTCCGAGAGGCCAGAGCGATGCTTCTCGCCATCCACTTTGTAGCAAGTTAGCGATAGCCTGACAGTCGTTACACCCTAAGAAAGCAATTTGCTCACCTCCATAGTCATCCAGCCCAGAAAAATCGTCTAGATCATCAAACCGGCTAGCCGGTCTCCGCCCTTTCTCCAGGCTGGCGGCCAGTCTTGTTGCGCGCCGGATGAGATCTGGCAGGCTTGTCAAGCTCCCCCGGGACTCGGCCTTCCGCACAGCGTCGATGTCTAGGCGTGGTGGCCTCCGTATCGCCGACAGCCGACTGTAGGCACGGCCGCCAGCGGTTGGATTCGGCGAGGGAGTCGCCCGCTGCGATGAACTGGACGGGTCGTCTGCACTTGCAGAGGAGTATGCGCTGAGCATATTGTCTGCCGTAACCGCGGCGCCGATGGGCAGCCTCGACGATGTCGGAATCGTGCTGGACGAGCTCGAGTTCTCTACGTACCCCGTTCCATTCTTGAAAGGTCCGGTTTGGATAGGTTGCGGCCCTGGTCGCTGATCACGGTCTGGTCGGTCCGGTCCTCGAGCAGCCGTTGCACTCACAAGTGTAGGCTTCGCCCTCTTTCCTATACTTGCGCTTCTTACAAGCCTGCTTTCCTCGGCATCGTCATCTCCGTACCCGGACGGTCCAGTCTCTTCGGCGATGGCCTCAGCAAAAATAGGTTCTGGATAATCAGGGCTTGGTCCCGGCGACGGCGTTCCCCATCGCTCAGGCATGGCTGCGCTTGAAGCGAATGACGCATGAGATCGCGAGCGCGGGCTCTCTTCGGGGATCGGTGAAACATAAGAGGCGTTTGAATAAAAGGACGAAGCTCCTCGCCGAGCTGAAGGAGGCGGGCCAAGGGTGACACTTCTTCGCGGGGGTCCGGGTGGCATCTGTATCGGGAGAGGGAAGTCCGGGATCGTCCCAACAGACGAGAGGGTTGATGGCCGTGATTGGGTTGAAGGTGTCTCTGGCACTGCCAGCAAGTCCTGGTTGGAAGATTCTCTACCGGATCGCGGTCTGTACTGGAAGCTTGGCGTGGGATCTTGTACCTTGGAGGCATCCAGTATTGAAGGCACTCTACTCGGACGCGGCGGTCTTTGAGGTGGCTGCGACTTTCCTGGCGGCGGTTGGTATGGCTCGCCGTCGGCCTGGGTAGGGGCTATGATAGGTCCTTGCAACGGCCACTGTGGAACCTGCGTCGGTCTAGAGATGGCCACGCCGATCTGTCCATCCTTTGTCTGCAGCGTGAACGGTGCCTGTGGTCGTTGGGTTCGTGGTTGTCCGGCAGTTGGCCCCAGCGCTGGCTGACGGGATGCCGAGGGTCGAGCGACTTGCGGTTCCTCGTCCATCCTTCCCCTCGGTGGTGAGGTCCCTTGCCTTGGTAGACCAGCCGCAGCGCGCTCCCTCGCTCTCCTAACGGATCCCGACGGTGGCAGTCGATCCATATCTCTCCCATCTTGGGGATTCATTTAGCTGAGCCCCTTTACCTTACAGCCCATCCAATATCACCTTTCGCTCTCTCTCCTTTGCCTTGCCAGGGTCTCGAATGTCCTCCCAGCTTCTGTCCCAAACCTGAATGGCATAGGCTGATTCTGACCCGGGTGGCAAATGGCGGGGTGGATCGCTCCCAGTGAGGGCGCGGTAGGGGGATTGAGAACGTCGAATTCAGTCAACCAGAGGAATTGGCGGCAGTGTTAAGGCTTTGGGCCCCTGGAAGATGGCGGCGGTGCGGCGCAAGTGACGGGAACCCAAATCTAATTGAAGTCGCGGAGCCAGAGGCGTGCCTATCCGCAACAAGCAACGAACGAACGCAATTTATGTCAATGTAGAAGGGTAAGGGAATTGCCCAATGTGTGACGCAGCACGAGCTGGGTCGGGGCAAACATGAAAGGAATGAACTCGGCAGAGCTGTGGTCTTCGACCGCGCGAAGCCAGAAGGGCGAGGCACGTCTATCCTCGGGAAAACAATGGTCAGCCGGCAGGCCTTGCGAACAGAAGGGTGTCAACAGGAGAAAGAGAAGGACGGCAGAGAAGTTGTCCGTGCAACATATTCCAGAAGACCCGTTTGCCAGAATTGCCTGATCAGTATGGCCCGAGGAAAGCGGGCTATAGCGGGAGGGTGGCTTCACCCGAGACCGGGGCCGAGAAAGGAACCCCTAAACAGCCGGGGCACAGAAGGGGTTGGGTTGAGGGTGGCATCACCTACAGTTTGCGTTTCGACGGCTCGGCGGACACCCCTTGCCGTTGCATACGCCGTCGCCGACTGTCCCGCCTAATTGCTGCCGGGCATAGACAGTGGATAACAAAACAAACAGAACCAGTTGTTTGTCACTCGAGCTGTCGGCACGATTGCCGCCTGTTCGACCGCACCGCGGTTAGGGAGGAAAAGACACAGGGAGAGAGCAGAGACGCCGGCCGAATAGGTCACAGCATGCGGTCTCCGGGCGGGCACACCACCGATTTGGTAATGGGGGAGCGAGGATTGGCAGGGGTTAGGGATGAAATTGAGCACGTACGACGAGACGGGGGTGCGCGGATGGTTGCCGTTTCAGATTTGCGGGCAAAGAGGGTCTTGCGCTGGGCTCACAGCAAAGCCAACAGTGACGATGTCTGAAAGCCGAAGATCAAGAGAAAATCAAGCAAGCCCCCGCAGGCGTTCGCAGGACGCAGGTAACGGGCGTGCAGGAAGATGGGGGGAGCAGCGCCGCCGCCAACGGTCGATGACTGGTCGGTGATCGGTTGGCCGGTTGGTCGGTTGATCTGTCCGTTGTTTGGATACGCAGCAGGCCCAGCGCAATGGTTCAGATCACCCACAGAAGCGGCGCGTGGGAATTGGTGAGAAGTTGGGAAAGCGAACGTAGGAATCCAAGAAAGAATGAATGAGCGAAGGTGGACGCAACGATGTCGTCAAGACGGCTGCGGGCTTGGAAACTAAGTTGAACGAGAGAGGTCGGAGGAGGGTTGGACAAGTGCAAACACCTCGAGAAGTCTCAAAAAAAATGATGGGACCGTACATCAACCAGCCGTGAGCGGAAACGAGATCAGACGAAGGAATGGCAGCGCCGTCGAGACAGGCCAAGAGAGTTGCAAAGTTGAAAAGTGAGTGCCTTGGGATCGGAGAGGAGGAGGCGCCGGAGGAGAGCAGCATCAGTGAGATGATATCGGTCCTGCAGCCATCGGAGACACCACCCTGTTCCGCCAATAGCATGGAAATGGAGGGAGATCGTGCAGTGTGCCTGCAGCACCGAGCCCGCTTTTCTGCCAGGATATGCGCAGCTCGGTTGATGGACATAGTACAGTACAATGCAAGTGAGCACGATGACGAAACCGGCCTCTTGGTCTGTGGTTACACCAGGATGCCGCAAAATAGAAGCCGAGGAGACTTACTTGATGCGTGTTTTTGACTTTCACGCACAGCACAACACTTATATCACGCAACCGGTACCCCGGAAGGAGATACCAAAGAGCTCGTCAGCGGCAGGGCATCACTTCATCTCATGCATGCTGGTGGGGGTGTCCTGGGAGGAATGGGAAGTGAGGAGCATGGCTTGAGCTCGGGGATTGTACTGTACAACACATACCGTACCTGTCCTGCGCCTAACGTCCGCTACATGGATAGGCTCTGCTGTTCCCTATGTTTTCGCCCCGGGGCATATGTGTAGAAGTCAATCTCGCCTTGTGTGGCGTGACGTTCATGCAAATTATACGCCTGCATCGGCGCCAGTAAAAGGTTTCCCGAAATACCGCGAGCGGAAGCTCTGTTGCGGCAGGCTGAGTTGGGGTGGAAGATGGAGGACTGTTCGGACTCGGGATGCTGCGCCAATGGGGCAACTAAGGGGGTGGGTACCCAGCTAAATCGGAAACACTAGCGCCGTCACCCCCAGTTCCTCTTTCCTAGATCCACATTCAGGCACGTACATCCCTGGTTGGCCAATCTGGCACAATCCACTGGCAGCCACAGCATGCCCAGTGTCTCGCATGTTGCCGAATGTCGGCTTCGGCGGCCATGTAGTAGCGGTGCATCGGGATCATGTAAGCGAACGGCAGTCGCCCGATGATCTACAGCAAGGTAAAACAAGTCTATATCTTTCGCGAGTGATAATTCTAAAGTCAGATATCAAATTCCCATTACCATACGCCGCCATCAATGGGACTCTGGCAGGAGCTCTGGCGGGAACTCTGTTTTCCCTTTTCCCAGCCTCATAATATTTCATAAGCCCTAACGACCTGCCAATACGCTCAGATCTCACTTGTCAATAGTCGTGCTTGGGCTTGGACCGGGCCGCATCCTGGTCCCTGTAACAGGACAGTTGACTAGCAGTTCGTCACGCCGACCTTTCCCATGCAGGCCCAATATCGCACGAACAACGACGGGGTCCGCTTGTGCCTCCTTTGCGTGGAGCCGTTCGAGAAGGCAGGGACCGACAAGGGATCTCGCGAGTGGAGTTCCCTTTTCCCCACCACATCCCAACATACCTACCGTATTGTACTTAGTCAACAACGATACGATAAGGGCTTTTGAACTCCAAATAGACTCAATTTACGACTATGCGTTGGTCCCGAGGCAGCCACACAGAGCCCCAACAGTTAAGAATAAACAGCCAGCAGCTCTGCACCCCGTTTCCGCGGGAATAAGATTAGCCAAATAAGTTCCCCCCTCTTCCTGCATTCCACATCCAATTCAACTGCAGAAAACCTCTGCGTCACCTTCTTTTGACCCCGAAGGATGCCGTAGCTTCATGGCAAACCTTACTTTGAGGGAAAGAAGCTAATACTCTCTCCAGTCGGGTATCTTCCCGAACCATTCCCGACGATCTCCCCCTTTTGCTCAATCATGTTGTCATCAAATGTTCAATATTGATCAATTCGAATCACGTAAAAGGCGCTGTGGTGATCTAGGAGACGACAATGCTATTTAGAGACAGCCAAAGTATAAGTGTAGTTGCACTATCCAGCCCCTCGAGTTGGGAGTAACGTTAGCGCCGGTAGGCAGCACTGCGGCGCAGATGATGGATGGTGGCTTTGCCCATTCCCCCCCTTCCCCCTTTATTTTCCCCCCTCCCTCCTGATCCTGAACGCCATGAATGATGAGGTCACCGTGTGTGGCACAGGTTCGGGTTCCTCTGTCAATCCTCTCATTTTTGCTATTTCTGTTAATAAGTGTTTTGTATTTTTTGCCACACGAGTGGCTCCTAACGATGTAAATAGCTAACTAGCTGTAGCAATAAAGTCAGGAGTTAATCCCATGCTCAAGACGGACGGAGTCCGCCGTCGGCAAATGCGGTTGTTTCGTGTGTATTTGGAAGCGCTCCGCATCGGCCCCGAGGCATTCTCTTGTGTTGGCGGTTCCGCTGCCGTCGGTTCGACGTTGGCAAAAGAGCGCTAATCTCGTGATTGGAAGGAAAACGAGCCCTCAACTTCAGCATCGCCAGCTTTAACCCCGAGGTATTAGCACCGGGAAAGGAGTAAACTGCAGAAAGTAGCAAGCGCCTTCATTCGTTGCCGTTCCACCATCGCGATGCCTCTTCCAAGAATGTTACATGGAAAATGGGGAAAGAGGGTTGGGCAAGAAATAGCATCTCAATAGCGCCTGCCACGCAAGGCATTACATGGTTGAATTGAACATTATGGCCCTCCCAGATCGTGAATTTCCCCAACCAAAACAAAGAGAAAAAAAGAAAGCACAAGCAATTCACATAAAGCTACCCGTCATTAACATCATGCTTGCGCAATCAATATCTTGTGCGTGTGTGCATAGCCCAGCGCTCCAGGTGTCAGCGTCAGAACCACCGAAGAACGCAGCGGCAACAACAAATCAATGCAAAGGAAAGGGGAGAGGAGGGGAGAAGGGGAAAGAAGTCCAAGCAAGTTTCATTCCATCATGAGGAGGTGACCAAAGGGTCTCCTTTATCGTTTCGTAGCTCATATCCGGCTCGTCCGGCTACCCACCAGCGAGCCTCAAGAGATGATGACAGGCAGAAAAAGCTAGTTCATAGGATGGTGCACTTCTCCTTCCGCTTCCTTCTGCGGCGTCTCCTGGATGCCCAGTCGTCTGACCTTTGAGAATTGGGGTCATCGCGCGTATCGTCATTGCTGTCGTCCCGTCGTAGCATTTGCCGGCAGAGGTCTGTAAAAGCCTCATCGACATTGGCTATTAAGATGCAAAGGTAGCGTCAGCAAGGCGGTTCTTTGAGACGTAGAAGGTACAGGGGCCCGGTGACACTTACTCCGGGTTCTGGCGCTGGCTTCATAATAGGGTGCCTCCCATCTCTGAGAGAGGGAAAAGGCCTTTGCGCGATCGACAGCCCGCTGGTCCTCAAGGTCGGCCTTGTTCCCGACGATGACGATTGGGATCTTATCGTCGTCCTTGATGCGGATGATGTCGTCCCGGAGTGTCTCGAGTTCCTCAAACGACGTCCTTGAGGAGATGCTAAAGACCAACAGAAAACCTTGTCCGGTCTTCATGTAGAGATCCCGCATGGCAACTAGGGAGGTTGTTAGCATGGAAGCCACAAATTCGGAACGCCGGACGCTACCGAATTGCTCTGTGCCAGCTGTGTCAAGGCTAGTCATTCATGTCAGTAGGATGCATCGGGTTTGGAGTTGCGGTAACCCCTTACATCTCCAACACCACTTGCCGTCCCTATGTGTACATGTTAGGGATGCGCATTAGGAGAATGTGGGGGTTGCGTACATCGACAGCAATCTGTGTCCTGTAGGAATCCTCGATAGTGGGATCATAGCTCTCAATCCACTCGTTGTGGACGAATTGGGCTGTTTACAAACACATCGTCAGGAAAAAAAGGGGACTCTAAGGCTGGCGATGCGGGGTGCAGAGCTGCAGTACGCACCAGTTAGGCAGCTTTTGCCAACGCCACCTTAAGTAAGCAGCAACACAACGTCAGCAGATGCGGCATGTGATGGCATCTTGGCAAAGGATGAGGGTTTGTCGATTTTTGGCAGAAGCGGAAGGGAGACACACCGGCGCCCAGAACGACCACATTGAATTCCCGGCTGCATTGTGTAATGTCAGCATGCTGTGTTGCAACAAAGGAATATCGTAACAAAATAGGAAGGGGAAAGGGAATGGGGAAAAGCGGCCATCAGATACCTGTGGATAGGGGGGAAACTCTTACTCACCAAGGCTGGTAACTGAATTTTGACGGCATTGTATCCGGATCGATCCACCCGAAGTAGATCGCTGCCCAATGCGCTCACTTCTTCCTCTTGCACCTTTCACCGGGAAGTTCTCGCAGCTCCAACTCCCCACGGGACGCCGAAAGGGCGAATGCGACAGTCACAGGCCCGGAGATGCCTACATGCAGAAACCGACCGGCAACGACCAGGGGACCTTTCGGTGATTGTAAGAGAAAGGGGGGGAAGGAGAGGAAAGAAAAGGCAGGGACGCGTGTTTCTCGGATTCTGGGTCCCTGGGCAAAGACTCGAAACGGGCGGCGCTGGGACACAAAACGGGGGCTGCGAGGCCGGGGTTTAGAGGGGCGCAGGCGCGGAAGGTAGGGATGGCCAAGGCCAAAAGCCGGAGCGGCAGTTTTAGCGGCCCGTGAGAACGACAAGCGAGCGGTTGAGGGTTGCCGATGGCCGACTGTCACCCGTGTAGGCAGGAACCGAGCAATGGAACCCCCGGGGATGCCCAAAGAGCGAGCTATCTTGTCACGATGGGACGAGCTCGAGTATAAGAATGGCGTCTGACGGAGGCTACAGACGGGCGAGATATGACCGGACGTCTTGTGGAAAGGCCTCTGGAGGAAGGGAGGAAACCCGCACTGACCGTGGCGTTGACGCAGCTAAGCGCGAGCGAGTGGACCGCTAAACTGTCGCTAAAACTCGAGCGAATCCGGAGCTCTGGTGCTGAATTGGGCGATCGCGGGGTGTGGACGGGGTCCGTGGAGGTCAACGGCGGGATTGGTCAGATCGGTGTCCAGTAACAGCGAATTGAAAAAACAAGACAAAGTCTTGCCGTTTTCTGTGCCTGTAGTCGCAATCTGCTAATCTAATTCCGTGCCCAGGAAGCAAGAGCATCAAACCACAAGACCCGTGACTCCGAGAGTGGTCATGGCAGCGTCCGGGCAGTGGGTAGGATACGTAAAGGTTTGATATTAGATAGCAGGAACATCTAGGACGGCACGAACCCCAGTCACTATTTGTGTCTGGGAGGACAGCCACCCCTTTATTTTTTTTCATTATATATATTTTATATAACTATATTTATATTATATATATATTTTTTTTATTTTTTGCGCTGCCCTTCCTGATGCTCTCACTCTTGCTGACGAGACCCGCAATACCCAGCTCCCTGCAGATGGGATTGACGGAAGCGACTCTCAGTGGGCGGTGATTGGGGAAAGCGAGGCTGATGGGCGGACCGAAAAGGGACGAGTCAGGCTGCAACGAGGTGCTTCCGCGGCCTGTGCTGGTGCAAGGAGGGGCACTGCTGCAGCACCTCGCTATAACAACGGCGGGGGGGACGAGGGACGCCAACCAATTCCATCACCACCCGTGTCTCGCCCCCACCAGACAACCAACGACGTATCACTTTCCAAATGCAGGCCTTACGCGAGCTCCGGCGCACACCGCGTTGGCCCAGGCACAAGGGTACAAAGTCCCCTCATGCAGGAACAGATTCGGGAGTCAGCGAACAGCTAGGGACGTTAACTAAGTAGCTTTTACCAAAGTTCTGCTCGCAACCAATCGCTATCTTCCTCCCTTCCAAAAGTGCCATTCCGCTGCACACGAACTCCCAGTCCCCGGAAGTTGCTCTTGCTTTCCCTCCGCTCCTCTCCGAGTTGTTGGGCCCTTGGGTATTCTGTGTGACGTCAATCCCGAGTCACACAGCTTCCCCTGTCAATTGTTGGAGCCGGCTCTCAGGGGCCCGTTGTCGGACGGAGGACAGGCCGACAGGAACCAGGCTTGTCTCTTGCCTGGTCCTTTTTGCCCACTGTCACGAAGCACAGGTACTGGTGGTGTAGCATAAACGTGAGCAAATTGAGACTGGGCTGGGAAAACCAGAAGCTGGGGAGAGAAGCAGAGGTGCATGTTGACTTGCAGGAGGGAATCAGCTGCGGCAAGTCTGGGTCTCGACCCTATTCGCCTCCCGAGAAATGAAAGCACGGGATGTGCAAAGCAAGAGGCGCCACCTGTCCCTGCCCTGCCGCCCTTGCATCTATAGCACATGCTGCCAATAGTAATTCCCATCGTGGGGGTGCTCCAAGCAACTAACAAAGTCCTGATAATTACCTCGAGTCGGACAAGCTATGCTACCTGCTTCCTGCCAGCATCTAGAGCGCCAATGTCAAATGTCAGTGGGCCATTCTAGCTAGGGTAGTTAGGTTACGCAGCAGCTCGTATCGCTGGCTGATAGTTCTCTTTGCCCTCGAACACGCAACACCGTCTCTCGATCGGATGGGAGCTTGGTTGGACTGGGCATCTTCCCTGTAGATCGTGCGACATCGGCAATTCGAGAACCATTCGGGTCCGGTAACCGGTGAAGCCTCGGCCAAACTGTTCGTATTGCCATTCTCCCTCTGGACAGAGCGGACGGTCAGCTAAATTCCTTTACCCGGCGGTCAACAGGCCGGCACCTGATGCGCGTCACCCTGACTGAGGCTGAGGTTAATTTTATCTGGTTATAACAACCGAAGCCCGAGAGATCCTCCGACTCTGCCTTGTACTACTACACTAGGCGTCTATCTTGCGATCTCGATAATCCTCTTTTAGAATCTATTGAAACCTGCCCTGGTCTGTCTCGGAGATCCCAAAGCACCCGACCCTGCGGATTGACGGAAGAAGCCCTGGCTTATCCCCACTGACGGCCCGCTACTGAGCCCGAGACTTTACACACGATCATCCGCAGAGTGTGGAAAGCTACGTTTTGTGAATGGCACTTGCATGTTTCCGGACGGCGCCGTCTTCTCCCCATCGGAGCCCTTCCCGCCACCGGACTTAACACTCCGTGTCTCGCCTGCCCTGGCCCTGCGCCCGCGGTGTTTTCGGCCCTTTCTCTCGGCGAACTTGAATGCGACCCCACGGGCTTTGTAATCGGCGGCGACGTCATCAAAGGTCTTCCCCTGGGCGGCGGCGTCGTTGCGGATCTTGCGCGTGCGCGCCAGCCAGATCAAGTGAGACAAGACGATTCCGATCTCGAGCAAGCAACTAGAACCTCAATTAGACAGGCGCCTCTCTTGCTCGGCTCCGTCTCACTTACCAGACAATGTAAAGCACACCGCCCAGGGCGTCAAAAGTTCTCTGTGCCACTTCGTAGTGTGAGCAGGCGAGACTGCAAATTACCGGGGTATGGTCACATACCCAGCGCCATGAGCGAAAAAAAAGCACCGAACCAATCCATGGAGAGGAAGATCTGCTCCGGTCAGCGTCCAGTCCTGGCACGAGTCTGTAACGTCGTCATCCCAGAAATGCTTACCCAGTTTATCCCAATCACCCTGCCTCTCCGCTTCCATATCTCTCCATACGGCGGCAGAAGGCCGGCCGCGAGCAACACAGCGGCTATGGCGCCGACAGCCGTTATTGGAATCGCGTTGCCATCGTCGTAGAGGGGCTGTCGTCGTCAGATCAATCATCCTAGAGGAAGAGATCCGTGAGCGGTGCCTACCTTAAGGGTGAATATTAAGGCTATCTCAACACTAGCGAAGATTGAGAACACAACGATGGTCAAGAGCCACACCCGCCATGACGGCCATTTTCTGATGCAGTATTAGGGTCAAAATCAAGTCAGTGTAGAAGCCTCATAACGACGGCCTCACCTATGGTACAGGAGCGTCTGTGACCAGCTAATCAGGCAGAGGCTTGAAAAGATGTGTGGTTGGACCTGGAGAGGGATGTTGAAGTTCTGCGCGATCGCATAAACGCCAAAAGGGATGCCACCTGCGATGAAGCCATTAGCCTGGGAAGGGGTGTCGTGAACCACGACCCGCGTTGTAACTCACTCAACGCCCACAGAAACATCATATTTCCCGGCAGGCCATCGGTACTCTTTGTCCGCCAGTTGGTCCAGATCTGAGGGATCAACTGGGAACGAAGTGAGCGGCTGATCTCCTGGGCAATTCCGGAGCTGGGGTACAGACCTGAACACACCACAGGCTGCGTGGAGGTCAAGGATCAGTAAACTACCTGGATGTAGGACAATGGATGTAGGGCATCTGGAGTTTTCGGGAGTCTTACACTGCGTTGTGTCAGTGAGCCGCTGCGATGCCGTGAACGATACCATGCCTGTCCCAAGGAGAGAGCCTCACCTGTACCAATAGTCTACGACGCCAAATAGAAGTTAACCGCCGAAACTCAAGGTTGACTAGGTCTAGACTTACTCCCAAAACATTGGCTGCCTATCATGGTCATGGTTAGCGCGTGCGAGGCATAGTTGGTACTGATGTGTGAACACTCACCACGGGGATTTCAGTCTGTGGCGCCATGCTGCGGATGTCACTTGCTATATCTAGTGGTTCTTTTGGGCGAAACAGAAGGGAGAAACATCAATGATATGATTCTCGAAGATGGCTTGTTGGGAAACCATGGGTTGAAGGCTAAAGGTGGCGCCGAGAGAGTAGGATCGTCTGTTTGTTCGTGGCGGCGTAGGGCTGCTCTTGGCTGCTTCCCCCAACGCAGGCGGGAGCAGTGCAATCTCAAGTTGGCGATGGCTCTTGCCACCGCTGAGATTGCTTTATCCACATCGGAGAGGGAGAAACGGATTCAAGTACGGTATATTTAGGATGGAATGAGACGATCAGAAGGAAACCACCAACACATCCCTACAAGCGGCGCGGTTACAAGGGGTGTCGGAACGAGAAACACTGTAGGAAATAGTGGGAGCGGTACTATATTTCCGATTTGTGGCACTGCAGTTAGTGGCAAAGCCCGTTACAACTCTTCGGAAACACCGTGCGTGCAACTCAGATACTGAACTAACACTGTCTCCCCAAGAATTTTCACCCACTGAGACTCGACCTTCTGTATAAACCATCTCCACGATATTCCTCGAGTTCCTGACAAGTCCTGTTCACAAAAGGAAAAAAAAAAAAAAAAAAAAAAAAACCTCTAGGATTGAGACAACCGTGCTCCTTTATTTGAGATTCTTAGGTTCCAGAACAATCTAGTGTGACCACCCGAACCTCTGCCGGATTCCTGCAGAAGAAAACGGGTCACAGCAAGCAGCGAGAATGGCAATCGAGGAGCAAACGAAAAAGAGGAAACGGCAAGACGGCAGCAAACCCAGGAAGAAACAAAAGAAGGTGCGAGAGGATGAGGGCGACTTGGATGTGGAGGCGGGCTTGAACAGGGCGTTTGAGCGGATGGACGGCCAACTTATCGCCGATCACGTTGCTCAGAAGACAAGCCGCTTCGGAACCGACCTCAGCTCGGTCGAGCTGTCTGATCTCTACATATCGGGTGAGCAGTCCCGGTTCTGCCTCACTACTCAGGAAACTTGAGCTAATCACGGCAATCGGGTGAAGCGAACGCTATCAGAGACAGTACTTCGTGGCAAAAGCCCCGGTCTCTGGAGAACCTGCCCGACTTCTTAGAGGCCTTCTCTGGGGGCGGGGAGAAGCTCGACGATACATCCAAAAAGTGCGGCGCACCGCACACGATCATCGTGGCCGGTGCCGGTCTTCGCGCGGCGGATCTGGTCAGGTACGAGCTTCCTGCATTCGGCGTATCGAGACGCTTGCATCCTGTGGATGTGCTAACCATCGTCAACAGAGCGGTCAGGAAATTTCAGAAAAAAGGAATTACCGTAGCAAAGTTGGTAAAGAAGCCGTCCGCCCTAAACACAACGAGCACGGAGATGCTGACGGCGTTTGCAGTTCGCCAAGCACTTCAAGGTTGAGGAGCAAACTTCCTTTCTTAAGAAGAGCCGCACGGGAATTGCCGTTGGCACACCGCAGCGGTTGATCGATCTTATTGAGAACGGTACTGCTACATGTATTCACTCTACTAGGAGAGGATATACATTTACTAACTCTCGTCTAGGCGCGCTGTCACTGGAGAATCTAAAGAGGATAGTGGTTGATGCGTCGCATATTGACCAGAAGAAGAGGGGCATTCTGGATATGAGGGAAACTATGATGCCCCTTGCGAGACTACTGTCCAGGGCCGAGTTAAAGGAGAAGTACACGGACACAGACCATCATATCGATTTGATATTCTTTTAGATACCACAGACCGACTGTATTGTTCGTTGCATCAGACCATCAACGGTGTGTAGGTAAAGTGACGATAACAATCTTTTGGGCGTATTTGATACCGAAGGAGACTTGGCAAATTCACTTCATCTAGGACAGGCACATGTGAACTTCAAGCTATGGGCTCGTCAAAGCATGTCTCCACTCTATTCGCTGTAGAGCTACAAACCGGATCTAACTCAGCTGGCACCGTTCAAAGCCACCCAGCTGAGTGAAGACTTTGGCCCCAGTGTTTGCTTTCTCCCGAGCAATGGGCACACTCGTCTTACGGAGACGAATTGAACAGCAAGAGAGGTGCGTACCACAACGGGACGTGACGGCAAATCTTTTACTGTGCTTTACTATACGCCTGGCCAAAATCTGTTAGCCAAGAGTCCATGGCCCCAACGGACTTTTATGATCGAGGAAGTGCGGGTGTTGCCGTGCAGGTTCAGAATATGTAAGAATGACTATCATATGTCCGCCAGATGTAGCAACCCCGGCGAAAGGGCGCCAACTGTGCGGTATCAATCGCAAATTACGCTCATCATTACGACAGCGGGATGTGGATATGATGGGAGGATGGTAAGAGAGGAATGAGCCGTACCTGTTGTCACCGTGCCCCAGAGCGGCCCAAGTCCCCGTGGGATACCCGGCTCCCAAATGCCCAGGGCGAGCCTCGCCGTATCCGACTTACCTTCGGATCTCGCGTCACTGCGTTGCAAGCAACAGCGGATGCAGAATAAAACGACTTCGCATTCTCTTGCGGTAAAATCCCTTGACAGTTGCCGAGGCACGAGACATCGACGGGCGGGAGCAGAGAGCAATCAACCTCGAAAGTTTTGGTTCATTGGGGGATGAAAATTTGGCGAAAACCATTTCGGGGTTGTTAAATTCTAGAATCGGCTTAGGTAAGCAGCCCTCGTAATGCCAGCAGCTGTCAGTCGGCCCGCCAAGATGCTAGAGGGTTGGTGCTGCGCAACTGGGCTGGTAACACAGTAACAAAGCTGGTGGATTCGTTGACTTGGCGGTTCCATGCGATGCGATCACTGGTAGGGAAAGCTTGGGATTGCTTGCCGGATGGCATGATGCAATCTCTCCCGCTGCTACCGACCCAACTGTACTGTACAAAGGCATGTTATCGGCTCGACAGAAATTGACGCGGGAAGGGCAATGAGAAGTCGATGTCAACGGTAAAGGGTGAAGTGGAGGAACAATTTGATGTAGCAGCCAAGTACACTGCCCGCTGGACGCAATTCCACTCCGGGCTCCCCTGGCCCTTTACTTGGAAAAACCCACCTCAAAGACAAGGTGTCCGGCAGTACCAACAAACACTCCCCTCGAGAACCCACACTTCCCGCCCATCTTCTGCACATTTCGGACATCGAACACCGGGCATCGGCTATGGAACACACTCGTATGTGAGTAAGGGTGCATAAAGAAACGGTAAAGTCGTCTGAGACATTAGGGGACTAACTACCGTGCCCAAATTTCGGGGTAAGAGAGGGCGGGGGGCAGTAGTAGCAGTAGCAGTGCGGGGCCCGAGGAAGGAAGGAAAAAGGGAGAGAAGGGGAGGCTACTGTGATCACGGGTACCGGGGTGGGAAGGGAGGAAACGGGACGTACACCTGTGGACTTCTTCTCTGGCTCAGACATGATGATGGCGTGGGCAGATGTGAGAGGTCTTTTCTCGCCCTGAATGGTCCGTTGGTGTAGTCTTGTACTGTATTGGGACACCCTCCTTCCCCCTCCTTCCTATGTTGCCTAGTTTCTTGTGAAGTCTGAGGGCCTGTGAGGTCCAAGAACGGGCAAACCGAAAAAGGTTGAGCAGAGGCGTTCTGGGAAGCCTCGGAATGAGAAACTGGCTAGGAAGGTAAATGGAGGATAGATTTACAGAGAAGATGGGGTTGTGAGTCTGGCGGGAAATTTGAGCAAACTTTATAGCTTTGTTGGCCACGCCGCTACGGATGTGCTGTGTTGCGTTGTGCTGTAGCGGTGTGGTGCTGTGACAAACAAAGTCTCGGGCGAGGTTGTTCAGAAATGAGGCAGGGATCAAACCGACTTGGAGTTCCCGGCCGCTTTATTACGGATCGTCTCCGTTTGGGTTCCGTGGTCGACTGCCTCGACCGGAAATCTTCAGTCGGGCAGCTCTAGGTGGTCTGATCTCATCGCCTGATGAAGGAATGTGTCCCTCTGGGACTGTACGGAGATGCTAAGGGCTGTACACTCAGTTCCACGTCACGATGATATGTTGTCTACATGTTGGCGACGAGTTGCCGATCGCAAAGCCTTTCCACAGGGATTATGATGGATCGTTTGCTCGTGAAGGTCGTACAATTTACCACGAATAGCACCCGACGGCGCTTACTGGCGGAAACGACGACGTCAGACAGGAAATTGCACCATACACTAGCATGCTGCACAGACTCGATCCACCGCGGTCCATAGTTTCTGCGCCTATCCGGGACCACATTCTAGAAAATGAGTCGGGAACACAGCGTTTGTCTTGCAAGTTGGTTGGGACATGGTCCTGTGGCTGAGTCACGACGAATAAGCATGTGCTCCGAGGCCGATAACAACTAGAGCACGCAGAGATTGTTTGTGAGGGAAAAAAAAAAAAAAAAAAAAAAAAAAAAAAAAAAAAACTTCACTAGCAATTTGTATTTGGGTATCCTGTGCTATCCAGAAAATCCGCTCTCCGCCCAGTAGAGTATCCCAATGACCGCCCAGCCAGTAAAGATAATGGTAGCCCTCCCAAAAAGTAATCATATTGCCGCGGTGTGAACCGAACCTTCCATACTCCGAAACCAATACCAGTTCCATGCAGGAGAAAAGTGATTAGATGGAAAAGAGAAAATGACCAGAAAGCGGCCATGAAGGTGCCGGAGAGTACGACTGTCGGTGTCTAGATGAACACATTACGCCCGCACCGCCTTCTTGATCTTCACAAACAACTGCCCGTGGCATTTCTTGTTCGTGTCCGGAGCCATGAGGTCGATGCATCTATACCCAAGCTGAAGCCGATCAAGGCGGATGCAGGCCCAGGCGACCGGCTTATCGCGGATATTGGAGCTGTGGAAGACTTTGAACCTATACGCCAGCGTTAGACGGCATCACAAAAACATATGCTGCGATGAGTGCTGCTCACCTGAGAAAACTGAGCTCCTCCACAATGTCTTGAACACCGTTAAACCTCAGGTTGGGAACATAGAAACCCCAATCGGGATGTTCCGTCGAGCTCCGCGACGTCCAACGGACGTACTCCTTTTCCTCGTGGTGCGGCTTCTCCACGTGCAGCTCCACCTTCACCTTGGGGCGGAATTTCTCGTCCGCCCTGACGCCAACGCCGGTCCTTTTCGAATTGCTATCATCGCCGCCCCTGGGGAGGAACTGGCCGGCAAGGATCTTGATTTTCAGGTCCATGCTCACGCGATGTGAAGGACTGGTCGACGTGTCACCAAGGAGCTCGGGGGGTTTGAGCACCCAGCCGTTGGTGCCGGCAAACATGGCGTTATTGAGCATCATGCCCTCGTCCATCTTCTGCCAGTTCAAGGCCACCATCTGCACACCCTTCCGCCAGTGGAGGGTCGGGTCCGGATTGCTACTGTTGAATCGGATTATCGGATTTGGATAGATTCGCATGAAGAAGTCTCGGTTGTGTGCAAGGACTTTCTCGAATTTGGTGGAGCACTTGGTGAGGTCGGAGAAAGCCTGCTCGCTCAAGCTAAAGATGTGGCTTGGAGACTTCATATTCAGGGATCCCACGTCGCAGTAATGCTCGCTATGGGTGTAAATAGCCAGAGCCGCGAGTGCTTTGCAGATCGGCGGCTTGTAACGGATCCCGCGGCTCCGCCCTCGTTCGACTTCTTCCGCGACTCCCTTATCACTTGAACAATTATCCTTGTCCGAACGTTTCGAACTGCTGTATAATCGGTTCAATCTGGCCAAGATCTTGTGGTAGGGTCCTCTCGGTTGGGCTTGCTGCTCCTGCACATCCGGGACTTCTACCTTGACATCATTACCGCACAAGTCCTTCTTTACCTCCAATCTCTTCACTTTGATCAGGATCTTGCGCAGCAGCTCGTCCAGCCGCGGCTGCCGCTCTTGAGGATCACAGTTTTCCAAGGGCTTGTCGAGAAGCATGTCGCCCCATTCCTGCTTCATGATCTGCACCATGACCTCCTGCTGCTCTCGGCTCGCGCCGACCTCTAGACTAACGATGAGTGGCAACGGGTTCGTCGCGAAAGCGTGGTCCCCAATGACGCGGCACACTTCCCGGAATCCAACAGTGGATGTCATGGTTCCGGCGTGGTGTACCACTGGTTCGATGCCGGGACTTGATGCGGGTGATTCCCCAAACCGTTCGAAGTGCTCGCTCAAATCCTTGGGATCTAGGCTGGTACTGCTCTCACCTGGGTTAGGTGCTGCAGAGGCTGTCTGGGCGGCGCTTGGGCTACGGCTATGGCGCCTCGACCTGCTACTCATGAGCGCATCGAGTTTCTCTCCGACAAGCTTGGCCGAGGCCGACGAGAACTGTTTCCGATGTCCGGGTTTCGGCGACCTCGACGGCGTGCGGGAAGCGTGAATATCGAGCCTGTCAGCAGCTGGCCGGGCTGAGGCCGAGGAGAGCTGTTTTCGATGTCCTGGTTTCGGCGATCTCGACGGCGTGCGGGAAGCGGACCCATCCCAAACGTCAATCTCGATGCATCGACATCCATTCTGCAGCGCAACACGGTACGCCTCGGTCGAGCTGTCGGAGGTGAGTTGATTGCCTGTCAGGTAGGTATTGTGGCTGCTGCTGATGAAATAATGGCTGATGGGCTTGGACATGTCGATATCGTCTTGGATCGACCGCCCAACCGCGTTCCACACTGCCGGGTTGCTACTCCAGGTCCAGAAAAACTCCTGAAAGGTGTACTCGTCTTGTGTTAACAGATCGCCAATGTCGACGCCTTGTTTCTTCTTGATGTAGACAGCGAAGTCCCCGCGTGACAAGACCCGATTCTTGCCCTTAGCCTCGTTGTAGAGGGACTCGACATGTCTTATGACCGACTCTCTATGACCTCGGTATTCGTTACCGGTGATGGGCGTATCTCTGTTGGCGATGATGCTTCGTATGTTTCCACCGAGCGATCCTGCGAGGAAGGCGACATTGAGCATGGCACCTTGGCCCGACGAGTCCAGCTTTACGGTCAGACTCCTTGTTATATTCCTGAATGTCGTCGACCTCCGCGGAGCGCAGGGCGAAGGGTCCCTGTCCTTGTGGGACTGCAACGGTGCAAGACGTCGTTAGTGATCTGCCAAATTGCCCCAACTTCAATGCGGGGGATGCATCTCGAGCGACATACCCTGAAGCACGCCATTATCGTTTATCGGATTGTCAATTGGCGAAACTAAGCTCGATGGGCGTGCGTTGCAGTCTCGTGATTCCGGGAACCGAGAGGACGTTGGCGTCGATCTGTACAGCACCTAAATGGAACCCCCGAGCACAGGCTTAGTTGGGCAGAGGAGGAAGCCCGCCTGGCCGTTGGACCAAGAGACATAAAGGATGCTTGGTGAGGGCCGGCGCGAGGTGGTAGGACATTAAGAGACAGGAACGGAAGAAGTGTGAGGATAAAGGTGAGGAAGGTAAGTTATAAGAACGATGGGTTCCTCTGTCAGCAATACCGAACGGAGGCTCAGCGCCTTGGCGCGGAGCCTCGTCTCTCGCCGTGCTATCGGCCAATCGATCTGCTAAAGCCCCACCAACAAATGGCCGTTTGGACGTTCTTAGTGGCCCAGCGCCGTGGTTCAGGTACTTCCAAACAGGAGCAACCAAGATGCTCGCGGGGACCGGCAGAATACCGCACACGAGCACGCCAGCCGATGCGGGAAAACAAATCCATTCCCCCATCTCGCCAGGAACTCATTGCGATATCCACAAAGCAGGACGGAGAGGATCTCGAGAGTCCCAATCCACGGATTCCGTTCTGGTAGGTAGCATTTCGTACAGGGCAGTGTTCGGACGGTGGGCCTTTCTGGCCCAAATCTCTGCCGTTTCGAAGCATCTCGCTGCAGGACCCATCAGCCCTAAGGCATCCACTCCGCCTGCCGGACTCACCAATACAGCAAGGACTCGGCAGCACCGGGCTGGGGGGCTGAACTATCAGGGCGTGGCTGTGCTGCCCACTCGCCCAAACTTTCCAATCCGGCGTCTGCGACAATTCCATTCAGTAGTACCCCCATCCTGATCCTTTCACCGAGTGTCCAGCAGAACGTTGTGTGCCAAATGAGGTTCTGGCAGCTTTGCAACCGCTGTTTTGCTGGCCAACGCATGACCCAGCAACACGATCGGCGGGGAGCGCACGCGAGCGCCTCTCTCGCGCCAGCGAATTGGACCAAAACTTGGCCACCATCGCCAGATGGCTCGCAGGGGCTGCCAATCACGTCGCATCACCTTGAGCGTTGAGACCCGACGGTCCTCTGCAACCCCGGCGCACCTTGTGCTGTATTGTATTAGCCTCTTGGAGGCTTTGGGGCACAGCAACCGGCATCGTCTCCGCTGCAGTGCGGGGTGTCACTGGCCGCCACGGAGCGCCACGGTCGGGGCTCATCAACAGTGCTATCCAATCCACCTAAGAGTTCATCTCGGCCGCAGTCGAATGCGCTATACGGGCACAGGGAGAAAAACAAGAGACAAAACGACGCTGTCAAACCAGAACATCAACTCTTGATCCACGCCTCACCATCCACTTGCGAACCTTGTTTGGTTCGCAGCATCGGAGGCTCAAGATTGTCCAATCAGCAACCACCATGACCGTGACCTTAGGCAGCCACGGCCCCAACTTCTCCCAACACTTATCCGGAAGGGGGCGGAGGCCGATGAGGTGTCATCAACATGACAATAACGATACAACACATGTAAGTCGATGACCTGAGACTGCAGGTCTACGGCAAAACGCCGCCGGTTCCTTGACCCGGGCACATGGCGACCTGCGGCGGGGCAGTTCGCTCGCACATGCCGTCACCACGCTCATCCCTGTCCCTCATTAAAATTCATCTGAATAATTAATTTGGTACTTCCAGCTGGTGCACCAGGTGAGGCTGTGATATCATGTCTTGTCATTTGTAATCTCTCAAAGAAAACGGCTGTCTCGTGTGAAGCCACTGTCCGCATAGGACTCTTAACCAGCATTCTGAAAACCTTGCCCTGAGCGTTATCTCCGTATGTACGATACAGGACATACAGTGCCTTTGTTCAACGCGTAGCAGGCATTAGCAAACATCCCCTCCTCATGGATCCAGGTCAACATTTTCTTGTCCCTCTTTTTCCTTCCCTTTCCGATTTCGCTATAGTACAAGGCTTTCGCCACCTCGGTGCGTGCTTCCAACCGTCCAATTTTCTCTGGTATCAATTGACGGTAAGTTTCGTCGCCAATGTCTCAAATCTGAATCCACACCATGTCCCGAACCAAGCAGAACCTTAGGAAAGAAGCACCACCCAATCCCAATTCCCAACATCCTGTATCTACTGTACTGTGGTCCTTATCCAGAGTCTAAAACAACATGGTGGCTAATTTTCGCCCCCAACGGGTAAAGAAAAGGAGTGTAGGCTCAGCCAGGTGCTCCCGAGCCTAGGGTTTCCGGTTCACCATTAGACTGTAAGGGAAATAGCCGCGGATAGCGAGTTCAGGATCGTGATGACAATCGATCAATGGAGGATGAGTGGTACAAGTAAAAGGACAGACAACGAAAACGCCACCCATGTCTGGATATCATGACGCGCAAGCAAACATCGGCAAGAGCGAAAAAAAATAAAAACAAAAGGAAAACAAGGAAAAAAAGAAAAAGAAATGGCTTGTGCCTGCCAAAGAATGTCTTGCTCCCTGAGCAGCTCAACCCCAGATTGGAGCGTTACGGTATGCGGGCGAGTTGTAACTGTGAAGCACGCGGTAAGGCGGATTCGGCCCGTATGCGTACCTGTTGCCCATGCTACGGTTCCGGTAATGGCCCCGCGGCACGTACGGCGGATAAGCGCCGTTCTGATACCATTGCCCAGCCGCCGCATCGAGCTGGCTCCTGCTCCACGTGGAAGCGGCATCAAGCTGTCCCCGAGCCCGGGGATCGTACACCGGTTTGGACGGAGCAGTGTAGCCATTGGACATGGAGGGCGGATAGCCGTATCGAGGCTGCCGCTGCTGGTGACCGTAGCCGTCGTAACTTGCGCGGTGTCTAAGAGGCTGCGGGACCGTCCGGATTTGCCAACCTTGGGCGCTGCTTGGGCGCTGCACGCCGTAGCCATCAAAGCTCTGCACTGAGGACATGGAATTACGCCGGCTACCCCCTGGAGTAGGTGCCTGAGACGTTTGGTGGGCCATGTCATCGCTCTGCACCTCCCGGTTAGGGGACCTGTGCAGAGAAGAATGCTGGTCGTGGAATTGTCGAAAGGACATCAGTCGCCGTGGGTCCATGGTAACAGCACCAGGAGATGAGGGCCCAGAACCGCTTGCTGCCCCTTGCTGGCTTGAGCGGCGACTGTTCATAGTGTCCCTGCTGCCCTTCCTCGAGAGGGGCTGCGCAGCCGGGTAACTCTGAATGCTTTCCCGGCTGGCCTTGCGACGGAGGCTGCTGGTAGATGACTCGGACCGTAGCGGCGGTGGCACGCGCAGTGACAACGGCCTTCTTGGCGTCGCGCTGGCGGGCGACGGGGTCATGGATTTGCTATCCATGGACATCGCTTTGGCGACAGGGCTCGGGATGGGAGGAGACGGGAGAGCCCCAGCTGAGCCTAGGCCCACTCTGCGCTCACCTGGTAATGTGAGACTCATGGTCCTTCCGCTCGGCTTAGTCGCGCGACCGACAACCTGAGTATCAACGGCATAAACTGAAACGGTACTGTGAATGCTATTTCCACGCACTACATCAGCGTCATTGAGAGGGGGCTCACGACCGAATCTCGTGGCCGTCCATTCCTTTACTGATTCCTGACGGACCGGCACTGGTTTCCTGGAAATCGACTTTCTGGGGATGACATGCGCTGCGGCATTGGCGATGGAGGCCGGTACCGACTGCAGCGTATGTCTCCAAAGACTTTCCTTGGTCTCAGATTCCCGCACCGTGTTGGTAGCCTGCATGGAACTTACGGCGTCCAAACTAGCTTCGATACTGCCTACGCTGAAAATAGTCTTCAGCGTATCTAGGCTGGAGCGCGACTTCACGGCCAGTCTCTTTGCTGTCGTGGGAAACAGCCCATTGTGTTCTCGAAGTCTGTTTTCAACCTCGCGTGGAATTGACGGGATACTGCTTTGCTCGAGAGCGTGCGTCGTGTGGACGGTCGGCGGTCCGGCAGCCGGCCGACGAGCCCCGCTTAGGAGCCGCTGCAGTCTACCGGGCTTCTGAGAACCGCTTCCGATGCTCAGGGCGGAGCTCGACTTGTCTGATCTGACGGACCTGGCGCTTCCTGGAGTTCGAGGCATAGACCCGGGCGACACTGGTCCCCTATCGCCGGGTTCACGACTGATGATGGGGTTTGGGACATGCCTTGTACTCGGTGTGTTGTTTTTTACCGAGGTATGAGCGGGAACACTCTCGCTCGGAATGGTGCTGGGCTTCGGTTGACCAATTAGGGCATGCTGGGGCGGGTCTTTTGGGGGCACCGGCGGTGGCGGAGCTTCTCTCTCTGGCGGTACCGGATAGTGGGCCCCGGCTTTGCTCGAGGCCGACCCGGCTTGCGCCTCTCTTTGGCTCGATTGGGACAGCTGCTTTCCCAGAGAAGCCACCAGTTGGTTCTCGGGACCTTGACCCTTGGTCTGGAACGAGCGTAAAGACACATTGGAGCTGTATCCGGAATCAGCTTTGGTCAGAGGCTTATGAGTCTCGGACGAAGGGCTCGTTGCAGAAATGAAGCCACTGTCTGTCCTTGTGATGGCCTTGCCCGCATCAGGCTCAACATTTGGGTGCGGCGGCTTCGCATTTAAATCCAAACGGACATCCAAGACCTCGACTGAGGAGTACTCCGGCTGCTGCTCGTCGTCGAAGAGCTGGTCCTCCAGAGCCGTGACCTTAGAGGTGGTCTTCAGTGGGCTTGTAGGTTGAGACGGGTCCGGTGATATTAACGGACTGAAGTTGATGGAGAGGAATTCGGGTGCGGGATCCGTGTTCTTAGGCCGGGAGCCTGAGCCCGAGACGTTGCTCTCGGTCGCCTGTTTGACAGATGGAGTATTATTAGGCGGCGGGACTTGTACAGCATACAGTCGCGACGGCTGCACAGGAGGCTGTGCTGTTTCTGCAGCGGCGGCATCATTGTCACGAGCCTGTGCCCCCCTGAAATAGCCGTCTTGTCCGCTGGGATCGCCCACAGCCGTGCGCCCTTGCCCGCGGCTCCTCCCTACATCGGGGGTTAAGGGACTAGGGGAGCCGTTGGTGATGCGCAGCGACCCAAGCTTGAAAGCACCAATCGATTGGTACTGTTCCTCGCAAGGTGTCGCTACTCGCGGTACTGCATCAGGATCCGGAACGCGGGGTGGCATTGACATGACGCCGCCCCTATACGACTCGAACGACTGCTGCCGGGACAAGCTCGGTGTCGGAGGATGACTGTGGCGGAAGTTCAAGGTTGGTAACGCCGGAAGGTCTCGAGTGGAACTCGACCGTGTCGCCACGCCAGGCGTCTGGATGATAGACTGTCTCCGAACCGGCATATAGAGCGATACATCTGAACTTGCGCGGGTGATGGTGGCGCTAGGAGCGTTTGCCGGGTTGGAGCTCTTCCACGTGGTTTCTGTAACCACCGTCATCTTGTTCTCAGACATGGCTGTTGCGAATTCCAGCGGCGGCTCTTCCGTCAGGTTAAGCAGGCGCTTTGCCTCGTACGATGTCAAGTTATAGTTCCACGAGGTGCGCGGATCGAGCTGGTCTGGCCGGCTATACGCAAGCAGAATGGTCAGCATTGGACGGCTCGGCAATCTAGAAGCCTCAGCACCTACCTCTCAGGACCTGCCTGTCCATAGTACGCCACGGCAGACTCGTATGTCATCGATGAAGTCCTGGTCAACCGGTCCACGAGTCTCGAGCCCGGCCCGACACTGTTCCGCCGCACAGTGCCGGTGGTAGCCCGGGACGACCTGGAACGAAACAAGCTCCGTCGTTTGGACTCTCTCTGCGAGCTCGAAGCCGAATCAAGGGGCAGGCCGCTCTCGGCGCGGTGTTCGAGGTCAGTGGGCGCTTCAATTGCTGACGCTGTGGTTGGCGTAGAGACAACTGTAGGGGATTGGGGTGGAGGGTTGGGTAACTGTGCATTGGATAGACGGCGAGGGCTATTTGAGAAAGCATTGGGGCTCAACAGGCCTGCTGTCGCATGGTTGCCCGTCTTTGGCTTCGACAGCTTCTGGGATGCTCTTCGAGGCGGCTCAGTTGAAGTGTGCGTGGACTGAGCGTTGCCCATGATGCCGGGCGTGGGCGGCAGGCGGGTTATTTGCTATGCGGTTATTGCTGCTTCCATGCCGCAAAGCCCGCGAATCCCACCCGTGGTTAAGGACGGGCAATAGACGGCTTCATGTATGGGCCACGCGGAGACGGTAATAAAGTCAAGACACGGATGCCGGCCGGGCTTTTCAGAAACGGGCCGCAAGCGCAAGGGGGGGTGTGGGGGAAGAGGACAAGGATGTCCAAGAGAGCAAGGTGCGAAGAACAGTCGAAGAAGGAGGGATGTGGCCGGGCTGGCTCACTGGGCGTTTCCCGCCGTTTCAATGACTGGCCTAGACCATTGAAGAAGTGCTCGGCAAACCACCGAACCTGAGACGCCAGAAACTCGAGAGATAAGAGATGGGAGATGGTTGGGAGTAGAAAAGGGCAAATTCCGAGCCGGAAGCGGTCGCCTGTAAATCCAAGTCTTGGATGTTACAAGACGTGCATGCAGCTTCCCAAAGCAAGGATGCGCCCAGGCGGGCAAGGAGCTCCCGGTGGGGCAGAACGCCAGCTCCCATCCAGATCCGGAAACGGGTCCCGTAGCCTCAGGGCCGCTAGCGTCATAGGAAATTTGACGAGTCGCCGATTCATCATCAGCTTATTGTTACAAGTACGGTAATTACAAACACTAATCTCGAGACAGCAATTGACGGACAACTCTCGAATAGCTCGTGAAGATCGAATCCTTTGGACATATGGAATGTAGTGTGTACGCACACCCCTGGATCTGATTTGTATGATCACTCCCCTCCACCCTCCCCCCCGGGGGGCTCCTGACTTGCTTCCGTCTGTCTGGCCAAGGTCTCGCCAAGGCTCATTGCCGAAGCAAGGCAAGAAAAGCGTTGTTTACCTGCGCCAAACTTGCATCCAACGTCTCATCAAAGCGATGTGGCCAGAGAGGGCTGGGGAGTCGAAGATGCTACAGAAGGCTCTGTGCGCGCATTGTTTCGCACTGGTTGTTTCCCAGCCGGCAGGGAGCTGGGGACGAGAACGCCGGACATTCGTGGCGTAACTGATTCGTAAGTGGTTCTGCACGCCCATTGCATGGCTGTCCGAGCAGACAAAAGGGCCTGCTCTGCTGGATGCAAGATGTTTCAGATGCGGGCACGCAGCGGGCGGATTTTGAGCCTTGTAGCACATTGTGCGTGGCGCTTTAACCCGTGTCTCAATTTAAGCTCCGCTCATCCCCTGGCCTCAGACTTCTCGCCTGAATTAGCCCCAGCAGTCCGCTTCCAGGCTTGTCCGTTGTCCGTGATATAGAACCTCCGTTATTGATGACCATGACGAGTGCATCACGCAGCCGTCATCCCCGTTGAGCGCCTGCAAGGCAGGAGGAAGCAACCGGGCTGCCAACCTGGCGTGCAATTGGCGTAATTGGCGCAAACACACGGTACATATTCCATACCTTACGTGCCTGGATGTGCCTTAGTCATACGGGCTCTTCCGCAACTACATGACTATAAGGTGTCTTGACTGGCTCGCTTCTCCGGCTACTGCCTGTCAGGCCCAAATTGACTGACAATTGCGTCTGCCAACGCCGTGTTCGTTCGAGAGCCACGACCTCTGGTACATCCTGGTTCATTGGTTCCCCAGCCACTCCGGCATTCCAACCCCGCAAGTGGTCCATAAAATCCGTCCGGGGTTGCCAGTTCGGGATGTAACATTGCATGTTGTGGGCCGAGGAGGACGTCATCTGCGTTCAACGCTACGGTTGGATTCCCCGCGCACTTGCGCGTTTAGACGCCAACACATCGCTTTCGGCGTGTTGGCTAACATGTCCGGGATCGCCAGGCGCAGACGAATTCCATGTCAGCAAGACACCCACCGGTCCCGAAAGCTGGGTAAAGAAATACTCTAAAGGTAATTCGGTAAATACAGCTCTCCCCTTGCATCGCTGCCACTTGCGATGCACGTCGGTGCCGCGCGACGGCCAGCTGTTCGAGCTGACTGGCGGTCAGCCCAGGTCAAGAGCTACTAAGCGGTCACGGCGCCCAGTCGCGGCCATCTCGGATTGGACGAGTAGTCCTTCGAGACTGCGAAGGCACACCGGTTGGACCAACAAACAGGACGGACGGAGTCATCCTACGGGTAAACCGGGCTGGATTGCCAGGCGTGAAACAACATAAAAAGGCGGCATGCCAGGAATCCTACTTAGCAACCCTGATCCGAGGTCCCACTGCGAGATGGGAGCAGCTATGGGGATGGAAGAAGCCGCCCCTCGTGGTTGTTAAACGGTGACCAAATCCGGCCGTGCCCAGATCGGGCTGTTTTCGTACGGGGTTCCACATCCCCGCAATTCAGCGTTAAAAGCAGCCCTGGTCGTCGGCAGACAAGATGGCATCCAGACCAGGGTACCAGACGCAGTGCGACTTGTCCCGGCCCACCGAGGTCAGCAATGGCCTGGGCAGCCCTGACATCATTCTAGCCAAGTCAGCAGCCCATCAGATCGATGGCACCAGGAGCCGCAATCGGATTTGCAACGCATCTTGCAACCAAGTTTTTCATCTTCAGCTCCTGGAAATCATTCACCAATAATAACCTGAAGCGTTGCCTGATTGGGCCGCTCCCGGATCGGCCTCGAGCATAAAATTTCAAACCCACAAAAAACACGCCGGCAAAATAACCCTGAGACGCCCCAGTGACAAAGACGATGCGCTTAGCCGGCCAAGACGGGAGCGCCCAGGTGGCTTTAGCCAGGCTATCTGAAGTTCGCATACAGCAAAAGCCCCTCATATCAATCCACTGGGCCACGCGCTTGGTCAAGCACGAACCCTGGAGAACATCCCTTTTGGGAGCAATGGCCGAATCGCCATTATATGGTGATATGATCGCATGACGCACACCAAGGTACTCTTCGCTCGGCAGGCTGGATCGCCCCTTGTTTTCTTTCTCGGTTCATGGAACAAACATTCCGAGCCAGAACGCCCTGTCGGTTTGCTGCCCGAAGGGAAACACTTTGGCCGGAAATCGGTCGAAACCAGGCGCCATCCCTTGAAACATACGTCAAATCCCGTCGTCTCCCGGGCGGCTAACGAGACGACCTGAGTGAGCTCGGGAGTTGGCCCTCAACCCTCCTAGCCCTTGGTAAAGAACCTATGAGGATCAGAAATAGCCATTTATTTGCGAGAGGCTGTAGGGTGACTTGGCTTCGTGGTGTTTCTGCAAGCGCTCCATGGCCACGCACCGTCATCTGAACCCCCGGTTTGGACGGAATGCACTTAGATCGTGACCTCCTCCTTTCCTTTAACCTCGACGTAAACAAAAGGAAACTGGCGAGAATTTGTCAGCTTCTCGGCATGGGCACGATAGCTTTTATATGTGCGGTAGGCTGATTTACGATTGCACAAGATCTCTGCCAGCGCAATCCTTGCGTTGAGTATGGTTTATATGTATACCCGCAGATATAAGTAGTAATGACTCCTCCTCTTATCATGGTTGGACGAGACTCTACTAGCGTTCAAGAATCCGGGAGGTATAAAATTCTCTCGCACAAGACATGACCAACCTAGACCTGGAGTGCACTCCGCCGGTCGCTTTTCTCCTCCGACCCAATCTGGTGTAAGACGGTTAAGAAAGGAGAGCCGCAATCCGCCAAAGGCCGAAACTACGAAGTGGTCCAATGCGGGTCGAGGACGGGTTCTCTCGGACGGACAGCACGGGCCCGGGGTATATACATATAGCTTGGCGTCACCGAAACGAGGAGCGGAGGGCCATCGAGTGAAGACTCAGCATAACACCCAAGCTTTGCGTCCGAATCTCGTCGAGAAACGCTTAGCAGCAGGTGATGCCTCCATGAATGACGCCCGATCTGTGGGAAAAGTTAAGGGCCTCGGCAATCTGACAAATCCAGTGAATCTTTACGCTTGCATCAACAGCATGTCTGCCGAGATACGATCGAAGGTTGCTATGAGAAGCATACTCCGGGAGGATTCTGGCTTCAACGGTTCCGTAATAGCATAGGGTGCCCTTGTGGCCCCCGCGTTGGTTGAAGCCCTCATAATTTGCCGTTCCGCATCGATCGAGCTCGAGCATTCCACATCATCATGAGGGGTTGGTGACGATGACCGTATTGGGAGTGGTGGACTTGTCCAAGAGTATCATGCCGGTGTTCCCCCAAGGAGCGAGGTCTTTCATCCCCGAAACCGCCGGGGCAATTAATCTTGTCCGACATTTCAGCGTCGGTACTTTCTGCAAGCTGTGCATGTCTCCTTCAGTCATGCAAAACAAAAGGTCTGGCCGGATGACGAAGTCGAGATGGGGCGCGGGACCACAGAGCCAGGGCCAATCAGACCAGATCAAAACGTGCGAGAAGCACCCATGTGCGAACCCTAGCCTCGGCCTCCTTCCGTGACTTCATCGCGTTCGAGGAATCCTGACAACCTTAAAACTCCGAAGCGAATGAAAGGGTTAGATGGATGATGTAAGGTTGCTAAAGGAATATGAGACGAGGGGAAATGTGGGAATACTGCTTGGGAGGAACTTCACCCGCCAGGGTTACATTCCGAACAGGTTCCCGACGAGGAGCACCGATCGGGTCCGAGGCTCTAGCCCACGAACTATGCCGATCTATTGGAACATAGACGGGAAACATTGAGGGGAAAATGAAGTGAATGCAGGAAGAAACAGGAAGGGAGATGGAGTGTGTCTTGGCATTTTTGACTGATTCTCAGTTAAGAGCACGATGTCTGCCAACATGCATGGTCAAGGGCGCGATAAAGTCATGGGGCTACTTACGCCGTACATAGCGCCGTAATTCTTTTTTTATTTCTTTCGTTTCGTACAGTACTAACTTGGGTTTACAAGTCAGAGAGCAACGCTGGGGGTTCGGAAAGGGGCGGTCTAATACAAGTGAAGGGAGCCGTACCCGATCGGAAAGGACGTCAAGAGGGAAGAAGATCGGAAATGACTGCATCGAAGAGACGGAGAGCAAGCAGATGGAAATCCCGATGACGATACCCGAGCGATAGGCAGGTCTGATGATTCTACCTTCCCTCGAAGTTTGCACCCTAGCGCCCCATGTTGTGCTCAACATCAGCCGGCTCCCGATCCCGGCTCTAGCTCTTGATTCCTCCCAAAGAACACAATGGCTTCGTCGACCGATATAGAGAGAGATTTAGCCCCTTCCTATCGTTGTTATTGAGATCCTCTTCTGTTACGCCAGTCTATCCCTGGTAAGCCGGGAAGCGACATCAAGGACACTAACCGCCGTTGAGCAAGTATTCCCAAAACGCCGACCTTCGGCTTGTTGCTTAGAGTGACTGGAACCTCTGGCCCAGGTAGCGGAATGCCTTCCGTTCCGGATTCTTAGACTTGCTTGACTAGCGCTTCTCGGTCGCAGTACATAGTTCACGTCCGACGACAATTCCGTTGTTGCTAGCGATTGCGGGGTGGTCCAGCTTCTCGGGTGGCTGCAGACTGGTCTTCCGGGTGTAACGCAGTCGGTTGATTTGACCGAGTCAACCGAGCTTCCATTGCTTCCGCCTAGCATTGGCACCGTTTGTCGTAACATTGGGCTGGTGGCGTCACAGATGTTGCTATGAATGGGCGGGTGGTCTCAGAAGGTAGCACACTGAAGGTTCGGTGTCACGCCAAACTAAACCAGACAAAGTATGAGGCGTGGAGTTCTCCGTGATGTCATGTACGGATCGAGAGGTTGCGCGGCCATTTGCTGGGCAAGAATCCGACCGGCTAATGGATAAGGGAGACAAGGGAACCGTGTAACAATGTGGTATTACCTACCAACGGCTTGCTCTGTACCACGATCAGCATACCAAGGATGGTCCCGCGTATGAAGCTTCTGGAGGCGGGTGAAACCTAATTATTCAATGGATGTAGCACCAACCTCAGTCCGCCGACGGTGACATGACAAGCAATTTAACAATTATGATACATATATCTACATAGCCACTCGGCAAGAATGGAGATGGTCTCTAGTTTCGCCCTGCATGCACGCAAACCAGACTCAAGTTTTGTCCTAGTAACTGACTCGGAGTCTGCTGTCCCCAGCCAGTAAGTGCGAGCAGACACGCAGCCATCTCAAGAGCGGCCTACAGCCACGCTGATAGGGCGGACTTCCGGCCAGGAACATGGCCGGAACTGGCTGCCGGGATGGCACGGCGTCCGATCCTCGAGGCCCGATATGATCCTGAACTCCCTTCCCTCCCACTCCGACAAGCCTACGTCCGCTCCCGGCTCTCATTGCTCAATCAATTCGCCCGTTGTCGAAAAATCCATGTCCCCCGAGGTCGTAGAGATGGCGGCTTATCTCCCCGGACGTCATGACTTGCTGCCCTCATCCGACGATGGCTTCCCCATGATCCCAAACGTCGTAGCCATCCACTGCGTGACTTCTTCCTCGTCAGCTTGATTGACGTCGCCGGCGGCCGTGTCCATCGAGCGTCGCGTAAGCCTCCTGAGATCATCAACCGTGGATACGTCAAAGGCCCAAGATGCCCCACCAGCCATCATGATGCCAAAGCTGAGCGTATTGAGAGTTGCCAGGTTCAGAGCCTGGAATGCCAACAAAGGGTCTTTCTGCGGGAGGCCATGATGAGTGTGGCCATTCCCATTGGTTGGCTGGAAGAACTTGAGCTGAGATGCTATCTGGTACCGCGTAACCACCCGCCGAGTGATGAAGATGGAAAGCGTGAGGAAGCCGGCGCCGCTAAAGTATAGACCCAGTTGTTTTAACGACCGTGCCGAAGTGACGGGAGGATATGGCCGTCTTTCGGCTAGTCGCCGCCTTAGTGAACTGCCCTTCTCGGTAGACGTGCTAGTAGTAGGCGCTGAAGATGAGACGGGTGCTGCCGCCGTTGCTAGAGGCTTGTTGCTATCCTCACTCGCTGGTTTGGAGCGTAACCATGACGCTAAGGAGGAGAAGAGCATTACTGGTACCGACGGAGAAGGGGAAGAAGGAATGAAGGCCCTCGTAATACAGGAGTGCGAAATTATTAGAAGCGATACAGGGTGGCGTTATTGGCGTGAGGACTCGTTTTATGTCTTCTTCTTCTTCACCTTTTCTCTTTCCTTCTTTTTTTCTGCGTCTTGTCGTCTGCAACTGAAGTCGACGTTAAGAAAAACCCTGAACGTGGCTACGGCCAGAAGCTGTTGCCAAGCCCTCAAATAGTCTTGGCATGCTACTGTGGGGCAGACATTGGGGAAATGTCTTGGCAATGGCCCACTCAATTCCCTCCGAACTTTTCTGATGTGCCATTCCCAGTTTCCCACTACTTGGACATCGATGTGGTGCCGCAACGCGCCGTCTAGTTTCTTTCGATGCTCGGGCGCAAATTGACCAGCAGTGCCGGCTTTGTCTGCCTGAGATGTCGGCTGCAACTGGCTGGGACCGTCAGACGTACCCCGTCCCGTACGCTCGCTGTCTTCCCAGTCCGATGTCACCAGCGACGCATCGGGACTCACAATGTGCCGGCCGCCACCGATAAGCCCGACGGCGGGAGACCCAACGGCGAGGCCAAACTCGAACCTTATAGCAAGTCTGGCAGCGAGGCCAGCAACGGAACGGACTCTGTCCTCAGCCGCGAGGCCTTTGAAGAGATCTTCCAGGACACTGAAGACGATGAACGCAATAAACATTTTCTGCCCCCAGAGACTGAAGACGATGGACGCAATAAACCCGTTCTGCCCCCAAGGCCGTCGTTCTCGCTGCGGCGGCGCCTATACGAATCCAGGGGCCACCGTATGTGGCTCCAACCGGAGCATTTGTCGGTCGGCTGCTTGGGCAAGCCCGCCACCGCTCTCGTCATGCGAGAGGCGAATCTTGCACGGCGCGAGCTTCCTAAGTTAGCCCCTGATAGCGAAAACACCCAATTCGACGTTGCGAGCCTCTTACCGAGCGAAGCCGCTGATTCCGAATCTGCGGTGCATATTCACGAGCTGATGCCGACTTATACACGCGTCATTACGGGAAAGGAATTCACGGCGCTCAAGCGTACCCTCATGGAGGGCTTCACCGTTCCCCAGCTCCATGCCTATGTAAGCGAATGGCATGCGGTGCAGCGGCTCTTAGCCGAGCAGTCTGCCTCTGAGGAGCTTCCATGGATTCTTGAACGCCAACCTTGGAGACCGCTCGTCGAGGACACGGCACAGAACATAGAGCCACAATTATGCGGCTATGTCACGCAGTACACCCCCCCGAAGGAGAAGCTGGCGATCCGGTTGATGCGCGAGTGCTGGGACTTATCTTCTCTCGACGTTCTCGATCAGCACGACGGCGAGCTTAGTGTAAGACTGCGTGATATCGAGGCCTCCCTATTGCTACGTAAGTCAAGCGCGCTCGCCGCCAGTGTACCGTGTGTTAGCTAACCTGTCTGTCTTCACAGGGAATAGGAGACTCTTGGGGACTATATCACGGTCCTTTCCTGGGAGGCAAATAAAAATCTCAGCCAATACCCACTTGGTCACGATCATGGCACCCAGGACCGCCGCAGAAGCTATTCTAAACAGAATTAATGGTCTCATCATGCAAGCTCGGACGGAGGAATTTGCTGTCGACCTCGTTTCCCCAAGCCCAATTGAGCCCGCGGTGCTCGACGAGGTTGGACGCCTTACCAACAGCGTCACCCGCCTCAATTCATCGGGCGAGAAGGTCGTGATTACTTGGATCCACCTTTCAGACCGAGACCAGAACTGGGAGAACTACGGGGAGACCGTATTGCGGCTATTACGGAATGCCTGCAGCCCGAGAAGCCGCGCTACGTTTGCCTTGGAAGTGGTACCACCGAACCTTGCCCGCCGCGGCCGGTATCTTACCGAACCAAACTGTCATCACAAGCTTCCGTGGCAAGAGCGCCTTAGCACATGGGAAAGATGGATTGCCCCTCTACCTCAATCGAGCGCCTCCAGCAAATCTTCTTCTCGAGCTATCATTCCAGCTACCTTCCTTCCTATTGCCCTAGATGCCACCCAGGTCATCAGAGCGCCCGAGGCGCGGGTAGACTACGCGCTGGGTTGGTCCTCAGAACTGCAGACAGACACGGCTGCCGTCTTTGGGCACGTCGTTTTTGCCGGCCAGGAACGGTCTTCGTCCCGTCAACAGCCGGAACGCGGACCGCACCTAGACGTCTCTCGTCCGCGTACCTTCGTCCCTCTCCTCCCCCCCCTCATCAGCCTTGACCTTCCCACCAACCTACATGAAACCGGTCTCTGGCACACAACGATCGTGATCCGCCTCGGCCCCGACCCGGAGATGTCTCCAGATCTTGTCAGTTCTGCTCCAGACCTCGAACTCCGTATCGAGGCAGACAACAGAGAGCTCAAGCGCATCATCTCGCTACGCGCGCTCATGCACACTTTCACTGGGGACGTCCTCTTCCCCTCGCGGCCCGTCGATGCTCGCATTACCCAGCAATGTTACTTCACCCTTCCTGGGAGATACATCGACGAACACGCCCCACAAATCTCCACCGATTTCCTGGCAAAGTCGGATCTGCGGCCCTGGGAAGGAAAACTCAAAACCCCCCACCACGTACGAGGCCTCCGTCTCCCTCGCCGCCTCCTCTCCCCAATCTCGTTCAGCTGTCCCCCTCCTCCCCCCTCCGCCGACGGCGACAGACCGGACAGCGACATCATCAACATCAACAGGAGGCCCGTCATCGAGCCCAAAGACAACGACAACGAGCTAGTCACCCTAAACTACCGCTTCGCCGCCATCGAGCTCCAACGCACCGTCTCAGCCGAGTATGACTCGCTCAAGCTGCGCTACACCAACATCGAGGCGGGCCAGCGCGGGGGACGGCGCGCCGAGATCTCGCTTGAGGCGGCGCCCGTCGACTCTGAGCGCAAGACGGCAGAGGAAGCCGCAGCAGATGCACCAGCAACGAAGAAGGAGGAGAGCAAGCCGGGCGGCGACTCCTTCGTCGACAACACCATGTCGTGGACCAGCTTCACGTCGCACATCATGAGTTTGGTTAAGGAACCCGAGCCAGCCAAGCGCGTGCACATCCTGCACTTCATCCGCGCCGTTACCGGCGTTCCCAACGAGAAAGGATCCATAAAGTGGCAGACAGGGATGGAGGAAGGGAAAAAAACATGATAGAAAGCCCAGCAGGCGTGTACAAATAGAATAGACCCAGCCCCACCATGCGCAATGTATCAACAGAAATCGGCGGGGAAGAGGAATATACTAGGTTCATACTGTAATATCTTGTCCAAATACTTCAAGCAGTCCGGCAAGCGTTGGCGGGATCGCTTGCGATGGCTGGTGCATCCGCAAGAATTCTCGCAAGATACTCAATATACCCCATACTTGGATTGATCAAAACAACGCGCCATGACCTCCTCTCTATTCTCTATCCTCAAGAGACGGCCAACACATTTGATCCGAGCTGGGAAATGGGAGAAATCATGACCTTCGTGATCACTTCTAAGAGACTCTATTTTGTACTAAGCACACGGCGAGAAGTTTTGATACGCAGAAACCCCGACCATTTCCTCTCCCATATGTGCCCCATAGCAAAACGACCGAGTGCTCATGCAAAACGAGATTCGTGACGCCGCGGCTAGATGCGCGGCGCGATCCTGTCGGTGAGCCATACGGCCCCGATCCCTGGAAGTGACTTTTTTATTTGCTGGAGGAAGAAATCGTTTATTTCTTGCCAGCCTTGGCAGCAGACTTGGTGACCTGGAGAAAACAATGTCAACAACTGTGCAAGTCACCGAGGGAAAGAGGGGTCCACGTACCTTGCCGGCACCACCAACAGCCTTCTCAACCTTCTTGATGACACCGACGGCGACGGTCTGACGCATGTCACGGACGGCGAAACGGCCGAGAGGAGGATACTCGGTGAATGACTCAACGCACATGGGCTTGGAGGGAATCATCTTGACGATGGCAGCATCACCCGACTTGATGAACTTGGGGTTCTCCTCAACGGCCTTGCCGGTACGGCGGTCGATCTTCTGCTGAAGCTCGGCGAACTTGCAGGCAATATGGGCGGTGTGGCAGTCAAGGACGGGGGCGTAGCCAGCACCGACCTGGCCGGGGTGGTTGAGAACGATGACCTGGGCCTCGAAGGAAGCGGCACCAGCCGGGGGGTCGTTCTTGGAGTCACCGGCAACGTTGCCACGGCGGATTTCCTTGACAGAGACGTTCTTCACGTTGAAGCCAACGTTGTCGCCGGGAACACCCTCGGTAAGCTGCTCGTGGTGCATCTCGACGGACTTGACTTCAGTGGTGACGTTGGAAGGAGCAAAGGTGACGACCATGCCGGGCTTCAGGATACCAGTCTCGATACGGCCGACGGGGACAGTGCCGATACCACCAATCTTGTACACGTCCTGAAGGGGGAGACGGAGAGGCTTGTCGGTGGGGCGCTTGGGGGGCTCGATGGAGTCAATGGCCTCAAGGAGGGTCTTGCCAGTGGCCTTGCCACCCTTGATCTCACGCTCCCAGCCCTTGTACCACGGGGCGTTGGTAGTTGGCTCAAGCATATTGTCGCCGTGGAAGCCCGAGATGGGGACGAAGGCGACAGTCTTGGGGTTGTAGCCGACCTTCTTGATGAAGTTGGAGGTCTCCTTGATGATTTCCTCGTAACGGGCCTGAGACCACTGGGTGGTGTCCATCTTGTTGATGGCGACGATGAGCTGCTTGACGCCCAGGGTGTAGGCGAGCAGAGCGTGCTCACGGGTTTGGCCATCCTTGGAGATACCAGCCTCGAACTCACCAGTACCGGCGGCAATGATGAGAATGGCGCAGTCGGCCTGCGAGGTACCAGTAATCATGTTCTTGATGAAGTCACGATGACCGGGGGCATCTGTGTGGGGACATCATCGTCAGCAGGGGTGCAAGGGCTTCGTTCCGGAAACGGAAACATACCAATGACGGTGACATAGTACTTGGGGGTCTCGAACTTCCAGAGGGCAATATCGATGGTGATACCACGCTCACGCTCGGCCTTGAGCTTGTCAAGCACCCAGGCATACTTGAAGGAACCCTTGCCGAGCTCAGCGGCTTCCTGTTTTCAGCTTGTCAGCCAAGTCCCCGGCAATCGAGACAGTCGCCGTTGGAGGGGGAGATGGCGGGGTGAGTGGGCCCGTGCTCAAAAAATTTTTGCTTATCGCCGGCTCTGTGTGCCCCTCCCCCGCCTAGATAAGGGAGGGGTAGCCACAAAGGAAAATGAAGGGAAAATGGCCGTGGACAGGCAGAAATGAGGATTGTGCGATGCGATTTGTGCCAAACTGCTTGTACAGATTTGAAGAATGTGTGACGGGGTGTAGAACTCACCTTCTCGAACTTCTCGATGGTACGCTTATCGATACCACCGCACTTGTAGATCAAGTGACCAGTCTATATGGATGTCAGCTCATGCCTCACAACTGCCTTGCAAGATGGCACAGCCCATAGTATGATGATGCTTACCGTCGTGGACTTGCCGGAGTCGACGTGTCTGAACCGCTTGAGGTTAGTGTACTGATTGCCCGCAATCAAGTCTCAATCTAGGTAGACGAACCCGATGACGACGACCTAGGCGCGATGTCAGTTCTTGTTCCCGAGCAGTAGCATCGACGTCGCACAACGGATACTTACGTTCAAGTGAGACTTATCCTCCTTGCTATTGGCAAAAGTCAGCAGTGTTTCCTGATGCCATGGTGTTCCTCGCGATCCTAAGCGGTGATGGCTTACCCCATTTTGACGGTGTTGAGATGTGTTGTTCCGAAATAAAGAACTTGCGACGTGCGCTGTAAGAAAACTGCAAAAAGGAGTCAGAGACGATGCTCTCCTCCAAGTAGGGATGCTCTCGTGATGGTCTACGCACTTGAAGTGGCAGGTGATTGCTCGAATCAGGTATGCCGACGAAGGAAGGGAAGAGGAAAGTGGATGGAAAGCTGTGAGGAGGGGTTGTAAGTTTTTATGGTCAGGGCGGGGAGGGGCGAGGTAGGTTGGTGGGGTCAAACGCGCAGCACAAAAACTTCCAGCAAGGAGTGGGGCAAGCCCTCAAATTTCTGTTTGGTGCCAGTGAATTTCACGCCGCGCCTTGCCGCCCCGCCGCCGCCAAAGGGCTTCGGAAGTTGCATGCAGCCTGCCAGGCGTACTTGATCAAGGCCGTCAGACTATGCACACGCTGATCTTGAATTCGTCTGGACAATGCGTAGGCCTATTGTTATTCTATTATTATTTGAATTGACAAAAAGGAAATTTCCAGGCGGATATTCTGCCGTGATGCAGTGCGTAACATGCCCCTCCACTGCTGCCCCTCTCCGACCCCCCGGCAACCGATAAGCCCCTCTCTCGTCGCCAAAGTTTTGAACCCCTCCGCTCGAGTCATCCCAAATCGGGCGCCTGTCGACCAAAGGAATGCGACATGCCGGCCATAAAGTGGGACTTGCTTAGCACAGCAGCGATTCCTGGCTGGCTTGGGCTCTCGTTGGCTTCCAGCCCAACCGCGACTCATGCGACTATATCGCGGATTTTGGGAGCTGGTCTGCCGGCGTGAGTCAAGCTCCTCTTTATTCGCTGTTGACCTACGAGCTTGGTAACTTCAGCAAGGCCAATGCCCTGTCCACACGAACCTCTCTGTCATCGGCAAACGTGACACGAACCATCTACTCTTTGCCGCCGAGGGGTTGCACTTTGCAATGGGCGTGTGGCGAGAGAATCCACCGTCTTGTGCCGTGTCCCAGGCGCCGATGCAACAGTCGGGTTTCATGAAAAGACCCAGACAGCCGCTATCAACCGTCTTGCGAACTTGGTGTAGGTCTACTCGGGCCCTTTGACCGCAATGCAGCCGGGTGGGTGTCAGCGCTCGCTAGGCAATACCCACCATCTCTCCCTAGCATTAGGGTAGACAGCAAGGTGCCGAACAGGCGCCTATGTGATATTAAGGGTTCGCCCGACCTCAAATAGCGCGCTAATCACCGATGAGAGATCTCTGTGCTCTCTGCCAACCTTTTCGGGCATTCCGCCGCCCCCACTAGTTCCTGGGAACCATCAATGTGGGCGCTCCTGGCAAATGCGTGTTTGCGCCGGAGCTAAGAGTTCCACTCGTTCGATGCCAGGAGTAGCCATCCCACAAGCGAGTGGCGATGGAGTAGCTGGCCGGAACTTCGAGTGGTTGTTCTTGAGACACCCAATTGCCAGAGCCACTTTCATGTTAACTGCCTACATTAGGTATATACCGGGCAAGGGGCGTGTCGTCCACAGCATGGGGCCAACTTGCCAACCGGATGCACTCTGGGCGTACCCCAGATCCAGATCCGCTTCGGACTTAAGCTTCTCCAGTCCCCGGTGGACAGGAGAATGGAGCCAGGCGCCGGCATCGAGATGGGGTCGCCGGAGTTGGCTAGAAAACTAACGGAACGTCCTCGTTCGGCAACCTGGGCGGTTGTCCACAACAACCCTTTACAGCTAGTCGCCCAGCCTAGGTTTCCGAGCCCACGGGGTACTGTACCGAGACCTAGGGCATCGCCCAGGTATCCTCCTCGTTCCATATTTCCGTACAACGGCGTACTGGTGTAGCTAGTGGGTCCTATTTTCGCCCAAGGAAGGTATTGCGCTTCAGACCAGCCCTCAATCATAGCCTCTCCATATCCACGCCTTCGTTTCAACGTCTTCTCACAGGGATCGTCGAGTGGTTAGGGAATTACTGTTACTTACATGGATTGTCAACTTAGTTCCACCTAAGGGAACGCATAGAGGTTCGGTCTGATTTATCTGTTTGGGCTAGCACCCCATCCAGCCACTTCGCGAGTCACATCTTGTGTCTCGCAGATGAGGCTCTCACAGACGAGGAAATTTTTCCAGCGTTGGTTGGATTAGCATTCTATCTCAGGCAAGACGTGGTACGCCATGTCATCAATGCTAACGTTGGAATGTCAGACGCTACTAGCAGAGGTCATCCGGCATGACAGACGGCCGTTATGAGTACTGCCGGGACCGACATGGCATCTTTTTCTCACTGTTGTCAGTTGGGGACCCCCCAAGACGACCCACTCAGCGCGTAAAGTAGGCACCTGGGAAATGTCGGCATAAAGCAAAGTCAAGCCTAGAGCATGCGGGCTAATCGTCGCCTCTGAAATATGGACGGCTTCAATTCTATTCATCACAGAAGTATAGATTTCAAGGCCGAGAGGCTTTTAATGCCACACTCGACGCCTCTGGTCATAATATTGGAATCAAGACGAGTGTAAAACACACAGCACCCAAACCCTTCAGAGTGCCGCTCAAGCGATAAGCTGTGAAATCTCCTCCTCCGAGAACCCAAAGAGGTGTAGCAGGTCTAGCAGACTATCCCCGTTAAGCCGCGCACTAGCCTCCATCTGCACTCTTGGCTTAGCATTCCACGCCACGCCCAAGCCAGCAGCATCCATCATGAGCAGATCGTTCGCACCGTCACCCACAGCCACCACCTGCTCCAGCGGGATCCCTTCCTTCTTGGCAATCTCGATCAGCAGCTCTCGCTTGCGCTCCTTGCCAACGATTCGGCCCTTGACTTCACCAGTCAGCCGCCCCGTCGCCTCGTCGATAATGACCTCGTTAGCATGGGCATAGTCAATGCCCAGCTCGCCAGCAAGCCAGCTCGTGAGCGGCAGGAAGCCGCCTGACAGCACGGCAGTCTTGACACCTAACCTCTTCAGCGCGCGGAGAAGCGGCCGTACTCCGTTAGTCACCTCAAGCACGGGCCGCAGCTCGTGAAAGATGCTCCCCGGCAGGCCAGTAAGCAGCTTGACACGCTCGCGGAACGCCGAGTCAAACTCGAGCTCGCCGAGCATGGCGCGGTGGGTGATGTCGGCCACGCGCGCGGCCAGGTCGGGCGGGTCCTTGATAGTAGCGGCAAGCAGGTCGATGACCTCCTGCGTGATGAGCGTGCTGTCCATGTCAAAGACAACAAGGCGCGGGTACCGCCGCCAGAGGGTGTCGCTCCGCAGCGCCACGTCGACGTTCCACTCACGCTCAAACCGGTAGATGAGCTCGTGCTTGCGCAGGTCGGCAAGGGAGAGGTAGTCGAGGGCCGGCGTCGGGGAGACGGTCAGCTCGACGACCGTGGGATGGTGTTCTTGGGCAGCATCGAGCTTGAGGCAGCGGTGCGCCGAGTTGAGGTCGGTTGCGCCGTGTGGGAGAGGGAAGGTGGACATGAGGTGTAGGAACGAGGTGATACACATGGGCGTCACATACGAGCCGTACAGGTGGTCGAGCGGTTCGGGCTCTGCTGCGGGCGGTTCGAGGGGAAAGGTGTCAAGGCTGCTGCTCGGGGCCATGGTGGGGGGAAGATCGGAATCGGCGGCGCGAAGCGAAGGGGACTGGCCGCTCTGAGGTGAGGGCCCCCTTTGCGGGGAGGGGATGACATTCGAGACCCTAGGTGCAGTCGACTTATAGAAAAGCGTTGCGACAAGCCTATCGGTGCGGACCCCGGGCAGCGGCGTGCAGTTCGGGTGCGAGAGCTCGTGGCTCAGCCCGCTCTCGACAATCTTGGGTGGGTGCTCAGGTGAGGGGATGCCTTTGAAGGGCGATGCCTCACGCGGCGAGACCGTGGCCGTCTGTAGGTCCTCGACCACCGTGTCAATGCCATAGTGGTTCTCGGGCTTGTGCGGCGGGCGGTACTGCTGATGCTCCATCAAAAACGAACTGCTCCTCATTGAAGAGGAGATCGAGGGCCGACCTGGCCTGGCGGAGGCGCCCGCATCCTGAGCCATGGCGTTCGTTGTCGAGGGGTGGAATACCGGATCGACAAAGAAGACCAGTGGATTGAGGGCAATCGACCTTTCCGGGGATGGTATCGCTCTTGTGGCAGAATCGGACGGGGGATTGCGAAGAAACCGGACAGCGTCTCAATATCAGAACCCCACCTTGGCCTTGGATTCGCGGGGTTTAGGTGGGACCCTTCCGGTTTGCCCTGCCGAGCTGGTTACACCGTGCGATTCACCGAGCTCCTCGTCTTCGCGTAGCTCAAAGAGAACGGTTATCGAGCTGTGCGTCCTCTGTTGTGTTGTTCCGGGAATGGGCATTCCCAGTCTGGGCCTATCGTCTGTTGGCTCATTGCCCCCATATTACTGTTCACCTATGGGTTGCGAGGAATTGCAATCCGCATGCAAGGTACGGTAATTTGTATAGTTCGTGACGAAGCGCTCCCACCCGTCGCCTGCCCGTTGCTGTTGTGGCCCATTCCGCTTTCTGACAACCGCTCGAGATATGAGAAATCTGAGATCATATATTGTCCATCCCCAATAACCCGACACCGCGGCGTCGAGGGTCGACAGGATGCTGTTGTGAAACAACCCTTCATGTGGTATCCGTGTCAAATAGCATCCGCACCTATTTCACGTTTACCCGCTCAGCCCAACCAACGGGCCGTCAGTTAGTGCCAATGTGCTGACCCCGGGGCCGCGGGCGTGTTGGACATTCGTGACTTATTGTCCCCATGTCGAGCACAATGGTGCAATCCGCCTTTTCTGGAATACTATTGGCGATGAAGCAGGTGACATCATGGCAAAGAGAACGACGGAAGCTCCCGGCTGACTAACGTCACTTCCACCCGTTGGACGTCCCAGTCTTCCATGCCAGAATTTTGCGCCAGATCATGATGTAGCCAACTGGTAATCAACGGTCGGCAGCTCTCAGTCCGACCGCGCAGCCGGATAGAACAATGGTTCCGAAGCATAACCGTTCCTCCCCCGGTCACTTGCCACATGTGTGGGCATGAAAGCCAGCAGCGGACCGAAACCCCCACAGAAAACGGCCAGGAGTGGCCAATCAGAGAGCCTCCAGATGTCGTGATCAGCCTCGTCGAAAACACCACCACTCTAACGAAAGCTTCGTCAAAACCGCGCTCTTTGCAATGACCTCCACCGCCCACCGCCGTGTTGGCTCGGGCTTAGATGGGAAGTAGCCAATGCCGGGCCGCCCCTGTTGCCTGGATACGTTCGAGATGACCAAGAATCCTAGAAGCAGATATTAATAATTCTCCTGACCCGTGGAGTATTTACCTGCGCCAGGTTCCCCCCTCCTAGGATAGTTTCTCTGAACATATTCTTCGGAACCACGGGTATTACCAGACGCTTTGAAGTCGGATCCCACTAGACCTCCGTACTCCCTTTAATACCACCCAAGCCCCTTCTCCGCTGCCACCACCGCACGACATTCCCCGCTATTATTGCGACTTCCAGTCCTTGACAACTCCCCATCTTTCCCACTCACCCTCTCACTCACGCACACACGCTTTTCCTCCCCATCTCTTCGTCCCTGCTGAACATCAATTCTCAGCCCATCCACCAAAACCTTAGCCGTCTTGTCATCTTCTGAACTCTGCCACGCAACGGCCCGCCTTCAACATGGCTGACGATTCTCGGTCCGACACATCATCCCAGTTGTCGTCTCCTGGTGACCATGGCTCCGTCGACTCTGGTTTCGCCTCGGGGAACTCGTCCACCACCAACCTCCCGTCCATCTCGCTCACCCAGGCACACCTCAAGCACCTCAACAAGCAGCTCGAGTCGATGCACCCCATGGACATCCTCCGCTTCTGCAAAATTTTTTTCCCAAACCTCTACCAATCCACGGCATTCGGCTTGACGGGGCTCGTCACCACCGACATGCTGTCCAAGATAGGTGCAGAGTCGGCCAACCCGCAGCCGATTGACCTCATCTTCCTCGACACCCTCTACCACTTCCAAGAGACATACGAACTCGTCGAGCGTGTCAAGGCCCGTTATAACGTCCGCGTCCACGTCTTCAAGCCGGCGGACGTCGAGACGGTCGAGGAGTTCGAGAACCTATATGGCGAGAAACTGTACGAGATGTCGTCGGAGCTGTACGACTGGATCGCCAAGGTGGAGCCGCAGCAGCGGGCCTATTCCGAACTGAAGGTCGCGGCCGTGCTCACCGGCCGGCGCCGGTCCCAGGGCGGACAGCGGGGCGAGATCAACGTCATCGAGCTTGACGAGGAGCGCGGCATCATCAAGATCAACCCCCTTGTCAACTGGTCATTCTCGCAGGTGAAGGGCTATATCGACGAGCACAAGGTGCCCTACAATGCGCTCCTTGACCAAGGGTACAAGTCGGTTGGCGACTGGCACTCGACGGTCCCCGTGGGTGAGGGCGAGGACGAGCGTGCTGGACGATGGAAGGGCCAGGACAAGACGGAGTGCGGCATCCACAACAAGCAGAGCCGCTATGCCAAGTGGCTCGAGCAGACAGCACGACACCAGGGACAGCAAGTTCCGGCTGCATGAGAGCCGGGTTGAAAAAGCTGGCGTGCGGTAGGGTTAGCATTGATTTTAGCGATGACGATCAGGGTCGTGTGCATACACGTTCCACAGGCATTCATGGCGTTTAGAGGCGCACGGTATTGGCGTTATGGCAGTCGATGGCCGTGGGAGCGGGAGCGCTGCATTTCAGACTGCATTAGGCGGGTCCGCTGGCACATTACTGCCGCCGGGCCAGTAAGTAGACAATTGAAGATATTTAGAAACTCTAGCCATGAGGTCCGTGATGCAGTCTTGACGATTGGGGTCGGAATGCGGGGGCATCATGGGGTCAAGGGACCACGGTACCATCGTCGGCCCGAGGCATGATTGGTGGGCGAAGATACTTGTTGTGGCAGAGACGGCGACACGTACTTGTGGCGAATCACACAATATCCCAACGCCGGCGGTCCTAGACATGGCCTATTGCTGGCCGGAGATTTGCAGAGAGCGAGACTGGCGTGCTCGGCTGTTGGGGGAACTGCAAGGTTCTGAGCTTATCGATCGGCAAACCCCAGATTTGGGCGGGATTTCCAGTCAACAGGCCAATCGGAATCCATCGTCTCGAACAATGCCAGCCAATCAGCCGGACCACCTCAAGTTCTCAAGTCTCGTCTCGATATCGACCTCTCGACTCTTTTCATACATCGCCTTCCCAGAGCGCAGTACGGACTTCGAGGGGATGAACTCCAACGCATTTTCGCGTTCTCCTTCAACCTCACGAACGATGTAAACGTTCGAAATGAATATGTACCGCACCTCCGGCCAACGTAGACTCTTCCAGATGTGAGACCGAGGATGTAGTCCCATTCAGACACTTCGGACGTCATCATAGGAGCACGCCGTGCAATTTGTCTGCTTGGCCTTGTGCTGGCCGACATCATCGAGGAATATGCGAGCTGTAATTGCTTATTGGCTGCTAATCGCCTCACAGCATTCCATGACAGCGCCCAGTCGTGATCTTCAGGTTTCCGACACTCTGCGCATCATGTTGCTCAGGCGAAACATGCCTCCTCCAGTCGCAACCCTCAGTTCTCTTCCCTAGCCAATCCTCGTCGCCATTCTTCGACTACGGAAGTCCACAGCCCCTTTTTCCGGTTTCTAGGGACATTCACACCGGCTGTCCTCAATCGCCGCCCTGCCATCCGCTTGGGTCGGCGCGCTGAAGCGTATGCCATAGTCTGATCGCAATGATTGCAGCGGCCCATGGTTATTGCTCCCGGCATCCCGCTGGGCACCACTGCACTGTTGGTGCCTATACCCGCTGTCCTTAGAAAGCTCATCACGAGGCAGACCAGGCAAAAGAAGGCCCATAGAGCCCGGGTATTCTTGTTTCTAAGTGTTGCGGCCGGAAGCGGATCACCCTGGTAGCGGGTTCCCCAGACCGCCCTTATATCATTGTGATATTTCCTCCTCAATGTTCCCTATCTGGCCTACTCGCTACTTCGAAAGACCCGCGTTGTATCCGTCTATCTCTCGGTCAAGATGCGTCTCTTCCATCTGCTAGCCATTAGCCTGGCGGCCTATGCCTCCGCCCAAGACCTGACCACTGTACTTGCAAACAATAACGCCACACTGAGTACTCTGACAAGTAGGGACACCCTTATAGAACGGAGACGAGCGATGTGCTAATAGCACGGATAGCCCTGCTCTCTCTTGTACCAGATGTTGTGCAGACGTTATCAACAGCCCAGAACATCACCATTCTGGCGCCGTCAGACACAGCCTTTTCCAACCTCCTGGCGAGGAACCCGAGGTCGGCGGAACTCATGAGCAATCCGAGGGCACTCGCAGGCGTGCTACAATACCATGTCTTGGCTGGTCGGTTGTTATCGAGCGACTTCTCGGCGACGCCCAAATTTCCTGCGACTCTGCTCACAACGCCGTTTGCCAATGTCACTGGCGGCCAGAGAGTCATGCTTGCCATGGTGAATGATACGGCCAGTGTATTTTCAGGATATAAGCAGATGGCGACTGTTGTTACCGCAGTATGTCGGGGTACTGGACTCGCCAACTGGGGAAAACGCAAGCTAAGCTGTCTCCTAGGACGTCGAGTTTGACGGTGGAAACGTCGTACACATTATCGATACAGTCCTCACCGTCCCGGCAACGCCCGCGCAAACAGCCATCAACACCGGGCTTACGTCCCTCGCCGGAGCATTGGCTAACGCCGGGCTGGTTGACCCCGTCAACTCACTTACCGACGTGACAATCTTCGCACCATCCAATGACGCATTCGAGGCGATCGGGTCTGCGCTCAGGATGATAGCCCCCCAGGACATTGCCAACATCCTCGGCTATCACGTTCTGACGCAACAAGTCCAGTTCAGTACCGATTTGCTGAGTAACGACCGGATGACGCTTCCGACCTTGCAGGGCCAGAACATCACTGTCCGCAGGGATGGCACGCAGCTGTTTGTCAACTCTGCAAGAGTCCTTATTGCCGATGTGCTGGTTACCAACGGGGTAGTTCATGTTCTGGATAAGTGAGTCTCGCTTTCCAGGCGCAGACCCTAGCGCCAGAAGATTGTATGCTGATTAACCCAGCGTCCTCAACCCTTCCAATACTACCGTAGCGCCCGACCCAGCTGCGGAGACGCAGGCTCCAGCTTTTTCGGGTGTTTCGTCGGTGGTTGACTCCCCGTTTACAGCAGGCATCATGCCGACGGCGACGTTTGTGCCAGCGGCGGTCCCCCTGAACGGAGGCGCCTCAGCCGCTGTACCGACTGCGACATTGATCTTTGTAGCGGTCGTTGCGGCGCTGGCGGCCAATATATGATAAACTGGAATACTGCCGTTCCATCCTCTTGTTGATTTCTATACCTTCCTCCTTTCCCGTTCACTTCTGTGTGTTTTTCGTCCACTACATTATACATACTCGCGCTGGTCACTTCACTGGCTGCAAAATCCTCTTAGGAATCTTGCATCACATATATACCCAGACCCCGGTCTAAGCAAATCGCAGTAGCAGAAATGTTTCGTAGAGTGAGCATAATCAATGCCTGTATTCTCGTCCCGTTATCCTCTTTTCTTTAGGTTTCTTGATGGAAGGCTTGTGTTCGAGACACGCGGAAGGGCAGAGAATCCCTCAACAGTTATCCGGCTTGTTATTAAAAGCGAACATCGTCGCACTGTTATATCGAATGAGTTTCGGCTTCAGAATGACATCGTCATTCAGTAACCCCGAGACTGGCGAGTTGAGCCCAGGGACACAATACGCTGACTACAGTATGAGGGAGCCACGACCGCTATAACAAAAAAAACATGTACAATTTTTCCACTGTCGAGTCATAAAGCAGAGGATCGTGATGACCTTTTTCTTTCTATCCCATCATCTTTACGCTTCTCAGGGGCGAAAAGGGGCTACGATGCCGAGCACGTGACCATCCCAAACAAGCACTTCCCCATGCCATCACCATCACCCGCTTTTCCTTGTCCCCTCTCCAACAATCAACCCAAATTCCCTCACAGATGCACCAAAGGAAAAGGAAACAGAGCAAGTGGTAAACAAACAGTCGAAACGACCAAAATGAAACACCTCCCTCTCCCAGGACCCGCCTTCTCCCTCCGCAAACAGAAGATCCTCTCCCAGCTGTCGGTGCCCGACGCCGAGTACACCGACGATTCGCCTAAGGGGTCTGTCGACGAGGGGATCCGGGGACTGATCGACCGGATCAACGCGCGCGAGGGGCTGGTCACGACGAGCAGCTGTGCCGGGCGGGTGAGCGTGTATCTGGAGGGGAGGAGGCGGAAGAGCCAAGCGGTGGGAGATATGGAGGGAGAAGGAAGGGGGAGTGAGGATGGAGTTCAGGATGAGGGTCGGCAGAGTGTTGCGGCAGTGGGCTCGGCTGTTGGCGGGAAGGGCGGCGGGGAGTGGTTGTTTGTTTCGCACGATCCGGTGACTGTGCCGGCGGAAGGGGGTGCGGGGTATGGCGCGGTTCTGGGTCTTGAGACGCAGGCGACTGCATTGGCTATGGAGGGAGACGGGCAAGATGTTGGGGTCTCGTCGAGGTTGATTCATTTCAAGTTTGAGCCCATGGTATGTTCCCGTTCTCCGTTGCGCGGGACACGAGGCAGGGCTGATTGACTTTTGTTTTTAGATTCTGCACGTCCTGACGGCCTCGCTGGAGCATGCCCAGTTGGTCATTCAAGCTGGGATGGAGGCGGGCTTCCGAGAGACGGGCGCCGTCAGCTTGCTTAAGCGGCAGTTTGATGAGGAAGCAATGCCCATGGTTGCTGTGCGCTCCATGGGCCTGTCGTTCGAGTCGCTCATTGGTACCGAGGCAGATGGAGTCAGGCGATCTATGGTGTCCGCCGAGTATCTCGGGACACTCGTGCAGATAGCCAATGAGCGTTTCGTTGAGAACCAAAGGAGGATAGCCAGGTTCGGCGCTGCTTTGGAAGCTGCATTTGCAACCCCTAAGGGGAAGGAGAACTGGGAAGATGCGCAGGCAAGGAGGGAACGCAAGCGGCAAGAAGGCCTGCGGCGGAGAGACCAAATCAAAGAAAAGAGAAACCGTGCGGATGGATCCAATGTAGACCTCATACTACAACAACCAGACGTTCTCTAGCACGCCACGTGCTTGTTTTGCAGTTGCCTATCGTGACCACGAACACCTGCCAGCTTTTCCTCGTCTATAAACACCTAGGAACCACTCCATCCCCCTCGGCCTGTCCGAGTCCCGAGATACATAAGTAATAGAACAGCGGCCTGATGGCATAAAACCATGGCCGTCCACCTCTAAATCCTAACCCCCGTAAATCTAGCTGATGACCTTATCAACCCACCCTTTCTCCATCCTCCTGACCTCCTCCTTGAACGCCTCCACTTCGCGCCAGCAGTCCAGCGGCCGCCGATCGTTCTCGCGCAGGCAACGCACCACCTCGTTGCGCGCCTTGTCGACGCCCTCGGGTAGATCCCGCACCCTCCTGCGCTCCTCGAGCTTGATACGTAGCTCCTCAACCGCCTTCGACACGGCCTGCCGGCTGGGGAGTTGCTGCTGGTCGGTGGGTGGCTCGGCTGAGAGCTTTTGTTGCGCTGCGCGTAAGGCGTCGGATTCTTGCTCGCGGAGGCGCTTTAGTTCAGTGCCAACGCGCTCCTGGATCGCAAGCTCAAGGGATTGCAGGCGGGATACGTCGGTCTGTTGGACATGGCTGTTAGGAGCGGTTTAAATCTGAGAAAATAGCACAGCGAGTTTGAGTCCCACCTCATTTCTGGTCTCAAGGACCTCGATTAAGTTCTGCGATACCCCTGTCTGGGCGGGCCTAGGAGGATAATCAGTCTCCTGCTGAGCTTTTGAGGGAGCTTCGGGTGGACTGGACCTACCCATTCCACACGTGCGGAGCAGGGTTCGAGGGCTTGGACGAACTCGAACCCATGGTCGATATAAGCGAGAAAACACAAGTGTGGCTCAATTGGTGCTTGTAAAGGAAAGAAGCGCAATTCCCTCGAGTTGGCTGTCACGGGTTCTGTTGGAGCGCTCGTCGGCGGCGAATGATGCTTTCCCGAAAGCTTGGCAGCTCTCTTTCGGCTCCTGGAAATTTCCGGCCAATGACGGGATCGTAGTGTCTTCTTCAGGGTATTGACACTGTGCCTGCCCTGTCGGTTGCCAGCACAAGATCGCCTAACGCTTGGGCCCTATCAACCGTCCGAAATGTCAGGGATGTTTCCACCACGGCTCATCTCGTTCCGTCGATGCTAGAGATTCGGTTCTAAATATCAATCTCGGCTTATGTTGTCCATTTTGATTCATTTTAGAGGCTTTGAGTTTTCGATACCCCACCGGTCCGTCAGCCGTTTAGATGCAATAATCTCTTGCTAGCTTTTAAAGCGTTACGGTTTTCCGGTCCGCGAAAGTTGGTCAAGATGCTAATCACAACATGCAGTACCCTAGCGCATACAGCGCTGGTCCGGCTGGGAGTCTCTATCATCTCGCTCAGCGGCGGCCTATAATCCACCGCCCAAATGACCCTATCCCCCTCCCAGCGGAATAGTGGTAGTAGGTCCGAAGAAACCGGCCTCCAATTAGCTTCTTTGAAGTTTTTTTTTTTTTTTTTTTTTTTTTGATTTGATTTGATTTGAAGGGTTCTCGTGGCTCAAGACGAGGCAAGCCGAGATTGCTGCCAACACTTTCACACCTGGAGCGTACAGTTAAAGTCCACATAGTCCACAAGAGTCATGTATGCTCCGACCGACTGGATGGATCGGTCAAGATCGGATAGCGAGAAACCTAACGAGCCATCTCCAAGCCCACGGGCACAGTTACTCTTCGTATCGCTGCCTGAGGCGGTACCCGCATCGTATGATTTTGTTGGATGGAGCTGTGCCGTATAATTAACTGCATCTCTACATGCCTACCTGTACCTCTGCATGAAGGCAGTTTCCAACACCTGCTTAACTGCGCAGAACTGCGCACTCGTGAATATCAGGCCGGTCTCTTCGCTTGGGCTGAGTGCAGTTTTCATTTGGCCACTGGTTTGATTAGGCTCGGTCCCGCCCAGGCGGTAAGTTGCTGGGATCCGTAATACGGTACCAGTCGGTAATTGATGCAGGAGAGTCTGTGTCAAGATGAACACGCAAATACGTGCCATTCGCCGCGGGGTTCGAGGGCCGTCAGCAGATTTCTTGTGGATACTGTCGCAGGAGCCCGAGGTCAAGATCGTCTCCGGGCTCGCCGGGTTGTCCTTGGCAGTTGCACGGCCCTGCGTCGGGTGTTTCCCCCTCGTGGGCAAGAGCCACCGCTGAGCAAGGGCCAAGAAACATCCTAAAACACTGGGCCAATCAGCAACGACCTCCCCGTCAGCTGCAGGGGGTTCTGAATCCATCGTCCAAAGTACCCAACGAACCGCACCCTATGATCTCGCCCGCTCAAGAGACATCACATGCTAGTCTATGAACGTGGCTTTCTGCCTTCTCTCGTGAAACTGGAAAAATCGCGCCATGGCCAGCCCACTGCGCTCCGCTGGCCTCCCCTGATAGGCAATTGAGAGAGCTAAGGGTCATCCATGCAGGGCTCGTAGAACCTTCTTGGCAAGCTGGAAGCTCATCCCGCGAGTCCGGTTGGATGACGATGGCTGACCGCAGGCATGCCGCGCCGCAAGGGATGTTTGTTTCTGTCATACCAGGTGCGTTCGCAGGTTCAGGGGCGAATGCGAGATGACATGCTCCGGAGGGAACCGAACTGCCTACGATGAGCCCGTGTCTTCTTTCCTTTAAATGTCGTTGTTTGGCTAGTGCACCCTGTTGCACATCCTTTCCCCTCGAGGCTTCTTCTCTTATCATTGGAGTCGGGACCGTCTGGGCCGGTCTGTTTGTTCATCTCTCTACAGTGATCGATCTAGCCCAGTTCATACTGTGTCGCGCTGTCTTGCAATGACAGGGAGTGAAAGAGGGCAGAGAGAAAATAAGTCGACATTCTGAGCCTTGTCCGCCTCATCCACCTTCACTTTCTCGGTCTCTTTTTTGGCGGAAATCTACACTAGACGCGAACTTCCACGTTCATTCCAAGTCGAACCTCGAATCCAATCCCTCATTACTGTTTCCCGCCGGCTGGGAGCTCTCATCCCTCGTTCGCTCACCTGTTCGGTCATCGAAAGAACACTACCCACGATAGCCGTTGACGTTATTGTGCGCCTCGGTTCCAGCGAGAATTGTCGACCGATTACGATCATTTTGGCCAGAGGCACGGGACTTGGCCAGTACGCGAGTCTTTCTGCGAAAGGCGTTGTTTATTTCCCTCATTTGTTACGGCGTGCTGTTCGCACTCCATTTTCGGAAGTTTCTACGATATTCGACGGCTCGGAGCACACTTCGCTTTGGCTTCGTTGTGGACAGCTGCACACCAGGCAGTCCTTCTAGCGAGCTGCGATCGAGAATCGGACGGAGCCCTCGTGACACCGACATTGTTCCCGGTACTAGGAGAGGTCTGTTCGGCGGAGAGCACAGGAAATCAATTTATGGTTGCATTGTTCCCTGTTCATTGTCCAGCGCACAATGGGAATGTTGAGTGGGCTTCCTCAATAGACCAAACTCCCCAAGCGACACGCAGGATTACAGCAAATCCCTAGAAAAAACGACTGGTTGCGATTGGAAGGATTGCCTGCATATTCACTCGGCTTGCACGCCGACCCCGGCGGTGCTTGTTAGACTCACAGCCATTCTCATCTCCCCCAACCTGCCGCCCACCATGGACAACAACCACCGACCTAGACACCCTGATCCGGAGCTCACCATTCCAACTGCGATATTACGACTCCGAGATGCGATAGCGACGGCAACAGGGACGCAGACTGCGCCGATCTCGACCTCGACCATTTCGCCCTACAACACAGGCCTCAATGGCGTCAACCAACCAAATAACATGTTGTTTACTGACATCCTATGGTGGAGTTTGGGCATCGTCGGGCTCTTGATGGTGGTATTCAGGATAGTCCAACTGTCGTTGGCTCAACTACGACTCCTGACCGCCATGTCCCTACCCGGGGATAAACAGGGGTACTGGAAAGTGAAGCAGTGGCACCGAATGCCCAAGTTAAAACAAAATCTCATCTATGCGCCCCTCTGGAAGAAGCGTCACAACCGTGAGATCCGCCTCTCTAGCGCCGTCAACATGGGAACCCTACCGTCGAGGTTCCATGCCCTCCTGCTCATCGGCTACTTGGCGAGCAATCTGGCATACATGTTCGTCCTCAACTGGAGAAACGAGAACAGATTCGCGCTGTGTGCTGAGATTCGCGGTCGTTCAGGGACCCTTTCGGTCGTGAACATGGTGCCGCTCATCATTTTCGCCGGCCGGAACAACCCCTTGATCGGCCTGCTCAACGTAAGCTTCGACACATACAACCTGCTGCACCGTTGGATGGGCCGGGTCGCTGTCGTTGAGGTCATTATTCACTTCATCGCCTGGGCGATCGTTCAGGTGGCTGATGATGGGTGGGAGGGGGTGAGCCACAAGATCCTTCACGACCAATTCATCACCTCGGGCACTGTTGGCGTGGTTGCTATGGGCATCATGCTCGTGCTGGCGTTCTCGCCGGTACGCCACGCGTTCTACGAGACATTTCTTAATACGCACATCATCCTGGCCTTGATCGCCTTCATCTGCACGTGGGTTCACTGCATATCGGCAACGGTGGAGGGTGGTCTTCCGCAAATTCCTTGGATCCTGGCCATTATGGCCTTGTGGTTCGCAGAGCGAGCCGCACGCATGTTGCGTCTGGCTTACGCCAACTGGTCGGCCCGCGGTTTCACTGAGGCTATTGTGGAACCTATGCCGGGCGAGGCCTGCCGTGTGACTATGCACCTCCCGCGTTACCTCCACGTCAAGCCCGGCCAGCACGCATACCTTCGGTTCGCTGGTGTCAACTGTTGGGAGAACCACCCGTTTTCTATCGCGTGGTTTGAGCACTCACACAAAGAGCACCTCCCGATCAGCGAAAAGGACACCAAAGGCTTCCAGCGACCCGTCGCCACCACCGTCTCCTTCATTATCGGTGCGCACGCCGGCTTCACCCGCAAGCTGTACAACCGGGCATCCCAAACCAAGGGGGGCCGCTCCATCTCGATGCGCGCCGCCTTCGAGGGCCCCTACGCGGGCCACCACAGCATGGACAGCTACGGGCACGTCGTCCTCTTCGCCGGCGCCACGGGCATCACGCACCAGATCAGCTACCTGCGCCACCTCCTCCAGGGGTACAAGGACGGCACAGTAGCGACGCGGCGCGTCACGCTCGTGTGGATCGTGCGCGACTACGAGGTTCTCGAGTGGGTGCGCCTGTGGATGGACCAGATTTTGCACATGCCCCACCGGAAGGAGTTGCTGCAGATCCGGCTGTTCGTCACACGACCGAAGGCGGCGAGCCAGGTGGTCTCCAGCTCGACTACGGTGCAGATGTTCCCCGGTCGGCCGAACATTCCCATGCTGCTGGCCAAGGAAGTCTACGAGCAAAAGGGCGCCATGTGCGTGTCGGTCTGCGGACCAGGGGGTCTGGCGGACGATGTACGGGACGCGGTGAGGAAGGTGCAGGATGAGAGGACGGTGGTGGATTTTGTGGAGGAGAGCTTTACGTGGTGATTTTGATACCCTTATTAGAGAGAGAGAGAGAGAGAGAGAGAGGGAGGAGTTTATAGATACGAGCCAAGCCAGATGAGGCCGGCTTGATGGCAGTTGCCACTTCTTTCAGGCCGACATAAACTTCGATAACGAAGTGAGTCGACGAGCATGTTAATACTTGTCCATTATATAATGAATTGTTCTCTAGTGTTTCTGCCTGGGGTCATCGTCGTAGTGGACCATTGCAGGCGAGTCGGTATCTTGAAGCACAGATGTTAAGGGGTCAAGTCCCTCATAGCCTTAGATTTAGTCGCTTCTCTCATGGCATGCACATAGAAAGTAGGGGGGAAGCCTCGCCTCACGGTACTCCAAAGAAGCATCAGATGTAAATGCCCCAATTAAACATTCCCGATTTGTTGGCCACTACTATTAAGAGACCGAGCCTGCTTCACTCGGAGGGTCGACCCTGAGTGTTATAACCTAAACCCGCCTGCTGCCAACACTGAACAGCTGGCTCGTATCTAACTTTGGTAAGCAAGTTAAGTACACCTTCATCCCGAAATGCAAGGTGGACTTTGAGGCAAAACAAGGAAACGAAATCGCAAAACAGCCACCATCGTCACCGTCACAAGGTTTGGTGACGCTGAAGCCCGGCCCTGGCCCCCTCCCCACGCGGGTGGGTATGCAACCCCGCCGTTCATTTTCCGCCTCTCCCGTCGTTTCTTCCTGTCGGCCCCTCACGGTAGCTGCCGACTTCCCGTCCGGATGGACGATGAAGAAGACGATGAGCTCGGGTAGATCGCGGAGGCAGCGGGCTAGCGTCAATTTTTATTCTTCCGCATGTCCAAGGGCGGAGGTTAGATTTGATCACCGGTTTACCTACTACATGCGCAAAGGGAGTGCCCCTGACTTGTGTTTATTTGTGTTCACTGTGTTATGTCGGCCGGTGATGTCATGCTCCGGGAGCACGCTACTACGGAAATGGGGGGACCGGTACCTTTATTTGTCGACTCGGTTCCATGCGTCCAAGTCACATCTCGCGTTGTTTTCTAGATGTTGTCTGCCGGGTGCCGTCATGAGTTCATATTTGAAGTTAGCTCATAGGAACTATTTGTGCTTGCATGTGCAGTACTACTTCGAGCGGGGGTTGAAACAAGTATCAAGAAAACGGAGGCGAATGGCGGAGGGTGGCTTTCCTTGGCTGTACTATTCCCTTCCGAAGCTGAGGCTGGTGGCTTCAACTTGCGTGATCCAATGTTCGGTATCGAGTGCGACGTTGTTACATGACCGCTTGGTGCCGGAACTTCCAAATCCATTGAACAGTGGGGGAAACAATGGGCTAGGTATCCAGCCAGCGGAGTTGATGGACCCCTGCCACTCTTCTACATATTGTATTGTACACTAGTATTAAGCTTGGCGGGCTCTGATCGGCATCATGTGTCTGTCTTGGGAACTGGGGAAAGTCAACGGGAACAACCAGCTCGGCGCCGCTGCAGGTTCCGATCGGCATAAGGACCAAAGGAGGGCCGCGAAAAGAAAAGTTTGCAGAAGACACCAATGGCGGGCAACGCGGCTGCATATTGGCCAGTGGGATTGGGGGAGGGGTTCGGTAGCCCCACCATCGTTCAAACGCATCTTTGTGTTTCTGCAGGACACTCACAGCAGCCTCAAACCGGGAATGGAACTTACTGGGAACTCTTGGTGGCGAGCGAGGAAAGGATTGTTTCGGTACAAAGTGTGGGGCAAATTTGCAGCAAAACGGAATTGCGACAAGTGCTGGGGAGGCTGTCTCGCGCCCTTTTTCGCGGTTAGTGACAGGATGGAGAACTGGCCTCGAACCTCCTCACCTATGACTCAGGGTGGTCCCTTTCACTTGATATATGTACCCGTCGGTTTCCACATCCGTATCAACGTCCATTGAGCCCCCCTAAGAAACCTCTTGCGCATATCCAGAAGCGTATATACCCAGGCATTTGCCTTGGTGGACCAGCACCGATCAACTCGACGCTTGCCCCTCATTCCCGTCAGTCGTCTAAAAGGAAGGGGCAAAGGAAAAAAAAGCAGGAGAAAAAGAAGGAATCGAAGGTGAAAGCGAAGCAAACCTCCTCCACCTAGCGACTTCTACTACCTTCCCATTCCTCTACACTCTACCAAAATGCCTATGTGAGTCGAGCAAACCGTTAGCAGCTTTGTTAGTACCACGAGGCACAGAAAGCTTACCGACACCCACCTGCAGGCTCAAGGACCCCTCCAAGAAGTACAAGAGGTTCCCTCCTCTCAACCTCCCGGACCGCCAATGGCCTAACAAGACCATTGACAAGGCGCCGCGATGGCTCGCGACTGATCTTCGGGACGGCAACCAGAGTTTGGTTGACCCCATGGTGCGTTTGTCGTGCGCCCCGTACATGACATTGCCGTGCGCAATTGGCTGATCCTCATCTCTGCAGAATGGCGACCAGAAGTGGAATTACTTCCGGATGCTCTGCGAGCTGGGCTACAAGGAGATTGAAGTTTCGTTTCCTTCGGCGTCACAAACTGATTTCGACTTCACCAGGCGCCTCATCGAAACCCCGGGAGCTGTACCCGGCGATGTCTGGCTCCAGGTTCTCTCTCCGTGCAGAGAAGATCTCATCCGGCGCACCGTCGAATCGCTGAAGGGGGCCAAGAAGGCCATCGTCCACATCTACCTTGCCACCAGCGAATGCTTCCGGAGGATTGTCTTTGGCTTCTCAGAAGATGAAAGCGTTGAACTCGCTAGCCGGTGTGCGGCCCTGGTGCGGTCGCTGACCAAAGACGACCCTTCACAGTCGGGGACGGAGTGGGCGTTTGAGTTCAGCCCCGAGACCTTTTCCGACACGAGCCCCGAGTTCGTCGTCAGAATCTGCGAGGCGGTTAAGAAGGCGTGGGAGCCCACGGTCGAGAACCCCATTATCTTCAACCTCCCTGCTACGGTCGAAATGGCTACGCCGAATGTGTACGCGGATCAGATTGAGTACTTTTGCCGCAACATCACGGAGCGCGAGAAGATTTGTGTTTCCCTCCATCCCCACAACGACCGTGGTTGTGCAGTGGCAGCAGCTGAGCTAGCTCAGATGGCCGGTGCCGACCGAGTGGAGGGATGCCTGTTTGGCAATGGGGAACGAACTGGCAACGTTGACTTGGTTACACTCGCATTGAATCTCTATACCCAAGGTATCTCGCCCAACATCGACTTCTCGGATCTCAACAAGGTCATCAAGGTCGTGGAGGAGTGCAACAAGATCGAGGTGCACCCTCGGGCGCCGTACGGCGGTTCTCTGGTCGTGTGCGCATTCAGCGGTTCGCACCAGGACGCGATTAAAAAGGGCTTCCAGCTGCGCGAGAAGGAAGGCAAGGAGTATGATGACTATTGGCAGATCCCCTACCTTCCGCTTGACCCCAAGGACATTGGCCGGGACTACCAGGCTGTCATCCGTGTCAACTCGCAGAGCGGAAAGGGCGGTGCTGCCTGGATCATTCAGCAGCATCTCTACTTGGACCTGCCGCGTGGCCTGCAAGTAGCCTTCTCCAAAGTGGTTCAGGACATGGCCGAGAAGAAGGGGCGGGAGCTTCTCCCTACCGAGATCACTGAGCTGTTCCAACAGACCTACTCGCTCACCAAGAACCCTCGCTTCAGCATTGTCGACTACAATATCTCGCCCGACCGGTCTACCTCGCCGGCACCCCCCGAGCCGGGCAAAACCCAGGACATTAGGAACCTCAGGAGAGTTTTCGAAGGCGTTATTTCGATTGATGGCACCGAATACCAGCTCCGTGGCCGTGGCAACGGTCCTATTTCCAGCCTGGCCAATGCGCTCCGGACGATTGGTATCGACCTCGACGTCCAGGATTACAAGGAGCACGCCGTTGGTAGAGGTCGCGACGTCAAGGCGGCAACGTACATAGAATGTACCTCGGCTGGTGCGGACCAGAGGGTATGGGGTGTGGGCATCCATGAGGATGTGGTCCAGAGTTCTCTGATTGCTCTCTTGAGTGCTGCTAGCAACGTAAGTTTCTCGCAATGTTGAATTCGTCTCCGCTGAGACCCATCGCTGATTTGTTCGACCCTCGGATGCAGTTCTCTCCTAGCCGACAGGGAAGCCCCAGAGCCACCAAGCGGACTACTGACGGCACCAACGGGACCATCAAAGTACCTGATATCATCAACGTTCTTGAGGCGAAGGCGGACGAGATGTAACTATCTTCACTTGCAACCTCCCGCATTCCTGAACCATAGGCGTTAGATCTGGTCGTCGAGACGATATTCAACAGTTCATATCTTATATTTGCAATAGGGAAAACGTACCTAGCCCTACAAAGGTTGTTGTTTGTCTGCTAACGCCAAACGAGCCATGCCGACAGTTTTGATGATGCATTTGCATTGTGTTGGGCATTTGCGGGCATCGGCAGGCGAAGCAGTGTGGCTCCAAGCAAACGAGGAAAAGGAGGTGGCCCGGGTTGAGTCATTGGCGAAGGCGGGTTGACATGCGGGGCTGGGATTACTCACACCAGCCATCGCTGGAATGTGCTTTTTCATTGTACATAAATGTTGTTTCTTCTTTGTTTACAGACACAATATATCTGTTATCCGACTTGACTTCGGCTAGTAAAATTGACCTGAAAAAATATTCGTGAAAGACTTGGAGGGTGGCTAGCCCTTTTAGCTGCCTCTTTAAACAACTACCGTTTGCTGTTGAAGTTGAGACGAGCCCCTTGGGCGTAAGTGGATTTTGCATGTGTCAAGCATTCTCTTCTAGCGCCAAGACATTCGTGGAGCCAAAATTTGAAGCAAAGGCGTTTGCAATGGTGACTCTCACTGACTGGCTGCCTAGTGGTAACAAGTAATACCATGAACCTTTTCGGACAGAAAGACCATGTACCCTCCCTATAATCGGGCTTTGCTAGCTGGGTGCAACGTCTCTAACAAGTCTTAAGCTACCTCGTCGAATTCATGTCAAACGTGTAGCGCGTCTTACGCGGGAAAAGGGGTTGGTGACCAAAGGAAAGCAATGGAATCTCGTTTTGGGCATTGTCTCGGCTCCTCAGTGGGCTGCATGCACCAGACGCACGCCCCCCGTTTCTTGTGCAGCTTTGAAGATACGCTAACCCCTAGGCGAGCCCCTAGTCCCAGGTGAGTCCGCCGCGAGATATTCGCACCGTGCATTGTGTGCCTTGCTTGTGCGAGCTACCTAGGCAACCTTAATCAAGATGTACAGTGCGAGCTACGGGAATCAGCTAGTTTAGAGAACGTCAGCTCTGGTTTCCACGGCAGGGGCCTGCCAACGGCCAATGCTGGACTTGCCTCGTCAACTCCGCATCATCTGCCTCAAAGACCGCCTTTCCACTTGCCCTCCAACTCTCGAAAGCTGACAGACTGCCGCCTACGCTTTTGGGTCTTTGTCCTCTGTTCGTAAGGCCCCCGTCCCGTTCGACACGCTCTTTTGTGGCGCCGTTTTTTTCCCTATTCTAGCGACGCACTCCCTCCTCGAGGTTTGCTACCTTATGCTGCGGGCATTGGCGGCATCCACACTCGCCAAAACAGGGACTTGCGATTGTTGACAAAAAATTTGAAGAAACACGGACCCGCACGCTTCAACTCGGGCTGACTCTCAACGCTATCGGATTTCCCTTTTTAATTCCTCTCCGGGCGGCTTGTTACCTCGGCTTCTTCCGGTGAAGAAGAGACCTGTCTCGCTGGTCTGCACTTTTCTACACAGTACAGCCAGGCTTGTCTGGTACCCTGTGGATCCCACACTCCCCCCCCCCCCCCCCCCCCCCCCCGCGCTGTGTTCCGCGCAAACTTTAGCTGCGAACGGCGTCGTCTTTCACCCTGCCAACCCTTCATCCTACCTCAAAACAGCCCCCGCTTTCCATCCTCCGGTCCTCTGGCGACGAGATTCAGATCGCAACCATGGAAGGCGCGCCGGACATCAACACTGTCCTCACCAACTCGCTGAGTCCTGGTTAGTACACCGCGTCCCGTGTTTTAAGGCTGCCCACACAAATCGCGCCCTGGCAACTATGATGGTTCCCCTTTGCTGACCACTTCCACAGACGCGACTCTGCGACATGCGGCCGAGCAACAACTTACCCAGGCCGCTGAGACAAACTTTGTAAGGCTGCCTTCCGCCCTCGATATATAACGGTTCTACTGTCGGCTAGTTATCCTTGCTAACACGTCTTGGCTCGCAGTCGCAATACCTCCTAACACTCGTCCAAGCGTTGGCGAATGAGAGCGCTGAAGGCCACATTCGAGCCGCCGCTGGTATTGCCCTAAAGAACGCCTTCAGTGCGCGCGAGTTCGCGCGGCAGGCGACACTACAAGCGAAATGGCTCAACCAGACCGACCAAGATATCAAGACGCGCATCAAGCAGCTGGCTCTCGAGACCCTCTCGTCCACCAATGCTCAGGCCGGCCAAGCGACGGCCCAGGTAGTCGCCGCTATTGCGGCCATCGAGCTACCCCGGGATCAGTGGCCGGATCTCATGCACGCGCTCGTGCGAAATGTCAGCGAGGGCACACAGCATCAGAAGCAGGCTTCCTTAACGGCCATGGGCTTTATCTGCGAGAGCCAAGACCCGGATCTCAGGAACAGCCTGGTCAAGCATTCCAACGCCATCTTGACAGCCGTGGTACAGGGTGCACGCAAGGAAGAGGCCAGCATTGATGTCCGTCTTGCTGCCATCACTGCCCTGGGGGATTCACTCGAATTTGTTGGCAACAACTTTAAGAACGAGGGCGAACGCAATTACATTATGCAGGTAGTTTGCGAGGCCACCCAGGCCGACGATTCCCGGATACAGCAAGGGGCTTTCGGCTGCCTGAACCGGATCATGGCTCTGTATTACGAGAACATGAGGTTTTATATGGAGAAGGCTCTGTTCGGTCTCACCATTCTGGGTATGAAGAGTGCCGACGAGGATGTTGCCAAGCTTGCGGTCGAGTTCTGGAGCACCGTGTGCGAGGAGGAAATCGCTATCGAAGATGAAAACGCACAGGTCGAGAGCTCCGAGCAGATGCGGCCCTTCTATAACTTCAGCCGTGTGGCGACCAACGAGGTGGTTCCGGTTCTTCTCGGTCTCCTGACTAAGCAGGACGAGGATGCAGCGGACGATGAGTACAACATCTCGCGCGCCGCCTACCAGTGTCTTCAACTCTACGCGCAATCGGTCGGTGCGGCTATCATTCCTCCAGTCATCCAGTTCGTCGAGGCCAATCTGCGCCACGATGACTGGCACAACCGGGATGCGGCAGTCTCTGCTTTCGGAGCCATCATGGACGGCCCGGAGGAGAAATTGCTGGATCCCATCGTCAAGTCGGGCATGCAGCCTCTGATTAGTATGATGGAAGATCCTTCTGTTCATGTCCGAGACTCGACAGCCTATGCGCTGGGCCGGATCACCGAGGCCTGCTCCGAGGCTATTGACCCCACCCAGCACCTCGACCCCTTGATCCGTTCGCTGTTTAATGGCCTGATGAACAACCCCAAGATGGCGGCCTCGTGCTGCTGGGCGTTAATGAACCTCGCCGAACGATTTGCTGGCGAACCGGGCACACCCCAGAACCCCCTGACCCCGCATTTCAACCAGAGCGTTGCAAATCTCCTGACGGTGACAGGGAGGATGGACGCTGAGCCCGCCGTGCGGACGGCAGCATACGAAGTTCTCAACGTGTTTGTGCAGAACTCTGCCAATGACAGCCTCCCTGCAGTTGCTTCCCTTTCCACCGTTGCTATTCAACGCCTGGAGGAGACGATCCCTATGCAACAGCAAGTTGTCAGTGTCGAGGATAGGATTATTCTGGAGGATATGCAGACGAGTCTCTGCACGGTCCTGCAAGCCATTATTCAACGGCTGGATAAGGAGATTACTCCGCAAGGCGACAGGATCATGCAGGTTCTTCTGCAGATTCTGAGCACGGTCAGCGGTAAATCTAGCGTCCCCGAGTCGGCCTTTGCGACCATTAGCAGCCTTGCGAACGCGATGGAAGAAGAGTTCGTCAAGTACATGGACGCCTTCGCCCCGTTCCTCTATAACGCTCTGGGCAATCAGGAAGAGCCGAGTCTCTGCTCGATGGCTATTGGCCTCGTCAGCGACATCACTCGATCGATGGGGGAGCGCAGCCAGCCCTACTGCGACAACTTTATGAACTATCTCTTGGGCAATTTAAGGGTTTGTCGCTCATGTTTCTCTGATCTCGATTTATCATCTACTGCAATCCCTTGGGATGGATCGCTAATTCTGGTTGCTATCTAGAGCACTGCCCTTGCCAATCAGTTCAAGCCCGCCATCCTCCAGTGCTTCGGTGATATTGCCGGTGCCATTGGCGGACACTTCGAGACGTACCTTGTTATTGTTGCCCAGGTATTGCAGCAGGCTGCCACTATCACCGCTGGCGCCGACGGCTCGTACGAGATGTTCGACTACGTAATTTCCCTAAGGGAGGGCATCATGGATGCCTGGGGTGGTATCATTGGCGCCATGAAGACCAGTGGCAAGAGTAAGTGTTTGTTGACGACTCACGTTTTGCGGTACATCTTGGAGTTAACACATATGTTACAGCCGCCATCCTCCAACCCTATGTGCAATCCATCTTCGAGCTGCTCAACAGCATCGCAAATGACGCCAACCGGAGCGAGGCATTGATGCGGGCCTCGATGGGTGTCATTGGGTAAGGTTGCACCGGCTGGAATGCATATGTTGATGATGGCTAACACCCTACAGCGACCTCGCGGATGCGTACCCCAATGGCCAGCTGGCTGATGCCTTCCGACAAGAGTGGGTCACCGCTTTGATCAAGGAGACGCGGTCAAACCGTGAGTTCCAGCCTCGCACCATCGACACTGCTCGGTGGGCACGAGAGCAGGTCAAGCGGCAAACGGGCGGCACCCAGACCGTCATGCAAACATGAGGGGAGGTGAGCTCGGCCGGCACGACGCTGCCGTTTCGTGCCCTCCAAGACGCACGAGTCCGTCCGAGGCACCGGCATCGGCCCCGGCGCTTCACCCCCACGCAAGCCGCTTTGGAAGAAGCATTGCTTTTACCAGCCCCAATCCCTCAGCAGCAATCCCCCGACACAGGGCACAACACGACACACGACACGGCACCGAGATGCACAGATGATGTGTATATAGACCCCATGGCCCCGACAACATCATACCCCTAGAAAGTCACTTCACTTTTCGAGCACTTGCTGCGGCTGCCGGCACTGTTTCCCTCATTTGGTCTTTTTAACACGAGTTTATGGAATGACGATAGAGCGATCGCATGTACTGTTCCATGCTTCTAGACTTGAGAGGCGTGGAGCAAAAGCAACATCATGTAGAATTCTGAACGGATTATTACCCCCAAAGGTGGCAGCCGGCATGGACGGCGGTGCGCGTAATCTTGGTCCAGCAAACGGGGCCCTGGAATCTGGGTCGGGAGATCAGAAAAGGGGGAGTCGGAGGGAGGGATGGTCGCAATAACGATCGCATGGACGGAGTTCTCGAAGTGGTGGGAAGAAGAGGGTTACGAGCGTCCAACCAGTCCGCCTTGTGTGAATGTCGGGGGACCACTGCCCGTCTTTGCTTCCTAGCTACCCCCTCCCTATTTCCAACCTCTCAAGGGGATGCGGCGCTACGCCATCCTCGACACGCCCCGAGACGGATGCAATCTGGCCTCAGCCCCCTTAGCTACCTATTTACCCACCACACTACTTACCTACCTACCTACCTCACCTTAGTTGCAAATCTTTGGGTCTTTGTGTTCTGAGATTGGCAGACTCGGTCAAGTGATCGTGGTCAATGATGCCCAGAAGCTCTCAGGAACCTAGATCCGATCTTGGATGGATCTGGGAATAAGACCCGTATTACTCTATTGTTCGCCCGCCCCTGACATTTGCATTCGAACACTTCTAACAGGCCGGGCACCGTGAATCGCCAATGCCGCGAGCCTTCAGAGATCGAAGATGACGAGATGCGTGGGGGGCAAGGCTATTATGCATCATCTCCGTCAATCAGAGAAGGAAGGTGATACAGTCATAGATGATTTTTACCCGGTCAAGCACTTGTTTGCCGTGCGCTCTCTGATGCCTACAGCGAGACATACGTGTAGCTACAGGGTGGACTGTGCTCAGTTTTTGGGAGCTCCTGAACATGGATTCAACCTTCTGGAGGCCCGTTTTTGTCGTCGCATCTGCAAGCTGGGCTTCTCAGCAGGTTGAGGACACAGCACTGTGCGCCCCGCACGGTTGTGGGAGAATGAGCCCCCTCGCTGACATGGGTCAGATGTTGCCTTTTGACTCCACTCCCCCTATCGACTGCGTTGGGCAGCTCAATCGGGAACTGTACCGGGCAGCAGGTCTCGGCAAACAGCGGGTACGAAGCAAGCAGCTGAGGGAATCGCGGTAAACTCGAGAATGGGAGGGCCGGCAACAGCGGGAGTGGGGGAACCTTCCCGCCCGCGAACGCAATGCGATGCACAACTTGTATGCACAAATTATTACGTTCCCGGCCATTCGAGGCCGGCGAGAGCCTCGCTCGGCAGGTTGGGGGCACGGCTCGCCCGTTGCTGGTGTTCCCCTTCCCCCGTTTCAAGACTTCGCAGCAATAAATATATCACGTGTGGCTCTTCAAGCCCGGTCACCTTTGCGCTCGAAGCCTGAACTGACAGCATGCATTTTGCTTTTTCGCTCAAACGGTTGACACATTTATATCGCGGTGCGGTCACCCCAGGTCCGCGCGAATCGCAGCGACAGACTGTGAGCATTTGAGCGGGCCATAACAAAGCTGGGCGCCGTCTGCCTCTTATTTTATTCTAATTTTTCTTCCCCCCCTAGGCGGCCGGCAAACCCCCGCCTGTTTTGCCGTCAAACACGCGCCCTAGGGATCCTTCCTGGCAATTGACGGCCTGAGATTGGGCGTGGATTGCCCTGCCGGCAATAGAACCCCACTCGATCTTGCCCCGACGCCGCCTCCGGCAAGGAAACCTCAAGAACAGGCTGACCATCGCTGTACGGAATACCGGCTTCGCACGGCACCGACGGCTCTGAGACGAGCCGTCTCGACGTGCCGAGATGGACGTTGAGATGAAGCCGCCGATTTCGCCGGCGCCGCCAACGCCGTCACTTCCCGCGGGGCTAAATGCCGCCGCCCAGTTGCAGCCCGGAAGCACCGCGCAGCCTGTTGTCATCAGGCGGCGAGCCCCAATCGCCTGCCGAAGGTGCGTGATAATCTAGATTGCCGGATTGCGACTCCATCCTCGCAACGACTGCCGTCTTTACGCCGTCCCAGCCGGCTCTTGCGCATGGTGTCCGTGTCCCGGAGAGGAGGTTGATCCTGACGCGCAATGCCAGATGTCGCCGTATGAGAAGCAAATGCTTGCACGAAAAGGCCAAGCCGCCGTGTCGAGCATGCCACGATGCCGGCCTCGGTCCTACTGACTGGTGAGATGCTATCCGCATGGTGACACCGGGTCTTTCTCCCTGCCCGATGCCGCCTCGATGTTTCTCTCTGCCATAGGTAGTCCGTCAATGCTGATACCGTGATCCCCAAGCGTGTTCCCGGTACGCGGCCAGCCAGACCAGGACCGTGAATACCGACACCCTCGAGTGAGGACGGACAAGAGCAAGAAGCGAGACGTTGCCAAACTCCACCGTGATATCCTGGACGGCTCTGGCCAGTTGCGCTCATCTATGCTCGTGGCGCCCGGTCTCGCGAAGGGCGCTGATGACTGGGACCTTCTCCCCCCACTGCCTGAGGTCATCGAGGCCGTTAATAGGTTCACACGCCACTACTTCCAGCTTGGATTCATCCCTAAGCAGCTATTTCCGGAACGCCTTCGAACCCAGCACCGGTCCGTCAGTGTATTCTTCCTGCTTGGGATTCTCAGTGTCTCGGCGCGATTGACACCAGCTTTGGCCGAACGGTATGGAAGTGGTGTCAAGGCCTCTGAAGCCTTTATGGAGCGTGCCTCGGCTGTAGCTCAGAACGAGCTGTACAAGGAACCGAGCCTCGAGAGGTGCCAGGCTTTTTATCTGCTGGGCATCGCACAACAAGGGAGTGGGATGAAGCATAAGAGTTCCGTAGGTTATCCAGTACCCCACAAGGCGCAATGCCGTATTTTTCTGACAGAAAGTGAGATCAACCTTGCGATCGCGATGCGGATGGCGACTCTCATGCAGTTACACAGGGAAGAAACTTATGTGTTGCCGAGCCCCACACGAGAGCTCATTATCCGAGCTGAATCTGCCCGAAGAACCTTGGTATGCCTAGACAATATAGCTTTGGGAGAGGTGTTCCCAGAAGCTGACCGCCTGCTCTAGTGGATGTTGCACAGTCAGGACAACCTGCACTCTGGGCTGCGATCCCCGGTATTATTGTCGGCTAGCGACATTACAGCGCTGCTTCCGAGCAACGAAAATGACTTTGCCAACGCAGTGGAACCAAAGTCCAGAGCAGCACTTGAGGACACGGTACCAGCGTTGGACAATCCCGCGCTAATTGCCGATGAAAGGAGATCCCTATTCGCAGTCCTCATCCAAGCGCACTACTACTGGGGAGCCATATCCCGACGGGCCATCAATAACAACAAAAGTCTGCGGCCGTGGGAGCCGGCGAGCGAGTTCGCCCAGATGGAGAGGCGACTCGCGGACTGGGAGAGAGGTCTTCCGAATGACCACCGATGGAGCAGCCTCCTCCTCAAGGGTTATAAACAAGAAGGCCAGGATCTGGTATGCTGAGTTTCTTTTTATCTGTCTTCTGCTCAACTCACTGCTAACGCTTATGGCAGGCATACCTTGGGGTGACTATGACTACACGCTTATGCAACATCGTTATTCGGAAAGCATATCTACATGAGTAGGAGCCCCTTTCCTCCCCCCCCCCCTCTTTTTTTCCCCTCCTACTTTGTGTGGCTTCACTGACGCCATCCTCCAGAATAATATCCTATGACAAGTCGGATCCCAAACTAACGGCTTTCTGGGAGAACATGGCGCTTGAGCTGTTCAGGAATGTGAATTCGCTTTACGAGCAGATTGAGGCCCATTACGCCGACAAAGCGCCTGAAGAGGGTCCCGGAGCCCAGATGGCGGTAAGCACAACCGTCCGAGTCAACGGAACGGACCGACAAGTGCTAATGAGTTTTCCCAGGCCTTTTGTGTTTACAGCTGCGGCTTTTTGGCGTGTTACCCATGCAAGTTCTCAAACAGTAAGTGCCCTTGATCGTTCCCTTGTGGCACGGGTCACATGGCTAATGTATGCGTTGCCGCAGTCTGTCCTGATCCATCTATTGCCCGCAACGCGCCAATGATGGTCCAGCGCATTCTCAACATTCTCGCTGAGAGCCAAAATGTCTGGCCTCTGGCATCTCGGTGGTATGATCACCTGGAGAAGTTTTACCGTGCACAGAACGGCGTGACTCTCGAGGCGGAGGGTAGCATGGCCGACAGCGTGAGTCTCACTGGCCTATGGCATCTGTGATTTTGAGGCTAACTTTCCCGTAGAGAGAGCCCATCCCACACGTCCTTCAGCTACCGTCAAATCGCCCACCTATCAAACCCATCCAGCCACGGACCGCGGCACCATCTGATCTCGAAGAAAAGAATAGCATTTCACTCCAAAGCCCCAACATGCCCACCATGACCCTCCCACAGCAACCGAACGCCACAGCGCAGACAGTGTATACCACAGACCCCAATATGCGCTTGCCCGTCCCGCAGGCACAGGGTCCGCAAGCACAACAACCACAGCCACAACCACAACAACAACAACACCTTATGTCCCCCCATGCCCACCATCAGGCAACCGCACGGGTCGCGAGTGCAGGACTAGGCGTGGGCGCTGCAAGACAGGCGCCGACCACGGACGGGCTGGGCCTGTTGATCGAAGCATTTGACACGCACCAGACGGCCGTCGGGCCGGCGCCGGCGCCGGCGCCGGGAGCGGGAGGCGCCCCTGGCTCACACCCCTCTCCGTCTCCTTATGGCACACATCCGCAGCCGCCACATCCACAGCAGCACTATTATGCCCAGGCGGGGCTGCCCATAGATGATGGGTATGAGAATGAGTTGGGGTATTATATGTCTGCTGATGGGGTGGGGGCGCCGGCGATGCAGGCTTGGGCAGCCGGGGGTGGGGATATGTATGGATATTAGAGGACGGGGCGGTTGTTTGTTTGTTTGCTGGGTGGGATGGGATTGTATGTGGCTTTTGGGAGTTTGAGGCTTTGTCGGTCGGTTGCTTAGGGCTTGGGATTGGGGTTGGTGTGGGATATCTGGCTTGCGGCGTCAGTAGGACAGGATGAGGTGGCAATACAGTATTGGGTTGGAGAGTGCTGTTTAGTACATATTTGGCATTGTTTGCCGGTAATACTAAGCCTGGACTTCAAAGAAGCTGTCTCCTCAGCCAAGACTCCTGCATGCATTTACCGAGGCGCTAAGACAACGGCGACAGGTCTTATATCCGTGCCATAGACGCCTCGCGCCGCGCATTTCGTCATCGTAATTCGCAAATTCCCGGGCTGGGCAAGGGTCCTAGTTCTCGTTTGCGAATGCGGGCATATCCTCGCTCCAACAACCACGACAAGCGCGAACATTTTTTTTTCTCCCACACTTTCCCTTTTCCTTGCTGTACTCAGGTTCAGTATGTCAGTACAAGCAGCAGCCAGACCGGAATCGGCGCAGAAGGTGCTGTCGCTGGTATGTGATCTTCTTTATCTCCGATCCTCCGACTGACTGCTCTGCCCGCAACGCATGGTTCTCTACCGCCGAACCGCTAAGTGGCGGTGATGTGTGCATTCGCAAGATCAAGATTCTGTTGGTAATAGCTAGCCGCTAACGTTGGGAAATCGCTGCAGTACCGACAGCTCCTCCGCCAGGGGAACCAGTTCGCCGCCTACAACTTTAGGGAATACGCCAAGCGCCGCACGAGGGATGAGTTCCGCGAGTACAGGGATGTCGAAGACCCTAGGCGGATACAGGAGCTGCTGCAGAAGGGGCTGAAGGATTTGCAGATGCTGAAGGTGCGATAGCTGTTTAACACTTTTTTTCTCCGGCGGGTCCTTGGTGCTAGATGCTGACGCTGGGTTTTTTTTGGGTCCCTTCCCCCGGATACAGCGGCAGACAATGATTAGCCAGTTCTATCAGCAGGATAGGCTTGTGGTGGAAGGGGGGATATCGGTATGTTGCATCCAACCCTCCTATGTCGTGAAGAATGATAGGGAAGGGCTGACTGGGCGCGTAGGGCAAGGATAAGGAAGGACAGGGCGAGATCACGAGGCAGAAGGACACTGGGTGAGTGACCCGAGGTAGCTGGTTATGAGCGGCATTGCTAACAACAGGACAGCTGGGACTGAGCTTGTCCGTGGGCAAACCCTTTCCATTGCGGCGACCACGGAGGTTAGCGCCGCAGGTGTATAAACTACGGGACGGTAGCATTTATGCATGGGCTTTACACTGGAAGGTATGGCGGCATTGTAGCCGGTGTGGCAAGTAGCCGAAGAGTTGGGTCGCGGGGGAAACGAAGAGGAGGGCGCTAGAAGCGCGTTCGCTAGGCCTTTCACCGCCAGGGTTGTGACTCAGCCTTGGGTGTAATTGATACCTTCGCATCTATAACCAAGAGAGGCAGTCTATCTCTCCTCAATCACAAGCAACAAACACGGCGCTTCTCTGTTTCGCATAATGGGAAGGTGAGCGTGCAAGTGTTAGCTAAGCAGCATATCGCTCTAAGCGAGCAACAATTGTTTGGTTGGGAAGAGGTCGCATTTGCGAACGAGACATTCCGCATCAAATCCATCGAATAATAGCACATTGAACCAACGCATTGTTTCAGTTGTCTATACCATTGGCGCAACACAAACGAGCTGTACTTGTGCCACACATTACCTCCCCTATTCATCCTGCCGCAAAAGTCCCACCGCCACCTCTGTGATTGTCGGCCACCAACAACCGAAGACCTTCGCCGCGCCACCCCTCGCGCGCCAGTTTCGGATACATACGAGCCAAGAGGCAGTCGGCGGGCTCGCGGCAGCCAGTCGAGGCTCTATTAATCTAGGTGGCGGTAGAGGCATAGGAACCGTGGTGCCGGGACGCGGCGTCGCCCACGCGTTGCGATGGCGCCAACGGTGAGTCGAGTCCCGTGAAGCAGCGCTTGCGACAAGATCTGCTGACGGCGCCCTCGCAATTGAAGCAATATAGGACGGCGACCCAAACACGCCGAGGCGCTCGCGCTGGCTTTCCAGAGCCCGATGATTTCGAGGGTGTGTTCCGACTCAGTCAATACCCAAACGCACCCTGTCTCGGCCACTAACACGTGTGTCTTCGCCATCGACAGGCCTTCCCGTGCGCCAGTGGCGTCGGGAGTTAGTGAACGCCGCACCATCGGCACTGCAGCAGGATATGTCGCAGCAGAGCGATCGCTGGGCTAGCGAACTCCCGTTCGGCATGCCCAGGGATACCCATCTCCTCCCGCCATACAGCCAGGAACTCCTCCGCGCCGCAAGGTCTGGTCGACTATATAAGCGCCCCATACCAGCAGAGGAGGAAGAGGCCGAAGCCGAAGTTGATACCATTGTTAAAGGGGAGAAGAAGGAGTGGAACATGCCGAACAACGAGGGGTTCATGGTTAAGATGTGGAGACAGCTGCCTCGCAACGCCGAGACCCCGACAACGTCCTACTTAGCGAAGCGACCCAAAAATGCAGTGACGCTGTCTTCGAAGACGGCAGTTGCACAGGCGACGGGGCCGACAGTTATCAGAGCTACCGTGCGCCGGATCGACGCCGCGGGCAACCCCTACGAACAAACCGTTACCCTCACCGAAGGACAGCAGGTAGACGGCGAGATTATCTCTACGACTGTTGTTCCAGCTCCGTCAGCACCCCAGGGAGAGCTGGCGCCTCAGCAGGCAACACCGGGTAGGAGACGGCCGCCACCGCCTAAGAGGAAGGCTAAGGGGATCGGGCGCGGGCGTAAGAAGGGCAAGCTACCTTTGCCCTTACCCTTACCTGCAACTCGGTCATCGCAAGCTTCAACGGCTGCGGATGGAGCTTCAGAAGTCAAGGCTGAGGGTGTTGGGTCTGATGTGAGTTTCCAAAATTGCTAACTAGCGGCCATCAAATCGCCCGGTAGCATGCTAACCACGCTGTGCGAGCAGGGAATCAAGATCGAGGATACCGAGGACAGCGCAATCCAAGATAGCGAGATGGCCGACATGTCAGGCGTGCCCTCGGAGGATGAGGAAGGTGGTGATGGCGACGAAGGAGACGAGGGAGAAGAAGAAGGCGGCGAAGATGAAGCGGGCGCGACTCCTGACGTTGAAAGTATGAATGGCGAGCCTCAGGGTCAGGAGACTGAGGACTCGGAAATGTCCGAAGCGGTTCAGCCAAACTCTGTTGAGGAACCCGAAGACCCCCATCGTGCTCCTTCAGAGGAGGAAGGGTCGATTGCCAAGGGGCACTTCCAGCCACCGAACCTCGCCAACCTTGGCCCGCCGCATGCTACGATGCACCTCGCATCTCCCAAAATCGAAGGCAGCCCTTTGAAAAATGTCATCATCCAGTCGCCAACCGAGCCAACCCCCATGATCTCTCCCAAGGGAACAGCCACATCATTTTCCACGTCCGGTTACCTAGATGTGCACTCTCACACCATGTCTACGGAATTTGCCTCGGGGGCTATGATTGACCAAGCTCTCGTGAGCCAGACAACGGTACAGGGCATCTTGGACCCCTCCGGAGCGGAGCAGGTTGCAGGCGAAGATGTAGCGACGGAAAGTACAGACCTCCCGCCAGCGACGGCACCACCCACAGCGCCCACCCAGGAGACAACCGAGATGCCAGGAGCAGCCACCGATCCGGCAGAAAGAGCGGAGCCTGCCCCATCAGCCACCACCGAAAGTTCCGAACCCCCTACTTCCGACCAGCCCCAACAAGCGAACCTCGCTCCTGCAACAGAATCTCCCGGGCAGGCCGCCTCCCTCCAACCACCCGACTCCCCTGCCCTCCTTCCGACAGTAACGGAAGACGAAGATGACGGGCTTAACCTCCTCGGCAGTTTGGAGCGGGAGCTCGACCGCCAAGTAGGCATGAGCAACCCCGGGAGCGGTGCCAGTTCGGGCTCAGGTTCCGAAAGAAAGGGCACGCCACTGACGGTGCCAGTGACGGCAGCGGAGGGGGCAGCGGATGCCGAAGACGCCACGGTCCCATCCGGTGGCGAGGCTGAGGCCCAGGCGGCGGCAGCGGCAGCTGTGGACCATGGTGGTTTGGTTGGGGACCATGAGGCACCTGGTTCGTCTTCGTGAGCTGGATCAATCTGAGACGGGACGGGGTGCTGCTGTAAAGGATGGGCGCTTATGGGTGAGCAAATCATGTCATCTCGTCCGCCAAATGGGTAGGATGCTTTGCTTCATGGTGAAATGTATGCGAGGTGTAGGGATGGACAGGATGTGGATAGGCAACTAGTCTTGTTGATTAGCAGCGACAGTCTGTCCTGCTGCACAGCGCAAAGTGGGTTTGGGACAGGTAGAACCTTTTTTTTTTTTTTTTTTTTTTGAGATATATCACATTACGTTAACGTATCTTTTTAGATTGCGGGATACCATCCTTCCCATACTCCCGTCTGTTATGTGTCGATATCTCTCTTCGTACGATAATCAAGCACGTACAGGTTCTGTGAGACTATGGTAAAATTGGTGCTCGAGAGCTATAATCCAGAAGATATTTTTCATTCTTGGGTTTTATAAGTAGGGAACGCTCGAGAGCAATCAAGGAAAAGTCTTGAAGGAAAATAGAGAAATCCCAGAATCGCTGCATAGTAATTACATAATGCCGTGCGCTCTCCAAGCCCTGCTCAATCGAGAATCAAAGAAAGACAACCTCATTCTATCTCACATCGATAACACACCTCCACCTGGCCTCTTTTCGTGCGAGCTCCGAAGCTCAAGGGTATAATATATGAATCCAAATCATTACACACACAAGGATAAGGGGTTATACATGCACCAAGTCTAATCGCCTTGGATTCAGTTCATTAATCACGTCTGGAAACGCCGTTGCTCAGACCAACACCCGGTCTGCGAAAAAGAAGGAAAACAGGAAGAAGTATAGTGCCGACGTGCATGCATGGTTAGTGAGGACGTAAGACAGAAAAAGATAAAAGAAAAGAAGTATCACGCCGGGTTGGCAGTATTGCGCAGCGACGTCGGGCCAATAAAGCCCTGCTGTGGCTGCGGTGGCTTGACATCGTGCATCTCCATGCCTTCTTTCGAATCTACCTCATCTCGCCTGCCAGCTCGGAGGCGCTCTTTCCGGTGGGTTCCAAGCCGCTGGTCGCCCTCGGCATACTTGTTCTTGAAGCCATAGTAGGTCGGCGGCCGTGGACGGCACAGCACGACAAACCAGTTCTTGAACCAACTGCCTTGTGTGAAGGCGCGGTAGCGATCTTTCTTGAGGAACTTTTGTGAGTTGAGGTATTCGCGTGTTGTTTCACCCCTGGCCATGAGGAACACGTGGTAACCCATCAAGGCTGCAGGATAGATGAAGGCGATGAAACCGTAGATGACCATGGCAAACGGTACGCGGAAGTGGCTGATGGCGTTGCCAAACGAGATTTCTTGTTGGTTCCTGTAGATGAGGATCTGCGCCAGCGAGGCGCCAGATAGGTAAAGTGCAACGAGCGTTGCAGTGCTGATAAAGGTGAAGAAGTAGCGATAGTTGCGGCGGCCGACGCAGTTGTTGAGCCAGACACAGTGGTGGTCCTGTGTCTCGACGCAGTTGTCGCACAGGCGGCAGTGGTGGGCGCGGGGGGGGCGCCAGATGTTGCATGTTTTGCAGTACTTAGTAGGGACCTCCATCGCGGCTGTATCCTTCTCAGTCGACTTGATTAGCGCCCACTCCGTCGTCGGAGGGCCAAGCCTCAGGGGATCCTCGTTCTCGTCCGGAGGAGGAAATCGGTGCACATTCCGTGGCAAGATCTAACCAAATCATTTAGTACACAAAAAACCCCTGGGCGGTTGTCGGTGGGGGGAACATACCCCGGGATCAGATGCGGACGCGTGGAGGAAAGAGGAAGTGCAAATGAAAAACAAGTAGGTGAATGTGATGGGTATTGCTGGCGATATGTTATGCCATACCCAGGGAGCCGAGAAGATGAGAAAGAGAATTCCAGGAATGATGACGAATGATCCGGTCGCTATATTCACAGGCCGATGCTTGGTGTTTTGCAACCGGCCGCCGATGCAGAAGTATGTGTTGCCTTGGAAGTATTCGTGATTGCGACCCAGTTCAGCCTTGGTCTCCTGCGCGGGCGGCGCCGTTGCATTTCCACCCGTAGGCGAGAGCTGAGGAGACGAGGCGACGGAGTCCAGTTTCTCACCTCCCTGCATTTCACGGCTGCCGCTGCCAGACTCGGCCCTCGGCATGAGGAAGCTAGATCGCAAAGAACGTGGGGTGCGGACAGGAGTCGGGACATTCGGGCCAGCTTTGTAAGTTTTGTTCATATCAAGAGTAAGGGTCCTCCCGGCTTCTGGCTTCCTCTGGAGCGGCCTGACGCTATCCGCCATGCTCGACGTGGCGTGGTGGCCATAGGTCGGGCTCGTGTTGGCTGTTATCCGATCAAAAGGCTCCTGTTCGGTAAACTCAGTGCCCCTGGAAGGTGGTGGTCGCATGTCCCCCTCGTCAACAGACTGTCCAGCTAGCCGGGCGACAGGATTCGAAACCAAGCTGTCCCGGTTCGTCTCGCCACTGCCATCCTGGGATATGAACTGGCGGTTCATCGTCGTTGGTCTCGCAATTCCTCTCTGTGCCTGTAGCTTTTGCGAGCTCATCGGTCGGAAGAAGGCATGCGATGTGAGAGTGGGAACATGGCTCCTGCTCGTCGAGCTCGTCGGCCGAACCCCCATCGTCGAACTGCCCACGCTGCCAGCAATGCTCCCCCGTTTTCCGGACAGGCCGCGGCGAAGGGGGGTCCCCTGAGCCCAAGGAGCCCTCTGCGACATGCCAGTCCTTGCGGTTCCCGGACGGGACGTGGCATCCGAATAGAAAGCGCTCCTCCTCTGGCTGCCAACGCCCCGCTGGGCGTCCGAGTCTCCGCCGTCCTCGGTCATGATATCGGTCATTCGCGAGGAGATGATGCTGGGTGGACCGGGGCGCTCGGAACGAGGGAATTGCGGGAAGCCATCATCGTTGCTCGCTGTGGGAGAGAGAGCCCGTGGCGCTCCCTCTCCAGGCCCCATTGTACCAACGGTTCGAATTTTCTCGGGGTCGATCGCTGATCCGAGTTTCAGGCGTCAATCGATCCAGATCGCAGCATCGCCGGTTCGTTAAGAGGGAAAATCAGGTGGGAATCTGGCAGGGACCGGGCGGCGACTTCGGATGCGACAAACGGAAACGGCGAATCGTGCGACTACGAGCCGTGTGCTTGGAGGCCCGGGCGCGTCACACACGGCTCGATGACGAAGGTGTTGAATGGATGCTCCACTGCGCGGCGAAGCAGATCGAGACGCACCGCCGAGTAAATCGCAATCAGCGAAGTGTGTATGATAGTTAAAGATGGGCAGAATAGGTAGAAGGAGTGGTAGAAGTGAAGGTAAGGAGCGACCGGAGTAAGGGAGCAATGAGCGTCGGGAACCAGCAAGCGGATTGTTCGCTAATCTGAGTTCTTGGGGGTTGTCGAAGACCAGAACAAACGGGATTTCTTTTTGGGATGGAGAGCTCACTGGCTGGGCCGTGCCTTGGCACTCGTTTTTTCGTTCGAGTTGGGGGCACATCGCACAGGCCTTCTCGTACCCCGTACCCCTGAGAATGAAAGTCATGCTGTGCTCCCTTGCGTCACAGCAGGGCGTGCTTTCTGTTAATGTGGTACAGAAGAGACTTTCCGGTTCCAGTTCCCACACCATTTTACGTGCTTGGGGTTTTATTTTGTCAGGTTCAGATCCAGATTGCACAACATTCCCGCGTTGATGGGGGATGCAAGGCTCGTTTCTCCGGTTCACAATGTATAACCAACCCTCAGCAAAAACCAATGCCCCCCTGTGCGGGGTCCAAGCTGCATGCTCGGTATTAGCCAAGCAGGTGGGGAGCATGACAGCTGCGATCAGCCGACAGCTCTGCCGGCCCAAAAACGCTCCCTTCCTTACGTAATCTTCGGGTGCCAAGCTTGGAAGCTTCGGTCTTGACGAAACGGATCGTGTGAGGGCAAACATGATCCAAGCTTGTCAAAGCAACCGTCGAGCTACTTTCCGCCAGCAATTACACTTCGCCTCCGCCAATTCCTGGCCCAGATACAGCAGAAATGGCTTCTCTCATTGCCCGCCGAGCTTTTTCCACTACCGCTCGCCGGTTGGCCACCGGTGAGCAGGCGCTCAAGACCGAGTCGAAGAAGAACCCCGAGATTATGGTGCGTCAAAATCCCATCACCAGCACCCGACCTTCCTCAGCGGTCTACACTACCTGCATGGCACGACACAGCGGCGTACTGCGAAATAACGATTTATCAGAGGAGGAAACAAGGCTGACTCAATGCTTGCGCCATGTAGATCCTCGGCGGTGTCATGGTCTGCGCCCTTGCCGGCGCCGGATTCTACTTCGGTCAGTCGCCAACTTGCTTCCTCCCCAAGTGGTTTCTCCTGTCCGGCGAAGCGCCACATCCCGAATGACACTGACCGATTGCCATCGCCCGCACAGGCCGCTCTCCGACTAAATCCACATCCGAGAACACCGTCCCCCTCTCCCAGAACAGCATGCCGTGGGAAACGGGCTCGACACACGGCAAGTATCAGTACCACCCCGGTGGCGATGCCAGCGCTGCCCCGAAGGATGCGCCTAGCGCCGTCAACGTTGTCATTGTTCCTGATGTGAACCTTCCCAAGGTACAGTTCTAGTTGTCCCGCTCGCAACGGTTAAACTAAGAGATGCTAATGCATCCTTGTAGCATCTCCACGACAAGTACAACAAGTGGGGTAAGGACGGCTACTAGACGCCTTCCCTAGTAGAGGGAGAAGGGTGCGTTGCGCAAGCATGAGTTGTGTCGGTCCCTTAAGGGGGAGGACATGAGCTGTACATAAGCTGGGGCAAACGTCGGTTTGAGGCCTGGGGAGGTCTGAGATAGAGGTTGTATTATTCCTGGAGTTCGAGCTTCGTTCTGAATGCCCGGATAAGTCGCTTGTCGTGCTGACTTCTGTTGTCGTCTCTACAACCTCTCACGTATATGCTGCGTGCCTCGGACTTGACGCTATATCTGTCTCCTCGTGCTGCACAAACCACGGGATAACGCTCCTGACGCAGTGCTTCTGTTGCGAGGTTGGTATGGTTTCGTGGAGGGCAGGCCTCTTTCCATCCGCGCAACCTGGTGTGTAAGTCACGGCAAAAACCTCCCATCTATACCACCATAAGTCGCAGTCATCTACCGCACTCCAACGCCAAATAAATGCAATGTGATCTCCCAGAACGACAAATCCTCCGGACTCCTAGATCGACGTCGCCGCCCTGCCGTCGTCTGCTGTGATACGCAGCCTTGGCGAAATAGCTCCCCTCCCATCCATGATGTTTAGTTATGTCTCGCTGCAGCCGCAGCGAACTGCTCCTGCTGCAAGCGTTCTAGCTCCTCGAGCGAGAGGCCACTCTGTTCGAGCTTGTTTGCCTTCTTCTCGCGTCCCTGGTGTCTTTAGGTCAGCGCTCGGCGGCGGGCAGAGAGCGCGGAACATGCTCACCTTCTGGACTTCCTTGTGTTCGGCAGCAGCTTCCAGTACCGCGGGCACATAGTCAGGGAAGCCTAGCTGGTCGAGCGCTTTTACGATGTGGTCGCAGGCAATCGTCTTCTTGGCCTCCTTCTCTGAAATCTCGTTTGCCTCGGAACTGACGAGTGTGATAAATTCGACGCAACATTCGATGAGAAGGTCACGGGCTTCTTTGGAGAAGGCAATGCCGGCCGAGGACGATAGGATTTCGCCGACGATTTTTTGAACGGTGGCTTGCGCGAGGTCAGTAATCGGCCATCATCCTGAAGGGCTCTGTGAGCTTGGCGCTGCTGCTGCCTGAACGCCGCCGCAGAGTGGTCTCATGGCTGAGCCGTGCAAACGCGCGGGGACGGGGATGGATCGAGTCCGCGTTTCCCCTCAAGCCATGGGCTGCCCACATCCTGCAACCTAAACAGGAGCTACAATGACTTCAGCCGCCGATATAAAACCAACAGCGAGGGACTGTAGACCTGACCGCAACAGCTCGTGGAGAAACAAAGGGTTTCGGGTACATACCCTTAGGCAAAGAGAGGTCATCGTTGCCTAAGAAAAGTTAGCACTATGAGCTCATAAATTACGTCGGAAGGCTGAAGTAGACAAAGAAGATACTTGAGGTTCTGCCGTCAACTCGCATCCGGCACCGCTCTGAAGCGGCAAGATGCCCGGCCATTTTTTACAAGGCTGTCTCAAGCAACGGGTTGGAAGGTCGGGAGGCTTAATCCCAAGGGGAAAAATGAAGTGGGATGCGACAGAGTATGATCTCTCTTCTTTGGTAGATTCGAAACTCCAGATCGCGGCGGGTCGATGCAATATCAATATGATCCCGACCATCTCGCAGCCATGGGGTACGGAGCAGCACACCTGCAATTCACTTGAATGCAGGCTCCCGGGGGTAACACCATTGAAATGGAACCACAGCTCGAGACATGAACGGGGCCCAGCAGGACAACAAAAAAAAAATTGCTCTACGAACCTCCAAACTCATGGTCCGACATGGTGATTTTGAAGATGGGGGGTACCTGCCCCTCAACAGCGATGCAACGCTCTTAACAGCGGTGTTATTTTGGTAACGGCGTGAATGGGGTAGTGATTTGTTTCAGATCAATACCGAAAGAACTAATTCCAGTGCGTGAAGTGCTTGGGATGTCTTTGGGGGATGAAGTAACATGGTGAATCGGGGAGCCAAGGGCTCCTCGAACTTGGAGTTGGTGAGCAGGTCTTTATACCTTACTTGTACTGCCTTTAAGCGGTTGCTGATGTGCCCCAATGCCAGCCCAGTGCCGCTGGCCTTGTCCTACTCCGGCTGTGGCTCAGCTAATGTAGGTTGGTGCCTTCGTAGCCACAGAGCCCCACTGACCCCACCTGCAACCCTAGCTATGTATTTTGGAAAAATTTCCAGATCCAATGACCCCTTGATTCAGAGTTTCCCCGACACCAAATCAAAACCAACGCGACGCCGTTCTGCTGGCACTTTCTGCCATCTCTTTTCTTCGATAGAAACGCCTGGTCAGAGTGTATTTGAGTGTCCACGAGCCACAAAAATGGCCAAGTAAGGTAAGCAGAAGAGTCTTCTTCCCCCCTTTGCCAACTTCAATGATGAAATACTTTCGTGTCGCCCCAATCATACCAAACCATGGTGATTGACACCGTCAAGCCAAACGACATTCCTGAGCTCCTCACAAGGCCAGCGTACTTCGTTACACCGCACTCCAATTCCCGACTTGCGCTAACCAGATTGCAGTTTACAGGATCCCCTCGACTGATGTTCGCTACAACGATACGACTCATGATGCCCAAATTGTACTATCCAATTCCGATGAATTATGATGGAAACTTATCACCTGATTCACCGCGACGCCTTGACGCAGAAATACCATTTCGCTTGAGGAGAGGATATTGACAACATGGTATAGACCTCGTAACACGAGGATCGGGTGGGTGAATATTGTCCCTTTTGTGGTAGGTTTCATTTTCGTTCTGCGAGAGGATGACATGCTGTGTGATGAACAACTTTATATTCCATGCTAATACCGAAGTTTCACCTGTGGAGAACTATAAAGCCTTACTTTTGTAACTGATTGCTTTGATCTCACCCGCCTTGATTTTGCCGCTACTGGTGTTCATTGCTGACCCCCAAGCAAACAGGTGTCTAGGTTCCTCGAGGTTACCGGCGGTATTCAGCCAGCTCAGGCGCATCCCACCTACGACGATTAGCGATCCGGCATAAGCGCAGAGTTCCGACACATACTTGAAGTATTTCCCAGAAAGCTCGGCTTTGGCGTCCACAGAGAGCCTCGCAATGACCCCTCCGGACTGTTCGGGCCTTACCAGCTTGCCCTCTTCGAAGGCCGACTTGAACGCCTCGTAATCCTCCTTCGACATGGCTGTGCCCTTCTCTCGAATCTCTTTCTGCATGTTGGTATCGGTTCGACCCGGGCTGATGGCGACTGAGGTGACATCAGGCTCCTCAACAGCAATGTGTTGAGAAAGGGAGTTTAGGGCTGCCTTTGAGGACCCGTATGCTGCCCATGAAGTATAGGCGCCCGTTGCCGCTCCGGAGGAGGTGAAGATGATCCGACCTTGAGAAGCACGCAGATGAGGGATTGTCTCCTTGACCTTGTGAACCGTCAATTATGACATACCCATGGTTTTTTCGGCTATGCCGTGTTAGACTCACTAGGGCAAGTGCACTAAAGAGGTTGACATCGTAGAGCTTCTTCCACTCTTCAACAGAGGCGTGTTCGATGCGAGTCATGGGAGACAAGACACCGTGATTTACCACGACCCCATCAATCCTGCCGAATGTAAGGATAGCAAGTTCTGTAACTCTGAAGGCTGTCTGATCATAATCAGCAAACGTGTCGTGCGTCAAGTCTGAGGACAGTAACCCGCCGTTAGTGTCACCTACATCGGACACGGTCATATCAGCGGCAAGGTACGCGACCTGCGAAGGAAACCGCTCCTTCAGACTTTGGAGCTCCTCGGCCGATCTGGAGACGAGGACTACTTGGTGAGACGCAGCCAACAAGATCTTTGCCACAGCGAGCCCGATGCCGCGGCTCGCGCCAGTTACAATAATGACTTTGGCTGCCATGTCACGATTAAGCGGGTGAGGTCGGCGTCCCGGCAGAATTCGGGGTTGGTTGCGAGATGATTCCAGGCCTTGGGGCGTCCTAATCCAAGATTTCAAGCAACCCCTCCATGTGGGGAGCGGGGGAAATATTGTTAGCCCGGAGGGCGCATATCTCCAATTCCCCTATCACATTGTTTACACGCCCAGATCCCCTCTCCCTTCACCCCGTCCCCAGGCGGATGATTGTGAGGTGGAGTAGGAAACCCGGGTGTAGGTCCTCCTCATCGATATGGCCGATATTTCTTCCTAATCGTTTTTGTTCAACTAAATTCTTCGGATTTACCTCCTTTTCGTTGTTAATCCTTGCCATACAACTGCGAACATGTCTTCAGATACCGTTATTCTCGGCGCGGGTATCATCGGTGTCTCTACCGCCTACTATCTGTCACAGCATCAAGATCCTTCCAGCATACACCTCGTTGAGCCATCTCCCGAGTTCTTCTCTTCAGCCTCCGGGTACGCAGGCGGGTTCCTTGCCAAGGATTGGTTCGTACCCTCCGTAGCGCCCCTCGGCGCTCTCAGTTTCGGAGAGCACCGGCGCCTCGCACGGGAACACGGTGGCAGGGAGAAATGGGGTTACTCGCCGACAACATGCGTCAGCTACGCCACGTCAGCCGCGGTGCGAGGCTCTTCGCAGCGGGGCGATGACTGGCTGCGTGATGGGACCAGCCGTGCCGACGCTGCCCCTGTGGTTCTCGATGCCTGCTCCGGCAAGATGCCGACTTGGCTCCGGAGGGTGGACGGCGATCACCTCGAGCTCATCAGTGACGAGGGCACGACGGCGCAGGTCGACCCGCTTCTGCTGTGCCAATTCCTCCTGCAAGAATGCATCGAGCGCGGCGTGAAGCTACATCACCCCGCCAAACCGGTCTCGGTGAGGACCGATGGAAGCAGGGTGCTGGCGGCGGTCCGCATCGTGGATACCAAGTCGAGCGTGGAGACGGAACTAGCATGTGCGAAGATCATCATCACCGCGGGGTCTTGGACGGGGCAAGTATTTCAGGCACTTTTTCCAGAATCAGATCTGGAGATCCCGATCCAGAGCCTGGCCGGACACTCGCTGGTCGTAAAGTCGCCGCGGTGGCATGCTAGCTTGGAAGGCAACGGGTGTCATGCCATCTTCACGACGCACAATGACGCTTTCTGCCCGGAGATGTTTTCACGGATCGGAGGTCACATTTACTTTGCGGGACTAAACTCATCTAGTCTACCGCTACCGGATGCAGAGAAAGGGAAGGCGACGCCGTATAGCAAGAGTCTGGTCCAGCTCAGGGAGGCGGCGAGACACATTCTTGGGCGGGGCCCCGATGCTGAAGACGACTTGGAGATTGTCCGGGAAAGTTTGTGCTTCCGGCCCGTGACGTCGTGGGGAACGCCGATTATCTCCGAGATACCGGACGAGGATCTTGGAGCCGGCACGGTGACAAGGCCTGGAAGCGGGGGTGGGGTGTTTGTTGCGGCCGGCCACGGACCCTGGGGAATCGCCATGGGTCTTGGGACCGGTATTGTTCTGGCCGAGATGGTGCAAGGGCGGAAACTTAGCGCCGATATTGGTGGATTGTCTTTCGGCAGGAGCGTGGCGTCGCTGTAAGTCACAGTTTCAAGTGAAGAACAGTGTACATGTCCTTTTTTTTTTTTTTTTTTTTTTTTGGTGTTTTTTTAGAACAGCGTCACGCAGTGTCCGTGTTACGATCGAGGCAACAGATCTCCGTCTGATTAAGAGGCCCGCGCCGCAAGGGCCTCGGCGTGCCGAGTCAATGCGGCGGGACGTTCCGCCCACTTCCTGCCTCCTTTGTCCGCACTGTTCTCCTTTTGCAACCCTCCGATAATCAATCCGAAGCCCATGGTAGATGCTCTGCTTCCAGGTTGCAAGAGACGGGCGGCGCGGTGACAGGCGCCTCCCAGCACAAACAACAAACACACAATCCATTACCTCGAGATATACTTCAAAAATGACGGCCGATCCAAAGTGCCGGAGCCGGTTAAATGGCCTTGTCCCCTCGCTGATGACTGCACAATCGCAATCCTCAGCCATTGGTAGAATCCTTCAGCAGGTCCCAATGCTTCGGCAGCTGCGGGCATGCTGATCGATCTCGTCAAGGTCCTTCTGGAATTGGTCAATACTGTGTTACTGGTTCCCGCTTCTGTCGGTTGCTCAAATCCCCTGCAGCGCATACCCAGAATGTCACTGTGCTGCTTTACCAGAACTGACAAGCCGAGCGCAGAAAACTGGCCATAGGCATGAAAACGGAACTGGCCGACAGCCAATCAACGACTCGTTCTTGCCGCCCAGCCTGCGCGTTCCCCGTGTCACCGTTCTTGCTGAGGTGGGGTCTGCATTTGAGCCCCCACATTGGTCCGTTCTCCTTCTCCAGGACGTCGGACTCCTGGCTGGCATTCGCGCGCCATTCGCTGAGCTTCGACTTGACCGTCACCCCGGTGCTCGAATGCGATTTGAGGACCGTTGTTGGCCCCCAAGAATCACATTGTCGGCTCGCATGAAATCTCCAGGGCCGCAGGATGGCCTCCCTTTTGCTGTGGGGAAAGATAATCTCCTGCAACCCCGATGCGTGGTCCTGCACGCAAGACGAGCATGGTCACAATGGCGGTCGGTCGTGATGACATCCCAGTCCTGCTTCCATCACCCACGGATTGAGGCCCAGCAATTGTCCCTTGCCTGCTGGACAAATGGCCGGGGTGGCCCAATCTGGTAGAGTGCCTGGGTGTGGTTCTGCACAGTTCGCCGCTGTAGGGAGTCGCATTCGAACGCGGTCAAAAATGCCTGATTGCGATCCCGATCTATCCGGTGTCGTCACGAACTGTCTCACGGAGATGGGCTGCATCAGCTTACTTCCCCTCAACAAGGCAGCCGGGTTCCCATGTAGGGGCCACCACGCACACGTTGCTGGCTTTCCGAGTGTCTCGGCTGCTCTGTGCAACGGCGCCCGAACTCAGCCCTCAGAGACCACCAAGGCTGCCGAGACCTCGCAGATCACTGGAAGCAAGACTGGCCAGGTTCCCCCCGAGACCCCAGACCTAGCGCCCGCTCTTGCAGGGCTACCGAGCACGGTCTACCGACTTATCGAGCATCTAACCGTGTGATATGCAGCGTGCTACCGCGAGCATTTCTCGAGTCGCACACACCATCCAATATCAAAGCCCACTCAACCGCGGGAGCTTGACGTGGGTGAGGTCTCTCGCTCGCTAATCCCCATCTGGGCGCCCGTTTCTGATTGACTAAGTATGTATTAGATTGAAAAGCCCCGAGCTTCGCGCGAAGAGAGCCGTCCAGCCCGGCGACACGGTTTCCACCCATCCAGTGTGACGGAATTGCAGCTTACCAGGCGCTATAATATCGTTTACCCAGTTCGGGTTGTCGGAAAAAGGAGCCAAGCACTGCTCACCCACAAGTTCCTGGACACCACACCCGCAGCATTTGAAAATCCGGTGTATATCTCCACGCCTCCCTCCTGCGGTGTCGGCCCCATCCCACCTTCCCGGCTCCTTCCCGCTTGTGGCCCACCATCCTTAGTTCCTCGCTCTGTTTCTCAATGGCCATCCCCCATATGCCCCACGGTCTTTAACACTCACAATCGGGGGGGCCATCTCCCCGGCGCGACAGCATCGACGGTCGCTTCGCCTCGCGGCCTGTGATATCTAGTGTCGCGGTAGTGGGGTTTGACGCCGGAACCGTTTCCGGGGCCGACAATTGCAAACCATCTTAGTCGCGTCCACGCGCACGGCGCCGTAAGGGATGGCCTCACATGTTCAACCAGCGCTGCGACGCGCTGTGGACACGTCCTCGCAGGTCCTGACTGGACTCACCAAACGAATCGACATCCCTCTCGAACCCAACAGCCCTGCTGGCCTCGTACAGGCCCTTACAGAAGATCCGTGGTCTCAGTCCGGCAAGTATGGCCTAGGATGGACGTACTTTGCTCTGGTACTGGGAGGGCTGGCCGTGTTTATGAGAATATGGCACTACTGGCAGGATAAGATCCGACAAGCCATCTACAAGCAGGAGATGGAGCAGCACTTCCGCAATCTGTACTCGTTGGATCCGGAGTGGGACAGGTCGGCGGCGCTGGCCACAGGGGCCACAGCGGCGGAATCAAGGCGACATTTCTTTCCGGACGAGCCGCCAATCGAGGAGAAGAAATTTAAGCCGAAGGCGCACTTTTCGTCTGTCGGTTTCGTCAACGACACACTCGCCCTCTTCAGATGGGTCTTTTACCGCCCGATCCCGGATATCGTGTGGAGGAAACACCGGTTCACCTTTTCCTCCATCGCCGTGCTGGGCTGCGTCTTCATCGCTTTGTCATTCGTGACCGTGTACTGCTTCCTGCAGCAGCCGCTGTACTGGCAGAGCATCCGATTCGGGTCGCCGCCCCTGGCCATCCGCTCCGGCATGATGGCCGTCGCCATGACTCCCTGGATCTTCGCCACAGCGACGAAGGCGAACGTTCTCACGCTCATCACGGGCATTGGCCCCGAACGCCTCAATGTCTTCCATCGCTGGTTGGGTTATCTTTGTCTATTCCTCTCCCTCCTCCACACCGTCCCGTTCTATATCCAGCCGGTCTGGGAAGATGGTGGTATGGAGGTGTTCGAGGTCCTCTTCCCTCCCGGAAGTGGAATCATCTACGGATCGGGAATTGCTTGCCTTGCCCCGCTCTGCTGGCTTTGCGTGGCCTCCTTGCCTGCCATCCGCAGGGCAGCCTACGAAATCTTCTCACTCCTCCACGCCCCGGTCGGTTATATCTACCTTGCCGTTCTCTTCTGGCATACCAAGAACTTCCTAATGTCGTGGGGCTATTTGTTCGCGTCGGTCGGCATCATCGTCTTCTGTAATGTTCTACGACTCTTTAAGCTAAACTGGGCTAGACCGTGGCGCATGGCATGGCTGGTCGGGGACGAAGCGGCCATTAACATTATGACGGAGAACGCCATCAAGATCACCATTCCGACACAGATGCGGTGGAAACCGGGCCAGTACGTCTATCTACGCATGCCGGGTATCTCTCTGTTCGAGAACCACCCTTTCACCATCTCGTCACTCTGCAGCGAAGATTTCCCCTCGGAGTACGGCGAGGAATACCGAGACTGCGTACTCGTCTTTCGCCCATACGGCGGCTTCACGCGCAAGGTGCTCGAGACGGCGATCGACAAGGGACCCTTCCACACGTACCGCGCGTTCCTCGACGGTCCTTATGGTGGGATGCGGCGTGAATTGGCGGCGTTCGACACGTGCGTCCTGATCGCAGGTGGTAGCGGTATCACTTCGCTGATGTCGCAGCTCTTAAATTTGATTAAGCGCATGCGCGATGGGAAGGCCATCACCAAGAAAATCGTGGTTGTGTGGTCGCTGAAGAGGCTCGAGGCCATGGACTGGTTCCGTGAGGAGCTGCGCATCTGCCGCGAGGCAGCGCCTCCAGAGAGTGTTACGTGCAAATTCTTTGTCACTGCTTCGGTGAGGCAGTCAACAGACAATGCTCGTCATGGCCGTGCCCCCAGGCCTCTTAGCAACGTATTCCACGACAAGCTCGATGGGTTTGTAGCGGGCATCGCAAGCAAACGCAATAGCGCCTTAATCATGGCCGAGGCGCAAGGCGACCCTGAGAGGGAGCGCGAACTGCGTGCCGAGGACCAAGATCGCATCACGGCCCTGCCACAGCAGAAGTATCTCCAACCTCACACTTACCCTCCGCCGCCCCCTGGACCGCCATCCAATGTTGCCCAGAAGAACAAGGCCTCGGTCGCTGAGGAGACCCTCCGCAAGCTCGAAGGCCGCGACAGTGACTCCAGGTCCGTCGAACCAGCCACTAGTGAGGGCAAGCCTGCGAGCACTAGCAGCTCCAAGAAGGATGGCGAGTTCCACTTCCGACCTATTGGCCCGCGCGGCGACAACACTCCTTACTTCAACTATGCCCCACCAGCGGCAAGGCAACGTTACAGCCAAATCCTGGCCGAATCAGACCCCCGCTTAAGCCAGGCAGGCATCGCGATAACCGACACAGTCACAGACCACCAAGCAGCTGGAAGCAGCAGCAGAGATCCTTCATCCTCAACAGTACCACCGCCAGCACCAGTACCGACGCCCGGGCTCCGCCCGCCCGAACTAGCGCACCTTCGCACCGACATAGGCGGTGCCAACCGGCCAAGGCCCACCAGCACTTTCGGCCCGCCGTCAGGGTTCGACTTTGGCTTCCCCGAGACACCGACTGAGTTCCAGCGGTCGCTCATGCGCTTCGCCTTCCCCGTCCCCCACGAGATCGATGGCGGCTGGAGCGTGGAATACGGCCGGCCGGATCTGGGGTACATGCTCAAGGAGTGGGCCACGGGAGGTCCCGACGGGCGGGGCGTTCTCGGTAGGAGGACTGCCGTATTTGTGTGCGGCCCGCCGTCGATGAGAGTGGGCGTGGCAAATACGGTAGCCAGGCTGCAGGCAGAGATTTGGGGGGATGATATGCTGGAGGAGATATTTTTGCATACGGAGAACTATGCGTTGTAAAAAAAAAAAAGACTGAGGGGAGGAATGTATAAATAGGGTACGCGAGGCTTTGGTGGGTAGCGGCAGAAGAGCACTAGGATGGAGCGGACGGCGTTCGATGGGATACCACTTTGTACTACTTACCAATGACTCGGATATCACTGCTTGGGTGAGCGGGCGCGTCAGCAGCTCAGGTGTGCACACATGCCTGCGTACTTACGTTTCTACTATTAGTGTAGGCCGTGAGGGGATCCTGTTTTATTGTCGTGAACCCTATATGCGGGTGGCATCCGCCGATTAATCGAAGATATTCAACAAAGCATGGCGCTGGGGGCTCCTTTAGGGGTATGCATATCACTGACTGGATCCCGCGAGATAACATCTCCGTTCAATCCGTCCGGTCCCGAGGTTTGGTCTCTTGATTCCTTCTTTCCCCCGGCCCAAAACACAACTTGTTTGGCACAACCCGCTGATCATCCCTTGAAATAAGACGAGGTGAATATCTAGGGCATATGCTCTGTGTGGTGTTATTGTGAGATTGAGTTGATCTTCTAGTTGATTTGTTCGGATATTACATTTCTTTATTGGAGGAACCAGCATTGCTTGGCCGGCTGTCAACGGTGAGCAGTACATTTCGGTGTTTATATAGTCGAATAGATGCTGAGCTCATGATGTAGATAGGATCCAACCATACCAGTCCGTCTCGCTCACTCACTCACTCACTCGGGAACCTGGCCAAAACGGTACTGCGCCCACGCAAAGCACGCCTCCTGCATGGTCCTGCCCAACAATGTCAGTTAGATATTCCCGTTTCAAGCGGCCCCGGGATAGACTTCTAGAGCGACTGCTCCGTCCTGTCGGGCGGTAATTTGTCGCCCGGCTCCTGGGACAGCCATGAAGGGTGGGACACAGCTCGGGTTTGACGTACCAAATCTGACTCCCCTTGTCCTCCCCAGCTGCGCCCGCCGCGATGTACACGGGCATGAGATGATCCATCCACGGATGCGCCTGCCTCGCATCAGGCCGCTTCGTCACTTCCGCCATCCGTTCCTGTCTGACCCCCGGGTCGGCCTCGACTGCCTCCTTCAAGGCGTTGTCAAACGACACGGAGTAGGGAAGCGGGGTGGGATTCCCCCACGCAAAGCGCATGTCGCGCAGGTTGTGCACCGTCATGCCCGTGCCGATGATGACGATGTTGTCGTCGCGGAGGGAGGCGACGGCGCGCCCGAGCGCATAGTGCGCGTCTGGGTCCTCGTTGTTGAAGAGGGAGACTTGGACTAAGGGGCAGGTGAGGGGATTCTCTTCGGGGTTGAAGGCCACGTTGAAGCCTGAGAAGACGCCGTGATCAAGGCCCCGCTTGAGGCCCTTGGCGCGGATGCCTGCGGAAGATAGCAGGGAGAGGATGTGTGAGGCCAAGGAAGGGCTGCCTTTGCTGGGGAATGTTGCTTGGTAGAATTCTGGGGGGAAGCCGTAGAAGCTGGAGAGGGGGTTAGTATTATAATACTTGGGTGGCGGGTGAAACAGAGGGACGGAAACATACTCATAGATGAGATCAGTATCTTCGGCGTTGTTGAGGTGGATCTCGTTGGGCTCGGCTTGCCAATGGGCCGAGAAGACTACTACGGCTTTGGGCTTGACCTTTTGAGTAATTTCCTTGCCCATAGACTGGAGAACGGGATAGACGGGATGTGTCTTGTTGTATTGGACGTCAGGCTGGGAATGTATTAGTCTGACTGTTTACTGGAAAAAGGGGCTCGGCGCGACACTTGCCCCTCCATGGCTGAAGAAGTATACGGGAGCCTTGGGCATGCTGGGCGACGGGCTCGGCGGCTGAACCAAGTTGGAGAAGTTCTTGATCTTGGCTAGAGACGGTAGGCCGCGTGCTAGGGGGGGCGATGATAAATTCAAGATGTAAGCCACGACGATTACTAGTGTTGGTAAAATGAAGAACGTGGGGTGTCTCAGCACCCACGACCCAAACATCGAGATATCACACGTATATACGTCGGCCCGTCAGCAGGCTTCTGCGTTGCGACTTGTTGGTTTGCCTTTGTAAATACCTGCTGACGAATACTTCGCTCAGTTGCTCCTCAAAATACCAACTTGTATCGATAAACAATAAACATGGGTCCTTAAGAAAAGCCCTCTCGCACTCGCCTCTTCGGCATTCGAGTGGCTGTAGCATCCTTTGGTAAGCATTTACTAATTATTTCTAAGTTCTCACTATCGAGTCGATCTCGGCCCCACAATTCAAGCACGAACCCGAGCCGAACTGGGGGGACAAGAAATCGAGGGCCCGGGTTTCTACGTGCCCCGCTTTCCTGCAAACCGCGACGTTCGTAGTACCGACAAGCAAACACCCCCCCCCCCCAACCTCTCAGACCCCGGCAAGGCCCTGTCGAGTAACCATGTCGTCACTGGTACGGACACCGCCCATCCTGTTTCCAGCGACTGCCAGGCACACGGCAACGGTCATCTTCATTCACGGTCTTGGTGATACTGGTCATGGCTGGGCTGGCGCGGTGGAGAACTGGCGCCGGCGGCAGCGTCTCGACGAGGTCAAGTTCATCTTGCCGCATGCGCCATCGATCCCAATCACTTGCAACTGGGGCATGAGGATGCCGGGATGGTACGATATTGTGAGTTGGAACCGTCTGCTGACACAAGCGAACGAGGTACTAACAATAAACCCCCCAGCACTCACTCGACGGCAGCGCTGAGTCGCTCCGCCGCAACGAGGACGAGGCCGGCATTCTGGTCAGCCAGGCCTACTTCCACGAGCTGATCCAAAAAGAGATCGACTCGGGCATCCCCGCCGATCGAATCGTCATTGGCGGTTTCAGCCAGGGCGGCGCCATGAGCATCTTCAGCGGGCTGACAGCGAAGGTGAAGCTTGCCGGTATCGTGGCGCTCTCATCCTACCTGCTGCTGAGCCTCAAGTTTGCCGACCTGGTGCCCAAGCCCGAGGCTAACAAGGAGACGCCCATCTTCATGGCCCACGGTGATGCGGATCCAGTGGTGAACATCGCGCTAGGGAAGAAGTCGTTCGATATATTGAAGGAGATGGGATACAATGCACAGTTCAAGATCTACAAGTAAGTCGACCCTAGAGCTTGTATGTCCGGCATAGCTGACTGACCGGTTGCTCTAGGGGTATGCAGCACTCGGCTTGCCTGGAGGAGCTCGACGATGTTGAGGCGTTCCTAAGAGAACGACTCCCCGCACTGGGTAACAGCGACGCCAAGCCCGAGCTCTGATTCTTCTCCTTCATAGCGACGGCGGTGAGACGGCCCCGCCAGAAGGGTATTTGCAGATTTGCGTGGCGATTTGGGCGTTCTCTTACACATTGATAGACTAAGATACCTGATTTTTCGTTATACCACTAGACCACTAGATAATCGCAACGGGACGTGGGTTTGGAGAGTTTCCTTACAAGGGCTAAGATGGGTTAAGGACAACTACTCTGTAAGGTACAGTACAGTACAGTACCGCCTCGATTAACCCTAGCGCCCCGACAGCTGTATATGGTCTGTGCCTCTTATCTTATCGCACCCTTGCTTGCAAAGGCCCACCGTTGGCCTGGTCTGCATCACATGGGACAGCCAGGCTCGAAGCTTGGCCGGGGCAGCAGCTCTCTTTGCCCAACTTTCTCAACTCTAGAAATTGTTCAGCCATATTGATTTCGGCATAATATCTGTCTGTTTTTGAAACGGCTTGGCCGGCTTGACAAACGTGACTGAGCTCCCGATGCCGTATCCGAGGGCCAAGCAAACAACCCCTCGTCGTCGTCATCCCAAGTAAACAAACCATTGCTTCGGCGGTCCATCCATTCACTCTACTGCTTGACGACGCGAACATCCAACACATTCGCACCGTATCGACCAGCCATGGCAGAAAACTCGCCTCCCTCCCCCACACCCTCCCGGCTTCCCCCCGTCCCGTCGAGCCCGACCTACTCGTACGCCTCCACCGCCAATCCGCTATCGCAGTACAACCTCCCACTCCCACCTCCTCCCCGCCCTGCCCACGCCGTCCTCACCAAAGCTGACCTGGAGCAATCCCAAGCCGCCTACGCCGACCTCCTCGCCAGCGCCAAATCCTACCGTCTCGCCCTCGCTTCGCTCTCTACCGCCGCTTCGGCGTTCGGTTCGGCTCTTGAATCATGCGCCCGCCTCAAAGAGGCGCGCGCAGACAGCATCGGCGGGCCATCGGCGGGGGCTTCGCTCAGCAACAGCTTCACCACCAAGGGCAGCTGCACGGCTGACGCGCTGCTCACGGTCGCGGGCCTGCAGCACCTGGTGGCCAACCACCAGCACATACTCTCCGAGACGGTGTACCGCGCCTTCGAGTTGCCGCTGCTGCACGAGCTGGACAAGTGGCGGGTCGCCGTGGACGACGAGGAGGAAGGGTACGCGCGCGCCGTGGCGGCGCAGAGCAGGGAGATCCGGCGCCTGGAGAAGGAGGGGATGAAGCTGCACAAGCAGCGGAGGAGGGACGTGGCCAAGTTTAGGGGCCATCTGGTGGAACTGACCACAAAGCTGGACGGGCTGACTAGTCTGCATGGCGAGCACGCGCGGACGTTGCTGCGGGATAGCCAGGAGACGAGCGCGAGGATCGTGGATGCCAGTTGTAGCCTTGTCAGGGCCGAGGTGGAGATCTTTGAGAGCTTGGCAAGGAAGGGGTGGACTGGAGGCGGCTTGGAGGATGTGTTGGAGAAAGGAGTAGATCTGTTCGCGGCAGAGATGGATCCCCTGGTCGGTTCTGCCAAGGGCGGGGGTGCCGACGGCGGTGTTGGGGTGGGTGCCGGTGAGGGCACCAAGTTGTTCAGTATCCTGCCGCCCAAGAGCATCCTGGCTGATACTTCTGGGTCGGACACGTTGCGGGGAGCGAACCATACGCGCTCGGATAGCTTGCTGATGGACGCGGATCGCTACCAGAGCCTGGCCGGGGCGGTATCCTCGGACGCTGCTAGGGAGAGGGACCGCGACACGGACAGCGTCTTTTCCGACTTTAATCGGTCGAGAAACGTGAGGCCCTTCTCGCCGCAGCCGCAGCCTCTGAGACTGAACCCGGAGGACCTGATCGAGAGCCTCGAGAACGCCGGGCGCGAGTCACCATCTGACTCGAACAGGGAAGAACAGAACCACAAGAAGTTGCTGCATGGCCATGACCGGGATGGGGACTGCGCCGCTGGAGTCGAGCATGACCCGGACGAGGATGATGATGAGGCGCACCCCTGGCGGAACGAGGGGCTGAGACCTGGGACACCGTCGGATGATGATGAACAAGACACAGTTGGCGCAAGCCCAAGGAACACGCAACGAGAGGAGAGCTGGAGCGTTCCAGATGTTAGAGCCTGATTTCATGCATGTGGGCTGCGGAGAGACTAGATTCCGATCATGACGCTGCTATCATTTTTCACGGTTCGTATTTCACGATTCTGTACGACTGGTATCTCTAGGGAAACGAACAGGTCTTCTGGTTTTGGTCGATATAAGGATAACACAACACTGTCACATATTCAAAGCACATGTTACTTTAGTGACCTGGATATATTTCAAATGTTTTGCCCCTGGCAGCAATCTCGATCTGCAGAAGAGCGATCTATCCTGTGAATGCTCCAGACTCCAAAAGGATGCGTGCACACGCCATTCCTGACAGCCTAAAATTATGACAAGACTTGCGTCTCCCACCATTCGGGGACACCACCATCATTACAGAATAACCACCGGCCAGCGACGTGGTCCCCCTTAGTCGTCCTTGTCGGCATCTCGGATCTCTCCGCCAAAAAGGCCTATCAAGAAATCCAGCCACCACATAAGCTTCCAGTACAGACTCGCCCTGTTCCAATCAAATTCGCCTGTCTCGGTGCGGGGCACCTCGCTTCCAATCATGGCGCCGTTGAACCAGCTCAGAAACGGAATAAAATTCATGACGCGCTGCGTCCACGATGGACCGGGCAGTAGGGCCTGTTCCATGGGTAGGAGCTTAGCCTTCCGCACGCTGGGGATGGCCCTACAGAACTCGCTGTCTGGGCTGGGCTGCGTCGTAGTCAGGGCTGCTCCGTTGGCGCTCGCCACCGCCGCCGCCGCCGCTGCCTGCCCGGTAACGGTATTTGAAGAGCTGGTGCTTGTTGCCCTCTGCGAATCCACCGTCGCCGTGTCTGCTGTAGGTGAGGATGACGTCTGGGAGCGCGGCGGAGACCAGTCGATGTTGTCGGAATCCTGGGCGAAGCTGAACTGAGATCGGGGTCGATTCCTGCGTGGGGGCGACCACCGCGGCGCGCTGATAGATGGGTCCGGAATGGCTTCGTCGCGGGCTGGGGGGAAGCCGTGATACGGCTCGGCGTAGACGAGATGGCCAAGGATAGTCTGTGGCGAGGCGAACATGGCCGCTTCGGCGGCTTCGGCGGACTCGAACGTCACTTTGACCCAGTGCTCGCCGCTATCTGCTCTGTTGACCTTGACACGCTCCTCTGGGGTTAACGCCTGTCGGCGGGTAAAGGCCGGATCGCGCAGTTCAGACTTGTACCGCCTGCTCTCCACTGGCGGGTCGCGCGAATAGTCCTCGCATATCCTGCCGGCGAGCTGCTCATATTGGTTGATGGCCGCATATTGCTGCTGTGCGGATCGGTACCCGCGCAGTATTACTTCTGTCGGCTCTCGTTGTTTGAAGAATCGGGTCTGCGACGCGGGGGGGTTGTCGTCGAGTGTTTGCGCGAGGTTTTGGGAGGAAGAGGACGGGACTAGGTTTGATTTCCGTTGCGCCTGAGCCGGCGCGCTTGATTGTTGCGCATTCTGAGCCTGGCTCGCAAGCCAACTGCTAAAGACCTTGTCCGCGGCTGTTATAGTGGGATCTTCTCTCCTTGCGGGCGTGGCGGTTTTCGACCTTGATCGCCTCGTCGACTTGCCGAAGGAGCCCGTTTCGTGGGTCATCTTTCTCGAGCGCAGAGAGCCGTCTTGCCTGGATCTGAGTCAGTTGCGTTGCTGCGCTAGCTCGTACCAATGGTGCATACTGCGGAAAGACCATCGCGTAAGGCCTTTGGATCCCGTCGTCGCCGACATATAGCTCGTCGTCGGGCACGCTGTGTAGAATTAATGGCGCCATCGTCTAGCTGCTAAATGGAACGGGGCGAAACCGATGGCCAATAGAGGTTAAGGGATCTCCCTGGAATGCGATCGGGTATGGTGTGAAATACCAAGGCCGGACGAATAAATGGGAACCTCTCCGAATGTCCTGAGCGCCTGCCTGTCAGTGCGACGCGATTTTTTGCTCACGAATGGTTTGACAGCTGCAATGCCCCAGCAACAGCAGGCCGGGGCATGGGCCACCAAGGCAGGGACTAATCATTGTCCTGACCTAATGTAACGTTCGGATCTGACTGCCCCCTTAGTTGCATCATTGGCTTATCGCGCCCATGCCTTTACCGCAGGGGGCCTTTCAGCCAGCCGTCCATCAAAGCTCACAAGCTTCCGCCATTTGCATTTACAGGGCCTATCTCGCAGGCACAGGGTTCGGCTACAACATCATCATGGAACACAGATATAAGAACGAGGATATCGAAATGGAGAGGCGGAACAGGCCTGGGAGAGCCACCAAAGAAGTTCGAGAGCCAAAATACCACGTCTACGTCCGACTGCCCTTTAATCGCGGCAACTTCGTTGACCCCGGCACAGTAAGTTTCGCACTGTACTACTCATAGTTCAACGCTGAATTATCCGTCAAGGTGAGCTGGGACGAGAAGAAGTCTGAGGCGCTATGGAGCATTCTTTCTGATGCCGCGCTTGCTGATGTCAACTGTATGCCTTGCCCTCTCTCACTCGGCGGCACTATACTAACCGGATGAGCAGGGACTAAGCTGTAAGCCTGCGGTTTGCGCGGCGGGTACACGATACTGACACTGTGCCAGAGCAGCCCAGTTCGACGTTACCGTCGATTTCCTCCTCCAGATGGCCAACTACTTGGCCGAGCGCCACACGACCCAACTGAGGGCGCAGATGCTGAAAGCGGCAGCGGCGAGGGGTTCCAACGCTCCCTCCCCGGTGCCGGGTGCCGAGCCGTCCGGGACCCACCCGTGGGCCGCCGAGCATACGAGACGGACCTCGGGAGGCCCCCGCGCTCCGTCTGCGCTTTCCATGCGCACCGTTACTCCTGTCCCAAAGAACGACGACGAACACCCAACCAAGATCGCTCTCCCCGCGCGACCGCGGACCTCTCGAAACTCGTCGTCGTCCAACACGGCAGTCCCATCCCAAAACCAGCCCCCTACCAGACCGGGAACAGCCACCCGGCTAAGCGACCCCCAGCGACGCCGGGTCTCATACCTTCCTTCCCAGCAACAACAACAACAACAACAACAACAACAACAACAACAACAACAACAACAACAACAACAACAACAGCATCAACAGCAGCAGCAGCAGCAACAGCAGCAACAACAACAACAGGAAGAAAACACCGAGACCGTACCCCCTAGTCCAGCCGCCTCCACTTCATCCTCGTCCTCCTCAGACAGCCCTGTCCAAAGCCGCATCATCCGCCGGCCGCCACGTTTTCATCCCAAGGATACCACTCGGAGCGGAGGCAAAGCCTTCGACGGCGAAGCCGACGACGACCATGATGGTGATGACGACGATGACGACGACGAAGACGCCGAGCCCGCCTTCCTCCCCTTCCGACCGCAATCGCAGGGCGGCCCTTCTTCTCCCGCCGCCGCCGCGCAGCGCCCGGGAACAGGGAGCAGCAGCGGCCAAGACCTTGGTGCCACGCTGCGCGGGGACATGCGGGACCCTGTTGGCGGGAGGCGCGGGCCGGCAGCAGCAGTGATAGTCGACGCGGCCAATCAGTCCCAGACGTCAGACTCGTCGGTCGGGTCTGCGGCGATTGTCTCGCGGCGGCCTGAGGCGGGGGTTGCCAGGGGAGCGGTCGCGGGCGGAAGGGGGTTGCCCGCTGGGCCACTGTCTCCGAGGAGGGCGCTGGAGCTGGCGGGACGGGGGTATCAGGGGTCTGGTAGTAAGGGGAAGGGAGCATCGAGGGAGGGGAGTGAGGGGACGCCGAGCATGGGGAGCAGTTTTAGTGACTTGGATGGTGAGTGTCTTTCTTCCGTTGACTTGTGGGATGCAGTGAGGCCGGGGCATTGCTGACGATGCTATGCTTTGTAGATGCTTCGGTTACGCAGTCGGCTCTGGAAGAGGCGCTTGCTAGTCGGATGCAGGATGGGACAATTGGGAGCCGGATGAGCGTCATCGGGCAGGCGATTCGAAGCCGGTACTTGCCCAAGGCGAACCGGTAGTAACGGTTGATCGGCAGGCGAGTGCGGCATGGCCGGAACGGAACGACGGAATCTACGATGTTGACGTCTAGTGTTGTGGGAAGCTATAGGTGGGGTTCACTTCTAGGTTTGGAGTACTTGGGCCTTGTGGGGGCATTGCCGTGTCTCGGTGGCGGAGTCTGTAATCTATTGACTTCTAAAGGTATTTCTGAGCAATGGGAAGCAATGTATTGCGGATACAGGGGAAATTCAAGTTGGACAGAGACTGGGTTTTGCTAGCCTGACCATTATCGATGCTCGAAGAGGGAGCGACGGTGCAAGCGGCAAGGCGGTCTATGGCAAGAATCTATGGAGGTTCGTGTATAGCTGTGCCTGAAGAAGCACTCGCTCCCGCCCTCTCATTCTCTAAACCATTAGCATCCAGCCACCGCCACTGTGGAGCATCAGAACCCCGTTGATGATTTCGAGATAGCATCCAATTCTCGAGCCATGGGAACTAATCAGTTGAGGTTATGGAAGGTGCTGAAGATATACGCCTCCTGGTACATTGTGGGCATGGGAGGGCGAGTGGGAGATGATATATCATATATCCGAGGTGCTGCTATCGGGCGTTATAAAGCTCTTGGCCTGGGGGCCAAGACGCTATAATTTAGCGAGATCCTCTAGGAGACAACGGCTAGAGTTTCACCGGTGTGCAAGGCCCAGAGCCCCTCGCTTGACCGGTTTACAGAATTATAAAAGCGGCAGACGAGCCCGACCCAACATCGGTCGGGCATCTATTGTGCTAGTTGGCTCGGGCAGCTACAACTCACCCGGTGTGCGCGGGGTCAGCAACCAACTAGGGACCGCAAATCCTCTACGTTCACCGGTGTCGCGTTGTAATAAAAGGAAACATATTAACCGGTGAACAAGGTCAAACACATCGACTCCTTCACCGGTCCCCTCAGGACTTGACCGGTCAGCGAGTTCTTTGTTCAACATCGACATCGTCTTCACCGGTCTCATATTGGAGATTGACCGGTCTGTCAGAGCCATCTACAGGGCGGATGGATTCCTTGGCTACAAGGATCCTAATAGGGCTTGCTTCGGAGGGGTTGTCCCCGGTCGTGTCTTTACCGTCTGTTAAAATAGCTAACGGGTACCTTAACCGCCTCGGGGGGCGGAAGTGGGACCATCGTACACGTCGAAACATGAGAACAGCCAGGGATAGTAACTTGGGATATTTGGCAGCCCTGGGAACCCAGGAAATTAATTGTCAACACCGAAACAACAACGTTCCCAGAGGGCTCAGGCACGCGTCACACTGATCAAACAACCGTAGGGAAATGAAATGGTTAGGTTGGTCCGCGCCAGCAACGGACCAGAGTCGCGCGCCTCGATAGCCCGGAAAGCCCTGAAGAACTTGAACAAGGTATAGGCGATCTGGGTGAGGGCAAACTGCTGGCCAAGGCAGATGCGCGGTCCTCCGCTGAATGGGATGTACTCCCAACTGTAACATCTATCGTCAGCCACCTACCTGGCCACGGGGCCGGGAACACAGATACAATGAAACACGTACCCAACCCGGAGATCGGAGTCCCAACGCTCAGGCCTGAACTCGTCAGCGTCAGGTCCAAAGACGTCTTTATTCCGGTGCAGCCCGTGGCTAGACCATCGGACAGATGTTCCCTTTGGCACGAGGATGGGCTGCTTCCCGTCAGGACCGCCACCGCATGGGAGGATGGTTTCCTTGTTTGACGACCTCGAGTTTGTGGCCACCGGAGGGAAGAGGCGTAAGGCTGTGGCATTGTTAGCGCAAGGCATGGCCGGCAAAGCGACTCTGCACGGAGGGGTGACGCGCATACCCTCCTTGACGACATTATTCAGATACTTCAAGTGCTTTAGCTGCTCCCACGTTGGATTCTGCTCGGCGATACCGCAGACCTCCTCCCTCAACTTCTCCGTCGCCGCGGGGTCGCGGGCGAGGAAGTAGAACGCGGCCGTGGTGGCCGCTGCCGTGGTGTCTCGTCCCGCGATAAGGATGGATAGGATCTGGTCAATGGTGTAGTCCTCAGGCGGATCAAACTTGAGCAGCTCGTCGAGAAAGACATAGCTGCGCTCTTTCGCCCCGTCCTTCTCGGCTGCTGCCGCCGCTTCCGTCATGTAGAAGCGCACATATTCTCGGAGCCTGCGGACTGCTTCCTTCAGCTCACGGTGGGGGAGGTGATACAGGACAGGCCCGAGCCGGGCCTTCTTGGCACTTTCTCGGCTTGCGTATTCAAAGTCCTTGACGAATTCGCGAGCTTTGGGCGAAGGCGTCGTCAATGTATTGGTCGAGTAACCCAGGAGGAAATCCGTGGACGAGTCCATGGTCATGTCGAGCAGCAGGTCCTGGATATCGAACGTGGTGCCGTCGGCCGGGATGGCGGCCAGCAGGTTGCTGATATGCCGGTCGAAGCACTTGAGGTCGGCCACCTGGTCCCGGACGAATGAGGGCCGGAGCATGTTGCGAGCCTTGTGCCATGCCTCGCCGTTGCTGGTGAATATGCTATCTGGCCCCAGCACAGGAAGCGGGGCGAGGAGCCGCGGCCCGTCGATGGGCCAGTCGTCCATCTTGGTGCCCAGGATCGTCTTGACGTTCTCGACCTCGTTGGTCATGAGCACCCATTTGCCCAGCGTGATAGTGTAGTGAGTAGTCCCGCATGATGCGAAGCGCTTGGCGTAGAAGTTGAGGAGGTTGTGGCTGTTGAAGGCACGCAGTCCCTCGAGGAACGAGTCTAAGCCGAGGATCGGGTCCTTGTGCGGGTAGACCGCCACGCGGCCGCAGCCTAGGGCGCGGGCACGGCTATGGAATTGATATTTCTTGATGAGAGAGACATTGAGCTTGATAGCGAGCGCGGTGACTGCGAGCAGGAGGAGATAAGATGACAACGTGTCGTGATGGCTGTTAACGAGAAGGGACGAGTAGGCGCAGCGTAGTCCCCATACCGAGAGGGGCACACTGAGGGCCGAAGCAGCGAGAAACTCCATGTCCAAAGCCTACTAGATATACGAGTTGATAGATGCTTAAGAGGAAAGAATTCATGCGATTTGTTCTCGACCACAGAGTTTCAGTCTCACCGCTCTGCCCGAAGTGCGGCTGACAGCCAATCGGTGGCTTACTCACTACCCCGAGATAGAGTCATGTGGTGTCCTCCGTTGGCTTACTTGCCAGTTATCATGGCTTGTACCGCTGAAATATTCAAAGGCTTCAACTTTGCGATTGGTTCCCTCGGGTTTCTCCGCTGAGTGGCCCAGGTCCCAGTCCCTAATGCGCCACCAAGGTTGCTATCATGTAAAGATGACGGAGTGGAAGTAACGTAGGTTTATCGTAGTATGTGGCGTTTACATACTGTACATAAATTATCATGTGCCAAGTAACGTGGAGAAAACGCCCCTTTTCGGGGTATTAAAAGATGCCCCATGGTTCTATAACCCCAGATTTTACACGACATCCAATAACACAAAACGGCACTGCGGGGTTTGCAGCCACCGGCTGCTAAACGAGCGAAGTTAAAGGGATAAAACAGGTGAATTCTCGCCGCAAAACATGCCGCGGCACAGAACTGGCGCCTTTAAACTTCCCGAGTCCCTGCACTCCGGCATCACAAACCTAGGCACTTACCGTTCGGTGTCCCATCCTCATCCGACTCGGTCCCGGGCTCGGGCCAGAGTGCGCGCCCTGGCGAGGATCGTGCACAGGGAGAACATAGTGGCTTGCGGACACGTCCTTTTACGCATCAGGTTCTTCCCCGTCTCGCGGCCTACCACTGTCGAAGCGGCCTGCACTCTTCTTCTTCTATTGGCTCTTATTCCAACACCGCAGCCGTAAGTCGCTGAGGGCGCCCTCACCGGTTAGTGCCACTACTGGGTGTGCTTCCGCAAGCCGTTCCATAGAAGATACGTTGTTGGTCTCATCCGTCAAGACAAAGATACACCCGACGGTCAATCCTAGGACAGCCAGCACAGTAAGGGCATAGGCCCCCGCCCTATCGGCAGATGAGATCGGATGGAACGTGTCCAGGCGGCTGACGTCTGAGGCGCCTGCCCCCGGGTTGCTCATGCTGGTCCCGCCGTCCTCGTCTGTTACCGGCGGAGAGACCCCCTGAATCATATTCGCCAGGACAACCTCCATGGCTGCCACTTGCTGCTCTTTTGCTGCTCTAACCCCCGCAGTCCCATCCCGTCTGCCATGCTCAGTCCACTTCAACCCACACATGCGCCCGTTGTTGCCGCCGGTGCAGGTCGAGGCTGCCGCCACGGTCGACGACTCAAGCAGAGGTTTGATGCAGCCGTACGTCCAAGAAGCCCACTTGGGAGTAGACGCCATCCAGCAAGACAGGTAGGCTTCGAAGCTCTGCTGGTCAAGATCGTACAAATTGACGGGTTCACAGGCGACCTCGGTCATGATATCGCGGTTGCCACCCCTGAAGAAAACGAGGGTGCCGTTGAGCAGGCCCTCGACGCGCTCACGCCAACCTCCTACCTGCGCAGCTTCTGTGCTGTAGCTATACTTGGCTGCTGCTCCCAGCAGAAAAGCGCCGGCGTTGTAGGTCCACAGGTAAGGGGTGATGGCTGAGCAGTTATGCGTGTGCACATCGTCGTAAATGTGGTACGAATCCTTGTCCAAGAGTTCCGTGGCGACCATCCACCCGCAAGTTCGCTCAGCCCATTCAGCGCAGGAATGGTTACCCTTGTAGCGAGTTAGGCGGGCGGTGATGTTGAAGAAGCAGGCTTGTGAGATCGAGTTCTTGTAGTTGACGCCATTATTCCACCAGAGAATCTGCCAGCGGAGCCCGCACCCACACTCTTGGTCGTCCCAGCAGGCAGCCTACGCGTTGAAGACCGCCCGGGCTAGGGCAAGCCACTACGGGCTATCACGCGGCGGGTTCTGGAAATTGTACTCAGCTGCCGACATAGCGACCATGGCCCAGAATCCCTGATCGTCATCCCCGTCGGTCATAGTCTGGTTAAGCGGCATGAAGGCCTTTTCAAGGCCGGCTTGGAAAAGGAGCCTTTGCTGAATGACATTGTTCTGCCATGTGTTGCCCGTATAGTACCAGTAGTCGATCAGGGCGCCCATGAGAGCACCCGCTTCCCACCTTGGGGCCCACGAGCGGTTAGATTGTATCCCTGCCCCCGTAGCAACGAGTATGCAACGCTCAGTAGTATGGTTGGGGCAGAAGACCAGGGACCCCTCCGGACAGATTTCTGGTGTAGAATGACATCATGTCTTCGGTCATGTAGTTGCAATCGTTTTAAGCGAATCTAGAGGGGTTTTGTTTCAAGTCAGTTATAGAGAGTGTCCCGGGATCCTCTCCGCTATTTTGATTGCGTCAATCCGCACCTTTTGATCCCAAATCAAACGTATAGGCAGTAGCGAGCTGCGCTGCTACCAGCAGCACCCGGCAGCTCGATGTGCCAAGAGACGACAAACCAACCCCTGCGTCCGCCAAGAAGCAGCATCGATCTTGGATCGGCAAGTTCCCGCTTACCATCCTTGTCGCCCCAGTTTCTTTCAGTTGGCCCACAGCCCCCAACCAACGGGAGGTTACGTAAGGATTCCAGGGCAGGGGACCTCAGCATGCCCATCCTCCGCTTCAACTCCGCCAGCAACTCTCCGCCACCACACCGACAGCTGCCCACCATGGCCGCCACAGGACTGATAGACCCCACGAAACCGGGTAGATACCCGGTAATTCTCAGCGACGCCCTGCTGGGCAAGCCGTCCAAGGAGGCATACACTGGAATACGATGTAGGCTCCCACCGCTCCTCCGACCGCTCCATCCTCGCAGCCGCAACCGGCAGACTGACAATTGGTTCTCCAGACAATCACCGGCCCACGCTCTCGTCAGATACCGCCCCGGGCACAGCGCGGTTAAAGAAGTCCGCCAAGGACGGCTCCTACAACCTCGGTTTCGACGACCAAGGAAACAAGTACCAATACAACGGCGCCCGCACCACCGATGACGGCAACTATGTCCTCATATTCGATTCCACCCGCAAGGCCTTCGTGCTACACCGCGTCGACTCGACCTTCCACATGAACCTCACACGCACGCCGACAGACACCAATGCCGAGAACCTACGCAAGCAATACCCTCACCTCGAGGTCAAGAGCGGCGCCCCGAGCAAGCAGCAAAAGGGAAAGGCTACAGACAAGGCTGGACCTAGCAAGGCAGCGACCGCCAAGGCCGAAAGTACACCAAAGGCCAAAGCCAACACAAAAGCCGACAAAAAGAACAAGACTGTGTCATTGACGCTTCCCGACCTCAGCGCCACATCTGCCGCCCCCACCCCGCCGTCACCATCACGGCAACAAGGAAAGAAGGTGGAGCCATCCGGGAAGCCCGAAGCCCATGCTACGTCGCCGGTGGAGTCTGAAGAAGACGATGATGTCCTTACGGTCGAGTACCCGGGCGGCAATCCATCGTCCTTCCAACCATCGATGAACTTCTCGTCCGCCAACGCAGCCGCCGTAAACAGGGACTGGACCGAGTTCGCTCGAGAGATCAGAGGGGAAACGGATGACGAGGGAATGGGCGATGCGCCCGCCGCTAGGGACGGGGGGGGATATCAGGAGCATTCAGAGGAGGACGGCTACGAGGAAGAGGAGGAAGAGGATGATGACGACGAGGAAGAAGAAGAGAGCCCTCGGAAACCACCGCATCCTGCGGATAACTACGCTATGACCAATCCAGTCACTGTCGAGCCGGATCGTTACACGTTCGATGCCGGGTCCGAAGGCGGAGATGGGGACGGTGACGGGGACGGAGGTGAGGATGAGAATGGTGATGAGGACTTTGGGGATCTCGAGGCCGAGATGCTGAAGGAGTTTGACAAGGTGCAGAACGAGGGGCATGAGAGCGAGGTGAGCGAGGAGGAGTGAACGCTTCATGGGTTTTGGGAACCAGCCGGAAGGCGTTTTAAGGGTGAGCATTCGGACAAGGCTCCTATGCTCACGTCCTTCTCTTTTTCCTCGGGATATGCGGATACGGCGTTGGTCATCTAGGAATAAGGCCCGATTTGGGAGACACGGGATAGTGTTGTTGGCGTTCAGTTTACTCCTCCAGTTCGGGTATTCGAGCAAATGTTTCAGGTCTATGGAGGGAGAGCGGCTGTATGTAACACATTTCTTATGGCATCGGCTTCGGATAGAGAGGACTCGAGACAGCGAATTCCATTGATGTTGGATAGGAAGTTGATATTGTTTCCCGAAGGTGCTAACTGGGTATCACGCGATATCTCACGCCACCGGCCCCCTGAGAACCCCACAACCGTTCTAGATTGCGGTTTGGATGCCTGATATCAGGATCTCTCTCGTCCCCCAGAGGGGCAGGGTCCTCGCCATCAGTCGTACATCCCATTAACATCGATATTCCAAGTCTGTATCTTACAGTCGGCATTTGAGAATCTTGGGTGCGGCAGGGCAGGAATCTCTCCAGTTGCCGACTGATACAACTTCACTTTTCGAGACCTTCGTTCGTTCCCGGAACAACAACTCACGACATGGGCGAAGGCCCGTTGAACCGCAGCCCTCGAACATAACCCAAGATTTCGGCAAACCCAATGGGAGCGGGCCTAAGTATCCCACTAAGAGCATCGGACCAGGATGTCGCCCAGGACGCTAGTCCGAGAGTTCCCAAGGCTCATTCACCGTGCCCCTGCCATTCCCCACCGTCAAGTCAACCACTTCGACCATGCCGGCGACGACATCGGTATCCATTCTATCCTCTCGGTCTAGACCTCTTCCTTGATCTCTATCGTCGTCCCCCCACAGAGTCTCCGTGTCCGACGTGTCATCTTCCTGGGGCAGATAGTCAATCATCTCAACATACCCGCTAGCTGCCTGGCTTCGCCGACGGGGGGCTCCTGCCGGCCTGGGTTGATCACGCATAAGGATGCCGCGGGGAGGTTGTAGGGAGAGAGAGCCGAGGTATGTGGTTTTGTCGCCGGAGGACAAGGAAATAACGTCGTCGTCCTGGGAGAGATCGAGGCCGATGGGTGACGGTTCGCTGGTGCGGGCGGACGGGTCGAAGCCGTCTTGCCGAAGCAGCCAGGTAACGAGGTGGTCGTACAGGACTTTGACAACGGACGGGGCGAAGGCGTTGCCGATCTGTTTCTTGATACAATTCCCCCGGAACCTGTGCCAGGTCGGGAACCCCTGGAGGACAGCGTACTCGAGCAGTGTGAAGTCCCGCTTTCCTGACCAGTGGTAGTTTTGTCCGCCGTTGGTGGTAATGGTTTTGGCTAGCTGGTTGGGGTCCCATTGGGGCTTGGGAGGGTGCCATCGCCGACTGCGCTGCGGTTGGTGGAGCTCATGATGGCGCATGCGGGAAAGGGGGGCGAGGACGGACTTAGGGGTGGCCCACGGCTTGAGGCCACCGGCACCGCCTTTGCTATGCGTTGGGGGAGGCAAAGAGGGAAGTCTCTCCCCGGGGGCGGAACCAATCATGATTAGTCGTCGGCGCATTTGCGGGACGCCGTAGTTAGCGAGTGGGACCGCCTTCCAACGGACGGAATAACCGTGCCTCGTGAAGCCGTCAACGAAAAGGTTAAAGAACGCTTCGAACTTTGGGCTGAGGATGCCAAAGGTCTGCTCTACTGTGAAGAGCCGCGGGCGAACTTTCTCGATGAGGTGTGTGCATGAGAAGAGCACCGCAACGTTATGCTCGTCATTCTTGCCGGCCACGGTATGTGCGGGAGACCAGAACTGGCACGGAGGCGAGAGGTGTAGGATGTCTACGCGGTACTGAATATCATTGGACAGGATGAAATCGGTGACCTCCATGTTATAGATGTCGCTCTTTGTGAAGTTGCTTGTCAGGGATTGGGCAGCGCAGACCCAGTGGTCCAGAGCGAAAAGGAGCTGGACACCTGCGCGCTCTATCCCTCTTGAAGCGCCGCCCGCGCCGGCAAACACGTCGCCTGCCGTGTAACGCTGTCCCGGAGATGGGGTCAATGGCCGGGTGTTGCTCGATCCGCTAATAGCGAGATCGAATACTGGGCGAACAGCTCCCCGGGGCTTATACGAACCTCCAGGGACCTTTCCTCCTCTCCACCGGTTGAGGATGTGCTCGTCCAGCGTCCTGTATCCCGGATCGGCGTCACCCTCACAGATCCGAACAAGCGCCCATTCGCACGGCTTCTTGCCCACCCGGTTGAAGTGTATCATGTACTGGTAACGGCACACCAGAGGGCCTCGTTCCTCCACCCATCTCCTCCCCTTCGCCGAGTAGATAGATGGGTCGTAGCGGTGTTTTGGAAAGGGTGCGTTCGTGATTCGCAATTCTCTAACGCGCCTGACGGCGCTTACTGGAACATCCAAGAGAGCTTGCTCTTCCCACGATCTTGGATCTGAGTTCTGGATTTCGGCAATCATTGCAACCTCATTCAGCTTGCATGGGAGCTTGCCGCTCAACTGCCGTGTTCGAGCATAACCCCAGCCGCGGATCTGGACAGTTCTGCTCCCGTAAGATTGCTCAAGAGACTGAATTCGGAGGAACTCTACTCCATACGCGCCCAGAGGGTCCATTAGCTCGACGGTTACTCCAGCCCGCAGTTGGATGTTGTTATTCAATGTAAATGTGGGAATTGTCCTGCCCATGCCCCTGGAAACTGGCGGGTCAATTGCCTGAATGGGATAATCATCGTCGGTGAGATCGATGATGTCGGCTATCCCACCAGCTAGAATGGCCTCAATGCCTTCTTCACTGTCGTCCTCGCGTGGCTGACTTGATCGGGTACTGCCGAGGCTCCGACTACGCCTAAACCCACGGGGATTCCTAGAGGCAACCCAGTCTGCGAGCTCTCGACCGATCAGAGCCTCCTCCTCAATTCTCCGTGCTCTGGTGGCACTATCGTCGGCGCCGTCGTCATCGTCAATAACCAGTGGGTTCCTTTCAGCCCCGAGCATGTTGTTAGGCGCGGTGTCAGCCATTTGACAAAGGCGAAAAGTGGGAGATGATAAATGACAGGTGAACCAATAGAGAGCCGGTCTAGTGGACAGAAGCAAAACCCGGGAGGAGAGACCAGTGCTTTAGAGGTACTGCGAGGCCTTATATTTTGCGGCGACACGAACCTTCTTGCACGATACAGTGCATCAGGTAGCTCTTGAAAGAAGAGGTGGCGCAAGAAACGGTGAAGTAAATGGAAGGATGGTGAAAAGAGAAGATGAATGGCGAGACGGTTTGGGGGGAAGCGGACAACAACAGAGAAAGTTACTGTTTGCGGGAGAACCGAGAGGAAGGCTGCGAGAATGGCAGGAACTCCTGCGCGGACTCTCGAGAGAACGGGTCTCTTTTTGTAGAGAGAGCCGTTGGGAAACTGCGCAGCTTGGGGGGTTGTTTAAGATGAACTTTACAATAAGTGTGTGCAGATATGTGGGGAAGAGTTACCCGGTATGTTGGAACTTCGGGAGAGAGATAACATATGGCGTCTGACTACTAGTATGGTAATAGTGGACGCGTACGTGAGAAAACGTACCGGTATGTAGGAACCTAGAGAGGGAGGATAATCTAGCTGCGGAAGAACTCTCCAACTTGACGTGTCGAAAAGGCAGTTGAGTTCGTCGCTTAGGAATAGCAATTAAATGGGACAAATCATAGGTTACGCAACCACCATGAAGTTGCGTTCCTGGTAGTGGCCTTTATACCTCCTATTTCATCCATAATGCCAATATCGTGCCAATAGTTCGCTACTACCGGGATTGGTAAAGAATATCTAAGAAGTTTGGGGGTGCCACGAGACATTTCGAACCACGAGGAATATTAGAAACGCTAAGAAATGCACCCTTCCCCTTTCCACGTCGCCCAACTGGGTGTGCAAAGCAAGCGCGGCCCGGTCCAAGAGCTGCCTATGGTCTGCAACATGAAGATTGAACGGAAAACAGCGGTAACCGCGTCTAGTTTTCTGCTGTTGCATACATGTGGTAGGTTGATCGCTAGAGTTAGAGTTAGAAAGGCTGGGCTCATATATTGCCTATCGGTCTGTTCAGGGGCTTTGAGTCCCCGCAAAACAGTCTTTGTTGGGACGGCAACTGGGGAGACCAATCAGGGTTAGGGTAGTGCGGAGGAACCGCCTCCCGAAGCTGCTCGAGCCCCACCAACTCTGAGCTTTTTTTTCTTTTTTTTCCCAAGGGGCAAACCATTCGCCATCTCTCTTAACGACGTCGTTTGACTGCACTATGCAAGGAACTCGTACTCCAATTAAGGACCAAGAGGTAAGCTCCAAAGAAGATTTCCGCTTCATGACTTGCAGCCCTGATGACTCTTCTATTTGACAAAACCTTGACTGCTGAGATTTAGCTGAGGAGGAAAATATGGTCTGAGCTCAATTTGGCTTTGAGAACGCTCTGGGTACCATAAATTGACGTGCTTTGCTAACAGTTTCTGCCTTCTTTAGTGCCGGCTTTGTCTTAATTCTTGCTCTTTAGCGTCCTTCTTAGCAGGTGTTCACCTTGCGGATTCTGTCCGGTTTGCTATGAGCATAGAGACTGCGAGGTCATGACCTGGCGGCCTCTTGTCACTCCTTTGTCCGTTGGATTAGGTAGATGGTTGTCATGGCCTACCGCATGCATAGTCTACAGACTGCCCGGTACAACAAATCACAACCGATTTAATGAAGCTTCCCCCTCTCCATATTCTTCGCAACGCGTGATCTCCCAAGTCTTGCAAAAGATACACCCCCGTGCGGATTGAGCATTATAATCTAAACTACGATTAGCTCCTTCCCCGAGACGTTATTGTGCCCCTCTGCTGGCTAATTCTTCCCACTCGTACTACCTGGAATTGGCTTGCTTTCCGAGCGGGCTTCGACCTTCCTATCACGCCGTTCTCTTCTATCTTCTGCGGCTGTGAATCACACAGTTGCGCCTACGAATATTTTATTTCTCCACTACCGCCTCGGCTTTCTGTTCCTTGCCACCTGCGCTCCTTGCCTTGAACGCGATTCCAACGCTTTCTGGTCGTTGCCAGAACTTATGAGTCTCAGAGTCTCGATCGAGCTGGACCGGGGGTTCTCGCACGCATGAGGGGCGGCTAACTCGACGGTCCCGTCAAAAGTACGAAAGGGTAGGCAGTTAGGTCTCAGCTGAGAGCCCAATACCAGAGGCCGACAAACGCGCCCGGGCGAGGCCACAGAACACTAACAATGCTGCTGACATTCCGGCCTTGGGAAGGAGAGCACTGGTATTCACACAGGCGAAGACAGAGGAAAATCTGACAGCACCCAGACTGCTCGGAAAGTTTTGATCATCAAAGGTGTTATCATCAAGAACAATATCGTTACCAAAGCCTTGGACAAGATCATCGTCGACACAACGCGGCTGCTCGATCCGAACTGCAGGATCATTGTGAAGAGGGGCAAGGATAATCCGTACGGGTTGACACCTGGCTTCTCTCCGTATCCGTACCGGTGCGTCCCAACCCTTGAGGCGTGCTGCGGATGCCGCTATCAAGAATCTGGCTCAGCAGTACGGCACTCGTCAAGAGGGCACCGGTGTCGGCAGCATCGATTGGGATAAGGTCCGGCTCTCACCTCACCAAGAACTTGTGCAAGTTACTAGGGTTGCTGGGAACGGACCCAAGAAAGGTCAGCACATCAAGCAAATTCTTGACATGGTCTATGACGAAAACCTCCAGCGCACCGAAGATCGGTCCGCAGCGGCTGTATCAGATTCCGCCGAGACGGGAAAGGCTGTGGAAGACCTTCTTTCGCTTTACTACATGCATCTCATGAGTAAAGACGAGGTCATGGTGAGGTTTGTAAGCTTCCCGGGAATCGGTATTAAAACAGCGGCTTGCGTCACACTGTTCTACCTTCGGATGCCTTGCTTCGCTGTGGGCACTCACGCCCACAAGTTCTGCCGCTGGCTAGGATGGATCCCCGACAAGGCCAATCCCGACCACTGCTTCAGACAAAGGATTGGAATGAGGCGTCAGAGTGCCCACTAGAGCACTTGCTCGATCGAAGTAAGGATGAAGCCGGGTCGGGAGGGAAGCAGAAGACGAAGAAGAAGGAGGGGGAGGCAGAGGAAGAGGTAGGGAAGGGTATGGGCGCCGAAGAAGATGACGCAGGTGGTGCTGAGAATGAGCAGGATGGGGAGCAGAAGGACAAGGAAGTTGAGCAGAACGACAGTGAAGAGGACGACGAGGACGATGAGGAAGAGCGAAAGGGTATACGATTCTAAGATACGGAATGAGCTAGTGTTCGTGGACGTACTGGGGTTTATTCTCCCAACAGATATTCGGATATCCGGCGAGCTGGAATACCTAGCTGATATTGCCGACATGATAGAGGCACATAGCTGCTGCGGAGGATCGTTTTAAATGACCTAGATCCAAGGCTTGGCGCAGCAGGGGTTTGAACGTTAATTGATCGCTCCAGCCGCTGCCCCACTGAATTCGCCCCACAGCAGGAGCGACGCGGTCTGCTTTAGGAACTTCACGATCTTTCGCGACTGCCCAGCACACCTTGCCGCTGCATCTCTCGACAACCAACCCCAGGGTCATTAACTGATCTGCATCCGCGCCACATAATAGAAATCCGACTTCGACAACAGTTTCTTTCATACCTAGGGTGAACAGCAGAATTAGGCAATTCGGGCGAATTCCTCTATCTGCGCTTGCCACAAGCTAAGTTCGCGGCTTTTGACTTGCTGGATAGTTCGTTTCCCTGGCCTGAAAATTTCCCACGGTCTCGAATGTGGCTCTGTTTTGGGAATTTGCATGGTGATCGAGGGATGGGTCAACTCCCCCGCTGAGTTGCAAAACATTCGCATCCGATTCGGCGGACACCACGGGGCTTGGCCCTTGGCTGGTGGTCGCGATGGATACCAACGACATCTACCAAGCGGCCATCCAGTGGTACCGGGCTTTTGAAGACCGCCCGCCCGATGCACATCTTTGTTGCCCAAAGACCGACGATGACGATGCCACGAATTACGACGAGCTGGATGTTCCCGACGAAGGCGGGGCGTCCGTCGAGGAAAAAGCGCGCCGCATCAAGGAATACGAAGAAAGGTTTGAAAATATCTACAATCTCAGCATATTGATGGGCCTCGGCAAGGAGATGGCTGGGCCGTGGCTGGACCATTGGACTCAGGCTCTCGAATACTGCCTCACGAGGTGCGATTCCTGTGTCCGTAATTGGCACCGGAATCGTGATCCGTATCTGAAGGGCCTGTAAGTACATCCGCGCCAGCCGACTGTGGGGAGCTCTGAGTTGGTGCTGATGTGAGCCGTATCAATCTTGCAGCCATCTCCCACCCGAACACGTAGATTACATGCAGAAAAAGCTCGACGAATTCGACAAGCACCGGATAGATAAGGGACTCCAGAGCGCCCGCGCAATCCTCGAAGAATATGGTCCTATGAACACAGCTAAGCTGGTCGACCACGACATGTCTGCTGTCCTGGCGTTGTTCGAGGCCCTCTGCAGCATGGCATACCTCGCCCAGCCCGAGAACCGCGAGGATTTCAACTACGTATTTGAGCACACGCAGCGGAAAAGGCCCCTGAGGATGCAAGGCGGCCTGATACCCACCATGACCTTCTTTCTCTTTGATGAGTCGCCGTGCAGACAGAAGTTTGCAGAATGCGCGTGGGAGAAGCGGACCCCTGGTTCGCTCACTGAGCAGGAATGGGATTGGGCCATCTCGCCCCATCTTACTGATGCAATTTTGAAAGTATCGGCCTCGAGGGGCATGCCAACGCCCGAAAAGATATGTAGATTTTGGCGCGGCTTCCTGCTCATTCTCCGTTCTTTAAGCGAGAAGCAGATTATAAACTCCCTCCGAGCGATGGAGGTGTCGCCGAGCGTCTACTTCCTGGCCCTTGAGCACTTGGCGACCGAGTCCGACGAAGCCCTTGCCATCGTTCTGAAAGGGCTCCGGGCGCTCATGGAGAAGTCGTCCAGTGCCTTCTGGGCTGCGTTTGACCAAGCCACTCCAAGCCAACTTGTCGAGGAGATCTTCAAGAGCCCGGCCTTCCGCCGCTTCCTCAACAAGTCGCTAATGTCGGATATGATGGTCACCGAAGGAGACAGCCAAGTGCCGGCCCTGGCTGCTTGGATGAGGGCGTTTATCCGCTCGCTGCCTTCGACCCGGCGCTCGGATGTCTGCGAATCGCTTCTGCGACATCTCTTTGACACATTCCGCCTGGATCCGACTTCCGATCGGGCCGCCCAAGCCACCTGCACCCTCGCAGGCCTGGTGACCCTGAGCGAGTCACTCGACGGCTTCCTCCACCAAGAGGTTCCCTTCGACACAGGAACCGCCCTCATCATGGTCAATCAACTGCTCAACAGAGTCGTCCAGTATAGTGAGGTCATTACCACTGCTGCTGGTCTCAAGCTCGGGGACACATTCAATGTTGGCCTCTCCCAGACAGCCATGGCTATCATCCACTCTGCGCTCGCGTTGGATGCCAGGGCGACAGAGATTGAGTGGAAAGCATTGATAGAGGAAATTCCGGTTCAAGACGCAGTGAGCAGGGATTCCGGGACCCTCTGGGAGTCGTTTCTCGAGATGCTCTGGTACGGACAGCTCGGGCACGTTGAGCTGGCAAAAGCCATGCTGATGGCCACACTGCGTCTTCGAAACATCGAACAATTCATTCCGAAGCGGAAAGAACAGCTGAAGAAGGAGTGTGTGAAATTCAACCAGCGGTATCAGCAGCAGACGGCCGCAATAGGGAAGATGCTCGGCCGTCTCTCCGACTTCAAGCAGGAAGACCTTGACAAGTTCTGCTCGGAGCGCCAGAGCCCTACCATCCATCCCATCGTCTCGTCACTGATCCATGGGGAAGATGCGATCCGCGAGGCTGGGTTCGAGTTAGTTAAGGCCATCACTGGCGAGAGCCTGCCGTCTGACGCCGTGAGTAAGATGCTGGAGGACTATTTCAGCCCCTTCCTGGATGCCTTCTCCGAAGCGGTGAACAAAGTCACCGCCAGCAAGGATTCCAGCAGCCCTTGGAGTCACATGATACCGATCTTGAAGTGCAGCGAGTTTGTTCTCAACGGCCTCTGCGACCCCTCTGTAGGTCAACTGAGGCGCAAGGCCCTCACGACAGAAGAGCACATCGCTGTCAAGCGCTGGTGGGAGTGCGTGTGGCAGGCCGTCGATCACTCGTTCAGGATGATGAGGGTTTGGCACATCAAGGTCGATAAGAAAATCATGGAGGACTTCTGTCGGGACGTCATGGAGCTGGCCAACAAGCTGCTGGCTCAGGACGGCGTCATGGCCTCCGCCCTCAGTCAGCACAGCACCGATGACGCTGCGCAGACTAATGGGGATGCCACGACTAAAGCCATGAGGGGCGTCTTGGAACCCCCTAGGAAGCATTCTTTCTCTCTTGCCGACATGCTGCAGCTTAGGGACAAGTATCTCATCATGGGCATCATTGAGGTGATCAAGAAGCTCCTCGCGAGGCTGAAGCAGAACGACATGGACCTGCCGCCAAAGACCGTTGCGCATCTGGGCAATATGCTCAAGAAGAAGAGGCTCCCGGATGCAAGGTTAGACTATGTTCAGAAGACCAATCTGACAAATGAGCAGCGTATTGAGCTTCTCAAAGCGCTCGGGGAGGACGCCGTAATCGAGGAGCAATTCATGGGCACAAAGCCCGGTGAGAAAGAAGCGAGAGAGAGGGAGCGATCCATGAGACAGAGCAAGCTCAACTTCTCCAAGACGGGCTTGAACCTGTCAGGGGCCATGAAAGATCATATCGCCGAGATCACTCCCAACTTTGAGAAGCGCAAGTCCAGTCTCCTTGAGGCCTTGAAAGAGGAGGGCGTAAAGCCCAAGGCTCCCGCAAAATTGGATCAAAAGGCTGTCCTGGCAGCTCAAACGTCCCTCAAGGAGGCCCGAGCCAGGGAGAAGGCCGAGAAGGCCAAGAGAGATGCCGAGGCCATCGCTAGAGCGAAAGCTCTACGCGCCCCGCCCAAGACCGTTCCCGGAGAAGGCTCCGGTCTGCAAGGGATTGCCGGCGTCCGAGGCAAGGATCATGCCCCAGCATTGAAGGACGAGATCATGGTCGGCTCCTCCTCCGAAGAGGAGGATGAATCAGACGACGATGAGCTGATCGCGCTGAAGGCAAAGGCCAGGAACAAGACCCTAAACGAGGCCGACCGCCGTCGCATGATCATGCTTGCTGAGAAGCGTGGGCCCGTGAAGAAGGTCAAGCTCCAGAGATCGGCAAAGGACATGCGGGCGCGTCTCATTCCGCCAATGGATGTCTTGCACCAGGCCATCTTGGAGTGGGACATCTTCCATGAAGGCAACGATCCGCCTAACGGCTATCGCTGCGAGGGTGTCTCCAACACCTATCCAGATCCCCACAGCTACAAACAGACCTTCTTTCCTCTCCTCATCAACGAGGCTTGGCGTTCGTTCGTCACGGCAAAAGACGAGACGACATCCAAACCCTTTGGCATCAAAGTTCTCAACCGCATGACGGTTGACAAGTTTATGGAGGTTACCGCATCGGTGCCCGCTCAGGTTAGCAAGGACCGAGGCCTATCGGAGGGAGATATAGTCATTGTTTCCAAAGGCGAGGATCCCCTCAACCAACCTGCCGAGTTACATTGCCTCTCGCGTATCTGGAAAACGACTTACAAGAAGGATATCGTCGAGGTCGTCTACCGCCTCAACGCCAAAGGAAACCAGATCTTACCCGCGCTCCTCCCGGGCTCCGAGTTCCAGGTCGTCAAAATCACCAACATGACAACAATTGAACGCGAGTACGCGGCCTTGGAGAGCTTGCAATACTACGATCTCATGGACGAAGTCTTGAAGGCGGAACCGTCTCCGATGCTGAGCTTCGGCGACGAGGCTGTCAAGGGAGTAATGGAAAACTACCAGCTCAACCCGGGCCAAGCGCGCGCCATCTTGAATGCCAAGGAAAATGATGGTTTCACTTTGATCCAGGGCCCGCCTGGAACTGGCAAGACCAAGACCATTGTTGCCATGGTTGGCAGTCTTCTCACCGGGGTCCTCAAATCGTCTAACGGTGCCGTGCCGATCGCCAGACCCGGGCTTGCTGCGGCGAACGGACCGGCCACTTCCAAGAAGCTATTAGTCTGTGCGCCCAGCAACGCTGCTGTTGACGAATTGGTACTACGGTTGAAGGCCGGGGTTAAAACGATGAACGGCACATTCCATAAAATCGATGTCCTGCGTCTCGGCCGCAGTGATGCGATCAACGCCGCGGTTAAGGACGTCACGCTCGACGAGCTCGTCAAGGCTCGGGTAGACGCCGAGGTCAACAATGGCGGCCCCAGCGACCGGGACAAGTTGCACCAGGAAGCCGGTGAGATCAAGACAAAGATTGCAGAGCTGCGGCCGCAGCTCGAGGCCGCTCGGGAGAGCAACGATCGCGCGTTCACGATGAAGTTGCAGCGAGAGTTCGACGAGCTTAAGCGCCGTCAGGCACACATTGGAGCCAGGATTGACGCAGACAAGAGCAGTGGGAACACGTTTGCCCGCGAGGTTGAGATCAAACGTCGGCAGATTCAGCAAGAAATTCTCGACAAGGCCCAGGTATTGTGCGCTACCCTGAGCGGCAGCGGCCACGAGATGTTCAAGAACCTGAACGTCGAATTTGAGACGGTCATCATTGACGAGGCCGCTCAGTGCGTCGAGCTAAGCGCCCTTATTCCGCTCAAGTACGGCTGCTCCAAGTGTATCCTCGTGGGGGATCCTAAGCAGTTACCCCCGACCGTCCTCTCGCAATCTGCTGCAAGGTACGGCTATGATCAGAGTTTGTTTGTCCGGATGCAGAAGAACCATGCCAAGGACGTCCATCTGCTCGATATGCAGTACCGTATGCACCCTGAAATCAGCATGTTTCCTAGCAAGGAGTTCTACGAAGGCCTGCTTCAAGACGGCGCCGACATGGCAAAGCTGCGCCTACAGCCCTGGCATCAAAGCGTCCTGCTTGGGCCCTACCGATTCTTTGATATCAGGGGTTCGCAGTCACGAGGTCCCAAGAACCAATCACTGGTCAACGAAGAAGAGCTCAAAGTTGCTCTGCAGTTGTATCGCCGTTTCCGCACAGATTACGGCGAGGTCGATCTAAAGGGCAAGATCGGCATCATCACCCCGTACAAGGCCCAGTTATTCCGGCTCCGCCAGAGATTCACAGAAATGTATGGCGAAGGAATCAAGGACGAGATCGAATTCAACACCACAGACGCGTTTCAAGGTCGTGAGTGCGAGATCATCATCTTCTCCTGTGTCCGAGCCAGCCCGACTGGCGGTATCGGTTTCATGACGGATATCCGCCGCATGAACGTTGGCCTCACGCGTGCCAAATCGTCGCTGTGGATTCTCGGCGATTCACGTGCGCTAGTGCAGGGCGAATTCTGGGCCAAGCTCATCGACGATGCAAAGCAGCGCGACCGTTACACGAACGGCAACGTTATGGCGTTGCTAAACCAGCCGGGTCAGAAGCTGACGGCTTCGGCCTTTGCATCACTTGGTACACCGCCCAGCGGCAAATCTCAGCATGTTGTGCAAGCGGACCAAGACGTGGATATGCCAGATGCGCCAGAGCTTCAAACGTACCAGCAGCAACCTCCCCAGGCGCCGTCAGCAATGAGATCACACATGGACGAGAATGCACCGGCTCCCCCTGCGCGCCCATACCGTGGCACGGGCATTGGTGGCCTCAATGAGAGGGGCGAGGTCCTGTCGACGGTGCCGCGAGGCGCTGGACCGCCTATTATCCAGTCTACAACTGGGTCTACCGGTAAGAAGCGGTTACGTGACAGCAACGATGAAGGTCGCTCGAGCGCAAAGAAGGTAAACCGAGCTTTGGTGGCGTACGTAGGAGCAAAACTCTGGCTGATCACGCGATGCCTAGACACATCAGAACTCCGACAGGGTTCCGCCAAAGGCCCCAACAGCACCTAGTGCGCACAAATCGTCGAAAGTACCGGTTGATCCCTCAGCGATGGAAGTGTTAGGCTTGGCTCCTCCAACACGGGCCCCCCCTCCTCCCCAGTCTCGGCCACTCCCGCCGCATATCAAGCCACCTAGCGGTCAGGGCCCCAATGGGCCCAACGGGCCCGCTAACGCTCAGAGGGTGAGTGCAACTCAACCATCCCGTACCGGGACATTGTCGACGATATTGTTGATGCTAACTGCTTCCAGGGACCGGTGGCCCTTTCTAAAAGACCATCGGCAGACCCTTTCATTAGAAGGAAACCAGGCAAACGCGGATGAGACGAATGAGTAGTTGTATTGGTCTTGTTATCTTTATTTCTTCGTTCTATTTGCCCCATGTCCGGTGGATTGGTCTCAGCACGAACAAAGAGCCTTAAAACAGCATAGATACATGGGAGCGGCGTTAACCGGGAAGTCTACTATACTCACGACGGGTAGGTTAGAAGGTGGTCGGCATTTTGTGGCTGGGTTATCAGTAGAAGGGCCGGCGATCTGCGAGCACGGGCTCCTCTTTGGTTTCCTTGCTGATATGCGTGTGGGGGATGCTTCCCTGAAGTTTAAAACCCACCGCGTTGCCTCGAATTGTCACATGGGCCGTGATGAAGGTTGCGGCTCCAACTGGCCGGTGCTCGCTGAAGGGGCAGGCTAGATGCCGACGATGGTTGGGATTCGGTTGTGAATCCCTGAGAGGTCGCCGTGATCATGATTGTTGGAGGGATAAAATGACCAAAGTGACATGCCACGGTGGATGTTTACCACTCCAGACGGGTAGCAATTTCGGGCTCGAGATGAGGTGCGAAAGGCCCGACGAATCCGGTAGAGAAGCCCGGTTCTGGACGCCACGGCTGTTATCCAGTTACAGGGCGCTAGATCGGTTTCACCCGAGTATGTGGATTCGGAGATCTACTACATCCCGATCTGCCAAGTTAAACTGTGACGACCATGTTCGAACATTGAAGTGATTGGCCAGAATTTCTCGAGTTTTGGAGGCAACAGATCGCCATAGATTGCGAGACAGATCCATGCAGTCCTCGGTGCATCTCATCGTTCCGAAACGCAGCGTATGCGGAGCTCTGGGCGATCTAGCCCTAGTCTCGGAAGCTGAGAGGTGTAGGCATAGAAACCTATGCAACAGTTCCTAAGTAGTAGCTTCCCAAGGCGTACTTGAACGGCGGGATGCACAGCTCCCTGTTTCGATCCCGTAATTGTAAACAGTTTGGCGACCTCGTCAGTCGGCCATCTTCCTAGGGATTCGAAGCTAGCGCAGGAGGCATTGCTTAACCGTCCGCCCAGCACTCATCAAGACGTCTGTTCTCCTACAGCAGCGGAACCAGAGCCCTCGTATTCCCACTTGAGCCCGGGTCGTTCCCTAAGCTTATGCCTCTCCAACCCAGCCGGACGAAAGTCTCGCACGGTGCATTGATCGCCATCACACCATCCTCTGCCCATCATCGATAGTCGAAACATTCAAGGGCTTGGCCTTACAGTGGCCGCTGGTGCCCACCCACGACATGATGCATGGATGGATGAAGCCGCGGTCTAGCTACTGGAGGCCTGCTTGGCCAGCCCATGACGGCTCTCCATGGACCTTCAACGGCTCTATCTCCATCACGCCGTATCCACGCCGCAGCTTTCTTGTTCCTTCCGATTCTTGGACGAGGGGTTAGACGGCCGCCGCCTAAGGCCCCAAGCCCCTCAGATCGGAATTTCAACAAGAACAACACATGACGCCTCCTTTGGCCGTTCCGGAAGAAGAAAAGGCTTGGCCCAACAGAAGCGGCATCTGGGCTGATCAAGCTCCCAGACCGGGCAGAGGTAGGGCGGACTATGGGAGGTCACCATCACATCGCGACATCAATACCAATTGAGTATGCACATCTGGAGCCAACGACTCGCAGCCCCGCGTCTCCTCCAGCTGGGCAGCCGTGGGGCACACCCGTCTCCGTCTTGAAGTAAGTTGGAGATAAGCGTGAATCCCTGGAGAGGCAGGCAAGGGCAAGGGCAACCCGACGATGGTCCAGTACGGAGCGCTGAGACTGTAACATAGCAGGGGAGCACACCTTCAAACTACAAACACCTTGGTCCGTGCCTACAACGTAATCATCACATCCCCCCCGAGCCGACCGCCACCCAAGAAGGCTTTGCGTCTTCCGGTATTCCAATGACAGACGTACCGCCCGTCCCCGCGGCGCCGTATACACAATCACGGCAGCCTTCGCCAGCCCGACTGATATCGACGACTCCCCGGTCAATGGACCTGAATATTCTCCGCAAGCATCCCTCCCCTACTGGCAGTGTTTCCTCCAGCGCCAGTGAGCCCATTCTAGCTGATGCGGCACCCATTCACACCCCTTCAACCCGACTTGTAGCTGAGCTACCAGAGTACCTGCAGGGTGCAGGTGCCGGTGCCGAGTCCGCCAGTCGCCAGTCCGGGCCTGATGATCCGATGATGACTCTTCGGGACCGTGCTATAGCCTACAGGCTGCAAATGCGACACAGCAGGCCGAGGCCCCACAATTGTTCTTCTCGACGTTTGATGAGGGGGGACCCTACCATTAATCTAGGAAAGCATCGATTCCACGACTCCAATTCCTCTCCTAGCCAGTCCGGCCTATCCATGGTCGAGGTCTGGGAGAAAGTCCGGCGCCGGCTTGCCGTTCCCAAGGAGAAGACAGAGGGAAACAACCGGAAAAAGACTGGTGGGGGTATCGGCGGGGTTATTGGTCCCCAACGCTCCTAGGTCCGCTGGTTTAATGGAGGAGGATGGGGGCCAGAGTGAAGCCAGCTTTAACTGGGAAGGGTGGAGGTGTTTGAGTTGTCTCCGCTGCCGTCAAGTGCATGAGCGTGGCTGAAGGCCGGAGCGGTGTTACCGAAGTAGAGGGCAACGCCGGTGAGATAAGTTCGGATTCCGAGGTTCGCTCGTAGCGCATTTTGAGGAGGAACTCGATAGGGTGGGTACGCTGGAGATGTTGAGGGAGTTGGTGGAGGATGATGCGGGGACGGAAGGCTCGGGTGAGAGGAAGGCGCTTAAAGCTATGATTTTGAAAGGTCGCAAGGGATCTTGATGGACTTTTTTTTGCAGGGATTAAGGACCGGTCTAAGCAAGACGGAAATAACGCGCAAAGGCTCATGGATCGCAGTTCGTTGAGCTCAGGGGTAAATAGGGGTTTCGTAACGGAAGAGACACAAACCTTGGCAGCCCGATAGTGACAGCAACCATGCGATATGGACCGTGTAGACCTCATCGGAAGATCGTTATATCGAAAGGCTGCCCACAAGAGTCGTATGTCCCGGCATCTACGCCCATGATTGTGCAACAAAGGGCCATTCATCACACACTCGCCAATGAATATAGGCCGCCTTTTCGTACTAGACTTTCAAGAAAGAAATGGAAAGAAACCCGCTATCAGGCCCACTGCACATCAAGCGTCAAGAGGGGGTATCGGAAACGCAAACTTTATTATTTCATGCATCGGCCGATGTGTAAACTAATCCTGGGCCCAAAAAGACCAGGGACTCAAAATTAACCTGCCCTACCAACGGGTCAGCCGAGCTAGTAACAGAGCAGTAGGCCCTCTCCAACCTCGGCTAGTCTGGACCGCTCCTAGTGTCCTTTTCCTTCATCATGGCTGTCATCTCCCGCTTCACCTTTGCCATGTCGTCCTCTAGGGAATAAATGAGGTGGCAGACCCTCCTGAGCACACCCACTTTGTTCAGTGGAGTCGGCTGCGGGCCTTCAACAGACAAGCCAAGTTCCTTCTCTGCCTCGGTCACGACGTCGAGCAGCTGCCTGAACCCATCTATCAACCGACCGCGATAGTTCGCCTCGGTTCGAAGGTGGTGACTTTCAATTGGGCTCCTCAATTTAGATGCAGCACTGACAAGCTTCTTCTTCTTCTTCTTCTTCTTCTTCCTCTTTTTCTTCTTGCGTGTCGCGGTGACCCCCAGCGATATGCCGGACCTGGGCGCTTTGTTCACTTGCGGCGTCGTCCGATCGTTGGGGTGACTAGGATGGGGAGCCGGCATCCCCGTAGCGCAGGGGCTAACGAGGGTAGAAGCCGGGGGAGTGGGCGCGGGTGAAGGTAAGGGCGTGTTGTAGATAGAAGGAGATTTGAGGCCGGGCTGGGTTGCGCTTGTCATTGCCTCGTCCGCAGCGCCGCCACTGATGTTGTCTAGGATATCTGCCGAAGCCCGCTCAAAAACCCCGTTTATTTCTGTCGAACTCGTCGATGCTTCTTCCTCGACCCAATCGAAACCCCATGACTTGGCGGTCCGCGCCATGACTTGAAACAACCGTCGCTGTATCGGTTAGCCGCTGTGCATGGCGTCGAGAGCCAGGCGTAGTACAGCAGGCCTCGGACTTACAAAAGCTTCTTCCATCCTGACGACGACACCTTCGTCATTCCCCCAGTATACCTCATATCGCTCTTCCAGATCCCACATATCAGCCGTCGAGCGACTCCGAGTCCAGTATCCCACCTGGCCGAGCCGCTGAACATCACGAGACTCAAGTTCCGACAGACACACCCGGGCGAATCTTTCAGCCCCAACGAACGAGCTGGAGACTCCGAGTAACATGTCTACCAGGACGGGCTCGGCCCATGCCTGCCAGAAATCAGTCACCGAGGATGATTCCTGTCGTGGAGCGCCCGTCTCTCTGGCGGGTTGGGAGTGATAGTGCTGGCCGGGAGCGTATGGAAGCCGTGTGTCATCCATTTCCCTCATTCGACTGGGGAATGCAAAAGTTCTAAAAAGAAAGGCCAATAGGGGCGTTGGGGAACATCAAGCGCATCTGGGGGTGAGTCTTATGGCACGTTGAGCCATCTCAATTCTCATGTAGTTCCTGGAGGGGAGGAATCGTCCGGACATGCACCTAAGGAAGGGCTGGAACAAACTTTCCTATATTTAAGATTGGCGCCGCGACAAGTCGATTGGCAACATGTACAAGCAGAGATAAGTGAGTCCTGGTCAAGCCAGCAGAGCGCAAACAAACTTGGCACGCGAACAAGAAGGCGCCAGGATCCGGGATGATACCGATCTCGTTCGCGCAGACAAGGAACATTAAAGGCTCTATTTCCTTGCCCGGCCTGCGTTCCACACGGCTCGAGTGGGTATTAAGGACTAATGGTCACTTGGCTAGCAATGGAGAAGTGTGTCTCGGCGTAGCCAGCCGGGACACGGTGGTTGGACGTCGGGCTGCCCACGAGACAGAAGTTCTGCATACCGGCTCTTGCGTCAGGGTTAGCGCCATCTTCTATATATTTTACGCTTCTCTCTATGAACCACGCGCTACTTTCTCAGCTCTCCCCTCGCATTTTTCCTCTTTCATTTTCGCACTGTTGCTGGCTTCCTTCTGATAGCCGGCTGCGGGCTGGAGGCAGGAGAGGGTAGCACAGGGTCTGCGTGAGCCCCAATCAGTGCTGGGTTGGCTGGGTAGCTGGCAATCCCCCCCCTTCCTTACCAGTAGTGTGTACCCAGCACAGTACAGGACAAAAGTTACTCTTGTAGTACTTCTGTCGCCTAAGATTGACACAACCGTTGCTTGGTGTGCAGATCTGTCTCCAGGCCGTACTGCCGCATGGTTGGTTACAACAGCGAATCAGGGCATGGGAGGATCGAAAAGATCCGGGGACTGTGAACCTAGCGCCGAGAGCTCCCCATCACTGAGTTTGCACGGCCTCACCGACGCTCCTCCAGGGACGCGTGACAGTTTGCCCTACAACTTCAGCCTTTGCCTTCCGGGTTGCCCTCTCTTCCTCCATCACCCCATGTAAGTTAGTGTAAGGTAACCTCCAAATAAACTTCTCACGTCCGTTGTCCGTTATATCGGTATCGGATTTTTTTTTTTTTTTTTCGTAGTGATAGGAGATGTGGAGATGACAAGTTGCGAAGGTTCGGCAAGAATCTGTTGTCATGCGTCAGCCACACGAACAACGCCCCGAGATGATGACGCATATTACCAAGTGGGGCATCTCGCGATGGAAGCAGATAATTTTGCTGTTGAAGTGCTGTCAAAATATGCAGGTCTTCGGCAGGGAAGACTCCGCAGATCTGGTGACGGACGACCCATCATGGGATATGGGGTGAGGCTGCCCCATCTCCCTCCTGAACTCGCAGGCCACTGGTCTCCAAGTCCCAGGTGCTTCCTCATGCTGATCGCGGCCACTCGGAGGACTCACCTGAAGCCCCAGCAGCTACGGGCCAACAAGCAAGGGATGCTGGCAGATGGCTCTACCGCCAGGGTCAATAGCTGGCTGACCTGCCTCCCTCGGAACACTGGCGTTTCTGTGTGCGGTGAGCATGCCGAGGAAGCGTGTCGGAACTGTCGCCGTATGGCTGGAGCAGCTGCCCCACAGGATCGTTGGCATATGTGCACCACCGCGCCCTTTTCCCTTCTCCGGCTTCTCCTGGGACATGCCCTCCTTGCCCTGACCTGAGACTGCAAGCCAAAGGATCCCGTGTGAGCTGTCATAAGTTCCTCCCCGATGCACCCGTATTCTTATACCACTTCAATCCTCTCGGGGGGCCATCTCCTGTAGAACCGTAGTATAAGGAGAGGTTGGAAGCAAGCAGTTGAGATGGCAGTGTGCTTGAGGCTTTCTGTATGGGCCAGCCCTGTGAGATCGCCGTGCGATCGGGGGAGCAGAGGAATGCGGGGGTAAGACGACCATACCATACTCTTAGCTTCTTCCCATTCGAGCATAATCCCATACCTGGGTGCTCCCTGCTTCCCCGGATGTTAACCATGCCGAGATCGTTCTCGCTAGGCCCTATTTGTGGCTACTAGCGTCTCTCCACCCGACCTGGCGATCGATTGGGCTGGTCGAGTTGCAAGTGCAAGGGAGCTTGCGCTTTGTGTGCTACTGAATAAGCTCAACTTCTGCTCGAGATGCACTGACACGAGCACATGCACCTTCAGCAACAGCCTTCTCGGTTTTGCACCTCCGTCAAGGCTTGATAATATTTTTTATTTACTTAACCTATGTTTTTCTTAAAAATAACACCGACCGAGTGGTTACCGTACCCTATATTCACTAGAAGAATCCTTCGGAAGCTGGCTGGTAGTGGGGACGCCATTCACCTTCTTAATTCTCCCTGTCCCAGGTCCTACCGATATTGTCCTGGAGACGCGGGTGTACTCTCCTTGTCCTCGCCCGCAGCCTTGACGCACGCTTTCCACTTCAGGGCAAGTGATCGCCGGCGCAAGATTGGTAATCCAGCTCATCTGTCAGAAACGGTCTCATGAGCCCCAAAGCATTTTACTGACCACACAATGCGCTGCATTAATGGCCAGGTGCAGGCTCAGCTACGGCTCGTCACACACGAGGCGGGGTCGCCTATGTACTGTACCGTGGAGTAGACTACTGTACAATACTGTATATTCGCTACATACCAGGGTCCGCACCCAAGTCCCTAGGGCTACACCCGAGTTGGATAGCCACCGCCTGGTCAACAGGGCAGTGACCCGGGCCTCTGGCTCCCTGCTCGGAGTTTTGGCTCCGCACCAGGCAGAACGGGGACCAAAGAACTGCACTACTGCTGCACTCATACAGATCCAACGCTCGTCAAATCGACCCCTGTTTGGGCAACTTAGACTAGACAGTAGCGTGTTATGCAGCAATGCGGGGTGGTCACGTTCGGGGCTTGTCTACGGCTACGAATTGTATTCATCTGCGTTGAGAATTATGGAGACGCTACTGGTAATTGTAGGAAGGAGTCGGGCAATTACCGTCACTTCGCTCGCAATGAATGTACTGGTCGAGCCAGGACCTGCCTCGACGGAAAGCAAACTCATCAGACGGAGCCAGGTCAGAGGCTCTCTTATTTTGTTATGTCGATCTTCCCCTTCGGTGCTTCTCGCCATCCATAGCGTTGTGTTTTATCTCGCCCTTTCCACGCTCCTCTATCTCTTCCTATCGATTGCCAATGCAACCCGGGGAAAGAAGCAAAAGCATAACTCCAGACAACTACAGCTGAGGGCTTTTTACTCACACTCCTTCTCTCATCCTCATCATCTCTCGCCCCCCCGTTGCTCCCGGTCACACTCTTCGTACGTTTCGCTTGGCAATAATCTAATTTTGCGCCTCCGTCATCTCCACGATGTAGTACAATCCAGTCCTCATTCGGCTGCTCCCTCAGCAGGGCGGTAAAGGGCCTAGCGCAGCAGTCAACGCTAGACACTACGGTACATTACGTGACATCCCACAATCCAGCAGATTCCACAGGCCATCCTCCCGAGGGCGGCTGCGATTGGAGGATATGGATAGGGGAGTCGAGTAAAATCGAACAGCTTGTCTCTGGTGTAGACCTCCCAAAGCAGGCTTCTGATAAGTAGGTTTGACACTTCAGGGGTAGTAAACAAAATTGAGTAACTTGTCAAGGTTGCGTTGCAGTCCAGCAGGCAGTGCCAGCCATGCTGCACCGACCCCACATACAAACTCGGAGAGATACGTTCCCCAAGATATCGTGCTCAAATTATCGTGAAATTGGCCCAGCAGTCGAGCAGCTGGTATGCCGGAGCGCTGGGTCGAAGAACCAAAACAGATTATAGGGGTGTACACAGGGGTCTGATTGGCCAAGTGAGCAGGCCGGGCGGGGTATGACCGGCTGGTGGAAGAAACGAAAACTGCGAGAGCAAAACCCACATCTTTACTTTATTTACCATGCCTCGACCTAATTTGGAACAGAGCGCTGTGATTTCTGGTAACTCTCACCCAACTGATGGAGTGGATCACAGCCATTAACAGATCAATCGCTATGCAGCCCATAGGTAGCGTTGTGGCTGTGACAAAAGGAACTTGGTCTAGTTGAGCAGCTTCTCGAGATGCCCCAGCTACGGCCCGGTCCTATCCCCCGCCAGAGCAAGCTTCAAGTTCTGCTCCATGTTGCAATTTTATACTCTCTCTTTCATCCTGGATGGGCACTTGGTGACTTGTTCGACATCCGGGAAGCCACCATCGAGAGCTTGCACAATGCCCTCTTCGCACGCAGCACAACATGTCGAGATGTCGTGTCGTCGTTCATTGCGCGCATCGAACAGGTCAACCCAACCATCAATGCAGTAATCTCGCTGAACCCTGATGCCTTCTCCGTCGCAGACCATTTGGACAGCCGAATCGCGTCTGGCAATGTGACAGGCGCCCTCTTCTGCATTCCTGTCCTCCTGAAGGATAATTTTGATGCTATAGGGATGAGTACCACGAGCGGGTGCCAGGCCCTAGCCAGGAACAAACCACTGGCTGATGCTCCAGCTGTGAAGGCTCTCATGGATGCTGGAGCAGTCATCCTCGGCAAGACGAATTTACACGAGATGGCCCTGGAGGGACTGTCTGTCTCGTCACTCGGCGGTCAGACAGTCAACCCGTACGATCTGACGCGGACTCCAGGAGGGAGCAGCGGAGGATCGGGTGCCGCAGTCGCAGCGAACCTAGCCATGTTCGCTACTGGAACGGACACGGTCAACTCTCTCCGCAGCCCAGCCAGTGCGAATTCTCTGTTCAGCTTCCGTCCTACAAGAGGCTTACTATCCCGGGCCGGTGTCGTTCCCGTCAGTTTCACTCAGGATACCATCGGCGCAATGGCGCGCACCCCTAAAGATCTCGCCATCGCACTGACTGTCATGGCCAGCGCTGACTACGATCCCCGGGATAACGTCACAGCATTGGCTCCGCCTGAGGTTAAGCACAGAGACTACACTGAATCTTTCCACGGAGGCAACCTTCGAGGATTGCGCTTCGGCCTGTTAAATGGCTTCTTCAACCACTCAATTTCGGCCGAGACGAGCCCCGTCAACAACATCATGACCAGTATGGTTTCCGTGCTAACGGCCGCCGGAGCCGCCGTGGTAAACATCACCGAGCCTATCTATGACACCCTCGATATTGCAACTATAGACGTTCAAGCATTCGAATTCAGGGAGCAGCTGGATACCTATCTAACAGGGCCAAGGTCCGCCGAGGACCTTCATGCAACGGGTTTTGAACCACTCTACAGCAGTGGCAAGTTCCTAGTCATCCCTGCCCAGCACGGATTCATCCAGAGGGCGTCACATTCCTCTACCGGTGATGCGGCCTACCTCGAAACTCTGAGCCGCATGCGCCATCTAACACTGTCCCTCGAGGCCACGTTTTCGAGGAACAACCTCGATGCCATCATCTACCCGGAACAAAAGAACCTCGTCGTCAAGCTCGGCTCTCCATCGCAGAGCGGGCGAAACGGCATCTTGGCCGCCTTGACGGGGTACCCCGTTGTTTGTGTTCCCGCGGGCTTCTCGCCCCCCTGTGTCGACGCACCCGTGGGTGTCCCAGTTGGCATGGAGATTCTGGGCCAGCCGTGGAGCGAAGGACTGCTGTTAAACATTGCCAGTCAGATTAGCGAGCTTGTGCCTGTGAGGAAGATGCCGCCGTTTGCCAACAAGACTGTCGAGCCTAAGATCTACGAGACGGTGCCTGTCATCACGCCAAGTGCGGCAAATATTCCCGCCGAATACCCGCTCGGCGTCTTCAAGGAAGAGGATATGGCAATAGACGATCTGTGAATCTAGTTTAAATTTTCTGATTAGCTTAATTATCTGTCTCTGGTCTATGCAAACTTGAAATTCCACACCAATATCGGCAGCCAGAAGAACCCAACATCTGCCCTGGAGTTCCCGATGTTGATATTTATGATGAAGAATCCCGGCAGAGAAGACCGCCTAACATTTTCCTATCCCTCGAGTCTGTGTCGTAACTGGGACCCCTTTACGATCTCCTGAGAGCCGAGGTTACCGACGGTATCCTAGGCGAGACGCGCTGGTGCTGGCGCTGTGGGCAACACCTCAATGCGAGGGACCATTTTGACGTTATCGTCAAGTTCTCTAGGCTCCTCCTGCCGTGTGCTGCCGTCGCGGCAGCGTTTCCACAGGTTCTTGACAGAGCGGAGGAGCTTTTTCGACAGGATCTCGACGAGGTAGATGAGCGTGATGACCCTAAATGTCTTCCAAAGGGCCTTGAGCTTCGTCATGCCGCTTCTCCCGCCCGCTTCGTCTACAAAGTGCAAATAGTTAGCTGATGAACACAGATATTGCTAATTAGGGTGAGGGGAAAGGAGAGGGGATTTGGGAATCACTCACCAGTCGAACTGTAGCGTCGCAAGTATTGTCTGTATATCATAAACGTGGTGGCGAGGGCGATGACACCGGCGACTATGATGCCGATTATCGTCAAGACTTCGTGCAGTAGCTCGTCGGAGTCGCTGATACTGCCACCACCTCCGCCACGGAAACGACCTCCACTGCGGCCTCCTCCTTTCGGGCTGCGTAGCGCAATCGGGAGATGTCCATCGATAGGCGACATATTGCTGTCAAGAGCCGTGTAACTGAGAAAAGAATCGTAAAATGTCTCGGGCCAACGATGCCCGCTGTTGCAAGAGATGACTGGGACGAACCAGTCGACCAAGACTGGTGTATATTAATACCCAGCTGCTCTCATAGTGTCGTGGCTATGCCAAAGTGATATGAGACGGAGGGTCTTTGACCGAGAACAAGGGGATGAATGGCTGGTGATTGTGTTGGCAATAGCCTTTGTATGATCTTCACAAAGAATCGACGTCATGGCTTTGAGACTAGGGCATTTGAACCTAAAACAGCATCCCTTGTTTGTGCGCAACATACACGCTAAACCTCTCTATCGTCCTATGAGATGACTAGGGTATTTACGAGGAGCTACCAATCTCACACCAACATACAATGCCGAACACATCTACCATGATGCATCAAATTGACTTGATTGTCCCCAAACTAAAAGTTGCATATCTGGCATACGACAAAACAATGCTCCAGAGGTGATACAATCTCCCTTCTCCAAGCCAGCTAGGCTTGTCTACCTGAATGCAGTCGAAAGTGCACCCATCCTTTTTCATTTCCTTCAATCCTTCTCCTTCACGAGACAGACAATAACAACAGCAACAGTTTACAGCTTGGAAGCCGGCTTAGGATTCTCGGCCGACGTAATCTCGTTATACAACAACCTATCATCGTTAATCCAAGGTCCTCCTTTGTATCCATGAAGGGGTACTCACGTGGTCAAGAAATCCGCATAGTCCTCGCCTGTGACCTGGCTGGTGAAGTACTGCGCGGCAAGATGAAACTTGTTGCCCTTAGGTGCCTTGGATGCCAACTCCTGGGCTTGCTCCTTGAGCAGCTTGAGCGAGTAGCCCTTATCAACGCGCTTGCCCTCAGCCGTAGTCACGCCGTGGCGCACCCACTGCCACAGCTGGCTGCGCGAGACTTCAGCGGTGGCGGCGTCCTCCCTGTGACTCTGGTTAGTGACAAGTCGAGGTTGGTAGAAAGAGCAAAGTGGAAAAACATACATGAGGTAGTTGATGGGCACGCAGCCTACACCCCGAATCCAGGCCTCCATGTAGCAGAGGCCAATGTTGAGGTTCTTGCGGATGCCCTCCTCGGTGATCTTGCCAGGCACGTTCATGTTGAGCAGGTCGTTCTGGCCAATAACCACGTCCTCGCGGCGGACAAACAGTTGGTTTGGGGTGGGCATGTGCTTGTTGAACACCTCGGTGGCGATGGCCGCCAGCGCCGGATGGGCGACCCAGGTGCCGTCGTGACCGGCACGCACCTCGCGCAACTTGTCAGCGCGTACGCCTTCCATGGCCTTCTCATTGGCTGCCGGGTCGTCCTTAATGGGGATCTGCGCCGCCATGCCGCCCATGGCGTGAACGCCTCGCTTGTGGCAAGTCTGAATGAGCAGTTTGACATAGGCGTCCATGAAGGGGACTGTCATGGTCACGCAGCTGCGGTCGGGCAACACAAAGTTGGAGTTCTGGCGGAACTTCTTGATAACGCTGAAAATGTAGTCCCAGCGGCCGCAGTTGAGACCGGAACTGTGATCGCGCAGCTCGTAGATGATCTCGTCCATCTCGAACGCGGCGAGGATAGTCTCGATCAAAACGGTGCCGCGGATAGTACCGCGCGGCATACCGATGTAGTCCTGGGCCAGGTTGAAGACATCGTTCCACAGGCGGGCCTCGAGGTGTGACTCCATCTTGGGTAGGTAAAAGTAGGGACCGAAGCCACGCTTGACCGTCTCGAAAGCATTGTGGAAGAAGTACAGGCCAAAGTCGAAGAGGGAGGCGCTCACGGGCTCGCCGTCGATTGTGACGTGCTTCTCCTCGAGGTGCCAGCCACGCGGCCGCACGATGAGGGTGGGGAGCTTCCTGTCGGTGCGGAGCTTGTACTCCTTCTGACCGATCTTGAAGTCGACCTGGCGCCGGACAGCGTCGTAGAGGTTCACTTGGCCGTTGACCATGTTATCCCATGTGGGGGCGCTCGAATCTGGCAAATCTGTTAGCTAAATCTAGTCCGGTCGGACGTGTTTTAAATTACTATGATAGCTACCTACCTTCGAAATCAGCCATGTACGTCCATACGTCAGCGTTGAGCGCGTTGACCACCATCTTGCGGTCAGTCGGGCCCGTGATCTCGACGCGGCGGTCGACTAGGCCCGGGGCAGGTGGAGCGCCCTTCCATGTCGGGTTCTCGCGGATGTGCTTGGTCTCAGGTAGAAAGTCGGGAATGGCGCCCTTATCGAGCTCAGCCTGGCGGATCTTCCGCCGCTCGAGGAGGGCCTTTCGGGTAGAGCTGAAGGAGCGCTGCAGCTGCGCGACAAATGCCAAAGCCTGGGGAGTAAGGATCTTGCGCTGCGACTCCTGGATAGGGCCTAGGACGTTGACGCCCTGGAGGATGGTCTCGTTACTGGCCATGGTGTGTTTTGTTATTCGGTGCGAGGTCCAGGTGAAATAATAGCAGGACGACCGGACCCTTGACTTCCTTCTACTCTTGTGGAATCTGCAATTGAGGGTGAGCTTCAATGAACCTGGGCCAGAATAGAGAAACGCGGTTTAAGTAATGGTATTGAAAGTTAGGATAGATCTCGAGAAGAGCGGTGGTTAGCTTCAATTGGTGAACGGGATGTTTGGGATTCGGATTCGGAAAGGGAGGGAAGGATAGACGACACGGGAGAACTTCGAAGACGATGGTGGGAAATGACCAAACACTCGAAACGGAGCGATCCTGACTCACCAGCTATGATGGATCTCAATGGCCCTCTCTTTTGCTTGCCCCGGGTTTTGGTAAAGGTGCAGAAGGGCCGCATGCGGCGAAGATGAAGTGATGCCGGGCAAGATATGACGAAAAAGATCAGGGCCTGGGCTGGCCCCTTCGGCAACATGGCTCACCGATTGTATAACATGTGGTTGGCGGATGGCCCTTGCGATCCCTGCGATCTCTTCCGTTTCGGTCGTCGGGGCGAGGGGAACGAGCGCCATTGGACGCGATAACCATCGACAAGTGGGGAGGGCGTTGTTCTTTCCAGACGTCACATGTGACATACCACGGACTAGGAAGCATGCAACGGACGAGAGGCAGTGAGGTCATCGGGGGCGGGACCCCGCCGCCCAGGCATTCCAGACCCAATTGCGGTTTATACCAGAATGCACGTTCTAACAACAGAACGCTCGCATCTTAAATTGACGGCGAGACTGTGGTATATCTTTACCATTTTTTTTTGGCCTACCCTACCGGAAACTGTGCACAAAGCTGCTTAATGCATTTCTTGCAGTAACACCAGCATCGCCGCTATCGTTCACAACATGCCGTAATAGTCCCACTGGCTTTGTATTGTGACTCCAGAACATCTGGACCTCCCCGCTGGTCAGGCCAAGAACTGGAGCTTGGGCCCCCATCGGCAAAGCTCCGGTTTGCCGCTGCAAAAGCCGAGGTCATGCCAGCTAAAGCAGCCGAGTGTGCCCCATGCCGACCTTTTGTTTACCGATACTTCCCGACGCATCCCGACGATCTTTGGACATGAATGGAGAACCACGGCCCAATGTCGCAAGGGACGGGGGGATTGCCGGCTGCATATATTACGTGTGGCTCTCCTTCTTGCTCGCTCCTGGCCTGACATCCGTTGATGCGGTGCATCCGGACCGGTTCTTGTGGGGCCTATGTCAATGGGCATGCAGAAACTGTACGGAAGATGGGCATATCAATAAAATCTTGTTATACACGGCCGTGGCAAGCTGATGCAGTTGGAGCACCGTAGTCATTTCACCTACTCGTCATCCCCCAAGTCTGACCCTGTGAAAGGCAAAGACGACTATACGGGTCATCCACGGATCGTCATACCGCCGCTTGGCCTAGTTCTAGACACAACGGCTGAGTCTAGCCCTGGTACGGCTTGGGCCCGACCATGAGCTCAGGCCTCACCAGCGCGTCGAACTCCTCCTCCGTCAGCGCGTTGAGCTCCATGGCGCTCTCCTTCAGAGTCAGGCCCTTCTTGTGCGCATTCTTGGCAACCTTACTAGCCATGTCATAGCCAATCTTGGGGTTCAGACAGGTAACTAGCATGAGCCTGGCAGGATTGGGGTCAGTCATATCAACAAAACACATCGTAAAACGGTTTGAGGCCTGGCTCGCAGGGCGTCCACTTACGACTCCTTCATGATGCTCGCAATCTTGGCCTCGTTCGCCTGTAGGCCCACAACAAGGTTCCTCTCGAAGCTGCGCATGCCGTCTGCCAGCAGCCGAATGCTGTGGAGCAGGTTGCAGATCACGAGTGGCTTGTAGACGTTGAGCTCAAATTGTCCATTCATGCCACCAATCGTGCATGCGACGTGGTTGCCCATGACCTGGGCGCACACCATCGTGAGGGCCTCGCACTGCGTCGGGTTCACCTTGCCGGGCATGATGGAGCTGCCGGGTTCGTTCTCGGGCAGCACCAGCTCGCCGAGGCCGCACCGTGGCCCGCTGCCAAGGTACCTGATATCCTGAGCAATCTTGGTGAGCGACGTGGCGAGTGTGTTGAGGCTGCCGTGCGCCTGCACGATGGCATCATGGGCGGCCAGTGCCTCGAACTTGTTGGGCGCCGTCTTGAATTCGGTGCCCGTCATCTTGCTAACCTCCTCCGCGATGCCCTCGGCGAAGCCCTCAAACGTGTTGATGCCCGTTCCAACGGCGGTACCGCCCTGGGCCAGCAGGCGCAGATCGGGCAGAGCGCTCTCCACCCGCTTGATGCCAAAGTCGAGCTGCGCGACGTAGCCGCTGAACTCTTGAGCGAGCGTGAGCGGTGTCGCGTCCTGGAGATGGGTGCGGCCGATCTTGATGATCTTCTTGGCCTCAAACTCGTCCACTTTTGCCTGAAGGGCCGCGCGCAGGCTGTGAAGCGCCGGGAGCAGTTCGCCCTCGATCTCGAGGACGGCGGCGATGTGCATGACTGTCGGGAATGTGTCGTTGGACGAAGCCGAGCGGTTGACGTGGTCATTGGGGTGCACCGGCTTCTTGCTGCCCATGGTGCCGCCAAGGATCTCAATCGCCCGGTTGCTGATGACCTCGTTGGCGTTCATGTTGGACTGCGTGCCGGAGCCCGTCTGCCAGACGACGAGGGGGAAGTGGTCCAGCAACTTAAGATCCGCAACCTCCTTCGCCGCCTGCTGGATGGCCTTGCCGATAGTGGGGTCTAGACAACCATACAGATTATACCGTTAGCTTCGGCAACAGACAAACAGACAATTGCGCCATTGACATGTCTCCTCAAACTGGGTGCGCATTACCTAGGCCATAGCGCATGTTCACCGTCGCCGCCGCGCCCTTCAGAATGCCAAACGCCTTGATGATGGGGGGCGGCATCCGGTCTTGCGGCTGGTTGATACGGAAGTTTGAGAGTGAGCGCTCTGTCTGCGCTCCCCAGTATTTGTCGGCCGGGACCTGGATCTCGCCGAACGCATCGCTCTCGGTTCTGGTGTTTGCCGCCATCCTTGTTGCGCTGTCGTGGAAATGTCTCTGGTGCCGAATCGCTGGTGTTGTAGGTTGGTTTGCATATGACGCAATGGGAGCGTTAAATACACCACCTGCGGCTTTCAGACATGTGCTCAGAGGGCCGCGGGCTGTCCTCGGCATACCCAGGCTGCCACGGACTGCGGGCCCGGCAATTCGAACCGATCGAAGCATGCTGAAAGTCGCCCGACAAAATATAAATCAAAATAAAAATATGTTATTACTTAATGCTGGCACCAAAATTTGGAGAAATGCGCCGGTGCGATGCAAGTCAAAATATGGTACCAACGACCGGCCCAGGCAACTCGACGGAGTGAAGGAAGTTGACAGCAATGCGCATGGAGAAAAAAACAAAACAACCTCAATCTCGATTTTTTTTTGGGTCACCGGTGTCCAATATCGGTGGTACCTGGATTTCCCCCCAACAAACTCCAGCTGGACCACCCTTGACCCTTCGCTCGCTACCCCGGTTTCCGAAAGATCCCGAATTCATACACCTTTTTGTTTATCGATAAGCCACGCCTGGAACATCGGGGAGCAGCTTCGGATGGCCATACCCCTGACCCTGCAAAATCGGCTGTAAATACCGGCAGTATGGTACCATAGCAACATCGACGGGAAATGTCAAAAACATTCAGAAAAAAAAAAAAAACGCCTTTGCAACGTAATGCTACTTTGGCTATGAATCGATATCTGTACAAGTGGAACCCGCGCGAGCACCGAACCCGTGTCTATTTCGACAATTGCCCAATCGATTTGCGCCCCTGAAAGGGATCAACCCCTGAACTCCTGAGCCGTGTTTGACCGGAAGGCAATTCTGCAAGATTCAGCCACTTGTATCGCCGTACTCATCTAGCTTGAGTTCTCAAGACTCCATCTGACTAGGCAATGCCAGTAGAGAAATTGGGGTTTGGCAACCAATGAGAAAAAGATAATCCAGACTTCTCTGAATCCAAGTCTAGGCCAAACACATTGCTGATACATTTCCCGAGGCTGCTGCTCGAAGTCTTCCTGGGTGTGGCTGGGAGCTTGAAGCAATTAGGCCACGCGAGACGCGGCGTGCAATGCTGCCATTCAAGAATTGAGCGTCTTGATCATCATATTGATCTTCCGCTTATCTGTGATAACCAGGGCGCAGCCCAGAAAGACTGCGTTGATCGCATCCACGGCCTTATGGAAGCTGCTGGCCGCGCCTTTCTCCTGTGTGAAGCGGGCAATGCTGAGCTGGTTCCGCTTGCCGTGTTCAATGACTGTCATCAATTCGATAGCAAATGAGACCTCCTTCAGATTGAGATCTGTCAAGACGAAAGGTGAGCTCAGCCAACTATGCAAAGGTACACTGGAAGACTTACGGTTTTTCGCAGCCAGACGGGCAAAAATTATGTTACGTTCCTTGTCCACCTCGACGTCTTCGATGCCGTATTTGCGCCATTCACGGAGCAAGATTGCAACTTCCTGTCGAGCCCGCCGTTTCGGTATGTTGAAACAAAGATAACGCACGGCGGGTTTGACGCGGAACAGACGAGCCAGCCAGTTCTGTTGTACCTCAATCTTCCGGACTCCACCATCGCTATCAGACCAAACGCTCTGCCCTACGCCCGTTATGATGCTAAGGTCTCTTGTGTTTGCCTTCTTGCTCGTTGTATTCTCATTCCATTGAATGCGAGTGTCATCAGGTTCGGTGCCTCCTGCCCAGCGAGTGCAAGTTAAATGGGGCTGACCCGTTCCCATGGGATTCTCCTCTTGCTTACCTGCAAGTGACATCTTTGGTTCACCTTTGGCGTTCTTCCAAAATGAGAAGCCAAAGGCCCTCTTTTTAGATGAACGTGAGGCAGGAGGAGCATCAGTCAATTGCGAAATGGTTTGGTTCGGGCGGCTTGCTTCCGAATCGGCAATAGTCTCCTTAGACTGGACACTGGTGTCTGTCACAGTCACAAAGTTCGAGCTGCTACTATCTTCCTTGGATGCGCGCTTGAACCAAGAAGAAACCCTCTTCTTCGGTGGGATGTTGACATTGTGGCCGCCGACGTCTACCGGTTGGTTCTTCTGGTGTGATCCGTGAGATGTGTCCTGCCGAAGATCCACAGCAGAAGATGTCAGGGTTGGCTTCATAGTAGCAGTATTCCGAGACACTTTGCGAACATTAAGAGGCTCAGGCGCTTCCACGGGGCCTAGCGCCCCTGCCGCTGTCGGCGAGTTAACCACACGGATTGTATTTTCAGCCCTCGAAAGATAATCCAACTCCGTGTTCCTAACACGAGTAGCGGAACCCGGAGGAGAGGCCAGGTACTGCTTGCCGAGATTGCACCTCTTAAATCCCTCTATTCCATTTTCATAAATCGATGGCAAAGGTCTTGCGGTTCTGATGGGGTGGTTATACACTGGTTCAGAAACAGTACGGCGCTCAGGCAGTGCATCGACATCAGAATGAAGAATGGACGGTGTTTTAGTCTGCAAACCAGTATCGATGTTCGGCCCAGTATTACGGATTGAAAAGGGTGGCACAGTTTCGTGGGATGGTACAGGTGGCAGTGGTCTGTTATCCCATGGCCGAACTCCCAGGCAACTCCCGTCCGGGGAATCCGGGTCCTCCGAGAGCCGTATCGCCGAAAGGGACCCCAGGGAGATAAGGAATGAACTGCCTTCGCGGGACTCAGTGGCTGCTTCGCTAGGTTCCGGCGAGCGGAGTGAGCTACGGAAAGCTTCATCGCAGTCCTGGGCAATGCTGTGGCCGAGCTCTTCTAGCTCCTCGCCCCAGATGAAACTGCTTTCTGCGTGTTCACACACCTCCGCCATTGACTGAGTGGTCAAGGCCCCCTGTGTCATTGGCTCCTGGGGCGGGCTTGATGGCGAGAATGAGTCCCTGTCGTAGGTCGTACTATCGCCCGCAATGCTGGCTAGGCCCGTAATGGAATCTGGACGGTCACGGTGGTGACGGCGCCCTTTGTTTCGGACATTAGAGAAGTCAACACCACGTTTGGATTTGCTGGCTGCACGGACACGCGGTGTGCTGTGCTGGCTGTGGATGGAACTCATAGAGCTCAGTGGCGACCGCAGATGGCCTGCTATACTGGTGCGCTGCGAGTTTATCCGCTGCCGCTGCCGAAACGAGCCGGTGGCCGACCTATACGAGCGATACGAATGCGATATGGAAGTAGGAGACGGTCCAACCCCGGGCTCGGGATTATTGCGGTGAACAGTGACCTTGGCATGACTTGCTTGGGAGGGGCAAGGTTGCAAGACACAGGATGCGTTGTACGGATCGTAGCTTCGGATCGTGCCTGCATCATCCATGTCAGGGACATTAGAGATAACTGTGAATCGAGACACTGTCCGGGCATGGCCGTTACGTCCCAGCTGCGTGAACTGGCAGGTCGAAACGCGCTTGCCCCAATTCGGTGGCTTGAGGTGATGGAAGTCACTCTTCGAAATAGGGACATTGTTGTTGTAGTTTTCCAACTGGAATTCCCGGTGATTGTAGAGCAGCCAGTAGAATAGCTTCTGATCATTGATCCTGGAGACCCGTTAGCAATCGCCTTAGCATGTCCTAGGAGACAAGTGACTTACTTCTCTTGCCCGAGCTTCTCTTTGAGATCGAGTTCCGAGTAGGTATGCCAAAGAGCCTTGAGCTGCCTGAGAATTTGTGTATCGACTTCATCTTCAGGGATTGGCGCAATCTCCCGCTGGCGCGGGGAGCTATTCGGCTGTTCCTCCCATTGGTAGTATTGCTCGAGGTAGTCGTACTTTCTGATAAGAGCATGCCTCCACATCTGCTTCATTGTGATACGGTGTGCAGGTTGATCGACCAGAATTCTCCGGATGAGATCCTTAGCCTCTCTGGTGAGACGTGGAGGCATCTTATATTCAGCGCGCTTTGCCTTGGTCAACATGACGCCCATGTCGTCATCATCGAAAGGGAGCCTTCCTGCTAACATTGCAAATAGGATTACGCCCATGCTCCAGATATCCACGGCAGATCCCTTGTAGAATTGATAGCGGAGTAACTCGGGAGCTGCATAGTGAGGACTTCCACAAGCCGTCCGTAGTTGATGGTTTGGGCCTTGGTGCAATGCCGCCATGCCAAAGTCTGCAACCTTGATCTGGCCGTTCGATTTCAACAGGATATTCTCCGGTTTGAGGTCACGATGACAGATGTTGAACGAATGGCAGTACTCCAATGCACTCATAATCTGGCGGAAGTAGAAGATAGCCTCGTCTTCATTGAGCGGGCCGTTCCAGTTGATAAACTCGAATAGGTCTCCCTTCTCAACGTACTCCGTGACCAAATAACTAAGGCCGGCGTCAGTCAAACTTGGGTCAGTCGAGAATGCAATGCAGCCTACATTTCCGAGCGATTCTCCCAGATATCCAAGAGTTTGATGATGTTTGGGTGGTTAATGAGCTTGAGAATGGCCACTTCGCGCTCAATGGCCAGCGGCATCCGGCGGAGGCCCCCGTCGGCACTAGCGGTTGCCTTTCTGTAATCAATGCGGTCAAGGTTTGCAAGACTACCGGCCTGAGTGATGTGGGCTGTGCTTTTGGCCACGATCTTGATGGCCACCAACTGATGAGAGACGCGATGGCGGGCAAGACGGACGCGTGCCGACGAACCCTTCCCTAGCGTCTTTCCCAGCTGCCATGGTCCAATATGGGTCTTGAGCTGCCGGGTACTGGATGTATTCGGGGGAACATCGGAGAACTGAGAAACACGCCGGGGATCGTTTATGTCGCAGAGATCTTGGGCAATGGCGGAAAGGCACCGGTTGACTGGCCCAGACCCTGACATAACTGCCGGTGCTGGTGTGCTGTGTGCGCGTTGTTCAATCGAAGGGGGATTGACAGCGACAGCTAGGGTGGAGCAGCCATGAGTGACATTTTTTGACTTCAGCAGGTCGTAATTCTCGCCGTCGTCACCCCGGTGTAGATGGCTTATATTGGCAACGGTAGCACGGTTGACTCGCTTTGTTGCATCACTTAACGGTTGGCGAGGGCCAGAAGCCCGGGAATTCCTGGCCGGATCCATGACGACCATGCCACTAAGTAAAGGTTCAATGCAGCGTAATTGACTTTAAAGAACAATTGGTTGTGAATCTAGGGAAACTGACGTCGGATGGAGCCGAGGAGCATGTATTGAGACAGGAAGTAGTGATCAAGAAGCGGAAGTGCGGGAGAAAGATAGGAACGATGGTCCACGGGTGTGGAGGAAAACCCGTAGGCTGGGGCGAAGGGAGAAGAGTAAGCGAAAGGAAAAAAGGTTTTGGGAGCAAGAAAGAGATGGCAGGAGTAGCCATCAAAACACTAGAACACGCCAACTGGGAGGGGCCATGGGGGTGGCGGGAAAATGAGCGGAATCGCGAGCAATGCTTTCCTCAAGTGCCAGTGAGCGCGGGTCTCCTGCGAGGCACGGGAAGGGCTTTGGGGATTGTCTCGGCGCCGCGCGGAGCAATTGCGGAATATCGAAAATCAGGAGAATTTCTGATGATTTGAGATCTCCGTGTCGAAACAAGTAACAGATTAGCCCCTTGGTCACAAATCATTCTGCCCTCCATTGATCAATCATCCGGCAGTCCCAACTGTCTCTATCGCAAACACCAGAACCAGTACTAGAGCCCGCTTTCATCAATAATAGCAGGTAGTTTTAATGACGGGGAGCATGGCAATTGAGAAACAGAATACCTAGCAAGCACGACTTATCCGACTCGAACATCGGCCCGGATACCTACCTGGGGTTGGTGCATATTAGGAGCGTATGGGTACCGAGTTACGTGACGCGACCGAGCTAATAATTAGGCATTGTACGCGTCTGCATGTCTGGCACGGAGTGATGTAGATCGGTTGACTGGCATGAGAATTCATACCATCACGGCGGGCTGTGACTTTGAGGTTCTCATTCCAACGGAACTTGCCGAGGGTGAGTTGGATGACGGGACCTGGCAAGCTGATATAGTCAAGGCGGTCACTGAAGAAAAACAACAACCTCACGAGACTATGCCTTCTCTTCTATGAGTCTGGGCTAGAAACAGGATGTACTCGGATATTCTCACGGGCGCTGGGCACTGCAAGAAAAAGGATGATGTTGGGGCGAGGGTGGTCGGGTAGATCCCACCTCGGCAGTGGGGAGCCCCACCTACCCGACGGAGCGGTTCAGCACCAAAACCAGGTTACGATAGCGATAGTTAGCACCCGACTCGCAGGCTGGACAACGGTGGATAACATGATGTCCATTAGGAGACCCAAAACGCACAGCAGTTGCGTAGAATATCCATACGTATTCAAGCCAAAATTTGCATACTCGATTTTGGGGTTTAAACGTTCGTGTCACCCTACAGGTGCATGCTCTGTTATTCGATCGGCGTCGGCAAAGAGTCCTGCGCTAACAAATCGATTTAGATACGTTACACCCTGGAACTCCAAAAACGCGTCGCGTTTTGTGCACAAAGCACTTCTAGCCTCAACCTCCTCCGCCGTTCTCCCCACTGCAATTTGGTTTGTTTGAGCGCCCAACGATTATTGCAGAAAAGATGACCGAAAGCTGAAAAGGATCCGAAAAGTCTACGTCATCAAATAAGTCTAAACTCTTTGAATTACAGGCGCCGAGATGCCTTATTCCGCCGTCGACGACGGGTTGCTCCATGACAACGGCGGGCCGCGAGCTGTTCCTGCCCAGACAGCGCCGAATACGCTCTCCGGTGTTGACCCTTTTGGTTTTCTCCGATTAAGGGGCGGTGATAGTCCACATGGTTTTGGCTACGATGAGGGTGAAGACTCATCTAATGATGATTCAGCGCGGCCCTTTCCGCAGCGAGCAGCCGGGTCTCGCACCGGAAACAGTGCCTCTCACTCCGAGTTTCAGCCTGGCGCAATCATTCGCGTCAGGTTGCGGAACTTTGTGACGTATGAAGAGGCCGAGTTTTTCCTCGGTCCGAACCTGAACATGGTCATCGGCCCCAACGGCACGGGCAAAAGCTCTCTCGTTTGTGCCATCTGCCTCGGTCTGGGATACTCCTCAAACGTCCTGGGCCGGGCGAACGCTTTCGGCGAGTTTGTTAAACACGGAAAGAACAAGGCCGAAATCGAGGTGGAGCTGCAAAAGAAGCCAGAACATGCCGAGAACTATCTTGTCGGCCTCTGTATCCGGCGGGAAGATAACAGCAGGAAATTCACTCTCAATGGCCAGTTGGTGTCCCACAAAGCGATTCAGGAGCTCATGCGGTCTTTGAGGATCCAGATCGATAACCTGTGTCAGTTTTTGCCTCAAGACAAAGTCGCTGAATTTGCTGGTCTCACCCCGGTTGAGCTGCTGGAGAAAACACTGCATGCGGCCGCACCAGAGGAGATGATAAATTGGCAGATCCAGCTAAAGGAGTACTTCAAAATTCAGAAGGATTCCGAGCACAGCACCGAGAAAACCCGCGAGGAAATTCGCAAGATGGAGGCCCGCCAGCAGGTTTTACAGGCAGACGTCGAGAAGCTCCGGGAAAGAAAAGCAATCCAGGAGGAAATCGAAAAGCTGACCAAGCTGCGATCAGTGGTGAGATACTACGAGGCGCGAAACAAGTGGAAGGAGGCAAAGGCGCGAAAAGCTGAAGGCGAGCGTTCCCTTAGGCGGCTCGAGGAGAGTGTTGCTCCCGCGCTTCAAGCAGTCAACAAGAAGCAAGAATATCTATCCAAGATTAAACTCGTCCTTGCCGATAGACAGCAGCGACTCCAGGCCGCCGAAGCTACTGCTGATTCGGCGATTGGCCAAGTCGAAGTTGCTGAGGCCAAGTGTCAAGAATTGTTAACCAAGAAAGAGGCAGAGAGGGCCAACTTCGCAACCAAAAAACAAGAACTCGGCCGTCTCCGAAAAAAGATCACCGACCTCGAGGCTGGTTATCGGCAGGCTCCAAAAGAGTTCGATGCCGCGGACTGGAACAGAAAGATCGTAAGTGTGCCCATGGCTTCCTAATTCGCTTTGTGCAGTACTCACACTAACCACCCGAATAAAGCGAGACCAAGAACATCAGCATCGTGAGAAGGAAGCGGAAACTGCGGAGGTTGCCGAGGAGATGCAACAACTACGGATCAAAGCGGGCGAGAACCGTGACCATCTCGGAAAGCTCCAGGCCAATTTACAGGAACTAGATTCGCAACGAGGCCAACTTCTGAACCGGCTAAAAAGATTCAGCCCGGACGCTGCCAGAGGTTGGGAATGGTTAGCGGACAACCAAGCCGAGTTTCAGCAGGAAGTTTTTGGCCCCCCTATGCTTTCGTGCTCTGTCAACGACGTCCGCTACACCGACCTCGTTCAATCTATGCTGCAGGCGGACGACTTTCTGTGTTTCACGGCGCAAAACAGGGATGACCACAAGAAACTTAGCAACCAATTCTACGGAAAGATGGGGCTCTCCGTCACGATCCGCTCCTGCTTCACTCCGTACAGCTCATTCAGGCCGCCCCTGCCAAAGGAAGAGTTGACGAAGCTAGGGTTCGATGGCTATGTCAAAGACTACCTAGAAGGGCCGGAACCAGTACTCGCCATGCTCTGCTCTGAAAAGAGGCTGCACACGTCTGCGGTGGCTCTGAAAGACATATCTGACGAGCAGTTTGACCGGATCCAGCAGATGGACCATCCTACCCAGTTTGCTGCCGGCAAGCAGCTCTATCGCATCACGCGCAGAAGAGAGTATGGGCCTTCGGCTGTTTCCACACGGGTGACACAGTTCGTCAGGGGCCGATTCTGGACGGACCAGCCAGTGGATGTGGCCGAGAAGGAAGAGTTGTTACGCAAGGTCGAAGAACTCAAAAGGCAGCGTGCGGAGATGCGAGAGCAATTTGAAGCCAAGCAGGCTCGGAAGAATGATATAGATCAGGAAAAGGAGCAGATCGCCCAGAAAATAGTATGTTCACTCCCGTTCCTGCATGGGAAAGGGCTTCGCTAAGTGAGGACTGCAGCTGGAGTTGCGGAAGGCAAAGAGTGAGCTGCAGCACGAGTTCACAAAGTGGCAATCCATGCCGGACAAGATAGGTATGAAGGCTCCCAGGAAGATGACGGGTTCACAGTCAACTGATATGGGTTTCAGAGTCGGAAAAGAGGGCTCTACGGCAGACAGAAGAGACACTTGCCGCCTTCAAGGGGCAGATGAACGAGCTCGAGAGCCTCATTGATCAGGCGGTACTGGACAAGGCCAGAGCGATCCTTCATCATCATAAGCAGATCGCTGTCATTCGGCAGGCACGTCAGGCTCTGCTCGAGGTGCAGGTTCTTCTGATGGAGGCCGAATCCGAAGTGGCGATCCTCAAAGATAGAAACTCTGAGATCACACGGCAGCTAGAGGAGGAGAAGAAGTCTCTGCAGAAGATCATGGACGAGCTCAATGAGTTCCGAAACGTGGCAGCCGAGGCGCGAGAGGAAGCCCTTAGTGTCCTGACGGAGGAAAACAAGGATGAAATGCGTGCAAACGCCGAAGGGAAGACGGTCGAGCAGGTTGACCAACGCATTCTTGTGGAGAAAGCGAAACTCGAGGTCATCCACGCTAGCAACCCGACCGCTCTCGAGGAGTACGAGCGATACGCGGCCAAGATGGAGAGGGAGCGGGCCAACCAAGCGAACCAAGAGGGCAAGCTAGCCGAACTTAACGACAAGATACACAGGATCATGAGTCAATGGGAGCCCAGGCTAGACAGGCTCGTGCGCCAGATCAACGACGCCTTCAGCTACAATTTTGAGCAGATCAGCTGCGCCGGTGAGGTCGGGGTCCACAAGGACGAGGACTTTGACAAGTGGTCCATTGAGGTCCGGGTCAAGTTCCGGTAAGCTTTACACCGGATTGTGCTACATCCTGATATCGACCAGCAGGATACTGACCACATCTGACTCAGAGAGAACGAGACGCTGCAGAGGCTCGACCAACACCGGCAGTCGGGCGGTGAGCGGGCCGTGTCGACCATCTTTTACCTAATGGCGCTACAGTCGATGGCACAAGCGCCGTTCCGTGTCGTTGACGAGATCAACCAGGGCATGGACCCCCGCAACGAGCGAATGGTGCATGAGCGCATGGTAGAGGTCGCCTGCCGCGAGCACACGAGCCAGTACTTCCTCATTACGCCCAAGCTGCTGTCAGGCCTTCGGTACGACGAGCGGATGCGAGTGCACACAATTGTCAGTGGCGAGCACGTCGACGAGCGAGGGACGGAGAAGATGAACTTTGCAAATTTCGTGACGATCCAGCGGAGGCTGACGGGGCGCTGATGGGAGAAGAGGGCGGCATGAGTGATTCTGATACCCAGCGGCATCAGCTGCCTTCTAATTTTCCCGACACGGGCTAAAATAAAACAATTGCTCCTGGTTTTCCGTCCCAACCTGAAGGATTTCACAAGTACCGTGGGTTTTGACGACGCCAAGAAGGGTCTGCGGGAGCCACACAAGTCAGTGACGTCATACCCACCAATCCACCACCCCTTTCCAGAACTCGCTTTCGGGCCTCGAGCCGTGACGGGCAGTGACAGGCTGCATGATCTCGCTGCCGTTGCCTGTTTGCATTCGGTAGCTCGGGGAGTATATGTGAGATCGTAGCACAACATCTGGACATTTCGCTTCGCTGTCATCGTAGCCTATGGAAATGGAAACAAGCCGGAAACAGGAATCCTGGCATCCACCAGGCTATGCAAGATGCAGACGTGCGCCTTTCCCTTCGGGACGTGATATGGGTTGATTCCATGAATGAATGCTGTTTCTTTCAGCTACAAGATCCAGATCTCATTTGATTGGGTGATCGACGACAGCCTCCCGAAAAGAGAACCAAAATAGGAACCGGACGGGAGTGGGTGGTGACGTCAGGGTTTACTTGCACCGCGCCTTGACTTTCTATCTGTTGGATGATGATGATGCGAGATAAGACATCAAGCCAGCCGGGAATCAGTGTACATATATATCCGCCCATATCCTGTAGGAACTGAATTCCCTTCAGATAACATCCATCAAACTACAAGAGTGAACATCCATTTTCCACTCCTACACATCGCACGATCTAAGTCTACACAACCAATAAATACACCACCAAGTAAAACATCAACCAGAAAAACCAAAGCCTAATCCAAAAATGGGCGCCGTCGTCTCCTGCGTAAGTTACCCGCACCAACCCTCATCACCGCCTATAACTTCCCGTACTCACAGTACCCTTATTAGATCCAATCGTGCTTGCGCACAATCGGCCGCACCATCATGGCCGTCATCAACGGTATCGGCGGCATCATCATGGCCATCGTCAACGGCATCGTCCGCTTCCTCGATATCATTGTCGGCTTCCTGACCTGCAACACCTGTGGCGGCCGCCGCCGCCGCCACCACACCACGGGGACAACCGGTCGGCGACGCGGCTTCGGAAGGCGGAGGCATATGGGGACGACTAGTACTATCTAGTTCACGCTATTGAGAAGAATGGACGGGGTAGGAGGATGCATAATGGTGGTCGGGGGTTGAGACGGTTCCCTTCTCGTTTTTGCGCACTGTTCTGCAAGATGGATGACAAAGTTGAAGACACGAGATACCCGATACCCAAACTATGATTCTGAAGTTGCGGCAGGAGTGCGGCCGGAAGGAGAAGAGATATATTTGGTCACGATTATTTTTCCTCTTAGCGTTTCGTCTCGATCAAAGAACACCCCATTATAAAGAGTCTCCGGATCGAATGTCAGATGATCGTGGCAGATAGTGCATCACTCATCCTCCAGCAGATCTTTCGCAAAGAAGCCGTAAATCTTGCCTGCTGCCTCCCTCCCCACTAGCGGCTCTAGCTCTTCCACCGTCATGTTGGCTACCTCCTTGATGTTCTCCGTCTCGAGCGCAATGTTGACAATATTCTTTTGCGTCACGCCGGGCACCGCGGCCAACATTTCCTGCGGCTCGGCATTAAACGCCTGTTCCTCAGCGGGCGCATCTGTATCCAGCCCGGCCCTCACCGCGGCAATGGGATCCGGCTCCTGCTCCTGTGTCTTGAGCCTCTCAAAGATCTCGGCCGTCTCATAAGGCGACGACGACCAAATAATCCTCAGCTTCGGAAAGGCCAGCGTGAGCAGCACAATCTTGCTCTGCAGATCATTAGCCCCGGCGTTGGCCGCGCTCACGCTGGACAGGCTCCCCGAGAGGTCAGCAAAGGGCTCCAGCGTGAAGCTTTTGTTCTGGTCGAACTCGATCAGCAGCATCGGGTTCCGGTAGTGCTGGAACATGGCCTCGCACTGGCTGTACAGCCGGCCGTCCTTGAACGAGCTGATGAGGTCGCCAACGCTCTTACGCTCAACACAGATGGTCGGGCTGAGGATGTAGTCGCCCACCGTCAGCATGCAGGGGACAATGACCATGGACCGGCCGTGCAGGAGGGACGGGAGCGAGGAGCGGAACTCGCGCACATCGACCACGACCCGCGGCGGCTGCGCCGTAGCCGCGAGCCGGCCACCACCAGCGATGCGCGTGTTGATGGTACGCAGGAAGGCCTCTTGCGGATCGTCTACGCCGTGGGCGTCCGTCGTCATGACGACCGACATGCTGGCCCGCTCCTTGATGAGCTTGGTGAAGGCGTCCTTCTCGCGGCGGACCGTGGAGAGGTAACGCTGTTCCTCGACCGACCCCCCGTAATAGAGGAAGTAGACTCTGACATTCCTGTCGTTGTGGGACGAGCGGTAGACTTCTACCCGCCGAATAAAGGCCGCATCGGGCTCGTACATGACTATGTACTTCGGCTTGATTTCCTCGAGGATATGCTCGTCCTGGTCACCGTCGTACGCGTGGATTACCACCAGGTCTTGCATCTCGTACATTTGGTAGTAGTCGTCCATATCCTCCAACGGGTCCGCAATAATGTCTTCCTTCTGCTTTGCTTCTTCCTCGGTGATTTGGACCTCAGCCATGAGCTCGGCCACCTCACCGGGCTTCTCAAAATACTGTGCTATGCTTCCATTATCGAGACGACCCGGTCCTGCGCCGACGGTCCCACCTCCACGGACCCGCCGCCTCTTGTTTGGAGGGGCCCGGGATTTCGAATGGGCGTGGCCGAGACGTGGGTCAACTGCGCCGCTGAGGGCCTTTTGGTTCTCCGAGAATAGGGCTGCACTGACTTGGGCAAATTCCCGCTTCCACTTGAGATAGTTGCGCAACTTTCTCCTCATCATGAAGGCAGCCGAGGGCTTGTCTTCCTCTGGGTCGTGGAACTCCTCAACCCGCTTCTCGACCCGTGGCTTGACGTGCATCGTCTGGAGGTAGTCACGGAGCTGCCGGCATGTATTCGTATCTGAGCACATGATGAGGATCGTACCGTTAGAGTCGTCGCGGACCGCAGGCTCGAAGTAGAGGTCTCGGTCGATCTCTTCCAACACCTCGGCCAGGACGGCCCACTTTGGCTGTTCCTCCAAGACGGGCCGCAGGGCGTCGATGTTCGTATCTGGGCCTGCTTTCCGGTTGCTCGAGTAGACGCGCCTCTTTGCCGTATCAAAAATGGTCTGCGCGGCGTCTAGAAATAACCAGGGGGACTGCGTCTGCCTGGTCGACCCAGGAGGCGGCGAGTGGGCAGCATGGATGGTATCTAGCTGCTGCAGGAACGACACGGCATCGAGGGCCAGAATAGACTGAAGCATCCCTCTGAGAACGGTCAAGTCGTTCACGATCTGCTTTGTCTTCCAGCTGACTCGGTGCCAGTTTGGATCCAACTGGCGGCGGACAATGACATCGAAATTTTTGAGTAGGGCGCTGTCAAGGTTCCAGTCGTCCATTTCAAGCCCCATGTTGCTCTTTTTCAGTTCCTGGATGCTGACCTCGACGCATTCCATGATGGCGTTCTGGATATCGCGCATGGCCTCGGTCATGGGAACTTCCAACTCGATCACTTCGGCCTTCTTCTTCCCTTCCAACGCCTGGGCGACATGCACATGAAAACGCGGCCACAGCGAGGCCTTCCGGAGGAACATGTTTCTCATCATGGTGGCTAGCGGCGAGAAGCCCGTCGTGAAGGGATCGGGGTTGTCCGAGAAAGCTTTGAGGAAGCCGGCCTTGTTCTTCTGGCGGTATATCCTGAGAATGAAGGCTTCCAAGGACGTCGCAACGACGCGGTCAGCGTGGAGAACAATCATTCCTGTGATGGTTTCCGGGTTCAGAAGGCCGGTCAGCATATCGACGACCAGAATGCGGGAGGTGATACTGAAGATGCCGCCGGCGGCGTACATCTTCTCGCGGGTCGCCACGTTGGTGAAATCAGTGTTAACGACGATCAACCCTCGGGCCCGGGGCGACATGCTGATGGCAGCATGCTCGGCGAGGGCCTCCCCGATCCAAGCGTTTTCCCTGTCCTCTGCGCTGACAATAACAATCAAGTTGTTGCCAGCAGCATCGTACGAATGGAGCAAGTTGGTGATGAGGCGGATGAGGCCGAGGCCCCGCGCCAGTATGACGAGCTCATCTTCTTTACGGAGTTCCTCGAAGAGTTTCTGCTGGTAGAGCTGGAAGATGGGTTTAGTACAGAGGCTAGACACGCAGACCGGCGGGCTTGGCTAACATACTAGAGGCAGCGAAAGTTTCACGGGCTGCACTGACTGCGAGGTGCCAGCGGCTGACATGCGGGGCGCGTTGTTAAAGGTGTGATCTCAAATGAAAGTCATAATCGACGCGTGGCATCCTCGTCACCGAGCTGTTTGTATTGTACGTACGTACTGTGGAATTTGTAATACTGGTACGTTACGTGGATGAGAGGAGAACCGGTTCCGTCCTTGTGGTAAATGCCAAGCGGGCTGCAACAGACACTCCAGAGACCCCAGCACCGACAGCAGCGACGTCATTGCCTTGCGCTGCTCAGATGTGCATTACAAGTCCAGCAAGTCCCCCAACATAAAAGGATGTCCAACAGCTCTAATATTCATTGTTCTCTCCTCTTGCATACTGAGCGCCTCACACCGTTACACTAAGGAATCTACGATACATTTAAAAGCAAGCTTTCACTCGAAGCCCCCCTTGTTACTTCATTAGACATCATGGACTCTTCCAAGGCAACCCAGCAGCAAAAGGACACCAGCCAGCCGGTAAGTTGCATTCCGGTCGAGGACTACAATTCTGCAGCCTACGTTGCTAACACTGCGCTCTTCTCAAAGACCGAGGGCGGCGGCCTGCACAAGGTGGCTGACAATGTCAGGGCTGCCTTCCAGGCTCACTCCGCGAACCCCGGCCCAGTCATTCCCGACAACTTCAGGGCCCAGGAAGAAGGAACAAAGGAGGAGCGCAAGGCGAAGGCACAGGAGATGAACAAATAGGTGGCCAAGGATAGAACCTCTCGAATCATGAGTTATAGGCCCATTCCATGGGCCTGTCGGAGACGGCTAGCTTCCTTGGAAACAAGTGTAATATTGTAATCAAGAGTGCATTGTTCTGGGCGCATATAAGCTGTAACTTTGCCGCCGGCGCGTAACGCCGTATCTGTATTCTGTACTGCAGCGTAGTAATCATCCCCACTTGGTTTTGCGCAGGCGGGCACGCATTTCTTGTGGCTGTGCACCACCACCCTGGTCGATTGAGCTCGCTGAAGAGCCCCCCGAATCCGCACCGTTGGTGATGCAAGCGCCTGACTTTAACTCCTTCCAGACTCGACTTCCGTATTTCCCGTCGCGAAGTTTTGTCAGGTTCGCACCTCGTCGACTCCGAGCCCAGCCCATTGTCCCTCGTTCTTTGGCGTTCGCAACTGGGTTCTACCAGCAAAGACCGAGTTGACGGCTAAGCACAGCGGCGTCGAGTCGTAGCCTCAATTAGCGCCTCGATCTCACGGATACCACTCCCCAACTGCCCACCGAGTGACGATCGGCCGACCCGGCCAGGCTCTACGTTGCTGTCCAGCGCGACGGCCGCGCCACGTTGTTTACCCCGACCTCCGCGATCTATGCGTACACATCCCCCTACCATTTGATAGACCCGACAACAAGCAGCGACGCACCTTAGGGCCAGGACCCCTCTCCTAGTTCGCGATGCCGTCGATCCTAAGTGACGACGACCGGGAAACTGTCAAGCGCTTTGTGCCCAAGCAAACCAACAAGATCCATGCCGTCGCCGTTGCTAGGCTCTATATCGCTTACCCCAACAGATCAAAATGGACATACACAGGCTTACAGGGTGCTGTCGTGCTGGCGAACGATCTCGTCGGCAACACGTACTGGGTAAAGATGGTGGATATTTCGGTACGTCACCTAGGGCTTGATACGTCGAAAAAGGCACGTTAACACGAAACAGCCCGGGAACCGAGGAGTGATATGGGATCAGGAGATCTACGAAAATTGGAGGTACAGCCAGGACCGCGTCTTCTTCCACACCTTTGAGTTGGAAGAGTGCCTAGCGGGCTTGTCCTTCGTCGACGAGAAGGAGGCGAAGCAGTTTCTGAAAAAGATGAACGACCGAGAAAAGAACGCAAGCAAAGCCACGCTGAAAACACCCTTCGGAGGCGCGGCGCCGGGTGCCACCCACCACAAGCATCATCACGGGATACTCGGGGGCATTTTCGGAGGTCATCGGCATTCGTCAGCGCCCACACCGCCAGAAACACCACGCGCGCCCGCCCCTACAAGAGACCACCGGTCCGGCAGCGTTAATGGTCATCGAGGCCAAGTGGCGCCGTCGGAATTTGCAGAGTTGGATGCCTTTGACCCTCAATGGAGGGAACATTTCGGAGAGGACTTGAAGTCAAAGGGCTTGACGGATGACTTCATTCGCGATAACCAAGACTTCATTATCGTCTTCCTCAAGGAGCAAGCGGCGCAGAACAAGCAGGCCGTGTCATCACCTCCCCCGCCCCCACTGCCTCCGGTTAATGGATCAGGCGCAGGGCTGAGAGCGCCTCCCCCGCCGCCACCTGCAGCTCTACGGTCAGTTTCCGAGACGGTAGCAGCACCCCCACCACCCCCGGCTCCGAGGAGAGGGCCAGCTCCTCCGCCACCTCCGGCGCCCAGAAGGTCGGCAAAGTCAGATGTACCGGACCACCACGAAGCGACGCCGCCACGAGACTCTCCTCCGCCTCCTGCTCGGCCTCGGTTCGCTGTTCCTCCACCTATCGTGGATGCTGGCAAGTACGCACGCGCAGACCCTCCTCGCGCTGTCCCATCCCCACCTGCTCCCGGGCCTCCGCCTCCGCCCCGGCCACCAAAGACGCCAGTCGAAGACGCGGAACCTGCGCAGAAATACGGTGTTCCGCCGCCCTTTACCGGTCAGAGAAATGTGCCTCCTCCGCCGCCGAGTCGCTGCCATGCTCCGCCTCCGCCTCCGTCTCGGCAGCCAGTCCAAGCACAAACACCGGCTGTGCCGCCTCCGCTTCCCCCCAAGGGCCCGACCTCAAGCGCACCACCACTTCCGCCTGCAAGCTCTCGGCCGCCTCCCACGCTACCGGTTAGAAGCCCTGCCGCAGCCCCGCCTCTCCCTCCCCCCTTACCGTCCTCAAATGCACCTCCTGCTCCCCCTTTACCTTCTTCCAGTGCACCGCCAGCTCCACCACCCGCCCCTCCGCTGCCTTCAGCCAGTGCCCCTCCCCCGCCGCCGTCTCTTCCACCATCTCTTCCACCATCTGCCAGCGGCGCACCACCACCGCCTCCGCCCCCGCCGCCACCACCCGGACCTGGCATGGGCGGTGCCCCTCCTCCTCCGCCCCCTCCTCCCCCGCCGCCGGGGCCTGGAGCCGGTATCCCGCCACCCCCCCCTCCTCCACCGAACCGCGACTCAGGCTACTCCTCGAGCGCACCAGCTCCCGCCGCGGCCTTGCCCTCAGCCGATGCGAGCCGCTCGGCGGTGCTAGACAGCATTCGGGGGGCTGGTGGCATCGCCTCGCTCAAGAAAGTCGACCGCAGCCAGATCCGCGACCGCAGCGGGGCCAATGTTGGCGGTGCTGGTGGTGGTAGTGATACCGGTCCACATGGGAGCGGCCTACCACCCGCGGGTATCGCGCCCGGCGGTGGTGGCGGCGGTATGGCGGACGCGCTAGCGGCGGCGTTACAGAAGAGGAAGGAGAAAGTTAGTCGAAGTGGTGAGTATTTGTCTTTTCATTTCCTGGAGGTAACGATAACTGAGCTAACGGCCTTTGCAGATGATGAGGATGATGACGACGATTGGTGATCGTGTAATTGGGGCTAGGGAAGCACCCAGTCGATGTGGCCTCTGACGCCTTGGTAATGGAGGAGAGCAATTTCTAAAAGTCCTTGAGCGGAGACGCAGGTGTAGGACGCAGATGAGGAATCCCGATAGTGGTAGAAGGTTTGGGAGAGGGCCGAGAAAGGAAAGAGTGACAGGTCAGCAGGCACAGGGGGAAGGATGATGGACGAAGAGTTTGCTCGGGAACAGAGATGAGACAGCCGAGCACGGTTACAGGAGTTTGAGGGTTTATGGGAGTAGGGTTCTTGGGAACAGTGGCCTAACCCTGGATATCGCATATCGATCATCCTACGCAAGGCCGTATCATTCTGTTGTAGATCGCTTACAATGCGGAGGCAAAAGGTTGTCGTGGCCGCAACTGGATCAGGCCTACACCGCAGAGCGCGATGATTTCAGGTTCTTAAGAGAGTAAAGGGGGCCAAAAGACAGTAGATTGAAACTGATGAAGGCTTTAGGGAAGTCATGTCTGTGAAATCTGTCTACCAAAATGTGCAGTCTTCACGTCTCGGAAATGCAAGACCAAGAAAAAGAGTGCATTAGCTACACCGAAGAACAACAAAACACCACTCCTTCAAGCCAGGAGATCAACACGGTGATGACGTCTCTCCCATCACGACCGGCGTCTCTCCGATTTCCATCCCTGCTCCCCATTGCTTCACTACCCCAGCACGAGTTACCCACCAACTGTCGGGGAACCTAGAGCTACGCCAGCGGGAATAACCAAAAGGTTTGAGAGAGAAGACAGTTTTGTGCTTTCCATGCCCCAACATCCTTAACCTTGGCGCAGAGTTAAAAGATAGAGAGGAAGAAAGGGTGGGTCCCTGCCCTGAGAAGCGAACTTTGGAAAAAGCCAATAGGCCTTTTAAATGTCGTCAATAGCAATCTCCTTGCTACCGCCAGCATTGCCGCCAGTGTCGCTGTCGCTATCGCGATCCTCATCGAACTCAAAGCCGCAGTCGCCGTCCTCACCGGGGCCGAAGGTGTCGGTCTCGTTAATCTTGGCTGTGTCGGGGAGCTCGCCATAGGCTTTCCTGGAGTGAAAGTTAGTATTGTGATGGGGTGTCATGGGGGTAACTAAGGGTTCGTGGGGAGCATACAAAGAACGGGCCTCATCGGCAGAGTACTTGAGAATCACATCGCCCTTCTCGTCTTGGTACTCGCGCAACGAGACGAGGATGATGTCGCCGTTGTTGATCCAGATCTTTTTCCGAAGCTTGCCGCGGATGAGGCCAAGACGTTTGACGCCGTCGAAGCACTGTGAGTCATTGGTTAGAATTTTTCGAGTCGGTCGTGGGGAAAAATTGGACGGAGCCAGGGCGTACCATGGCTTCGAGTCTACCATTCCCCAGCATCTTGAGGACTTGTGCGTATTCCTGGCCATCCTCTTTGAACGTGAGTTCGCGCTTCTCGTTGCTGTTTTCACAATAGTCAGTAATCGCGATACTACAGATGTGAAGACGAAGGGGTAGCGACGCACTCGTTCTCGTTCTTTCCCCTGCGGCGGTTCTTGCCGCCCTTTCCCTTGTTCTTGGGCATTCTGACAAAGCGCGCTCAGGCGGTTCTCGTCTGAACGAGTCCTTTTTTTCTTCTTCTTTCTTCTGGAAAAATTCGGTGACGAGGGCCTGCCTACGCGATCCCCGTTGGTTGATCGTCTTGCCGGAGCGATGCCGATTGTAAGGTGAGAAAGGAAGGCAGCTGAAGAGGGGCAGGCGTGCAGGGGTTTATAATGACTCTTCCGTGGGGGGTTGTTGGGTTTCGTTTTCGACTCTGGGGCGGGGCCGCGAGTGGCGGGTTTAGTGGGTCTCGAGGGCCTGTGGCCATTGTTTCCGGGGTCTCTTGGCCCGAGCTTCACCTGCAAATAGCGATCCATGTCTTCAGCCTCGACAGGGAACACCGGCGGTTCCAAAGCCAGGCAATATGATACCAACAAACAACACAATAACCTCACGTAGTAGCGTCTAATCCTGCGGTCGCCAATCATGATACAGGCCTTGCGGGCGTGTCGAAGCCCAGCAAGAAGACAAGCCCACACCTCTTCTCCGAGCTATCCCGTGAGACGACAGCCGACTAACAAAAATTCAAAATCATCAGCCGGGCAATCCGGCTCGAATGCCACATCGCTTACCACCAGGCGCAATATGGCACCCAGAATCAGCACACAAAAACTACAGCAGGAAGCTGGCCGCACTTCTTCTCTAGGCTACACCAAGAGACCACCGCCAACCCACAGCAAGTCAAATGATTCAGCTAGACGATCCAACGCGAATGCGGCGCCGCGTATCTTCTCGAAGTCCATGTTTCTCGCGCCCAGCATCATCACACAGAACACGACACAGGAATTCGTTCCAAGCGAAACCGTCAAAGCGTTCGCGGACAAGCACAGCATCGTGTTCCCGAATAAGCTGCAGTTGGTGAAGGGGCAGAGGTTTGACCGATTTCCCGTACGGTTCTCGGCTTGCTCCAGCCACGTCTTCTCTCCGTATCACCTGAAGTATCTCACTGTATTCGAACATGCTCTCCGCGACAAGATTCTGTACCTTTACCACCAAAAATCATCTACGCCGCTTTGGCTGTATGTGCAGGGACTAGTGCAGGATGGCAGCCCCGCGGTGATGCGGACCACGAGCGAAAGAATGGCTAGGAAAGCGTTCCATAGTGCCCTAGCCGCCGCCGGCTACCAGAAGAGCGGTAGGAGCATAGACCCGAAGGGCCGGTACCTTCACGGGACCATTCGACTGCTCATAACGTCTCCTAAGGGACTCTTTAAGGTCAATTATGAGGATCTGGTGGATTATTTTACGGAGCTCATTGTGGGCCACACCGTCCGGCGTCTCACATGCAGTCCCAGGCATTTTGGTACAACGCCCTCCGTCCCTATCACTGTCCATTGAGTAGGAAATTCAGAGTGGTGGTCATTCAGGACTCAATCCGAGACAGTGAGAGCCACACAACTAGCTCCCGGCCGCACCATCAAGAGAATCCTTCCTCATTCATATTTCTTACCGCTGAAAACGGAGTTGAGAGAACAGACATTTAGCGGGTGAACCACGACGGTTAACCAGGGCAAGATATGCCCAGGTGTCTTGAGACCACTTGGTCTCCATCCTGGCGGCCCATTCTAACTGGGATGTCTCTTACGAGCAACCTTGCTTTCACCAAAATGTGGTCCGGCGACGGGGATGACGCATGAGTGGAGCAACTTCCCTCGAAGGTGTCAGCGGCATGCTTCGGACTTAAAGTCTCAGCGCTCTGGTTTGTCAGAAAGAGCCTATGCTCACCATCTGGGCGCTATGTGAACTCTGACCAAGCACATGGACCGGGCGGAGTGGGATTCGGCCCAGCCCAGTCGAGAAGGCGGTGGCAGAACGGACAAGCGGATGGTGACCACAACCCGTGCTTGCCGTAACATGGACCAGGTGAAAGCGATCGGATCCCATGGGTATCTTGTACAATATCTTGATAATCATAATATGTACTGAGCGCCGCAAGACCCTATCCGTGATAAGGACTTGATCCAATATTTGCATAGAGAAGGCAGAAACAAGGACACTGCGCTGGGTTCCCTCTCATGCGTGCCCCCTCTCCTCGACGGTGCGAATATACTTGGAATGCAGGTCTTGCACCGCCGGGATGATGAGGCTCTCAATTTCCACCTCAGGGTCGCCTTCGGGCAGACTCTTCGGGTCGAGGGGTTCGTCCTCTTTTGGGGAGTTGGCCTCACCGGAGTCCTTGCGGAATGGCACTCGGATCCAGTGGTCTGGGTTTCCGGGTGAGACAAAAACCTGGTCTTGTTAGTCTCGTGCAGGATGGATAAATAACAAGACAAGGTAAGCAACATACAACTTCCCACTTGCGGGTAGATCTGAGGTTGCATATCAGCATGTGTTTACACTTGCTTGGCTAGAAGCGACTTACAATAGGTTGCCGATTACTAGGTGGTGTTGATACCGATCGAGCGAGTACCTGGCCTTGTGCACGAGGATGGTCGGGTCCGTTTCCAACTTGAACGACACAATCATGCCCTGCGGGGACCAACCCTCGACCAAGTTCTTCAAGAACTTGGGCACGGGGTCCAAGTCAATGACCAGTCGCTTGCTCCGGGGGACAGACGGGGACGAGTCAAAGTTGTCAAAGGTCTCTTCTTCCTCGGCTGCTGGGCGGTCACGGGCATTCCCAGCCCTCTTGACAGCATCGGCAGCGTTCGTGCTCTGGATCTTGTGTTCTGACATGCGGTCCGGCTAAGCTCTGAGTCAGAACGAGGACAAAATACAAACAGACTGATTGGACTTTACTGGGACGAAGAAATCGCTAACTGCGGCAGCCAGATACAACAATCCACGGGGGCCAAGAGGCCGCATCAGCCGGGCAACACTGCGCAGCTCGTGTAGGTAGTCAGAGATGCTGACAAAGGGTAGGACGAGTAACATGTTGCGATCACGAGCATCACGGTACTTGCGCAGCACGTGCAGCATCTTAGCGGTATCCTCATCGCGAGCCACGACGCTGCCGTTGGGACCTTCTCGGAGGAAGTCTAGGAAGCAGTCGGTGGCGTGGCTGTAGTGGCGTGAAAACGGAAGAAGGGAGAATTGGCGGTGTCTGGGAGGGTGAGTGAGTATTCTATTCTAGACTGCAGTCAGGGGAAGGGAGATGTGGCCTACAGGAAAAGAACCGCGTAGCCAGCCTCTAGGAAGTACTCGGCACTCGTCTGTTGAATGAGCCCAGTCAGTCATGTCATGCAACAGATACTCCCATAATAAACATCGTAAGGAGAGCTCGCCTTCCCCTGGGCCACGGGTCTTGGCGGACAGAAAAGCACTCACAGCGCCGCGAGTACCGGCCGAGAAGTTGTCGATGAAGCGCACGGTTTGTTTTTCTACAAGCCCAAGCGTGAGCCACTGCGTAACAGTAACGACACGGGAATTTTAGAACCTACCGAGCGGCACCGTTGTGCCCCCTGACGTAACCAACACCAGTCGCCGGCCGGCAGCCGAGTGGTAGCCGATGAACTCGCGCGCTAGAGCCACATGCTTGTCCAAGTCCTTGGGCGGCGGGTTAGCATTGAAGTAGTGGTCTTCAGCCAAGGCGGCAAGGTTGCCGGGGGGGATCTCAGGGGTATTGCTGGAAAGCATGGTAACGAGGTGCTGTCTGGCGAGGATATGGCCTTGACAGGTGATGGCCGAGAACCCGAGGGCGGGGTTCGGCCCATGGTTTCGTTTCCATCCCACCTTCTAACTCCCCCACAACGGGTACGGGTGCCTGCGTCACTGATGGTGGGGTTCTGAACCGCCTGGCTGCCCTTGCTCAAGGAGTGGGGACTGACTGGGTGGGAGCTGGTTGCCAAGACACTGTGCCAGGGGGGGCCGCAAGGCTGCAAGGGCAGCAAACGGCCTCAAATGACCGGATCATGTCAAACACCAAGTAACTTTCCAGAATTGGCGACAACTGTCAGAGCTTCCACAACAGCCCGTCCGAGGGTTCCCCGGCATCAACAAAACGCGGGCAGATATACAGAAGGAATACACAGAACCTTGACAAGGATACCTCTGTCAAGCAAGCGACAATGCTCGTCTCGCTCACTGTCGGCAAGGTCGACGCTGGCGTCACCGTGCTGCTCACGCCCGACAAGCGTCTGGTATGTCCACGCCCAATCTTGGCTGTTCCACGAGATGCATTGCTAATTCCAACGTCAACAGATCGAATTCCCCTCAATCCTCCTCCCGCCCGATATCGTATCGGGGTCGATTGTTGACATCAATGTGGCGCGCAACAAGAGTTCCGAGGCCGCAGCTGAGCGCGCATTCCGCGAACTGCAAGACCAGATCCTCTCGTCCTTTGGCGCCGCCGAGCCCTCACCTCCCGTCCTCCGGTGCCGGAACGCGACCCAGACGAGCGTCGTTCTTGAGTGGGATCCCATCCAGCTCGCCACGGCCGACCTGATCAGCCTGGCGCTCTACCGCAACGGCCAGAAAGCCGGCAACATCCCCAAGCCCCTCTCGATGCACACCACCAAGATCAGCGGTCTCGCTGTCGACACCGAGTACACATTCCACCTCGTCCTGCGCACCACCGCGGGGACCTACACGAGCCAGCGCGTCGCGGTGCGCACGCACAAGATGACAGACCTGAGCGGCATCACCATCACCATGGGCATTCTGCCGCCCGCCGTGCGCGAGGGCTTGACGGCGGCTGTGGAGCGCATCGGCGCCAAGATTGTCGACGGCGTGCGCATCGACACGACGCACTTTGTGACGGTGGAGGGTCGCGGCCTGCAGTGGGAGAAGGCGAATGAGCTCAACATCCCCGTCGTGCGGCCCGAGTGGGTCGATGCCTGCGAGCGCAACGGCCGCATCCTCGGCGTGACAAAGTTCTATCTGGATGCCGTCAGGGTCGGCCCGGGGTTTGACGAAAGGCCCGGCACGGCAGCCACCATCGCCACTACCGCTTCGGTGCCGGCGCCCACACCCGCGCCGTCGCGCCCAAGCAAGGATTCACCGCCGTCGGATGGCGCGGGCGGGAGTTCACAACCATCGGAACCGGCTCAAGACTCCGCCGGACAGAAGGAGGAAGGGGGGGTAGAGTCTGAGTCGAGCGATGGCGAAGAAGACAACCGGGAGCAAAAAGTAAAATCACCGGTTGAGCAGAAGGTTTTGGCGAATGAACGGGATCAGAACCAGTTGACGACACGACTGAAACCAACAGTTGAAGACGCCGACGAAGCCCAAGAGGAAGAGGAGGCTGGTGAGGACGAGAGGGGTGGGAAGTCGCCTGGCGACGGGGCGTCGTTCCAGGACGTGGCTCTTTGATGCTAGGTAATGAGGTTTCAAAGCGACGTGTAGGAAGGAGTATAAACCATAAACAACGCTACGTACATTACACCGGGGGTTGATGTTACGACATGGCCGCTGTACCATTTAATATCTATCATGATATCAGCGGCGAAGGCATAGTTGATACGCTGTGTGCAGTGGACGGACTCAGCCTTCTAATACCCATCTACAAATCTAGCCAGATAATGTACATGTACGGAGGCCCTGGTGCTGCCCGTTTTACAGCTCCTTCTTCTCATCCTTCAGGGCGGCCGAAGGAGATTTCTGCTTAAGGGACGCAGGTGGTGTCTTCAGCCCGAACAGGACCAGCGTGCTCACACCAGCAATCCCGAGAGCCCCCAGGCCATAGGCAACTTCCCGGCCAGCCCACCAATACACGCTCGTAAATAGCACGGGGCCCAGGCCCCGACCAAGCTGACCCCAGCTCCTCAGCATGCCCAGCTTCCCACCCCTCTCTCCCTCGTTCGCCTCGAAGCTGCTAAGCGCATTCAACCCTGTCACAACGGTGGCCGACGTTGTCGCCAGACACGTAGCGGCTAGGTACAGGCCCGACACGGTGGAGATGCGGGCGAGGAGCGCGAAGGCAACAAGGCATGCTAGCACCCCGATCCGGACTGAGAGCAAAGGCGGCAGACGGCGGGTCACGCCGCCCTGCAGGATCGAGGCGACCAGACCCACATACCCGAGGAGCCGACCGTTCTTGGCCGACGTGTACTCGAACAGGTCGTACGTCATGAACGGCAATGAGAACTCCATGCCCGAAAAGAAGAGCAGGAATGTCATGTGGACGAGGTTCAGGAGGAAATGCGAGTTTGTTCGTTGGACGGGTTGCGGTGGCGGCGTGGCCTTCGTCTCCGGGTCCTTCTCCCCGGCAGCTGCCGCGCCGTCGGTCTTGGCTAGCGACGGGAGCGTCTCCGGCAGGCTGAAGTAGAGGTACACCGTCTCAGTGACGATCAGAAACAGCGATACTCCAGCGGCTGTGGCGAAGGGGTTGGCGGCTACGGTGGCGATCGAACTGAGCCAGGCGCCCAGCGCTGGCCCGAAAGTGAAGGAAATGGAGAAGCATGCGCCGATGAGGGCCATGGTCGATCCTCGACTGTCAGTATCCGAGATGTCGGTCGCGATGGCGGTGGCTAACTGCACGTTGCCCTCAGAGAGCCCACCGACGATGCGCGAGGCTAGGAAGGTCCGGAAATCTACCGCCACTACCCACAGTAGCACCGAGAGGATGTTTCCGGCCATACTGGCGAGCAGCGCTGCACGCCGGCCATATTTGTCCGAGAGGCGCCCAATGATTGGGGAAGCAACGGCCTGGAGAAGACTGCAAGAAGTTAACTTATAACTACACAGCCAACAACAGGACGGGTGGGTTGGTGCAAGACGTACGAAAACAGACTCCCTAGCGCACCGCCAAGCAGGACGATGTCATATCGCGAATCGATGGGCCGCGCAAAGGCGGCCTTGTATGCATTGAGGTAGCCGAGCACGCTTGAGAGCAATGTCCTAGACGGCAGCGCAGCAGAATCGACGGGTGCCTCGGCGTTGCGGTAGAACTCGAGCAGTTTCGGGAATAGGGGGAGGATGAAGGTGAAGGAGACCTGGAGCAAGCCTGTCAGGCGATTCACAACTGAAGCGTGCCCGAGCGCTCAGAAGGTACCTACCAGATCCAGAAGCAGAGAGAAAAAGATGACCCGCAGCACCCTTTTGCGGGTGGCAGCCTCAACGGATGGCGCCATCTGCCAGACTTGTCCCGATTCTGATGGGTTGAGAGCCGCGGCTGCCGATCAATCGTGGCCAAATATTAGAAGGCGTCCTCCAGGTTATCTATCGCGGCCAGCACAATACGACCGTTGGGGACATGTACAGGGGGGGATATGAAGGACAGACAAAGAACAAAAAAAGTTTGTGCAATCGTCGAAATCTAACACGGTTGCAGCATCGCCTTGCCCAGAGCGTGGTGCATCTCCTAACCCGGCACGGAGGTCTCGGCGATCAACGTCACAATTTCCACTACAGACTTAGCGTCGAGTGCTTCAGCCACAGGCGCCACGGATTTCTAGCCACATCTCAGATCCAACGGGTCCGAGGACCAGGATATACGTCCCATTGCCATTCCGGGGCCCACCATCCATTAACTTCAACAGTTCGGCATGAGATCGGTCTGTTAAGACTTGTTCGCAATGGAAATGCAAACCTAGACATCAGAAACTCACCATTTCCTCCTCCTCTTTTTCTAGGTAGTATTTTCTCGTGAACTATGACACTAGATCTCAGCGAGCTCGCCTAGCCTCTCGGAATCAGAACGATCGTAAGTCAACGTTGTTTGCACAGTATCTTGCGCACCAATCCTGGATACGCCAAAGGAGAGCCGCAATCTTGAGATTTCGGGGTGTATCAGCCACGGAAATCGTATTAAACCCGTTATCTGGTGTTTAAACAACGAAAACGTTGATGGTAAATGCATGAGAACACCAGTCTACTAACCTTCGTCAATCACACGCTAGACCGTACCGTACCACCGAGGCTTTGGAGATCGAGAAATAAACAACAGGGCTAGACCAGCCCAATAGCTCCGCATTATGATCGACCCTCCTCGGCAAGACTCGCGCTCAATGTCGCTCCGGATCTGCTCCGTTCCCAGTTTAGATGTCTCATCCAGGCAAGCAACCTCGGGGACAAGAAAGGGAACAACCTCGCCGACGCCGCGACGACGCCACGATGCAGGGACAGGCTCCAAAGCCCGTTACGCCAAGCCAATGCAAGAACGGATTGATCGGCAAATTGTAGTGTTCTAGATGAGAGAGAGGTCGCCTCTCCACCTCCCTGCTGCTTGTCGCCACCCTTGCTTCTGGGAGCAAGGGAAGCTGCTAAAAAGCTTAAATCATCTTCTAATCTGGCCGGAGAAGCGCCATGTGGCTGCCACCATGAAGGCCCGTCCATAGTGCCCGGCCCAACAGTGTTGGTGCTCGGCGTGCTGGTCACTATCGACCATATTGAGCGGCAATCAAGCCACACGTCTCCTTTAGCCGCTAAATCACCGGCTCTACCGGTTGCGAACGTAGAGTGCCCTACATGCGCCTATGTCACTATTATACCCCTGTCTATGTTTCTCCCGCCCTGCGTTCACGCAGGTAGGCAACCAGCGGGGGCTGCATCACGGTCCCGAGCCCGTGTCCTGCCGTTCGGTCCCTCCATCAGCGAGGGCTGGACAACTCTTTATAAAGGGGTCTGCCTCCTGAGTCCGATTCCTGCCTCCGCTCTCAACTCTACTGCCCAAGGGTGCCATCCACTCGTTCTTGTCACTCGCTACTTGCCTGCCCTCAACAGCCCGTCTGGTCATCTCTCTGAACAAACTCGATATCCAACATGAAGACCACAGCTGTTGCTCTTGTTGCCCTCGCTGCCCACGCAGCAGCTCTCGCTGGGGAGGGAGTGCAAATAGGTGTTGGAGACGATGTCGACGTTAGCATTGGGATCGGCCACGGCGGCGACCACGGCCATCCCACCGTCAGCCTACCCTACCCGACCTGGAAGCCTCACCCGCCCAAGTGGACTACGAGCACTGTCTGGGCCACCAGCACCCAAACCATCACCAGCTGTCCACCCACCGTCACCAAGTGCCCGTCCGACCACACCGTGGTCACTACGGTTACCGTCCCCGTCAGTACAACCGTCTGCCCCGTGACCGAGATTGAGACGGACACCCCTCCGCCTCCAGCCACCACGCTTTCGCCGCCTCCTGTGGCTACAAGCGTGACCTGGGCTCCTCCACCCCCTCCGGTCAGCTCCGAGTCTGCGGCACCTCCTCCGGTTACCACCCCCTCTTTCACCAAGTCGGTCGGTACCATCACACCCCCCTCCAAGACATCGTCGCACGAGTCCATCGTCACGGCCGGTGCCGGTCAGAATGCTCAGCGAGCCGGTGGTGCTCTTGCCGCCATTGCCGTCGCCGCTGTCCTTCTCTGAGTCTCCCTGTACGCCGATATTAGTGGTTCATGAGCCACGGGGTCTTCGGATATTGGGTGCTCTTGGCCGAGACGTGAAAATCGGGCTGGAGATGAATAGCAGGGTGGTCTAGCACTGGATTGGGAAATGTCTCCGCACAGCATGGAATATTTGCGGCGCCTTGTCAATATGCCCGAGGAGAGGACATAGATTTTTTTTTTTTTTTTTCGATTATCTCTAGGTACCTAGTCATAGTTTGCCATGAGCCGGCCCCCTGGGACTTGGGATTGGCACTAACGAGGTTGTAATCAGTATTTTGCCTAATACCTTTGGATTCACATTCGGCGTCAACATTGAACTTGCAATCGTCCTTCGTAGGCGACTAAAACTAGCGGACGAGAAACAACTCAACCTACCTGCAACAGACGATACTGCACACCTGAGCAACATTCGTCAACAGCCCCAACAACACACGGTTGACCCTAAACCCCGCCTTGGAACATCAAGTGATGTGACGCCTGACCGGCTGGTTTTCCTGTTCGCTACCCATTATCCGCGCCGGCCCCGCAATCACCAAACGGGTATCCGTCTTGTTCCACACCAATAAATAACGCCGCCCTTTGAGTAACCCGACAGCACCGGGTGCCATAATAGGGAAGGCATAATCGCACATATTGCCCACATATTTATCTTTAGGGAGGCGTAGCCAATTTACTGAGAATCGATTGCGCTAAGGCAAGCTCCCGTTAGCTTCAATGGCGAACGAATCAGTGTTTGGCTACGCGCCTACCGGCGACCAACCCACATTGAATGCAGCCGGATAGATTGCGCCAAGGGGTTTGTTGGGCTCGTCATGCCAGGTCCCGCCCGGCTCTGGCTCTCCCATGCTGATAGAAGATGCATCCGCCGTCGGTTTAATATACGCTTCGAGTCAATACGAGCTGCAGGACGGTGAGGGCCGGCAGTCGCGTAGCTTCGCCCGGCTGAGGCTGATACTACCGTACCATTTACCCTGAGCCGTCTAGCATGCTTACCCACGATGTAACGCAGTCGAGAGACACTGGGGCCGTTAGCACACGATCCGTGGTTATCACCAAGTATGCCGAGCACGGAACATACCTGCACGTGTAGAATATGACCCAACCGCCGTCTAATAGACATTCCGTTCCATCAACGGAGTAATGCCATCAAACCATTGCCGCTAGCCGTCTCGCCACGTCATCGACCCTTACCGCGCCGCCAAGTAGCTCCCTCCCGGCCTCGCGATCCCGCCCGTTCTCACCCACCACCACCAGCTTGACAATCTCCCCGTCGTCGCCCATAACCAGCCTCCCGGTGCGCCCGTCGGCCCACTCGATGGTGATATGCTTAGCCTCGGCATCGGCAGGCGTGATGTCCACAAGCCGACTCGGCAACAGCCGCTGCCGTTGCCGTTCCGATGTGTCTTCCCCGGCTCCCTCCGCATCCGCATCCGCATCCCCGCTCTTCCGTCCCCCCAGCCCAACCGCCTTCCTCAACTCAGCCACCACCCCAAGCCGGTGATGATACCTTACCACCTCCCGCCTCAACGCCCGTGCGAACTTTGCTAGATCCTGTTGTTGCTGCTGCTTCTTCCCCGTCTTCGTCTTCTTTGAGGGCGCGGCCAGGTACCGCCCTGCCAGCCCCGCAAGCGGGATACACGCCGGCAGGGTGTGCCTGTGCACGCGTAGGCATTTCGCCGCCACCCCGGCACCCCCCCGGTCTCCTTGGCGAGGGTAGGGCCGGTTCAGCAGGACATAGTACGGCCGTAGGAACTTGCCGCGGCTCACGACTTCGATTCGCAGGCCCAGGATGGCGCCGCCATCGACCGCGTTCGGGTCAGGGTCGCGCGCGCGGAAGGTGGTGATGCTGGCGCAGGCGCGATAGAGGCATTGCTGCGTGTGGGCTTCTTGGAGGGCTGATTGGGCGAGCAGAGACTTTTTGATGGCGGGGGTGATGGTGGTTTTGTTGTTCAGGGGCAAGGTTAGTGTTGGTGGGGGGTTGTCTTGTGATGTGAGAAGTTGGAGCGTGGATGGCGCGGTGATGAGTGTTGATGTCTGGAGGCGGAGTTGTTTTTTGAGGGAGGCGGCTTTTTAGGAGTGTTAGCAATATTGAGACTGATCAAAAAAGGGCTGTGTGAGCGCAGCTTGAGTTTACCTCTTGCTTGGAGATGTTCAATCTCATCGTCGAGACTTGACGCCATCTCCCGCACGGAGTGTCAATCGCGCCCACACAGGGGTGTTTTGGATGTTGAAGTACAATGAATCGCGTTCGACAGTGAGACACCACGATATAAACACAGGCAACTTCAATTGCGCTGATCGAGGGGGTTGAGTTTTGCAGGCTGATAAACCGGTCACTTGGGGTCAAGCGGATTGATATGTTTTGTTTACACGACAGTGAGGCGGCCCTGTCCATGATGCCGCTGAGCTTGGCGTAAAGGCGATGATGGTCCTGCTGTGACGGGCTTGGCAAAAGTGGCCTTGGCAGCCCCATGCAAGGCCCCACAGAATAATCGAAGCTTATGAAACTGGATCGCAAGCAGAACAAGCCAGCAGTCTCCATGTGGCAAAACGATTACCAAGTCCGAGTTGGTAATGTAATGTACTCTAGTTTTAGACAAATTAATAAAAAGAGTTAGAGTTCTGTGACAGTTCGCCGTAGGATATAGAGGACATATGGTACATGGTATTGTACAAGAGACCTGCACTGCCTAGCTGTGTAGAGCCTGTGACCCGCCATAGGCGACAGCCCGGGAATCATTTACAACGTACTGAGCTGCCCCATAAACATATGCAACGGCCCGCATCTCGAGGTTTGAGGTCCACATGTTCCGTCCGGGTTCCCGCACAATAGTCTTGACAAAGCTTTCAAGAAGCAGCTGAATATGTTAACAGAGTCTTCCCTAAGTAGCCCCACCGCCACCGACAGCGTGCGCAATGGCCACGCCTTATTCACTGAACCAAGGGTGCTGTAGTGCCTCCCGTGCAGTGATCCGCCGTAGAGGATCGAGGCAGGTCATCTTGCTAACGAGATTCTTGAAATGTGGGTCCACCGGATGCCACCTGCTGAAGGGCGCTCTCTTCTTGTCCTCGCCGTTGAACGTGCTGAGTAGTCCTATGAAACGCTGGACAAAGGGATTTTGCTCCCCTCCATGATAATCGATGAAACCACCGAAGTCGTCGATGCCGTTGACGAAATGAGATACGTGGAGCCTGAGTATCATATCCGACGGGTCCTCAGCTTCATTTGCCTCGTCCGAGAAGAACACCATCCTGTCTAGCCAGATATATATAGCCTGGACCAAGGCAGGAAACTCGTCAGTATCTTGGCGGCTAAGACTAGCTGTAGGGGGAAGAGGGCTCGGAAACTTACCACGATGCCGAAAGAGAAGATGTCGGCTGGGGTATGCTGCGCTGCTCTTGCCCACGCTTCGGGGCTCCTCCAGAACTGGTTCCCGGAGAGGCGCTTTCCGAGGCCTTGAGAGCCGGGAGGTAGCACCACAGCGTCCTCTAGGTCCGTAATTTGCACATTCCTAAACCCAATAGTGCCATCGCTCTGCTTGAACAAGTCCATCATAATGTTGGCTGGTTTAATATCTGTCGGGGATGTCAGCGGTCAAAATTTGACACAGTAATACATGTATGGCTAACCCGTATGATAGATGCCCTTGTCGTGCAAGTCAGCCAAGCCGGCGAGAGCATCCCTCAGTATGTTCTTCTTGGCAGAGGGGGCGATTGCTGTTGTCCTGACCAGCTGTAGGTTTGTGTCGAGGAAAGGGTATACGAACATGTGACGATCGGGAATACTGTCAACTAGCGTTCGGACGTGGGCTGAGCCGTCGACGAGCTTCTGCAGCCCCAGGATGTACTGGAAATCACCCGGCAGGATGTCCTTGAGTACATACTGCTTACCCTCGTGGCTGACGCAGAGCGAGAATCAGAACCAACCATATTACACTCGGTCAGGAAGGGAGGCCAACAGCCGCGCTCCAAAGGGTTTGTCATGGAACTTACCTTGCCCGGTACAAGGAGCAGAGCAGCCTTCCCCTCGACCGCTGGTAGATGATCTCATCAATCATGTAGGATCTCCCGGAGGGGGACGTGACCCGTGTTCCTCTGGCGAGAGGCTGCCGGCCGGCCGCCTTTGAAGGCGGAATTGGGGTCGAAGACATGCTGGTGGATGGGACTCGCCGTTTTCTTGGAGTGCGAGGAAAACAGCGTGGCTGAGAACGAGTGTTGGTCAAAAGAAGGGGAGAGGGGGGAACTGATGAACCAGAGAAGGACATGAGCGGAGCAGACGCGCAGACTGTGCTACTGCGGGGGATACCATGGCGAAGCATGAGGCGCAGTAGGATGATGTTGGGATGGATGAAGGAGCGATGCGTCTTGCAGCTTCTCATGCGGACGGGGCCTCGTAGTGCGACGCGCTAGCGTAAAGAGAAGCCCTTAAACAATGGAGCCCACAAATAATTAACGTTATAAAATTCCAATTAGGTAGGATCTCCTTGACTTGCCTCAGAAGGGGGAGACGTTATTCATTAGCAGCCCAAACTATAGAGCCATGCTAACTCGTGAGGGCCACAGCTTGACGTCGCATGCAAGCGAGGCGGACAGTCGTACGCACTTCACAGCTTTCGAAATCAAAGAGGATAATGACGTGAGCACGGGCACAGTGCGTCACATTCTACCCCCACGCAAGTGATGGATGGCCGCTGGCAGATTTAAGGAGTGTGCAAGGACGTCTCTGTATGTTAGAACCCACCGCCGTGGTGGTGGCGGTGGTTGTATTCATAGGTTATCCCAGCCGCCCTAGTGGCAGCTATGCAGCGTACAAATATAGGACTTCCCATTCCTCGTTTCCAGAAATCTCTCGCTCTCGCGGGAACTGTCTAGCTGTAAACCTGACATTCCTGCAAGAGCTACCATCACCGTCTACCTGAACGTACTTGCCCCTTCTACTCATAGTCTTCCAATATGTTCTGTATCTTTGCTCTTGCAGGCCTTTGCCGTCCGTATTCAATTGCTTACCCGCCAACATCCAGTGTCGTTCGTGGATCTAGTCCCGGCATTGAGGAGGATGTTCGCTCCGTTTGTGGCCTGCGGCTGCATTGACGCTAGTCGGTATCCTCCTTGTCGATGGAGTGGAGATAGACCTGGAGGCTGATCTTTCCCATACGCATCCGGGTGATCATAGAGCTGATCGCGCAGTGCGTCCCGAGGTGCGTGTTGAGCATCGTTCCCCCCCCGCAAGGTCAAAACAACTTGTGCAGATAGGGCTCCTTCTGTTCAAAGGGCTGTCATCTTGCACGCAAAGATAGCTCACAAACTGAGCCTGAAATTAAGTGCGAAGGTGGAGATGGTCAACCCATATAGACACTGCCCTGACGACCCTACGACCCTACTCATGGTGTGAAAGAAAACTGGGCCCGCTGCAAGATCCAGCTCCCGAGGCGTCATCCCAGAGGAACCCTGTCCTCTAGGGAGTTGGGGAAAGTAAGTTATCTTTCCTATAACTATAGGAAATACTTAGCTTCTCCATCACTTAAGCCTCTTATTGACCTTCAAGTTAGACCCTATTCTTTGACTCTCAACTAGATAATCAAATCGAATATACCCTACCACCTAGTTACCTCTATTCCTAACTAATAGAGTTTCATTTTAAACAGTTTATAGCTTGTTGGGAGTCTTCTTTGATACACTTCTGAGATGTAACAGAAACGTTGGTTTGAGCGATTGAACGATATCGAGATGGTTTGAATTTCGGATTTGACAAAGTGGCAATAACTTAAGATTTAATTGGGGGACGGCAGGGTGGGGTTAGGCTTCAATGTGGGGCTGGTGAGTAGGTATGCGGATTTTGGAGGGGTGCTTACCTCACGCCTAGCAGGGTCTGAGCACTTGGGACTACAGGTACTGTACTGTACTGTACTCAGGGGTTGCTTCCGAGCTGCCGGGCCCTGGGCAGCAGCCGTGCCACCCACTGCCTGCTGCTGGATTTTCCCGGGTCCGTTGCGACGTCAAAAGGCCACCTTCGTTCTCAGATACCGGTCGATCACGAGGCCCGTAACTTCTCGTCTCTCGTTAACCACTGTCCTCGAAGCGTAATGCTCAATTGTCTGCTCCTTTCACCCCTTCACGTCTAAGCACACCCAGCTACCCTCTCCGGTCAATCGAGATTCTGCGCAAGCCTGTCCTTGGACGCCCCGCCGCCCGCCTTTCGATCCGCAGACATCCTTGAACCTCCGAGAATCCACAACTGATCGCATACACATATAAACACCTATGGGTGCCAAGTCTCGTCGCGCAAAATCGCCGACGACTCAGAACAGTTCGCTCGGGTCCGCGCGCGGATCCGGGAGGGACAGCAACGGCCACGCCACCATGACTGCCAACACCGAGCTACAACGGCGTAACATATCGCATGAGAACTCGTCGCCGGAAGGTGCTGCGGCGAACCTGATGGCACACGACTCGTTCTCGCTCGACGATCCCGTACCCAAGACGCACACGGTTAACAACCATGGCTTTTTCGAACTCCCCGAAAAAGACCAGAGGAATTTTGGTCTGCTAGTCCTCCTGTACTTTCTCCAAGGCATCCCGCTAGGCCTGGCCACCGGGTCCGTTCCCTTCCTATTAAAGAATCACATGTCATACGGCGAGATTGGCATCTTCAGCCTGGCGTCGTACCCTTACTCCCTGAAACTCTTCTGGAGCCCCATCGTCGATGCGGTATGGAGTCCCAAGGTCGGTAGGAGGAAGAGTTGGATCCTGCCCATCCAGTTGCTCTCCGGGATAGGCATGCTGTGGCTAGGGTCAAGGGTGGAGGGTATGATGGAGTTGACGGGCAAGCCCGGTGGCCCTACCATTTGGGGCTTCACGGGCTGGTGGTTCTTCCTGGTGCTCATGTGTGCCACGCAGGATATTGCCGTTGACGGCTGGGCGCTCACGCTGCTGACCCCGGCGAACATCTCGTACGCCTCTACCGCGCAAACCGTCGGTCTCACTGCCGGTCAGTTTCTCTCTTACACCGTCTTCTTGGCCTTCTACTCCAAGGATTTCGCGAACCGGTGGTTCCGCACCGAACCCCTCGAGCACGGCTTGATGAGCCTAGGTGGCTACCTCACCTTCTGGGGGTGGGCCTACATCGCCGTGACCATCGGCCTGGGCTTGCTCAAGCGAGAGGAAAAGACCAAGAACGAAGACGGCATCTGGGACGTCTACAAGATCATGTGGGGCGTCCTCAAGCTCAAAAACATCCAAGCCATCATCCTCGTCCACCTCATCGCCAAGATCGGCTTCCAAGCCAACGACGGCGTCACCAGCCTCAAGCTCCTCGACAAGGGCTTCGGCACCGAAAACATGGCCCTAACCGTGCTCATCGACTTCCCCTTCGAGATCGGCCTCGGTTACTACGCGGGGAAATGGTCCCAGCAGTTCACCCCGATGCGCCTCTGGTGCTGGGGCTTCGCGGGCCGTCTGGCCGCCGCGCTCCTCGCGCAGTTCGTTGTCTCCATCTTCCCCGCTAGCGGCGCCGTCAACGCGAGCTACCTCCTCGCCGTCATAGCCCAGCATGTCTTCTCCACCTTCACCAACACGGTCATGTTCGTCGCCGTGGCCGCCTTCCACGCCCGCATCGCCGACCCCGTCATCGGCGGCACCTACATGACCCTCCTCGCGACCGTCTGCAACCTCGGCGGCACCTTCCCTCGCTTCTTCGTCCTCCGCCTTGTCGATGCCTTCACTAGTGCCACCTGCATCCCCAGCCCGCACCCGGAGAAGCTGGAGCTCCCGTCAGGCCAGTCGGCCGTGACGTCTCCCTTTAGCTGCGCCATCCAGGCCGACAAGGAGCGCTGCCTCGCCGGGGGCGGCACCTGCGAGATGCAGCGCGACGGCTACTACATCGTCAACATCATCTGTGTGCTCATCGGTGTTGCCTCGTTTGTCATGTTCATTCGCCCCAAGGTATTGCAGCTCCAGGCTTTGCCGCTCAGGGCGTGGCGTCTATCATCTTCCCCGTCGAAGTATTGATGCCGTTTGGTCTCACCACCGCGACCAACAACGTTTGGGAAGGGCGTCCATGTGGAGCACCAGCTGTCTTTTCGTATAGTAGCGTATATAGAGAACAATGCGCACCCATTCTCCGTTAATTAGATAGGAGGCTATCCAGAGCTAGTGATATATTATGTCAAAACTCTTAGACGTAAGGTAAACCGTAATAGTCACCGGCATTTCGGTCTAGCATAACAAACTGATCCCCTCCCTAAAACAACAACTCCCCCAAAAAACCGTTCGTGCAACCTGCAGCGATGAGGGGTGTAAACGACTATCACCCAACTCGTCATCTAGTAGAAGAGAGTCTCCCAGGGGCGGACGACTTTTCATTGCGGCCTTTTTAGTAAGAGCTACCCATCTGGGGCAGTCGAGAGAAGTCGTCTGGATCTTCCAGACCTAAAACTCCCAAATCAACTACGTCAATCCCCACCCGAGGCATCCATGATATCTATGCGCCAAGTTCTCAAGACCAACTCATCGCATTGACCGTCCGTAGGTCTGTGACGGCAACTACCAGGCAGAGCTATGTTCCTTCTCTGGCCTGGAGGCCGCGGAACCCCAGCCATCACCTCCACTGCCACCGTTTGCATCACCGTTGTCCGCAGCGCCGTGGTTTGCACCCCAACCATTGCCTTGACCAGTGCTGGCAGCCTCATTCTCGTCGAAGTCCGACTCAATCTCGAACTTGGGGTTCCCCGCCGCCGCACCCTCCGGAACATACGGCTGCAGGAAGTCGGGAACCTCTTGTTTTGTCTCCATGAGAGTCCGGATCAAGACAGAAGCGATCGGCTCATCCCGCTCGCAATAGAACGAGGAAGCAAGGCCGCGGTGGCCAATACGTCCAGTGCGACCTGCAACTGTCAGGAGAAGTCAGGCAAGATGCAGAGAGCACAAATAGACTTACCAATGCGATGTGTGTACTCTTCAATTCCCCCATGCATCATGGAGGGAAGGTCGTAGTTGATGACATGCATGACATTACGCACGTCAATGCCGCGAGCCGAGACTCCCGTCGCTATGAGAATGGGGCACTCGCCGCTACGGAATGCGCGCATGGCAGCCTCGCGCTCCTTTTGGTTGCGGTCTGAGTGGATCGCGGTGCACGGCATACCCAAGTTGAACAGGAAACCATCCAACTCGTCAGCTGTGCGCTTGTTGTTCACGAAGATGATGGTGCGCGTCGGCGGCAGTGAGCGGATGAGGTCGATGAGGGCCTGCTTCTTCATGGATTGGTCCACGTAGACCACGCTTTGCTTGATGTTCTCGTGGGAGCTGCCAGCGCGACCAACATGCTAGCCGAACATGAGTCTCGGTCAAATGAGTCTTGGCCAAGTCGCGCGCAGCCTTCGGGAAGGTGGCAGCGAAAAGCATGTAGTTCATGTTGCCCTCTTCCTGCTCTACATAGAACAAATTAGACCGTGACAGCTCCTTGACCGCGCATTTGAACTTACCACCACCGGACTCGTCCTTCCAATCATCCTGCAACATCTCATCAGCTTCATCAATGACGAGGTAACGTAGACGACGGAGAGTTAGAGTGGCGGGAGAGTCAATAAAATCAACCAGGCGACCGGGACTACCAAGGGTTCGGCGCGGGTGGGAGCGTCAATTCCCTCGCGGTACGTGGCAGGGGTCGGGCGTGGTGCTGCCAGCTTCCTGGCTTTGCCCATCAATTTGTTTAGGATGGGGATCAGGTATGCGGCGGTCTTGCCGGAGCCTAGCAGGGAATGTCAGAAGGGGAGACCAAGTGAGCGAGCAAAGGGTTACTCACCAGTCTGCGCAATGGCAATCACATCGTATCCCATGTGGATGGCTGGGAGACAATAGCGCTGGATAGGAGTAGGAGTCAAATATCCCGCCAGTTCGACGTTCTTGAACATCACCGGGTGAAGACCGGCATCCTGAAACTTGGCGATGGGTTCAACACGAGCAAGGTGTTCCGGGCCGATGTCGCCCTCCTCACCGTCCCACTCATAGATAACAGCGTTGCTCTCCCACTCGTGGGCGGCCTCGCATCCGAGTGCTTCGTAGTCATAAGGGGTGGGGGGGGGGGGACACAGCCATCAACGGGCTTAGGGGTCTCTCGGTGAGTGTTGCCGTTGGCAATGTTATCATTGCTCTCGAGGGCCCCGCGGAGCCCCGAGGTGTCAAACGCACCTGCAGCCTTACAGCCGCGAAGCGCAGGGGTCTCACCCGGACCCCAATCTTGATCAGCCATGGTGAGAGTGAGAGTGCCGAAGTTTCCTACAAAGGAAATATTAGTCTATGATGGATGCCTGCCGGCTAACACGAGAATAGTGGACGGGGCAGAGGCAAGACGAGCAGGTACCATAAAGGAACTAGGGAAATACCCAGACGCAGAGGATGAGGAGGCTCATCGACGGAAACTTTGGAAAGTGAATATTTTCCAATGGCCGCTCGAAGAGAGGATGGAACGACTTAGGAAAGATACTTTGCAGAAGGAGGTAGCGTTGAAGGAACGGAAGGAACGGAAGGAACGGAAGATTCTCAAATGGACTGAGGAAAAGTGAGAGACGCAGCACGCGCCTGCTGTACCTCTGAAGGTTACCCATAAGAAGCAGCCGCTGGATGGCACTCCCAGGAAAGAGAGAGTCAGTTTTTGAAGGGCCACCAGGCTGCGAAGCGGCAAGTGGGGTAGAAAGATGACGAAGTGCCTTATCCGCCAGGCGAATCGCGACTTCTGAGGGGAGAGCTTTCTCTCGATGGGGGCAACTGCAATTCTTGAAGAATATAGGAGGCAAGAATGTGTCTGTTGAGGTCGCTCGGTTGACGGGGGAAAATTGCAACGGCGAAGAAAGTGGAAAGTGAGGCAGGTTGACTGTTCATCAAGAGCAATAGGAGTCTTGGATGCTTACCAGGTTCGAGAATGCAGCAGCGAGTGTGGTAGACTCAGTTTGGATACCGCAGCCGGCCTAAAGGAAAGGGTGGCGATGATGGGTGTGCATATGGTAGGAAGAAGAGAAGGGGGGAAGGTAGAACGAAAGGGCAACTTATGTCTGCCGGGGGAGGGGAGACGAGTCTTCTAGATTAGCCTCGAAGGAAGCTACCTGTTCCTAAACGAGCCGTGACTTGAAATGAAAAGATCGAGAACGGGAAATAGCAAGCACAGTTGGATTCGCCTTGCAGTTGCACCTGCACCGGTTGAATCACAGACTCGGATGCAGGTCCCGTTAGAGTCCGGGGGGGCTAGGGGGACGGCCTGGTGATGCGTGATAACCCAATGGCTGTGGCCGATTAGGTGATAACATTGGAGAAATGCAGGAGGGGCTTCGACATAAGGGGAGACCGCAAGTAAGTAGTTTATAGGTGACATGAGTCTATTTGGACACGGCTATTCCGGGAAGAACAACCATACCGTATCCTTTTACTGACACTCAAATCAGCCGCCATGTTATCTTCGAAAGGGGGAAATAGGGCTGCAAGGAGCGTGCCGTTAAAGGCCAGAAAGTGAGAGCTACGGTGCATCTGTTCTAGAAAGCCCTAATGGCATATTTAGACATAACAGCAGCCATGCTGTGAGACCGGGTGGGAAGATGAATGTAGGTCAATCCTGAAGAGACTTGGCTGCTCGGGATGTGATGTCCCTGAGACTATAAGAGTCTTGTTGGGGGGGGGGGGGGGGGGGGGGGGGCGTCTCTGGAGATAAGCAATAAGCCGTGGACCGCAATTAGCCCATAGCTTTGGACAGTCCATTTCCGTAGCCAAATGGAGGTAAAAGTCCAATTCGTATATAGAGAACATCAGCTCGACTGGAAAGGGGCTGTACATACATATGAGGAACCGAAAACACCATCTCCCAAACTCCTTTCGCCGAATAACCCTATTCCACGAATGCTAAACTATTTGCCCAGGGACGTCACACACAAGCCCAGCGGTTAACGCTCTATCTAGCATGGCAGCTGCTCTGCCAACTGTACCGCCTTCTTTCCTAGCATTGTCCATACCGACAGAGATGGCGGCCCTCCATTTCATGTCAAAGACACGTTGTCTCGAGATGCGGTCAGGATACATCTCGCTATCCTCGTCTCTGGGTGTCCCAAAGAGATTGAGATATGCAAAGGGATTTGGAATCTCGGGGAGACGGTAGATGTTGTCCCAGTATGCGCGGGGGTTGTAGGCGACCGACTCCTCCGGCCGAAATCCGGTTTGAAGGAACTTGGCAAGAACTAGAATTTGCCTTGCCTGTGCCTCAGGGCCCTTCTTGGTCCCGAGCGTCGCCCTGGACCCAGATGTCCAGCCTTTGCTGGCCATGGTAGACCCAACACTTGGGTTCCAGCCCAACATTGAGCTGAAGCTATTCAGCGTCTTTAGCCAGCCCCCGGGGCAGGAGACAGCTTCATCTCCGGCGACCTCGAGAAGCCACTCCAAGATGTTCAGAGTGTCGTTGCGGATGTCGTTGGACAGATGCGTCATGCCGCCCCGGATGTACATGAGGATCTTCTCGACCAACGGGCCGACCTCTGGTGGCGGTAAAACCCGTAACAGTTTAAGGAGCTGGGTGCGCACTGGCGTAGACCCATCCGACATCAAGGGGAGCAACTTTGTCAGGACACCTGAAGTGCCAACGGGTTTGTTGGGCGGCTTAGCCGAAAGTTGATTGGTAAGGTAAGCTAATGCATCCCGTCTTTGGTTGTCAGACTTTGCGCTGGTGGCAAGAGAGAGGTTTTGCTTGAACTGCTCTGCTGGGTCTGACCCATCTGCAGCCAGGGTCTGCTGGTTGACAACGATGGCTGTACGCTATCAGTGATTCCATTTCATGCCTGAATGAACGCCAGATCGTACATTTGGACTTGAAGCTTGTATCCGTGAAATTAGCTGCCTTGGGTTTTGCTTTCCCGACTTTCAGCTTGGCTTTCTAGGATGCGTTTTAGCAGGAGCTATAGTTTGAGGGAAAGCGATTCACACCTGGAAGTCTTTCTTTTTCTCCTTTTTCTTTTTAGTGCTAGAGCCCATTCTCGGATAGGGCGCAGACAAACTGCCGCGCGGTATTTACAATGCCTTGTGATCCGGTCGGATTGCGAAAAGATATGGCAGTTACGGGGATGATATGTGATCCGAGTTGGAAATTTTAGCGGTGTAGTACGGCAGAATTTGCTCGAAAAGCTGCGCAGCGGGAGGGAGGAGGGGGGCCTGTTACCGTCTTGATATGCTGTTCGGCGCCAAGCTGCAGTGAGGGGCTTATGTTGTGGAGATTCTTGCTACAGCTGCCGGGGGAGTACTTCAAATCCGACATCTCACCTTATTCATCAATCCAGGGCGGTTCATTGCGTCTGCAAGACACTAGGCCTCATATTTCGGCGTGTTTTCGCACCTATTTCACGGCCATAATGACTGACCCAGTTCTGGTATGTTACCCCACCTATATGCACATGACATTGCTATCTGACCGTGCTTCGACAGGGTGCTGGTCCTGATGCGCTCGAGGAAACACTGGGCCGGCTCTCCAAGAAGGCAGGCGTGAGAGCAACTATGGTCCTCGACCGTACCTCGGGGGCCATTTTGAAGACCAATGGTCAGGTCAGCTCTATTCGAAAGACGAAGGTTACCGCACCAACCATTCCAGCTGTTGGGTCCTTCTCAAATGAATCCAGCGGCAACGGTATCACCCAAGATCAAAGCGCAGAGGAACTGGCGTCGATGGTGTGGAATTTCGTTAGCACCGCGGGTAGCTTTGTGCAAGAGCTAGATACCGAGGTGGGAGCTAGCCTTAGAGTCTGGGGCCTAACATCCCGGCTGACAGATTACAGGATGAAGTGAGATTACTCCGGCTGCGAACCAGGAAGCAAGAATTCGTCATTGTCCCGGACGCAAAGTATCTACTAATTGTTGTCCATGACACCTCTTCAGCATAAGGGAGGTGGAGAATAAGGACGTGTCGACGGGGGGTATGCGGATAGGCAGTGTGCTCATTATCCCGCTTCGAATCTTGAGCGTCATCAGAGTTGCATCGGAGACCAAGTCCGACATTTGTTAGGAACACCATTCTGAGTCGGGTTTGCTCCGTGCCATTTAATCTTAGGTCAAACGACGTAATCCTCCAGGAGAGTATCGGCTTGCCGATACTCGGATGGGACGCGGCTTTTGCTCCCCACACTCCGCAGTCAGACATCTAGAAGGAGCCGAAGGGTGTGCTTCGCCTTGGACCGCCGTGTCGCAATACCGTTATGCTTGGTGGAAACCCCGGGCCCACATGTGGGCTCGTCGCCTTGAGGGGACAAGGTGGTTTGAGCAGACGATACTGGCAACGAGCCTAGAGCCATAGCGTGTCGTAGACATATTGCAATTCAGAGTTTTTTTGGGCTAGCCGGCTCGACGAAACACCTTGGATCTCGCTTCGGATCTCGCGCCAGGGCTTGGCAGCCTGCCGTCCAAGCTTGCAATAAATGTGCAGGAATGTTGCAGTGTAGCAATAGGTGCCCCTCCAATGGGGGACTCGACCGTTAGTACCTTATGCATCATCCGGCCGGGGAAACCTACGCAACCTTGCGCGAATCCCGTTCCGCGATGCCCGCCCAAGTTTTGCATATGGGCCTGGATTCGAAACAAGTTGGCTGAGCGTGCATCACGATTCTTTGCCTCACGACTGGTTCCTCGCAGGCCGGGGCAGAACGGTACAGCACCCCACATCCACAAGGCGCCGGTGTTATAGCCTTGCAGGATGCGTTGGGCTCCAGGGATCGTGGGTGTCATTCTGCGCTCTCGTAATACTAAGCAAACTGTCTTAAGGCTTGCGAATGAATAAGACGCGTGTTGTCGTCTGCAATTGGTTTCCCACTCCTCGACGATACGTCTGACAAGGCCTGGGACAAACTTGTTGTTTTGAACCATCCAGTCACCACTGCCGTCCGTGCTGCTCAGCCTATCTGCCGGCCTTTTAATCCTGCCGTTTCCTCCTCTTCTCGGTCTTCTTTCAATGCACGATCGAGGGTTCTGATTCCCGCCTTGCTCGTGATTCTACACTGTGCCATCTGAGATTCGAAAGGTACACGGCAGGGAGCTTTCCGTGGAGGCCCGGCCTCTAAAATCTGCAGGTTCCCGCTGGCTGTCCGCGCACCATAATCACAGGCGGACCTCCGCTGCAACCCCCAGAGGCCCAAGTCAACAATGCCCCCGTTCTCGATGCTGAGGAGATCGCCCCGTGATCGCAGGGGGCGAGAGCAGCAGGCGGTCGAGGACGTCAACGACTCGAATGTCACATCCGCCGGTGAAGACGATCAATGCGAAGAAAGCCCGGCAGTCAACGGGCTGAAAGATGGACATGACGGTGACGCAAAAGGACGACGAAGCTTCAACCGAGATCTGTTGCATAGCATTCGAAGTCGACTTTCCGGAAAGCCACCACCAGCCCCTCAGCGGGGAAGAGCTGCCTCCCAACCCCAGCCTCAGCGAGGCACAGCGGCGGTAAGACCCATCTCCTCGCGTTAGCTCCCCGCCATCTTCGAGATAGCCGGCCTTAAGTACCCCAGACCGCTCAACGGCCCGCACATGGAGCTCGCACCTACCCCTCACGCCAATCTGCTGCTGGAATTATGATGCAACCACGGTCACAACTGGCTATGGACTAGCAGTGGTGACAGCGCCAATCGCTTCCTTCTTGCGCTCCGGGTCTGGGGAAGCTGCGAGCCAAGCTGCCGATGTAGGGGTAATGCGCCCAGGATCTTGCGCCCACAGCAGTGTCGTCACCCCCCGGGGCCGGCCCGCGTGACCCCACGGCATCTTCCCCAAACGGTCCCCTGCACCTCCAATCGTACGACAGGCTGCCGGGGATCTCGCAGACAATACCGTTGAGCGTCCGGTGAAGCTTGCGGCTGCCCATTGTCCTACCACGAGCTGACCATGCACTGAGCGCCTTAACTGACGGTTACCGAAAACGTACCAGGTCGTATCTGGGGCATCAACGCCACTCTCCCCGCGATCTCCGCCTCTCAATCCCAATAAACCGCTGCCTTCCCCCCCGCCGCCGGGTAGTGAGCAGACCCGGGACCCGCCAGCAAGACCTGTCCTCAAGCTGGCCCGCATCATGGCCACCCTGACCGATTCCGAGGTCGAGAAACTCTTCTCAGGAGCCCCGCAGTACTTCGCCCGCTCCGAAGGTCACTTCACCGGCGCGCCGCACCCGTCGGTAGCGTTCCCGTGGGACGAGGAAGTCGAGATTCGGGACCTCACGGACCACACGCAGATCGAGGACAAGGCCTGGGGTTGTGTCACGGCCTGGCCTCACATCACACGCGATGTCCACAGCGATCGGTCTGCTGCACAGAGGGCGTCCGAGGAGAAGCGCCGGGCCCACTTTTATCCACGATGCCGTGAACGACCAAATATGCTGAGCATGTTCGGCCTCGAAAAGGGGAGCGTAGGCTACCAGGCAGCCCTTGAGCTGGCCGTGGCCGATGCTCTGCAGGAAGAGCAATGGGGTTTCGAGAGCATTGGCGCCAGACTGCCCGCCATTGTTGAGCAGCGCCAAAAGATGCTCACGTCAAAGGACGGCCTCCGGCACGTGGAGGAGGCGGTAATTATGGAACAGCTGATCAAGAACGGCCAGAGGTACAGCGAGAAGCAGCTGCGCGAGCGGTGGGTCTCGAGCGAGCTCTACAATGAACTGTTCCTTCAAATCCTCCATCCGCCAACCAAGGTGCTCGATCACAGAGACCCTTACAGTCTAGCTGTGCAGATCATGGCTCTTGTCAAGGTTCTCGCGGTGCCAAATACGTGGATTGACTTCTCACACGTTGAGTGGCGGATCCGCTTGGGCCAGCTTCTGTGGGGAAGCCCGGTGGAGGACGACGTCGAGGATGGATCGTCTGCTACGACGGGTGACTCAGCAAGTGACATCCACGAAGAGAGGTACTGGCTGCTCCTGCAAATCTTGCTGGCCTGTGAACTCCTCATTCGACTGGACGCAATCACTGAAGGCGAGGAGCTCGGGATGGAGAGCATCAGGCCGGCTGAAATACACAAGTTCGAGAAGGACGCAAATAAGTCGGTCAAATGGTCACTCATTATGGCTCGCGTGTGGCTGGAGAACATTGAAATCATCAAGACGGAGCCGACTGAGCGGGCAAACACTGAAGATAAGCCCTCAGGCTGGCTAGCGACATTGACCAAGCGCATGTCGTTAACTCGTGACAACGGTCCGCATGGCCAACACAACCGCGGCCCGTTATATGCAATCAAGGGCAAACATGTACAACGCCAAGCCAATGGCTTGGCTCACTTTGCCAGACGGCTACGTTGGCCCGATTCAGACTCCTATGTCTCGAGGATATCCGAAAACTGTCGTGCCGTGGCAGAGGGCACGCCACTTAATACCCCACTCGTCAGCCCCGGTAGTCGAACGGACAGTCAGCGTTCGTCCTACTTTGGCACTTCAAGCTCTGACTCCAGAGCTGGGCGCTCCCCATCCCGGCGCAGAAAGGTCTCGGCTGCTCTCCATCCATCTGGATGGCTCTCCAAAAGCTACGTGTCAGGGCTAATGCTGCCGGGCGAAGGGCTATGCCACTTTCTAATGGCAACCTTGCTAGAGAACCACCCAGAGGCTTTGGCGAGATTGGGCACCACGGCTAACCTCTGCGGCGGTTTCGTCTATTCGGGCAAGAGTTTTTGGAGCACGGCCTGCATCGTCGGCCGCGTCCTTGCCGCTGGTAAGGGTGCTGTAGAATGCATGGGCTGGTACGTACTATTCAAATTAGTTAATCACCAAACGCTAGCGTTGCGCTCTTAGCCCTCGAGTGCTCAGAGGGGGAAAAGACAAGGCTGACCCAGTAGTGTAGGATTTCCAGCGACATCACGCCCCAGGGGCTCGGCGATGGTTGGGTGAACATCGAAGTTGAAGAAGTGCCAGGTGAGGACAGCGGGGAAAAGACGATGCTCTCGCGGACTGTGCTGACCGAACCTGGATATACAGAGGATGCCGAACATGTTAATAAAAAGGCTCGACTCTGGGGTAAACATGCCATTGAAAGAGAGTCGAACGTTCTCGGAGATGCAGACCCTTCATCTGTTCTTCCAGCTGACTTCATTATCCCTTTTGAGAATGTCTACCGGGATAAGGCCCCTCCGGCCATCAAGATTGAGCTCAAGGCTCTCAATCTCTGGGCGCCAATCGAATCAGTTCACACCACACCAACTGAAGACTGCGGCGCCACACCCATGACGGACGTCAGCCGCCCGCCAGAGATTCGTACCTGTCCGGCCGCCGTGGCTTTTACGGTGACAGATATTGAGTCGGGGGATGCGAAGGAGCACACGTATTCCCTGACGAAGGACATCAACTTCGTGACTGCCCACCCATGTGTCCCATCCCAGCACGTGAAAATCATGAAGTCACCCTCCAGTCCGACGATCCGGCAGGTCGACCTCTCAGGCAACAGTCTTGCCGGTAAGACGGTCAGCGTTGTCGGTAAGGGCACCATTTTATTTCGCTTCGTTTTCAGATTCTTGTTTTTCTTTGTTATGCGTCAGCTAGGTTTCCTTGCTCTGCTGTAGGACTGACAAGATGCAGGCCATCCCCTACACAAATATTATACCTACACCGCGCTCCACCTCTCGGAGCTAATAGCCAAGCAAGACTTCTCGCTTGAAGCATTGCTAAGTGACTACTCCTCGGCATCCCACCGGCCCAGCCTCACGCCGGCATCAAACAGCGCCGCTAAGGTGCTTGTCATTGACTGCATCACCGGTTTCCAACCCCAGCCGCAGGAGCACGAGATCCCCCTGTCCCCCGTCATCAGTAGGTCTGACAGCCACACGTCTGCATCGTTCTCGTCTCTTTCACCTGCAACTCCCGGCGGCACGGAGGGCACCGGCGGCCTGGCCGGCGCCCTTGAGAGCGCGTCCAAGAAAATGCACTCGGAGACGCGGCGGCGGCAGTTTGGGTCTGACATGGAGATCCTTGTCAGAGCCTTCTGTGCGGAAAAAGGCTGGAATGCTCTGATCAGCAGGAGAAGGAGGGGATGCCTGGCGTGCGCGATTCGCGAAGCTGGCGCGTTGGGGTGGAAAGTTGTTATCCGGGTGGATTAAGAGGCCATGTTTTCCGAGCCAGATGTGATGTTGGGATGGATGTGTCGGGCACTGGATGTTTCTCGGTTCGATGGCTCGAAAACTGCTGGTGCCATGTTTGGAGCGCAGAAGACGAGTCTAGACGTGTACGATTTTTTTACCTGGGGGCGCCGGTGTTCAGATGCAAGCTAAAACTGTAGGGTATCGGACGAGGTCATAGCGAGGTTGCGTTTAGTGACATGTTCGGAAATACCACTTTTATATACGATGGTACAATCATGCAAGTAGACGTTGAGGTGCTGCCCTGTGTCGCAACTCCATGGGCAACAAAAAGGCGCTAATGGGACACGGTAGACAGTTCCACGCTCAATCGAGCCTTTCGAGAGTATCTACAGGTCACCGAATGCAGACCATTCCTTCCACCCCTTCTTCTCTCCCGGCAAGCGAACCTTCTCCCACTCTTCTCGCGTAACCTCTTGCCTAGAGGGCGGTGTTAGCCATGCTCCTCCTTCTCCCAGGGCAGCGATAGAAGGAATCGGGAGCAGAGACAGCCTGTCCATCTTCATTACCCCGGGGTAACGAGGGGGATAATCAAATCAGAACAGCCAGTCCCAGAGCGTTTGTTACTTACCACTGCTCAACGGGAATCCACCCAATATACGCGCGGTCACCGAACCCGCCGACCCAGTATATCTGCTCCACGACGAGCCGCACAAAGTGGCTCTCGTGTACCTTGCTGCCGGGGAGCCAGTACCGCGCGTCGGGGTGCGACTTGACGTAGCAGCTCGCGAGCTTGGCGCCGACCTCACCCGTGCGGTCGTCGCCCCCTTCGATCGGCTCGAGGTACCCCAAGAGGGAGAAGCGCGGGAGGTTGGCGGCTGAGTACGGGAGGGAGACGTCATGGTCATGGTCGTGGTCGTCGGCGCTGCCGAGGCCGAGGAATGAGAGCCAGCTTCGGCTTTTGGTCTTGGAGCTCTTGATCCGTTTGGACGGGGGGTGCGGTGGGTGCCATTCCACTGAGAGGCTCACGTTGCTGCCCGCGGCGGCGTTCTTGAAGGTCGTGCCGATGGTGATGGCAAGGATTGTCGGGTTGCCGAGGTCATCGTCCTCACAATCAGCAATGTACTCCATGAGACCGTACGGCATGCCGCCGAGCCCGCCCGGCCGCTTTTCCTGTGCCTCGGCGTCATCACGACCTCTGTGCTTGTCGTCTGGGAAGACGGTCGATAGGGTGCCGAGCGGGGTGAGGGCGAGGATGCGCCGGCCGAGGACGGCGGATTCGTACGAGGTTGGGATGCGGTACTCGCGCTCAGGAGTCGGGACTACAGCCGCGGATGCGCTGTAGAGGGAGAGGAGGAAAGCGCCTGAGATCGTGATCGGCTTCATTATGGACAGTCGGTTGAAAAGAGAAACCTGGCCTGGGTGACAGGGAGGAGATTGTTTCTCTGGACAAGTCCAGACCGCAACATGCTGGTGCTATTGCCCATGCGGCAGCACATGGCAACGAACCCCGGCAATGGGCCCATGATTGGAGACTCAGCTAGGGCGGTCGGACGGCGCCGTGATTGCGGGGTTGCCATGGCCCCTAGTCTGCCAAGCTAGCTTATCTGATCATCTGATAATGGCACCACTCACAACAAACCTTCCAGACACAGTAAGTATCACCAAGTCTCCCCATGTTACATCACGCCTGCCATACATTACCCCAGCAGAGGTTTGTCGAGCCAATGGCGGAAACATTCAAACTGGAATGACAGTTTATCACACCAGGATTACGGGACTACTAGGGGCAGGACAGACCGTTTCGTCCCATCTCCAGTGAAGAATGGAGGAACCAATGCCAGCGGGACGGACAAAGAATGGAATCTTTTAAGCGCTCAAACCGATGGCTCGTTGCTCTTCGTTCTCTCGTTCACATTCCCTTGCCATCGCTCAAATCATAGACACCAGACTCTAAGTCACGTGATATCACGTGAATGGATTATGTGCTCGGACCACCCAGGTTCGGTCTGAACCCCAATGGCGAGCCCCGCAGGGCTCCCACAATTATTAGGTAACTAACGGATAATCTGCCAGAAATCGTTCCCCGGAAGTCGTCGAGTTGCAGACTCTTCTTCCCGTCCTCCAGCTCGTCAATAGCCCTTGAAGAGAGTTTTATCGCGACCAACGCAAACCATACAAAATGGGAAAGGTTCACGGAAGGTAAGCATGCCTTTCGAGCCCTATTCGACAATTCCGGCAGAACTGCAAAACGGATAACTGACATTGCCACCAACAGTTTGGCTCGTGCCGGTATGTTCTGTTCTCGTCGTCGCCGATCGTTACAGCAACTGTCAACGCGAAATCCCGAGTCGCCCAACTTATCCGGATGGTTTCTGATGGACACATACAGGCAAGGTCAAGTCTCAGACCCCCAAGGTCGACAAGCAGGAGAAGAAGAAGACGCCGTATGTTCTCCCGCTCTGCCCCTCCCGAGTAACCGGGCGCCCTTTCCAACGACGAGGCCCGAGTCCAGCGATTACAACGAGCACACATCTGACTTGTGAATAGTAAGGGCCGCGCAAAGAAGAGACTCACTTACACCCGTCGGTTCGTCAACATCACGTTGACCGGCGGCAAGCGCAAGGTTGGTTTAGTTTTTCTGGTCTTACGGGGGCGAGGCAGGCGAGGCTGATGCGTTGCGTTGCAGATGAACCCCAACCCCGGTTCCTAAATCAACCATCACGATCAACCGTTTTCCAGTAACCTCTGGTGGCATTTTCAGAGAATGTTCATCATGATTCTGCGGAAAGCCTTATGAGGCTTTAGTGATGACAGAATGGGTCTGGTCGGCAAAAGGGCGAAATCTGGAGTGAGAAATCACTAGTTGGTCGCCATGATTCAGGCTTATGGCATGGGACGTCAATTCGCACTTTTCGGAAGGGAAATGGTTTCTTGGGCATTTTTGCGACGCGTCGTCTGTACATTCAAAAGACGCTCGATAGAGAAGACGTCGACATCCTCTGCAACCCCGCGCTCCCCGACGGGGAAGATACCTTGTGGTTCCAGGCATTGACAAAACGAGAAAAGGGCTTCTTCGGCCGCAGTTCGTGACACCTTTCGAGGCGTGGTTCACTTTGGGCTGTGCAGATGATGACAATGTTTCGTAGTGTCATCTTCCCTTTCAGGTAATCTTAACAGCTAGACCCGCAGAATCTCACGGGCCAACCACCAGACATGCGCCGTCTTTGGGTCATCAGTATACGAGTTACACCAGTACTCACGATTGGCCTCATCCTGCTTCTCCTCGACAAGAAACAGTGGCCAATGGTGCAGATCGAAAACCTTCAGTCTATGGAAGAGGAATAGGAGAAAGAAGGCTAGCTCCTTATCGGTGAGGTTCATGATCTGTTCGTAGCCGCGCTTGGTCAACTAGAGAGGAGGATTCAGCAACCGGGGACCTGGAACTGCTCGGCTGTGCGGCCACATACCTCCCAAGTATGCTCGGGCAAGAGTTGTGCTCCCCCACGGACGAGCCAGAACAGCCACCTAGCGTCACCCCAGCTCGCGGGGCTACTGAGGAGGCGGTCCGGTATCCTCGTCTGTGGGTGAAGGTCGAGGTAATCTCGTCCATTCCAGAAGGAACCATATACGATAGATATAAACAAGTCAGGGCTCATGGCCTTGCGGGAGAAGAATCCGCCGATGGTGCTTTGAAGCAGCTCCCAGTCCGCCTCAAAGCAAGCTGCCGCGTCTTTAATGAGGTGGGCTTGCCGTGGCGGATGGTCAGGATTCCCGGGAATGCGGCCTGCAGACGACGCCCAGGGGTCGATGTGCTCGAATAGTCTCTGGATCCCAGTTCTTCTGTACCACTTCTGCTGGGCCTCGAGCAGGAATTCGAGGTTCATCCATGAGCAAGCGAGAACGGAGCTCTGAGGGGGACCAAGTCAGTATCGTATGACGTGTTCGCGGCTGCGTTGCTACCGTAGCAGGGCTGCATACCTGGAACGCAGGATCACCTCCAATCCGCTGATAATCGTCGAGGAAGTTACAGTAGGAATGGATACTGCCCACCAAACAACCAAACCACAAATCCCAGGTGGGACCAAAGGCAGCTACTAGCAATTCGGTGAGGAAGGATTTGTCCGAGAGGATATACCCTATGCGAAAGCTGCACCGTGGGAAGTTAAGGTTACGGGACATTGTGGTGATGCGCTCGAGGATCTCGGTAGGTAGCTGCTCGATGGGAGCGGCAGGTCGCTTAGTCTTGGGACGTCTGCGATGAGGTGCACCTTCGCCATCGTAGCCTGTCGCGTCCTCGCTCCTCCCTCGCTTCGGATTGTGTTGTAGTTTCGGGGCCGTCCAAGCAGCTTTTTGACCGCTCTTGCCCTTGACTTTGACCGGGGTCAATTTCATCGTTTTAAACCCTTCTAAAAGCTAGCAAGCGGCAACATCACAAAAGATTTGCCGAGGGGTCGAGATGGTCCAGAAGTTGGAAGAGATTGGGCCTCAAGCGAAGCTGATCACGGACATGAGATGATAGGGCATACCTTGGAACACCAATCGGCAAGTCCGAGGTGAAGACTAAGTAAAGATCTCTGAGAGAGAGTAGAGCTCTAGGTCCAGATTCCAGAATAATAATGAACCGACAGATTGGTACTAGGGCTGGAATCAGTCAAGCTGAGCTGCAGGGCTTGGCGCTAGGCTGATGTTTGTACGCCTCTGCTACCGCTAAATACACGCCCTGATATCCAGCAAACCGTAGCTTGGGTACTGCGAGGGGGTGTACACATCGAGAGTCCGGGCGGACAATAATTCTGCAGTTTTCGACGACTCGGTTCCTCTGATCGAGCTCAAGTTGCGACGACCCCAGATCCAGCACAGGACTGACCAGCCCTTTTGCGTCTGCGATGCCTCCGGCATTGAAGTTCGCAGCGCCATCGCAGAGACTCCTCAGGTTTCTACGCGCCCAGTCCGAAGGGCTCTCCTCCGCAGAGTGCGCCGCTCCGCTGCCGGTTCGCCATGCGTGCACCTGCGGCAAGCCCAGGTCGTTGCTGAGGCCATCAGGCCCGCCGACAATAAGACGCGAGCCCACGGTACAAGCGGCATTCCTGGATCTTAATGGGGCCCTCCTCCCCAGGACGCTGAGGAAACAGCGCATGGCGACGGCGGCGGCCATCAAGTGTCGGGGGCTCGCTGCAAGCGGGGGCGCGCGGCGGTATGCTTCGACCGAACAGGCGCCGCGGAAGAACACCAGCAAGTCGACGTGGCAAGAGTGGCTCTTTGGCCAAAAGTCAAAGAACGAGGCGGACCTGCTGAAGGAGGGTGATTTGAGGTTGCAGCTGGAGGAAGAGTCTGGCTCTATCTTTAAGCGCAGGTCCCTGACTGCGAAGGCTGCCCTGGACCCTAGGCTGCGGTGCACCGAGGTGGATGGGAATGGCAAGGTCATCATGGTCGACGGCGAGCTCAAGAAGAGCGAGCTGATTGCCAAGGTATGTGGCGCCGAATGCACCTTCACTCGCACTTCTGCTCACAGCCCCGCCAACAGTACGGCCTCCTTCCGCGCGATCTCCGCAAGATCGACTCGTCCAACCTGCCGCACATCCTCGTCCGCCCGTCGGCCATTCTCCTCAACTTGCTCCACCTAAAGGTCCTCATCAAGCATGACCGCGTCCTGCTGTTCGACGTCTACGGCTCCACCTCGTCATATCCTCAGTCCGCCTTCATGTACGACCTCCAAGGGAAGCTACAGCAGAAACAGAACTCGGGCGCAAACAGCTTACCCTACGAGTTCCGCGCCCTCGAGGCCGTCCTCATGTCGGTAACGTCCGAGCTGGAGGCCGACTTCGAGTCTGTGCGGGATCCCGTTATTCGCATCCTCAGCGAACTAGAAGACGATATCGACCGGGAGAAGTTGAGGATCCTGCTCGTGCTGTCGAAGAGGGTGAGTACGTTTGAGCAAAAGGCCAAACTGGTCCGTGACGCCATCGAAGAGCTCCTGGAGGCCGACGACGACCTGGCGGCCATGTACCTGACGGAGAAGACGCACGACCTCTTCCGAGGCGAGGACGACCATACCGAAGTGGAGCTACTGCTGGAGTCCTACAATAAGATCTGCGATGAGGTAGTTCAAGAAGCGAGCAACCTGGTGTCGAGCATCAGGAACACCGAAGAAATGTAGGTCGCTCGGTCTATCGGGCGGGGTGGCATGGGCCAAGGCTAACCGCTGCGACTAGCATTCGCGCGATTCTTGATGCCAACCGCAACTCACTCATGTTACTTGACCTCAAGTTTAGCGTAGGCACGCTCGGCCTGGCCATGGGCACGTTTCTAGCCGGCCTGTACGGCATGAACCTCGAGAACTTTATCGAAGAGACCAACTGGGGCTTCGGTGTTGTCACAGCAATCTCTTCCTTCTTCTCCCTGCTGGTCTGCTGGTACGGGCTGGTGAAGCTCCGCAAGGTGCAGCGGGTCAAGATGTACGGCAGCTCCCTGAAAAGGGGCAGCCAAAGCCACTGGTTCCGCGAGGACAGCACGGACGTCCTGCTCGACCCTAGCAACCGCGAGCGCCTGAGGAGGATTAACATGCTCAAGAATGCTAAGCAATCCCGGAAGAGATGGCCTTTTTAATACCGCTCCAGCATGGTTTTTGATCCTGGTGTTGGAATTTCAGAAGAGTACGTTAGTTTCAGCGGCTGCTCGGCTGCAAGAGTTTATGGGCTATGGGGTAGACAGGCGTTTATGGCGTGGGTATGGCTTTGGCGCCAGGAGCAACTAACTCTGTGCTTTGCTGTTTCTGTACGATACTTCTAGATGATTAGCCCTTCTCTTCTCATCTTTGGTAAGCACATGGCACGGTTGAGTGTATTGCTAGACCCCCTGAGATATGTCCGGAAGGGGCCGAGAAGATCATGTGATTCAAATCCACTTACAGATCACGGGACATCTTATGTTGTGCCTTTAAATCAAAGCAGATGCCGGACAGGGATAGGATCGCAACAGCGTTTCTGGCTACAACCGAATCATCGGGCCCTGGCGAAACGGACAAAAGAATTCTCCTTGGTCGGATTCTCCGGCCCCAATTCAATCATCCGCAAGCCACTCACAGCCCGTCGGAACGAGATGACGCGCAAGCTCGGTGGCAGACACAGCCGGCATGAACTTGACAATTTACCCCTTTGGAAACGGATGCAAAAGCACATTGGGCAGGTCGCTGCGTCCTCCAGAATCTGACCAGCCACGTTGACGCCTTACCCGCGATATCCTCCTACTCAGAGCGGCAGAGGGTGCCCACCGTTACTGGCCGTCCGGAGACCATGGCTCCCGGTCCTCTGCGCGTCTTTGAGGCTCTCATCGGCCAGGCCACAACTTCTTGGCGAGCCTCGCCACAAATCCTATTGCTAACTTTGCCCCCCCTTTTTTTTCACATAGAACATCCTGCCCCCAAAGCATGAAGAGTATCTGACCGGCCGTCCTGGAGCAGAAACCCAGCACAGACATCCTTAGAAAGAGGATCCATTGGGGCCATCACCCCACTGGGTCTGTCATCGCCTGTGGCTGCTGTGTATCTCGGTCTCACGGAATACTGGTAGCGAGCGTCTAAGCCCACTCACCACTTCTGTGTCAATGTGAGTGAAGCCAATAGCCTCGGAAGGCTCGGTCATATGACCGGTACCACGACATCGGACATCTCCCACTCTCTTGCCCGAGGGACGCGCAAGTCATGAGGGGAAGCGGCTCACCTTCATGCATCCCGGACCACTGCTTCTGCTGCTCAAGAGATGCAAGATGAGTGGGCCACCCGATGGACCAGCAACCCGACAACCAGAGATGCAGGAAACCCACGAACAGGATCATTCACATCAGTATGCCGTAGCAGCTGGCCGACCGAGTGTGGGTCAACCAGAAAGAGCTGCAAGTCCGGCAGTTTTGATTTGAGGGGAATTTACACACTCCGCCTCCTCCAGGAGACAAGACGGTGAGAGTGAACGGCAGATACCCGTATCAGACCATCAACATCATCCACTTACCCCTAGGCCAGGGCCTCAGGGAAGTACCCCCGTGACTTCGGCGTGAACCATCTCGCCCCACCGGCTAGTCATTGCCGCTTACAATGGTGAAGAGATATGCATGGGGGACCGAAGCCAACGCCTACCTAACTCCTCCGCTCACCGTTTTTATTCCCCGGCTCCCCACTCGCGGTGAGTACCATTCGCCCATCATGGCCCGTGACGATTACATAACCGCACGATTATCAATCCTAGGTAAGTAACCCATCCGACTCATCCGGTCCCCACCCAGAGTCAGGCAGGTCACGACACGACAGGACAGGGTAGGGACGGAGAAAGAGAAACGAGCGGAGGGTGGGGAAGAGAGGCAAAACAACGGTGTCTTACTCACCATCGACGTGTAAGCCGTCTTTGTGAAATTCCAAACACAGTTAGGGGGAGGTACCCCCCAGTTGTCTGGGCTAGGCACGTGAGACCCTTGCTCATGACCCATGCCGAACTAAAAAAAAAAAAAAAAAAAAAAAAGCGTGGCACTAGATGATGTGATGGCTTTGTGTTCCTTAGCAACCTAAACCTAGACCATCTTAGCGTTTCACTGGGCGGACAGCTGCCAAGCCCCCCCGAGTAAGAGTTGAACGGGAGACCCCCTGGTCCGGGAACGGAGGGGTGGAGGAACACAGGACGAGACGCAAAGCCGGATGACTCACTCGGAGGGAGGGAGGCGAGGACCCGGCCACCACCATCACCACTAACCAACCACTTAGTCGCACTTACTCGCTCGTCTCTTCGGCAATAACCACCATTTTGGCTGGCTATCCAACCAGGGTCCCCTCGGACTTTTCTGTCACCCGCCATCAAGATGGGGTTCCTTGCTTCGCGACCCTATATCTCCCGAGGACCAGTTAGAAATCGCCACAAATAGCACAGAAAATGGGTACAATTTTGCAAGGACAATGATAACAGAGGAGTCTGAAGGTGCACAAAGCGTGTAAACATATCCTGCCTGGCCTATCGGCAGGCTTCCAAGCCAACCTGGTCCGTCATTCCCAGTCGGGAGACAAAGGTCCCTGAGTGCAGCCGGTTTCGGGAACGCCCTCGTCCACTGGGAATCGGACTCGTGGCGCGGTAACCTTCGAGTGGACGACTGCCAGTTTCTCAAGCCGGTTGCCAGGTGGAGGGGGGAGGTCTGCGGAAGTTGCACCGTCTCGACCGCTCAAAGCGTCCTTTGTTCCACGAGAGATGTAACCACGATTTTGCTTGCTTCGAGTTTGTTTGAATAGCTGCTCGCTGTTGCTCTGCCCTAGTAGCATGGTATCTCGAGCTATTGGCTAGTCGGAAGGATCTCCTTTGAGAATCCGGTTCCATTGCGTGCGGGTTTCCTCGACGGCCCGAAGGTCTCGTGTCTGGGGAAAACCCAAAAGGTATATCTCCTGTAAACTTCATGTGATGCGCGTTGAGCCCCAGGCATCGAGAGGGAAGGAGTCGTAAAACTGGTGTCTGCAAACTCTCTTGCCCTCATCCACATACGAAGTGACGCACCGATCCGAATAATTCCTTGGTGCTTCCCTCCAATCCATTATGCTCCTAGTAGGTTCCCCTTTCCCCTTTCCCCTTCTCAACGTCGCCAACCGCAAGACGCCGAGATCCAACATGTAAATACCAAGACACAAAGCAAACCAAACAAAGGGAAATGGGACAAACAACTTCTGCATCGTACACAACAACCGCCTTCGCCGTCAAAATTGACCAGGATTCCGCCTCCGCCCAAATGCCGTTTCCCCAGATCCAGGAAATGCATGCAAAATAAACGAAGCGCACTTTTCGCCCGTTTCTCCTTGGCCACCATCTAAGCCGTCTACGAGCTTTGATGTCCTCCAAGGTTGTTGATTCGAATCAGAAAACTCCGCTAGAATCGCCCTTCGTCACCCTCCCTAGAAAGGAACGATCTCAAGAAACAAATATATCACAAAGTGTGAGTGTTTTGTGCCGTCGACATCATCGGTATGCCGAATGGCGAGTAGATATTAGTTATTCAAGAGTATGGCATACCGCGCATCGGAATTAGTTCAGAATTCCAGCCCACATGCCGGGACCACCAACGCCTCCCATGGCAGGGTGAAGGGATGAGAGCCTGATCGACTGAGCTGCCTCGGCTGAGCAGCAAAGTCGCTTATGTTGGTATTGCCCTGGAGCTTCGCCCCGCGCACGAACCATCGTCTCTGACCATGAGCTGCCGTTCAACCCGTGGCCCTTGAGCATCTCGCGAACATCGTCCTGCACCGAGTTCTCCATCGAGTGGGACCTGCTCCGCTTGCAGCCCGCCTTGACTTGTACCGCCGGCCGGTTGGCACCGTAGCGTTGCAGCTCTTGGAGAGCTCGCGCGGCATCGTCCATCTCACGTTGCCTGCGTGCCAGGGGCAGATCCAGCGAGACATCGCAAAGCTCCTTCATTGACTGGATTGCGTGAAACTCGGGTGACGCAGCAAGGCAGTCTTCTTCCTGATCCTCGGGAACTGAAGCAATCGTCGGCCTCGCACTCAACCTGTCACTGCACAGCTTCGCGTACCGGCATCGCGCCTGAACATCCAATTTGGCTGACGGCGCGCTAACCGAGGAGGCCGACGAGATCGAGGAGGAGCGTGAGATCCGGGACGAATCCGAAATCATCGATTCGGGCGAGGATGCAGTAGAGACCGAGTTAGCAAGAGATGAGCGACGAGTCAGGTAGCTCATGGGGGACGATGTCGCCGATGGCGGCCACCGATCCACCGACTGAGCAGCCACAGAACCCGATGCTTGTGCCATTGCGAATCCCATCGACGAACCCCTTCCAAGCAGGTACGACGCAGCACTCACTGCAGGAGTGCTGAATCCACTGGTTTGAGGGGTCAAGCGTGGCGTGGGCAGGAGCCCCAGCGCCGGAGCCAAACGCCCGGCAACGTATGCAGTCGACGGGGCGGGCTCCATAACCACGGGGGCGATGCGGGCTTTTGGCGACAGGTTGAACCCCTTATCGGACCCGAATGCCGTCGCACGCTCGGTTGGCGGCGTATAGAGAGACCTGGGAGGGAGCTCATGGGTTGGCGTCGAAACCGGCGACCAGGGAGCGAGTTCTTCGAGATTATCCAAGTCGGGGCTAAGATTCAAGATGACGTGGCGGAAGTCGTCGCACTGTCGCTCATAGATCTGCTGCGCAGCTCCGCCGGGAGACGGAGGTTGCGTCGGGGTGAGCTTCACCACACAGTCAGCCCACCGTTTGTAGACCTCTTCGGTAACATGGAGCTTCCAGTTGACGGCCAAGAGGAACGTCATCTCGTTCTGGTTGATCTCGAGGGTATTGAGCCCCGAGATCTTGCTCCAGGCGCGGGCCGAATAGTTGCGGTCCTGCAGATACTTGGATGCTAGAATCAGGGCGGCAAGGAACATGCGGCGCCCGCATTGGATCGCCTGGCTGGTGCGGCGGTCGTCGGGCTGCTCCATCGTGAAGTCGTGTGCCGGAACGTGGGGCTTGATCAAAATCAAATAGTAGAGTGCCACCTGCAAGGTGGAATAGCTAGTCCGCGAGCGGCGCAGCGTTTCCTGGATAAAGGTGCGCAGGGGTAACACGGCACCATTACCGTTCTCATTACGAGGGACGACCGACGAGGTGGGCCAAATCGCCTCAACGATGTGGGTCGATGTGTCTGGAGGGTAGAATGCCATTGAGCGAGTGTCCACGTCGCGAGTCAAGAGTTGTTCTTACCAACGAGGTTGTCGACAAAGTTAATCTTGCGATCGGCCTGCCGCTGTAGCGTAGGCGGACGTCCGGTGCGGGAAGTGGCCGAGTTGGAGGTGCGGCGGGGATTCTGTCGCGACTCGGCCGGAGCCTCTGCTTGCGTCGTTGGTTGGATGCGGTGTTTAGGCCAAGGCTCGTGGAGCTTGATGACGGGTTCGCAAGAACTGCCAAGCGAACTGGCCGAGGCCTGGGATAGGGCAGCCTGAGAGAAACAGTACGAGCCGCACGAGGCGGTGTCAGATGAGCCAGCGCTCGAGGTAGTGTCGCCGGACCAGGTGGAGGTGGAGGTGGAGGAGGCGGATGCCGAAACGGCGAGAGTTAGGTTGTAGGGCGCATTGTGGTGGGCGTTGATGAGGGAAGACGGTTCGTATGCTGTGTTGCAAATCATCTTGGGTTAAGGGGGGTAGAGGTGCTTCCAATGACCTCCAGCCGCCGTCATGCAATGTCTACCGAATAAACCAGGGTGCTGACCAGATCGCGAACCTATCGATATGCGGGTTCTGCGACAAGCCGCATGGAGTGTCGCGGAACCGTGGATGCCGAAGAGGGAAGATGGCTTCTAGAGCTGGACGCAGGAAGCCAACTTTTCACGAGGGATCAGACCGGTAGACGGAGCGGAGACGGCGGCTGGAGTTGATGCAATGCTCGCAAGAGGCATCGTGTGTGTCTTTCGCTGATATGAGCGGAAGAGCGGGTGGTGTTGAGGTTATATGGCGGCTAGTACGCGTACTGAACCAAAACCATATGGGTGGCGGCGGCGAGGTCGAGGGGATGGGCGGTGCGAAACTAGCAAGGTCCGGAGCGTGATCGACTGGCTTGCAGGCGTATTCGAGCCGCGTGCAGGCGATGCAGGTACCGGCAGTTTGGCTAAGGTAGTGCGTGGGAGCTGCACGATCAACCGGGCTCCTTTTTAACGTGAGCGTCGGGCTGGTAACAGCCTGAGGATAGCGGCGATGTGACTCGTACGCTGCGGAGGGCGCGTGCCACCTTTTGGGCGACTGAGTGACGGTGCGCCGGGTTCGGGCGGTGGCCCCTGGCTTGGATGACTCTTTCAGCACAATGAGTGGATGGTTGAGGGTGGCGAGGGCCTAGCCGAAACTTGGCCGCAGGGGGAAAACAGGTGGCCCCAACTGGCAGTGTGGTGTGACTACCTCGTTGTGTTGGAAGCCTGAAAATGGGTCTCTTATCGAGGGCTGTGGCGACTTGGGCTGGTCACCGGCGCGTATGAGGAGAGGGCGGGCAAGAAAATGAGTGATGACGGAGCTATTTGCGATGCTCGCTTTTTCCTCGCCTTTCTTTGACGGGAGGCGGATTCCTTGTTCGGTTCGGCTTGTTTTTTGAGACGCAGGCTAGGAAAGATGCTTCGAAAAGGGAGGGCTGTCGACAAGGACGGCGCAAAAGCTGACTTGACGATCGGGGGCGTGTTTTCTTGAACGGGCCTGGGAAGAGAGTGCGTCTGTCGGCCCAGTGTTCCTTTGTCGCAGGGAGCAAGTGAATGTCGCGCGAGAAAGCAACACGTTTTAGACAAACAGACAGGCAAGCATTGGAATGGGAGACACGGGAAAATCGAGATTGAAGAAAGTTGGAATTGAGGGGAGATGTAGAAAAGAAAAAGGAGTACGATGGTTCAAATTGAGAGGAGTGGAGAGAAGATACAGAGATCTCACAAGCAGACTACCAGAGAGCCGCTTCTTCCTAGATCTTGGGGTTGACCATCATTGCTGCTTGATGGGGGGAGGAAGAAGAGGAGTCCTGGCGTTGCGCTGGCACAGGGTAACCTGAGTTATGAATGGGGGACCCGCCGGGACACTGAGGAATGCCACGGGCAGATGGGAGTCCCAGCGATTTGCCAGAGTGCGCTGGAAAAGCAGCACACAGCCAAGGCTGCGCAACCTCCAAATTCCCAACCTCCACTCCCTGCATGCCCTCCACCACACCAGGGCCCCGGCCGGCCATGCCAGTCAGCGTGCACCTAGCATGGATCCTATCTTTGTCATGGTAGACGAGGTAACGAAGTACCTTACATGATGGAAACGGCCACAGCCCTCCCACGCCGCAGCAAACACACGTACTTTGTAGCGGAGCGGCGGGCGCGGGTTGCAAGCCTGGATCCAGTCTTGGGTGCCTTGGGCGATTAAGGTTGGCTTTGGTTTACCCCAGGTACTGCACGCATTGGCCTTGGACACTCCCAATCTCCGGGCCAGCCAGACGGCGAGAGCTCTGTTCATGCTGGTCACGCCCTCTGGGCTCTGCTGTGCGGTGGGCACACCTTCTCGCCTCCGCCCTCCCCGAAGGCTTCTCTCGGGTTTCTCCTCTCGGGTTTCTCCTCTCTTGGAATCAAATCTGCCGGTCGGCAGCCAATTCACTGCGAGACACCCTCGCAGTTTCAACTCGCCCGTGGGATGGGAAGAAATGGTAAAATCGGGGCCATCTTGATTGGCCCTGCTGCTGCAGAGCGGCGGGGGCGGAAATCTGGGAGTGTGTGTGGCCAGCTCAACGACACATCCACACTCCAATGCCAATTCTACCCCTGTCTAGCGCCATCTTGGTCGCTGAAAGCGGTCTAGCCTGGAAATGAAGGCGCAGAACGCATCGTCATTCACCCATCCAGCCGCTGTTGATCCTACCAGAGCCACCGTTCTCTCCCACAGTTGCCTTCGCCCTCGTATCCGTTTCTAATTCCCTTCCCTTCTTGATGATGCCCCTTGTTTCTGCGGCAGCGTTTTTCTAAGACAGTTTTTTTTGTTATCATCATTTTCATTTTGCTTTCTCATCACGACCCGCATTCGTGTATGGTTTGTGAAGCCTCATCGATAACTCCGATGATGAGCTGACTCACTCATACCGCGTAACCGCGCTTGGGACTTACATGCGAAGCATTATAGTTAGCGTCCCAAGGTTGAAAAGTGGAGGTTCAGGCTCTTCAAGGCACCGGCTCGTCACAGCAAGAATGGCGTGTGAACTGTGCGCCAACTCAGACATCGACTCCCTGTCACCGGACGTCGGTCGTTCGCAGACACTATCCATCTCCACCGAGGAGTGTAAAATCGCGCCACTGTTTCCGTGGTCCGTGGTGAGATGCGGGAGGATTGCCTTCCGGAACCCGTCACGGCCAGGTGTCAATGCTCTTACAGATCCAAGCCTCTTCATATCAGGTAATTTCACCGCAGCGCATCTTCACAGCCGTGCGATCAGCCGTCTAGATAAATTTATCGCGCACGGCGCCCGCAGCCCCCTCTTCCATGCTCATCGCCTGCACTTGCCGTCTCCCTCGCACAGCAGTAAACCGGTCTTCGAGTGGCCGTCTTATCGGCCGTTTCAGAGTGCCACGCATGGCCGCTGGTGGAGCAAAAGAAACCCAGGTTGAAGGGACGGAGATTCTTTCCCTATCCGAGTTGAGCCCTGACCGGCCATTCAATCATGATACATTTTGGCGTCGATCGCGTGTTGAGGTACAGAATTGTGCACCTCCCCCGCATTGCGCTCTGGGCTGTGCTTCAGCGGGCGTCAAGCAGCAGTCAATGCCCGTTGCACAGCTAGCGGCCAGGCACCGTTTACGCGGCCGGCTGTGAGAGCTCCGTCCAAACCGTTACGCGGATGGTCATGAGTCTCGAGCTTGGCGGAGGCCACTTCCCCGTCGGAGGTCTCGCGGCACCAAGTCATTTGGGAGGGGCCAGACTTTCGCTGGCGATCTGGAACAGATCTCCGCCTTCCCTCCTTCCCCAACCAACACTGTACTGTATATGATGATGTCTTCATCTTCGTTATCATCATATACAAGTGTAGCCTTTCCCAAGCCAACATCACGTCTTAACTACCAACTGCATGAGGTTGTGAACCCAGCAAATAAGGGGGAAATACCGTCGCAAAAACAGGGCGAGTTTTAATCCAATCAGAACGCAGGTGCTGCATTTCCCCGCTTCAAGATTGCTGGCCTTGTTCCGGTTCGTCACCAACTCGACTTGTTTGCAGTCGGCCGTTTCGTAGCCGGTTCGGTGACGCCCGCCCAATGCAGAGCAACCCAACTTCAAGCCCCTTGGAAGGATCGATTGGCCTGCTGAGAATAGAGCGATGCTTTCGCCATCCTGCGAGGCAGACGATGGGGCCGTCGGGGCTATCTGGACGGCCCGGAGCCTGAGAACTGCCTGTTGCCGTGGATGCCGGCCAATCACAGACTGGGTGGGGCCAGTTCAGCTCGAAGCAAGCCGTCCCTCACTGTTGTACCGTGATGACTCAAACGGAGATTGCTTGTGTGAGGTGGCTCGGGTGACCCGGCGATATCGGCCGATACGCTTGCACGAAACCGCTACGACCATGTCATGAGGCATGATTTTGGCGATAACACTGTTTGACGCATAAGACTCGCTCTCGGAGCTCGGTCAACAGTGACGGCTCATACGTGTAGATCTCAGCTAGTTACCGCGTAGGCCAGTAGCTGCATTTCTGAGGCGCTTAAAACAGCGCTTAAGCGGCGGTAAATCAACGTGATAACAATGGGTCATCGTTGTCCCATCAGCGGCATCAGAGCGGCAGAGTTAACAAGAGTTCCCTGGCGATGAGAAGCCGGTGAGCAAGCCAACAGAGCTGGAAGGCTGAAGCAACTCCTGAGATGACGAAACTGGATCCCGGCCTCGGATGTCCACTGCCTCGTGATGACCGACGGCTGGGGACGGATGACTAACACCTCCGTCACATCTTGTTCAGCTATCAGGCAGAGTAGCACCCATTGGGGACACCGATCTAGCGGTCCCGTAGGGACAGGGCAATACTCAACCTCGGTGGCTTTAGCCGGCCGTGGCGATGGCTGAACAAGCTGATTCCTGTGAGGGAGGTATCCGGCCATCTTCCACGAAAGTTGGCACAAGGCAGAAGATCGTCTCGAAACGGAAGTTCTGAGCTGAAGTGGACCGACGGCAAATCCGGATTCTGGAGAGGAAACGAAAGACATCTCGCCAATCGAGGCTTGGTGTCGCAGTGGATGATGGGAGGGACTCGCTCCGCCCACATCCCCACTCCTTACCTTCCGCTCCTCAAAGCTTCGCTTGTGGCTACGTGACGGCTCAGCCTGGGATTTACGCATCATGTTCCACGCATAATAGCACCAGGCCAAGAAGCTACTGAGTTCACGGGGATACCGATCGTGGTTTGAGGCAGGTTCATTTGCAGCAGAAGTTGCCTTGCAACATGCTGTTGCACCGTGGTTTCCAGAACGAGCATGGAAAGGATGGCTGGGATTATTTCAGCGCAGGCAGCAGCAGCAGGATCTCTCCCCACCAACCTTGCCGGCCTCGTCTTCTCCTACCGTTTCACAGCCATCAGACATCCGGCGACCTGACGGAGCACCGTCATCGGCCAAGAAAACCAGATCCCAGATCAGAGGCCGAGACCCTATCGGTCGTGATTATGCCACCGCCAAGTCATGATCGGGAGTCATCCGTCCGACAAATCCTCTGACCAGCCAAGGCTCCAACTCGGACCACAATAAGTCTCGTTTCATTTGCCAGCGACCTAGAGAACTTTGTGGCCTTCCACAAGCGGCGAAGGAGCGAGGGAAAACGCTTCTCAGCGTTTTTGGCTCGTCAGGTAGGCGATGACATGCCAAATATCGATTGAGCAACGTTGCCGATCATTAGAGTCAGCAGCATATTACTGCCCCATTGCCTCTCGGCTCACTGTGCACTTACTCGTATCTTACATGTGTCCAAAACTGCGCCCTCGACGGGGTCCCGGTGCGAAAAGGCAGCTAAAGAATAGCCTTGTGATGACGAGGACGATTAGGATGACTTGAGATGACCAAGCACTTGTCGAGCCTGCAGTGCCACCTCACAAAGACGGATCATCATAATCCCCGTGCTTTGCCCCTTCTTACTTCCGCCAAGGCAAAACCAGTCAATGAAGCCAATTTACCATCCTGAGCATTCATGTCGCACCGAGTGCAAAGGGCAAAACTTGATCCCGTAAGCAACCCGACGTCCCGGCGTTGGCACAGGGACAGCGAGCTGTTGGTCGGCTCACAGTTGCCATAGAGTGAATGACCGAGCGAGCGTGAATGATCAAAGTGGGTTTGCTTAACGCCGTTGGAAGCCGGCCGACACGAGAGGCACGGGTGAATGAGGGAGGACAGAAGACCGCGACCGGCGCCTGGCCAGCCAGCCAGGTCAAGGGGCGAAACAGCTGCGCCGCAAGTGCCCGCTCGAGCGATTGGGTTTGCCACGAAAGGAGTCGGCTGATGAAAAGAGCGACCCGGCACGGCGGAACGGGAGAGGAGCGTCGCAAAACCAACCCGCTGTTGGGACTCTGGTGCTGTCACGGGCCATGAGAGGAGAATGACTGGGTGATGGACACGCCCACTAACGGATAACAACCAACCATCACCAGTGCCGTGACTGAATTTGGGCTTGGATCTCTCCTGGAGAAGTGAGAAGACATTTGCCACTGAAAGAGTCATTGCGGATAACACTACGGTACCGGCTCTGGTCTCGGTGGGACGATATCGTTCGAGTGCGAGTTAAGGGAGGTCATGAACGCTCCGCATATAGGGATTCACATGCTACCCACCGAAATGGCCCGGTATCAAGCAGAGCAGACTGGCGACAAGCAAAGATGACAGTTTCGGCAGCATGCCTCGTGTCTGCAATCTCTTCCACCGTATCTTACTCCTCGGAGAGGCTAGGCAGTAGACGTGTTTTTCTCTATCGGCACATTAACCAAAAGAGCTGGATGGTCACGGGTGAAACTGATACGACAAGCATCCCCTCGTAACTCGATCCAAGGGTATACATCACACCTTATTGCTAACAAGCACACGGGGAGGTTGGCGCAAGTGAATGGCGCTTCGTGCTCGAAAGCTGATGCCTCGTCAAGACGGCACATTGTACACTACGCTTTCGGCTTTGCCCTAAGAGACTGTCGTTGTCGTAGAAAAGCAAAAATAAACAACCAAAGGCCCGAGGCGGAACTCGAGTTCGATTGGACTGTAGCTAGAGCTGCTAGCACAACGGATACAAGTCATGCCGCACCTCCCAGAGGGGAGCGAAGCCAATTCATGAGACCGACAACCAGGCATATGGCTCAAGCAGTTCTGCAAAGATAGGCCGCATCGTTCCCAGCCCGGGGACACTATCTAGTTATACACGACCCAATTCGGGCCCACCCGCACAGAGCATGTGGTTTCTTTTGAGCTTTCCCATCATGTTTGCCCGGCTACCTCAGCAAAGCGAGAGAACCCCAGAAAAAAAGGCAGGGATGAATAAAGCAAGGACCGTGACGTAGAAGAAGGTAACTACCAAAACCAACCCTGATCCACCCTAAGCTGCCATGTAGGTGGAGGCATCGATGCCTTCCTTGGGGAACTCGCTGGACGATGTGTTAGCAGGCTACCTACTGGTACGAAGAGGGGACGGGTGCACATACGGAAGAGCCACTTCGAAGCGCTTCTCGATCGACTGCAGAACCTCCTTGTCCTGGTCGGTGGTCACAAAGGAGATCGCCAAGCCCTTGGTACCGAAACGACCGGCACGACCGACACGGTGCAGGTATGAGTCCGCATCAGCTGGCAGGTCATAGTTGATGGCAAGGTTGATACGCTCGATGTCGATGCCGCGGCCAAAGACGTCGGTGGCGACGCAGATTCTCTTGTTGAACTCCTTGAATTCCTTGTACCGCCGAATGCTACATGTCGAGAGTCAGCATCAAGAAATCAGTTAGCCTCGAGTTCCAAACATACCGCTCCTCCTGGCTGACACCAGAGTGAACAGCAATCGAAGGGAAGTTGCACTCGCGAAGCAGCTTGTCGAGCTCAGTGGCGCGGAGCGTACTCTTGACGAAGATGATGACCTGGTTGAATTGCAATTCATCAAGCAGCTCGTTGAGCTTCCGGTTCTTCTCCCTCTCCTCAAGAGGAATGTAGTATTGCTGGAGACCGTGAAGCGTCAACTTGGTGTCTTCGTCAACATAATGCTCCGTAGGATTCTGCATGAACTTCCGGCAGATGGGCTTGATATCGTCGGAGAGCGTAGCCGAGAACATCATGACTTGCTTCTGCTGCGGAGTCGCACGGAAGATCTCCTGGACGTCGCGACGCATGTCTCGGTCGAAAGTTAGTCGAATACGCCGAAACCGGCGGGCCGGGCGAGCTCACCAATTTGATCAAGCATCTTGTCGCACTCGTCGAGCACGAACATCCGGACGCTGCCGAGCCGCAGGTTCTTGTCCCGAACGAGAGCATTCAGACGACCGGGCGTGCCAACAATGATGTGCGGATGAGTCTCCTTGTTCTTCAGGATCTCGGCATCTTTCTGGATGGGAGTGCCGCCGTAGAAGACGCCCGTCTTGATGTCGGGCATATACTTGCTGAAGCGATTGTATTCGTTGCGGATCTGGAAAGCCAGCTCACGGGTGTGGCACATGACCAGCACCGAGCACTCTCCGGCTACAGGTTCGACCTGCTGAAGAGTGGTGAGGACGAAGACGGCCGTCTTGCCGAGACCAGACTTTGCTTGGCAGATAATGTCGCCGCCAAGCATGGCCTGCGGGATACAAGTCTGCTGAACTGTAGTCGGGGACCGCATTAGAATCGGGTACGCAAACGAGGACGGGTTCGGCAGACGGATTGGTTTGAAAAGACAGGCCCGTCCATCGTCGCAGCAAAGACTTCAGCTACTCTTTCGCACATTTCCCTTTCCTCCAGACCATGTTTGTTCCGACACTAGCTGAGCAAGGTGTGCAGTCGCGATGACCGGCCACGACGGACGGCGGCATCGCCAATGCTCACCGACTGCGACCAGTAGTCGGCGGCAATTGAGACGGGGGACAATGTCCCAGATAGAAGCCCACGAGGGGTTCGATGCAAGCAGCTCAAGAGCGAGCCATCAAGCGAACTTGTCGCTTCCCAAAAATTGCCGACTCAATCCGAGCATGATGATGACTATCATCTGCGAGATGGTTCCGCTCGTGCCTGAGCTCAGCGGTGACTCGAGAGCGACTTGTCCTTGGGGAGCAAAGTTCAACAAATCGATGGTTGAGTGATGGCCAGCCACCATTGTCTTGATTAATTGCGTGCCCACCACGTCGCCAAAGAAAAACATCGCTCCCCGACAGAATTGCTTTGTGTAGCCTTTTGCCTCTTTTTGTTTTGCTTGCGAGATGGACGGACCCGGAGGAGGGGCAGGAAGGGTTAACGATAAGCTGGGGATGGAACTTGTCAAGACTAACCCTCCGACGGATGCTCGAAACCGCAATCGGCGATGGCGCGCAAGAGTTCGGGCTTCAGAAGAAAGTCGCGGAAACCAGTCGAGTGGATGCCGACGTAGGAGCCCTTCTTGTCGACATTCTGCCCAGCGACAGCAGCGTCGCCCTTCTTGCCGTTCGCGGCCGGGGCAGCGGTCTCATTGTTGAGCTCGTCGTCGGAGTAGTCGATGAGATCTTCCTCGGCAGACATTTTGGCGAACGGATGCGATGTCGGGAATCGACGTTACGCGGTAGCGACAAATGGAACGAACCAAACGAATAGACCGACGTAAGCCTGTTGTCGGGACAATGTCGCGGATCCTTAGGAAATTGAAAACGTCGCGAGAGGAAAAGGACTACGAAGAAGAAATTGTTGCGATTGCACGCCGGCGATGGAGACGATGCTTCCAGATGACGGGCTTGGCGCGTTGATGATGGGAAGTCGAAAAGCGAAGGGAGGAAGCGAAAAGTTGGAGGCGAGAAGAGACACAGCCTCAAAACCTTGACCACAATCAGCTCTAACTTAACCGTGGCTTAGCTAGACGGAGCGCGGACCACTATGTGGGGCGATTGGCACACGGACCACCTGGCTTTGAGCCCTGTCCCGTCCGTTTCTGGAATCCTCGTTCGAACAAAAGTCCCATCTCGAGACACGCATACCGAGTTTCGTCTTATCGGATCTGTCGACTATGGCAAAGGGCAACAAAGGTGGCAGTGGAGTGCAGAACAAGGCCATCTACTCGCGCATCTCATTCCTTCAGCAGGCAGCCGTCTTCCTTTCATCCCCTCAACACCCATCTCCAATCCAATCCGCCTTTCCCAAGAAGCCCACTGGACAAGAATCCGGATCGGTCCAGGATGTATCCGTCTCAGTCCCCATGCAGGGCATGAGCAGGCGGTTAGCCACTGATTTACGCACTGTATCCCTCAAGACGAGGATTCGCCTCAAGCCGGCGGTGAAACAGGCCATTTGCAAGTTTTGCGATTCTGTGCTCATCGACGGCGGATCCTGCACGTCCACCATTGAGAACTGGAGCAAGGGAGGCAGGAAACCGTGGGCCGATGTCCTGGTCCGCAAGTGTCACACATGTGGAAAGGAGCGAAGATATCCGGTCAGCGCGGCGAGGTCGAAGAGGAAAACTGAACGACTTGACGAGGCTGGCGCCTTGCGTACGAAGCAACAATGAAAGGGTTGAACCTGTCTTGTCATCTCACTTAGTACATTCACCACATCGGCCTCGGACTCTAGAACGAGGAGCGTCATCGCCAGCGAAGACGGTGGTACTGCCGGCGTTGGAGTTCCCCGTCCCATCCAGGGCGTCATCTGGCTGCCCTCTCCCTACCATTTCCTGAAGATAATCGAAGTGCTCATCATGGTCCTTCCCCGCAACGCCTCCGACCCCCGGGCCACGTCCCGGCCTAGCCATGGTCTTTGAGGCCAAGTTGGAGGCGGTCCGTTTGTTGATCATCTCTTCATTGCTGATAGGTCAGCGAAGCGCACGGGGGGGTCGAGCCTGAACTCATAAGACGAGCCCGGCATGCCGGGGGGAAAGCCTCTCTCACCTGTCATAGAAGCCTCTGGCTGCCTGTCCCCTCAACATTACCGACTCATCCCAAGGCGTCACGACTGGTTGCCTTGTTGCTGCTGCACGGATTCTTCCCCCAGAACCTTGCTGGCAGCCATAAAGCTGCCTCAAATGTTAACAACAGCCTGGGCAGCACAGAGGGTGCACTCACAGCCCTGCGTGCCAGCTTCCCAGCCCACGCATGGACTCGGCCTGCACGCTTGTCATACGCAACAAGTTTTCCGTATCGGCGAGATTGGCAGAGAGCTGCGCCAGTTGCGAGTGGAGTTGGGCCTGCTGGTCGGCTGTAGTTTAGTCTGGGTCCTTCGAGTTGACGTCGACGGAAACGGGGAGGGGGAACAGAAGAACAGCGGCTACTGGCCGGGAATGCAGTGCTCGGGACGGGTACCGCACCAGGGAATAGTAACAGGAATGGAAGGAAACGTACCAGTTGCCGGGCCTTTACAGCGCTTCCTGATGTAGCCATTGACTGGCGGGATGCTGTGCTTGTGTTGAAGCCGCGCGTCGCCATCGCTGGGCCCAGGTGCGCTTGGGAAGAGAAAAGATATACTGTCGAGCTTTGCCAGCTGGTCACTACCTAGCTACTTAGGCATCTAATGCGTGCTGCAGTTGATGTTTTCACGTGCATCCCAGTCCGAGCGTTTGGTGATGTAGATCGCCAATGGATGGATAGTTCAGGAAGAAGAGGCGGAGCAGCCCTACCAGCGCGGTCGGATACACAGCAAGTGGGGTTGCTGCTGGCACCTTGTAATTTTGCCCCTGTGCGGGTTACAGTACGTGCAAAGAACACCGACTACCGCCAGCATCCGCAAGAGAACAGAAATAATAAACAAATAGATCGGAAACGGAACCAAGGAAAAATGCATGACCGGGAGATGCAGATAGCCTCTGGAGTAGACAGCCCCATACCTCAAGCCCACCCCCTGCAGCAATGTCGGATCATGAGCTGTGCGTTACGAAAATGTAGCCACCTCAAAACATTATTAAACCCCTTGTTGAACATTTCATGCTCCTTGTCACGCGCGCTAGGGAGAAATATGAATAGGGCTCCGGTGTCTCTATGAGATCGACCGATTTAGGGCCGTTTTGGTGAACACGGCTGAGGAAGGTGTGATTACTGCCCACCCGTATTCAGGTCATCTTAAAATAGTCAATTGTAAACACCACGGTGGACACGGCCCAAATCCATAGACTAACAGAGACCTAGTCTCATCCTGATACGGACATTTCCGGGGCCGCGTTAAGGCTCCTGGATGACCGGCTGGGCTTCCTGTCACTCGTGGTGAACCTCCGGCCATCGTTGCGCTAATATTGCATGAAGAGCGAGTGTTTACATCATCGCAATACAGCCCCGGCAACATGGAGGGGCCCCATGTAAATATACCTCTCTTTCTTGAGACAAGAGCTTGATCAAGTGTACGCAGATGCACGTCGGGTCACTCGATGGATGACTCGAGAGTCCGCGCTCGCTCCACACCGCCGACTCACCCAGAAAGTAGCGCAAGGACGCAAACCCCTAGACGCAAGGCAAACAAACACACCAGAGAGACCTAATTCCAGCGACTCACCTGGATAGGCGACAGACGTTACCTCACAACCCTCTAACCACCTCAAATCCTTTTTCACGCACACATTGACGTAAACCTGAGAGAAGAGATCATCATTACACTGTACTGTTATTGAACTGTGAAGGAGGTAATCAAAGACAAAACACGAACCCTCCAACCATGATAAGCTAGTGGGAACGGGAACAAGGGGGGAGGGGAGGGGAGGGGGGAGACAAGACAGAACACACAGACAATACTTATAGGGAGGCCAAAACAAACAGAAAGTAGCAAGGACCGCATATGGACCGAGGTGTCAACAAATAACCAATCTTTTTTACACTGCCTGCCTCCCCCGCCGCTAAAAAAAAAAATCAAAATGTTCATGTCTGCCTGCCTGCCTGCCCTCCTGACCGCCGGAACCCTTCCTTTTCCTGCTTCATTTCCCGTGCCCCATCATCGTCCAGCGCCCTCATTATGTCCCAACTCGTATCTACCATCTTCCAGGGGAGTACCATCCTTCTCGCTCCACTAAAACCGGACCAACTAGAACCCCCCCTGCAGGGCTTCATAAAAGGGGACGAATCCAAATACATGCTATACCCATCCAATCAAACAACAAGAGAATATGGGAAAGACAAGAAAAAAGGAGACGATAATGGATTGGTGGCAGAGACGCTCCGAACTGCAGCCATTGAATTACCCACAAAATGAATAGGTGCGCGATACTTGGGAAAATCAAGGCCGGAAGGGAAACGAAAATGAAAAGGAAACAGGGGATTGTATGTACTTGGCTGAGCTGGGTTCCTTGTCTAGCCTCCGCCAAACATTAACCCGAAGCCCGAAACTAAGAATTATGTTAAAGCTTGTCTGCTTCTGGTACGCCTCCCATGTTGATTTGGTTCCTCTCTCGGAAAACAAACAATGGAAAAAAAAATAATAAAAAGGCCTGCCTCCCTCCTCTCTAAAACCCATAAATTGCGTCTTTTAATGTCATGTCGTTTTTCCTCCCCTCGGCACAAACCAACCTGGCAGACCAAGATAGCCTCTCTTTTCTCTCTCCCTCTCTCTCTCTCTAGACCCAGCAACATGCGCTTGGCCTGGCTTGTGGCCCGTGGAACGGGCGGCTCCGACAACCACTGCATTGTGAAGAGCGCGAAGGAATGCCATACTGAATTCGGGATTCCGTCTCTCAAATGCCTGGGGTAGAGATGCTAGGGCCGGGTTGCTATGTCCCAGCCAACGCCGGAATTGAGCTCGGGCCAGCGCTTAGCGAACGCCAATTGGCGCCCGGGGGCCTAGGCTGCTCTGGCTGCTATGCGCAGATGGTTCAGAGTCGAGATGGGTCGAATCACCACTGGCCGCGCTACCGCTCGCACTACCGGTCAGACTTCGCACATTCTTAGCCGATGGCGGGTGAAGGGGGCTCACCCCAGCGTGTTGCTCCACTTGCTGTGGCGCAACGACATTGCCGTGGCCGGGGGGGTATCGGGGCATAGGTTGCCTCATGCCCTCCGGAGGTGATGGCCGCCCATTCATCTGTGGGCCAGGATATCCATTCGGCGGTGACGGACGACCGCCCATTCCGCCGCGGAGCGACGGGCTATAGGGGTTTCCTGGCGATTGGCTTGAACGCTTCGGTCCGTTGCCGTTCATGCCCGTCGGCGGGGGACCTTGACTATACTGGAGCTCGTCAAGACGGGCGGCCGTCAAGGAATTGGCCCTCGATCCCGCATGCATCACCCCTCGATCAACAGTGCCGTAGCGGTTAGACGTGAAGCCCAACAGAGGATCATCCAGGATGTTTTCGTGTAGCCCAGGCATGGCTGCCGTCATGACCTGGCTCGACCGGTTCCGCCCAAAACTTGGTCGAAACCTGCTGCCTCGCGACGGAGCCGCATCTTGTTCGGGGTTCTTGCGGAACTGTGCGGCGTTATTATTGGGTGTTTTCCGGTTTTTCCTTGAGGTGACGCTCATCATGTCAAAATTATCCGGATCAATCATCGGCGGTGCTGGTGCAGAGGCGGGATCGAAATAATCGTCATCGTCATCGTCATCGTCGAACATGGCATCACTGTTCCGCATTGGTTGAGGAGGGCCCCTCCTTGGCCCTGGGCCCACGCCAGCAGCGGCCCGCCTTAGCTTCATTTCTTGCTCTCTCAGGGCTAGCTCCCGCTGCCGCAGTTGTATTTCTCTCTCTCTCAAGGCGAAATCATGCGGACCAGGCTGCGGGTAACCAGTCTCACCACCTTCTGGAATGTCGTCGTAGAGCATAAGATGGCCGAACTCTTCTAGGTCCTGTCCCTCCATGGAGCCTCGTCTCGACGGCAGACGCGAACCGGACATTCCATTGGGCGGTGGCCGCCCGTAACCGTTCGGCGGCCCTCCATTCATCGGCGGAGGGCGGCGCATTCCCGGTCCCGGTGGCCCCATCGATGGACCCCTGGGCCGCGGCCGGCCTGGAGGCATGCCGTTACCATTAGGAATTCCATTAGGCCCAGGTCGCGGAGGACCTTGGGAAGACATGCGGGGCAACGGGGATGGCGTGGTAGAAGGAGATCCAGGTCGGGTTGGGGGCGCCATCGCAGGATCGAGTTTGGGTCGGTTACGGTTGACCACATTCAGGTTATGGAGGAGGGCATACAGCGTCTCAACTCGGGGCACGCTGAGCCCAGTCTCTTGGGATAACCTAATAGGTGCACCAAGGTAGGTCTCAACTTCCATGGGCCGCCTCGCAACGTAGTCTTGCCACATGATGTTTTCAGTGGTGGATTGCGTGAACTCGCCGATTGTGTTCTGCTTGAATTCGGGCGGCAGCTTGCAGCCCTGGGCTTCGGCCAATGCAAGGAGCTCATCGATTATGTCCGAAACCAGCTTGGCTACGCCCACTTTCTCAAGCAGAGCAGCGTAGTTGGGCGTCTCGAACAGCACTGTCAAAGGATGGAAGGCAATTGGGCTGAAAACGTGAAGAGGGTCAGCTTCCATACAGCCTGGCACCGGTCGGTGCTACTTACCCGATTACTCGCTCGTATTGCTGCTGGCGGATATTACTCGACACCTTGCAATCTACTTGACCAGTGCTCAACGTCATGGCCAGAGCCTGCGCCATGTCCTCTTGTATCGAAGGCGGAATGTTGGGGTTCTTGTTGGCAGGCCCGACCCACAGCTCAGTCGACCCCTTGTGTTCGAACTCACTTCCCCCAAGCTGAGCGAGATCAGCACCGCAGACAAGGGAGAGGACCACATTGGTTGGGAACCGCTCCTCAATGGCCGATTCGAGGCCGAGAGCGTGAGTAGTGTTTATGAGGATGCATGTGTGCTGAGGGGTAACGACGGAGTCTATCACCGACGCTAAATCGTAGATATCTGGGAGCGCCTTTATACAGAGTATAACGTAGTCGAACGCGATGTCTTTGCGAGACGCCGCCTCCTCTGGAGTCCGCACGACTACGCCAATCCGCTGTTAGTAAAAGATGTGCGGCAGCGAGTGGAGAGGGACGGGGCAAGGTGACGGTGACGTGGGAAATACGGCACATACCATGTCGAGGCTTGAATCTCTCGTTGCCAAAGATGGGAGACCTGTGCGCAGGGCAGTCAGCACATGCGGTCGTGAGAGCACGGAGGTTGGGCGCAGGAAGCGCTGTGCGTACTTGAAGGATATCCCGTATTGCGACACGTGCTCGTAGCCCGTCTTCCAGACGAGGGTGACGTCGCAGGCATTTGTCGCTTGCAGGCGCCATGATAAGAAGGCAGAGACCGGGTTCCCGCCCACTGTGATAACATTCATCAGCTCATCGTCCGACATATCTGATGTGCTAGCGGGAATGCATATGTAGCAGTTCCCCAGGTGGCTCTTAGTAGTGGAAAAAGAGTGTGGTGGTCACCAGATGAGTCTGGATGACAGTTGAACGGGGGAAAGGGAGGGGGATGTCAGAGATGCAAATGTCGACTCTTTTTTTGGACCCAAGTCCCGGAAATCGAGGTCACACTAGGCTGAGGGCGGCAAGGGCCAGACGAAAAAGATACAGAGGAGCGGAAAGGCGGTACAAGTCCAGCTGTGCCGGCTTACCTGATAGGATCTTGAGTCGGGGCGTCAAGGGTGCCATGGTGGAGGCCCGATCCGGGATAGTGGACTCAGAGTTGTCAAGTTTTGAAGCTGCAAGTCCAGCAAACCTCTCCGGCGGAAAATGCTCGACCGAAACTGGAAATTCTCGATGTCCGTCTCTCCCGCAACCACGACCACGACTCACGACCAAGTCCCTTGTGGCTTGCCAGCTCTTCCGTGTCGCAGCTCTTTCTTTGTTCTCCTTTGCTTTTTCTCGACACTTGTTCGGCTTGGCGTGTACCTCTTTTCTCCCTCTACCCCCCGCAGGTTGCAGCTAGCAATCTCCCGCCGATGCGATTCCCTCCGAGCGGTGGACTATTGAAGGGAAATGCCGCTCAGCTCGGTGTTTTCGTCCGGTGCTCGTCCTGCAGATCGGGCGCCTGATAAGAGCGACTGACGGGATATCACACAGACCCATCCAGGGTGTGGCTCAACGAGAGGGCGCGTTTTCCGCAGCGGCAGCAGCACGGGGGTCGTTGGTGATCGCCGTGTGCGCTTGATTGTGGCGCCGGCGAGCTAGTGGAGATGCAGGCAGCGGGCTGCTAGTAGCGCAATGTCAGCGGCGGTCGGTTAGTACGCTACGGCGTACACTAAAAACGAGCGTGAAACCTCGACAGAAGAGCGAGTGACCGCCACAGCTGTGCCCAGGGTCCCTAGGATTCGATAAGCAAGTTTCAGGGCCGCCGGCGGGTGCGGCGTTGGTTCGCTGCGATGAAGCCCGGAATGATAGGCCACTGGAGTTGGCAAAAGTGAACGTCCTGGAGCCCTTCTATTGCGTGCTGCCACTCTTGCAATTGCGCAGCTGGTGCCGGATCGCGGCGGTGGTTCGGACTGTGCGACGGTACCGACTGCTGAGCAGATGATTATAACGAGCGGACGATTTGCACGAGCTGGTGAAGCAGTGAGCGAGAGCGGGCTCCGGACAGATCTCGAGACACTTGGGGCGTTGCCAAGAATTCGTTGCCGTCGGCGCCGGAGCGACTGGGGGCCAGAATCGGGCAGGTATCCGCACAGACGGCCAAACTCGTTGCAAAGAAAAATAGGATTAGGATTAGGCAGGAGGCGGGAAATTCGCAGACATGGGAAACTGGAATGTCTCGTTGATGCAGGTGGAAGTGTGAGGGTCGAGAGCGTTGGTTGTACTGCGTGTTTCGCCTGCAAACCCTCTTGTCTGCCTCTGCAGCAGGTGACTTGTTCCCCGGATGGTGGCACCACTGAATGCCGGGCGTGCTTGTAGTAGGTGCAACGGGAAGCTCGGGTGGGATGTAGGTAGGCAATGGGATATTCTAACCCGAAAAAAGAGCAGCCAAGTGGGAGGCACAGTGAACCAGGGAACCATTAGCAACAAACAGGCAGGCAAAAAGAAAAAGAAAAACACAGTTCTATTGCCTAGGGCGGAAGTCCTGAATCATCTAGTTTCAAAACGGCCAAGTTAGGATCTTGATCCCAGAAAGTCCAGCTCGGATTCTAATTCTAGCTTGTATCGCTGCGGAAAGACGTTCAAAAACTCGTTTGCGCAGGGCGAGATTGGAAACGGCCCACCGGTGGCTGTGAGGTTGCCGGCCCGTCTGATACGATGAGCATGACAGGGCCATTCGAGTCTGGGCAAGCAATTTCCGTGGTGGAGGATGTGCACCATCGGCAGGGTACAAGGGCCCGCGTCCCCCGTGCCTGGACGTGACGCGGTTGTTGGCGTGTGGCTTTGTTGGCTGCAAACCAACGATTGGGCCAGGCCCAATGACGTGGGATTCTGGCACAGGAAAGATCAGGGTAGCGGACGGGAATGTGCGGATAAAATGGGTTCAGAAGTCAATGAGCTCGAGGGCCGAGGTCTCTTTCCTCCCCCTGAGTTTTGCGAGACAGAAGCTCGGACAGACTGATAAAACGGCACATGTCATTTTCTTGAGGGAGAACCAGCTACAGCACAGATCCTATGAAGCGCAAAATCCGGTTGCCTGGCCGTCCAACTGACATAGGCGGCTCGAGGGTTACCTGACGTATGGGTCTCGTTCCAAGCTCTCTTAGCTGTTCGCCTAAGTAATTAACTCCCAGGTACAGTACCTGATTTCAGAAGCCAAACACGGAACGACAACCGCCAAAATGGCTGTCAAAGTCTCGTGCGTTAAGAGACATTCCATCGGAAGTGCCGTGCCAGGAGCGACCACCCCTACGCGCCGTTGGCCGTCATCCGCCCAGAACAACGCAGGAGACTGCAGCAAGATTCTAGGTTCCCGTCACGAGCAGGGATGACCTTGGAACAGCGTCGCAGTGCATGCAATTGCTGGGTCGGGACCTTAAGTTGGTAGGCCTACACATGGAGAGTAGGTATTAACTGCCCAGCCCAGTCGCCTCCAACTCTCCGAACCTCCATCTTCCCCTCAGGGAGCTCTGGAGCTCCTCGCTCAGCGCTAAGACATCTTGTTCAGCGCGCATGACGCCGTAGTGACTGCCAGCTAGCTGTCGAACAGCATACTGACACGATGACGAATGGGGGCCGAGGAACTACACGCTACTGCGAGTTTGAGCGGATTTTTGAGAGCTTCAAGGGAGGGTTTTAAAGCACCCAACAATGTGATTATGTACCAGTCGGCATATTGATCTGTAAGATAATACCGATGAAAAGGATGTGTGAACTGGACACTACATTATCAGATTGCAGGCCTGTCAGAGCCGGGTTCGACTCGGGTGGAGGACATGCACCTGTGCCTGACATGACAACAGCGCTCGACCCCACTAGAATCAAGCCCCTTGTCAAGCTGGACAAATGCATTTTCGGTGGCCGCGGCCTTGGCGATGCGCAGCGTTATGGGGCACATTCCTGATTAACTCATGACGCACCCTGTGGGGCTTTGCTTCACCTCTTCCCAGCTCGAGCAAGTCCTGAACTGAACGGAGCCACCGAGATCTCATCAATGCCGCTAGATCTTCCATCAATACCGTCAATCGCCCCTCCCCGTACCCCACAAACAAACAAACAAAGAAGAAAAGAAGGTCCAATCTCGGGTTGAAGCAAGAAGCAAGCCTTCCCCCCCACGAATAATGTAGAACGCTACAACTTGTTGATCTCGAGTAGTCTTAACGTACGCAGCACTCAGATGCAGCAGCGGCCTGTGACGATGCAACAGTCAGAACGGACTGTCTCAATTGGCACGGAGCATTTGGTGCGTAATTAGGACGTACCGGCAGCCGCTGTGAACCATTATCCTTTCTACCGCGACGTGAGAAACCGCCCGAAGAGAGCCTCATCTCAATACTTTCCGGTTCTACCTATCATGGATCAGCATCCGCAACTGGCGCTAGGGCTCTGCCGAGCCGTGAGTGGCGGGCGCCACTACAATTCGTCTCCACCTACATCCATCGGCACCCAGGAGAACGAGCTGCTGATTCTGGGAATCGCATTTGTCGATTCCAGCCTCTCTGACCCCTGCCGGACAGGAGCGCTCACCCTGGAAGGCAGGGGGGTTGTCTTGGAAACTTTGGGTTCTTCCAAGGAAATCGAATGGGAATCAATAACATCTTGAGCCGCCCAAACGGTATCTTTCCGAGAGCACCTGAATGGACAGACAGTACAGTACCAACTTGGCAGCCATCCCAGTAGACAGTATGCAAGCCCAGAGCGTTTTTGGCAGCTTTTCGGCATGCTACTTCCCGAGTCCCGCCTCCTACCACCATCGGGTGGCTCGTGAGACCGACGATGTCGGCGCTCCCGAAACATACCACGCGAGGCCACTCCGCAAAGGCTTTGGACTTCGAGACTCAAACAGCCTGCTACGGGGTGCCGTTCTCCGGGTATGTAGGTTTACAAACCCCGTTGTCGAAACGTTTGGTGCAACGAGCCTAAGCTACTGCAGCGGTCCAGAAGCCACGGCACCACATGGCGGAACGGGAACCGGCCAAGCGACGACTCGCAACGGCTCGGGCAATTGTCGAATCTTGTCCGGCTAATCGCTCACAGCAGGCAGAAACGGCATTGATGGGGCGAGCCGGCTGGGTGCCAATAATCGTGTTCTGGAGCGGCTCAGTTCATATATCTGACCAAGGCGTGGCTCCGCATACCGAACGCACCCTTCGTTACCAGCAGGCTGGCGGCCGAGGAGACCGGGTGTACTCCAAAGGACTTGGATTGTGCTGCAAGTTGGCGGTCTCGACGGTTGCATTGGCCTCTTTTCCGGTATCTATCGTCCATCACCTAGCTGACCCACCCTCGCCTGGAAAGATAAGCTTTGTGAATTGCCCGGAGCATCCCGAGAATCGTCATATTGGCCAACGTAATGGATAGGTGCCCTTGTTGCCGGACCACCATCCGCCCAAGAATCCACAGCTTTCTCTCTGATGACTTTGGGACGCCTCAAAGGGCGCGTAAGGGGGAAGAATTTTTCTACAAGCAAGCCACGTATAAGTACGGAGATGCCACCGACCATATTCGTAGAGCTCCGCACTCCCGCTTCCGACCGGTCAAAGTATGTGCAGCACGTGCGATTTGGTTGCTCTGGTTGGCCCATGCCTCGGTTATTGTTGACAGTCGGTGAGAATCTTGCAACTCGTCATATCAGCCGAGACCTGATGTCCGCTCGCCGGCCTCCGCTGGCGAATTGGGCTCGGGTGGCTGTCGCTTCCACCGAACGCCCCATAGTTTGGCCCGTTAGCGCAGGCTTGCGGTGCGAATTTTCATGTCCCAGACCGCAGTTCCTGGACAAACGGAGGTGGACAGATTTTCGTAATCCGGTGGAAGATGAACGCCGGGGGGTTTCCGTGTGATTTGATGGCTGTTGATACCAGCTGAGCCGCAACTCCCGTGAAACTCGGTTTTCCAACCACCTTGTCCTTGGTCAACCAGTATCAAAAGACAACGAATTTAAATAACTGGAATACGGCTTGTCACAGTACTCTCTAGGGTACAAAACCATTGCCAGTCGGCATCAAAGTCGCCAGGAGAGTTAACATGGTCGAAGGCCGAGCGGTAAGGGGCCCGAATGTACCTATATCATACAGAAAGCCAGGCCGGGCTTAGATAGGCCGGATTACAGTTATGTGGATGGCGCGGTACTCCCTTTCAGCAAAGAACAAGAAGCTAAGGAAAGGACTACTTAAACCCAGGGGGGCGGGAACCATGGATGTCATACGCTGTGGGTGTTAAGTAGGTGTCAATTCCCTTGTGGGGGGGAGGAGGAGCGCAAGAGTACTTCAAGACGCGGGAAATCTTAGCACAGTGGTAAGAGATAGAATCTCATTCTCTGTATTGTATCTTATAGCCTTAGTAAATTAACGATCGAATGGTTTCATTCTCTTCTGCCTCCAAGATTTCGCGCCCGAAAGTAAGACTTCAACAGAAGAATGCCTTGTGACGAAATTAATATCTTGGTAGCAATTCTACATGCTATCCAAAAATGGCCTCGTGCCTGGGATTCACTTGGACAAGGACGGAGGCACTGCTTCGTCGCCATAGTCCACCAGATGTTGGGCCGGAAGATGTGTCTCCATAGGTGAGACCTGCCAACGAGAGACACTCTTAGGAGAGCCCGGCTGCCGACTGTCATAAGGGAATTCGCTTATATCTACCAAGATTCGGGCCCAATTTGCCGCTGGCTCCCAGGGTAAGATGACCTATCAGTAGCCACGCGCTCCCTTCCACCAACTCTAGCCCTCCCGTACCTGGCGCCAAGCTCTCGGCCCCTACACCTAGGCTTGAAGTCAGGCGAGGTGTGAATAATAAATAGCGTTAGGGCTCTGGCGGCAATTGGAGAGGATAGCCAAGAGGTAAAAAGAGAGGTGTTCAGGAGGTAGATGGAGACGATGTCTCACTGGAATTCAGGCTGGTCAAACAGCTTCTAGGGCTCCAAGCGAGTGCAAAAGGAAACAAGCAATGGGGAGATGCCATTACCTACAACGCTAACCTTAATCTAGGAAAAGAGTCTATAGGGGTTGAGAGTAACACATCGCCCGCAACACCAAGCTCACGGATAAAAGTGTTCGGCCTACATCTGACACCGAATCGTGGACGGCATCACAGTTCTGAACATCTTCCTGTAATGCGAATCTACGTACACTACCCTACGACACTTGGGTATCCCTATACGTACAAATCAGAACCACATCGTCTCCGCAAATCCACAATTACCGCGCCACCGTATCTCTGCTTCGTGTCCCATGTTCTCCATGCTCCACACTAGAGAGTAGCAATGGGCTTTCTGGGCATCTTCTAACTGCCAGGCACCCGTACCATAATTGCTTCGCACAATTAACATCTCCAGTAGCATCCCCCTGCCTTCAGAAAGCAGCCCATACACCCTCCCCAACAACTCCAGTCTTCGCCAACGCAAACGAAACGCCGCCGCAATGTAAAGAAGCCCGTTATAGCAACCAACCTCCAATAGCCCCCTAGCCGCAGCCGCAGCCGGGGTGGTTCTGCTGGTGTGCGGCGATGGTTTCTTCATTGTGGAGGGTGGTAGAGGTAGCGGCGGCGGTAGCCTCCTTGGGCAGATGGGGAGTTTGCAATGACCCCGGGGACAACGGATACCAGCGCGATGGCGCGCACAGCTCACGGGAAGCCGATGGCGGCGAGGAGAGTTCGAAGAAGGTAGGGGAAGATGACGGCGCTAGCCGGCCCAGCTGTGGTGGCCACACCCGTGGCTAGGCCTCGGTGGCCGTGGAAGAAGTGCCCGATGGCAGCGATCGAGAGGCTAGGCTGCTGAGGATTCCGAGCGCGAGGAGGAGGCTCCAGTATGAGGTGCTGATACTCACGAGTAGTAGGCTCGCGACGAGGCATACAGTGCCGGCCAGGACTAGCCGGCGTGGGCCGTATCTGTCCAACAGGGGGCCGACATAGACGCCGAGGGAAAGTAGGGAAGGGTGTAGCCGTTGATAATGCCGCCGGCTTCGCCTAGGTTAGGCTGGATGGAATGGTTGGTGGAAAGGTATGGTGGGAAACTGGCCAGGATGTTCATGAAACCGAGAGAGGCGAAGAGGCTGAGCCAGCGACCTAATATGGCTAACCATGCACGAACTCTGCCTTTGGAGAAGTGTCCGTCGACATCGCTGACCGACGAGGCTCTCTCGAATACGGACGTTGGGCCGATATTACCTAGTAGCGGGTTGGCGCTGCCGGGAGTCGTTCGTCTAAGCTGGAGGATGAGCCCGTGACGGCTATGGAAGCCGCCGCTTTCTTGTCATGGTCACACTGCCCCGGCTCCGAAAGTATCGGGGTGCTCCTGCGCATTTCGGGATTGCTTCCACTGTTTCGCCCACATCGAGAATTACACAACTCTTGTTGGTTGATATAGCACTATGAGATCGGTGATCAACAAGACTGTATGGCTCGGATATAAGACGTAAATTGGAGAAACAGCCACGGGGACATTGGGACGGATACTGGACGACGGAACGGCCATATCAGCCTCTTATTAGGCAAGTCGTCAGCCTTGGTGCTGGCTTAGTCTATGTACGCTGGCACTGATTGTTGCTGAGACAGTCCTCGCAGGACTGTAACGTGTAAGCCCGGGCTGGCCCACCCTTTTCTGGAGCGCTTCTGGCAAATCGCGATACATCCGGTGATACATGTACTCGCCAGACAAGATACACGCCTCATTACGGCGCCCAACTGCGCTGTGTCTGGTGCATGGCGGGAAATGCCCAGTAGGATACACCCGTCGAATGCCGGTTTTCGAGTCTTTGATGCGTGCAGCGGCTCTGCGTGCCAGTTGACTCGGGCATTCCCGGGCTGGGACTGGGGAAAAGGGTTCTGGCGGACCCCTGACAGCGCTGCATCTTATCATGGTGCCTGGTGCCTGGGCCTGGCCGACCCGCTGTTCAAGGGTGAGCGATTATGATGAAAGTGATTGCCCAACTCTGTCGCGAATCCAGACCGGCCCGCAAAATTGGTACACGTCCTGGGAACGGGAGGGAAAGATTTGAACCCATCTACTAAACATCATAGCGTAAACGACGGGACACTCGACCTGGACCTGACCGTCAGCCTTACCGAAGCTTGTGCGCATTCGTGATCAGTCTACCAAACGTATCTGGGCAAACTGCGCGGCACGTAGCCAAAAAGCTTATCAGAGACGAACGCCGCCGTTTCTGGTAAAAAGGCCTGCATCGCCAGTAAATGATTGTACCGCTAGGCGCGGAATGGAAGTCAAGCTGGCTTAATCGTCCTCATCTTCAACCTCTTCCACGGTCACCTTGCGGGCACCAACATCTGAATCAATTTGCATCTGCTCGGGTTGTGATCGTACCGTCCCAGACGTCCGCAGATAGCCCTCTTTCTCCAGCTGGTCGGCTTCCTCAGGCTCCAAGAGACGGCCCTGCCCCTTCCCCTTTTCCATCTTCATCCGGACGGCCGTTGGCATGAAGGCGCTCACGGCTTCCTTGCGCAGATCTCTGACAACAGGCTTCGCTTCATAGACCGTCTTCGCCTCGACGAGAGGGGCTGCTGGCTTCTCTGACTCCGGGCGGCGCTCCGCTACGGGCTCTTGGTTCGCATTCCGCTTCGCCCTGCGCTTCGCGTACCATTCGTCTAGAATCTCTTTGGGAATCGGTGGCGGTGTGTCTCGTGGCATGGGTATGTTCCTGACATCGTCGGGCACGTCGCTCTCGCTGCTAGATGTGTCCTCGGCATCCCGTCGCCTTTTGCCCAACACACCGTCGCTTCTCTGTCCCTGCCTCGGGGGACCGTGTCCGAACTTGGGCGCACTATCACCCAGCGCCTCCCTTGCTTTCTTGACCGCCTTCAGGTCCTTTTCAAGAGCCTCCAGAGCCTGCTCCTCATGGGCGGTGAGCTTGCCGCCACCCTCCTTTAGCGCCTTCAAATCATCAATCTGCTTTTGTATTCTGTCGGGATTGCGTTTGGCGAGTTTTTCGTTCCTCCGCGCTTGTTGCTCTGCCTTTCCTGTAAACGTGGAAAGTTAGTTGAAGCCTGCAACAAGCCGGCATAAACTGTGAGCTTGCCCGCAGATGGGGTGGTACCTTTTTTGATAGCTTTAGCCTTTTCAGCCTTTCTCTGGGCTTGTACCGGATTGTAGTTGCGTTCTTTTGCCATCTCCAGCAACTATCAACGGAAAGTTGTGCAGCATACGAGATACGGTATGGTTGAAGCGGCGAATAAGTGGAATTGAGGGGGTCTAGGCGTTGAGTGGTAAAATCGTGGCTGCCGAACTGGCAAGTCTAAGGTTGGGGAAAGTTGTCGCGATTTCATGGGTTACAGTGGGCCCCAAGCTTCCAGCCGGGATGTTTCGCCGTGGTTTAGCCATAAACACGGGTTTGGATGACGGCGTTAACAACGTTGAGGCTGATAAACAATGGTAAACATGATTGAATGACTACCTGATAAAACCAGTCCGGAAGCCGGATCCCAGGGCTCATAATGGGACTCGACGTTATGTTTTGTGAGACAAACACGATCGGATCTAGGAAACCTCTGCAGTCTCACGGATTACAGTCATGGATAGGAATCGTTGCCTCGACCACAACCGTTTCTTGGCCCAGGTGGCTTGGATCAGTGTGAAAACAATTGGGCCTCGATCCCCGCAGGGTACAATTACAGGCACATTGCATCCCCGTGGGTGCAGTGCTGGAGCCCAGCTGTTTGGTGCCGCTACTGTTTCAGAGCCTAGGCGAGCTGAGGCACTGGGGCCATAGGCCCCGCGCGGCGCGGCTGGGTTGCTCCTCCAACCCGGCTCATGTTGATGTCTGTTACCCCGCCCCCACTGCCAATCCGGATCGCGCAAACGACTGCAGCTACGCTGCGACGTCGGGCGTCATAATTTAAGTTCACGGCGCTGTCTCCATCGCTCCCGCGACTCCCTCATCTGCAGGCGGTTTGAGACCCTTTGTATCATTCCCTACATTTTCTAGACACGTACCCGGTGCAGCATTCCCATCATTGCTCTTCCAACCAGCCTGCTGCAGGCAGAGGAAGCGGGGCGCGAGCTGCCCAAACTAAAACATCGTGCACCCTTTCTTTTTTGAAGTTCGCAGATCACTGCCCAGGCGCCATGGCGAGCTTCATGGCCAATCTATTCCCCGGTGGGAAGCAGGACAAGGCCGACGCCCGCCCCTCCACCCCGATCAGAAACAGCTTCATCACCCCTGCCAGCACTCCACAGGGCAGCCCCAGCAAGAGGACAGTGCCCCCTGGTGCCAATGAGCTTCCCGGCGCACTCCAGAACATGAAGCTTGGTACGCCGAGCGCGCTCGACATTCCCGTAAAGCTTGGCCGGCCGCAGAGCGCCCTCATCACTCCGTTGTCCCCCGGCCGGACCAACGTGCAGAACTTCGAGGAAGGTTCCTCGACCGTCGACGATAGCATCATCCAGAAAGGGCCTGCCGCACCCGGCAGTCCCCTGAAGAGCAAGGGCCAAGAGAACACACCACCGGCCCTACCGCGCGACCCATTCACCGAGCCGACATACCAGCCCAGCCATGCTGCCATCTCCCGCCAAGAGTTGTATCAGCCTCGAGACCGGCCGTCGCCGACCGTCAAGCGGTTCAACACGACGCGGGGTCTCACTGCTGAGGAACGTGAGCTTCTACAGAAGCCTACCGTCAAGCGCATGGTCAATGTCACGCAGCTCTGTAGGTTCTAACTTGCAAGGCCACCGGCGCCTGTTTGGTTCGTACTCACACGCCCTAGATTTCCTCGATTACTACTTCGACCTCTTGACATACGTCGGCTCGAGGCAAAGCCGCCTCAACGCCTTTAAAGCGGAGTATCCGGCGCCCCCCGAGACGGACAAAGAGACGTACAATCAGATGTGGTCAAAGTACACTGGCCGGGAACGCGCCAACCTCCGCAAGAGACGGGTCAGGTTGCGGCATGGTGATTTCCAGATCCTGACGCAGGTCGGCCAGGGCGGCTACGGCCAGGTCTTCCTCGCACAAAAGAAGGACACCAAGGAGGTGTGCGCACTCAAGGTCATGAGCAAGAAGCTGCTGTTCAAGCTTGACGAGGTCCGGCATGTCCTGACCGAACGGGACATCCTCACAACGGCCAAGAGCGAGTGGCTTGTCCGCCTGCTATACTCGTTCCAGGATGACAAGAATATTTACCTTGCTATGGAATATGTACCCGGCGGGGACTTCCGCACGCTCCTCAACAATACGGGTGTGCTGTCCAACCGGCACGCGCGTTTCTACATCGCCGAGATGTTCTGCGCGGTGGACGCACTGCATCAACTAGGCTACATCCACCGTGACCTCAAGCCCGAGAACTTCCTCGTCGACTCGTCTGGCCACGTCAAGCTCACTGATTTTGGCCTGGCGGCTGGGTTCCTGGCCCCTGCCAAGATCGAGTCGATGAGGATCCGACTCGAAAAAGCGTCCGAGACGTCGGTTCCGTTCGGCAAACCGATGGACCAGCGGACGGTTGCCGAGCGGCGGGAGGGATACCGCACAATGCGGGAGAGGGACGTCAATTATGCCAAGTCAATCGTGGGATCGCCGGATTACATGGCCCCAGAGGTGCTAAGGGGCGACGAGTACGATTTCACTGTCGACTATTGGAGCTTAGGCTGCATGCTGTTCGAGGCCCTGACGGGCTTCCCCCCGTTTGCAGGGTCGACCGCCGACGAGACGTGGCGGAATTTGAACCATTGGCGAGAGGTACTCAAGCGGCCGGTGTGGGAAGACCCGAACTACTTCTTGAGCAACCGGACCTGGAACTTCATCACAACGTAAGTCGGCGCGTGGCCCCTGTGGATAAGGCTGAGCCGGGGAAGCTGACGAATGCAGTTGCATCAACTCGAGATCTAAGAGGTTCTCCAACATCAACGACATCTACAACCACCAGTACTTTGCCGAGGTCGACTGGGCGGTGTTGCGCGAGACCAAGCCCCCATTCGTCCCGGAGCTGGACTCGGAGACGGACGCAGGCTACTTTGACGATTTTAGCAACGAGGCGGACATGGCCAAGTACAAGGAAGTACACGAGAAGCAGCAGGCGCTCGAGAGCATGGCGGAGCGCGATGACGAGATGAGCAAGAGCCTTTTCGTGGGGTTCACCTTCCGCCACCGCAAGCCCGCGACGGACGAGGGAACTCCGCGCAAGCCTATTCCCTTCGAAGAGGACACCTTCGGCACCATGCTGTAGTGCCAGCACCGGCGACCCAAACCTGTATACTCCAGATATCTGAAACTCCCAGTATGCTGGTGGTTAGGTGAGCCCTACCCCAGAGTGCATCGGCGGGAGGCCAAGTTAATATGACGGTGGGGCGCCAGCGATGGATGGGCCGGGGTGATTGGTCTCGGGGGGGGTTCTCTTTTCATTTCTTGGGCCTCACATTGGCCAACCGTTTTGTTTGGCATTACTTATCGAGTGTTATGGAGTTGTCGAGGACGGGCGGGAAGGGATACATGGCCAGACGGCGAATGATCGGCTGGGGACCATGGTGATTGGCGGCGTGTTCGTTGGGCTTTAGGGAGTGTAGAACACTGTATCAGGTTACTCGTCAGGTGTTTCTTCGTGCAGTAACACAGAGAAGCTTGCTAGGCAGACGCGTCACTTGAGACAGGTGCTGCACACGATGAATTTCTAAGTGGAACTTAGTGGCTGATATGACAGGGTGCAGTGGCTTGCATCGTACAGATTGCAAGTGCGCCAGGCGTCGTCATCAAAGCCCATGGCCTCTCAGCGCCGGGCCGAGAGGGGGGTCTGATGTTCTCGCCGATTTGATGCGACCACCTGGACGGGATGCAGAGAGCGAAATCAGGTGCAGATGCATCTGATGGGCAACGCCACCCAATGCAACAGCGGGATCTAATCTTGTCGCCGAACCCATCAGTTTGAAACTAACCCACCATCGATCTTGGCAGGCAGTCCCAAAGAGCAGCGTGCCAAGTCGCTTTCTTGACCTTATATTATACAGACGCCGTGGAACTCAACCGAGACACTGTGCCATCCGCTGATATGTGAAAGCGAGACGGCGACAGATCCCGCAGTCGTACGTCCCAGAGCCCGAACAAAAAAAAAAAAAAAAATAATAATAATAACAAATATCCCCAGCGACGCTTGTGGTTGGTGCATCGGACTTCCCCCGGCGCCACATCCGATTTCAACGGTGATGGAAAGACAGATGTGGACTCGGATCCTAGAGAAGAAAAAAAAAGTGGAAAACAAGAGGCCCAAGTCACCGGATCCTGTGCTCCAACCTCTCCTTTGGTCCACTCAACCGTCCTTTTCGAGTTAGTCGTGGTTCACCCACCGGCTTCTTCTAGCCTCGCCTCACCCTCGGTCCCGAGAAAGCTGGGCACGGCCGGGCTGGACGGCTGGAGGCCCATTGTCACTGGTTCACCGAATGCTTTTGGCTGACGGGTTCGGTGTTTCGGCGCGCTGCCTACGCGGCTGCTCTCCATCTCTCCGCCGCTGGGGCTTGGCATCAACCTCTCCCGTCATGCCACCGCTGCTTGTCTGCATGTGTGCTGTCTTTGCTGGCGGATTTTCTCGCACACGGCGAGCGGTATACATGACGCAGGGCCGCGCGGCAGACCACCGTGGCGTTCGTTTACTCCGCCGGTAGTTCTTAGCCTACCAGCGACGATCCCGAGGTCCTCGCCATGTGCCTCCGCCCGGAGCTGACCCCAGACCCCAGGGCGCATGTATGCACTCTATGCAGGAGCAGGCACTCGGGTGCCATCCGAGTATACGTATAAAGATTGGCAGGGCGGCTGCTAGCCGCTTCCACCCTCTCAAACATTTAGACCAGACTCGTCATCGATCAGCAGACAGGGACACACAACTAGAATAAAATCGCATATCGTTGGGCCCTGCTTAGCTCAACCCTCAAGCTTCTTGCCCTCCTCAGCAACCGGGACAACACAACCGAACAATCATGAAGACCTCAGTCGTTGCCGCTATCCTGGCGCCGGCTGTTGCGCACGCCCAATGGTGGGGCGGGGCCCCCGACTGTGCTGTTCGTCCGGCCCCTATCTGCTTGATCCCGCGTTGGAGTGTCTAACCTCTCGTCTACAGCGAGGGTGCTTCTCATCCCTGTGGGACTCGGCCACCACCTGGCCGGCACCCACTAGCTACTGCCAGGCGACCCAAGCCGCCTCGGTCCACGGCTGCATCGAGTCGGCGTGCTCGGCAACCCCCACCGCCGTGACCTCGTACAGCTCCTTGTCGTCGTCTCTCTGCGCCCAGTGGTCCTCGTGCAGTGCCAACGGCGCCACGGGTGTCTACACCATCTCTGCCCCAGGTATGTTGTCTCAGCACCTCTCAACCACAGCTGGCTGACGCCGCACCGCAGCCTTCACTGGAAGATGGGGTCCCGGCAAGTACGGAGGCCCAGGCGGCCCAGGCGGTCGCTGGCGCGGTGACGACGATGACGACCATGACTACGACGATGATGGCGACGATGACTACTACCACCGTGGCTACGACTACGATGGCGACGGAGACATCGACGATGACGACTACGACGAGTGGACCCGCACTTGGACGGGCGGCGTCTACACTGTCACGGGCTGCGAGTGGAACGGCAACCCGTGGGCAGGCGGCCCGGGCGGCTGGGGCCCAGGCGGCCGCAACGGCGGCTCCCCCTGGGGACCCTGGGGCAGCGGCTGGACCTGGACCACGGCGACCAAGACCATCACCCAGATCATCACGATCGACGTGGATGACGGCACGACCAGCCTGTCGACCTCGGTCGGCATCGCGACCGTGGCTGAGGCCGCCAGCGGCACGTACACCACCACGAGCCTGATCACAAACCAGCAGGCGCAGACGGACCCTACCCCGACCGGAGGGCCCAACCCGCAGGAGGGCGCTGCCGCTGGCCGCGGGGACGAGATGCTCGCCGTCAAGGTTATGGGCAGCCTGTTGGCCGGTGGGTTGGTGGTCGTCGGCTGGCTTTAATCTGCTGTGTTGGGGCTAGCTGATGGACGGGTAGAGTGGGTTTTGAACATTTTGGGTATGACATGATACCGAGGGATGGGATTGGGTTCTGGAGCACCTAGGGGCCATGGATAATATTATGGCTCCTGCGGCTTGCTGGCTCATTTCATCCCACCATGATTTACACGATCCTTTCAAAATTTCCTTTTCGTCTATTAGGAATAGGGAGTTGGGATAGCGGAAGCGAGTTGCGTTGTTTACCAGCATTTGGGGACAGTATTCTGGGGAGTCATGGGCAAAAGAATGAATGATGCGGCAAAGACCGGGAAGCGAGGATCGACGTTAATGATACCGTTGGAACCGGAGGAAAATAGCATAGAGCATGGGCGCCTACCTCCATATCACTTATACCACTCCATGCTCAAGAGACCGGATGGCTTCAACTCTGAGCAATTGTGAACAACGTCGTCTCGCCGTGTCCGGGCATGTAACCGCCCCTTTTCGTCGTTCCGGATATACGCAGCCCAAGAGCGCAAGATCTTTACCATCCATCCCTAGCGGGGACTCCCAAAGATATGTTTTCGCTATGTCTGCCAAGGAAGGAGCCTCTTTCTTTCCCAGATCCTCCGGCTTCCTCTATCCCTTGAACTCGTGCCACTGAAAAACCCTATGGATCATGTGAATCCGGGTTGTCGAGGAAGCTAATGGTCAAGGAGTTCGGTTTATATCGGCGGCTAACTAGGGCGGTGTTAGCAAGCAAGCGGCCCAACCATCCCGACGGGGAAGGGGTCCGATCACCAGGCGTGCCTGTCATCCCTCACCCGGCACTAGCCACTCTCACGCTCTCCTGTTGTCCTGCCCATGGCCACACTTCGGCGCTTCGACAGCACGAGTAGCTGGCATCATCGAAGTCGCCATCTCCGGGGCAGCTCTTACCGCCCTCGAATCCGTTAAGGCAACATGGACAACCACCCACCTTCCGCCTTTACCGAAACGGTACCTTGGGTGGATTGCGAGACGTTCCAATGGCCAGAATGGATTTTGCCTGCGTTTCACACGCCCTCGTTTGTGCATGAACACTAACGAATTCCACGATTGGGTCGAGGGGCTCTAGTCGCTCCCCGGTGCTTGCGCGAGAAATGTACTCGGACTGAGCTGCGGCAGCGGACCGGGCTGTTTCTTCTGCGAAGGCGATCTTTCCCGGGCCAAGTAGACTGGCTCCGAATGTCACGATATGCCCCCAACCCCTTGTTCGGGCGTGATAGACCGAATTTGCCGTGGCATGCAAATCTTGGTACGATCCATGAAGCCCGATATGGGTATTCGGTTGCCCCAGCGCCTCGGGGTGCTTGGCCTGGTTAAGCCTGGGCCTTGTCAAGCCACCTCGGTGCATGCCTGCGTCGAGTAGAGAGGGCGGCGTGGTGTACCAACGAGGAAAGTTCCCTTCTTCCTCCCCGACGTCGACGAGTAGTTGCCTTAGTACTGATGACCCCGGGGACGGTTGGTCGACCTCATACCATCACCGGCGATCTCAGTTGCACTCCAGATTCAATGGATGTCATCAGAATAAAGGGGAAGCGGTGGGTACTGAGTGAAGGGTAGCCGGCCGCAGTCAAGGGGTTGGTGATTAGCCCAGAGGTCTTCGAGCATCAGGGAGCCCTGCAGGTTCTGCCGTCTGGTACTGGGGTGTATTGGGGGACGTCACAGCCCATCTCGAGTCATTTATCGTTGCTTTCACCCAGGAGTAATGCTTCAAACCCTTTGTTTCTTCCTGTACGGGGATGTTGGTTAAATTTCCCAAGGACAGCTTAGAGACATCTCCCGGAAGAGGGAGGACTTCTTCAGTCATAGCTGCCGTTTTATGCTCCTCATTTCTCAGTGGCTGAGCAGGGAGTGTTAGGAGGTCGTCCTCATCGCTGGACTGAGTTCAGATACGGAGGTGAAAAGCCCGCGGGGTCCCCAGGCATCTTGTACGGTAGAGCTATTTGGCCGCCTGAATCCATGCAAGACATGATGTGCGATAACGCAATCACCTCGTCATCAAAGGCGATAAGACGTGCGAGGAGAGCACCTAAAAGACATAGAGATCATTACTTGTACTCTTGCCATTCCGATCTATATCAGCACTCTTGGGACTTCACTGCCTGCTTGACGAGGCGTAGCCAGGTGCCAGTTGCGATACTGCCTAATAACTCGGGCCCAATATTGAGAGGCAATATGTTTCTTGGGGGGCCGTTCTTGCAGGGCCGAAGGTAGAGATAATCACTAGACCGCATACGATCTTGCGGTAACGGATGTTGCTCGATAATATCGCCACATGAGTTAGAGTTTTGGAGGTTGAACTGCCTATCGCGCCGCTCCTATCAGGCCTGACGGCCCCTATCACTAAAGTTCCCATACGGCCACGGCTGGTATCACCAGGCTTTGACAAAGACGGCGAATCGTCACGCGACGGCTCGCAAAGCCCTGAGTGGTCAAGGTCCTGGCCCCAAGTAACACGCAAGATAAGAACGAAGATTAATTAGACGCTATCTCCCCTCAATTAGGAACAAAGAATATATAGATTACGATCACAACACCTCCTTACCTCTCACCTATTCTCCCTGCTCCCGGTCGACGGGCCTGAGGATTCCTGGCCAGCTCTTTTTACAACACCCACGGGAGGAGTAGGGTTAGGGTTTTATCAGGCTCCAAGAGAGACGGATCCTCTTGTGGCAAGACATTGCCTTGGGCGGAATTCTCGATCAGCCATCAGACGAGGGACTGATTGTCGTGTCCTGATGTCAGAGGAGTTTGGAGAGCGGATGCACAAGCAACAAGCCCACGTTTGCCCGCTGCACGAACACGATCGCCCCCACGCGAGGTTCCGTCTGCGTGGGCTCCCAGCAGGGCAAATCAAGCCCCCCACGTCCGACCATGGCTCTTATTGGTTGTGCCCGCGAAGTCGCCCGCCGCACCGACCAGCCACAAAGTGTCTGGCTGATAAATTCCCGCAGGGGGGCTCACTGCTGAGAAACGGGCGGGCGGCGGTTGGATAGCATGGAGATCGGTCCATGTCACCCGGGAGTTCGCGCTAGCCACGGCAATTTTCCGGAGAGGATAATTACAAGCCTAGACAAGCGGTAGGATCGTTCACCGCTATTGACGGTGGGAGGGTGTGGAGGACCCTGGATGTCGCATGTGATGCAGCGGGGTCTGCCCCTCTACTTCAGTATTGCGTCGGTGGAACTCATCAATTCTGGTGTATCGAGCTCGGATAACCACCAGCCTCAGCCCAATGAGACGGATCCGAACCTATTAAAGGGGGATTGTTTCCCAACAGCGAAATCGGATGAACCGCACAAGAGCGATTGGTTTTATGTCCCGTCGGGCTTGCAGCGTCGGCGACTCGCGAGCCGTTGGGCGGGCCGATTCCGGGGTCGGTGGGGCGACGGCAGCTGCATCTCTGTGACCCATCTGCCTGGAAGACTGGGAGCAACGCCGTCTCCCGTGGCTACATATGGCTAAATTCGGGGGGCGCGGATACCCGTAGAAGTCGGTGCTCCAATGACCTAGATTGAGGGGTCGCTGCTTCTACCTGGGTTGATATCGTGCTATCCAGATGCACGGTCCGTACGCAGTAAAATTATGGCTGTCTGCGCAGTGGTCAGGGACAACCCAGAGAGAGTTTGCGTGGACGACGGAGCGAGGCGAAATGGTGCGGGGTCGCTCCAGCCGCTAAAAGGTGTTTCAGCAGTGAACGTTATGTGTTCCGATTTGTCGGCGAGGACCGGTCCCTTATTTTTCTTGACAGAATCTAATGTGTAGGCCTAGTTTGTTGGTTTCGACTGACATCAATCCATCACCGCATGGAACCTGCCGCCGTTGAATTTCGTCGATCTGCTCTACTGTAAATAACATCCGGTCGAGTGACAAGGCATGCGTTGGGACAGAGCTGCCTGGGCCCCTTTGCTGTCCCCACACATGAACGTCAAGGGTTCAGGTGGGTCGAGGCACGTGGGCACCAGCCGGTCTCGATCTAGAACACCAGCGAGTCTCGATTTGAACGTTTGCTTGCTGCAAGTGCCGGCGAATACTGTGTTTTCCAAGCCAGAGCTGTTAAGCACAAAAACCAAGTTGCCATTGAACTGTCAATAGCCTGGGCCTGGTAATTCTCGGATCGGTCTGGGACAGAATGAGCGGACGGCCAATCAGCAAGCGGAAGAAGCAGGTTTCGTAGATCAAAGTTGGTGGGCTGCCCATGTCGCCCGTTCCCAAGAGTGGGGGTCCTCATGCAGGCTCCCTGCAAGTGCTCGTTTGTACCCAGTACCTGTTCGCCCGTCACCTCCGGTTCCTGTCAAACCGCATTTGGAAGGCTCATTTGTTCTTTCGCTCGCACGGACGGTACTGTCCTTCCCGCAGCGCAACCAGCTGGTGGTTAACGAGACAGCCTCTTGTGCAGTACTACATTACATGTTTTAAGTTTGAGCCAGGGCCTCTGCAGCGGCTTGGAAAAGGCATAGTATCGGGTCCTGGCAAGATTGAAGACAGCAGCTGGTGATGCAGGTCGAGGCCAGCTCGACTTGACCTACCCGCGCTGCCGCGTCAGGCGAGCCAATGCATCTTGGGTATCTTCCCCTCCTTGCTGGGAGGTGGGGTGAGCGGCTCCGACATGGTCCGGCACGGTGAGCAGACGGGCACAGCCGAGCTTAACGTCATGGAACCCCCATCGCTTCGTCTCCAAGAGCGCACCGACGCACAATCAGTATCTTTTAGGACCATGGATATCCGACATCAGAAAACACTCTGCCGGGAAAGACCATGGCGGGAATCCGGCTGAAGAGACAGAGTGGGCTTGCTCTCAGCGGGCCCCTAGCACACCCATCCATGGGCCCCTACACCGAGGTGCCGCGAACGTACTCTCACGATGCCTGCCGCTGAAACCTGCGTGGGGTGGCATCCGACCGACCGCCTCGTTTGCGAGCTGTATGCTGGAGGCGGGAGGGGTATAGGCGCGGCATTGGAGCTAGTCGGTCGATTGGTCGAGGCTGGCTGTGGTACGGTGGTAATCACTACTGTCGGCTGCTATTTCTGCCGTAGATCGATCCGCAGTTCAAAACGAGGGAATCCGTGTTCGCGCCACGCTGGACCGACGTAAAGCGAGCGACACTCGCGGGTTATCCCTACGGGATGCCCTCGGCAGACTATCTCGGCACCATCTGGGAGGCAGTCTGAGATGTGCCCAAGCGGATGGTTATTGGTGTAGCCCGTTCGAGAGCTGACAGTGAAACGTTTCTCTGGTACACTACCCGGCTATCGACTGCATGGCTGGCTACTGTCAACCCCTGTTGGCCATGTGATGGACGTTTCGGCTCCTCGTCAGGACATTGCCGTCCTGGCCACATTGTGGGGGACCTCAAGTCTCCGCGAGCAATGGCAAACGTGGACGAGAAACTGCCCCTAGCGAAGCTGTGTGTCCTCCAGGGGTGGGCTTTATCTCTAAAGCTTCCTCCCGTGTGGAATGCGCCCGTCAACCGGCGCGGGGTTGCCAAGATTCATCGCCAAGAGTCCCACCACCTCCCGTCCATGCCTGCCGGACACCTCCAGTAGAGGGACAAGGTACAGGTACTTGGGAGCTTGATAATGCCACTGGCTTTTGGTCGGCTGCAACCTCACCAGTCCGCCAAATAGATGGAGCGGCTTCCGATGGGTCTTTGTCGTGTTTATCACACGCTTCCGCCGACCCGTAGCCCACAGGAACTTCAGACCTCGAAAGACAAGCTCCTTGCATTGTTCTAAGCCTCGGGCAGCAGGGATAAAAAACCTCTAAATCTGAGTCTTGGCCGGCGGTATATGATCGCTGTGCTACAACGTGGGAGCGGAATACCGGGTACCACGGGGGAAGTCGAGGATTCTCTGCCTTGTACTTCACTGGGGATGCGGATTGGCTCTCCATTCTTGCAGCCACGTGTTTCGAGGTTTGTGCCTCTGCTCTACGGTACTCGCAGTCGCTCCTGGAGTCTAGGGGCGCAAGGATGACGCTATACGGCCATGGAAAGCTGTTGGAAAAACTCGATAACTCGATAGTACTAATATCGGCCACTCTGGACGATTGAAGCTCAGTAAGCCCTTGGCCGTCTTTTTTGCCGGATCTGGAGGCTGCTTTGGGAGAGAATTGAACCCCCGAGCGATGCTAGTCTACATAATGTAGCTTTAGCGGCTTCCGGACCTTCAACCCCTGTCGCTTCTGCTGCCGAACGGATGCATCATCCCACGAAGTGCGTGGATCTGCCGCCCATGAGCTGGCGACAACAGGCCGCGCCGCCGCAGTCTTTGGGTTAAGTTGGGATTGAGACGAACGAGATGTCCTGCTACTGGGCAGCGCAATATACCGTAGCTCTCAGTGGCGTCGTTCACCGGCCGTCGTCCGCCAATTCCCAATTTATCTTTTGCTTTGTCTCGTGCGGAGCGTCGCGCAGTACTGGCCACAGCCCTGGGGCCCTGGCGGGGTTCAGTCTCGTCACTAGCAGGCGGTGGCCTGGAGACCGCCCGTGATTCCGGCTGGGCCATTGCGATGTTAGCGGAGCCCCATGTCCGCTTCCATAGCCTGAAGCAAATACTGCGGATGACCCTCCTTACCCGTCTTGCTTTGCTACCTGACAACATCTGTCAGGAACTGCGGCCAAAAAGCGACGGACATTACCCGATCCGTTTTCGGTCCGCACTGCTGCTGGCCTGCACGACAGGCTTTCGCTTCTTTTGTCCCCAAGGTTTCGGGCCCGTTTAACTCCCCTACATTACCTAGGTTGGGGTACAGTACAATACGTACAGTACTGTACTTTTTGTATTGTACGCAGTGCGGCGGCCCAGCACCCCAGCACACCAGCTGCACTCAGGGCGGCCTGTGCAGTCACCCGAGCGTGGGGAAAGTCCAAAGCTAAGGAGCAACGCAGCCAACTCTCGGTCGCTTTTGTGTGGGAGTGACTCCTCCCTCGGTTGTCTGGAATTGCCTCCCTTGCAACGAGGGCCTCTCCATTGTGCGACAATGGCAGCGACCATGGTGAATCCCTTTTCGACGTCGAGCCCGTTGACTTCAATGAACCCGACAGCGACAGAGCACGATTACCGCTTTCCACGCAGACCAGGCGACGGCACAGCCGGCCACCGGAAAGCCGACCGATTCGGCTCAGCTCTCACCCCGACCGCGAGCGGCAGCAGGCCGTCAGCAGCAACGACGACGACGGCGAGGATAGCTGACGGCGGCCCGCGCGCCGCCTTGCAACGCTTTGGTCTAGATCTGCCCACGACTCAGACCAGCGCCCACCATGATTTTCTACGCGCAACAGTCTTCCCGCCCTTCCAGCAGTGCGTTGCTAGCGAGGGCCAGCACTTGGACGAGATGCAGAAACAGGATCCGCTGGCCATCCAGGTCTGGAGGTTTTTTGCCCAGACCAAGCAGCGTCTTCCTGCCCAGGAGCGCATGGAGAACTTGACGTGGCGGATGATGCACTTCAAACTGCCCAAGGACAGGGCTGCAGAGTCAGTTCAGTAGGTTTGCCCGCTTCGGTGGCGCGGAAGGGGGGGGGGAGAAAGGAGCGCTGACTTTGCTGGCACCATCAAGGACCAATCGGCTCTCTGGCGCATCACTCAATGCGCCCAGCGGGATTGCACAATTGCGGAGGACGACGGAGCAGGCCCTGCCGCAGCCCGACCCCATGAATCTCGACGACTTTATCAACAACGACACCGAAGATACACCGGCAGGCCTCGCCCTGACGCCGACCCCGGAAGCCATGCGGAAGGCCGAAGAGAAGTCGGCTCACACCACGGCGGCCGCTATCCCGATAAAGTCTCGCAAGGACCCGTCTCAACAACTAGTTCCCCAATCGGTACCGGTCGTCGCTCATCAAAGAGTGCGGGATGAGTTTGGCTACCTCCCCCGTCATCCGCGCAAGACCAGTATCGACGAGACCGGCCAGCGTGTAAGTTCCGTCTCTTGTTTCGCAAGCAGGGGTGCTAGGTGTGGATGCCTTTGTCCGTTTCGCATCTCGTCTTCCGAGCGTCCCTGCCTATCCCACGCTGGTGATGGTGATCTGATCTTGCCTCTTCCTAGACACGGAAGCGCCCGGCCAATTTCTCCCCGCATGTGCCCGCTGTCAGCAGCGGCTTTGCAGCGAATGGACTCGATGCGGATTCTGAGCTCCAAGAGTACTCGCTCGACCACTTACACCAGGCGGGCATGACCCAGCCGCCCAATCAGACGGGGATCCCGTTCCCGCTCGATACCTTCCGCTTGGAGAACGACCCTATCATAACGTCTGCCGGCCCATTCCAGCAGAACTTCTCCTTCTCACCTGCCACTTCACCAATGGTTGCTCATGACCCGTTCGCCTCACTGTATAACGGCTCGATGCCGTCCGGCTCGGTCGGCGCCGACTTTTATTCCCCTCCGGGATCCGCTTATCCGTCAGCCGTTTCCACTCCGCATCCTTTAACCGATGGCGAGGGCTTTTACTTTGGGCCCGCGGATGTGCGCCACCCGCGTCAGCAGCCTTACAGGTCCGGCCATCCCGCCATGGGCAATGCCATGAGTCACCAGTTTCCGTACGGGGGTAACGGCAACCTTATGTTCAACGCCGCCACCACCGCCGGCCTAGATACCGCTTCTACGTTCGCTGGGCCAAGCTCATTCGGCCATATCGACCCAACCCAGGTATTCCCGCAGGGGCACCGCTCCCCCGGCGTCAGTTTAGGCCAGGACAGCATGTTTTCATTCGGTGCTGACTCGGACGAGGAGGAAGGGGCTGCCTTTGCTGATCGCAACATTCCGATTCCCCGGGACGTGCCGCCACAAGGCATGGAAGATGGTGGATTCGACAGCTCATCGTTACAGTGGGATCCTTCTCTTCCTGGCAACTTCAGCACGCAGGCTGCGAGGTACCCCGCTGGGCCTACCCGGAAGCAAGTGACGATAGGTGGTACAACCACAGACTATGTTGAGTCGAACGGGGAATGGGAAGGAGGAGGCTTGAACAGGTCGCAATCGCAGTCCTTCCGCCAGACGAATGGGCGCGTTGGAAAGGTACCGAGAACCGCGTCGACGCCGGGGTTGACAAGCAGGGGAAATACTCTCGACAGACTCGCGCAATCGACGTCAAACTCACCCCCAGCTGAGCAAAATCCCGCATCGGACTTGTCGTCTGCCACCGCTAGCCGGCCCGCGTCTCCCCCGCCGGGATCGAGACACGGATCAACGACTAATCTTCAGGGGTCAAGCGGCAACCAAGGAGAAAGCAGCACACCCACGACGTGTACGAACTGCTTCACCCAAACCACGCCATTGTGGCGCCGGAACCCTGAGGGCCAGCCCCTTTGTAATGCCTGCGGCCTCTTCCTGAAACTCCACGGCGTGGTTAGGCCATTGAGCCTGAAGACGGACGTCATCAAGAAGCGAAATCGCGGCTCCGGGGCAGGTCTGCCCGTTGGCGGCACCAGCACCCGATCTTCGAGGAAAAATGCCAACTCCAACTCAAACGCCTCGGCCAAGAAGAGCTCGTCGCTGTCTATATCTTCGACCGCCGGTAACCCCCTGCCGGCGCAGGTGAGCACGCCGCCGGCAGCGCCGAACCGAGCCGGCAGCGCCAACGAGAGTGACAGTCCTGCCAGCGGTTCCGCATCGGCAGGGAACACGGCCGGAAGCACGCCGACAAGCTACGCTGGCTCCTCCAGCGGGGTCGTCGGCGGCAAAGGCGTCGTCCCGATCGCTGCGGCGCCGCCAAAGAACACTCCTGGGCCAGGGGCGGCGTCGCTTCCCCGGACTGCCGCGCTCTCCTCGAAACGCCAACGCCGCCATAGCAAGAGCGTCGTGGAACAGCCGCCCTCGAGTAGCATGGACATTGACAGTCCGGAGAGCTCGACGGGATCCAACGAGGTGGCCGCGAGGTCGCGCGGCTCGAGCACTGCACTGTCTACGATGCAGACCAACACCAGCAGTTTGGGCCTCACGAACGGCATCGGCGGTGCTGCCCAGCGGCCACTGGCTGGGCCTGGCAGCCAGCGTGCTGGCCCGCAGGAGTGGGAGTGGCTGACCATGAGTCTGTGATCCATCCCCGATGGATACCTTGCACGCGTTATCATCTCCATCATTGAATAATGGTGACACGCGCAAGGCGGTAATCTAATGCAATGACCGGGATTTTCTAAGGTGATTGCGGGCTGGCCACTCATGCCGTTTTATCATGTGTTTGTTGATACCAGGCGGATCGGTCTCTAGTGTTCTTATCCTTCTGAAAGGCCACGGGGATTATTATGCTTGAAATTGCGATGACTCTGGGCAACAATACAGCCTACGCGGTGAATGCATCGAGCTCTCAGTTATAAGTGGCCGCTTTCTCTTCGATCCCGGAGCCAAGGTATATCGGACCAGGGGAAGGAGACTGGGACGCGGGAAGAGAGGGAAGGGTGGCGGTGACGGATGGGACGGACGGGGAGAGGATTGGTTTGTGACACGCGACCATGTTATGCCAGCGTTGGAACACGGCATTGGATGGAAAGGGCTGATTGATGCCTTCATTATGTTTCTTTTGCTTCCTATGGTCGGGGGAGGTCAGGGGATCAAGAAGAGGGGCAAGAGGGTGGATGGTGAGATACCAATACGCTGAATACCCATTTTTACCAACCCACCCGGACGGATGATTGACGGATCTCTTTCTTTCTTTTACTTTCCTTATGGTCAACTTTTCTCCCCTGTTTTCGCCCTTACATACACGTGTCAGCGGTGTTCGTAGCTTCCTTCCTTCCTTTTTTTTTTTTTTTTTTTTTTTTTTTTTTTTTTTTTTTGCGAGGCGCTCGGGTTTCCATTTGGCCTGTTTTTAATTGGGATTTTGTAGATGGGGCGGCCGGCGGTGGGCGAGCGGTTGGTCGGTCGGTCTGTCAGTTAGACGTCGAGGACATGTGGCTGGGATACCCCTTGAGGTTTCGAAACAGTTCCGGTGTTGGGAATCGTGAGGAAGATACCTAGGCGGGTGGAGTAGATGATGAAAGCCACGTCGGACAGGGCCTACGTAACCCGCACTTAACTTGGGTAGAGCGGCAGGGTAGGGCAGGGTAGGGCAGGGTAGAGCAGGGTTTGACGTGATAGGGGTCGACGGTTGTGGCAGTTGAACAGGACGTGTGGGGAAGAGCCGGTAGTTAGCTACCTAGCGAGACATTGGGTTGTGAGATGTATATATTCGGGATATCCTTCCGGTATCCAGCGGGATTAGATGGCTCACCGGATACATGCTTTGAGAGTTGGGGGAACTCTGATGAGATTGTTGTTGAGTTACTGGTTACCTATGTGCGCGTAACGGCAGAAGTTGGGTGCTGAGCGAATGAAACAAACTTTAAATCATCTGAGACTTTTAACCTTGAGTTAAATAGTGCTCCCCGCGGGTCGTGTAGAAAGAAGAAAGGGACGTGCACATGTATCTAATCAAATTGTCCTTTTACATGATTAACGTATTAAGAGTTACAACGTATGGCCTCTCAGAAGGCATCCTGGTCCCATATTTAATAATCTACCCCTTTCCTCCAGCTTCCCACCTGTCGAGTTAACTCCTAACTGTTCTTGATAATCCCCAAAACACTCCCTAATTTCCTCCAGATCCCCATCCCGTACCCAACCTCAACCACGCCCCTCGCAAACCGCCAGCTCCGCTCCTGGTCTGGAATGGGATACTGCATCGGCTTCGGGATCGCCGTCCTGATGCCCAACCACGCCATCCGGTCTTCACAAACGGCCTTGACGTTGCACAGCCCTCTGAGTCCTTCCTCGCCGGCAAACCGGCCGTACCCGGACCCGGACACCCCGCCAAAGGGCATCTGCACCGCGTAAGTCGCGCCAAAGTCATTGACGGCAATCATGCCCGCCTTGATCCCTTTGACGATCTTCTTGATCCGCGGATCTGACTCGGATCCAAAGACGGAGCTGCCCAGCCCGAAGTCGGGCGCGTTGGCGACCGCGAGGATGTCCTCGGCCGAACCGGACGGCGCGCGCATGAGGACCATGATCGGGGCGAAGCACTCTTCGTTGGCGATGGTCATGTCAGGCGTGACGTCGACGAGCAGGGTCGGGGCGAAATAATGGCCCTGTGGGTGGTCGGGGTGGACGAAGCGCTTCCCGCCCACCAGCAGGCGCGCGCCGTGTCGCACCGCATCGTCGATGAGCTCCTCGAGGCGGGAAAAGGAGGCGTCTGAGATCATGGCACCTACGTCGGCGGTCGGGCCGAGGCGGAGGGCGCGCACACGGGGCTCGAGGAGGGACACGAGGCGATCGTAGAGGGCCGGGGTGGTGATGATACGCTCGATGCCGATGCAGTTCTGCCCCGAGGCTTGGAACGAGCCGCGCATGAGGATCTCGATGACCCGCGGGAGTTCGCGCTTGCTGAGCGAGTCGAGGACGATGGAGGCGTCTTTGCCACCTAGCTCGGCGACGACCTGGATCAGTGCCTTGGACGCTGAGGCGGCGACTTTGTGGCAAACGGGACGCGAGCCGATGAAGGTGATGTGGCTGATGCCCGGATGGGACGTGATATGGCCGGCGGCCTGCGGCCAACAGACAACCGTTTGGACGAGGGCAGGGCTGTGCCCGTGGGCAACCAGGGCGCCGCGGATGATGTTAGTGAAGTAGACTGAGCTCCAGGCCGTCCGTTCCGAGACCTTGACGACGATGGCGTTACCAGAGAATAGAGCACTGATGACGGGACCAATCAGGTTGTGGAAGGGGTAGTTCCAGCTGACCAGGGCAGCAACCACGCCCAAGGGCTCATAGTACACGGTGTTGCGCTTGTACATCATGAGCAGGTTGGTGGGCCGCCGCGAAGGGCGCAAAGCCTTCTCACCGTGCTTGATAGTCCATTCGAGCTTCGCAGTAGTTACGAGGACCTCGCCAAACTGCGCATCCACCATGGTTTTGCCGCTGTCCAAGCAAGCCACTCGGCAAATCTCTTCCTGGTTGTCCAAGACATGTTGGAGCAAGGAGCGGAGGACGGCACGGCGCTCGCGGAACGAGGTGGTAGCCCACTTTGTCTGTGCAGCTTGTGCCTGCTCGACGGCCCTGTCAATGGTATCTGGTGTCGACGGGTTCACAATGCCCAGGAACTGACCCGTTGCGGGAGCATAGCACTGGATTGCGGTGGAACCCGAGATCTGAGTGCGATTGGAGCATCGTCAGTCGTGCATCGTCTCAGCGGTGTGTATCGTAGCGCACCTTGATAGCTGGCTCTTCGAGAATCTCGACGATTTCAGGCTTCTTGGGCGGCGGAATGGTGTAGTGGATGGGCTGGTCATTCTCTCGCAGAGCGATGTACCAGAACGCGAGGATACCAAGGCCTGCCCAGAGAAGAGTCCCTGCAAGTCTGGGGCCATTGACGAGCCTATAGACCTTTCAGCATTGCTTTGCCAGCCATTTGCGAGCCTTACGTGATGCCCTCAAGTGCGACACGGAGCTGCTCGTGCAGACTCTCCACCACTTCTGTCGTCATTGTCACCAACCTTGATGTGCGCCAGATCCTCAACGCATTCTGGGAGTCAATGCGGCTAGCATTGACCGGTTGGTGAGTGCGGGAATGGTGGTGGAGGGTGCTTTTGGGAGAAGAGGACGTGTCCGGCGTGCGACAGCAGCTCAATACTCACACCACTTTTTAATGGGGTGGTCCCATTCTTGGCATCATGGGGCTCACTCTGCAAGGGACTCTAGTTAGGGACCTCCCCCCACCCCGGCACAGCAGCTAGCGCTGGTAGGTGCTGCCGCCTGTCAAAAGGCTACCTTCGACACCTAGAACGACGCTGTAAGGTCGAGACACCCAACCATACTTGCGACCCGTTCGAAGTTCGGGTCGTTCCGTTGCGGGCATTTGTAACTTTTCCGAGTTATCAGCTCCCAGAGACCATCTCAAATCCGCATATTCAGGCACGTTTCTCTATGTTTCTCGATCATGGTGACGCCAAGAGCGATATATATATGCAAAATAGACTCTTGTCCTATACAATACAACGCACTGGTCTCTTGGAACCGCTCCGCGACTAAATCAAATAGATGCCCCCCAGCTTCGCAAATGCATCATCCAAAACGCCGGCTTTAGTAAAGAGTAATGGGAACTCGACAGCGTCATCGGACGGCAACGACCGCCTCGCGGAGCTGCTCCCCCGACACTTTTGACCAACCTTCCACCACAGGATATAACACAACAACGACCACGATTTTTGCCTCCCCTGCTCCTTGCTCGGTTCGTGGTTCTGGATATCATGCAGCCTCCTTCATGCATGCATAGCGCATCTGGGATATCAAAAAAAAAAAAAAAAAAAAAAAAGGAGGGAATAACAAGAGAAAAGGTAAGAAAAAAAGGCCAGAGCAGCGATAAACGAAGTAGGGCATGATACACCGGCAATACCGGGATATTAGAATATACAACCGAAGGCATCAAAGAATCGGAAACAGATCCCAACTCCGCCTCGCTCCACTAGGGGTCGATGCTTTTTTTCGAGAAGGCAGAGAGTCCCCGCTTTCTCACCGTCGTCAGGTTGAACCGCCGCTGCCCCGGCAACCCCTGAGCCGAGTGTGTCGACTCAATTCTGCTGAGCCGCGCAGCCGAGGTGAAATCGTTACTTGCCTCAAAGCTGGGCCGGATCCTGTCCACCGACCGTCTTACCCGGTCGTATGACGGCCTGGCGCGGTCTATTGACGGCCGGACCGTGCGCTCTGGTTCCGGATCGGGCTCTACACCGTCGTATTGCAATTCGACCGACGGCCTGCTCTGCATGATGTAGTTTGTGCCGTCGCTCCCGTTCTGCGTGCGCGTGTTGTGCGTGGCGATCGACGGCGGATAGATAGGCCGCCTGTCCTCATCCACGCTGCCGTACTGGGCATGTTTCATCTTTCTGCTTCTGCCCGACAGCTTGCCCGACATCTTGCCCGATGATGCCAAGGACCCTGATGATGCGCCCTCAACACCTACCGTCGCCGCCGTGGCGGCGGCAGCAGCAGCGTCGGCTTCTGCAAACTTGCCTTGCTTCGCTTGCTCACGGATGATGTCCACATCGTAAGGGAACCGCTGCTTCTGGATGCACTTGATCACGATGCGTGGAAGCATGCAGACTGACGGAGTGACAAGGAGGCACATCCAGAAGGTCAGTTGTTGGTAGAGCTGCGGTGCCGTCTGGTAGAAGTATCCAGATGAGGTGAAAGACGTGTACACGCCGGTCCAGAAGAAGATGAAGACGTCACTGACGGCAATGACGAGCAGCATCAGCCAGTCCCATCGGTAGGTGTTAATCAGAATGTACGCATTAATGGTGATAACCGCGGGATGGGCGATGTAAGCACCCAGCCGTGTCCGCTCGGCGATGTCAAGCCCGTTTCCAGCAGCGGTAGGTGTTAGAATAACGAAGATGAAAGGAATGAAGAAGCTCGCAACGGATTGGTAGATGCCGTCAGCCATGTAGGCCCTGTTGTCATTGCGTTAGCTAGAAAACCAAAAGACTGCGGAGGACATAACCAACCAGAACTTCGTTTGGGTCCATTCCTTCCGCTCAATGCCGCGCTGGTAGAGCTGGGGCACCGCCAATGACACCGTGTCGGACACATCCTGGTCCAGAACGCCCATAAGGATAACCGGAACCGAAGTGAAGAACAGGTTGAACATGATGATGTACGTGTATTCGTAAATGTAGGCGATGTCGAAGTTGCAGAAGATTTGGAACCAGAAGATGACCCAGGTCCAGATCATGTTCTTGTAGAAGAAATTACTAATCGACTCGGCCAAGCGCCGATAGGACCATCGGCCGTGAACAAGCACGAGTCTTTGCAAGAAGCGGAACTGGCCGATGGCGTAGTCGGACGACATGACGGCCTGACGGCCTTCTTCACCGGCGATGCCGACACCGACATCGGCCTCCTGGATCATGGCCACGTCATTCGCGCCGTCTCCTATAGATAGCGTCATGACATCGAGGCCGTTCTTCACCATGGCAACCACGGCGGCCTTTTGGGCGGGACTGACACGGCAGCAGAGCACAGACCTGCACTGCTTGCACAGCAGCAAGAACTTCTGCTTTAACGCGTCGCTCAGCACCCACCGGAGCGTGAAGCCGTCAATCACCAGCCCGTGTGTTGGCGCTGGAGGCTCGTGATCCTTCCTGGCCCTCTTGAGCTCCTCGTCGCTGCCCGTCATGTTGAACTTTGCTAAGCCTTCGTTGAGCTGTTCTTCGGCGAGCCTGATGTATTCGTCTTCGGTTGACACGGCGATTTCGTCTTCAATAACTTGCAGGCGAAGGAGGTCCATATCGTTGTTCAGGAGGTTGCATGAAAAACCAATATTGATCGCTGTCTCGACCTTGTCGCCCGTGAGGACCCAGAGCTTGATCCCGGCGTCACCTAGTAGCGCGATCGTATCGGGCACCCCGTCTTGAAGCCGGTCTTCGATGGCCGTTCCTCCCAGCAAGGTGAGATCCCGCTCGATCTTATCGGCCACTTCTTCGAGTCTCTCCTCGCGGTTCTCCAGCGCTGTAGCCGCCAAGTCATGCTCCTTCCGCCACTCACGGTACTCCTGTTCTGAGAGCTCCCTTTGCGCGATGCAGAGCGTCCGAAGACCCTCGACGGCGAATATCTCGAGGTGTTGCGCCGTCTCCCTGCGGAGCTCAGCCTGCTCGCCCTTCTTGAGGCGGGAATAGATAACACTATCAGCGCCTTTGCAAAAGAGCAGGATCCTGTTGTCGGGCATTCTGACAATCGCGCTCATCCTTTTCCTGCTTGAGTTGAACTCGATAGTGGTGAGAACGGGGTAATGCCGCTCTGTCCCCATCACATTCACGTTGAGCCCGCCGTTGGACGAGCCAAGTACAGTGAAGCCCATGTCTCGGGCCGCAGCAACCAAGGCAGCCTCGTCCGGAGATTGCGCCTTGAAGAGCATCTTCGGGGGGTCGCCTGGCTGCTTCTCGGTGATGACCGTGTGGCAGAGAGCAAGCGCCAGCATGAAATGTTCATTCGCTTGCTGTTGCTCGGGGCCGTTCCTGCCAGCAAGGTCATCGACGAAATCGGGGGCGATGAAAGTCATGTCCTCTTCGTGGAGATAAGGGTTGTCGTGGAGCTGCCGAAGTCCACGGATCGCCCTCGCCTTGGCTTCGGCAATCTCGGCTCGGATCGTCTTCGCTTCCTGCTCCACATCGGCGCCCAATCTCTTGTTCATGCCGGCTTGTGCTTCCGTGTAAGCTTCGCCGTATGGTTGGCCGTTGATGGTCGCTTTTTTGAACTCCATCACATTCTGCGTGAGCGTGCCCGTCTTGTCCGAGAAGATGTATTCGATTTGGCCCACGTCGTCGGATATGTTCCACGACTTGGGAATACACGGCTGATCGATCTTGTCATGGTACATGCCCACATCGCTGTATATGAAAAACGCCTGTAGCGTCCTCACAATTTCGAGCGAGATGTAGAGCGAGATAGGCACCAAGTTCTGGAACACAATGACAGAAGCCCAGAACGTGATGAAGCCGGTCAAGCCCGGCGTCCCTCCAATAGACCCGTACTCGAAAAAGGCAAGAGACGCATCCGTCTTGGACCACGCGACACCGTTCGCAAATGCTGTGATCAGGCACATGACGAGAAGAATGCCAAAGTTGTAGAGGACGTTGTAATTCAACTCTCGGGCGATGCGAGCTCGCTTACTGGGCGTGATGCCAGCATTCATCATGATCTTTGTGTCGTGGCCGGTGAAGATAACAACACCGAGAGCCCATTCCGTGTTTCGAAGGTTGCATCCACGCAGAAGCATATTGTCGATCCCAATGGGTTCTGACATCTCCATCGGCTCAGCTTTGGGGTTCCAAGGAACTCTCTGCCGCCACTTGATAGCGCCGTTGTACTTGTAAAGGTTCGGCTGGGGCGGCTCGCTGTCGATGACGAACTGGGCCCGCTCGCAATCACGGGCGTGCTTCAGGGTTCGACCACACCGGAGAGCGGACCGGACTTTCAAGTTGGTCTCGCCATCCAAGTTCTTCGTTTCCACGTAGCACGCGCCGTCGGGATCTGACGTCGCTAGGATGATGATGTCGGCCGGAATCTCGTCGTCGTTGTAAATCCGAACGAAGTCGCCCACGACCAGACTCTTCCACGCATCCTTGTGGAACCTCGCTTTGCCAGAGATGGGCACCTCTGGGTTGACCAGGTCCCCCTTAAGATTCTGAAGAAGCGCGGTCTCGTTTTCCATGGATGACGAAACGTCAGGTATTTCGGGGTTACGCGGTAACGGGGACGGGACTGGTGTCATCTGGATATCTTCGTGCGCCGAGACGACTGAATGGCGAGAGCTTGGCAAAGCACTGGATTCCCACGGCGTCGTCCTAGTCTCGATCGACATGCGCGGGTCGGCCGACGTGAAGGTCTGGCGTGCCGGTTTGTCATCCTTCTTCCACAAGCCCTCGATCGCGTGCCATATTGATCCAAAAAAGCGTGAATTGGCCTTCTTGAACCGCCGCCACATTGATACATTGTCCTCCTCCACGTTCACGTTGTCCCAGCCGACCAGCCGATGGACGGGTGCATTGTTAAGCTCGTTATCAAGGATTGTTCTTCGATAATCTTCAACGGCATCCTTGATGGCCGTAACACAGATAATAAAAATTAAAGGAGCTGAATTGAGTCCGGGGTTGACGCCACCGAAAATAGGGAAAATCTGCAATTCGTATTGGGTCAACACGTGCGGTTCGAGATGACAGGCGCTGTGCAGGGCTACTTACAACTAAGATGACAACGAAGAGGAAGAAGATGTTGGCGATATTGTGGAACTGAAAGAAGAGGTTCTTGGGGATAAAGGACAGAGGCGTGTACTTCGCAGTCCGAATCTTGTTTCGTGTGTACTGTTGTGCTGGCCGCCCTTCGTCGTCTTGAAACTCGGGTGGTAGTGGGAGGTTGAAGAACAGTTTCCTCGGCGCAGGGCCGCCGGTGGGCGCGCTCACAACACTGCTGCTGTCATCTTGCACGCTATCGGGCTGCTGCGTTGACTCGGTTCCGCCGGATGTCCTCTTCTTCTCGTTCGACCCAGTCCTGTTGTGTATCATGCCCATCAACGCGAGGCGCTTCACGGAGCTGCTCTTGACCGTCAACCGCCGGGTGGCCCATCGAGACCGCTGCATCGAGATTTCCGGGTCTGGGTCGTTTCGATCCCCTCCTCCTGGTTCCGACTTTAGCGGCGCCATGACGACGGGATCGCGGGCAGCGCCCGATCACCCCAGGATGTCCGCCAGGCTTGCCGAGCTTGGCCCGGTCACTGTTCTGACGCCACTGTAATCAAGGTCTAGCCAAGGTCGTTCGTTCCAATGGTCACGTCGGGAATGTCGCCGCGCCTGGGAATGGTACCGCAGGGATAGGTAAGCGCTGTCGGCGATGTGTCGCGATGGAGCAAAGCGCGTGAAGTAGGACTGACTGATTGCGAAAAGAGCGGCAAGTCCCGAGGCGGACAAAAAAAAAAAGGGAACTGGATCGGACTGCGTGTATGATGTCGTGAGGCTCGTGCGGCGACGGGTTAAGGGGAGAGATTTTGATGCGCGGGAGGCGTCGAGCGTTGCTGGTGACAGTGGGCCGGAAGAGCCGGGGCTTTGCAGCCAGCAGAACGGGGGGACCAACGCTACCACATCAGGCGGGACAGGGACAGTAGGGTGAGCCTGGGCAGTTGCTGACAGCACCCGCAATCGCATGGACTTAAAGGAAAGAGGGAGAGAAAATTCAACAATACGCTTTTTGCGTGAGAAACAGGGCTTCGGAGGCGTCCTTCTCCCCGTCCTTCCATTGTGGACAAGAGGCCACAGAGCAGAACCGGGGGTAATCTGCTGGATTCCGGGTCCCTGAATTGGTCAGCAATCCTTGCTGAGCTTCCATTTGATTACGGCGTCACGGCAGGAAAGTGGGGCAGGCCCTTAGTTTTCTTGCCTGGCTTAGAAGCATGTGTATGATGGTACTGTACGTGGAAATACGTGAATGCGACCCTGCACCCATATCTTCCTGATCTAATTTATGACATTTGGCATTTGCAGCCCCCCTCCCGAACGTTTCGGCAGGCAAGTCCAAAAGGCTTCTAGGTTGGGGCTAGTGATGCTTCTAAGTAGCTTGTCCTTCGCGCAGCGTGTACGGCATGTTTTAGTACCCGCCTCTTGACGTGCTATGGTCTCGAACTACGTGTAGAACTGGAGGGCCGAGAGCTTCTAGCTCACATGCGTTGCGTTCAACTCTCGGTGGGGTTTCATGGAGACAAGCCGGGGCGTTGCCAATTTGGGCCATTGGCGATCTCTTTGCGGGTTCGTTGCCGGCTCGAGTAATTCTGCGCATCTTGGCTGCCGCCGATTTAGCGATCCGCCCCATCTCTTCGGGTTTTGGCTTGAGCCCGGTGGCCGATAGGCACCACACGTCTGCCTGCCTAGTACCTAGCAGGCCGGGCCAGATCGAAGAAGGCACTCAGACCAACGTACACAGTAAAACACACTCGCCAAGCAGCCACATACTTTCACCTCCGACAAAACATCTAGAATACCTGTAACGAAACCTAGCAATTCTACTAGTCAGCAGTCTGTGCTTCCAAAAATGGCCTTTTTTTTTTTTTTTTTTTTTTTGGGTGGTCCCTTCGCTACCGCCGTGCAGTGTCTTGACCCCTGCACCTGAATTCCAGGCAACCCCCTCCCCGTACTCAGGGCTGTGTGAATTCCCTTCGCATAGAATACGCAGTAGGACAGTTTCTTTGTTACCAAGATCCGAGTTGACAGGCTAGATCAAGTTTCGAAAATCCCTGAAATAGAGCTCACCTCAGAAACGAGGAGGCTTGCGAAGATTTCTCGAGCCAAAGCCACGCACTAAGCCGAGACGAACGAAAAGCATTGTCCGACGTCCATGATCTTGCAGATCATAGGGCACCGCACCGTCATCACCTCTATTATCAGCATGGCCGTGCGAAACATTCTTCTCTAGGGAGAAGCGAGCAGGAGCTGGCTGCGCCCCCCTCCAATCAGCGGGCTCACCGTCTCGGTGGCAGTTACCGTATTACCACTTATCCGAGACCTCTGGATCGGTTTCACCGCATTCCAGGGATATCGAGCGACGGAACTTATGCGTGCGCTTATCGGCCCTAGCTCACTGGCGACAGAACTTCGGATCAGCTATGCACGCTTCGATAGTAATGTAATAGGCGAGTCAGTCCATTCCCCAGTTCAGCACGAGCGGGCAGATATAAGTACCGTACCTAGGCATCCCGATGAGCCAGGAGATTCCGTGCTCTCGTGGTCGCCTTTGTGTTACCCCATCGTGTCGGAGAGGACGCTTGACATGGCAGCTAGAGCCTGCGCCGCCCTCAGAAAAAGGAGGACAGGAACTACGCCGCTCGGTTCAAAACCTGGAATCTCCGTCTTGTTAGTGGGCTTACTCGCACAAAAGAATCCACAGAAGGGACCCAGAGCCGATCGGAGCCGATAGCGGGAATAGCAGCCATGATAGACATGTCATTTCTTGCAAGGAGCTCGCAACGCAGATCTTGAGCACATCCTCTCCTTTTCCTTGCCTGGATTCGTGGTGTTCCCCCCGTGCATCCTTTGTAAGCCAAAACCTCGATATTTGAATGCACTATCAATCAAGATTTCGTCTATTCGCTAAAGGAAACTGGGAAATGGTTGTAATCATTGCCCTCTCAGTGGAACAACGATTTTAACGTAGAGAGAAAGAAGGGAGAGAACAATAAATAAATAAAGAGATAAGCAGCTGAATAAAACATTGCTTGATATGTACTTTCTTCACACCTTTTTGGTTAGAATTGCGTTTGCGATTTGGACCAGGCTAACAAACAAGTCAGAGCTGTATCATAAACTGCGTAATTACCCACCAGGAGAAAGGCTCGACCGCCCCGCAGTGAAATAGGCGTGTTAATACGGACGCGGTTCAGACCAAGGGCGACGCGTTAAGGCGCCAAGAGCGTCCGAGCAGGCTGTCGACAGGAGACCCGTTGCTTTTCTCAACGACCCATGGGCCGACGGCGCATTGAGCCAGGCCCGAGATGTCGAAAAACAGCAGCATCACCAGCTTCTTTAAGCCGGTAGCAAAGCAGTCGGAGACCCCCAAGCCCCTTGGCTCAACGCCGCGAGCATCGCCGACCCCACCTCAGCCATCACCATCGCCACTCCCTGCTCTCTTCTCCTCATCACCTCCAGGACCAGGATCGGCGGTCCGAGACCGTAATGCGGTAATCCGAGGTTCTGACGACGAGGACGACGAGGACTTCGACTCGGATGACGATGAGCTCCCGCCCCTATTTCCACTACCCTCACCCAACACTGCGCCGGTTCAGGCGCCCAGAAAAGAGCTCGGCTTCTTTGCCACGCCAAAGGCGAAGCGGAGAGCACTTGAATTCCACTCGTCACCCTTGACCATCAACTCCAAGCACAAGTTCGACATCAAGGCGCTCCTCAAGCATGCAGAGGCAGACATTGCGATCGAGGAGAGCGAGCAGCGTGCCGCCGCCCTCCTAGACCCCCCGTCGCCGACACCACACAGCACTGCATCCCCAAAGAATGCACAGACCACTCTCCGTGACGCTATATTGGGGGTGCTATCCGATCCCGAGGACAGCCAAGATGAGGGCAACCGCGATAGGCTGCTCCGCGCGGTAAAGAGGACAGAGGCCACGGTTCGGCGGAAGGAGTGGTACTTTTTTGATGGCAAGGGTCCGACTAACAGCACCGCGATCGAAGTACGACAAGCCTTCCCAAAGGCTGCGGCCACAGGAACCTGGGCCTTCCTAGCCGCGGAGAGCCATAGGTCCGAGTTTTTCGAAGACGGAGTTCCTTATCATGTTCAATGCAAGGCGCTCAACCTGCCCGACGAGATATTTGTCTGGGTGCTTAACGAGACGCCCCACGCAAAATCCAAGAAACTACAAGACGAGTATTTGCGGCTCCTTGGTTCCTGCTCGAGCCAGACCGAGCGACTCATAGATGAGAACGCCATCGTGCAGTTATTCCGAGACCTTGGGGCTTCGGAGCGAGCCCTCACGGCGAGTTCCCAACCGAGCGGAGGTTCGGGCCAGTATGCCCCTTACCCAGAGCATGAATGGCCCCGTTTGCGGACGGTACTTCGCATCTTGACAGAGATTGCGCCTGCATTGAAGATCCAACCGCTCACACGAGCCCTGGCCATTCTGCTCCGCCTCGGCATCGACAATATCGTGCGTGAAGACCAAGCGATTGCAACACACTACCAAGATGCATTGCTTCGCATAGTGTTAGCCGTCCCGTGGAGAGCGTGGGACAGCTTTGTAAGAACTACACCTCTATCCTTGCCTCGTTCGAGTTGCCTGACAACCGTCAACCCCCTTATTAGTGCGGAACCGTAAGCGATTCCTTATATTCCCACACGCAAGAAGCCACCCTCCGGTGGAACGCCGTCTCCTCAATCCCACTCCTACATCCACTGCTGATCGAGCTACGCCGGCGATTAGCGCTGGTGTTCGTCTTTGACGACCCGCAGCGTGCATACACCCGGCCCGAAGACACGTTCAGCATGCGGTCCATCCTCGACCGCCTCGACCACGCCGACGAATTCATCGTCGACCGCAATAACACTGATTATTTCGAGCTGCTGGCGCTCTCCGAAATGCTGAGCGTTGCCATCGGCGACGGAACACCGCCCAGCAGTAATTCCAGCTCAGAAGTTGTCAAGCATTACAACGACGAAGTCGACGAGGTGGCACACCGGATCAAATTCATGTGGTCCAACATCCACGAGCAGGGGGCAGCCTACATGTCAAGACTGGAGGCCCGCGTCCAGCTGCGAGATTTCGAACGCAAGCTGCTGCACGTCGTGCGGACACGACCGCCTCCGAAGGAGGACATCTTTGGAATTGAGCCCGCCGAGGACGAGATTGAGCGACCCAAGCAACAGAAATTCATGCAGAAATTTCTGGCGAGGAGCCAGCCGCCGCCGAAGACTCCCTGAAAATGGAAGCAGGGAAGCAGCGGCTTTAGTTTCGTCTTGACTGAGATCAGCGCGTGATCTATATGGCCTAGGCCCTGGAAAACAGGAAGCGGTTCACTTAGATCGGTATCCCGTTGACGGAGTGGCAGGTTGATGCATGTTATTCCGACTGGCTCCCGCATGAAGTCGCCGTCCATCCTCTATGTACAAAATTCTTCGAGATACCCCCCCGGTTCCTTGCTGGGCTCGGCTCGGCGCTGCTTCATAGTCATTAAACGATGCTCGTCTCCGACCACACCGGACCGGCCGTCTTGTGTGAATCCCCCGTATCCATGTGTTAAATAGACAATCATCTCTATAACGAAGCTCTCTGATTCAATCGTAGAACTTGCGGTTGGGGTTCTTTCCAAACAAGGTCTCACGCACGAGCGGCAGGGCGCTCTCCTTGAGCCGAAGCAACCTAGTCTCGAATGTGTTGTCGATGTCGATCTTGCCGTTGCCACCAAGGATGACCACACCACCAGCACTGCGTGAGAGGTGTCCGTATTAGCACAGGCCGCCCTAAGTTGACTAGGGATCACTACACAACTATACTTACCCCCCCTCGGGCAGAGGATTCTCCTCGTCAACCGTCGCCTTAACCTCCATGCCCCCCTCCTTGTCTTTAAACTCGGCGGCCGCGGCATCGATAGCCTTCTTGACAATGTCGTAGTCGACCTTGCGCGCGCGGATCTGCAACTCGGGCTCGTTCATGATGGCAAACCCCTCCAAGATGAAGGCCTTGAGGACGGCCTCGTAGCGCTGGGGGTCCTTGGCCGCTTCGGGCAGGCGCTTCTGAGCGGCGTCGAAGATGTCGTCGAGCACTTCCTGGCGCGCGCCCAGCACGCGCAGCCGCGTCTTGTTAGCCACCGTCGACCGGGTGATCTGCTGTGACATGGTCGCTTGCTTGAACTTCTTCTCGTAGGCGTTGTCGATGGCGTCCGTCTCCTGGCGCACGAGCTTGGACTTCTCGATGGCGAACTCCTCGTTGGCCTTGATCTCGATCTCGCGCGCTTTCTCCATGGCTTCCTGCTTGATGAAGGCTGTCATCTTGCGCAGCTCTTGCATCACCTGTTGGTTCGGACGGGTGTCAGTCTCCTCGTTGGTGAAGGAAGGGGGAAACATGGCAGCACGGGCTGGCTGCTGTCGCTGGTCGCAACGAGCTGGCGCCTGACCAAGCTTGGGGATGGGGAATCACGGTACCTGATCGTCGGACAAGGAATGAATTTGCGACATCTTGAATGAGTTGGTGAGGGAATCGTTGTGGTGCGGTTGGTGTAAGTTCAGAGGAGCAGGAGGAGGGGAAGAGGAGACGCAAGCTCGCCGTCAGCTCTAATCAAGTTGATAGCAGTTTTCCGGGAGAGAAAGAACAAATGTCAAGACAGAGAGATCGTAGAGGCCGAAGGGCTATAGGATGCGGGTGGTTTCGTGCGGCTCCTATTCTGAGTGCTGTGCTCCGAGGATGTCAACCAACAGTGCCGTTGACGCAGCTCCCAGTTACACGGCCTTGGCAACCACGGCGCGGGCTGACAAGGTGCGGCAACATCCCACAGCAGCCCCACTGTAACCAGCCACACCACCCCCACCAGTCACAAGGCACCGATGATAAGATAACACTAGTACTAGCCACACCTCACCTCATCCGCCTTGTCCCGCTTGCAACTTGTTCCAGGCCCGCAGTGCATTGACTGGATATGCTATGGGGACGCCACAGCCTATCTGAGCTGGCGTCAGGTCTTGCAGGGGCCGTAGAGGGTTGAGCAGCCGGCCAGCAACAAGGTCCCAATGTTTCGACTTGGTCCCTTTTTCCACCCATTCAGTCTCCAAAGCGCGGTGCACCCCTTTTTGCGACCGGTTCCTAACCATTCGCTGCAACAAATCGACAAAGACCCTCCGACCCGCCTGTCTCACACTGGGCGCTGCGTCCCAGCCTGCAGGCCGTTTTCAGCGCCGCTTCCCCAGCGCTGCCGCCCGCGCCTCATGATCGCAGCCCGCAAGCCTCGTGGTCTGGACGAACACGCGCGCACTCTCACACATCATAGCCCTGACCAAGTGCCGTGGACGTGCCGTCATTGATTGACGGTTCCGATTATCGTCAAAACGAACGGTGGATAAACTCCAGCGGCTTTTCGATCCGCCCTACGATCTTGAGCATTCTCTGTGCCACCGACCATTTTCCACCGACTGCCCGTAGAGCCCGCATTCAGCAAAACCGAAGCTCAATTCCCTTGCCCTCTTCCTACCCGAGCCGTCGCTTTTTCAGACGGCTGTCTGTTCCTTTCCCATGCGACTACGATAGGACACCGCCCTCTTGCCTCGAGCTGCCAGATGACCGCTTGTCCTCTGGCGCAATGGGGCTCATCGGCGGCATCTCTCCTGGCGGGAGCATCGCTGTAAGTCGGGACCTCGTGCCGTGTTGCGCTCCCTACGACTACTGAACCCTGAGCTAAACGCAAACAGCTCGGCATCATAGTCGGTCTTCTGTCCGCAAGCGTCCAGAGCCTGGGCATCACACTGCAACGAAAGTCGCACATTCTCGAAGACGAAAAAGTTCCCTATGATGTGAGGCGACCGCCCTACCGCCGGAGGAGGTGGCAGCTGGGGATGGCCATGTTTATCATATCCAACGTCGTCGGGAGCTCGGTTCAAATATCCATGCTCCCGTTACCGGTGCTCTCGACGTTGCAAGCCTCGGGCTTGGTGTTCAACTCGATCTGCGCCACGCTTATACTCGGAGAGCCTTTTACGAAGTGGTCGTTATGGGGGACTCTGCTGGTTTGCGGCGGAGCCGTCTTGATTGCTGTGTTCGGGGCGATCCCGTCGCCGGCACACACGTTAAGTGAACTGCTGGAACTGCTGGGGAGACGGCCATTTGTGCTCTGGATGTCCTTCCAGGCTGTCATTGTCATCGGCATCGCCGTCGCAACCGAGCTCGTGAGCAAGTTGACGACGTTGATGCAGGATCCACGGTTCCGTCTCGCGCGAGGCTTTGCCTACGGATGCATAAGCGGAATCCTTTCCGCTCACTCCCTCCTGGTGGCCAAGTCCGCCGTGGAGCTAATCGTTAGGACCATTGCCGACGGTGATAACCAGTTTGTCCACTGGCAGTCATGGATGCTGGTTCTCGGCCTCGTTACGCTTGCTCTCACCCAGCTGTACTACCTCCACCGGGGGCTTAAGCTGGTCTCGACCTCGGTTCTTTATCCACTAATATTCTGCGTTTATAACATCATTGCAATCCTCGACGGGCTCATCTACTTCAATCAAACCGATCTCCTGAGCCCACTACACGCATGTCTCATTACTCTCGGCACCGTCATCCTCCTCTCTGGTGTCCTCGCGCTCTCGTGGCGCCTCAGCGACGAGCAACACACGCCGGGAGTTGGGCAGTCAACGCTGGCGCCAGGCTTGGGTCTCGTCGAGGACACCGAGGGCGAAGAAGAGGAAGAGGAACTTCTACTGCACTCGGCGCTCGCCGACGATGAGGAGAGTGCATTGCCGACACAACAAACCTATCAAACATTTAGACCCTCCGACATCTCTAGATCAATCACCACCCCCGCACCGCAAAGGCAACGGCCACTGCCCCGGTCGAGTAGGACAGCCTCGGCGCGGTGGACGGAACGAGCCGAGATATGGGACGAGCTCGAGGACCGCAACACGCCGGAACCGGTATCCCCCATGCTCTTCAACAGGAGACGGTCAACGGTTGTATCCGGCCGCAGGGGATCATCGTCATCCTTCCTGGGGCGACCACCCAACCTCACCGCGAGCAGCGCCGACGCCACCGCCGTGGTTGGAGAAACAGACCCGCTCCTCATCTCGTCACCAAGGACCAATTTCAAGAGGAGGCGCAAGTCAACCGGCTTTCCGGGGTTCACGGCGAGAAAGAGCACCGGCAGGAAAGCGTCGGGCGGGCTCCAGCTCCCGGATGCCGCGCGGAGTTTTTGGGGGTCGAGATGGTGGACCGGAAGCAGGTCAAGGAGGACCCCGGGACCTACGGCAGACGCTCCGCAGCCGGTGTATAAAGATGATCCTGCTGAGGGGCAGGGACAGCCAGGCAGCTCTTCTTTGAGGGAGCCTTCCGCTGTTGACCCGAGATCGGGTTGGAGAGCTGGGTTGAGGAGTAGCGGGGCGGATGATTCCCCTGTTTAGAGTATAACCCCATCCTATTTATTATTGTTACTGCTAGTAGCGTTGCATAAATCATACTGGGTTCATTGGGCAAAGACGTCTATATTGAGTGTTGCTCTGCGCCTTTTTGCTTTGGCCTCTTCAGGTCCCTCCTATCTAGGGCAGCTGCTAGTCGGGCATGATATAATGCGTCTTGGGTAGCTTGCCGGAAGTAGAGTTCAGGTAACAGGTCACATTTTACTCCTTTTTCTCCACTATCTTTGCATAGCCACAACCCGAAAAGAAACCAGTAGCACTTTGATCTAAGTCAGAAATCCAGATTCGAACGTAGTTACAACGAATGTGCCTAGCTGCACGTTACGCCTGCTCACAAAGCCACCAGGGGCCCCATATTCTACACCACCGAGGAGAGAGAAAAATTGGAAACCAAAGACCCAAAAGATCATGGAAGGGCCACCGCCTGTCCTCCCACCGGTTTCAAGGATCCGTCCCGGAATGATCGTATCCAACGAACTACCGCATCTGCGTCCTCGGAAAAACAGGGTGCGCATCGGCGACGGATACGGTCATAGCCCGTCCAGACGGCCCTCTAAGCGCTCAGCTTCCCCGCTAGATCCGTCCTGCTCCGTTCTTCTCGTCAATGTGCCGGAACCGCTCACGCTCCTTGCGCTCCTTCAGCAGGCACGCCGTGGCCATGATAAAGACGACATCGATGCCGACCATACCAAACACGGCCGTGAAGATATTGTCGAGGAAAACATTGGCGAAGGAGGTGATGGGTCCGGCGCAGCCACGCAGCATGGAGGCGGCGGCTTGGCTCGAGCAGGTGGCGTCGGTGACATAGACGGGGAATACCAAGGGTTCGACGTAGCCGCAACAGGAAAACTGGGTGTGCCGTGCTACCGTCAGTGCTTTTGCTCATCTAGGCCTAGGTAGCCGGAGGGAGGAGAAACTAACTCTTGTCTGCATGAGACTCTTGACCGCGTCACTCTGCGAAGCGAAGAGCGGAAGGAAGTCCTCCCGGGTCTTCAGCGTCAAGATCCACAGGAACAAGCCGATGACCATGCTGAAGATGGCGCAGAGTACGGCGAGGTAGCCGCCAAATTTAAGCCACCGCCGCGATGACGTTGCCAGACCCGGGAGGGTTACGAGGAATGTGAAGAAGACGAAGGCCGAGTTTGCTATTCCGGCTGTGGGTTTGTTAGCGACTATCGGGTCCCGTCTACGGTGCCCTGTAGAACACCAACCTTCCAACGGGAACCTCTGGTACAAGAGATTCCTGGCCGCCTGTTCCCCATCCGTAGGCTCCTCATCCCGGATGTTTCCAACGACCACGGAGAACGCAAGGATGAAGATGCCCATGAGCAGGACGAGGCCGTCAGCGACCACGTAGGCCAATTGCACTTTGTTCACCATCGTGTCGCACTCGATTCCGAGCAGTCCAGGCCCTCAACTGTTCACTTCCCCCTTCTATGACCCCACTCGGTAAGGGAATGACGACCGGCGTCGTGGAATGTTCGCGAGTGTGTTTAGGTAATGAATGTAACGGGCGAGAATCGGCCGGCAACCCGCAGCACCGTCAAGGAGCGTTCGATTAAAAAGAGAGGACGTCAAGAAGAAAAGAATAAAATACGGTCGGCAGTGTCACGACATCGAGGAACTCGATGGGCGAGCCTGCCAGAATGTCGCCGGGATCTTGACACTGAGGCGGAAGAAGAGAAGTGCGAGTGGGATAAAAGTGAAAGGGCCAAAACACACGGCTAGCGAAGAGAAAGATGCGAGGTTCTGACCCCGAACCACAGTTACCAATATTAGCTAAGGGAATCCCGTCCCAAGGAGAGAGAAACAGGGAGAGTAAGAGAAATGGAAAGAGGAAACGTCGACTGAGCTGGGATGGGATGAGAAAGGGCCCTGACGAGGGACCCAATGAGCCACTCAGCCTACGACAATGCCTAGCAAAGCGCCAGTAAGAAAATGAGAAATGCGGCAGAAAACACGCGATTCTGCTCCACTGGTGCGAGTCAACCGCCTGCCCAGCCCGTGGGAGGGCCTGGGCAAAGGTCTGTTCAGAATTGCCTTATGATGCACCGTCCCTGACGGGAACCGTTTCAGATGGCGTCGGGAGACCAGGGTGGGAAGCAGCAACGAGCTGGCCGATTGAGAGGTGAGGGGACCCGCACAAGCCAGCAACTAAGCGCCCTGTGGCGGCCCCGCATTGCTAGGCCTTGTCACGACGCGGGCCTACCGGCGGCCAAATTCCAATCAAGCGCCAACATGATTAATGATGGGGAAAACGTGGCAGATGAACAAATTCGATGATGCTACGGTTTGTTATCTCGGGTTATTGCAGTACGAGTATCTGTGTCCCCCCTCTCCAAGATGGCATGTGCTCGGGAAGCCGCATACTGCAGCTTTAGATCTGTGGGAGGTTCGATGTTCCACATTTGATGCACGCCGACTGCCTGTCCAATCCATTTGTCAGGCTAGCGGCCCCTGAATCCAGCCGTTTATGCCACCCTCAAGTATAGAAAGAGCCGAAGACTCAAAGTAGATAGCATGCGAGGATGGCGGTGAATATATTCGGCCCATTCCCAACCGCTTTTCTTGTGCCTAAGCTTCCTAAATCTCAAGATGGAGTTGTCTTCAAAGCTCGGGGTAATTATATCCAGAAAAGGCAAGGCAGGCTATTCCGTTCTCAGATCGACATCTACAAAGGTGGGAGGAAGAGTAAGGCAACTTGACTATCTACTGCGTAGTGTGTCGGCATTCTCTGAGCTGCTGTAAATCACAGCGTTCTTGTTAGCTCAAGGGGCGAATTCGGGTGATGAATCGCCCGCACGACTTTCAGCAGTTTCTCACTTGGCGCAGTAAGCCATGGGTACCACGGCCTTTAATCTATCAACCTATCCAATCATCTAGAGCATATCTGGCCAGGTGGAGCTTGTGCCCCAATCGTGCTTGACGTGAATGAACTGACCAATGGGAAAATGGCTTGCTTCCGTAAGGAGAAGCTACTCGTACGCTCCTCTCTTTCTAGCTATCCGCTTGTCCTTTTTGGACCGAACCCTGGGGAATCTCCTGCAGAATACGGTGGAAAGAAGAAAAAACCGATGGAGGCAACTCGTGGTCATCATTTATATCAAGCTTTCTCTGAGCCTCAAACCGGAAACGGCAAGCACCTTACCTGTTCTGAAAACTCTCCGGTGCTGATGGGTTCCGTTGGAACAGCCGGCGAGCCATCGCCCGCACCTTTCCTATCCAAGGAAAATATCAACGTCCCGTTCCCAGGTTTTCTACCCGCCCATCCGTGCTTCCTCTCAGATCGAACCGGCGGAAAAGCCTCAATCGAGCCCCACCTACCGGTGCTGCCAGCCGTTGTTTTCATGATCTCCTCATCTTGTGTGTCATGGCTCTCCACACACCCCGGGTTTGTATCCGACGATCTGGCCTCGATTCCATCCAAGCAGGTCCGTTTAAAGAGTCTCGGCTTACAAGTTTGCCCGCAAGAACCTGAAGTCGGTTGTTAATCTGCTCGCGCGCGATCATACGCTATCGCCCACCCCGCTTTTTACTCCCTTGCGTCGATGCAAGCCAGACCTTCAACCACTCCGCCACCGGGCAACCCTAGTCGGCCAACACCTACAACCGAGGAGCGCCATGAACACGCTCACTGGTGTCTTAGCGCTCGTCGCAAAATCGCAGCCTTTTGTAGGATATTCTCGGCCGAGCAGACAGCAGGCGTTTTCGCATGCCATTGTCTGTCTACTTTTGTTCTTTCCTGTGGTGAGTCGCAGAGTCGCAGCGCCCATCGAGTCCAGCCCCGAGCTCTTCTAGCAACGTGGGGAATAATAAAGGCCATTATCGATCCGAGGAGCTGGACCAGCACCTGTTCTAATTTGATCAGCCACTGGTTTCGCGCTCGATATCCCGGACAATAGCAGCAGGCGTGTCGCAGGGGACACTGCAGCCAAAAATGAGCCTGCCCCCGCTGCAGTCACATTTGTCACTCACTCACAAGCTCAGGACGGTCCGAGAGTCGCCAGCCGGCCGAACCAAACTTCGGCTTCCCCAAGCCCCCAAAAAGTGTGGTGGGGAAAGGATGCTTCGAAATTCGATAGTTCTTGTCCCTTTTCACCCACACCTGCATCGTCTGATGAGGGTGAGATGCACGAGATAGTTGGGGAGGGCCGTTCATTGGATACTGAGACCCAGAGTGGCCCCAACCCGTCCAGTCATCCCTGTGTCGCTGCCTGCAGCGAGAGGCTCGCGAGGGATGGAGGAAGAAGCGCGCTGGCGACACGGGGTGCCCGTCAACTGTGGGCTGGAGGCCCAGCAAAACAAGCGGCCAGTGACCCCACACCTGTCCCTCGGAGAACTGGAGCCTCCCGTGCTCGAGCGGCCACTGGAATTTGTTCTACCAAATGCAAGAGCCCTGCCGGAAGCGTTACGCGCAATAAGGCGGGCGGTGGCTTCGCGTCTGATTTTGCGCTTCCCGTGGGAAAGATGAAGTTATTCCCGTAACCCGCTCGCAGTTCTCGGAGCGTTTGACGGAAGCGTGAAATGCAAGAACAGGTGCCGTCTGCAATCCTTTCCCCACCAAAACCCAGCAGAGCAAGGGCTTCTTGAACCGGATACAATTCGATCTCTTCCAGCCAGCCTCCAGCACCGCCTGTGCTAGAGAGGGGCCGCTTCTTACTACAGTATACCTATGGCCCGCCCAGACTGTGCGAGGTGGGCGCGTTGTTGCGTAAAATTGGGGGTGGAGGACCCCTGTTGAAGGAACCCTGACAACAGAATTGCAGAGCTGCAAGAGCGCTCATCGTGCTTTTCGTCTTCACCGCGCCGAGTCACCCGGCTGGTAGGAGAGTGTCAGGTAACCTGGATTTTGCTCTCAATCAACGGATATTATTAGCGTTATACCTGATCCAGATGTGCAAAACGTAGCGGCAAACAGACATATTACATAGTGTGTAATACACTAGGCACCCTACTGTAAGTATTGCACCGCTGCAAAGGGCTTTACGGGCTCTTGTTGAGGGCCGGGGCCGTCAATCCAACTGCAAGCATGGTGCAGGCTAGCCCGCTCCCGCCATGTCTAGCGCCTCTTCTGCCTCCCCACTTTTTTTGTCAGGACCCATCAAGCTCCAACCTCCCTTCCGTCTCGCACCGTGCGCCGAGTGGTGGGCCGCCACTCCCCGCCTTCCTTTCTTAAACTGCCTGGTTGCGGCCAGCAGCCTGCGTGCCACCGGCCACCTCGCTATTCTCTTTTCAACCATTCCGCATTCACCAAGCCCGTTCAGTCAAGGTGCGTCCCAGGTACTTGACTGACGTCTGTAGCTTGTTCCTGACAGGGAACCGACTATCCAAACCCGTACCCATTCGGTCCTCTCGCCGACTCGGTTTTCCTGGTTGCATCCCTCTTGGGGAAGAAAACAGAGGAAACCAGCGTATTTGTTGTGTTGCACTGTCGGCAACTGGTACGTTTTTTTTTCGTCAGCAAGATCGCAGCCGGCGCGCATGCCACAGGGGAAATACCTGGGTGACTTGCGGTGACCCAAAGCACTCCCCGACAAGGCAAAATAAAAATTAAACGTGATTCCTCGCTTCCCTCGGCCGGCACCCCAAACTCAATACAGTGCAGCGCCCAACCAGGTTCTGCGACAAAAAGCGTCCTCTCCGCTCAACGCCAGATCAAGTCTAGGCCATCGGCACAACGCTCAAAACAGCATCTCCACCGTCTTGCCTTTTTCGTATCTCGTGATACCTGAACGGAAAAAATGGCCGACATCACTGATCAACACGACCAAACCTCGCCTACCGAGCTGGACGAGCCGCATTCGGTCGGTAATGGCAACACCGGCGTCACTGAGAATCGCGGCATCAAGCGTGCCCGTCCCAGCACAGCCGAAGATGACGATGATGACGACGACAAGGGCGGCCGCGAGCGCCGCAAGATTGAAATCAAGTTCATCAGCGACAAGTCGCGTCGCCACATCACATTCTCCAAGCGCAAGGCTGGAATCATGAAGAAGGTTTGTCGCCGTCATCCGAACTCGTCGCGCTCCTGCCAAAAAAGATATCATCGCCACCCATGACAAACTGCAGGCTTCGCGCGACTTGCGCGCCAGCATCATCATTCGTTTTCGATGAAGGCCCAGAATGCTAACGCGAATCGCTGTGTGCTCTAGGCCTACGAACTATCAGTCTTGACAGGCACCCAAGTCCTGCTTCTCGTTGTTTCGGAAACCGGCCTCGTCTACACCTTCACGACTCCGAAGCTGCAACCTCTGGTCACAAAGGCTGAGGGCAAGAACTTGATCCAGGTACGGCATTCCTTAGTGTCCGGTCGCACAGACCGCTATGCATCACATTGCGCGACTGACACAAAGAGTCTAGGCATGCTTGAACGCGCCCGAACCTCCGGCCGGCGCCGACAATAGTGTGGACGAGTCCAATGCCGTCGACTCCCCCGACGAGCCGACGAGTGCTCACCTGCCTCCCCAGCCGAACCGGCCGGCGATACCGCAAGGCCCGATGCATCCCGGTTACGGGATGCCCAACGTCGGCATGGACCCCCAGCAAGCCCTCGCCTACTCCAATTACGTACAACAACAGCGGGGAAGCCAGTACATGCCGCCATCCGGGCTGCAGCAGCATACCGGTCACCAGTCATAACCGTCCCGGTCGGCTTCTATCATGACTTTAGCTCGTGCGCCAAATACCCAGCATTAATGCATTTGTGCCATGCCGTTTTTCTCGGTCGACATCGTTAGGATGGTCTCGCCATTTAGTGAGACTTCTCTGGCCTGGCGTTTGATTGGGGTTTGTCTCTGCTGCTCATTCCATCCTTTTTTACTGGCCTTGTTTTTTTTTTCTTCTTTTTCCTTCCGACGGTCCTTTCCCGGTCTTTCTCGCCTCTGTCCGATCGGTTCGCTTGTCGATAATCCCCTCTCCATCGAACATCAAGGGGGAAAGTTGATGGTGCCGGCCGGCTCTGATGCGCGAATGGGTGCCAACTGGTCCGGGATCTCGTCTTGGCAGACCCTCTTGTCTATATACACTTGGGCAACGTGGCCGAAGGAAACAAGGGATGCGTGAAGACTAAGGACCGAAAAGTTTCGACGGCACTCGGATCAGGGAGGTCGGTCTGCACATTCTGGCGTCAGCTTGGCAGCGCTTAATTTCGGCGGCCCGCGTATACGGATGGTTGTCCGATGATTCTTGGGTTCGGGAAGGTGGTGGTGGCAAGATGAAGTCAACGACCATGATCACTTTATAACGCCAGTTCGGGGAGGGGAATTGAGTTGGGAATCTTGCCGGCGATTTATCCGCAGGCTGAGGACACGATTTTGACGGATTGATGGCCATTCTCTCTCTTTATCGCGTTTGGCCTCGGGCTATCCAGGGTGATCGGTCGCCATCTCTTGTCCGGGCTCGTCAGCCACCTCGCATCCAATCCAGCCATGCCTCTTCCTAACGATGGCCGGCCGCGTTACTTTTTACTCTCGGATAGAGGCGGGGAAACATTTTTGAAGGGATACCTACGGTGCGACGTAATTCTGCTTTTCTTAAGTGATGGTGCAGCTGAGACGGCCAACATCTCCGGCAAGAGAGACTGAGCCACCTGTATGATAGCGCAAAAACCCTTTCGCCCACTTTCCAATGCCACGCTCTTATAATCTGCATTTATGTTGGTCGCATCATGAAGAGATGATGGCTTGCGACGTGTCTCGATTGGGCAACGCTTACTCGAAGAACGCGGTTTGGCCTCCAACCCCGCTTGAGAGGTGGGCTACTTATCTAGAACCCAGCTTAGCCTTGTTAATATTAAACTACAGCCATGCCCGTCCGGGGAACCGAACCCGGATTCGTGGATAGGGTATGGACAAGGCAGTTCCCGGGCAACTGCCGTCGGTGCTTTAACCTATTTTTGATATGCTGCTAACCGTAAAAAGTCGGCCGGTCGGCCGGCACGGGATCGATCGAGAGTCCCACGCGCACCATTGTCGGCAGATCCCCGGCATGCATCATCCCATCATCCTTTGCGCCGAGGCGCAAGGTAAGACGATATGTACCTAAGTAGCCGGGGTGATTGTTTGGTGGATATACCTCCCGTTTGGGACATGATCGCGGTCAATGTCCTACCAGGTTCTTAGGTATCTCAAGTATGATGCCTCTGCTTACGCGGTTTCCTACGCAGTTTCTCTACGGTGCGCTGTTGGCTGACGGCCAAAGATTCTAGATTGTTAGAATGAAGTCTCTGGTCCTCCGACGGCCTTGCAAACTCACCTTTTTATTCAAGTGGGGTTGGGATAAGGTGCGAGGAGGACCCATAGACTCCCGTCGTGGGACCGGCCCGGGGCTATTGCCTCATAACGGGAATGATCAACTTTGGCTCGAACTTGGAAAGAGATGGAAACAGCGCTAGGGACCAGGTCACTGGTTGGAACCCGAGAAAGCGGGAGCTATTTTAGCCTTCCCGGCCAGTATTTCTTGATTTGAAACTCTTCCCAGGTCTGCCGAGACCGGGCCCGGCTGAGCGTTTGAGCTAAGGGCTAGTAGTGGTAGTAATCGTAGTAGGGGGATATATTGGTTCGGGAACAAGTCCTCGTGTGAGGCTTGACAACCCGCGTGGTTAGAGGGGTGAGTGCCGTGCTGGGTATCCTGTATACCGCCGGAGTATCCATGCAATGGAGACGGTAAATTAACTGGCTGAGTTGGCTCGGCGACATAATGCGTATGGTTCGGGTTGGTTCGAGAACGAGAAGTATGCCCACTCATCATGAACGGGTCAGGTTACCGTTTTATTTCTGACCCATTGCTCGCCGTTCGTGCATTCTTCTGGTGAATCGACGGCTCCGAAGAGAACCGCGTCTAGGGTTGAGAATCGGGTAGGTAATCCTTGCATCCTAAGGACTGAGAATATCCTTTACCAGTACTACGATTGACATCATACCCTGGGACGTCCCCGAGGTGCCTAAGGGAACCGATACGATAGAAGATCGCGTCTCGCTCGCTAAATACGAATGGCGTTCGGGGTTCTCTTCGTCGATACTTCCCTTCCTCTCCGCTCCTATTTAGGAGACGGCCAGGCAGCAAGTGCCAAAATAAACGCTTTTCACAACGCCTTATGAACTGAACTCTCGTTTCCATTGTGCCTCCGCATTAGTCATCCCTTCTGCTTTAGTAGCCGCACATTAGCATGTGCAATACATGCACTAGCAGCTAGCGCAGCACGACTACCATGACACTAGACAGTCCTTTCGTCCACTTGCGAGGGGCAGCTGAGTAGTTCTGTTGATGTTTCGTCATCGATGCTTCCGGGCATCCGAATGTCCGGCGCTGGTAAGGGCAGTGCCGGGGAGCCGAGGCCGAGACCGTCGGATTGCGGAGAGGCGTCCGATGGCCCTGGCTTGGCATCCCCTTTCGGAGGGCGGTTCGCCTGCGTGGGTTTGAGCAAGTTTCTGCACAAGTGATTGGTAGGGTTTTGACGTATCGATACTTCTCTCGCGCTAGAGCCCCTGAAGGCTGCTGACATGCCTAGGCCACGGTGATGTTGACGATGCTGGCATAAGTTGAGAAACAGCCGTCGCCGTTCCCATGCGGCCGTGAAGAAGAGAGAAAGCACGTCAGTTCTGTCACAAATGGAACAGGCACCAATCAACTAGTTGATCTATTGCGCCTGCCAGTTCAAAATATCGGTAGAAAGAGTTCATCCAATCCATACCGTTACTCCAAACCCGTAGAGCATCGCCTGCCAGACCCTCATAATGTGCAGTCTAATGCTCCGTGGTCAAAATGAATCTCCCCACGAGGAGGCTTCCGAGAAAGGTGCCGCCGAGAACAGACAAGAAGTACCCAACATTCATGGACATGACCGCCAGCATGCTGTGAGACACGACGAGTTAGCAACATCTCTATCCCGCATGAGTAGGACAGGGCATCGAACACAATAAGAACTCACAGCAAGTATCCCACTCCGGCAATAACGGTGTCAATCACGGCCCGCACAGGATCAACGCTCCACCTCCACGGCCGCGCGTGCGCCGTCGCGGGCCTCCTCACCACCACGACGCTCTCTTCGACGCCGTTCTCGCTCAACACCATGGTCGCGTTCTTGGCCAGCGAGTCGCGGCTGAGGTTCTCGGCCAGCGGGCCCTTGCCGTTGACCACGACGTAGCGGCGCTTGAGCTCCCGGTCCAGCCAGCGCTGCTCCTGCCACCACTTGAGGGCCAGCAGCCCGCGGAAGACGGCAGCCAGCGCGATCAGGAAGATGCACGTCGCCGCGTAGGTGCCCGCGCTGCCCGGTGTCCAGCTGGCCGAGTAGAGCGAGGTGGCCATAGAGGTCTGGAAGACGGCCATCATGGTCGACGAGTGCGCTGCCGCGCCGGCGCCGGCGCCTCCGTCTGCTGGCATCGTGTGCGAGTGCGATGAGGCGTCCGTGGGGGCAGCAGACTCGGCGCCGTGTGCGTGGTCGCCCTGCCTTGGGTATATTCCGTATGTGTCCATATTTTTTGGCGATTGGTGGAGAGGGATGAGATTGACTTCTTGCTTGGTGTTGAGGGGAAGTGAAGGGGTTGATCCGTGTATGCGAAGTGGTTGGGGAGGGCCTGGATTGTAAAGCGCTCACGATTACACAACGGGGCACCTGTCCCCGTCTTTGGGCTTGTATTCTTGAGCGCCTTTTTTCTCAACTGCCGTGTACTTTTAGCCGTCGGCGTGGGGGCAGGTCGAAACCTTCGGCTTGAAATACAGATGGAGGAAGGGGTAAAAAGAATATTACCCTGGAGCAATCCAGAGGTAGGGAAGTGTCCTGCCAAATAAATCAAGGCACAGAGGCAGGTCGACTTAACCTTTTGGGATGAAACATGTCTGGGCGAGCAGATCACGCATCGTGAGGGTACCTGTACGATAATGCGATAGTGTGGCTTCCGAACCCGATTTGGTTGCGGGACGCGGAAACATGCTCACTGCATTGCGGGGGGGGGGGGGCACAAGGGACTAGGGACCCTGTCCAGGTGGCGCTCATCTGCCGGCAAAGGAAGGCAAGGAAAACACGTGGATTTAGATCTCGACGGCACAAAGCGAGCGAGCGAGCGAGACTCTACTGCAGACAAATATAATAAGAAGGCAGCGAGGGAAACAGGTTAGTTGAGGGGGTTCCGAGTACCTGGATTGCTTTTGATTGAGTCTTGTTGTTTTGACGTAAAAGCCCTTGGATTGGGGAGGCATTTGCGGGCGAAGTACCGGTACCCGCGGGCCACTGCCGACGCTAAAAAAGACTCCACCAGGCCCGTTGATCTTGAGAAACCTTATTTCCATCAGATTACCTCCTCCCATCTGTATCCATCTGTTCCGGTTTTCTGCTCGCTTTCTGGAACCCACCAGTTCCGTCAGATCGTGCGCAAACCCGGGCAGCGTTACCTGGAAGGCCCCATCCACAAAGCCACTTCGACGCAGCTCCTCTATGTAGGCAAGGTGCCCAAGTTGGCACAAACTCGATAGCCATCACGTTCTAGGGTAGGAGAAACGAGCCCATGCGCCACGTTGGCGGGACGATTGCGGCGTTAGGTTTTCGGATCCCAAATAGGAAGGTGAGTACTGGATAAAAGTCCCGAGAACACTTCGCTCCAGCAAACTTTGCTTGCCATTTCGTGTCCTGGAACTTCCCCATGCTAGCCCATGGTCAAGAGAGCAGTAGCGTACTTCGTCAGATGGTGGCGTCATCCGATCGATCACTTTGCTAACGTCGCCCAAGACCCCCTTCTTGACATTTGCAAGCGCTATGCAACCTCCGTTCAGCTGCCTGGCCCCGATCTTGGGATGCAGTCGCTCCTTCTGTGTGGGCCAAGCCTGCTTCATTTATCCGTCGTCTATCTCGAGATCTGCTCCCTACCTGCCCGTTCGGGTTTCGCCCGCAAAGTGCGTCAGACTGCCTGCAGCATCGGCACCCAACGCCGACGCCGAGGGTCGTCTTCAGTCTAACTGCACCCCGCAACAGCCGCCGGACACATCGTGGCTCTAATGGGACCCAGACGCCCGCAATGCAACTGTGTCAGACTGGAGGCAACGTAACCGGTGGACCGGTACGCATGCGAGTCTATTTCGACGACAGGCCTGATCGATCCGGCCGCTGCCGGTCGTCCACAGACATCAAGATCTGTGCGTTTAATTAGCGTCCTGGCACAAGTAGATATCATTCTGCATTTTCAAGTGCCGGGTGCTGCGTCCTACATACTCGCGGCCGCGGTCATCGAAGGGTGCACGCAAAACCTTTGTCTGGCGCTGCAACCTGACGGCGATACCATTGAGGTGAGAACAAACGTCATATGGCCTCCCCTTGTCTTCCCTTTCTTCATTCCGGAGCGGATTGCATGCCTAGTTGTAACGGGCAAGTCTAAGGATCAAATTGTAATTGCCCAACACAGGGCGCTTCGGCAGGGAGGTAGCGGTGTACTCCCCATTCGTGTTCTTGGACCGGCTGGCGCAGTCCTCCCGCCCGTCCCATCCTCGGCGGACAGGTGACTCGGGGAGCCCCGGGGAAAGCGGCGGACTGGATATTTGGGTAATGGGGAGGAAAAGACGACTGCGCCGGAGGATTGTTCATTGATGGCAACGATCGACACCAGGCTCGAACAACTGACTGCCTGGCAACGTCCCCGCCTTGATACTGGCGCGTCTCAGCTATATGAGGTCTGCTGGCGGAATGGGCAAGAGGAAGAAGCTTAAGCACTGGCAAGTTGCCGTCCTCAAGACACGAGCCTCAGCTTGAATTCGCCGCCCGTTGCCCTAGGTGGCTTGAAAGCGTTCCGTGCATATTGAGGGGCCCATGCTTACTTCAGCAGTCTCGCCGGTGTAGCAGGGCATTGACGGGTCGACCAAGCAGCCGGGCCGACGAAGCAAGAGCGGCGCGACAACTAACCGTACTCATTCCGAGGGTCTCACTGGCCCCGAACACCAGCTAGCCGAGCTCATGGTTGGCCGAGAAACATCCATCTCTGTGCGAAACATTCCTTACATCCACCCCTCCACCGTGAAGGGCTGGTTGCAGTTGTTGACCAATGACACCCCGAAACCCTGCCACAGTAACATCTGCAGCTTCAAGCCAAGTGGATGGATTGCGGTGGTAGTGGTGGGTCGTCGTTTCCGCCGATAGTCACCTACAGCAGGCTGAGAACGCTGGGAAGCAATAGTACTGGACAAGGACGGCTGCTGTAGTTGTTCGAGATGCCGTCAGACGGCAGAGGAGGCGATGAACGAGAACGAGAAGCACCATAGGTTGGCTCGATGCCACCCAAGGGGCGGGCCAGACCGGGGCGGGTGAGAAAGGCTAGCAAAGAACGCGAGAGTGCAGTAGCCGAAGCCACCCATGGTACACCCATTCCTGTTGCTTCTTCTCTGTCTGCATCACTTGTTTCAACCTCTGCGCGGTACGTACGTTTCCACCAAAAGCTCCCCCCACGTAGTGTACAGTACGTTTCCTGGATATTGACCTGCCGGCACCAGCCCACCATTTCCTGATCTGCGCGGGCTGAATTGCGGGCTGCAAGTGGCGGGCGCCATGCTGCCGCCCCGTAGGAACCTTGCTTTGCGCAGTTCAGCCTGCGCCATGCATCCAACTGGATCCCCGCTCCCAATGGGAATTGTCGAAAGATGATACCGCCAGCATGCTGGTTCTTCGCGTGCCGTGCGACGGCTCGCTTCCGGACACCCCTCCACATGCCGACTTTTAACTCACTCGAGGCTTGTACTGTACAATACTCAAAGAGCGCTGGCGACGCCTGCGGCCTCTCTACTGTACCCGACATGTCTCGGAAAAGAACTGTGTCGGGGACGCCTGGATCTGTCTAGACCTCAACACCGACCTCTGTCACCACACGTCCAACGTCAGCCGCACCGCTCACCCCGAGCATATCGAGCAAACCACCCAGCAAGGAATGGGACCCCGCAGTAGGCAAAAACTGCAGATACACTACACCAGAAACGGGACCGCCACCCAGCCCAGGCCGGTAGGCCGGTGCCGGATCCTGGACGCTCAGCCAGCAAACGTGCTGGTTTGCTTGACGTGCATGGAAGAACACGAATGGTGCATCTCCAACTCCCCTCCCCCCCCAATTTTTCCAGAGGGTGAAAGCTGAATTACAGGTTGTTACCCTCCCGCGCGCTCGACACTATGATGATGCCGAGTGCAGGGAGGGAGAGAGGGAGAGGTGGAGAGAGGAGAGGGAGAGGGAGGGGGAAGCCGAGCGCCGCAGAAGAGAGCCGAAACGAGCAAGCTGCGTTTATCGGCGACGCCTGGATTGGTCCGCCCGTTGGATCTTTTCCCTCTTTCCCTCTCCCTCTCGCTCACCCCGCCGTCACTGTGATCACGTTGGTGGAAACAGGGGCGAAACGGGTTTTCCGCGTCGCCAACCGACACGCAAGGGATGGCATCCCCGACCAGAGCGAGTCCAGTGAAGAGGCCGCTAGAAGGTCCTCCCCCCGATCTAAGCGGCGGCGCCAGCGCCAGCGCCAACGGAGACCACAACCCGGTTTGCTTTGTCTGCCTGTGGCTTTTGGGTGGATCCGATCTGGGTGGCGGGAGGCTTGTTTGTGGTTTGGTCTTGGGTGGCTGTCCAAGAAAACACGGACGAGACCAGGACCACAGACGCGCACCCCCGAACCTTCGGCATTGCCCCCCACACGTGAGAACAAGCTGCTTAGCAGTTGCACCGGCGTTGCTTGCGTCAGAAACTTGGCGTCAGCGTAATCCCGGAGGGAAGAGTGACGCGCAGCCCGGGTGAGATTTCCCAAATGCCTCGAGCCATTCTCCGATTCGAGCTGCAGATGACGGGTTTTCAGTTCTCTCTTGTGCTCTCGTTCGTGGTTATTTATCCATGTACCCACCAGCCTATGCGTGATTCGCCCCGGTCAGCGTCGAGGCTTGTGGTGGTGCTGGTGTGAGAAGCGCAAGGGAGGCCCAGTTCCCAGTTCCACGAGGCTGCCTCTCGCTCTCTTGGCCCACTGTCCTACGGAATGAGCCATTCTCCTCTATGTAGCTAGCACCAGCGGGCAAAAAGCCGCAGAAACACGACCCATTTCAGCATGGTACGCACTTGTTCCACTGCCGCGGAAATGCGGACAGTAAAGGTGATCTTAAATCGTGGCGTTCTCATCATCCAGCCAGGGGGGCGCTCTTACGTACAGTACCTGATTCAGCGGTCAGGCTCAAGCAAGAGAGACATGTTAACCTGGCAATGAAATTGTCCTTTTGTCATCAAAACACCTCTCCTTAGTAAAAAAAAACGCGCCATATATTCGGGTATCACAATGAACCCTCCCCCTATTGCCCCTCGCTCTACCAATAACCGATAATCTGTATGTCAGGAGACGTCGGAAAACCAACTAAATAACTAACCCCCCGATATAGTGTATCTGCAGAATAATAATAATTACTCACTAAGCAATGCAAGGTAAAGGTAGTAGTAATCCCTAACTCCCTGAGAACATCATCCGTGCTGGCCTCGCGACAGGCGTTCCCTAACCGCTGTAGATAATCCCGCATACGTGTTAACCAGTCCAGAACACAAACCCCTAATATAACAAGACCCCTGATAACCGAGATGAGTGATTCAAGGGGAAGAGCCGAGATCCAAACAATGAAACATAACGAAGCGTGATAAGTATGTCCCAAGACCCCAGAAGGCGAGGGCGGGTATTTTGTAGACCCATATCCATCCAAACCAGGCAGGCCCGAGGTCGAAATCAGAGGGAAAAAAGGGTATCAAAGATGCCCATCAGCCCTTCCCTGCTACCCTCCTGCGAAACAAAACGGGACAGAGCATGCAAACTCTCCTGATGCCCGATACGCCGATGAACAGGAAAAGTCAAGTCCCAGGCCCCTTCCCCTTTTTGATGTTGCCCTAGCCCTCTGTCTACCTTGACTGCTCATGGTCGCGATCTCCTGTGCACCGTCCAAGGCATTCCCATATTGGCTTTCGAATAAAATGACGCCATGACCCTGCCCCGCCAACTCGAGGGGCTCCCCGAGTTCCCCCAACGCCGGAAAATGACACGAAAGAATATATCATTCCCAGTTATATCTTTCCCTGTTTCGTGCGCGGGTCCGGGGGGGGTCCAAGTGCCGACACACCCATCAGCTGCTTTTCCCCTGACTTTATTTCGCCGTGGTGCCGTTTCGCCGGATTGTGTGGGCCAATTATGGGCTCCCTTAGGGTTATCCGCAGTATTGGTTGCGAGATGTCTCCCCCGGGTGCGTATCGCTTTTGTAGACTATTTAGCCCACAATCCAAAATTACTCCTTCTTCACCCCGGGACTGGTTTCTTTATCTTCACCCATCACTTCGCTGCGATTACGAGGCGATCCTCGGTTTTCGCTAGTCGTCGTCTCGCCCCCGGCTGGAGGAGATCTGCTACCGCACCCCTTGACAAGTTTGTGACGCTGCGGAGCAGAGTTAGCACAGTCACCGGGGGATTATCATATAGGAACGGGTGTATTGAGAACGGACACGGGGGGTCGGGGCATATAGACAACTCACCTTCAGAGCATCTTTGCGTGAAAAGCTCTTGTCGCAGTGACCGCAGGGGAAGGGCTTAACGTCGAGGTGTATTCGCTTATGCCGTTTCAGGTCGTGGTTCCTATTGAAACTTTGAGGGCACTGGTCACACTTGAACGGCCGGTCTTGATGGGGCGCGGGTGCACTGGTGTGGTGGACGTAAAGATGGTGTTGCTGCATGCTGGGGTGATGAGGGTATCCTCCGAGCCCAGGAACCCCGCCCACCATGGAGAGAGGAGTCCCAGGGTGGTGCACATTGCTCAACACCGGCCCCGACACCGACGCATACGACGCGTACGATGCCATAGGCGGTATGCCGTGTCCTCGGCTGTTCGGGAAGTGCAAGGGTGGGGCCATGGCGCGTGGGATCTGACCAGAGGTAGTCGCTGGTGACGTGGTTGCGGGCGATGCTTGCGTTCCCGGCGAAGGAAACGCGGGGAACGAGCCCTGTTGTGGTGTCGAGCTCGGCGGGTAGCAGTTAGTCGGCGTAGGAGGTTGGCGGTAGGGATTTCCTTCCTGCCCTGGTCCCGGAATTCCTTGTGTATTCTGCCCTGATGTTGCTGGGCGGTTCGTAGTCGATGTAGGCGTGCCGAGCATGGGCGGGGCGAGCCCTGACTGCTGATGTCCTCCCTGCGTTTGCGGGCCTAATGGCGACCCCAGGGCACCGCTGCTCCCCCCGGCCCCGCTGCCCCCGGGCGCTATCGGGCTTGGGTAAGGGGACTGGTCCTGGTATGACTGCGGTGGTGGCAGGTTCTCCCCGTTAGAAGTCGACGTCGGAGCGCGACCGCCATAGTGCTGGAGCGAAGGCGACGAGGATGAACCGTACATTGGCGCCCCTCGGGAGTAGGGCGGCTGGGTAAGCGAGCCTGAACTGGCCGTTGCCTGCGTCGAGTTGGCGTATGTGTACGACGACAGCTGTGTGCCCCCCGGCCCCTGCCATGAACCCGGCATCTGGCTCGAGAAATAGAGGGGTTGCCCTCCTGGTTGGGACGAATGGGGGCCGCTGCTATGGGCGCCTGCCGTCGGGAGTCCGTCGGGCGCTGCTCCTGAGGGAGTCAGAATACTGGTGCCTGCGGCGTTTGTGGTGCTGGTAGTGGTAGTGGTGGTGACGGTAGAAGAGGATGAGGGGGGAGCATTAGAATACGGGATCAGTGATGGCGCCGGAGGGGCGGCGCTGGTCAACGGTGACGCCCTCCGGACCCCAAGACTCATATCACTCGGGTTGGTCATAGCTGTAGGAGCATAGCTGGGGTATCGCGTACTTGAAATGTCCGGGAGTGGGAGTGGGAATGTAGGCAGGCCCGTTGCCGCCGGTCTCCGAGGCGCCAGGCTCGAGGCTCCCATGCTACGCCGACAGAGGCTGTGTCTACAAAAACACGAGGCCGCGGATGGAAGGCCGCGGCAACTATGAATGCCGGAATGTCTGTTTGTTGTCGCCGCCGCTGCCGCCGCCGTCGCCGCCGTCGTTGTCGTCGTCGTTTATGCGCTGCCGGGTTTTGGCAGTAATCGATTGTGGATGCCTCGTCGCACTTTGTCCGTGAAAGCTTGCGATGTTGTTGTCCGGAGTCAAACTTGGCCCCAGGTACCTCTCCGCTGGCTATTCGCTTGAGCGCCCGTGGCAAAAAAGAGAGCGGCCGGGGATGCAGGGCAACGCTCAAGATGGTGTAGAAGGCTGAAGCCACGACGCCAGACGGAGCAGCATCCGAGGACGGCAGAGCACTTAATATGTCTCTCTCCTTAAGCTCTCAATGTCTGAATGTTAAGGGTGCCGATCACTGGACAAGGTCTTCTGCCTCTCCCTCCCGATTATTGGATATTTGGGGCCTCGGGATCGGGACCCTGTCAGTCTAGGCCCGGGGACCTGTGGGTGTGCGTTGGGGATGAGCGTGTGGGCGAGGAACAAGCCGTCGGTAACTGTAAGTGTCCCTCTCTCTCCCTTTCGTCGGCGGGTCCAAAAGCCTCGTTTTGCTGGATGTGGGCCAGATGGTTCGCCGGTACTTGGGCAGTTTGGGATTGCGCCTCCTCGTGCTCTTCGCGCTTGTGCTGAACAGGGGTTCGGAGAGGAGGGAGGAGAGAGAGAAGGGGGGGGGGGGGGGTGCCAGCAGATGGGCTTTGTGTTTGGGTCAAGCCAGCGAGGGCTGACTAGCGCGGAAGGGCTGAAAGAGCCTTTTTCCTTTCTGTCGCTTCGTCCTGGAAATTGGGGTCTCAGGAACGGGCGCCTCGACCAGGCTGCGCCTTCGTCCTCTGGGCAAAGACAGTGGGGACGTGGCTACTGCGTGTTCGATGTAGTGACGATGCGGGTAGCTTGCGCGGAGGAATGAGCGATGAGCAAAGCACACGGCACACAGCGCGTGCGCATGCAGCAAAGTGGTTTTGCTTCGAGACACTGTGTCCACAGTCTAAAGTCGTTTTAAGAATGGAAGCCGCGAACGATACATCCACGTCTCGTAACTAAAACTTGCATAAAAGGCAGAAACTACCGACAAGGCTCGACGAACCCGAGCCTTTCCCGTTCGAGCCAAGGAAGCTGCGGTTGTCGGGATTACACACTTCTGCCCGGGACGGAGACTCTGATGTCGGGGAGCGTGAGAGAGAGATGTGAGTGTGTGTGTATGTGTGTGTGTGTGTGTGTGTGTGTGTGTGTGTGTTGTGTGAGAGAGAGGGAGGAAGGTGAGGATGAGAAAAATGCGTGTCCCCTTTCCGCCTATTCCTCCCAGATCTCAACTACCAAGAGAAGTCTGGGAGAGTCCGCACAAGTCGACAATGCGAGGGTCTTCCCTGCGGCGGCATGGATGTACTAGTACCTGGGTGCGGGTGGAGTGGTGGCCCGGAGTAGGAAGCACCCTGATGTGCCGTGTTGACCACTTCCCAAATGGAAGGGAGGGGTGCATATAGAGAAACGAGAAGCGTGCACTTTGGACACGCCCAGAGCCCAGCCCACCACAGCCAGATCTGGCATAGCCTGCCTTCCAGAGACAGGCCTCCACTAAGAGCAGCCATCCCCTCTCCGCCTTTCAACCGCCAGGCATTTTTGGTCGAGTGGAGGGACAAGAGTTGCAAGCTCACGTCCAGACTGGGACAACCTATGCTGGCCCAAGGGTGAGAACAATGGCGGCGCCGGTAGGGCCCAAGGTGAGGCGGTGGGTTCCGGTCAGAAAAAAGTTGGCAGAAACTGAGGGTGTGTTGAACGAGACTCCTGGTGGTAATGTTTTCCACCCCCTCAGTCCTGCCCATGCATCACGCAGTCCGGGATGTAGTCCGGGATGCATCCGGGTGCTGTCGAGCATGGGTCGTCTCCTATTCCCCAACACACCGGCCTTAGGTCCCCGTATGAACACGTTCTCCAAGACGTGGCACAGAGCGATAGAATTTGACGTTTTGCATGTCTCTGCCGTCGCGCTTGCTCCCCATTATGGGAGGACAACCCAGATGAAGCCGCTTGGGAATAAAACACCGGGAGACTGAGGCCGTGCGAGACCAGTTCCGAGCGCCGTTGCCCATTTGGAACAGCAGGTCGTCTGTTCGTCCTGTCCGCGCGCCATCAAAAGACATGATGTGCAGCAGGGATCGAGATCCACTCCGGTTCAAACTCAATCCAAGCCCCCCCCCGCCGCCCACCGCGCGGTTTTGCTTGGCCGTGTTCTGATCCTCCCAACGTTGAATGGTGATGCCTTCCCTGTATTAATTTTCGGGGCCATCAGCCAGAGACGCGCCACGGAGTCCCGTTGTGCAAGAGGGTGGAGCTGACAGCCCGTCACCCTGGATCAAGTACCCCGGTAAGCCAGCCCTCCCTGGTGACCGGTGTCGTCCTATCCCCGCTCGCTTGGCAACACCCCTTGGTAGGTAATGTGCTTGATTGGGACTAGGCTACCCAGCTTCGCGGGAAGTGCCCAGACTATTTTCATACCGCCACACCATACCGAGACCGTCTTGGGCCCTGCGCGTATTTGTGTGGGACAAGTTCGTAGGTGCGGTGGAGGGTCAGGACGGGCCCCGACGGGGTCAAACGAAGTCTTGATGCTTCCTTTGGCAGTGCACAGCGGAGAGCGTCTCGCCCGCTGTCGACAGGTTCTTCTGAGCGACTTGGTGAAGCCTCTCAGGTTGGGTAATCTGGATTAAACTGCCCGCTACATTACCGAACGGGAGGTGCATTGGCAGCCTTCCCGCGGCCCTGGCACTGGCCACTGGTAAAAGCCAGGTGGGCATTTTTCTGCCTACAGTGCATGGGGCTCTTGCGCCTCCCGCCCGCTTGGTCTGCTTAGTGTGCCGCACAACAGAGAGAACTAGTCGAGAGTCTGGATGATCCGCGAATGGCGTTCCGCCCCCACAGAGACTGGAGGCTTGGGCTTTTGATAGGTCCGGTACCTCTCCAGGCCTCCCGGCTCCTCAAAACGACAAGCTCCGTCGGGTCCTGAAAGGAGATAGGCAATATGGCTGCATGGTTTAAATTGTGAGCGCATTGCCCTTGGATCTCTGCTGTTGACGGCCCCACAAACATGCATGGACAAGATTCAGCTGAGGCCGGGATATGATTACAGGGGGTGTTTTTGGGGTGATAAGGTGACATGGTGGTGAAATCTACGAGTGGGTCATCCAGCCGACGGGTGGGCCAACCGCCACTAGTTCCTCTGCACCTGTCTGCGCGAGGGGTTGCGTTCTTTTCCAGAGCGGAGCCAAGAAGCGACATCTGAGAGAACCAAATAACCCATCCATGGGTGCTCTTGTTGAGCCAAATGTTCCCTCCCTAGGCCTAGTAGCGTATTGAGAATCATGCGGCAGAAAGGACCTCCGTGGGGGACGCTGACCGCCTTCAATTCTTCCCCACAGTCCTCTCCGGTGAGTTGTTTTTTCAGGTTTGTCTGGAAGGTATAGCACGCACTTTGCTTTTTGCTGCGTGTCGACAAGTAGGGAGAATGATCAACACTTGCAATTCGGGTAGCCCAGGAAAAAATGAAACCAGAAAAAAAGTCAAAGAGAGAAAAGGGAAAAAAAGATGCCAGCTGGCACAGAAGTTTGAAACGAGAGAGCCCTTTCCGTCCTGTCGATGCCAGCTGCAAGACAGCGGCCCATGGGCGGAACATGGAAACGAGCCTTGCCTCCATCCGGGAATTTTTGACGAGGGTGACACGCAGCGTACCAACGATGAGGGCTTCCACACGGAGCGTTTTACAGTAATTTTTCAACCTTGACTCTAGGAGAGCGGTTATTACGGATCCGAATCTCCACTGGGTTGCTGTGCTCGTGTGATCGACCTCACCCACCTCCCAACCGCTGGGAGCCCATGCCGTCACACCACATAGGATGCCTTCGCTCTTGTTGTGTGACCTAGCCTCTCCTGCAGGATTGGTCGGGGCCAGCTGATTGACTCAGCGCTGGAGCCTTGCAAGAAGATGATGGCCGAGCCCTGCCTTCTCTCGGTACGGCGACGAAAGCCTTGCTCCGCGAATCCTACGCTCGCGCAAGCGTGGATGGTCCAAGCGGCTTCCCCGGAAGACCCCAAATCCGGTGCTGTGTGGCGTCAAACAAGGTTAAAATCATCGACGCCAGATACCACCTCGGCTGCGTCCCTGTAAACGGCAGCTGGCTGTTGTTTAAAACATGTGTATAATATATACTAGACATATACAGAGCGATGAGAGATGCACTAAGGGGGAACAATCTCTCCGCTGACGATCAGGGGATGTCCAGAAATGCCCTTCCCGCCCAGTTAAAACTGCGTCCTCTCAGCTGCACTTGGGCGACTGACAGCAGCTAGGGATGCGTTTGGCATTTCCCGCGATACCCGATATTTGCCGGGGGACCGTCCTCCAGCGCCGCCCTTGCAAGTGCCCTGCAATGGCTCACACCGGTTGTCAAACTCGCAGAGCTGCGGGGCAGGCCATCCGGGGCAAGCTCATTGCAGCAAGCCACAACGCCATTGCTCCGCGGGCTGGTAGCTGAGGAGTGGGGCATCGCGCTACTGTACGTGTACAGTACACCAGTAACATCCGCTTGGCGAGAGACAGGATTATGATCTGGCTCGGGTCCCGTACAGCTTGTACAACATACCATTCCCGTCTGTTTGGGAGAAGAAATGATCTGCTGGTCGGGACAGACAATAATAATATCAGTTGTTGAGACACGTTGACCGACGCAAGGATTGGCCTGGTCACATCACAGTATGGATAACTCGCACAGTATCTTGCGCGCAGACTTACAAGCATGTGCTGGGAAATACCGAGATTTCGTGGCCCAAAACAGCCAGAGAGTAACAATATTCTCCTGCAGGTTGTCGGGAATTGCGCGACTTCTTCGTTGGCTGTGACAGGGTCCGGGGATGAGAGGTCCCCGAGGGGACGGGTGTGACGGCAGGTTCCAGGCCGCGAGAAGGGGAAGCTAGCATAAAACCCGGAACACTGGCGCACCGTCGGTCAGGTGGAGGACAAAAAAAAGAAAGAAAACAAAAGAAAAAAATGAGGAAAAAATGAGTGAAAAAAAAGAAAGAAAGAAATAATAAAAATAACAAAATAAAAGCAACAAGAAAAAAAAAAGAAAAGAAAAAAGAAGAAAAAAATCATTTGCGACCGCAGATGAGGTTGTTTGCTTGGCGTTCTCTCGTCGGCGGGTGCTTTTGTAGACGGCTTATTCCGACGGTCGGTGCCATTGGCCATTGACGGTCCCAGGTCGCGGAAGCCTCTCGTGCGCGTCGTGACGATGAAACACGGGAGCGCGTGATGATGAAAGACGTCTCGAGGCTGCCAAGCTGTCCTAGGGGGCTAGGAGAAGGCGTCGTGTACGGTACCATGCGGGTGGGAACGGTGGGATGGAAGGCATTCCTGGCGCTCGGGAACGCAAAGAAAAGCCACCTTCCACCTGCTTGTTTAGCACCTGCCAAAACTGGACAGCTCTCCACAGAATCGACACTTTAGGCTGCAGCCCGAATTTTAACGTTGACGTTGGGACCTGCATCGACAGGTCGATCTGAGATCCATCTGCTGCTAAGAGGGCGCCCCCGGGGAAGAAACGGGTTTCTTGGTCGGCACTGCTGCCTCGAACCCACTGCCACCATGCTTCCGGCCAACCTTATTTGCACCTCCCGTCCTACTGTGTGCTGGCCATACTGGCCGTGTTGGCCCTCTTCTGCGTCTAGACCACCGTCCGTATCCTGACCTATCGTCGCTGGCCGTGACATAATGGCTTTGCTGTTCCTAGTTTGGCCTCACAAGATGCATCTAGCCATCACTCACCGCGCAAAATCGACAGGAAGACGCACCGTCAGCTCGGCTGAAACCCCGGACCGATAACGATAGCCCGGAACGAGCCAGAGTAGGTAGTTAATACCGGCCGGTCGCACAAGTGCATTGCGAATACCGCAGTGGTGTTGCCGTCCGTCGAGTTCGTGCTATCTTTAGGTTCATGCATCATCAGACATGTTGTGTTCCCTACCGCATCGAAGAGAGGCTGAGCCTCACCCACTTGCATCTTTATCGGAAACAAGTCAGACGCTGGCTTTGTATGCTGTTTACGGCTCGGCGTTTCATCGCTAGTAGATCAAGTTTATCTGCATCTCTCAACACACCAAAGGTGGGCAAGGAGAATTCTAGTAGGCCTCGTCTCTCCTTATACTCCTCCACTCTCACAGGATACGCTGGAAGCTGCCTACCTAGGCGCGAAGGCTAAAGTAAGAACACGACATGTCGGGTTGGCAAAGGCTACTTCGACCGTGACATCCGAGTCGGGAGTTCCAACTCCGGCGCCAGACTTAAGTCCTACCCGGGATCTAACATCAGCACAAGATAACGACACCACCAGGTGGGAAAACTTTCGGTACTCGAATAAGCGGCGGCTAAGGGATTACCATAATAGTAGGTCATAACCCGCTCTGTGTCGCGCCATGCTCGAAGTTCCTGCAATGAATAAAGTATCTCGGTAGTCGCGGACAAATGGCTTGTATGGCATGCCATCACACATGGTAATGTGGTATCATTATGCTTCCCTCGTAGAATGGCATCTTGTCGACTCATGAAGTCCGGCTTGCTACACCATTCTCCAAGCTGCTTCTGCTACATAGCATAGCCCCAGCTCCAAACGTGATCAAAGGAAGGGAAAATTGTAGATGAGAAAACAAGCATAACGTTGCGTATGATGTTCCTACTTGGGCAGAATTCATATAGGTGCTACATATAGAGGCAGAGGATAAAGCCTTCACGATAAGTGTTTCAAGAGAAAGGCACCTCGCTACAACGCCGTACCGCCACTTCCAAACTCAGGAAGCCCTTGGTCTCTAGGGTGCGCATGGAGTGGAGCGACGCTTCAGACACCTCTTCTAAGCACAATAGCAGTTAAAGAGAATTACCAAACCGGAATCAGTCGGCGCGTTAATTCCAAAAGAGCATAGTGGCCACAGTCCTTTAGCGAACCAGGTGCGCGTATCAGAACTCCCATTTCTTGCTCGATCGGACATTAATAACATGTATCCCACACATTACATACAACCGCCCTTCATACAATTGTCACCGCATAGCAATCCATCTCGAGACCTTCTCTCTGTCGGCTTGATCGAACAAGCAGCAAAAGAAAAGCAAAGAAACAAAGTAAGTGGTAGCGTGGGTGCTCTGTAAAGTTGCCAAAATGTACGGTTTCGAAGAGAAGTTAATTACAGCACAAGGGGCAAGAACCTCCCAAGTATCAGTAAAAAGCAGTGACCAAAAATGAAAGAAAGCGGTCTTGAAGTACTAAGGGGGTATCATTCTAGTAGTTCAGTCTTAAGGTGGTGCTGCTGATTGTGCAGAGGAATAAATAAATGAAAAAAAAAAAAAAAAAGCCAAATGTTGCTAAATCATATCTGCCATCTTCTTGATCAATAACTGGAAAGGAAAACGACAAAGGAAAGCATAGGTTTGGGTTCGGTTATCTAGCCATCCTCCTCCTTAACAGGCCCATCAGTCGTCGTCAAAGAAGCCGGCATCATCAAAGTCCTCAGCCTGCGCATCCGCGTCGTATGCGCTGCGCCGCATCATGGGAGGCGTCACTGGCCCAGTGAGCGCACGTCGTGGGGGAGTGCTCTGCACAGAGGTTTTGGCTTCCTGCTTACTCGAGGTTGAGCCTGAAGGGGGCGGTTTGGGACGGTTGGCGAGATCTTGTGCCGTGAACCGGCGGCCGGTGTTGGAGAATGCCGTGGGCTGTTTGGCTTGCGCAGTGGGAGGGGTCTGGCGCATCCCCGAGGCTGGTGGCGTTAGGAGCCCTCCGAGGAAGCTGTTCGGCGTAGTGCTGCTCCGGGAAGGTGTGGAATTGTTCCCGCCAACTGGGGCAGGGGACGTCAACACACTGCCAAGGTCCCGACCCTTCCTCCAGTTGCCCCATGCCGCGGCCAGGGGACCCACGGCCTGGGCTACACGAGGAGTCGCTGCGTCTCGAATCGTGGCTGCGATGTTAGGTAGGTTGATGGATGAACCCCCGTTCATCGCTCTCTCCCGTTCTTGTTCCTCCATCTGCAGGTTTGCCTTGAGACGAATAGCCGCGTCCTTGACAGCGTTCTTGTCGTAATCTTCACGGCTAAGAGCACCAATAATGTCCTGCAGATCCGAGTGTCTCACGGCAAGAAGCTCACGTAGCCAGATAATCTCATCATCACGCTTGGAAATCTTCGTCTCCGCATCGGGATCCGTCTTGGAGAGCTTCACCTCAAGCGCCTCGATTCGTTGCTCGCGTTCTTGCAGTTGCTCTTGCAACACCATGATCGACTCGCGTAGGGCCTGCGGCGAAATCTTCTCGGGGGGCTCAAGTTGGCGAGTAGCCGCCTTGGGCTGAGGAGCTGGTTCGAAGCCGGCAACGGACTTGGCGGCCTGAGCCGCTGCTCGGGCAGCCTCCTTGGCGATTTCGAGCTTTTCTTCCAGGTGGGCCACCTTGTCTTGCAGATACTCAGACTTGGACGTAGAGATGCTTAATCTCTCCAAGAGGTTTTGCTCGGCTCTCTGGGCATCCTCGGTTGTGTTGCTGAGCTGGCGGTCGTAGCGCGCCTGCAGATCCTCGATCTCGTTCTGGTGCTTACGCGCGAGATCCTCAAGTTCCGCCTGCTTGGAAGTCTGTGCTTCCTCTAGGAGCATCTCATGGCGGGCCTTGGCCGTATCCGCGTCCAGCTTGACTTGATCAAGTTGAGCTCTGAACTTTGCCATCTGGTCCTCGAGCTCCTCGCGGACAACATTGACCTGGTGGTTCGCATTGTCTACTTCGGATTGCATAGCGTCGCGAGTGCGCTGGACCTCGCGAGCTGCGGATTCCCTCGCCTCCTGGAACTCGGCTTGGTAGCGGAGAGCGCTCTGGTGAAGCTTGTGGTTTTCGGTGCGCATCTCGGCAAGGACGGTCTCGAGTCTCTTACACTCGGCGACAGCCCTCATGCCCTGGCGTTCGCCCATCTCCAGCCTTTCGAGCTCAGTTTCGATGCGCTCGCGGGTCCTTGCCTCAGCTTGCAGCCTAGCATCCAGGACTTCCTGGCGAGCTAGCAGGGCCTGCTCTTTCTTCGTGCGCCGGGCGTTCTCCTCGGCAATTTCCTTCGCGGCTTGCGACATCTCTTCTTGCAACGTGACGAACTTGGAGCGCCAATTGTCACGGACACGCTCATTCTCTTGCAGCTGGATGCCGAGAGTGTCGATGAGCTTGTGCAGCGCTTTATTCTCGTCAAGAGCTTGTGCGAGTTCCTTATCGTGCCGCTGAGCAATGGCGGCGATGCGATCCGTTTCGGACCGCCAGTGCTGAGCCTCTTTTCGAGCTTCTCTCGCGTCCGCCTCGGCGGCATTGATACGGTTCTGCGCCTCACTCTGGGTTTGGTGAGCGTTGGTCTGACTGGCTTCCAGTACCGTCAGGCGCATCGCAGTCTTGCTGTGCGCAGATTCGAGGGCCCTAATCTTTTGTTCCTTGTCCTCGACGATTTCTCGGAGTCGAATTTCTTCTTCTGATGATATCCGAAGCAGGCGCTGAACTTCCGAGAGTCTGTCTTCGGCCGCTCTCCTTCCCTTGATATCTTCCTCCGCTTGACGTTCCGCGTTATGCACGCGATCATCCAGGTCGCTAATACGCTGCGTCAACGCGCTCTTGTTCATCATCTCAACCTCGATCCTAGTAGCAGCGGATTGCAGTTCCCGGTCGATGTCCGCCGCACGGTTTTCGGCAGCCTGTCTGGCAGAAGTTTCGGCCTCCGCTTTGGTCTCCTGCGTACGGAGGCGCTGCTCGAGCTCAACAATACGGGCTTGGAGCATGTTCAACTGCTCATCCTTGTCTACAGCGGGGAGAGTGGCGGATATGCGACTCTCCACGGCCTCTTCCACGATGTGCTTGAGATCCTCGCCACGGAACGCGGGCTGGAGCGGTTGGTTGAGCTGTCCTTTCATCTCTTCGAGGGCATTCAGGATAGAGGAGTTGTCAACGGGCGGCCGTGCCTGAGACGGAGACGGCTCCCTGGGCTGATTACGCTGATGCGTAATAAATGCATCTAGGACCACGGCTCGGATCTGCTCCAACCTGCGGTCCCGGCGCGGGCTCATAGAGCGCAGGGGGCCAGGGACCTCATCGTCCTCGTCATCCGCATCGCTTTCGCGACCATCTGCAGACATGCTGCGCCTTTCCGGTCGGCTGGACGGCGCGCGCTTGGAGATCCCCGCCAAGGCGTGATTGATGTTGTCCAAAGTCTTTTCCAGCGGTCCGAGACGGGCAGCAAGTAAGTCGCCGACTAGTTCGTTGACGCGACCATTGAAAAAGTTAACGCGGGATTCGAGCTTGACTTGCTCATCCTCTGTGAAAGCACCCTCCCAATCGCTAGTAGGTAGGCTCTCATTGCCGTTAAGATGGTGGACAGCGCCCTGCACGGACGCAGCACTGCGAGGCGGATCAACAAATGGATCTTCAGGCATAGATTGATGTCCCTCCGCTGCAAGAATATGATACCGGTCTGGGCTGGGGCTAGGACTGGGAGCTTCACTGCGGTAATGGTCTCCGGGAGGCATGTGTGAAGGCGAGCGGGCAGTCGGACTGGGCTGATCCCATTGCGACTGGTTGTTATACGTTTTATTGACACCCATATCGGGGTTCTCGTTCAGACGGCGCATGACCTCGTCGATATCTGCCATGGTCGGCTCGAAGGGTACGGTGTCTTCCGCATGACCGTCACCTTCAACGGTAGGCAAGCCCTCGTCAGGAAGGGGCCACGATTCTCTGGTGTTATCGGTCTCGAGAGGTGTGATGACGGGCTGCGCTTCCTCCGGCTCGTCATCGGGCACGGGCGACGGACTAGCAGCGAAACGAGAAGCTGCGAGCCCAGTCCGCGTTGGTGGCGGTGGCAGTGGAGGGCTTCTGGCATACCGAGATGCGGACAAGCCTTTAGGAGCAGTGATGGGCGCGGAAGACACGGGTTCCTCCACGGTCTTCTCGACGGATTCCGCTACCTCTTCTTCGCTTTCCTGGCCCAGGGCTTGCGATTCATCGGCCGCGCCCACCAACTCATCCTGAGTAGATCCATCCGTATCCAAGGCTGCTCCCGACTGGCCAGCAGGTTGGTCAGTAAGTTCGGGAGTGGCATCAGCGGTCGGCTCGGGAGTCCCGGCCCACACTGCGGCGCCCGGAACAAAAGCCTTAGCGGTCGCAGAGAGAGACTTCTTATGGGCGGGCCTGTACGTGTCGCTGCCAAACGGCCTCGCATCATTGAAGGCTTGCATATCGACCGTGTTCTTGAATTCAAACGGCGCCCAATTCATCGTGGCCTGATCCGGGGATGTCTCGGACAGGCTGGCGGTTGTTTTGCTGTCTGTCATTTCAGAAGCAATTGTTGACGACAAAGTCGTGTCTGCCTGACCGAGATTTGATTCATCAAATGATTTGTCTTCCACCGGCACGATGTCCTCTTGAGCAGTTGTTTCCACTCTGCGTTCGGGCACGGGGGTTTCCTCTTTGCTAGGCTCGGCGAAGAGCGGCAGGGCATCGTCATCATCGGCATTAGCCCGGGCCCTCTTGAGCCGCGACTCATCAATCAGGCGGCCGTCAGCATCGTGCTGTAGTTCGCCAGATTGTGGGTCGGGCCGGACAATCGGAATAGCCTTGGATTTCTTGACTGGCTTGATAATGTCCGAGGCAGATAGGTCAATGTTGCCAAAGATGGAACTAGTCCTGTTGCTGGCGCTCTCGCCTCCCGACATAGGACTTGTGACAGACCTCGAGAGAGAATGCGGTGTGAATGCAGGAGCGTCGGGACGGAATTTGGGCCCTGTGGTCGAGAAACTGAAATCGCTCTTTCCAGGAGCAAACGCTGGAGCATTCACATTGATCTTTGAAGAGCCGGTTGATGGCAGGTTAGACGGGGTAGTGCTGGCCCGGCTGATCCCCATGTTGAACGTCATGGGCTGGAAAGCATTGCCCGAGAACGTGAATGCACTGGGCTTGAAAGTGTTGGTCGGATCAAACTTGAACTCGGGCGCCTCCACGTTCAACTTTGAGAAGGATGATTTACTCCCGTGGCTGGAGCGGAGTCGATGGGTGTTCTCGCCCGACTTGCCGGACTCGTCGGTCCAGGGATTGCTGGCCGTGGAAAACGAGCGCTGATGGAGCAGCTTGGAGTAGTCCAGCGCTTGAACAGGTGTGCCCAGATTGCTCGGGTTCGTCTCGATCTCAGAATCCTCAGCCGAGTGAGCGTTGATTCGCTGCAACGTGGGCCTGAAGCCCCCGTTGTTGGTGGCATCATCCTCGGTGAAGTATTTCTGAGACAATGAATGCCCACGACTATGCGGCCTAGGATGATGCAAGACGAGGCCGTCTGTATCACTACCAAATCGCGGAGGCTGAGGAGCAAACTGGGCCGCCGATTCGTTCGGATGTGTAAGTGTCGATGCCATCGGAGCCGTCTCTACCATGTCGTTTTCGTTGTGCGGGCTATAGTCCTCATCGTTCTCGAGCTGTGATCGCATTTGCTCCTCTAGATGGTACTCGGCCTCATCAATTTCCCTTTGGAGGCTGTCACTGGGGTTGAGACGAACGAAGCCAGCATCGTGGTGCTCGGATGAACTCTGCATCGGCGGCTCTTCGTCAACCTCGCGAAGCTCTTGCAAGCGAGGCGAGGCCTTAACAGGCGGCTGGAATTGATGGGGCAACGTTGGATACTGAAGCGACTGGTGCCGTTGGTGCCCCATAGGACCCGACATGCCATCCGGAGAGAAGGGAGAGGTTGGCGACATCATCGCGCTGAGGTTAGCAAGCGATGGCGACCCCCCACGATGTCCTTGTTGAAGCATCATTTGCGGAGACCATGCATGTGGCGAGGGAACCGAAATCGAGGCCCGAGGGTTGAACTTGACTGCGAACGGGCCGGGCGAGGCGCCAGCTGGTATGCCGGGGCTCTGCGTGGCCGACGTTGTGAACGGAGCGGGAAAGGGGAACCCCGGGATTGCCTGGTTGCTCGATGCCGAGGAAGTTGGGACAGGAGGAGAGAACGGGAGCGGAGGATACTGTGCCGTTGACGCTTGCTTGCTTGTGGCAGATGCAGGAGAAATCGACGGCGGCGGCGGGTCTTCGTCCCCGAACGAAACCCCTAGCGCGCGGAGCTTTGCCTCGTTCAGTTCGTCGACGTACTTCTTCCATGCTGCATACGCCGTTAGTATTCGTACCCGAGGCTTCCAAGCTCAGACACCTACCGTTTAAATCTGGAAGAAGAACCTTCCAGCCTCGCTGCTCTCTTTCTCTCGCTAGGTCATCAAAGTCCGGCCAGGCGCCCCTACTCTGCGATTTCTCCATAGGGCCGAACTCTTCCGTTGGCTCGTGCAAGTCGAATCCGTCGATATTGTAACCTAGCTGCCGCCAACTCCGGAGCATACCGGTGACATCGGACTCCCTAAGGGGGAAGGGGCGTTTGCCTGGGAGGCCACGCTCTTCATCTCTGGGGAGAAGCACCAGGACACTTTTGCCCTTCCAGGGCACCTTCTTTTTGATTCGCGGCGTAGTCGCATTTGGGCTTCGTTTGGCAACCGCCTTTGAGGGTGTGACGGGGAGATTGTGCTCGCTATTAGGAACTCCTGCAGGGCCATTCAGCCCTGCTTTGTGGTCGATGGTTGGCGTGCGGCGTCTCTCAATCCTAGAGAGCGACTCCCGAACCGCCTCGGTGAAATCCCCAACGGGACCGTAGTCGGTCAGGCTGGCAGGCGTCGCCAGCTCGTCGGAGGAGGCCATTCTCGAGACTACGTTCCTCTTCTTGCGATCAAGGTGTGATTGTTTGAGGGTTTCACTGCTGGACTGCTTCGTGAGATCCCCTCGAGACGCGCGTCCGCGTCTACTGCTGTTTCTTGACCGGCTTGCTTTGGGCGTCCCTACGTCGTCGTAGCCCAACCAGGCAGCCTCTTCACCGGAAAATGAGCCGCTCAATGAAGAGTTCTCACTGTCGCCGGTGCCGTCGCTAAACCAGTGACGCTTCTCCTGATCGCTGCCACCGGCGGTATGTTGGCGAATCCACCCTTCGGTAATACCGTTCGCAAGGCGCCTTGCCCGGTTCGCCAGAACCGTTGCAGCGGCGCTAAGCCCGGGCAACCGTACCTCTGGCAGGGGCTCTGGTACGGGCGGCGCCGGTCGCAGGAAGGGGGTTTGGAGCTCGAGGCGATGGATGGGCGAGTCCTCCGACGCGTCGCTGCTCAAACCCTGATCGCTGCTCGAGCTCTCACTACGCAGATGGGGTGGATACGGCGAGCCCCAGTGGCTGGTGCCGGATTGCGCAGCTTCCCCCTCAGACTCCACGGAACTGTCTGGCGGGGTCCTCAACAGCCCGCGAACTCGTTCGGGTAGCCTGGGCGCTGGCAGAGGCGGGAGTTCGGGAGACGACGCCTCGCCGTCGGCGGTTGACGCACTGGAAAACGCGGGAGACGCGGGAGACGCGGCCGATGGTCGACGGCGAGACCGGAGGTTTGTGAATTTGTCCGGTGCCGATGCACGGGGTGGCGTTCGTGGCGACACTTTTGCGGGAGACGTCTTTACAGACTTCCCAGAAACCGCTGGTTAGCTGGGCCGTTGTTGGGGCTTGCCGCGGGTGGCTCAGCATCCGGGGCCAAAAAGGATTCTAAAAGCTTACCGGACGAGATCAGTGCAGACGAGTCAAACGTCGTCTGCAGCTGATTCTCGGACTTGACGCGTCGCAACAGCCTCTCTGTCGCCACAGGATAACAACGTTATCGCAAGGGAGCCGCGAGGGATGTGTTGTCGTCGAGCGGAGCGGACCGGGACGCGACGCGTTTCCGGTTGGTTGGTTGCGGTGAGCGCTCGGATTGCCGGTGCTGGTCGAATCGAAGGAATAGCGGGACAATTAAAAAAGAAAAAAAAAATTGCTGCTAATTTTACGTCGAATAAATTAAAGGAGCGACAAGAAGGTGAGAAAGCAACGTCTTTGGACTTTAGGACACATCGAGGCGTGCGCAGTCGCTGCCGTGAGTGAGACTTGAGCGGATTGTCGGTGGAAAGGGTGCAGGTACTCGAGCCTGCAACGTTCAACAAGGAAGACGCGCGAGGATGGCCGTGGTCTAAGTTAGGAAGGGGACGGGCAGGCGGCGGAGTGTCGTGGGCCGGCTGGCAATAATTTTTCGGCCGGGAACAGCTCTTTTTTTAATGAACTGGCATTCCTTGTCCGCTCCACCTGTTTGGCCCGATAATCTCGCTCTCATTTGGCAGATGGTCGGTACCCAGCGTGTTGTCCAGGGGAGCCGAACACAACACTGGCAACGGGTCCCTTGTCCGACAGGTCACCGGCAACAGTCGCAACGTTCCAACATCGAGGCAAAACATGGCCGTCCGTCCAAGTGGACTTGCATATGCAACTGCGCCGCCCTTCTCTCTGCTGTGATTTGCATCTAGAGCCTCGCAAAGCTCCGATTTGAAGCGGCCACGACAGACACGCATGGACGCCATGGCACTAAAAGGGATCCGCCAAGGGCGCGGGGCCGAATAGCAGATGCACACACGGCGGATCCCAAGATAGAGCTTAACCCCGGTGATGCTGGGTTCCGAAGACCCAGCAGAGGTTGGGGTTGAGAGTTCAATGTTAATGCGTCCAAGGCCGGGCGGTGTGCCTGGTTCTATCGGCTCGCCCCGGAGCCAACCACGGCGACCTGGTATCACTCAGGTCGAGTATCTAAGAAGACGGTGCGCGGCAGAAAACAAAAAAATAAAAAATAAAAAAAATAAAATAAAACAATAAAAACAATTATATATAAACTAATAATAAATCGAGTAGATATTCCGGGAATCGATCTGAGTACAGCACGGGAAACGACTCGTGCAATCAGAGCATCGGACCCGATTGATTGTCTCGAACAACGTCGAGCCCAGCCAACGCACACGACAAGAGACGCGCCTGGCCGCATCGTATGTGGAGGACCGCTGCAGCTGCTTGCGCCTAACTGGTGCCCGAGGTGAACTGGCGCGGTGGCTGCCACTTGACCGTCTCTTGATTGGTGACTCCCAACGATACAACGATGACGTCGAGCCTCGAGGCTCAACAAATGATCATGTCCCAGCACGTCCTAACCCGAAAGGACTCAGAAACCGCCCCCGCTCCAAGGCAGGAGCCCAAACTCCAAATACCCACCCCCAGCCCCCTTCATACTTCGCAGAAAAAATCGAAGTCATCGTCCGAGCTTACCAGCACTGATGCGGGGAAAGACTTGGTGGCTGCCGATGTCGCGGTGCTCTTGCACTGTTCTATAGCCAGGGGCCTTCTTCAGCACCCGTCCTAAGCACGACATATGCCACTTGTCATGGAACTCACCAGTCTGCTGGTCACATTCCCCTACCGAAAACGAACCAGTCCCGTTGTTTGCAAGGTCGGCACACACGTTTTTCTGGTTGTCACACGCCCGGATGGCCGCCGTCTCGTAATCCGGCTAGTCAAGGTTGACCTGGTCAGCAAACCGCCCGGGACGTACAAAAGGGGCTCCATCGGCGGCATACAAATGTGTCGCCGTCGACCTCGAACGGCCTCTCCGGATCGCCCGAATTGGTGATGGCGGAGGCTCCGGCACCGCCCAAGGCGCCCGTGAAGGCCTGTAGATTCGTGGCTTGCCGGGGGGCAAGCATGGCCATACGGAACTCGCCGTGAAAGGATGCGTCGAGGCTAGCCGACGCGACGGCGATGACGGACCAGGCCGCCAGAAGGTAAAGGGAGACGTGCCGCATGACGAATGTGATATTGCGAACAGAGTAAAGGGCCTGCCCGGGTTCTTGTGAGGAACCGAAAAAGATGGGAAACAACTATATTGATTCGGAGCGTTGGAGTCGAAGGACAAGCAAGTTGATATACATCGCTATCACCCATCCAAGATGAAATGGGAGGGAGAAATCCGTCCACCACACGAGCTCCCGTGAAGAGACGCAATAAGAACAATAGTCCCGCAGTCCGATCTACGCACTGCCCGGATGTATGCTATCCATTACGCACCATCAGACCGGCAGCCTCTCGTGATAAGTGAAATGTCGACGCTGAAACCATCCCGAGACAGAAGCGATCAAAGCTCGAGCGGAAATGGGAAAAAGGGGAGGGGGCAAAAGCACGTGACGTGTACGCTCAGACACCATCGCCACGCCCACTGCGCTTGCAACCTTCGCTATGATCCGAAATTCTGCCCTGAAAACTTCAGATGACAGCTGATAGCTGCAGGAACGGCAGCGGAAGCTAGAGCAGGGAGGATCAGTTGGTGCTGCGGAGCCTCAACAAACTACGGGCAATCCCAACATCGGCACGGCGTCAGTCCATGTGAATGAACTTTGGCGGGCGATTGTATTAAAGGTCCTACGCAGCGCTAACGAGCTACTTTCGTGCGGGCTCAGGAACAGATATCCGACCCAGATCCGGTTTAGCCATCGCAACATCAAAGGGCGGGTATGAGAGAGATAGAATAGAGAAAAGACAAAGTGAAGAGAGATGAATAATACCCCATTTCGGCTGGCATCCTGCCAATGCTTTCCAGCAAGCCCTTCTGGCTCTCTTCCCACCCGCCACCGCCACAATTGGACATAGAAAACTCTACCGTGGTTGCTATTCGCACTTCCTCCCCGCAGCTCTAAGCACCATGGGGTATTTATTAAGCTCGAGCCTCACTGTGCACCTTTTTTTCTTCTCCCTCTCTGGCTCATTTATGCTGAAACCAAACGCTGTTGCTCCCGACGAGCGATTATAGAGAATGAAATTTCCTCAAATCATCTTCCCCCCCCCCTCGTCTCATGAGAAATGGTGATGCCAAACATCGAGAAGGTGGTTGGTTTCCGTAAACTCCGTATGCTCCAAATCAAGGACAAGAAGCAGGAATTAAACAAAACACCTGGAACGAGCTGACGCAAGCAAGCAGGCGGGGTAGCTATGAACATGGCGGTCGTGTTTGTTAGGTTCGGGAATGGAGAGTGTAGCGCCAACGATCAAAAGTTGGCCGCCGTATTGACCTGCGTCGGCGCGTGGTAACTCTCGAGGGTGCTCTGGAATGGAGAGCGAGCGCTTGCGGAGCCTACTGTCTCGGGCTTGTCGACGGTGCTGTTGTAGTCCATCAGGACATCGTTCTCTTCGTGGTGCTTCTTGCGGCCCCAGATCCTCCAGGCAACCAGCGCCAGTCCGCCGAGAATGATGGCGCCGCCGACGCCGACGACCACGCCAATCACCGTATCCCGTGTCTGCGGTGACATGCCCGACTGGCCACTGCCGCCGTTCCCGCCATCGGCAAGACCGGGGGGTGGTGTCGAGAGGGAAGAGCTGGTCAATGTCATCGGAATGCCATCCGAGTTGGTGCTCGTAATGGTCGTGTAGCGCGTAATGACGGTTGGATCTTGTTCCCCGGGTGAAGTCGAAGGTGTTGGTTCATCTGACGTTTCAGGGGGCGCCGTTGAGCTGGTGGACGGCGGCCGGGACGACCTCGTGGTCGGGTCTGGGTCCGACGTGGAAGAAGTCGGATCGTCTGTCGGCGTCGAAGTTGACGACTCGGTTGGGGAGGCTGAGGTTGACGTTTGGGGCGGAGGAGTACTTGACGTCTCTGGCGCATCACCAGTCGACGTGACCTCGTCGTTGGAGTCTCCTTCATCGTCCTGCCTCTGCTGAAGCGCCCTGACGTTGCTGCCACCGTGGTTGACCTTGACAAATGTAGCCTCAGCCACGGATATCGCCGAGAGCCCCAGAACGAGGAGCTCGAGTGTTCTACTGAGCTTCATCGTGTCGGATATGTCACGCGATGTGCTCGGTGTTGCGATGAGCTTGTTGTCGTGAAGGGGGAGGTGGAGAAACCAAGAGGGAAGCAACGCCCCTCAAGAAAGCAATGCTCCTAGCAGCACCTCACTCCTTCACTGCTCGTTTGAAGCGGTAGGCTTTTTGCCGATTTGGAAATGGCAAGACGGCAAAATCGCAACGCAGGCGGTTGGTTACCACGCAGCGAAATGAGAGGGCTTGCCGCTTATGACCTGTGTATGCTGAAAAGTACCGTTTCGTTTCGGGCGTAATCGTGGGTCACTGGTCAAACAAAATAAGGTGCGAGGGCGGAAATGAAGCGAAATAAGACAATTGTAAACGAGGGCGGGGAATGTGGAAAACGGAAAACGAGTGGATTTGTAGGATGGTTTCCGGTTTTCAGGGTAAGATAGGCTAGGCAGTGTTGAAGAGGGAAAAAAGAACAAGCGCTGGGCGGAAAGGTCTTGTTTGCAGCTGCGTGGGCACGAAACGCGGAACGGGAGGGAGGGGAGTAAGGCTTTGCAGGGGTCGCAAGGGGGGAGCCACTCCGGAGTCGACGGGTCGATGTGGGCTCGTATCCCGGCCTTGGAAGCCACCCAGCAGGCGGGCAAGTCGGGCTCGGAGACGTTGCCAGCAGCGGTCGCGTGGCCGAGGGAGAAGCTCTGATCATAGCCCGCTCGTTCTCAATCCTTGCCTATGATCCACCACCCCAACGCCCTGAACGCCCTGTTTGGGTCTTTCGGGTGCTTCCATAAGCCCACCGGCGATGTCGCGCCCAAATGATTGGCTGGATGGATCAAGCAAGCAGACATCCACAAAGAGTGGATCAGTCCCCAGCGCCACTGGATGCTTTGCGCGAAGTCCCGTCCCTGCACCTGGCATCCCCGCTGTGCCGGATGGCGTGCATTCATTCCACTTCGGAGCGCCCAGCAAGCCAGGCTGCGCGACAGATTGTCGATGGCTGCTATCGTGTGTAAAATAATGAATATGTATTGGGTGCTACATACATGGGCGCATGTCGCCCAGAGATACCCTGTCTGGCCACATAGCCAAAAATAAATCTCGCTAAAATGAAAGGGGAGTTGCAGTCAGTGCGCGATTCTGTAGGGGTAAACCCTTTCCAAGACAGATCAGCCTTTTGTGCATGACCCGAGTTATGCACCGTTTCGTTTCTTGGACATAGAGAGGGGCTTCCAAGATCACCAGAATCGACGAGGCGCTGGCTGGAAACGTGCTAGCCTTGGCCGGGCCTTGGGGTGTGGCGTGGGTTTGCCGTGATGACATTTGGGAGGGAACTCCCATCTTTTGTCGACAAGGAAAGTAATTGACGTGATGTGGGCCAAACAGTTTCTCCCAGCAAGCGCCCCCGTTCACAGGTAGCGCAAGTAAACGCTGTCAACGTTACACCTGCCATTCTCAGCTGTTGCTTACGCTTTGGACAAATTTTTCCTAAGGGAGCGCAGAGCAGCGGCAAAACCTGTCGAGCGATGTAACCACACTGACCGTCCTCGTAACCTTAGATAAGCTAGATGTGCCACCTTCGAGAGAAACTTGTCCAATTGCGTGGAAACTGGGCCTGCCCCTATCTTTTCGCGCCAGAACTATATAACCCGACAGGTTTCCGATGCCACTCGCAGTCGAGCGATTTGTGAAATAAAGCTATCTTTCAAAGTGGTGCGTAAGTAGGCTACCACTCGAAATTTCCTCCGCAGGCCCGTTGAAGCTTGCAACGGCCGACTGATAATGAGGTTCTGCGCCGCCTAAACGTGCGAGGATTTTGTAGAGCATAACCTGTCTGGAACTGGCATTGCAACGTTCTTCCTCTAAACTCAGCGTATGGAGAGAGGAAGCTCGGCAAGCCGATGGCTCTCTTAAAGGGCAGTAGTCCGTAGAGATGATTTTCGTATGCAGTCACCGTGTCTTGGCCGCATTGGTAGAGGGCCGAGAGGGCAATGGAAAGATCGCCGTAAGCAGGTGCTTTCTGAGGAGCCAGAGAAGCTTTTGAACTGGAAGTCACCACCGCGGACTTTCTGTTACCAAAAGTAGTTCTTGTTGGAGTTTAGCTAGATTGATCGAGGTTCGACTGTGACTGCAGTGGAGTAGCCGTTTCTGCACCTTGGAGAAATACATGGATAACATCGTTTCATACGGACCAGCCTTCCTGCTACCATGGAGCGTGTTGCTGGTAAAACCGGCAAGCGGCCAAATAATTGAGACCACGACGTCCGCTCTAATCCATCATGTCTCCTATCTCATCTTGGTACAGAGCATAAGTAAGAAAGCAGAAGCCGGCTCCCTCCCATTCGGATATTGCCGGGTTATTCCTTCCCTGCCGTCTGAAGCCCCGAACTTTCCTGAACACCTTGAGGTCCCTAAATTCTCTACCGTGATACTCTCTTCGAGTTCCACCCCATCTTCGTTCTTCACTTGTTCTTCGACGCGCTATGCTACCACCGTACTTAAGGAGGTGGCGGATAGAGGGCGGAGAGAGCGGAGTGCACACCAATATTTTGTCTTGATCTAAGCCGTCCGTCTGTACCGTAAAATATCTGAAATTGGCCTATCATACCGCTCCGCAGGGGGCAGCCATAATAGCCAGTCATTTCGGTTCCATGCGTTGCACTTGTGTCACTCAAGCGTATGTACTGTACCAAAGAGCTGCTGCCGCCTCCTCGGGAGGACCCACAGTGCATGGCGGTTGGTTCCTGCAGCTGTCTTGGCCTGTGATGGACCATGGCCCCAGCGCTTGGACCGGACGCCTTACCAGGAAGCGACTCAAGGCACGAAGATATTCGGGCGAATTCGAGAAAGGTCAAGCGGCGATGAATGAATCCTTCACCGTGTGCTAAATATGAGATTTCAATAAATTACAGCGATGGTTGGTTCCGAAATGTCAGTGTCGCACATGGGGGGGGGAAAGGTTGCGGGGGTGCAACCACATGTGTACGCATGGATGAGGGGACATGGGACGAAAGCCGCAATCGACCATAACTTGGAGCATGGACGCCCCGACCTTCTCGAACGTCTAAGACTAGACAAAACTCTCAAGCCTCGGCTCACTGTGCCGGGTGGACGCGTCCGTTGACAGCGGCGAGAGCGGGTGCGCCGAGACGCCGCTTTCTGTCCATGTGGAGTAGCCTAACCTTTTTCTCGGCGATCATGGGCTTGCCGACTAACCCGGTCCTGATCACCGCAGAGCCTCAACGCCAGGGCGCCGAGAGAGGAAGTGATCAAACCCCCTACGCGCGATAGGGCAGGTCCCGGATCGGCGGTAAATGCAGGGAAAACATCAACACAACTGAGAAATCGAGTGCGCCGCCGACAGACCCGGGAAATCCATCATCTACCGTGGTAAATACCCAAATACCCGGCGCATCGTGCATTAGCGCAGGATCCAACTTTACATTGTCATTGCCACTCAGCGCGGAGGAATCAGCGCACTAACAGTTTTAATCTAGCACCAGAGTGGGGGATCTGGCCGAATGTGAAGAGCGAGCTGCCCGAGCCGGGTCAGCCCGGTAGGGCCCAGCCTTCCAAGTCTATCCACCGCAGGCAGAAGCGCAGCCAAATGCCGCCTGCTTTGGGCATGGCGTCGGTCAAAAGTAGTTGGCTGTTGGTTCTAAGAGCGCGGGGTTCGTGTGCAAGAAGGCCATGTATCGTCTTGGCAGGGGCCGATTTCCACTTTGGGGGCCACCAAGTGGCCGGATACACGGCAAAGTCAGCCGTTGTTGTCATCAGGCAGGAGGAAAAGCTCGAGTCGACGGGAATGGGGGACGAGAGGTGCATCCAGGTTTGAGCTTCCATGGCCTTCAAGGCTATCGGGTGTTGCTCTGGGGGTCCGGCGCCGGCACCGGGCCCTAGACAGAGCCTGGACAGCATGAGTTGATGGCAACCGGAGACGGCGGTTGGGCCTCGAGACGCGGGCGTGAGCGGAGAGTTGCTACGCATGCGTGATAATTTCCTGCGCCTCCCTGCCCCCGCGGATGCTGGATCGAGCTGCTTGGTGCTCGAACTAGTCGTCTTTGGGTGGTAGGGCTCCTCCCACCGTCCCGGGAGCACTCGCCCTGGGCGGGAAGGGGGGCTGCGGGTTCATATGAAAAGCTGCGGCGCCCTTTGCAACCCTGCTTTGGCTTCTCTGCCCTACGCCTGCCCGCGTTTCTCAGTCAACACCAGACGGCGTGCTCTCCCGGCCGTGCAAACGCCTCGTTTGCGTCCTTTCATTGTTGCTCACGCATATCATTCGCTCTTTACGGCCCCTTGGCCAGCCACTCGTTTCTTGTATACACCCACCAGCCCTTCTTAATATCCAGACTTCGTAATGTTCACCAAGACGCTGGCTCTTGCGGCTCTGGCCGCTGCCCCAGCCCTGGCAACCCCGGCCGTCAATGTCTACTGGGGCCAACGGGGCACCGAGTCGGATAGGCTCAGGACCTTCTGCGATACGCCTGGCTTCGACTATGTCACTGTGGGTTTCGTCAACAGCTCGCCCGAACACGATCCCTCCGGCCTGAAGTACCCGGGAACCGACTTTGCCAGGCACTGTATGAATGCCTACTATCAGGACGCCCAGCACCGTGACTCGAAACTTCTCAGCAAGTGTGGCCGCATCGCCGCCGATGTCAGGTACTGCCAGAAGAAGGGAAAGAAGGTACTGCTCTCTATCGGCGGCCACGTGAGTTCCACGGCAGAATACAGCATCTCCAGCCCCCCTGAGGGAGAGTACTTTGCCGACTTCATCTGGGGAGCCTTCGGCCCCTATAGCCCGTCCTGGACCAAAGCGAGGCCCTTCGACGACTTCTACGGTGGCGCCGACGAGGGAGAGGAACACTTTGTGTTTGATGGTTTTGACTTTGACATCGAGGAGAAATTCGGTGGGTCATTCCACTCCCCGGTTGTGGTCCGATGATGCTGGATGCTAACATCTGCCTAGAGGACCAAAGCGGCTACGTAGCCATGGTCAGAAGACTCCGTGCCCTGACCCAGATGGACTCTAGCAAGAACTATCTCATCACGGCGGCACCGGAATGTCACCTTGGCGATCGATGGTTCAAGATGAAGACCATCATCCAGGAGTGCGCCTTCGATGCTTTGTTCATCCAGTTTTATAACAACAACGCTTGCGAGGGCCGCAACAACAACTTTGATCAATGGGTAGCCCACCTCGCTGGCACCGCCAGCAAGGATGCAAAGATCTTCATTGGATTGCCTGGCTCTCCTGACGCTGCGGGTTCGGGCTACCTTGGCCCTCTCGAGGCGCGTAACGTGCTGCTTGCGCACATGAAGAAACCGTCCTTCGGAGGAGTCATGGTCTGGGATGCATACCTTGGCAGCCATCGGCCACAAGGTGCCGGCGGCAAGCGCTACTATGAATGGCTACACAGCTTAATCGGCGCCACGCCCTCACCTACAACCCCCTCGACCCCTGCGCCGACTGCCTGCGTCAAGGAACATGTGATTGTCCCAGGCGATACCTGCTACGAGCTTGCAAACTACTACGGCCTCGACCTCGCCGAGCTGATCCGATACAACCTTGGTGTTAACTGTACGGCGCTCCGCGAAGATCAAAGGCTTTGCGTCAAGCTCGGCCACCTGCCATCGACCACCACAACTGCGGTGACGACGACTTCGACCTCGACCAGCGCTACCTCAACTAGCACCACCTCGTCAAGCACTTCGGAAGTATTCACCAGCACCTCGGCGCCTGAGATAACTTCTACTACAACCAGCGATGTGGCCACTAGCACTTCGACTAAGAAGGATGAGACTAGCGCCTCGGCGTCTGAGACAACTTCTACTACAACCAGCGATGTGGCCACTAGCACCTCGGCGCCTGAGACAGCTTCTACTACAACCAGCGATGCGGCCACTAGTACCTCGACTAAGAAGGATGAGACTAGCACCTCGACCAAGAAGGAGGAGACTAGCACCTCGACCAAGAAGGAGGAGACTAGCACCTCGACCAAGAAGGAGGAGACTAGCACCTCGACCAAGAAGGAGGAGACTAGCACCTCGACCATGAAGGAGGCGACTAGCACCTCGACCATGAAGGAGGCGACTAGCACCTCGACCAAGAAGGAGGAGACTAGCACCTCGACCAAGAAGGAGGAGACTAGCACGTCGGCGCCTGAGACAACTTCTACAAGCAGTGATGCGGCCACCAGTACCTCAACTAAGAAGGATGAGACTAGCACAGTCAGCGATGTGGCCACCAGTACCTCGACTAAGAAGGAGGGGACTAGCACCTCGGCGCCTGAGACAACGTCTACAAGTAGCGATGCGGCCACCAGTACCTCGACCAAGAAGGATGAGACTAGTGCCTCCTTATCGTCGTCAAGCACTACGGAAAGCCCGACCATCACGTCAGCCCCTGAGACAACCTCTACCGCAACCAGCGATGTGGCCACCAGCACCTCGACCGAGGATGATACTTGCGAGGACGATGAGACTAGCACCTCTATGCCGCCATCGAGCACGTCGGAGGGCTCCACCATCACGTCAGCCCCTGAGACGACCGCGACCGCAACCAGCGATGTGGTCATCAGCACCTCGATTGAGGATGATGACACATGTGAGGATGATGAGACTAGCACCTCCTTGTCTTCTTCGAGCACCAGCTCAATCCATGCCGGAGAAACAACCTCGGCATCTGCTAGCGGTAGCGTCTCGTCGACCTCGGACAGCGGCGCCAACCCGACCAGCACGTCTTCGCAGAGCTACACGACGTCAACCATCTACACGACAACCACTTACACGGTGACCTCGTGCGGCCCTGCGGCGACGAGCTGCGGCAGCCACGTCGTGACCTCGACCATCGCCGTCTCAACGACCGTCTGCCCCGTGACGGAGACGGCGACGAGCGCGCCCGAGCCCGAGACTTCGGACGGCGGCAGCAGCTGGACCACGTCGACCATCTACTCGACCAAGACGTACACCATCACCAGCTGCGCGCCCACGGCCACGGCCGACTGCCCGGGCAAGATTGGCCACGTCACCACTGAGATCGTCGCCATCGGCACCACCGTCTGCCCCGTGACCGACGAGGCTACGCCCACCGTTACTCCTGTCCCCTCCTCGGGGAGCAAGTCCACGCCCCCCGGCGTGGCCGCTACTCCTTCTCCATCCAGCGCCGGTGAGGAGTATGACTCGACCTCGACCACCACCCTCACCACCGTCAAGTTTACCACCCTCACGGTGCCCAAGCCGGATGCCCCTAGCACGGCTGCCAGCCACACCCCCTCGGGCGGCTTCGTCCCCAGCAGCGGCTCAGGTGTCGTGACCCCCAGCTCGTCGCCCAGCGTGCCCGTTACTGCTGGCGCTGGGCGCAACGCTGTTGCCGCGCTCGGTGTCCCAGTTGTTTTGGCTGCCGCCATCTTGGCTTTGGCACTTTAAGAGCTCCGGGGCTGTGAACGGGGGTGGGGGTTTAACGTATTCTTTTGCGCTTTTCTCCTTCATCATCTTCTTCTCTTCTTTGGTGTGCGAGTTGATAGCCCGTTATGTATGTCCATCAGTGATGCGTCTCTACCTGGATATCTGAAGAGTTGGGGGGAAGGGAGGGCATGTAGAGACAGGAGGTAATCTTGGCTTTTTTGCCTTTTCTGGATAGTGAAAGAATTGAGCTGGCGTTGGTTGGCATCGCACTTGCGCTGTGGTGGCGGTTCTCGTAAGCTGGTTGACGCTCCCAAGGTCCCAGCCGGAAAGTGCCTTCCGTACAGGTACTATACTGTGTAGGAAGTAGGTGTCGTATCCCTGCCCTGCTTCTGGGTTAATTCTATAAGGTTTCTTATTCTCCTTGCCACGGCACCCCTTCCGAGCCAATCAACCCCCCCATGCAGCTTTCTGTATTCTGTTGGGTTGTGATGGAAGCTGTCGTCCTGCAGTTTCTGACCGCCAAGTGCATCAAGGCCGCGTTTTGTAGGCCCTCCTGGATTGTGCAACGGACAGAGCAAGGAGGGACTCCGGGTATTCCTGTACAGCGATTTGCTATGTGCTTACTAAAAGCTTGCGAATTCGTTGGATGAGGATATGCTGTGGCAGCTGAAACTTGGGTTGACAAATATTGGGCGCTTGGAATCTCATTGGGGGTTCGGCCCCAAGACGCCCCGTACCTTTAGTGATTGAAGGGGTGGGTTGGGGCTGGCGGCGGTGGCGTCTTGGCGCCACTTCGAAATTGCCTGTACTCCGTCCCCTACCAGGCGTATTTTACCGTAATACTATCTCTGCCATCGAAGCAGGTTGCTGCGGGGGAGTTACGGGCGTTTGGTTTGGCAACAATCGGCAGCGATTGAGCCTTGCGCCATTTGGCGCGTCAATGCGTGGTGGCAAGTCGGTAGACGCGTGGCTACTCTTTCACTGAGGAAATGTTTATTGATAGAGCTGCTACGGCATGTTGGCATGGTACCTAAGTTCATTAGTCATAGCTAGGTAATCGAATAATTACAAGGTCTTCTCTGACGGAATTACACGTTCGTTATTTACAGTCACCCTGCTGAGCGCTGTAGTCTCTGCGGGACACAGCTTAAACTGCTGTTGCTGAAGGTCCAGATCTTGTCAGAACCTCCCGTCCCAGCTTTTCACTCCCGAGGAGAGAGCCCGCCATAAGGGGCCCGGCGCCGCCGAGAGTACCCAGCTGGCCTTCCCTTTCCCACGAAGCGCGGTCCCGAATTGAGCTTTATGTTTCTCGACGGCTCCTGCGCTGCATCACGACCCGTCCTTGTCCGCGACATCCCCGCTCATCCTCATACCTTTTCCTCGTTTCTGGGCTGCGCCCTGCCCGCTTCCCAATGCCCCCCTCTCTGAGGCCATTGCTTCACGATGGCTACCATCGAGCCACGGCTCATACACCTCCTCAACAACTCACAAACTCCTGATCTCCCCCCGATTCAACTCCGGCCCTTGGGGGCGGCCGCGAGCCAGTCGTTGTCCCTTCCCCCGCTCAAATCCGATCTCGTGGGCGGCCAGCCCGCCGACAGGGCCCTTCCCACTCAAATCCCCCCGCTCCATGGTGTCAGCGACGATCATGTCACGAAGCCTGCTAGTCGGCCAGACGATAGCTCGGCGTTGTTCACTGCGTCGATCCGCCCGCTCCAGCTTCTTCTCACCGAAACTGAGCCAGCGCCGTCGACGATCCCGCTGCGCATGATTGTGGACGATGTTCTTGAGACCCCAGAAGATGCCTCGAACAAGAAGCGCCACAGAGCGCTCCCTGCCAAGGAGGATTTCGTCCAGCTGCCGCAGCCGCTCAAGAAGCAAAAATCGGCGCAACAGGTTGTCCCTCCGATAATTGCTGGTCTCCACGAACCCCCACCCGATCCCGCCGTCTTCCCGCCCATCACGTCGGCGTCTTTTGATGACAACGAGCCTCTTGGTCTAGCCGTGTGGAAGGAGTTGAAGGATTTTGAAGACCGACCCCTCACCTTCCGCGCCGTTGATGTCGAGAAACACATCGCGCAGAAAAAGAGGCGTGCCATGAAGCCAAGGAAAAAGTGGACAGAAGAGGAAACCAACAATCTCTTACTCGGCGTAAGCCGCTACGGAGTCGGGAGGTGGACATCTATCCTGGAGGACCCTGCCTTCAAGTTCAACGGCCGCACTGCCGGCGACCTCAAGGATCGATTCAGGACCTGCTGTCCTGAGGAATTGCGTGTACCCTCGACGGAGGACCGTCCTGGAAACGGAGACAATGCTTCAGCCGCTAATCCGGAGGAGACCGGTAGACCCAAGAACGGATGTCAGCTTGAGGATATTCTGATAGCAACCGGGAGCAGCACAGCCGAACAGGATGTGACCTCGCCATCTGCGCCGCCAGACTCGGATGCACCCAAGCGGAGGAAGACCCGGGCACACCGCAAGAAGCTCGAGGACCTAGCCGAGCTAGGAATTCATGGCCCGTTCGCCAAGTCGCACCGCCGTAAGCGTCGGCCATTCACCCGGCAGGATGACAAGGAGATCCTGGATGGTCTCCAGAAGTACGGTCCGTCCTGGACCCGGATTCAGCGGGATTCCAAATACCACCTGTCGACCCGACAACCTACCGACCTGCGCGACCGGGTCAGGAACAAGTATCCTGATATATACTCTAAAATCGAGAAGGCCAATGTCCAAATCAAGGAAGCTTCGCGCGGCAAAAGCAGCATCCTGGAACCGTCGGTCAACACGGCTGCCGAAAACCCCCGTAACTCTGCTATTCCCATGTCATTAGAACAACAGCCGAATCGGTCAGGTTCAAAGGAAGACCTATCGAGACGGCCCAATCCTACTAGCTTTTACGAGTCGGCCGAATCGCTACCTGGCTTGGCCGATCTCTTTGATATGAATGAGCCCGCAGCGCCTTCCTTCCTCGGAAGCGCACCTGAGATGGACACGAGCAACCTCCTGCTGGACGATTCCCACGCCTCGGGTGAGCACTCGAGGTTTGGAGCAGCCGACGCGGCCTCAAACGGGGCTTCGCCGACTGGCGGGCATCCGGATTCCCGCTTGGCTCAAGACAGGTAGGACACCACCATTGGTGCCCCTGATAACGTGCTTCTCCCCGCCAGCCTTTGCAGCGGCTATCATGTTGCGGGCTTCTATGCAGGGCCTCACGGCATTTTACAGTTAGACCATTTCAAGCGTTTGGTGTTTGGGAGATCGTCATGGCTGCCGTGGCAGTTGACCGTCGTTACGGTTTTGTGTTTTACTTTTTCAATTATTGATACACCGGGCGTTTTCCAGGCGCTGTGTGCCAGAGAAACGCACACGCGACGGGGTAAGGGGAATATTTTATAGGATAGAAAGGGAGCAATCTCGATCTCGAGGAGGAGCGTTCGAAGTTGGCTGCTGACGGTTATAACACTCCCATCAGTGCCCTGTCGTTTATGCTATCGCTTCGCGGCCTGCCGACTTGTCAACGGCTGAACAGATAGGAAATCAACGTTTGTGTGAGTTAGACCAAAGCAATATGACACCATCCTACGCCTCAGATCTCAGCGTTGAAGTGATAGATTGGCTATGTGGTATTCAAAGAGGGTAGTCGAGGGAACCCTAACCCTATGTGCAAACAATCCACACAACTTCCAGGAGCCCCATTGCAGTCTACCGATTTGCCCTCCCAGACCGCCTTCCAATCCCCACCAATTTTGCTAGGGCTTGCATAGCACAAAACCAAATTTCTAATTGATTTCGCCGTGCCTTGTTTCGCGACATTCCTTTCCGTTTTCCCATCGACCATCACATCGACAACGACATCGAGCCAAGATGGGTAGAGGACCGTAAGTAATTCGACCCCCAATTCCGCGTTCAAAGTCGACTGGCTATTTCTCCCACTGGAGCTCGAAATACCATCCCCACGAGAACGTGCAATTACGGCTTCTCCGGCCTGCAAACTGATGTGTCAATTTTGCGATGCTGACGAACAGTGAACAGGAAGAAGCACCAGAAGCGCCTCAGCGCGCCCTCGCACTGGCTTCTCGACAAGCTGTCGGGCGTCTACGCCCCTCGCCCGTCAGCTGGTCCTCACAAGCTCCGCGACTGCATGCCGCTGATCGTCTTCGTCCGCAACCGCCTCAAGTATGCGCTCAACTACCGCGAGACTAAGGCCATCATGATGCAGCGCCTGGTCAAGGTCGACGGCAAGGTCCGCACCGACATGACCTACCCCGCCGGCTTCATGGACGTCATCACGATCGAGAAGACTGGCGAGAACTTCCGCCTCATCTACGACACCAAGGGCCGTTTCACCGTCCACCGCATTCAGGACGAGGAGGCCAAGTACAAGCTCGGCAAGGTCAAGCGTGTCCAGCTCGGCCGTGGTGGTGTGCCATTCTTGGTTACGCATGATGCAAGAACGTAAGTTCTGTCGACATCTGTCAGCCGTTGGACCAAGCTTTGGTTGGATCGTTGGGACTGCTCCCCCGTGGGACCACGATCAAAGCAGGATCTCTACGGTTGGTATGTAAAATTCCCTAGATTTACTAACGGTGATTCGGCAGCATTCGCTACCCCGATCCTCTCATCAAGGTCAACGACACTGTTAAGATTGAACTTGAGACTGGCAAGATCACCGACTTTATCAAGTTTGACACCGGCGCCATTGCCATGGTCACCGGTGGCCGTAACATGGGCCGTGTCGGTGTCATCACCCACCGTGAGCGCCACGACGGCGGCTTCGGCATCGTCCATCTCAAGGATGCCATTGACAACACCTTCACTACCCGTGAGACCAACGTCTTCGTCATTGGTAGCGAGAAGCCCTGGGTCTCCCTTCCCAAGGGCAAGGGTGTCAAGCTCACCATCGCTGAGGAGCGTGACCGGAGACGGGCCCACGCTCTTGCTGGTCACTAAGTAGGCCATTACGGACTCGGGTAGGGCATTTGGGTTGCTGATCTTTCAAATAAAAGCATGCTGGAGGATGGAGTACCGGATGTCATTTTAGTTTAGGCTCGGAAGAAATGAGCCTCTTCGCTAACTAGTATACCTGGGTCTGGATTCGGCCCACTCCAATACTGGACTGCCCCTTCCGCATGAGATGTAGTTTTCTTTTGCTGGTTGTGACATGTACCTTTACGAATACGTTACGGATCATCTATTGTTTTTCTTTTTTCCCTCTCGGCCCATGGCTGCTTGGCCAGACACCTGGAAGCGGTGAGTATTTGTTACATCGGCTCATGCACCTCATCAGGGCCCAGCCTCCGGAAGTGACAGGACAACCCCCATGCTTTAATCTCGCTGGGCTCTTCTTCCCAGACGGATTGGACTCATTTGCAAATGCCGCTTGCAGTTGTTCACAGCCAAGCAGGTCGTAACTGCACCACTCACTGATGAGGGTTCCCGAGCCACACCACACCCGCGGTTTTACGGCACTCACGCGTATCAAAGTTCAAACCGGCGCAGGTCCCCGCCACGCCTCGAGTGACGTAACCTCTTGTTGCGCACGATAACGCGGGTTACGGTGAACGAACGGGGCCCCCCCACGCGCCAGGATTGCTTCCTCTCTGGTGATTCTTCGCCCATCACGTTCTTTTTCCGTGGAGGGGAAACAAGATCGTGCTCCAAAACCCCGCGTTCAGCCTCACAGCCACCGCATGTTGGATGTAGCTCCTAATGCAGCCAAGCACTTAGGCACCAGGTAGTTAGGTAGGCGAAACCGCAAGGTGGGAGCGGCTGGGCGCTGGTCTGCGGGGTCTCGATTTAGACAGCCGAGTCCGAGGCCGACGAACTCGGGCAAAGCTGAACCATCAATGTGTTGATTCAACAAAGGCCCTGCTAGTCGCTAGCTAATAGCATCGGCGATGCGCGGGATGTTTTCAGAACCAGGGTGAAGCAAGGGGTCAAAGGAGCAGAGTCAAGAAAATCAGAAGCATCTCTGAGACCACGCCGATCCAGCATGGCAGGCATCTTTACCCTTCCCCCCGAACTCCGACACATGGTCTGGGGGTTCTCGATGCCAGATGACGAGCCGGAGGTCTGCATTCCTCAATACGAGGGCCTACGGCTACGCCACACCGGCGAACCTTTAGAGCCCATGGTGGTAGAGACGGCGTTCCCGGTGTTGATGCACGTGTGCCGTGAATCGCGCGCCTTCGTGCTACACCACAGTCAAGTCTGCTTCCACTTCTCCGAGGAGGCAGGTTGCTACGTGCCGGCCCGTCCCTTCCGGCCCGAGCTGGACACCGTGTTTTTGGATCAAAACGCGCAGGGCGTACTCTGGAACTCGCTGAGCGCCGGTGTTTCTGACGGCTGGCTGTCTCAGCTACGGCACATTGCTATGCCCTCAACAACGACTCTTGGGCGGGGTGATGCTGCTGCTATCAACCGACACTTCCGGGGGCTCTGGAGCATTTCGTTGGTATTCCCTTACTCGTGGAAGGGCGTCTGGGTGAACACCGCGTTCTGGGAGCTGCAACAGCGACGATACAAGCTCCGACGCATCGAGTACGATGGTAGATCCGCAGCCCCTCCTCCAGGCGGAACCAGCTTCCCCTGTCGACTCAATTCTCCCGAGCCCGACAAGCCCCGGGTTAAGGCGCCGTTGATCGAAAAACGGGACATAATGAATATGCAATGGATTGACCAGGACACCATGAAGGATTTTATGGAGTGCTTTCGAGCGACGCTCAACCGACACGGCGGGGAGACCATCCGCTCACACGAGGACTACGACGCCGGCCGTTTGCGGGACACCGAGATGAGCTCGTCCGCTTCCCTGGGCTGCTTTCCCCAGACGGTTGTTGAATGGCGCGGGGGAGGATGGGCTGCGATTCCGCGCTAGAGAACCGGGGCATGAACGTACCGCTGGAGTGATCGAAGCGCACTCTCATAGGGATGGGACATGTGGGATCTTGGCCGCCATAGTCGGCAACTATGCATTGTGGGATGTACCGGTCTGGGGGCTTACGTTGGGGATAGGGGTGCCCGCATTCGGCGTATAGAAGAACGGGAAGAAGGGGCCAGTTGGGGGTACTGGCTTTAGACACCTACCTAATATCTAATTACCATACCGGCGATGTGTTCCGGAACGGAAAAGAGACGGTACACCGCCTCATCAACCTAGAACTTTGTTGATACGTGATGAACCACTGCCGGTGGCAGCTGTACTGGTTTCGCCAGACCGAGCCTTGTAACGGTTGGCGCAGTTTGTTGCATTGAATCCGGATTGGCTTCCGAGCAACATGGCAGACGTATTAACGCAGATTCTGTGGCCACCTGTATTCACCGCCAACCATGTTGGGGCAAGAATTAAGAGCCCGTGCCGGCGTGCCAGGCCAAGCACGTGGACTTTCGTCTAGAATCATCAATATTTCGGCAAACATCGAACGCTCGTAGGGTTACCTCCTGGAGGGGAGGATCATCGTCACCTGCAGGAAAACGCGGGGGGCCTTTCCATACAATGCGATGGTTGTGTTGTGAAGTTCAAAGATTCTTTCGGCAATGGATGGATGGTGGCAGGTTTTTCATGCATTGGCCTGCAGACTAGTTGTCCCTTGCAGCTGCTGAGATGATGAGACGCTGAGCAGTTGAGCTGGGCTGGTCCTCTTCTTCATTCTAGAGCGCGATGCAGGTGGTGCGCGGGGTGGACGAAAAGGTAGTGGGCTAGAAGGCAGCTCGAAAACCAATGCGACATCATGGTAGAGGGGGCCTCCTCAAGAAGTCGCGCCCAGCTTCTTCAGGCAGAGATGCAGCGTGGGTAGTGGTGGTGATGGTTGTGTGACAGGGAGGTCAGCTCTATCTTGATCAGTCGGTGTGAAATCTGTAGCCCCGAAGGCTCTTTTTCGTTGATATGGTCGGTGGGGGGACAAAGCATCCAGCTCTAGCGGTTTCGATGCAGCCCAGGTCCGAGATTGAGCCTTGGAACCTGTCATCGTCCTTTCCAGGCAAGTTCCACACGCATGAGGTCCCAAAAAAGCGATTGTGGGACAACAAGGCTGTAGTGGGGCATAGCTAGTTAAAATACCGTGCAAGGCACTGTGATTCTGGAACAATGAGCTTCTCGCCCACAACTTCGAAAGATGAGAAATTTTGAATAATTATAAAGCTGTAATTCCACGGTACAATGCAGACAACAGGATTTGCTCACGGCCGCGGTAGTTGTTGCCTCCGAGGCTCGGCGGATGTCAACTCCAAACGGACCCCAAAGACCCCAATCCCTGGCGGGGTCTCATTGGGCTTCCCCACCTGCTGGCGCGGTCTGGGGGGAAGTATGCTTGGGCTTGACCGAGTTTACCTGGGATGGCATCCTGTGCAACCTTGACACACGAAACTTGACCATAATGCAAGATCCCATGACCTTCCATAGCCACTCGGTGTACTAGGCGCGGACGGAAAAAGCACAGCCATTTCGGCTCGCGGGCCGTCTCTGGCTTCGCTCCCGTACTCCCCTGGGAGGAGCAGCATCTTGGGTACCACGGGACCTTCCCGGTACTTGAGACAATGCCAACACAGTTCTATTTAATACGTACAATACGTAGCATGGAGAGATCGGCTCTCACGCCTGGGTTCCCCACTCTTCTGATCTTCAAGCAGGACCTCGGTCCCCAGCTCCCGGTAGAGCCACAGCCGCCTTTCCCGTCGCGTTTCTCGGCCCTTGTACTGTAGAAAGCCCACACCGCTTGAGAACGTCCTATTTAAAGAGAAGGACCTTTCCCCGTTACCGGTATTACCAAACAGACAAACGGCGTCCAAAATGACCCCGTTGAATTCCGCATCCAAAGTGGGCAGAGCGATCGGGCTGGTCGTGGCACGCTTAAGTGCCCAGTCACTGGTGATTTTCGAAATAAATGTGTCAGGACGTAACACTGCAGTAGAATCCTCGGATTGATCGCGTGGCCTGAGTCTCACTGATGACGTCCGCCGGCCCTATTCATCGGTCCCTCCCAGAGAGGGTACCCTTATGCGGGACAAACGTGCACGCTTACCGAAACAGGTAGTGTCCATCTTTAGTTGATCGTTAATGGTTACAGCAACGGTACCATAACCAGGTTGTTTCCGTTCCGCCGGGCTGGTTCCAGCTCTCCTCGACTCTCAACGGGGGTCTTGCAGTGGCAAAAAAAAAGGAAAAAAATTCTAGAGGGAAGAGTAACGACTGTTCAATTGTATACACACTGCACGACAATGTTTTAGGCCCAACTGACTTCTAACCCCCTGTTTCTCTTCGACAAACCCTTCGGTGTGGGCGTGGGAAGCCACCTTCTGGCAACGGCAGTGCACAGTATCCCAGACGGACGAAGAGGACTGTGTAAACGATGTTCCTCTCCCAAATCCAAGTCGTTGCTTGGCAAACCTCCTCCTCCCACTCAACTCCCTTCCCTTCCACCGCTCTCCGCTCCGCATCCTGAGACTATTGCGCTAATTAACTTGCCTTGCACACATGATGCACCTTTGCGTTTACTGAACCTCGTTGTACTTACACTATAGTATGTGTGCCGGGCCAAACTTTGCTTCTCCCGCCACCGGTCCTCCTTCCGCCTATGATTCGATCCCACTTCTTCAACCATGTCCCCCCTGGGACCGATCTCAGCACATCAACCCGTTCTCCGCCGGACCTGGCTTACACTATGTAGTTTTAAACAGCCCTTGATTGGGTCGGTTGCTTCTCCACTCGCCCTGCATCCGGGGTCCGGACGTGGGAAGCAGTTAGACATTATTATTAAGAAGCGATGGCCTCGCTCACGGTCAACAATGATGGTTCCGAGACAAGTCTTGTCACCCACCCATGGCCTCGCCATATCCATAATCTCCCCGCCGCAAGACCTACAAAAACCCCTCTCGTAGCAGCTGCTCTCTCGGAAGTCCGTCTTCTCTGTCTGCCGTCGTTCTGCGCGCTTGTGAACAGTGCCGGCAAAGGAAAGTGTGGGTATTACCGGCTCAAATCACACGGCTCGTCTCAAGCTGATCGAGATAAACTTTCCTACCCAGGCCCGGAGAGATAGAAATCGCGCGGCTCTTTAGGGCACGGCCCGAATTCCCAATAGTTCAGAAGAGAAAGGAGACGGTTTGGCTACAAAACAAACTGTCCTGCTGTTGCGATTGGCTTTTGCAAATCAGGAGCGAATTGGTGGTGTTTCTTTCTTCTGCATGTCGGCCAACCGTTTCGCTAGGGCAGCGAGGCCCCTCGGCCGATCCCTGGCCGCCCTGGATAACCACCCCTGCGCGGCCCGGTGGCACCGCTTTTCTACCACGTCCTTCCGGCGCGCCATTGCCGGCAATGTCCGGGAGCCTCGAACTGCCTCCGCATGGTCGCTATCGGGAGTCTTGGCCGTTGCCGTAACGGCCAGCGTGCTTGGATGGGGCGCATCCGAGCTCCGACACCGGGGCTTTCCCGGCGCCGTGCTGCTTGATAGCGCATTCCAGACGCCCAGATATGCAAGCATGCGCGAGATGGAGCAGGTATGCTGCACAGCCCGCCCAGCGGCATCCCAGGCCCAGACAGCTGCGGAACCACGGCTAACTGCATCCGCTGCATGGCGCGCGCCCTAGGCACTGGAGGAAATCCGCCAAGAGATAGGGGGCGATGACATTATCTCCACGGACCCCGATGACCTACACGCCCACGGGTATTCCGAGTGGTCGACAACCAATCCGGAGGGACTGCCGGTGGCAGTGGCGTACCCGCGCTCGACCGAGCAGGTATCAACCATTGCTCGCATTTGCCACAGGTATCGCGTGCCAATCATCCCTTACTCGGGCGGTTCAAGCCTGGAGGGGAACTTCTCGGCCCCCTTTGGGGGCATCAGCGTCGATTTCGCCTTCATGGACAAGATTGTGCAGTTCAACAAGGATGATATGGACGTGGTTGTGCAGCCGAGCATTGGCTGGCAGGATCTTAATGAGCAGCTGGTCAAGATGGGTAGTGGGCTCTTCTTTCCCATCGACCCCGGTATGTCTTTCTCTTCCCCTAGCCACCTGTGCCAAAGAACATGAGCATGGACGGGAAATTGACTACGACCGATAGGCCCGAGTGCAAAGATTGGCGGTATGATAGGGACCAATTGTTCAGGTACCAACGCTGTCAAGTACGGCACCATGAAGGATTGGGTAATCAATTTGACAGTGGTCCTTGCCGACGGAACCGTTATCAAGACAAGACGGCGGCCGCGCAAATCCTCGGCAGGGTATAACCTCAACGGCTTGTTCGTCGGCTCCGAAGGGACTCTGGGATTGGTGACCGAGGCAACGCTCAAACTCGCCGTTATTCCGGAAGAGTTTTCTGTGGCCGTTGTGACTTTCCCCTCGATCCGAGATGCCGCATCCGCCGCCGCCGAGGTGATGCAGACGGGCATTCCCGTGGCGGCGATGGAGATTATGGACGAAGTCCAAATGAAGGTCGTCAATATGGGCGGGGCAACCGCCCCAAGGGTTTGGAAGGAAATGCCAACTCTTTTCTTCAAGTTTTCCGGGACAAAGGCTGGCGTGAAGGAGAACATTGGTTTGGTGCAGAGGATCACCAAGGTGCACAAGGGGAGCAACTTCGAATTTGCCAAGGACGCGAGGGAGCAGAAACTGCTCTGGTCAGCCCGAAAAGAATCCCTGTGGTCCATGCTTGCGCTGCGGAAGGAGGGCGAGGAAGTCTGTAAGTTGGGCGAACCAGCAATGCGCATTTTGGATGGAGTACGCAGCGACTAACTGGTTTGCCTCAGGGAGCACCGATGTTGCGGTGCCCTTCAGCAGACTCGCCGACATCATCGAAGTCAGCAAGAAGGAGATGGATGATTTGGGGCTGTTTGCGAGTATCCTCGGCCACATTGGGGACGGAAACTTCCACGAGAGCATCATCTATAATCGGCAGGACAAGGCCGAAAGAGACAAGGTTGAAATATGCGTGAAGAACATGGTGAAAAGAGCGCTCGAGATGGAGGGCACCTGCACCGGCGAGCATTCGATTGGATGGGGGAAAAAGGAATCGCTGCTCTGGGAGGTTGGGCCGGATACTCTGGGAGTGATGGTAAGCTGCACAGGAAACCCCAAGATGGTCCCCGTTGGCTGACATATACGTATACAGAAAGCTATCAAGTCCGCGTTGGATCCCAACTGGATAATGTTCGTTCCACCATTCCGGTTAAGGCATTGTTACCAAGAAACCTGGCTAACAAAGCATCTCTAGGAACCCTGGCAAGATCTTTGACAGGTAAAGTTAGAAGAGGGAAAGAAAAGTGAAGTCGGATCGTTATATAAGCTAACAATACTCCTGCATGGAATTCATACAACAATACATCGAACGGCGGGGGGCATCATCAAGAGAATAACAAAAGAAGATGGCTCATGGGGAGGCCGGGCATGTCGTCGGTGAGCAACGGAGACCAAAACAGGAATGAAGCATTAGATGTTAGAGCTCTAAAAAGTTTTCCATACGTTCCTCGCACCGGCCCGTTAGTTGTCTGAGGCCTTTTGCTTTATTATTGACATCCAGCGTGTTCACTGGAGGATAGCTGCGCATTGCACTCCATGAGGCCCGTCAGCCTCACGTCAGCCCCGATGGAAAGGTCGGCTTGAGGCGGATTACGACTCGCTCGATGCCTCTCTTCACGTTTTCCTGGCTATTCCCGGACGAGCTTGGTCGCATTGCGACTGGTTCTGAGAGGGGAGAAATTTTGGTTGACCTCAGGTCCGACACTGCAACGGCAAATCCAAAGCACAAAGTGAGCCACGGACAAGTGGGTTTGGGTAGCCAAGATGCTCTGGCGTCAATGGGATGTATGCGGACGAGTGACGGCCAATTAGTTCACCGTGGGGAGATTCTGCATCTCTTCCGCAATGCCGAGGACGCGGATGATGGCAGTCTTGATCTGTCGGGAGATTCTGAGCTTGGGGTGGTATCGGATTCGGATCAGGCCCCACAGAGTCCGGATAAGACGGACCTAGGGGAGAATGACTTGGGGAACTTGGAAGATCTTCTCGGACTGGAAATTGCTGCGGTGGAAGGGAAAAATGACTCGTCCGGCCTAGATATTGTGCCCCCCTTCTGCAGCCAGAAGCGTCCAAGGGACTTGTCCCCCGCAATTGGTTCGGGACGACCCGCCGGATGAGAACAACGCCTTTGCGATTATCCCTGACTTGTTGACATCGACTCCGGTCCGCATTGTGCAGGCGGCCTCCGGAACGGACACAGACACGAATACAGCATCCGGTGCCTCGGTCTGGCCAAGCCCAGCCAAACACCCCGCTTATATCCCGAAGGTAAAAGCGACCGGATATTCTTCAACTGAGCCCTGGCAAGGCAAGAGACCTTTCCCCCGGTGACACGGTGAGTGCAGGTAAACAGTTAGCTGGATCCGTAGCCTCGAGTGCGGATGGGAGTGGGGAGCGGCTGACGGCGCCGGAGCCGGAGTCGTCGGGAGAGCCTGTACCAGCTCCGTTGGACCTCATCAGCTTGCCAGCCGACGAGGCTTCCGCCCCCACAGAAGCGAGGTCCTTGGTTCCAAAACCTCGGCGGTATGCATGATCTCCACCGTTAGGGATCTAGGCATCACGGCTGGACAGGCCGGCGGAATGCACTGTCCCGAGCCGTCCACCACCAAGGATGAAGCAGGGGAGTCGGGCTCGGATATCGGGTATGAGGAGACTGTGGAGTTGGAGGCTGAAACGGCGGTAGAGTGGGCTGCTAGGCTGGCTGCTGCTTAAGGCGGGGGAGTAGGGATATGGGTGTCTCGTATAGTGGGCGTACCTGCCAAGGACTAATACCGAGAGCCTTTAAAGAAGGGGCACAGCCAAGAAGACTCGACGGGCAGGGATTTGCCCATTACTTTTCTATCACAGTAAGCGCATTACGGGGCTTCCCTCTACTAGAAAAGCGTCTGTCTTCGTAGCGCAGAGAAATCGATGGATTCTTTTCACCTTGTTAATTTTCCACGAATGTGCAAGACCTTGTGAGTGTCCCTCCACCAATTACAAGCCCAGCCTGCGAGTGACAAGGTCGAGGAGGTTTGTTCGCACCGTGGTGCTGCACAATATAGCCCGGAAGATACCCCCCATCATCTCTTAACGCACAGATCAGTCCGGATAACCCATTTCTCCCCGGCCGTGACCTCCCTCCCTTCGTGCTGTCCAGAATTAGTTTCAGGAAGGCCAAGGCGGAGTGAAGAAGGAGGAATCCCGCTCTATAAATCTGAAAGAAGGAGAATCTTTGCCGGCTAAACAGCTACAGGCGGAATGGTAGATAGAGAGAGGGAAGGGGGAAGAGGGGCTTAGTCACTCACCAGCATGCAGTCATGGCCGTGCTTGTGCAGGAGCAACATGCCTGTCTCGAGGCTCACGGCGATCTCTTCCTTGGCCGAGAGCCTGTCGTGGGGATAGAAGACCGTTTCGCCGCCGACGCTGTGGTGGGTATTCTTGTCAGAAACGCGTCGGCTTGTTGATTTTAGGTGAGGGAAAGGGGGAGGGTGTCCCTCTGGTTCGTCTCGAAGCAAAGTCCCAAGAAGCAGGGTTAAGAAAGGCGGGTAACGCACCAGCCGTCTGCCGGAGAGGTTAGGTAGAGGAGTAGGGTCCATGTTGTCCGGGCTAGTAGAGGTTGGGCTGTTCCCTCGGTCTTGAGGGTTACGTTGTTCGAGTCGTCGTCTGTATTGAAGGTAGGGAGGTTTTTTTTAGTTGAAGGGTTTGATAGTAGGTGGAAGTACCTTGTCGGCGGCGTGGGCTTGATCAACTTACAGTGGGCGTCAAAAAACTGCCCTGGAGTGTACCGGTATATTCTAATGTTTGGGTTGAGTCCAACCACTTCCCCTCCCCTGTTGCAGTCGGTTCCGTCAGCACAAGGACTGCTTTACACTTGGCAGGGGAGCCAAACGCACCACAGATGAGCCACGCCGCTGTCAAGGAGAGCATCTCTCAGGCCCGTCTCAGACCACAGACGGTCGGCAAATCTGGGATCGTCGATCTGATAGCGGTCATTCACCCTGACGGCCTCACCACGCTTGGGCTTCCCGGGAGTGGTGACGAGGGGTAGCTCTCGAAGAAAGGAAACGTAATCTCTACAGAGAGAGCGTGGGAAGAACGATCTTAGCACGACGACCTTGTCCTGGACGAGGGACTCAAGTGTGAGGTCGACAACGGGCAGCGGTGGTTTAAATGGTGGCCACGAAGGTGTGACGGTAGTTGTAGCCGAAGGCGCCGGCGTGGGCGCCTTGGAACGCTTGTCTTTACCCATTGCTAAGTATCTCGAGCTAGACTATTCCAACAAGATTTGGGGCTTGGAATCGAGAATTCACAAAGACGTTGGTTGTTTCTGGCACTTGTTCTGGACAATTGGCAGGTTTTCCGGTCGCTGCAACCGGCCCGGGACTTTGACGCAGTGGTGGAAGATCGGCGGCAGTATGGTAAGATGAAGCACCAACTTTGCCGAGGCAAAGAACCCGAATCTATGTCTCCAAGTGATATTTACAGAATTCGACCAGACAGTTGTTGCGCTCTTCGGCGGTTTGAAGCACGCGGGGAAGAGCGGGGATGTGAGTGGATCTCTTGGTCTTGTCGCGACGAAGATTTTGGGTGGGTCTATTGCTGCCGACCCCAGCTGCGAGCGCTCTCGGCCGGCAAGAAATGGCACATGCCAAACGCAACATACAGGGGTGTTAGACGCGCCATGCCCCGCGTCGGACTTAATTACAGTAAAAGCACATGTGCACATGCAATGACCATTGGTACTTCTGAGGGTCTTGAAGCTACATTCCTCCTTTTGTCTAGTCACTTCGTTCCCGATGGTGTCTCTTCGTAGACCATTCTAATCGTTGCAGCCGTCTCATTCCTTTCCTACTCGAAAGGCTCCCGAGTATTGCAACACCATGCCCGTGGGACAGCGACGGCAGCGGCATGTCGGTGTTATATCTCCCCAAATAGGTGGAGGAAGAGCTGCATTGTTGACAATCAAAAACAGGCCGTCTCAGATGATGACGATGAGGATATGCAGTCCCAACCGCCCGAAGCCGATTATGATAGTGATGAGCGCATGGAGGATGTCGGGCAGAGCGACGAGACGAGCCAGTTAATCAAGAATCTGGTGCGCTACGCCCTCGCTTGCGAGTACTCGCGGACACTCATCCGGCGAAACGACATCAGGAGCAAGGGTACGGAGGGCAGCTCGAACCAGCACAAACATGGCGACTGACATTTTTCAGTGCTCGGTTCGAACAGCAGGTTATTTAGGAAGGTGTTTGCTGGCGCACAGAAGCAGTTGCGGGCAACGTTCGGCATGGAGATGGTGGAGTTGCCGACAAAGGACAGGAGCCTCATGACCACAGAGCAAAAGAGAAAAGGTAGGGCGTCCCTCCTTAGCAAGCCAATTGCGGCAACTGACTCCCCTGGTAGCGGCCAAATCCCAGGGTCAAAAAGAACCGTCCTCGGACACCTACGTCCTCGTATCAGTCCTTCCCGAGCGCTACGCCAGCCCGGCGATCATTGCACCATCCAAAGTCCAGTCTCCGGAGGGTGAAGCGTCTTACATCGCGCTATACTCCATGATCATCTCAATAATCACGCTTAGTGGCGGAGAACTCAGTGACCCACGCTTGCGCCGGCACCTCACGCGGCTTAACGCGGCCGAGAACATGCCCAGCATGAACCCCAATGATGACACGTCACCGAGCGAAAAGACGGATGCGGTTCTGGGACGGATGATCAAACAAGGCTATCTCGTGAAAGTGACCGAGTCTAAAACCACGGGGGACGAGGATTCAACTACGTGGCACGTCGGGCCACGCGGTAAGGTCGAAGTGGACAAGGAGTCGATCGCAGCGCTGGTACGGACTGTATACGGCGGATCAGACGATGAGCTTGAGAAGAAATTGCAGGTCAGCCTCAAGGTTAAGGAGCGGAAACCGGAGACGTTGGAGCCGGTCGGCGAAGCAGCAGATGAGGGCCCGCCGGATAGTGATTCTGGGCCAAACAATCGCCGCGGGGAAAGGAGGAGACAGGCTGAAGACGGAGATGAAGATGATGAATAAGATCCATGACTGCTGGGTTGGGATGACTCGGCGAGTTTAAGGGTCGGGTATCGTTGTATTATGCTATGAGAATGGGCCATACGGATGCGGGCGTCGCAGCATGGTCGAGGTATGTTCCCTCTTGCCATGACAATCAACATCGGTTTTGCATCCCAGAAACATGGAGGGAATCAAGGCTGGCTAAGCATGCCGCTGCATACTCTCCCTTCTGTTTGCCCTCGCCCTGTTCACTCACCCGCTTTATCTGTGTCCGTAGCTGCTGTCTTTTCCCCTGCATCCTGGTTCCTCATGATTCATCCTGCCTGCCCGTTATGAATATCTCGTCGCCTTCGCGAGGTGGCGGTGGTCCGGCCGGCTGTAGCATTTTCTGTGGACACATTGTTAGTGGGCACCACCCGAGTCGACAGGAGGTAGCGTAGACGTACTCGAATCATCTCGACGCGCACTTTGGCTACCGGCTCGTTATTTGCTAGCGCAATATACGATAATAACGGAGGGTGTCCGACGATGCTGGATTGCGTGTCACGGTGGATGTTGGTCTTCCATTCCCAGCTTGTTGTGTCGGGGTGCCCGGTGCCGATGTATTTGGCCTGGAGGCGCTCGAGTTCTTGCTGATTACGAAGTTTGTCGGCCTGTTTCCCGGCTGATTAGTACAATCGAGTACGTTGGGATGGCTAGCAACGTACCATCTTTTTGTATGTGCCTATGTATGTCTAGATGGAGGATGTTGGTTGGCCCTGTTCGGTGCAAATGCGCCGATGTCTTGTCCCTGGCATGCCAAGAGCCTAGAAAACGCTAAACGCTTACCTAGGTGTGAAAGCCCCCACAGTATATCTTAGCCTGCAGCCACTTGGTGTAGCCAACGCTGCCACGGCTGCTTGCCGTTCGTGCTCTCTCACAATGCCTCGCTCATCCACTATCTCGTGACCAGTAATTTCAAATCTATCGCCTGCCAAAACGGATGTTGCATCTTTGTAGTAATGTTTCGGAGGCAATTGTCCAATCAGGATACTATATACCGACTTTGCTGATTCTCAAATCTTCCCCCCGAAATCACGCTCCATGAGCCTAGAAAGAATCCGGCCTACCTCCTCGACGCCACATCTCACATCATCTTTCCCAACATCACAATGACAGATCTCCTCCTCCAGTCCGCCCTCGCGGCCTCCAAGTCCAAACTACTCGCCACCGAAGCCGCCCGAATCAGGAGCAATTGCTTCGCCCAACACCACCACTACAAGGAGGACAGTACCAGCAACCAAGACAGCAGCAACCATAACTCGGACAAACCCAAATCCCTAGTCACCTGTCCAGAATGCTACACCTCCCTTCTCGAGGTTCTTAGGTCCTACTACCTCGCTAGTACCTCGCCGGCAACGGTAACATCATCATCAACAACAGCAGCCCTAGATCAGACCTCAATAACACAACCATCACAACCACAGCAACAAAACGAATGGTTCACCCCGCGCAGCGCGTTCCTGGCCACACTCGACGACATGTTCGTCCAAGCAAAGGAGTACCAGGTCGCGCCCTCGGCCATTGACGCGCGTGTGTGCGAGGAGAAAAGCAGGTGGTACGCCGAGCAGGTGCGCGGGCGGCTGATGCGGTTGCTAGCGGTGGTGGATCCCGCGGGGCGGGAGGCGGTGGCTGCGAGGCTGGAGGATTTGACATCTCAGTCCGGAGATCCGGTTCGATTGGCGAGGGAGATCGCGGGGGTTTTGGAGAAGGGGGGGTTAGCGGCTTCTGCATCTGAGGGGACGGGGGAGGGGATAGCGGGGAGGATGTTGGGCGCAACTGACGAAGCGGGACGGGTGGAGGTGCTGAGGGAGGTGCTTTTTGTTGCTCCCTCTGAAGGGGACGGCGATCAGCAGAAGTATCTCGACATGCTGGTGAACCAGGGGTTGACGGTGGACCAGGTGGTAGACCGGATTGTAGAGGAGAGGCAGCAGGCGGCGGGAGCTAAAAGCCAGATCGCTGCACTGAGCCAGCGGCTGGATGAGCTGCGCAGGGCGAGAGCGGCGTACGAGCTGCAGAAGCGGAGGCGGGAGAGCCTGGCCCAGCAGAGGGTACCGGACGAGGTCTATGAGCTTCCCGCGTGTGTGGTGTGCGCGGCTGAGCCGATGACGAGGGACTTTTTCAGCTGTACGGTCTGCACGATACTGGCGGGGAAGGGTATTCAGGGGCAGCAGACCGTGTTTTGCTCGCCAAAATGTGAAGAAAAGGGACAGGTAAGACTCCCCGCTGATATTTGCTTGCCACTCTTTTGCTCACCATCCCTCCAGGCTTCCCACGCAGAAACACACACCTGCTCTTCCGCATCTCGCTGCATCCAGCTCCGCCAGAAGCCACAGACAGACGGAGACACGCATATGCAGGAACCGTCCTCAGGCCGCAGTGACCTCATCTTCTGCACGGAATGTCTCACATCCCTGAAGCAGACTACAATGTGGTGCTCCCTCAGCTGCGCCGACGCTGACTTTCAGCATCACCGCGAGGAGGTGCACCTACCGGAGCGTAAGAAGCTGGGCCTCGGCGTCGATGATGAGGGGCAGCTAGAGTACGGTGGCCGGCCCAGTGATGGCAGCGAGAGGAAGTATCGTGCCAAGGATATTCATGCGCTGACGACAACGCTCGATGAGGCGGTCGGCGAGTGGGAGGAGAAGAACCACGTGAAGTTGCAGAGCTTGGGTTGATGGAGAGTGGGAAGCGGCCTGATGGTGTTCTTGCACCTACCGCACGTGTGCCGCTGGGGATACATGGTCGAGGGTGTGTGTCCATGTTATAGGGATTGTCATCCCGGACTGTAGCTTGTATGGAACTGAGTCCTTGCAACAGCCACTTGCTCGTTATTGTACCGAGAATTGTCAGCGCCTAATCATTGCCGTTATCGCCGTCTACCTTTGCTTTACCATGTACTTTTGTGTTTTACTGCTCTTGTCCAAAACTGTGGTTAGGGTTTTATGTCGTAAAAGAGGTCACGCTAGATTCTGAAGAGATTTCCTCCATAATGCTAACGGCAGGATAGTGATCAGGCATACTGATGACATGTTACCGCATTTGCTCTGCCACCGTGGGCGGCCAAGGGGTTGGGCTCCAAAAAAAAAAAAAAAAAAAAAAAAGCGCTGTGAGTTGTAAACACCATGTCAGCCCCACTTTTTTGGGCTCCCCCCCCCCCCCCCTTCTGACGGGCCAGACCGCCAGTCTGGCAGGATAGTTGAAGCTGTAGATACTGCGTAAAACGGCCCAACAACGCGATTTATGAGGTTCTTGTCGTATTGCAGCGATTCCGAGGTTCGAATTGCTCTATTTTAGCCTGCTACATGCCTGTCAACCCAGTTGCGCGTTGCCTAGCCGCGCTGCAAGTTGATGGCCGACCTCGTCGTTCCCAAGTCAATATTGAAGCGTCCCGATACTGCCCGCCGATCTACTTACCTACAACGTCGGTCTCTACGTCGTATTGTACGGTTTGTAGCGATGCCATCGCGAGGTTCGAAGCGTAGACGGGCGCCTACGTAAAGCAGCGTTGACGAGCCATCGCAGCGCTTGCCTCGCATACGCCTAACCAGATCAACAAGCAGTCTAGCTACAAATCAGGGCCAGAACGCCGTTCCAGAGACTCCATCGCAACGTCCCATTACTAGAATTAGGCTAAGAGGCTCTAGAGGCCAGTCAGCGACCTTGGACGTAACCCCATAGGCGAATTGTATAGTAGATATAGGGGCGACGTAGGAATCCACTAATGTGCCTGTTAGCTGCCCATGTAACCGCTCGCGAGCTCGCCCAACCTCTATACCTGGCCCATCTATATCGACTGATGGCGATGGCGATAACACTGCGTCTTCCGTATCGAAGTTAGCGTCAAATCGAAGTACTACGAAGAGGATACGATCGCGATCGCGGGGCCGCGCGAAGCCAGTCAAACCGAGTGAATCCAAGAGTCCTGACTCCCAGGGCGAGCCGAGATACAATGATATCCCTCTACGCGAGTATAACTGCGATCGAATTGATACGACGATGGCGACAACGATGGCGATAGCGACGACGACGCCGTCTATTGTAATACCTTCCTCGCCTATCCTATTCCCGTCGTCGCCTATTGTACCTAATACGCTTGCGCCATCGTAGTCGCAGTCGTAGTCGTAGCCGCAGTTACAATCCAATAAGCCTTCTAACAAGCTGTTAGCTAGATTCATCCCCAATAGCGTTGATATCAAAGTCACCTATATAGCGAGATGGTTCTAGAACCTATATCTAGGTAGTCTCAAGGTACGGCCGCCTCTCCTGTAAAAGCGAACTTCAACCCGAAGCGTTGTAGTAGAACGCGATGGCGATAACTTCGACAATATATACTTTAGGACCGACTTGTCCCTAATGATAACTAAACTTCGTCAAGACCTATATTCGAATTTTATTAGCTATTTCAAGCGAAGTGGCGTTGAGGGATAGGTCGCCCTTGTCTAGACCGAAATATAGGGTTTAGCGATAGTCAATACTAAGTAGACTAACGAACTTATTGCATTGTTAGTAATTGCGCCTTAAGGGCGTCCTAGATCGCTTGGCTTTATCGATATAGGCCGAATCTTATAAGAGTTGTTAACTAAGAAGTCGTTGCTATACGTTGTCAATATCACTCTCGAGTTTAAGCTTATATAGTATACTATTCGACCGCCACCAAGTATAATCGCTTCGCTTCCTAGTATACCAACGCTATTGTAAGGATTGTCGATACCTTTCGATACCTAGTCGGTTAATATTATACCGTCGATTCAGCAAGCCGCGTCTATACCCACGATCGCGCCTATACCTATAATCGCGACGACGCCTATAACGAGCGAGAAATCGAAGAAGCTATAGAAGACGGTAACGAATATAATACTAGAAGAGATAGAGACTAGCCAGGCTTAAGATCCCAAGAAAGCGATATGGTACGCGTTGATAGGTCGCTAGCGTTGTATAGAAGGCAAGAAGTGTAAGAACTATTGTAAAGGTTAAGATTTAAGCTTCTACTTTATAATACCTAACGATAAGATGTATTACCCTATATCTTTAGCTGAGATAGCGTCCTAGGGCAAGGCAATTGTAGAAGGATTAGCGACGATAGATAATCTACCGCCAACGATGGTCAAGAAGTAGGTAACTATATCAGTTATAGCGAATACTACTATCGCGCTAAATGGCAATCTTGTGCCGCGAATCGCTAGGCGTCTAGCGTCTCGATATATAATGCCCAATATTACGATCAACAACAATAGCAACAATGCCGGTAATTTCGGGCATTGGGGAGGCTTCCTACCTCACGCGCGTTATCAGACTCTATCGATATATAACGCTACTTCCTAGCAGGGTTACCGCTACCTACTAGTGCCTCTATCTATATATAGATCTTTCCTATCCAGTTAGACGATAGCGCCCTCGATTATCGAGCCTACTTTGTCTATAGGCCCTCCTTCTATCCCTAGCGATTATAGCTACTATACTATACTCCTAATCCGCTCTTCTTCGCCGTCGCTACCGCCGGCCTATAGAGAGCCTACTAACGTTATTAGTGAGTTTATTAAGACCTTCGTGTAGACTTATTACTTAGGCTTTGATTGAAGCAAGTCTCTTAGTACGATTTAATATATTAAATGTACGATTATTGACGACGGATATAATGTCGACGATATCTGCCGTTTCCTTAATTCCTAGTTTGTTGATTAAGGTCTGCCTATGCGCCTTGTCTTGCCACTATACCAAGTAGCGAAGAGCTTCTTAAAGGCAGAGCTATAGCTAGCTCTATTAGATAACAATCCTACAATTCAAGATCCAATGTAGCGATTGATAGGTTTGTTACCTGCCCTAAAGGCGATTCGCAAGCTAACGTTAAAGATTATAGTATCTTCATCTTCTACTATACCGCTATAGCGCCTGCTAGCGATAGCGCCCTATAATAGCGCTCTCGACGACGGTCTCGATATTGACCCTACGACCCTATATACTAACAAGTATATTGAGGACGATGATAGTAATACTCTAGGTAGGACATTAGGCGATAGGAGCGAGACTATATCTAGGTATTTAGAGGAGTAGTAGGATAGATAATATATCGATAGGGAAGACAACTATTGAAGAACTATCTACTATATTCAATATACAGTTCCAGTTGCTAGATACTTAGCAAATTTAGCGGTATATAGTTGATAATAGTCTATAGTCTCTAGTTCCTCGCCCTCCTCTCTGAAGGTTAGCCTCGCTTGCCTATAGTAGCTATATATAGCTTCTATACGGTTACCAATAGTATCGATGGCGCTATAGAGGAGGTCTTTAAAGCTTTATAGGCTTATATCGTCGCTACCGTTATAACGATAATGCTGTTGTAGGTACGCCTTGATGTCGCTAAAAACTGCCTCGATAGGATTGAAGTCAGGTAAGTATAGTGGCAGATACTATACCAGGACCCTAGCGTCTTTGTATAACTATACAATACGAGGATCGCGATACTAGGAGGCATTATCTATTACTAGGATACTATTGGGCGCTAGGAATAGATTTATCTTTGGTAAGACCCTCTCCTTCAACTATTGGATAAATCTATCCTTATCGGTATAACCTTTATATACTAGTGTGTCGAGGATACCGTTGATAGTTATCGTAGGCAGTATATAGAAGTGGGTTCCTTGCTCGAATGTATTATTAAGGCTTGGTTAGATTCCTTTAAGCGTCTAGCCGGTTCGACGAACGCTATTACGTCTATCTGTACTAGATTCGTCGCAAAAGATAACTATCTTAGCAGTAAATAGCGATATCTTCCTTAACCAGTCGACTTGTAGTGGTTCGCTGCGCTGTGATGCCTTCAACTGCGCCTTTTTCTTAGTCCAGTCCGCCTCTTTCAAATGCTGGCTAATGGTCGACAAATGTATATATATCTAGTACTCCTCGATCAAGAACCACTATATCTCGTCAAGATATAGATCGGGTTTCTTGTGTAGGTAGTCTAGCAAGCTCTATTAACAGTTAGCGCCATTAGGAAGTATCAATGGATACGAGGACTAACCGCCATCGCCTACGGCGTCAATATACAAGCATTTTGCAGTATCTTTGGACATGGAAATGGATTGCCAGTCAGCTCGAATATACGCTTATATCGCTATACCTGACGCTCGCTAACGCCCGCCTCCCTCGCGATATCCGCAGGATGCTCCTTTGTAGCGAGCATTACTGCAATTTGCGCCTTCTAAAGCTTGTTGGTATAGCTAACCATGGTATCTAGGCGATAGACAGCGCGATAGATAGGGCGATACAACGACGGCGCAGCTAAGCAACGCGCAACTGGGCTGACAGGTACGTGACAGGCTAAAATAGAGCAATTCGACGCCCAGAATCGCTGCAATACGACAAGAACCTCAGAAATCGCGTTGTTGGGCTATTTTACGCAGTATCTATAGCTTCAACTATCCTACTAGACTGGCGGTCTGGCCCGTCAGAAGGGGGGGGGAGCTCAAAAAAAGTGGGGCTGACATGGTATTTACAACCCACAGCGTGCGAACCAAGTATTCTATCAGCGGGCCGTAACGATTACAAATTTCCTCATTCATCCTCATGACAACACACATCCCCAATTGAAACCAAGATACAGATGTTTCTCGATTCGAAAGGTACGCGGCTTCACTCTAGCGAACCCACGTTTGGCCAAGGAACCAAGCTCAGCTACGTTCAAGGAGAGGTTATTCGGTATTGTGAGCCCCGGTCTCTCTGTCACTCCTCTCAATCTCCCACTCCGCTCACTGACAAAAGAACAATAAACACAACGAAGAGGGTACCACCGCGCACTCAATAAACAGAATTCCCGCCTCTTCGTGATTTGTCCAGAAGCGTAAAAATTGAGTCACATGCAAAGAAAAAGGGGGTATGGGTATTCCATGTCCAGCCGTATGAAGGTAAAACATCGTACAAGAGAAGACAACGTTGGCTAAGTTGGAGCTCACAGAAACCACTGATGTCCACAGCTCCAAGACTGGCGCCAGACTTGTGTAAACATCGGCGCTCTGCAGCACCACGCCGGCTTTTTGAACTCGTTAATTGTCGTCGAAAGCCAAGAACAGGTGGCAAATGATGATGAAGAGAAAATCGAATTGGGTATGACGTAGCCGCGACTCGAGTTCGCTAGCTTTTAAAAAGACTGAAAAGGAAATTGTGGTGTAATGTATGTGTGGACGCGCCACGTGCTGTGGGCGAAGCCGAGGCATGCAATGTGTCCGTGTTCCCGGTTCCACTCCTTTGGGAAGTGTAAAAATAAGTGTGGCTAGGCCGGGAATGTCGGGCCAAACCAAAGCCGCCGAGGATGCCCTTAATTTTTATCGATGCGCCTTTCCGCCGTGCTGCTTCAGCCTGCTCGTTCTCCATCCCTCGTACCATTGCTCCCTGCTGAGTTCGCGGAGCTCACTACGCCAGTCGCTAAAGACGGCGTCCTTGAGACGGAGAAAGTCGCAGTGCTCCTCGTTATACGGATCGGCAAAGCCCCAGGGGAATTGTCGGCCGACCACGCCTGGTTCGTAGATGTCCGGGCTCAGAATTGACATGGGAAGGAACGGTACCTCGTCCTCCTTGGGACTCTCATCCGAGGCCTTGTGCCGGCGAACAGAGTCGCTGGATGATCGCCCTGACGAGGTGCTTGATGCTTGCCTCTGGATCGGCAGGTCCTGGTCATCTGCGCCCGCCTCCATCTCACCTTGCTCGGAGACATGGTCCTCGTCCTCCTCGGCGATTCTGCTAGAATCTGGGCTGCTTTCATCCTCGTCGTCCAAACCGAGGGCTTCCAAAGGGTCAAGATTTGCCTTCTTGAGACTCTCCGACACAGTCCTCTTCAGCACATTCATGTGTTTGGTAGTGATGGTGTCGGCTTTGGAGATGACGGGAATCACGGTCGTCTTCCCCTGCAATGTCCGCAGAACCTGAAGATCGAGATCTTCATCCAGGCTGCCCAGGATGCGAGCGTGGGGATAGTGCTTCCCGCCGCTGCGCTGGCCATTTGCGTTGGCAGCCTTGGCTGCTGCGATATTCCGGTCAAGGCGTGCTGGGTCGAGGACGAGAAAGACGGCGTGAATGTGGGTATCTTGTACGCCAGGGGATCTCACAACCTTCATCTCCTCGTTGAAGGTTTCCTCGAACTTGCTCTCGAGGAAACTAGACATCTCGCGGAGCTGCAGGTCCACCACATTCTTCTCCAGTCCCTCGGAATCCCACAGCGTCAGGCCGATACGCTCGCCGTCAATCTCGGTTTCCAGGTAGTGGGGAATGAAATTTCCAGAGGGCGGCGGTTTAGCAAGATCCTCTTGCTCGATGATGCTCTTGGATCGTTTCTTAGCAGGCAGGGCAAGGGCCGTCTTGAGGAACTCGAGGAACGAGGTCTTGCCGGAGTTGGCGGTGCCGACAATCAGGATGCTGGCCGCAGGTGAGCAAAGCCGCACAGGACATGAGAAATGCAATAACTTACTTGAAGGGCGTAGGATCCTTCCTTCTCCGGACCCTTCTAGGGTTGTTGATGGTACTGACGGCGCTGCTGGCATAGCTGTAGCGACCGCGGTGTGCCATGCTGCCGGTGCCAGCGTAAGGGTCAAAGGCGCCGTTGGGGATGGGAGGAGGAGGAGGAACGCTGATGATGGAGCGTGCTGGTTCCATTGAAGGCCGCGGGGTGACATTCGGCATGTGATCAGCTCGGCCGGAGACGATTGCGAGGGAGTCGGGACGAGGCTCGCTGCCGAGTCCTAGTTGGGGTGCGGGCGCTCCGTTGTAAAGGACGGGCAGGCGGGGTGGGGACTTGGAGACAGCATCGCGCTGGCGCTGGAGCTCCTGCTCCTTTGCAGCCCGCTGCTTCTTCAAGTCCGCGCTCTTGCTACGTCGCAGTAACATTCCGAGGCTAGAGCGACGAGGCGGGGGGGTCATTGCTTGGTCCAAGCCAACTCAACTTCCCGTTACGAGGCAGCCTCAGCAGGTGCAACGTTCGGGGCTTGGAAAGGAACAGACGATACTGTGCAGATCCGGGAAAGGGATATGCCCCATGCAGCTCGAGAGCGCTTGGTGGACGCAACGAGCTTCGGTTGGGCCTGCGCCTAACCTGGAGAAGCAGGCCGGGAGCCGTGGTCGAGATTAAGGTGGGCAGAAACTAAGTGCGAAACACAGTTCCGCTTTGAGTCAAGGGGCGCCCTCTTTGCCTGCCCCAGTCACAGATCGATTGGGTGTGAAGGCGCGATTGGGCCCAAAGGCGCAATCCGTATGTGCGATGATCCCGGGGGAGGTTGTATGCAATGAGGAGTGCCGAGGAGAGCGAGTGTGATGAAGTCGGAGAAGGAAACGTGGAGAACAAACGCTCGGAGATCTGGGCAGGTAGTAGAGAGCTTCTGATAAAATCGTCTGGTCAGTTCGAACTCGACAGCACGCTTCCTCGGCGTCAATATGAACTCCTGATCACACCCATCATCAATTTCACTGGATCGACATTGCGCCGTTCGGGGACGGAAGTCACAACGCTGTCTCTATCCATTCATTGGCGGTGGATGCGCCGTCGCTGCCGTCGCCGCGAACAGCTCGCCAACCCCAAGACAGCTGGCACCCTGTCATATTCTTGCGAACACACATCCCGGTGGTGTCATTCGACGGAGGGTTGCTTCAAACAGACGAGGCCGCTCGAATACTGTGGAAGATTGACTTACTCAGACGCACCCCACCACAAACTGAATCGTTGCTGAGCTTGTCGGCGCAGACAGGTGTCGGGTGGCACGCGCCGGCGGGTGGAGACTTGCTCACGCAAAAAGAACGACAGGTCGAGAAGGGACGACCGATATAAAAGATTCTAACTCAGTAGAAACAGAGCAGAAGGTAGCAAGATGATGCAGTCTTCCGGGACTCGACGGCGGGCTGGCAATGCGACAGCCGTTCGGGCGAGGTGAGGGCGCGAGGAAAGGATTGCACCTCGTCAGGGGCGCGACGAAGAAAAAAAAAAGAATGTTCCGACAAGAGCCAACGCTGTGAGATTGGCTGATGCTTAAAGGGCCGGGATGTGGTACTGTACCTTCTGGTCCTTTGGTTGCAATAAGACCAGGGACAAACTAAAACAAATGGATCCCGGCTTGTAACGTGCTGCACCCTTTTCACTTTGCCGATTCCCTGGTTCCCTATTCCGACTTGCAAAGCCGGTGCCAAGCAACAAGGTATGAGCGATTGCAGGGTGGGACACTCCCAACTTTGGTTACTGTTTTGGTGGCCCCTGTGCTGCAGAGCCAGCCGGAACATCGTGGGACTGGACCTTGACCATTTCTGCTTGTGGCTTCAGGAACAGGCAAGACACCCTTCAGGCGGGCGGGGCCATGGTCCTTGTCTCACCCATGCTCAGGTACCGTACATGCACACGACACAGTATTCAACTTGCACCCGCCAACACTTGCATCTTCCTGCATCTGGATCTTGTAACCTAATCCAGTTCTCTAATTCCAACTCATTGCCCCTTAGATGCAGAAAAGAAAATAAGCCCCAGTTCCACGGCATCGTACCCTAGCCAGGTTAAACAGTAAGAGTGGTCAAATCCGTGCCGTATCCTACCAAAGGGGCCCCTTTAGACTGCAGGCAGCGCCCAATGGTCCCATGTCTAGCCAAGCGAGAACACCGGCCAATCGTGTTCCTCGGATCGCACCTCAGCTTTCCACGAAGCTTCCATGGGAGAACCGAACCAGGTTCCGTCCGGGGCGCTACTCGGTTTTCGACATCAGACGTCGTGACTGCTTTGGCTGTACGTTTTATTCGTACACCAGGCGGCTACATCATGCCATACGACGGACGGACGCGCTTGCACGCAACCCAGCCCCGGCCGACTCCGCCGGGCGTTGTGGGCGTCGGTTCTACAAATGGCGTAGCGCTCGCAAAAGCAAATGCGCAAAGCCGTCCGAAGTTCCACAAGCCACGTGCCAAGCGCCCACCTCAACTTGGAGCTCGGTGCGGGGGGAGATGGAGCGGCTTGATCATCCATCTCCGTTGAAGCCGATGCTGATGAGGGGCACAGATCTCAAATCGCCCTCTCGACATAAGCCCGCGCCGAAAGACATTGTCAGCGTCTCTATTCCCGGCGCAACTTTTTCCAATTTTACATCTTGTCTTAGGACGCCGAGCTGGGAACGATGGTGTTGGATGCACCGAACCGTCTAATTACAGGGGACTGACCACTCAAGCCCAGTGGCCGGATCGGGGTGTGGAATTGAGTTTGGCGTGTTTCACAGCAAGAACGCAACCGCCCCACAAATTCGACCGCCAATTAGCTTGCAAAACACGTTGCCCTGCCGGCGCTGATGAAATATGGACATGGTCTTCACCGTGGTTCAAGCAGACGAGCTTTTAGATATCGACACCTCACCTCGATTCATTGCGGAACTTGCAAGCCATCTGAGAAACACCCCGCAAACAAGCGGAGCCACGAGGGACTATCTCCCCACATTCTGCAATCCCCACCATTCTCAAGGTCCCTCTCTCGCAAAATCAGCGGATCCCGGCAACGGTGTGGCTTGGTGCACAAACAGCATCTTTGATCCTGGAAGTACTAAATATGCATTCTTGATAAAATCCCATTTTAATAATCTTTCGCTCCCAGCGAGGAAGGGTACGCGGTTAGCCATTACGTTTAAAAGAGAATAATCTTACCGTCATTATCCTTGCTTGCTTGCGTCCTTCACTTCTCTTCATTTATGTTTCGAGATTCGGATCAGGGCTAGAAAGATATATGGACAGCGCTTGTCTACGACATTTCCCACCGCATAAAAGGACACGTTCTTCCTATGCATAGGTAGTAATTTGGCTGAGTTTAGTGTGGCCGCTCTTCCGTATCTGATGCCCAACGCCAAGGGTATCCGTCTACTCGTCTAGATCTAGTGACGTGACGCTAATATACAGGTATAGAAAAATACAGTCCAGCCTCGCTCCCTCTCACCCTTCAAAGACATCGTGCTGAAGTTCGACGCCGAAATCCTTAGCCACACTCTTCAACCTCTCCTCGACCTCGTCCTCCATCCCCTTTCCATAGCCGAGCAGCTGCTTGATCCTGAAATAGTAAAAGGCGACATCCGATATGAACAACACCGCTTTGAACAAGAGATGCTGCCACATGTTGACCGCTCTCTGTCGCCAGGGGAGGTTCTGGTCCTGGAACAGAGATCGACTGGCCCACTCGCCCATCATCTTGACCCTGTTGACCGGCGAGCCCATGTACGCGTTGTTGCCCTGCACAATGCGCATGTTCCTCCCAATGAAAATGAGTTCCTTAGGCCACTTATCCTCGTCAGCAAGCACGTCACGGATGCCCTGCTTCATCCGCTGCTGCATCTCGTAGTGCCGCTGGCTAGCCGTCTTTTGGTCCAAAGCCCCCAGCATCTCCTTCTGGAGCTGTTGCTCGCCGCCTTCATATGGCCGCATCAGTGTGGCCGAGGCGAACAAATCTGCTGCCTTGATACCCCACTCATGGGTGATCTCGGCGATCTTCTTGTTGTCAAATGTCATCAGGGCCTTCCAGAAGACGCCGTATTCGTGCCGGAACTTGTCGCTCATGAAGACATACAGCCCGTGGTCAATCAGCACCAGCTCCGGCTTTCCATTCGGCAATCGCCTGATAAAGATGTTTCCCGGGTCTGGATAGCCATACGAATTAGTCATATTGTTCCCGGACGAAAAGAGACGCCAAACACGTACGCGGATCGCAGTGCACCACACCCCACTTGAAGATTTGAGCGGAGAAGAGATCAACCATGGTCGTCATAACGTCCTTGGTGGAAACACCTAGGCCTCCCTTTCCACGGCGCCCTTTCCATTCCGTCCGCTCTGGCTTCAAGCTCTGACTGTGAGGGTTCTCCCGCAGCTCACGGCGTATCGCGGCCATGTCTGGGGGATCCAACTTCGCGCCATGCACGCCTGCCGATCCGTTTGCGTAGCCTCCCAGCCAGGGCCGGGTCAGGGCGTCCTTATCCCATAACCTAACGCCCTCAATCCACTCGGTCGTAAGTACCCGCTTGGAGCTGTATTCGGGGTAGACCGGGGGAATGTAGACCCTGCCCCGCAGAGTTGGTTCCTCGCTGACAAGCCCGCGCATGATCTCGGAGTTCCTGGCCTCGTTTTCGAAATCTGTCTCCAGCATCAACCGCTCGGTGATGAATGGCACCAACGCATACAGCGGCAGGTCGAACCACCAGGTATACACCCTCATAACCACTCTGGACCACGCCACCTCGGTCAGCAAACACGTCAACAGGCGGCACGAACACTGCTGGCAGCCACTCACTTGAACGCCCACAGATCCCAGCCAATCTGCTTCGCAATCTCGGGCTTCTGGATCTTGACCGCCACCTCCCTCCCATCAGCCAACCTCGCCCAATGCACCTGAGCGACCGAAGCGCTAGCCCGTGCCGTCCTCTCCATGACCCCCTTCCCCTCGACGCCGGCAAAGCTCACCCCGAAGACCTCCTCGACGCTCCTGCCGCCAAAATCCTCGCGTATCACCTTCTCCACAGCCTCCCACTCGTCCTGGGGCGCGTCGTCAAACATGCGCGCAAACATCCTCTGGAACTCGGACGGCAGCACGGCACTCTGCATGGCGATCGCCTGGCCGATCTTGAGGTACAGGCCGCCGTTGCCCCGGAGCAGCTCGAACAGCCTCTCAGCGCTGCGGCGGTGCAGCTCAGGGATGCCGCCATCGCTGCCGATCAGCGGCAGGGGCTCGGCCCGGAAGTTGAGCTTGTAGTCGGCCGCTACCAGCAGGCCCGTGCCGAAGGTGCGCAGGGACCGCGCGATGCCCGACGCGTACACCTGCCGGTCGAGGAGGTAGGCCGTGCCGAAGAGGGCCGAGAGGAGGAGGAGCCGCCGGCCCCAGCGGCGGGTGTGGCGGAAGGAGCGCGCCGCGCGGGGCGCGCCGAGGGACGAGGGCGACGGGGGCCGGAGCGGGGAGAAGGGTCCGGTGGTGTGCTGGGATATGCGGGACTGCGGGGTCGAGGAGAAGGAGCGGAGATGGGAGGGCTTCGCTATTTGTTGTTGCGCGCATTGGCGGAGGCAGGGTATCCGAGAGGCGGAGGAAATGGGAGGTGAGGACCGGAGGGACGAAAACGGTCGTCTGACGGCGTCGGCCGTGTTGCGGCGCCACATGTTGGCGGCTGGTAGAAATTCTGTCGTTTAGACAGTGCGGTGCGCTTCAGGCCATCATCTGTTGTATCGTGGTTGAGCCGCAATCGTGACAGGAGGGGAGGGGGAATCCAGAGCGTGAGCGGTTTGAAGCCGGCCGTCAGCGGCGATGAATGACGAGTGCGCCCAGTGCGCTGCTGACGAAGTCCGAGGCCCGCTTTGTTGCCGCTTCGTCCGACCCCGGCGGCTCCGGCCACGATTCTCCGAGGCAGATCGGCGTTTAGGTGCAGCGAAGGCGCGCTGAAAACGCATCAAGTAAAATTTTATTCCAAATGGGACGCTTTCTCTCTGTTTCTTAGGACTAGCTCATATCGCCGGTTTCGATGCCAAGCTGGAGGTGATGCCTCTCTTCCACTACGGGCAACGGCACAGTCGTTCGGCTGCAGCGGGCCGTCCACTCTGATTAAGTGGGGTCTGGTGCTTAACGGACACGAATAACTACTGTACACAGTACATCATCGTCGATGACCTGTGAATATCTCAACATTTCGAAAATTTGATTTGTCTCGAAGCGAGAGCAAAAGCGAGAAAGAGAGACATGTTTCCATGTAAACTGAAATTTTTGTTCAAACCTAGCCATTAGCCCCTCAGGCGCCCTAATCCCATCGCGAATCCCTGACACTGGACGATCTGGGGCTGCATGGGATCCTGGGCCTAGAATGGTCTGAAGCTCAGCTGTGGATCACGATTTCGATCTGCTCTGAAACTAAGATGAAGTGAACCTTGTCTCAATACATATTTTGGTGGCATTGAAAGTACCCCTAAACATGTCGAACATGGCCCTCCTTGCCCTCCGGTAAGGAACACCGGGTTGCACGACTCCCGGGCAGGGGGGAACAGCAACGTGATACCAATGCAAGTTGCCGGGGAAGCTGGAGAGACGATCCCCTGAGGGTCCATAATGGAAAGTTTGCTTGTTTTGCGGGCTCCACGAAGCGGTTGTCCGCAGAGCGAGTGCCTTGAATAAGTTTCGCAAGTGTGGCCGGGGAACTTCATACATGCAGCCAAATATAGGGTACTATCCAATTGCAACCTTGGGACCTGGCGAGATGAAGGGTGTTGATATCGCTTAAGATGCATGTCAGCCCAGTGCGCCCGGTGTGCCGCGCTGTCTATACAGAATAATTGCGGTGCAGTCGTTGACCGAACCAACGATGCTCAACAAAAGGATTTCCTGGGGGCCGCGTCACTTGGCAGCCCCGATGCCTCCAGGCTCAGTGACGGAAGACCTGCCCGCGATCTTGTTTTCAGAACTACCTCATGGTTGTATGCTCTCGTCCAATTATTGGACGCTTGGTGTCGCCAGTCCGGTGGGCGATGCAACAAAGCCAGTCCACCAGGCTAGCGGATTGGCGGAGGGCCGCTTGCGTGGGTGGCTCTGCATATGAAGCTCCGCTTGATGCAGCAACTATTTCTAGAAGAAAGCAAGCGACTGACTAGCTGCACTTATCTAGCATTGGGTGGGAACCCTGAGGAGGTGCATCGATTTCAAAGTCCTCATAGAGCTTCAACGGGCTGCATGGAAGCGGCCTGCACAGTAGGAGTCGTTGGTATTTGGATTCTGCTCTGGGCCTGCAAAGTGGGGAGGGAATCCAAGCTGCATTGATACGTGGGCGGGTTCAGCGTTCCGATCGTCTTTAGGCTGCGACGGCTAGACCCGCCTGGCAAGCCGCAAATCGCTCGCATGTCCCCATCACGTTCAGCAGGGTCTTGAACAGGCCCGCCAAGCGAGGCCTGGGGTGTCTTCTTGAACAAGTCACGTTCATGCGATGAACAAGAAAATCTTCTAGTGAACCCACAAAGTTGGAAAGCAGCCGCTGGAGGGGATGCGCGGCATTGATGTCACGGTGTTATCCCCCACTTTAAACCTCTGAAATTGGTATTCATTTTCGAGTCGATTTGACTTCGGCCATTCTTCCAGGCTTCGTTAGAAGCGTCCGGTGATTGGGTCCCAAGCTCGAAGCGAAGCCACCAAAGCCAAGAACTAACTTACACTTAGCGCGGATGCAGGGGACATGCCTGGTCTCGTCTCTGCTCCCCACATTCCCCGGCTGTGCGCCCCCTACGCATCCCACCCCTTCATCCACCCAGTGTGCTCCCGGCCTTCTCACCTCACTAGTGCATCACTTCGCGTATGAGTACGGAGTCCCTCCTCCTCGCTGCCATTCTCCTGACGGGGAGTCGCTGATTGACCGGGTCGACAATGGACTAATCTTATCCTCGACAACGCTCGACTTACAGCCGACTCGACAAATCGATCGATCGCGACAATCGACCCCGGCACACGCTCGCTCCTCTTTCAATCGCTTCCCATGTTTTTGACAAACCGTACTCGACATTCTACCCTGCGCCCCGTCCGCATAGTGCGGCAAACCCACTTCTAAAACCGTTCGCGCCAGCTTCGACCCAAGTTAATCGGGCGCCTCTTCAATACCCGCCGCGTCTCCAAGACGCTGGCAACTTCTTGAGCAACGCTTGATCGACGACTGAGTTGTGGGCGGCCTTCCAATCACCATGTTGCGTCCCGCAACACCGCTATCGGTGCTGCTTTTAGCAGCATTCGTGCTGCTCTTGCTCTCCGTTCTGTCGACCCCCATCATCAGCGTCATTCCGCTCGGCAGTTGGAACGGAGTCGACTTTGGCGTCTTTGGGTACTGCAATCCAGATGGCTGCACTCCTATAGAGATCGGCTATGATGTTCGTGAGTCTTCGTTCCGTACCGTGGCCTCGTTTGAAAGCTGGCAAGCTCATAAACCACTATGCTAGGCCCTTTGAGTTCTAACGACTTCGACCTTCCTTCTTCAACTCGGTCCACTCTTTCGACTCTCCTCATCGTTCACCCCGTTGCCGCCTTTATCACTCTTGTCATGTTCGTTCTCGCCGTCGTCGCTCACATGCACAGCCCATCCCACTCAGCTAGGTACTTATTGGTGCTGTTCATCATCGGCATCATCAATTTCCTCGTCTGCCTTTTGAGCTTCCTCGTCGATGTCCTGCTCTTCGTTCCCCACCTGGCCTGGGGATCATACGTCGTGCTCGCCGCTACCATCCTGGTTGCTCTCAGCGGGCTAGTCTCATGCGCCATGCGAAGGACGATTGTGAGTAGAAAGGCAAGACAGAAGCGAATTGCTCAAAATGCCGAGATGAGCGGCGAGAACTACTATAACCGGCAGGCCCAGCAAGGACCCACCCCAGCGACCTCTGGCGCCCTGCAACCCACAGTCCCGATGGTTAGCGGTGCTAACGGAGCCGCCGACACCTTGCCTGAATTCGCTTCTTTCGAAAAGAAAGACGATCGAAGCAGTGATGAGAGGGTACCCCTTACCTCAAGGAGCCCGTCGGACAGGTCACCAGGCACCTTCACAAACGACCAATCAACCACGCTTGTAGGTGACGGGATGAGCCAGCCCGATATGGTACCCTTGCGTTCAATGACTCCAGGCTCCCGAGATCAATACGGGAATCCAATGCCGTCGCAAGATGGATACCCTATGAGACAACCATCGTATGACAGAGTGAACTCGCCTGGGAGGGGCGGGATGAGTTATCGAGGCCGTGGCGGATACCCTGGGCCTGGCAGGGGTGGTTACAATGGCTACGGTACCCCACCAGGAGGCCGCGGAGGATATGGCCCGCCAGGCCGGGGAGGTTTTGGTCCGCCGTCTGGTGGTAGAGGGGGTTACGGGGCCCCTCGACGTGGCTACGGAGGACCCTCCATGCGTGGCGGACGGCCACCACCGCCGCCAAACTATCAAGGGCCCCAAGGCTCATACGATAGAAGGCCCTCGCCCGCCGGGCCATATGGTCCAGCTCCGTACGGCGCTAGACAGGCATCGCCCGGTCCGCCATCTGCTCCTGGCTACATGAACCAATCCATGTCCAACGTCTCCGCCGCGAGTTACGACGCGTACAACCCTGATCGTGTCGATCTCCCACGGGCCGAATCCCCTCCGCCCCTCCCAGGGATCGATGATGGCGGGCGCCCAGGGCAACCAGTGGAGATGGATGCGGCAGCCGGCAGCCCGGCACACGCGCCGCGTGGTTTTGGGCAGTTCGGCATTCGGGACAGTGACTCTGATGTCGCGGGCATGTTAGCTTTGCAGCAAGCAAGGGCTTCGGATCGGCACGATACGTACATGAGCGAGACGAGCAGATACAGCCAAGAAGAGTAAGGAATTCCCGTTTCTGATTGCGCTTTGGTCCGCCACTAGTACTGACTCGGCATTAAGGAATACCTACGTGCCACCAAGGCAGGCATGGAATCAAGGACCAGGAAGAAATTCACCTCGTATGCCATCGCCTCTGAATACTGCTGCCCATCCCGCCGAGCTTCCAGACCGCGGGAGCCCCGCGTCGCCCCGCGTACCGGCCGCCGGTGAGTACTACGAAGATGTCGACCCGCGCTTTGCGGCTCCTCCTACCGCCCGCAGACCAACAACTCCTCCCATTCAAGCGGCGACCAACCCCTACGAGGATATTCCCCAAGGCTCTCGCAGTCCAGCGGAGTCTGAGCATTCCACCTTCACCTCGATATCTCAGCGAGGAATTAACCCTCGTTGGAACCCGCCCCCGCCGCCTCCATTGGCACAGGGTTACGGGACCAACGTGCCGCCCAGACGGCCGGTGAACCGCTCTGCCGACGTAATCCTCGGATCAAACCCCGATTTTGACCTGGGGCCCCGCGGCGCTCCAAGGACAAACGGTGCAACGGTTCCCGACAGCGCCTATCCTGGAGCATCATTATGAAGTGAGAACTGAGGATTTTAATGTCTTCCAACCCTCGCGTCACGAACAACTCAGAGAGCACGTTATACCGGCCACAATGACACGGGTCCGGGCCGGATTCCCTTTAGTTCCTTGAAATCATTGTTAATACTGAGCTGCTGAGTGCTGCGTCGGAGGATTTCTGCCGCTCCATCTACGATCCATGTCCCCACCTATGTCCCAATTTCAGTCTAAGACCTTCATTATATACCCAGATCACTGTTAGTACCGTCACGAAGGATCTATAATCTACAACAGTCCTATCGATTAGTGCCTTCGAATCAGACAAAGCCAACGGGCTGAACCAGTTCTCTCTGAATCCGCCGTATACAGTTCCTAAGCAACCTCTTACGTCTCGTTTCTTTTCCTTTTCTTCGTCAGGGGCTCACAGGTCTTGTACCACCATCTCATGTTTTGTAAATACCCTCATTCATCCGCATCGTCGCAAGGCCAAGCAAACTACCTTCATGGATGGCGGGAGTAGGAGCTGAAGAAGGCGAGACATTCTATCCCAGCGACTTGATTCCTCGCCTATCGAAGAGAGGAAGAGAGGGAGGGGATGGGAGAACCATGTCATATACCAATGTTTCGCTGTGCAAGAGGTTTCGACTGGACTAGGCTGAGGCGGAGTGTACACGCGGAGGAAAACTAGGAGTATAACAGGGAATAGAGCTCTTTTTGTGCCCTTTTATTTTTTTTCCCCCGCATTTTATGATCACATCTTCCCCGCTCAGCTTTTGGCGCTGATCACTCAGGAGCAGTAACCGGCCAGCGGACTCTCAGTCATGGTGTTGCTGTCCCTTTCCATCTGTCTCATCCTGCGCCAGCAGCACGTCCATCGATTTTCGCCCCTCTCGGACGTCATGATGCTTGTCTTTGCTGGTACGGATTCCACACTGGTATATTCTAATCGGCCGGTTAATGGCAATATCATGGTAGAGAACCACTCGCTCCTAGGCTTTGTAAACGGGGTGGGCGAGACGGGAAGGGGTACGCACACGACTCGGCTCGTTCTCGGTGGATCATGTCAAGGCCAGATATAGACGGAGACTTGGCGGGACACAACAATGTCCCCACAACGGCGTCCCTTGTTAATGGTTGGGCTGTCCGGTTTCATGCTCTGCCTGACACAGACCCAAATGAGGGGTTCATCGTGCATTTCTGGTTGATTCTTCTACCTCAGCACATTGGGTTCCCTAGGACGACGCGGGGTGACCGTGTCATGCTTCTAGTGCGTTCTTCGTTAATTTTAACTATGTAGCATCGGCAGCACCTTGACCACCCTGATATCAGTAGCTGTAAAACAGCAGAACGAAGAAGATCACGCACTTTCAACAGCTTAATAGAAGTAAATAAATATTTATACAGGTAGCTGCCATGGCAGAGGGTAAAATAATATTGCCAGCCGGCGGTAGATGTACCAAGCCAAGCTCTGGTAAAGAGAATGAGGAAAATAAATCGATTCCAAAGTCCCAAGCCAAAATAGCCCATATTCGCTAGCCGATTTATGTCTCCAAAGCCATTTCTCTCAGCGCATTCAACGCCAGACCAAGCCGGTCAGGAAAACAACCTCTTCATCTAATAGCCACGCCTTGGCTTCCTGACGACTTCTTCTCCTTGGGCTTGTCAAAAAAGCTGTCGGTTCCCTCTTCACTGCCGTCCACCCACGCATCATCGACCGGCGTGAACCCGGTGGGCCAAGGAGACTGGGCCAAGTTTCCCAGCATGCTCTCTCCTTTATACCTCAGCAGCGTAGCAAGGGCCATATCGATCAATGGTTTTGCGTGGTCGCTCGCGGAAATGTTGTTGGCCTCTTCGATAGTCAATGTTGGCAGCTGGACTTGCCAGCGGATGCTAATTCTCTCGCTTTGGCGTCCGCGAAGCCTCGAACGCTCTTCACCGATGACGCCAGCATTATTCCCCGTGTAGTAGTAGTCGCGATCCCCTGCTATCCGCTCCATATCCCTGACCAATCCTTCGGCTCCGGCGTAGAACTGCCGGTTGATCTTGCTCGTTAGTCCCGATGGAGGTTCTTGCGGAAACATGAACTCCTTGAGCGGGTACTTCTCCTGCCAGTTCTCGGGTATCGGCGTGTACTGTCCATTGTAATTCGAGGGCAGGCCGTCGGGGAAGTACTCCTTGATTCTCCCGAGCGGCAGCGTATCGTAAACCTTGCGTTCAGTCCGGCTCGGATCCTCGGCGGCCATGGTGATAGGTATCGATCCGGGGAAGGGAGGAAATTCCAAGAGACTGGAGGAGATGGGCAAGACAGGGCCGTAGTCTTCCCCCTCCGGAGAAAAACGTGCCAATTGGGCCACATCGGCCGTTAGGTTATTGAAATCAAGCTCGGTCGTCAAACTGGGACCGGAGTTATACAAGATATCAGTCGGCGATGTGAAATGGAAGACCTTTGATGCCGGTAGCACCTGAGGAGCCTGGTCTTCTTGCCGCAGGACCCTGGACGTTGCTTCAAATGTCGACGGCTTGAACTGACGTTGACCTGGTGGGCCTGCAGTGAGGGGCTTAGGTGGTCCGACTGCTGCCGCTGTCGCACCAAACGCATGATTAGCCAGGCGGTCCTTGTCTAGGTCTGGAGTCACGGATGAAAGGGAGGAAGAGGTGTCAGGACGACCGAGGCTAGGATTGCCAGTCCGAGCCTTTGCAAGGGTTTTCTGAGCAGCCTTTTGCATTGGATTGGGGTAGGAGGCCAAGTTGGTAAGTCCCTTAACGGTTATATGTGACGATGCCAAGGTGTCTTCGAAAGCAACACTGTCATCGCCTCCCAACCTGGTGGGGGATAGCAAGTTACCTGAACGGGCGTTGAGCGTCGACATCCCGGCGGCTGTAATAGAATTCTCCTGTTCTGACATGGGACCGACTGCCCGGTCGTAGTTTTGCTGAAGGGGGGAGTACTGCTGCAAAGTGGCTGTCGTAGACGGGGACGAGACTGGTGCTTTACCCTTGAGGGACAGCATCGAAAGCAAGGCGTCCGGAAAGGGCAAGATCGGTTCACCAGTAGATGATCGCAACGGTTGCGGATACTGACGCGTTCTGGGGCGGCGAGTTGGCGGCTGGAGCGGTGTGGCCGTCTTTGGGTTGTAAATAGAGCCGACTGTGGTGTAAGTAGGCTGCTTGTTCACGTCCGGCCCTGTAGACGAAGACGTCAATAAGTTAGACGAGGGAGGCACAAGATCTACCAAAGCCATGGCCTTCGCAAGCGCCTCGGATTGAACTATCACCTGAACGAAGACGTAGATGGAGGAGCGGGATTGACATACCATCTGGCCTCAACACCGCACACTCGTTTTTGGGACCTTCGGGCGGCCGAGGAGGAAACTTGGATTGGTGATCGCGAAACATAGAGGAAGTAGTTATGGAATTGATATTGCAAGGCAGTGACTTGAGCCCACAGATGGGAGGGGAGAAGGGGAAGAAGGTGCATTCCCAGAGGTGTGGTCCACTGGTGGGTGAGAGAAAGGAGCGTTTCAAGGCGGCCAGAAGGAACCAGGTAGATAAGATAATTTATCACGCCGAGTGAATTTCAGTCACACTTTATGCTTCGTTGTGTGGAAAATACTGTGACCGGAAGCGGGTCTTGTTCATGGCCGCGAGATCGCAGTAAAACGAAGAATGATGGGGATAGACCCGTTGATGGCGCCTGTAGTGCTTTTCTTTTGAATCAGTCACGGTAAGTTTTATGTATTTCGGTCTGATAAGAGACAGCAACGCACCTTCTGTATATTTGTGGGCGAAATCCACAAGAGAACTTTAACTCGGTCGGCCTGGGTTGAGAACGGAGTCAAAGGAAGGGTAAAGGTTCGAAGGAGAGAAAAAACATCTAACTACCGAAAGCATGGCGATCACTCGATAGTTCTTTCCCTCCACGAGGTTTAGAAAATTTACAGGCCGACCACAGACACCTGCCCCAGATACCGACCATGAACACCGGGCAACTTTCACTACTTTACTGGTGCACACACATAGCTACGAAGATAAGTCAGTGCCTGTTTCTGTAACAGAACCACACTAGATGTTGATATGCCGCTGGTGGCCCCATCCGAAACCCAAGTACTGCGAGTCGCGCAGGTGTACGGCCAACCTGCGGACGCCATCCCAGCCGAAAAAAACGAAACCGCCGCCTCAAAAGGTGACGGAAACATGCACCCCGAGTTATGGTGCCCTTTCTAGCATCGAGCATCGTTTCATAGATCCAGCGGCGGAACTGAGCAGGCCCGATCCGACCTCTACGCTTCCGACTCGTTATCCTCCAACGGCGCGATGTTGTGGCCCCTGGCCGGGAAAGGTCCCTGGCATGACGTGCGTCGCTGCCTGGTAGACGAGGTTATGGCCGGAAATAATAAATGGTGAATGCCGAGTTTCCATAGCGTTTTGCCATGGGCAGCGTGACGGTATTGGAATCTCAGAGAAAGATTCTCGCAGCTCCGCCAACTAACCTCCAGCCAGACCACAGGCGAGAAAGGGGTTATATTGGCTCCATCTCGGCGCATTTATCGAGATCGTCGGATAGGCTGACCATGACACAGGATGTCGTTGGATAACGAGAGAAGCAGTCGCAGAAGCTGGCGTGGTTGGGTACACAGGCCAAGGGCCAACGAACCTGGAGTTGGCCTGCGAGAGCTGGCAACAAAGCCTGTCCCATAGGCGCCTCTACCGCATGTCAGCATTTCTATCTTGGCGTAGCAACGTCAAGTAACCGAATATCTTTGGAGCTGGTTAAACGAGTCTCCCTGAGCTGGCGTCTTCCCGGCCTCGGCCAGTGCCGTCGTGGGGTAGATTCTCTCAGATTCCACATGGCAGACGTATGGTCCATATGGAATAGGGCAAGTCTGGGTTGGAGCTATGCGTTGGGTTCGAGCCACACCGTAAGGGACATCGGAATGCGAGAGAGCATGGGAACTTGGTTAGGATCTTTTCGTTAGGGATTTGCAAAGAGGAACGTCCTAATTCGCTCCGGCTCTGGCCACATAACGTCCGGAGATAGATTACCACGAAGGGAATATGTGCCCGCCTGCATCTCACTTGGGTTGTCGTCCAATATGTTACCGCAAACACAGTGGAATGGCGGAGGTGCCCGGCACCTTTCGTTCCATCTCGTCCCGCAAAGGCCGTGCATGCTTACGGCGCATGGGCTGGTATTAGAAATTTCGGGATAGATGTATGTTGTGTTCACACCCGCGCGACCTGGCTCTGTTTCTAGACAACGGCAGCCCATAGGCCGAACCGTTTAGGGGTCGGTTCCGGAGACAGTTACAGTTGAAGTATTTCGGGTAGTTGAAGTCTCTTGAGACGGGGGGACACTCTCATGGTGAGGCACAGATTAGGGAGGCAAAGCTGAGGTGAGAAGTTCCTGGCACTGACGTTTCCGCACACCCCAGAACGGTATTAGCGTTGGACCGTGCATATATCTGGCATAGCGGAAATCTTTCCACTCGTCCCATTGGAGTCCTTTCCCTCCGTCGAAGTCCGTTGCACAGCATCGGGGCTTCTCGCCCACACTACCCCTGCCAACGAGCGTGGGTAACAGATACAACTAGGTCATGGGGAATTGCGGTCCGCAACAATCCCGCCATCGTCCGCTGTGTCGCATTGTCGAGCTGCGGGCGGCGTTGAGCGATTGTTTTTGCGGGGGTGGTGCCGTGCCATCCAGCCTCGACGACCTGACTCTTGTCCCTGAGACAGGCGGCTTGGCCACGTTCTCGCCGTCTTGCCTGCGCCGGTCAGGAGGCCTGAAGGGAAACCCGGGATCTCCCGTGTTAACAGGACTGCCTCCAGTCTTGGAGAGGGCGGGTATGTACATCGACCGCGAGTAGCCCGTTCTCACACCGTGGGCTGCCTCCCTAGGTAACGGGTATGTTATTAGTCTGCTGACGCGCGGCCGAAGATCCACCAGAGCTTGCCTCACTGTGCGCCCAACAGGAATTGCACGGGACCTCCTGCAGCGCTGCTCATCAACGCGTCAGCTAACGTCGGCCTTTGCTCCACATGGCAAGTTCGCCTTGTTCAGTCCCTCGGGGCAGCCTTTGGTCGGTGGAGTCTTCATAGCCTAGCGTTTCGTACTTAGCAACTTGTTTCGCACACGTCAGTCACTGTTTTGGAGTGACAGCAATCGACTTGACCTGGGTCTGATGCTTATTTCCGAGTGTGTTGCCCGAGATAACCTTAAAGCCCTGGCGATCCTGGGGAGGGGGCCGTCCCTTCCCCCCCCCCCCCCCCAACAATGGACGGATTCGGCCTGGACCATTCATGGCTCGCCGAACTCCACTGCTGGCTGCTAACGTGCCGTTTTTTGGGTCTCACTGAGCATGGTCCATTTGCTGGAGTTCCCCGCCCCGAAAAGCCCCTTTCCGCCTTTCACCTAGACCATGCCCTGCAGCAGCCTAAAGAATCCGTAGCTCCCCTGCTGATCGTCCCGTGCTCTAAAGACCAAGTTCTGTCACTTCGCACTTGCCTCACCTCGTCACTGCAATCCCCGTCGAGACAGGATAATAGCGAGGAAAGAGATCAGACTCGGTCGGCGTCATGGACTACACACACACAGCGTACTTTCCCGGCGCTCCGCCGTATCAGTTTATGGGATCGCATATTCCACCGCTCACGCCTGCGCCCACCAACTCGGTAGCCTCGGATGAATTCAACACCACTTCGCCTCCGGTAGGTTGCGCCCCGACCATGGACAGCGAAAGCGCTGCAGGAAAAAAAAAAAAAAAAGAAAGAAAGAAGGGAATCGCGAGATGCGACAGCAAGCATCTCGGTCTTTTGTATGCTGTCGGCGGTGGATTGGGGCCTTTTCTCGTTGCCTGTTAGCCTGTCAGACTCCGCAATTTTGTCCGACGCCGACAGTAGCGCGCATGCTTGCGGGACAAAGAGGGCTTACACAATCATTACTCAGGAGGTCTATGAGCAATTCCCCAACGGGATACCGCATGATCAGTTCCAAAACTTCGACAGCTACGTCCAATTCAATGCTGCGCAGGCGTTCCCGGGGCCACCGACACCGCCAGGCCAGCATTCTGCGCATGCAGCAGCAGCAGCAGTGCAGCCCGGTAACGGCGTCGTCCGCCAGCCCGGCCCCACCACCGAGATCCTGCCCGTCTCCAACCCCGACCTAGACGACCTGGCTCAGAGCCGTAGACAAGGTTCCAACTCGGAGGAAGATGACCTGACACCTGCTCAATCAAGGCGCAAGGCCCAGAACCGCGCAGCGTAGGTGCCAGATAAACTCCAAACATCCCCCGCTCCCCCCCTCCCTCCTTCCCCCCCCGTGTTACACAAGCCCTACGGGGCGGAGTTGCCGCAATGATATCATCGTCGTCCCCATGGCACTCTATGACCTGTCTCCTCATGGCCTCTGACTGCCATGTCTCCCGATACATTTGCTAACAGCCTGCGCAGCCAACGGGCATTTCGGGAGCGCAAGGAACGCCATGTCAAGGACCTCGAGAGCCGCCTGCAGCAGCTAGAACAGGCGCAGCAGGAGGCCATGTCAGAGAATGAGCGGCTGAAACGGGACCTCCAGAAGATGAGCACCGAGAACGAGATCCTGCGCGCGACGTCGATGGCAACCGCGAACTCGGGGTCGCCTGGGGCCAACGGGGCGCCGACGACGACGGGGCCCATGTCGTACAACCCGACAGACTTTTACTCCAACGTCCTCCAGAACCACGCCAACAAGACCCCGAGTCACAGGATAGTCACGAGTGACAACGGGGAACGCCTGCTGGCGGCGGGCGCGACGTGGGAGTTCATTATCAACCATGAGTTGTTCAAGCGCGGGCTCGTCGACGTCGGCCAGGTTAGCGACCGGCTCAAGCCCCAGGCCAAGTGCGACGGCCAGGGTCCCGTATTTGAGGAGAGAGCCATCATCGAGGCTATCCAACAAAGTGTTGCCAGTGGCAGTGACGAGCTGATATAGCGGAGGCGCGTTTGACAACTTTTATCCGGTTCACGGCGTTGGCCACCTTCCCTCTTCCCACAAACGATGCGATGATGACGACTGTCTACGATCTGCCGAGATGACGAAGGCGCGTGGGGACGCTCTATATCTGAGGAGGGTGTCTGGCGAGGGTTTTTCCAAAATCCAAAAAATGGATGTTTCTGGGTTAGGCCACGGCGGCGTTGGGGGATTGGTGTTCTTGGTGGTAGCGGGAGCGGTACGCATGGGACAAGGGCGGCATCCTAACCAAGTCCGCACATCCCGGGTTTGGCATCAAAACCAAGCCACAAGGTGTTTCGAGCCCATGCCGTGGACGGAGCCTGCAAGTCCCAGTACATGAGTGTGCAAGCCGTGTGAGCGTGTATCTGGTTTACAACTCTCCATGCCCCTCTCGGATGTGGCTGTTCGAGGAACAAGCTACGGAGTTTCAGAGCTTTGATGACTCCATGTCCTCGGGGCCGCCCTAGGCGATATAACAGAGAAACACAACTAGGCGGAACATGGGCCTTGTGTCTTCTTGGAGAGAGGGTTCTTATCTTGACTCGATTCGCGGGCGGGGCGGGGGGGCGTATACTCGTTATTGCCAATCAGCCTTTGATTTGAGACGATGAGAAGAAAAAAGAAAAAAAAAAAATAAAAAAATAAAAAGACAAAGCCTACTCCACGATGCATTCCCCAGTCCTTTTTTGCAACATTGGGATGTTATAATCATGAGCTATTCTACGGACTCAGTGCGAATTATGTGCTAAGTGACTAGTCGGTATCCCGTGAATGCAAAAGAAAAGCGGGAGAGGGGGTGAAAGGGGAAGAAGGAATGAACGCCGCCCAGATACTCCGTGCTAAGTAGGCTCCCCAGCTCTATATATATCCCGTCCCGTTACCTCTCATGTGTGACCGTTCCGAGTTCCCTGCCGATGTTGCGCCGTTCCAAACTCATTCTCCTGGCGCTGCTTGACCCCCTTCGTCATCCCATACGTATACATGATCCATTACGGGCAAGCAGCCCCGCAGAGTTTCCTTCGTCGTTTACATTCTCATCCTTCATCTCACCCTCATCATAATGATCCCTGTTCGTCGTTGCATCCCAATTTTGGGATGAGCTCGTCATCAAGCTGCATCCACCACCATCGGCCGCAGCATTTAGTTGTCTGTGTGGTTGAGTGGTAGTAGGCGAAGCAAGGGGGTCTCCCTCACTGCTTCTTCTTCTCCACCCCACCGTTCACCTGCATCGAGGCATTCCCATCCCTGCCCTCCACCCACGGATGCTTGATGGTCAGGCACCAGATGTCCAGGTAATCGCAAATCGTCACGATCACGTCCACTACGAAGCTCCCGTACACACCGATCGCCATGCCCAGCATGCAAAACATAAAGGCCACCTGGTACACGCCGTCCCCGAGGGCCGACGGCCACCCCAGCCACGGCACGGGGCTGTGCTGCAGCAGCAAGGGCCCCGCCGAGTCCAGCACGCCCCAGGCGAGGGGCACCACCAGGACGTTCCAGTAAGGGAACTCTCGCTTGACCAGGTGGGCCGTGATCATCTGGCCGACCGAGTAGGCGTTGACGATGCCGGCAAACAGCACAAAGGGAACGAGGTGGCCGTGGAGGATGGCGGGCTGGAGCCAGAGGTAGGCGACGACGAGCAGCCAGGTGGCGAAGAAGGGGAGCAGGCCGACGAGGGCGTGGCGGGAGCGGTCGCCGCGGGCGCGGCGCGCGCGGATGACGTTGCGGGCCGACTCGACCGTGTTGTAGACGAGGACGACGGCGCCCTGGACCATGTACCACTCAGTGAAGGAGAGGTCGTAGAGGAGCGAGGGAAGGTGGATGCCGCCAGGGAGGGCCTGCGGGATGCCGAGCGTCGCGAGCATGCCCTGCTGCCAGAAGGAGCCGCCGCCAAGGTAGCCCGTCAGCGCGTACACGCCCACCAGGACGAGAATGCCCTCCACCGGCCCGTTGACGATGCCCAGCGTGAGCGTCTTGGTGTGGTACTCGTCCCACGTCTGCACGTAGAAGGTTAGGAGGCTGGCGAAGAGCGTCGCGACGGTTTTCCAGCCCTGGCCCATGTTCTGGCAGCCGGCGAAGATGAGGACTTCGAGGGACGTGTTGAGCGCGTCGACGCCGTGGTCGAAGAGCTCGCCTAGGGGTCCGGACTGGTGCGTGCGTCGGCTGTGTGTATTCGACACCCGCCATGGTTAGCCATTTTCTTTGGGGGGTTCTCGTCTCACAATTGCATCTTTGAACACTAGACTTACGCTTGTGTCCCGTCTACCGCGTCAAATGTCTGATACAAGAACAGTCCCGCGGCCCAGCTGTAGTAGACCCAGGAGGGGCAGTCCTGATCGAGCGTGGGGTTGTACCAGAGCAGCGTCAGAAAGTTGATCACGACGAACATGAAGCCCGTGAGCGTGATGAGGTTGGGCGCCATGCTCATGGGGAAGCACTTGATGACGACATTGGTGTAGAAGGGCTTGAGGATGTAGCGCGATGTGAGCGAGTGGTCGACGCCCGAGTACTTGTACTGCCGCAGGTTCGGCAGGTACTCCTGCCGTAGGTAGACCATGATGGCGATTTGTCTGGCTCTGCTGCCGTGTGTACCAATGGCGGTATATATCTAGGGAGCTGGGGCTGCTGCGCCGAACGGGTCTTTGACCGCTACGGGAGTAGAGGATATTCGTCGGTGTAGCTCCAACGATCTTCGGCCCGCAAATTTGCACCAGGTTTGAAGGAACGACCCGCCAGGCGCGACTGGAGAAAATGAGCGGAGGGGAAGCAGGTGGAAAGAAAAGCAAAGTGGACCGCCAGAAGACATTCGGAACCTAGATTTTTTTCGGGTTGGGGACTCGGCAAGCTATGCCGCGCCGCGCCGTCAATTTTCATTGTCCCGTCGCGCGACTGGAAACTGGCCAAGCAAGGAAATGCATCATGCGTGGGTCCTGCAACCGCCATGGCGATCAGCTGGACTAGATTAGTTCATCTGAACGCGCCCAGCTTTGTTATTGGAGTACATCGCATCCCTCACGCGCGCCCTCCCGTTTTTGTCAATCCCGGGTTGAGCATTCTCATCTCCACTTTTTCCATGAGCTTGGTTAAGTTCATCTTATCAACGCCGCTGCAGGGATGTTTCGGGGCTTGTCGCTGAGCAAAACCCGCGAGCTTGGTTCAGAGCACGGATAATTGTTGCACTTGGTAACGGCAGCGGCCGGAACAATTGTACGATTTCGTCCATCGTACCTCCAAGCACCAGCAGTCTATCAGCATAGCAGCGCAACTCCCAAATAGAACCCACGCCCCTGCATAACTCGTCCTGCTCCTCAATTTTGTCAACGCGAAAAACGAATAACGCCGCTCCATTTCATCGTCATTAAGCAACAGACCCCACCACGAGAGCCGCCACGCCCTCCTCCTCGCTCCTCACCGTAATCTTGGTCGTCACACCAGTCTTGGATGAGTACGCCATCCGCACGTTGGCCACCACCGTTCCGCCATTGACCGTCTTCCCGAGCAGCTTCAACGTGTGCGTTGTCTGGTTGACCGGTACATCCGTTCCCTCTAGGGGCTGGAGTGATAGCGCCTTGGCAAGTTGTTCGGTCGCCTCTGTTTGCGCTGTTAGCGAGCTTTTCACCATGAACACTGACCATGTCAAACATACCCGCTATGCTCTTCATGCCGCTGAGCGCCAAAGTCTCGTCGGCTTCCTCTCCCTGGGCGCCCACCTTCTCCCATACGTGGGCAAAGTTGCTGGCGAAGGTTGGGACGACGTAGTCGCTGCCCGACAGATCAAACTCGGACACCTCGTACTCGTCCTCATAGCCGCTCTCTTCGGGCTCGTTGGTCGTGGGGTCGATCTCCTTGCTAGTGAACTTAAGGACATTGGAGAAGGTGCTGACTGGCATGGATCCTTCGCCATCGACCTTTCGGAACGCCACGTAGACCTTGCCGGGGACGTCTGTCTCCAGCTTTTCGGCCTGGACGATAAACACCTCCTCGAGCTCCTCCTCGTCCGACGGCGTCGCCACCACTGATACGTTTTCTAATACCGTAGCGGGGAGCGTGTTCTTGATCTCGTACTGCAGCACAACGTGCTCCTTGAAGATGTGCTTGACAACGCCGACCACGTACTCGGTTTCTGCTTCTGTGAGCTCCACCATCGGGGACGACTTCAGGACGCTGCCGAACTCCTTCATCTCCGGGATCTGCATCAACTCCTGGGCGTACTTCTGCGCCGCTGCTGTGGCCGACGCGGCGGCTTCGGCAGCCGACGGGGCCGCCTTTGTGGGGCCAACCTTTGGCGGCTTGAGAGACGGGGTAGTCGCTGTGAGCTTCTTTGTCCTGTCTTCGGCATCTGCCTGCTCGCGCGTGACGACCGGGATCTTGGAGATATCGAACGGTGTCTCGAATGCCTCCTTATCGTCTGACGTGACATACATCACCAGCTGGTGCTCGAAGTAGGGCAGCGCGAACATGCTGTCTGCTTCGTGTTAGAATGGCGGCGAAAAGGGGATACAGACGCAGTGGAAACTGACCGTTCTTGACAAATCTTGTAGCTAGCTCGTCCTCCTCATGCATGAGCCTAAGATTGAGCGCAGCACGGTCCCGGACTTCGTCATCGACATCGTCCAAGCACCGTGTGAGCAACACGTCCACGCTCCGCTTGACCTCTGGATCCTTCTGGCCAACGCCAAACTTGGCCAGCGCCGTGACAGCTGCCGCACGCACGATGGCATTCTCCAAGACGACCCGGTTGTAGATATACCGGATATACTTGGTAGGCTGCGAGGTCTTGGGCCCCTCAACGCCAAGGAGATGCAGGATACGGACAGCCAGCTTCGTGAACTCGCAGTCCTCGATGAACTCGCATAGATGGGCGAGCGCCTCTTCTTTGGACTCGGGGACAAACTTGATCAAGTCGAACATGCTCTCCACCACAGCACGCTTGAACTCGTAGCCGCCTTCATCGCGCAGGATACTGCTGAGGAACTGAAGCATTCCAGCCTGCTTGCTAGGGAACTTGAGGCAGAGCGTTCGGATAGCCTCGACAATTGTGATCTTAAACTCGTCGGTAATTTCCGACATGAACCCGGATATCTGCTTCATCAACCGATCTACGCTGGCCTCGTTGCCAGTCTTGAGCAGCGTCGTAATGGCAAAGGTGGCAATCGAACGGTTGCTGTTAGAAATGAGAAGCTCGATATCCGGGTTGCAAACATTGACTGCGTGCGGCTTGAACGTGGCGAAGTTGTGGAGGATACGGAGAGCGGCGAACTTTGTGACGGCGCGGGGCGAGGTGAGGAAGAGCTGGAGGACGTGGACAGCCTGCGACACCTCAGCATCGGTGACGTCGCGCATGTCACAGATTGCCTTGGCCGCCTCGAAGTTGACCATCTCGCTCTTATGCCTGAGCCAGCCATCCAGCAGCTGCATCATGGGCTTCCGGAGCTGGGGATCCTCCTCGGCCAGCTGAGCGGCGAGGCGGACGAGCATGACGATAGCAGCGGGGTTCTTCATGGCGCCGGCGGCCCCAAACTGCTGCACCATCTTGACAAGCGCCATCCTGTCGTGCATCCGCATCTGGTACAACAGGCCGATCGCATGATACTGTGTCATGGTCGAGTTGTTGACGGGAAGGTTGCCCGAAGACGACGAGAAGCCCAGAGAGAAGCCACCTGAAGATTTTGTGCTTGCCGCCGCCTCCTGGGTCTCGCTCTGCCACCGCTTCACAACGTCCCTGGCAATGGGGAGGAGATGGTACGACGAAACGAGAGCTGACGATGACACGGAAGGATTCTTGTCGACGATGGCCGTCTTCATGACACGCTCAATAGACTGGACTGTGGTGGCCTAGCAGAGTCAGATGTCAGCTCCACAGAGAAACCAGCCAGGAGCCCAAGACGGCGGACGGCCCTACATCGATAATGCGGCAGAGGGCCCGGATGGCGTTGGGCCTGTAGATAGAATCGGTGCTGCCTCCCGTATCCTTCATGATTGTGCTTGTGACCATGATAATGTCCTCGGCGGAGCCGGCCAGCTCCTTGATGACCAGGTGTACCATCTGGCGCAGGCTGGCATCTTTGTTCTGGAAGAGCTTCGAGATGCCAAAGAAGAGAGTCGTGGCTTCGGTGGTCGGGAATTTCTCGCCCGTATAGAGGAGCAGAGCGATCTTTGTGAGGAGAATGCGGCATCTTCGCGGCTGGATCGGTGACGAGTTGAAGAGCCGAGCTGCGGGCCACCAATACTGCAATTAGTTGCTGCCGCTGCCGCCTGCGCAAGGTTTTGTCTCGAGGCCCGCTCACCTTCCTGGAAAACCTGGGTACGGTCGATTTTGACCAGACCGGTGTCGGCGTCTTCGTCCCTCTTCCCGTAGCTCATGGTGGGCAGGACGTCGCAGGTTGCGCTGGCGGAAGCTGGAGTATGTCGGGCTCAGCGACAGGAGCCTGTGTGGGAATCCAAGCAATCCAACTCGCGACGTTGCCAATTCACTTGCCGCCAATGGGGTCCCCCACCCAAGCAGGGGGTATGTGGCTTGCGCACGGACTGCCTCCTTGGGAACCTGGGGATGGTCACCTGAAAAGTCACATGGAGAGGGTTCGGAATATTTCAGGGCAAAATACTGTAACGTTACAGAATTAGTAGGTGTCTGTAATAGGAGCCCCTTTAATAGAGTTGGGGAGACTAAGCGAATGACCTACAATTATTGAGAAATGGTGGTATGAGAGGCCTATTCAGGCCGTCAAGCGCTGTGCGGAAGATGGCTCGCAATATCAATTGCTCTAGTACCGGTGAGTCGGGGAAAACTGCCCCGGGGAGCCAGGGCCCTCCGATCAAAAGGGGCATGTGCCAGGACGATGCTCCTGTGCCTGGATCTTACAGTGGGGCCAATTCTCTTCCGCATCACAAGTTCATAAGTAGGGCCGTCTGGGCTGTTCGACTTAAGACAACACAGAATGTCATCATCCTTTTCTCACACACTGTTTTGCGGCCATCTTCCAGGCTACCGTTGCGTGCGCAGTAGTCTCCCTGTGACCTGAGGGAGCGCTATTCGCACATGTTGTTTTAATCCTTGTCCGGTCCCGGAAATCCAATCTGCTGTGGTGTGGCCTCGGACCATCTTGTCTATCTTGTCTGTCTTGCCTGGGCACCTGTCACTTTGTCCTCCCCTCTTGTTTTTGGGCATGTGGGTGTAGATATGTGTCCCTGCACCATCCCATCATGCCTTCCGGTAGTTTCTGGCGGGTTTGCTTCGACCGGTTAACGCCTCGCGAGAGTAAACCGACGCCAGGCGTACACGTTGACGCTCTGCAGAGGTGTATCGACCAGAAATCGCTTACATACCGATTGAGACTGCACCTAGACACATGGATCTCTCCAGCTGACGCCCGTCAGTGCCGTACATTTTTGACCTTTTTCAAAAACAACGGACAAACAAGCGTATGCCCAAAACCATTTAGGGTAATCCAGGGCCCGTTGTGATGGAACCGAAATATTTGCCCCAGATCCTCCGCCGTCTGCTTTCCAAGCGGAGCGAGAAAAAACCAGACCATGGTAGAAAGCACTTCTTCTCCGTGAACCGGATCGCCTGGCGCCCCGGCGGCTTTCTGAAGCTGTCGTCGCCGCTCCCTAGCCTCGCCCATAGCGCTAGGCACTCGGTTGGTGATGTCGTAGGCAACCCACCGTGACGAGCACCGGATGATGCGCACCCGTTCGCTGGCGAGGATGTTGCCGAAAACGCGCGCGCTCGGAATGGTGACCTGGGAGAGGAGACGGCGGTCTCGAGAGAGGAGACCGAAGAGGGACGCTCCGAGGGCGCCGGCTAGGGAAGCAAATGTGTCGAGGAGGTGCATGACGAGGAAACGGTTCTTGTTCCAGTCAGCTTCGGAAAGGCAGGCACCGGTGGTGCGGTCCCGGTACTTGGAGGGTTGGCGGAGGAGGTGGAATTGCAGCATCGATAAGGTATCGCCCGGCATCGCCCAGAGTGCATCCATCGGGACGGCCGCGTTGTTGTTTCCACACAGGGAAAGCTGTCGCCGAGAGGTTGGTACATTGCCCTGCTCTCTTCTTAAACACAGCTCTATGTATTCGATCAGATCGTAGTCAATGCTTGGTCGACTCTGAGCAAAGTCCGTTATCATGCTGTCGGGTTGGTAGAAGCTTTGGTTGAATCCTTCAATGTTCGGCCCAAAGCTCACGAGATACCGTGGCCACGTAAAACTTGCTTCTTCTGCTGTTTCATCCCGGATCTCCCCAATGCTGCCTGGAAGCCGTGGGATAATGTACTCAAAGTCCTTGCCGCTTAGTAGGCGCATCACAAGCCACTGGCAACTGTTAGTAAACATGTTCCAGCCCCGGATCGTCTGTTTCTCGACGATGACTCTGGAAATTCGATCGAGATGCTTGTTCACTTCGTTGTCCAGATAGTTTTTGAGCGCCGATGTTATTCTGTCCGCAGCTTTGTTGCGGGATTTCCATTTTGCTTCGACTCTCTTCGAGTCTCTGATGCGCGCATATCGGTTTGCTTCTTCGACAAGAAGCTCAATCACTTTCGCTTGTCGACTGCAGGTGGACTTGGGATAGCCAGAGAACGCGCCGCCGTACACTCGTTTGACGCAGGCGAGAACAGGCCGTTGCTTGATTGTGATCGGCTTGCGTTTGTATTCGAGCTTTTGGTTGTATTTATTTCGATAGAAAAATGGACAGTACGTTCCTTCGGGTTCGTCGAAACCCTGGCTAAATAGGTGTGGCGGCAGCCTTGGGGATACTATTATACCACGATGAATCCTTGCGGTTTTCAACCCTGTTAGGCATCGTTGCTGAGAGGAGTTGAACGTTGACTGCGCGAGGGAGCGACTTACTCGGGCACGCCAGACTCGAAAATCAGGGGACCAAACATGAGACATAAATGGAAGTTTCCAGCGGGAGCCAAGTTTCCCTTGAGCATCAATGCGCAGGTACGCAGAGCTAGCTGGGCCATTGATCCATCCGTCTGGGTGGACTCGATAGCTTTCATGACGAATTTTGCCGTCCGTGGCATTTCCAGGGCGGTTTGGCGGCCTGAGCACTGCTCTTCCACTGCCAGAGGGCCATGCTTATCCACGAACTTGCTTAGTTGGATCCGGAGGTCCTTAATATTCATGTCTAGTTATCATCGCAAGTCAGGGCTGGTAAAAATGAAATGATTTTATTTCCTTGGAGGGAGGGGGAGGGGGGAGGGGAAGTACATGCTGACTCTCGCTTGCCGGATCTTTGTAGAAAACCAGACGAAGGGGGTGCCCTTTCGTACAGCTATCAGCCTTGTTCTTGCATGGTGCACAGAGGCGATATCGAGACCGATGGCGTGATATGGAAGACTTGGAATCCTCGGGGTCTGCTTCGAGTTTACACAGCTGCCACTCTTTGGCAGAATACTCGTAGTAAATGTTGGACTCGCAGCCTTCCATGGAATAGCACTCGTAGAAGACTTCAGAGCGGATGAGATGCTTGCATTTGCTACACGAAATACCGAATAGTTCGGGTGCGGGCGTGGGGACATTCGAGTCCTGTGTTGAGTTTTGTTCGACTGGGATGGCGACACTGTGAGCCGCTTGTTACATGGCGGAAAAGGTGAACACTAGTTTCTTACCATTTGGAAGATTTGGCTGCATATTAAGATATCGTTGAGATAGTTGAGTTGGTTCATAAATGATATCGATATCGAGAAGACCTTCCCAGGTTAGAGGCATCCCCCAACACGGCCATTATCTGGATACTTACTGGAAGATTGAAGGATGAGGCGAGCATAGCGGTGATCGCTGTTTTCTGGCTCGTTCAGATGTTCTGTGGCGCGGTTGGTGTTAGGATTCACTGCTGGACCTTAGGCCAGCACGGTTTTCCGGTGCTCACCTTGGGCTCTCCGCAAAGTGTCGTGGTAAAGGCTTGAAGATGATTCATTTTCAAAGTTTGGCTGACTTCCAACTGTATACAGGAGGTTGACCCAGAATTAGCGCTCCTGGTATAGCCTGAGTTGTATTGGTGAGGTAGGGAGGCGTATACGTACCCCAGATGTCGAACATCTTCTTGAAGTTATCGCATTCAAGGCTGGCAGGAGACTGGGAAAGACCATGGGCAGTTTTCAAGACGCTGTGAAATTCGATCATGTTTTGGACTTCCTTGTGAACGGCTGTCCAGTAAAGCATCTTGAGCTCCGCAAGGACGGCCTCAGGAGTTGCAAGAAATACGATTTCCGATTCGTTCCTGGTCGACATAGTGCTGCGAATACGTACAAGTCTTTCTCAGTGATTTAGTGCTGGAAAGTTGAATTGTGTGAAGGTCAGGTGCCTGTTCCGAGATGCCAAATTTGAGGGGATGAACTACCCCGGGTCAATCGTGTTCAAATACATGTGTACGGCTAGGCAGGGATGGCGTTCAGAGACGCTTGGTGTTGCGGCGGCGTCTGCACGTCGATGTGTCAGCCCTATGTGCAGACCGGGCCTAATGGTGGCCTGATGGAATCCGCTTGGCCTTGATTTCAGCTCTCCCGGTGTAGAAAGAAATAACGATTAAAGATCAGCCAAGTGTTTGATGCGCTGATGTGTACAGTACACAGGACGTGGCTTAGCCGATCAGTGGTGGCTATCTACTGGCCAGTCACTATTGTAGTTGGGTGCCGACACCCGGCAGGCAGGGTTAGCTACAGAATATTCATCTCCGACAATCCCTTCGATGGTAAGCAAATGATTGGTTGCCCTTGGGACTTCGAGGCGTGGGGCATCAACAACAGTTCCAATGTCTCAGTTTCGGCAGCCCGACAGCCCAAGATAACTCAAGCATCAGGCTGAGGTGTACATTTTACCTCCTCCTATCCTTAAAACGAACTCGCACTCGAGGTGTGGACTGGTATCCATAATAAAAACCGAATTCCGGACCTCCCTTGGGATCGGTCTTGGAGACGGGACGATTCACTCCACTCATCTGAGCCAAACATGACTCGAATGATGGGAGATCCTCAAATTCCTCGAGAACCTTCGAGTACACCAAAGCAACGCTTCGGTGGAAGATTCTTGAATTTGCTAGGCGGCCACCTCTTTCGCCCAGGCAGGCCAAAAAGTACAGCGAATATGTTACAGAGTAGTGCAGAACTACCCAATATCAAGTCAGTGCCTTCCTCGCAACACTCAACCGCTACGTCAAAGAATCTCGCCGAGGCTTCGAAATTCCTGGAGAAACTTCTCGAAACTACAGGCCGTTAGTTTCCCTCCCCAGCAGCATTCTATCCGTCCTTCAGCTAGAAACGTGTCGACTAACACAGGTACACAGCCCTGACTCCCACTGATCGACGTCTACTGGAGCGGCTCCTCATCCGCGTTGAGAGGCAACCAATTCATAAGATACAAGGCACTGACAATGTTGAGGAGTTTACGGGGTATGTCATGATGTTTGCCCTACCCTCATCCCTTCTCTGCAGCTAATGAACTTGTTAATAGGCCTGGCGAAGCATGGAAACTCATCCAACTAGCCGTCAAACAGTCGATGCGTGCGAAGTCCGAAGCGCCCAACCTGCCTTCAGACACGCTCGGCTTTGAACTGAAGCCGAGTCAAGACAGGAAGAGAATTCAGGGAACCGTGATAGACAACACACTGGTTGTTGCCATTCCAGGATCGGGCAACATCATGGACTGGGCGGTAAATGGAAATTACGAGCCAACCTCCACGCGAGTAAGGAGCACTTTGATTGCTGGTTGGTATACTACATGTCATGTCCTGATATTAAACCCCCCAACAGGATTTCGGAGGGACAGCCGCCCAGTTCCATCAGGGATTTCTCGCTGTCGCCAAAGTAATGCAAGAGGAACTTGCGAATCGAATCACGGCCACGGTCACGGCACTGAGGGCACAGACGCCGGAACCACCAGAGCATATCGATCTTCTTCTCACAGGTCATTCAGCAGGTGGTGCTATGGCCCAGCTCTTTTATTCCATGGCCATGTCTGAGTCTTCACATCTTGCTATTGCAACGATCGCACACAGTACGTCGCGCCGTCCGGACATAGAAATATCAGTCTGCGGAGTCTGCTAGCATCTCTAATCAAAACGACAGATTTTCGGCGGGTACACTGCATTGTGTTCGGCGCCCCACCGATTACGACCATACCCATCAAACCCCCTGCACGGGATCCCTTCCAGTCGGGCCTATTCCTGAGCATAATCAACGAAGGGGACCCTGTCCCATTGTTGCAGAAGGGATACGTCGAAGCTCTACTTCGGGTCTTTGTCCTCAGTGCCGAAGACTTGCAGAGTCACTACCCCAACGGGTTCCGGGTTCCAGATCCCGTCTTTCGTGCTAGTGGGACTTGTGTTGTTCTTTGTGACAGCGATGCTTCTAATTTTGAGGAGGATGGTTGGATTGCGGTCAAGATTGAGGAGGCGAAGCTACACGGCAAATTATTTGGAAACGTGTCTGTGCATAGTTGCGAGCAGTATTTGGAGAGGTGCACGAGTCTGGCCGGTGGAAACGGTGGCTCACGGACCGAGGAACTGACGCCCTAGGCCACTAGAGATGACGTCGAGAAACATGCCATTTCCAGTGATGAGTTCATACGTTTCCATCTCGCATCGGTGCCATCACAAGCAGGCCCTTAGCTTTTGCCTGGCTGGGATAAACATGTAATTAAATTGCAAATGCGGTAATGCGGCGACAACGGTCCCGAAACCAGACAGAAGCAGAGAAAGAAGGCAACGAATAGCAAGGAATCAAGCAACCGCCGGTTCTGGACCTGGAACTTGAGCCTGGGCTTCCGGCTGGGTTCCCATCTCGGGCTCAGGCGCTGACAGAGGTGCTGGGGCAGGGAGCGCTGGCATCCCTTGCGGGGCCAGCTCCGTATTAATCGGCCGGCCAGCCTCATCGACATCCGCTTCCTTGCGCTCGGGGTTCTTGCCGACCGCCATGACGGCTTCTCTCTCCTTCTTGCCAAGTACGACAAGGTCAAAGCCCGGGGGCAGGTTGGCATCGGCTCTGTAGAGTAGTTGCATGTTAGTAATGCGCCAACAGGAGGACACGGGGGTTCAGAAAGTGCACTTACTTCAAGAAATCTTGCTTCAACAACCGTGCCTTATCGCGGAGAGCCTGCTGATCACGAGGGCGTTCAAAGGGGATGGTGCCTGCTTTGATCTCCTTCTCGATGGTGCTCCACTTGCATGCATAGGTATCGACGGCCTTGACTAGCAGTTTAACATCATTGCGCACCCACGCCGAGCGTACCTGCGGCTCTCTGGCTTTACGCGTCGCGGCTGATATCTCCTTCGTCCGCTCCCTCAGGGCGTCAAGATCGGGCTCGTCCTGCGTTCCAGGCAGGGGCGGGTACTGGGTATGTGCAATAGGGCCAGCTGGCGCAGTCGCCGGAACAGTTGCGGGAGGGGCGGCGGTAGAACCCGCGGCAGTGCTCTTCTTGCGCCTCACCCTTGGCTTCTTGGCTGGCGGCGCCGACGAATCTATAGCCTCATCACCGGCACCCGAGGTTTCGTTTTGGCCGTGTCTCTTTCTGCCGGAAACCTGGGCAGCTGACTCGGCATACATGGAACCGTTGGACTGAAACCCGCCCTGGTGTGCAGACTCAGCGTATAACATGCCGGTGGGAGAACTGCTGAAGCCCGGGGGGTAAGGGATTCTGGGCGCAGGGTGGTAGGAGCCCGGCGCCGGCTGTGTACCATCGTCATACACCGCAGGCCCCTGCTGCTCCAGTTGCTTCATCCTCCGCAAGGCGTCCATATTGTACGAAAGCGAGGGATCCCTAGAGAGAGTTAGTCGACTCCAACTAGACACACGGAACAGTTGACGAACCCTGGCTCGGCCCGATCAAAGGCATGGGCCATCGCATCCGTCTCCAGCTGAGACCGGATCTGCGAGTCGACCCTTGAAGAGGCTTCAGAGGCAGAAGCTGCGAAAGGCAGAAGTGAATCCCGTGAAGCCGAGCCCTGCTGAAGTGACGTTTTAATCCTCTTGAAATAGCGCTTGACGAAGTCCCGCAGGTTGACGACAAACTCCTCGAACGGATACGTCTCGTAGATCTGGCCGAGGTCGAGGGTGTGACCCCCGACCGGCGTGTTCGGCAGGATCTTGCAAATCGAGGTGAAGCGAGTGACGGTGCGATCTCTGGCCAAATTATGTGCGTCGAGACCCACTCCTGTAATAATAGGCTTTAGCTGAAGAGCATCGTTATTGTCCGCCAAGAAAGCCTCGACTGCCTCAACAGACACATTGCCGTCACACCAAATCTTGGCCACGTGCTCACGGGCGTGGAACGGAGCAGGGCTCTCGGTCTGGAGTTTTTGAAGAGTGAATATCGACAGCTGTGTCCGGATCGTCAGAACCTGCTCGATGAAGTCGTTGATCTCGTCGTCATTGCTGTCAGGGTCCTCCCTGACGAAGAAGTCGGGAAACACAGAATCCCAGGCCTGCAGCAGCGGCAGCGGATCTTGTTGGTGGATCGACGAGATCTCGTCAAGGAGCGAAGTCAGGTTGGCGGCCGAGACGGTCCTGAACACGCTATGCCACATCGGCGAGCCCCTCAGGAGCCTCATGGTGTCGGCAACGTATGCCGGATCCACAACGGGGTTGGAAATGTCGGGCACGTAGCGAGCGCGGTAGGCGTCAAAGGCATCCTTAAAGCCTCCCCGCTCCGCTTCCCACATCTCGGCATCTACAGGGTCTTCGCATAGGTGAGCAAATAGATCATCGGACGCCGTAAATAGGCGCGGCAGCATGGACTCCATGAGCCGTGACCGGGCAGCCTTTCGGCTAGGCGTGTCATCGAGTTCAGAAATGATCGATGTAGCACGCGCAGGTGTGCCGAAAGCGGACGCTGTGACAGCTTCTGCTTGAGCGTGTTAGCCTTGGGAGCGTGGGTGCTAAGCCAGGACGAAGAACAGACGTACTCTGCGGTTCGGCCTGGGATGAGTAGGCATCAGTTACGGCGAGACTGTTGATGCTAGCCATGCTAGACGCCCTCGCATCTCTACGCGTTCCCCGGCGGGCGACTTGCGGCATCTGTCCTCGCATGCCCTTAGAACTGGGGACAGGTGGCGGAAGCATAGAGCCATCCTGGGAACCCGTGATAGCCGGGTCAATAATCTCATGATACCTGGGCGCCGGACCCAGGCCCGGAAGTTGGTCTTGCTCTTCCTGCTGTTGCTGTTGAGGTGGCTGCGCTTCTTGTTCTGGTGGCGCTGCGTTGTTCTGCTGCTGGCGCGTGGAGCGGCGGCTTGGGCCGGCGGTGGGCTCCTGCGCTGAGCGCGATGGAGGGCGTCCTCTTCCCCGCCCGGACATTGATTCAGTATGCTTAAGCTCTCGACTTTCTGATCACGGAGCTCGGTGAGAGAGTGAATGAGACGCGGTTGAGAAGGGTTGGGGTTAGGGTTATAAAACTCGGGAATCGAAGAAATTGTTGAAATTTATCTTTGGGTGGCAGCGAGAGGCCGCGTTGCACCCGTGTACACACGAACCATGAGCTTTCATCACGTGACATTGCGCTCACACCCAATCGGCAAGTGAATATTAGGCCCACCTTGCTCCCGGATCTTCCTGCGTTCTTCAGCCGCGCACCGACTTCAAGGACCGGTCACTCTTCAACTGGAGTGGTAGGGGTTGGGGAAAGGGAAAAGGGTTAATACTCTCATCCTGACGACAAAAGAATTGTAATGCGGATTCGTTGGTACGAACAAGTATATGCCGGGGTGCAGACCATGGCGTCAGTGACTGCCGTAGCCTACCTAAAGAGCGAGCTTTAACACAGCAAGGAGAGAGCATTAAAAGGCCAACATTTACGCGGGCCAGTTAGCATACGGGGTTACAGAAGACAAGACAGCAACGGGGATATACTTCACCGTTTAACAAACCGTGTACGCTGTCAGACTGCAAGATCATCAGGTTTCCCTCGGGCCACCCTGCGATCAATGATTGCGAAAAGCGCTTCCTGGTCTCGGCGTGAACAATACCACGGGGAGACTCGAGGAGATTACTCGGCGAAATGATCCCAATAACAAGAGGATCCCAAAGTCGTGATTGCAAACGGGGAGCGTGCGCAAGGAAAGGCTTTACTAAATCGCTTCCTAAAAGGGGATTTTGATCTCAGGTGCAAAATCGCACGTTACATTCTCTCTATCCCCTGCCTAAATTTACCACCATTCGCCAATCCCGAGATTTGCATTGCGCTGCAATCTGCTGCAAATTCCCCCGCCATGACACGGCTAAGCAGCTGCCAATGAGCCTAGACCTGTGGCAAACCACTGAATCTATGTGGCGGTGCGTCTGACCACCCTTTCTCTTGCATCGAGCCAAGGCGCTTCCCCAAGTCCCCTTGCAAGGGTCAAAGAGCTGCCAACGACTTCGATTCCTCCCTGCCAATCTCGACTGGAGAAGGGAAAAAAAAAAATATTATTTCACTTCTCACGCTCTTTATCATACACATTTCTTTACAGGCGCCTGACGCCGTCAACTGACTTTCACCGATCCGACAAAACCTGCCGCGAGTGTAGAGGCACTGACGACTGACGACTAGCGTAAACTGTCTTCATTTCGAGTGGTGCTGACCAGAGCACAATCGGCGGCGTTAATCCAGAGTAGTAGTCCACCATGAGGTTACGGAATCGAAAATCCCCTCTTCTCCTCCTGCTGCTTCCGTCACTCGCGGCAGCGGCAGCCCTCGCCGACAACCAGCAAGAAAGCGACTCGGTAGCACATGCGTACCGATCAGATTCTATCTCGGATGGCGCGTCTTCCACCAAGAAATTCGGAACCAAAGATGCGCCTGTCGATGGAAAAGACGGGAAGCCACATGCTGGTCCATTTGTCGAGCTCGACAGGACTGGTGCGTCCACGAAGGAGCTACCCGCCTTAAAAGACCGCCCTGACGACCCCACAATTATCAACGGGAAGAGAATACCGGAGAGCAACGATGGCGTCATGGACGATAAGAACCGGCAAGGTCCTAAAAAGGGCACGACAGGGACCGAAGGCGGCGTGAGCGAGAAGAACAGGGAGCGGATGCTGAAGGAACAGCAAACCGGCGAGAAGGTTGGAAACAAGCCACAGACGCCCAAGGAAGTGCCTCCACTTCCGGAGTCAGATCAGGAGAAGATCCTGGCGGACAGCGAGAACAGATATAGCGAGAAATCGGCAGACGAGGTGTCGGGGCTTGAGGTTGGCTCAACCCCACAAGTCGGATGCATTGTACGCTGCAGCTGACCATGATATAGAAACCTACCAATCTCCCCAGCAAAATCGACGACAACCCCCCGCCGCTTCCTGAGTCTGTGGCCAACATCGACCACCTGGACTTTTCGAAGGGCGGAAAGTCCGGAACGCCCTCGGGGTTCGACGAGGAAGGCAACGAAAGCATCATCCGACCCTTCCACTCGTTTGTGTTGTCCCTTACCATGATTCTCTTTTCTGAGATCGGTGACAAGACCTTCCTCGTCGCCGCGCTCATGGCGATGAAGCATGACCGCATGGTCGTATTCTCGGCTGCCTTCAGCGCCCTGATCGCCATGACGGTCCTTTCGGCCATCTTGGGGCATGCGGTACCCAGTCTGATTCCGAAGCGCCTAACGAACTACCTCGCTGCGGCTCTGTTCATGGTGTTTGGTGGTCGCCTGCTACGCGAGGGCCTCGCCATGAGCCCCGACGAGGGTGTTTCTGCCGAGATGCAAGAGGTCGAGATGGAGCTCGCGGAAAAGGAGAATCTCGCTAGGAAGGAGGGTCAACGGAGATCTAGCGTTTCGCCGTATTCGTTGGAAATGGGGCTCGGCAACCGCAAGTCCCGGCCCAAGTCTCGATTCCCAGCGCCGCCTCGCAGCCCTTCGAGCTCGCCCGAGGGACGGAGCCCGTCACCGCGGCGGGGTGCTCTAGCAGGATTTCTCTCGGGCCTCAACAACCTCTTATCACTGCTCCTGAGCCCTGCTTGGGTGCAGACGTTTGTCATGACGTTCCTGGGAGAATGGGGCGATCGCAGCCAGATAGCGACGATTGCGATGGCGGCGGGCCAGGACTACTGGTGGGTGACGCTAGGCGCTATCCTGGGTCATGCTTGCTGCACCGGGGTCGCTGTTATCGGAGGCAGAGCTCTCGCAGGCAAAGTGAGCCTCAAAGTTGGTAAGTTAATACTCCTCCAAACTTTTCCCCTTCTTTAGGGTTGCTAACGGTATCCAGTCACCGTCGGCGGTGCCGTCGCGTTCCTCATTTTCGGCTTTATCTATCTATTTGATGCGTTCTACTCTTAATGAACGCTTTTGTGGGTGCCAGGACTCGGCTGCGCCGGTTGCTCACCTTGCATCCCGGGGGTTATATTTCTCCGTCATATATTGTAATCCTACATCCGGACACAGGGCAGGGGCTTTCACTTCAGAGCTGAGCAGCTTGGCGGCAACCGTCTCAGAGGTCGTGCGGGAGCCTGAGGCTCGCGCCCTAATAATGCACGTGTGTATACCATAGACAACACAACGGCTGGGTCATATCTGGATGGTAATGAGGCAGAGAGATTACACCGGGCTGCCTCTACATGGACAGGAGTTTGGAGAGGATGTAATGGACAGGAAAACAGTTCCAACGTCTTATACAAGGCGGCAGCGCTTACTAGTGGCTATTTGCTATTTATTTATTGGAAGGGAGGAGCTGTTATCACTGAGATGATTTCGCCTGTGGACCTTGGGGAGTTACAATAGCCATCTACGAACACACTTCAAGGCCCAAGACCGCTCGAAACATTTCCCACAAGCTCTAGTTCTCGTGAAGCTGTCCCTTCTTTGTTTCTGAGACATCCAATATTACTCGTTCCGATTCAAGCCATCAACGACTGGAACTTTCGCCAGATCGCTGTTGAGTCGCTAGGGCATCAGACTTAGCTGCGCGGGTGGTGGCCGAAGCAATTTGAACAAGCCAGTGCAACAACGTCCCGAACCGCAAGCGGAAGCGTAACCAACCGTGATGCGAGAAGTCCCACTCCCACGAACTACACTCTACATGGGACCCCGGGTCGGTAGTGTCTTCGCTAGCATCATTCTCGGCCGACGCCTCTACCTTGTGTGCCGTCTCAGCATCTTCGCCCGCCCCTTGAGGGACAAGATGGTCTACTCTGGCTCGAGCGGGACCTTGTCTCGTGCTGGGTATGCGGTAGCCGTTGGGCAGGGGGCGGACGGTGATCAAGACGTACTGGATGATGTGGAACACAGCTGATATGGGAGCAGTTGTACTGTCCGCTAATGGACTACTCGGGGTTCCTTTTATCGGGCCAATGTCCGGTGTACACTCGCGCCCTGGCGAGTAGGTGAGAATACTTAGCAGCCGAATCTAGAGCCCCATAACCGGGAGGGAGCGGGATTCTCTGGGCACAGCACGGATAGAGCCTGATGGGGGCTTCCGGCGGGTCTAAGTTTGTCCCGCAGCTGATGTCTTCGAACCCCTGAAACTGCTGCTCCGTCCATGGAACGCACATCGCCGGGTATTCCACGCTACGGAGAGCTAGGCGCCGCGTGATCCGACATCTCTCTGCTTGCTCTCCCCCTTACATTAATCCTCCGGTACTGTCCGCCTTTCACTTGACCGGTGACGTTGGACAGTGTCTGTTCAGGAGACGTCTCAGATACGACGTGTAAAGGCATGACGGCTACGAGGCGTTGAACGGGACGAATGGTGACCAAGTGGCTGTCCGTGAAGGCATATCCGCGTCCTTGTCTAGCCCCGGCGACCATGCCAACAAGAGGAACATTGCCCAAGCGCTCACAGTGGTGTACTTATGATTGCGAACATCGAGCACGCCAAGTCCGCGGTCGCCAACTCCCGGCTCGACAGCTGAAGCGTAGGATACCCCAGAAACAAGGGAAAACAGGTTTGGGAGCTACGCGATCTTGGCTTAAGGCATGCTTCAGCAGAAACCAGGCCTCGGGGTCAGTGTGCGTGTGGCGTCTCGCGGCTATCTACGCACAGGACGTGTTCGAATTCTGGGCCGGATGAAGTAGGGGTATCATATTTAGACTACGCAACTTCTTTCGGGATCTCTGGGACACCGGTAGCTAGGACCCTGACCCAAATCTGGCCATTGCGTACTGTACCTTTAGGTTGATGCTAAGCGGAAATAGCCCTATCCAACCAACCCCCCAAGCTAAGTTTCAACAAGCAGCTCGGTAGAGGGGTTCCGGTTGCCCCAGCTGTAGCCGTAGGCAACCTGTTGTCTAGCTGTCCGATACATGGGGGCTTTGGCGGGGATTACGATGCCCCGCCACAAAAGAAAGTTCAGGTTGCCCGGAGGTAGCGTGCGGGCGCATAAGTACTGTAGGTAGTCGTAGAGGTGTGGGAGCACGCCAGACAGATACCGATTACTTTAGTATACCGCGGCGCCGCTCACTGTCAATGCCGCCAAAATGGCACCGCACGCATAGTGTTGGGTGCTTATTTAATCTGCTGGGCGTGAGCATGTTCCCAGTAGTCAGGGTACGTACAGTACATAGACCGCGCTCAGAAAAGAGCAAGGCAAACTCCAAGACAAGCCCTGGAGAATTGGCCCGACGTTCACCATTTAGGCTCCCGATTTCTCGCCGGGTTCCTCCACAAAGACGGCGAGCCTCGCCGTGCCAGGATTAAACGTTTCCTAGCTGGGGACGTGTCTCGCGGCTGATTGGTAGCAAAGGAGGCCCGCAACAGACTTGAGTATGTATCAGTCACAACTTGGCCGGCCTACCACGACTGATTGCGATGGCGAGAGGAGCCATGATGTGATGAATCAGCCACCGCTCAGTGGGGGCTGCTAGATGTTTGCATCCTCCACTACACTATCGCCAGCATAAAGCATCAGGGTCGTCTCCCTATCCTATCGGGCCTTGCGAAGCCTCGTCATTGGAGGCGCTACCATACTACTACTTACCAAAACTTTTCACACCCTCGGCAGATCCATCTTTCGAAGCGCCTCGTGGAGACAGGACAGAGCAGCCGGTCTTCTCCCGTGCATTGCCACCAGACTTCTCGCGCCATGAGGGCTTTGAGTGGCGCAAATTTCTCGATAGCCTTCTCGTAGTTATTCCGCAGCCTCTCGACGACCTTTGGCGAACTTCAAGGGACTCCTCGGGCACTGTAGAATTCAACCACGCTCAGGGAGGAAAGCCACGGAGCAGTTTTGCTCTAAGCCCGTAAAGCTGTTTCACTGACTCTTGTGAATCACTCACAACGGTACGAACCCGAAACGCCCGCATGAGGTAGGTATCGGGCACCAAGCATTGAGTTTGTGTGGGCCAAATCCAGTTGTAACGACATCCTGACCACAATTGGCCGCGACTGGCGAGCATCGCAAGGTGGCTAGAGCAATCGCTGGCTTGGCTTCTTTGTTGGGATTTCAGGGTGCTCAGAAGCTGCACCCAGTTTTGGTGTTGGACTCGGCGTGTTGACTGACTCAAACCCGTAAAGCGACCTGTCGAGATAGCAAATAGCAATCAGATACTTGGTCGTATTTGCTACAATAGGACGCGATAAACGAGTCTAGTACAGTGTGCATTGAATGGAGGCTATATAAACAGAATGGGCTAATGCTTGCCCTCGGTAGAGCAGCGGAGTTCCGTCTTTGCTGTCATACTCGGACTCTACTGCGGTAAGCCTTTAGCGTTGATATGGAGGCTAAGGTTGCGCCATGCCCCTGAATGGATGTGCCGTGGTTGCTCGGCAGTGCATGTGGGGTCGTGGAAGCTTGGATGCAACGAAACCAATGATGACATCATCTGGAACCTCGGAACAGTTCACTGTGGTTTACTGACGTGCCAATCGTGTGCATGATCATTCCACAATATAATATCCGGGCTCTTTTCGTTCTTGAAAGATGCAATCGCACTTGAAATTTCCTCTGGCATCGCACTGCACCAGATAATTAGCCAACAAACATACCCTCTCCTCGGATCAAGTTCAAGATGGCCAGTCGAATTGTCGACCATGCTCAGGAGGTTGCGTACGTTTCTTCCGCACGATACACAGCGGTTCTCCATGACTTTCGGCTCACAGATCGGGTTGCAGGAGGGAAGACTACGGCCGGGCCAAAGTCCTCCTCAACGATGCCGCAAGGAGCGGGTCCTACTTGTATCCCATCAAGGCAGGGCAACGCCCTCCCGTGTGACACGTCACAGGCGAGAACGCAGCAGCGGCTGACAGACTCTGCAGGGGATCGCCTACTTTGCCACTCATCCCGGCTTGTGGAAGCCTCTGCGCTCCAAGCTCCTGCCGTATCTGACGCTCTACTCGGGAGTGGTCGGGTCCATGTTCATCTTCACCTATGTTCCGCAGCTCGCTGTTATGGTGTTCGTCAACGGGCCACTCGCCGTGTTCACCACCGTCCTCCTGATTTTGAACGAGAGTGCCACCATCGTCTCATTCGTGTCCAAGAATTACCTACTCAAAGACGCGCTCCTGGATACGTTTGACGGCACCCTGGTTGCCAGAAATTCTGCCAGCATCGTTGCCTCCGGAAGAGAGCTGAAATCCGGAGACGACGCGATCCAGAGACTCGGGAAAGCTCTAAAGAAGCCCTTCAGCAGGTTCAGCGTCAATGAGTTGGTTCGGTACTTCATGTACCTGCCGCTAAACTTCATCCCTGGTACGGCCATCGACCCCAGGCGCGAGGTTCACCAGGGCTGTGTCACACTGACGCGGATAACACAGTGGTCGGAACCGTAGCGTTCATACTCCTACGAGGTAAGACTGCTGTTTTGGTGCTGGCTGGCTTGTAGCTGACATGGGATCCGGCAGGACGCTCTCGCGGCAACGCTGCCCACGATCGGGTGAGTGGAATCGTCTCGTCATTCTCGGCAAAGGCTTACTTGCGAGTTTAGTATTTCCAGCTGAAGGAGTGGCCTTCATCGAGGACGTCCAAATGGCTTAACGACCATAAAGGTCCTTATACTGCGTGAGTGACATCCGAGCTTCCACTTCCAACCAAGGAGTACCGGGTCTGTGGCGCGTCTGCATCGGCAGCACGGCAACCTTCGTCGAGTCTACCTGTCGGGAAATGCAAGCCGCCTCTGTGTACTTCTCCGAGTATGTTCAAAATTGGAAGCCACAAGCTAACCGTGGTCAACCTACTAGGTTCGGTACCGTTGCGACCCTCCTCGAGATGATCCCGCTCGCTTCCATCATCTTTTCCTTCACCAACACAGGCAAGTCCCAACTAGCTAACGGCCAAGCACTTTTAGGAGAAAAAGCGGCTAACAATTAGCGCAGTTGGAGCCGCTCTTTGGGCAGCAGACATCGAGGCAAAGGAAAACGAGATGACCAAGAGCACCGCTCCGGAACTGCAAGAAGCGGCCAAAAAAGCCGAGTGAGAGGTTGTGGATCGGTCAGCAGCGTTAAGCGTCGCTAATGGACGTGGTCTCAACGATGCAGAAGTCCGTCATACGACAGTAGGGCTCGGGTAGTATAGCAACAACTAAACGAGGGAACACGACGTTTTGGCAGCCAAGTATGCTGTGCGGCCCTGTAAGACCTCAGAGGCCGCAATGGCGACCACCAACGCCTTGTCACTCAGGAGTCTGGAACGGAGCAGATCCTTAGTGTATCTGGGATTACCGTGGTTACTTAGCATAACAGCAAGTGGGAGCATAGGCAGCAATGTAATCTTCTTCCTAGACGCTCAGGAGAGCAGGTTTTTCAAGTTTGCCCAGAGCCTGTAGCAACTGCTTGGTCGGGTGTCGGAGTACAGGATCCCACGGCTGTTCCTTTACCTCTCGGGAATATTTCCTCCCGGGCACTACGGCAATCAAAACCATCGAATGAGCGGCGCCATCAACAATCCAATAACCGGGCGTGACATCCAGTCCAGTTACAGATAGCCGTGCCGTCGGCTACCCGCATGGAATCAATCTTCCCAACTCCTGCTAGACCGCGCGCAATTTCCAGAGAAAGCTTGACTCGGTAACAACGTAGTGGCTATCCCTAGGTAACTGAGCACCCGTAAAGGCCCCTAGTCCTCTGTTTAAGTGTTGACCGCCATTATTACGCAAGGTCAAGATTCCGTTCGAGGTTACGTTCGTGTGAGTGAGCTGTCTCCTTCCTGAGGGCCCCGTGTTTGGTTGTTGGCGTGGCAAATCGATCTCGAGACGATACTCAGAGAACCCAGATGGAAGCAGTCAAAGTAAAAGCAAGGCAATAGGACCCAGGCCAATATTTTCTGGGCAAGCAAAAGCAGGTTTCGTTCCCTTGTATAGCACACTGCCTCCTGGGCCGTGTGAAAGGGGGAACTATGGTTGTTTTAGATGTCCTCATTCAATCCATTCTTGTACTCATGCCGAGTGGGACTTGCAGGCAGTTGTGCAACAGCCCGTCATGTGTTGTGCTTGCGACAGAAGCTCAAATGCTCGCTTCCGATGTCCGGCAGATTTCTTATACGGATAACGAAAGTTCTCGATCAAGGGGCAATCTCATATGTGACATGAACGGATTGGCAGCCCACTTTTCTTGCAACACAAAACAAGTGAGAGAGCTGGTTCCATCTCGAGAGCAGTGGAAGGCCGGAGTAACCTACACCGGAACAAGCTCCCCCCCAATGAACGTTGACGGACACAAGTGAAATGGGTTCCTCGTTCTATATCTGCCCTCCTCTCCCATCTCGCCCTCCGATCAATTCTGCGTCCTCCTTCTGCTGCTCGTAGCCCATTGGTTCATTCCCTGTCTAAGGACAGAGGACCCGATCAACTGCTGTGCGTCTGTTGCCCAAGCTACCGAGTCCTCGGGTGTGTTTCCCTTGGCTTGCACTAGAGCGTTCTAGGCAGTGGCTGTCCTTGTCAACATCTTTCTTCAGGCAAATTCCTATCGCCTCCCCCCGAGAAAGGCGCGCCTCTTGGGGCTGGGCTTGCACCCAGGAAATTTCTCAGGATGAGGGTTTCGAGGGTCACAGATGGCTTTACATCGGCTATCGCCCTCATGAACTATGGCCCTCTGGCTCTGGCACACAGTAACGGCATCCGGTCACGGTTTCCAGGCATTGGCCAGATATCCATAGGCCAAACGAAAGACAGCAGTGCACACCATCAGGATATCGCACCTCGCGAGAGCCATGGCGATGATCCACCGCCATATGGCTATCCACGCTCACCGTTTACTTACGAACAGCCCTTACCCTCTGAGCGTCTGGCTGCAATCAGCAGCGGTGAGATGCCCTACGTTCACGACATAGATGTGAGACGCGGCATCACTGACTTGACTTTCAGATACCACCGAGACATGGACCATTCAGCCCCCAAACACAACAAACTCAGACATCTCTGTTAGGTCATCGTCCACCGCAGGGGGTGAGACCAGCATTGGCACTATTTCGGAAACCGCGAATCCAACCACCGTGTCCGCAACCGCCGGGGTATCACCTTGTCCTTCAATATCATCTGAATCATCGAATGAGCCCATAGGCGCTAGTTTGGCGCCCTCCCTCTTGTCTAATCAAACGCAAAGGATGCCCACGTCTCTTGGAACAAACCAGGCGGCATCGTCAGCTTCCTCGTCATCGACTACCGGAGTAACATCTATCACGATATGGACCAACAACTCTAGTTCCACCATACACCAGAACTCTGCCTCTTCTGGACGCTACTCCGAGACATCAGACATGGCTGGGATTCCGGGAACCTTGAGTGGTACGACCATTATCAACACTAATTCTCCAGAAACAGTCTTGGTTACCGTCACAGTCACGGTCACAGCAACAACTTCTCCTTTCCCGCCTTCCAATTCCGCTTCGGGGACAGGGGCAACAGTCGTTTATCCACCCACCAGGATGAGTACCTCGAGTACTCTCGGAAGCTCGGCTCTACCATACCCACTCCTCAACTCGACCAGCTTTAGCTTCGTCGATCCAGGCACAGCGTCCTCGGGACAGTCTCTTCGGATTTGGGAATCATCTATCACACCGCTCTTGACGGCAAACACCACAATTTCTTCTATTGAACCTTCCTGCATCTCCCCTAGCATCTCTAGAAGCGACACGGTGCCGTACCCGTTAAGAAACTCTTCAACAAATTATTTTGGTTCGACAGGCACTAAACCAGGCACGGGGTCTATGGGCGAGACAGTATCCCCATTTCCAAATATAACATCCGTGGTTTCCGTCACTGGAACCGGCACCGGCTTCCTACGATCGAGTTCTAGCATAACACGTCCACATTCTGCACCATTCCGTTTCTCCAACTCAAGCCTATCACAAGGCTTAGGACCAACATGGACCACCTCACCTGGCACGAGTGCATGCTGTACGTCTAGGATCACCCTGACGCACTCTCCGCCATATCCTGCCGGAAACTCTTCAGTCGATGGGAGGCGGACTGTCTCAACATTCTCACCATGCATCTACACGTCAATCCCCGGGACTGCCTCACCACCCTTCCCACTGTCCAATTTTAGCGGCTGGTGCTTCCCTACAGCAGGCCAAGTTACGGTGCCAACGAGCCTTGTGACATGGCCGACTTCGAGCCCCGCCCCGTATCGTCCTGCGAACATGACGAGTGCATCATCCTCTGTTGGATCTGCGCCGCATCCTCACCCTAACTCCGTAACTTACCCGTCAACGGTCTCTTTGTGCCAGAGTTCTGTTCCGTTCCCATTGCCCAACGCAACTTCCGCCATGGCACCTAATGGGACTTCACCAACAAGTGTCACTCTCCCTGTAGCCCCCTGCCCTGGGACTGGAATACCGCCGGTCCCGAGTGTCTCAAGAAGCACCGTGCCTTACCCTATATCGAACGTAACGCTCTCCGGGGGACCTACAGCGCACTCGACGCTTACGAATCCAAACTCTTGTTCGTCGGGAACCGGCATTTCAAATACTCACACAATTAGCAGTGCATCGTATCCGCTGTCGAATGCCACCACACGGTGGCCAACTAGTATTCTATCCGGTGTGGAGACCGTCACCGTGACAGTTACCTGCGTTGAATCAGGAGGAGCATGTCTCGTGATCTCCTCAATAACAATCCCCTTCAATTCACCACCTTATCCATTGCCAAACTTGACAGCAGCCGGCATAAGCGGGACGGGCCTCCCTCAATCTTCCAATGGCACCATCTCACATTCGGCGCCGTACCCGACTTGGGATTCGACAATGTCCGGCGGACCGACCGCCCATCCTTCAGGACCCGGACTTCACACAACCAAGTTGTCTTCCGTTCCGTACCCGTTCTCAAACATGACCACAGCTACGTGGCGCCCAGAGACAACGATGCTCAATGGCACGACATTTAAGACTGTTACTTCCTCCCGGATGCCCAGCGACATTGGCACATCATCACGGCTGAACACCACCTCGAGCAGAAGAAGACAGAGCAGCGGTATGGACAAGCCAACCCTCCCTGTCTGCAATGACTAGCCAGAACTTACCGGTGCTGACATTAGAAGCAGACGCCGGTATGAGTTAGAGGACTACTAGCCCCTCGACTGAGCCAGTACATACCTCCATCACCTCTTGCCGGTGGAGCTCGACGGCAACGGCGGAGCCTCCAGCGCGGCCGTCGACGCCGGTGAATCCCATCAATTCCGGGGCCGGACCGCTCGATCACCGTCACAACCTGAGCAACATTACCTCGTCAGACTTGGAAAAATTCCCCTGGTGACAGGAATTGCGGGAGAAGTGGATAGCGGGATGCGTTTCTTGGGGTGTCCGGGGAGAGGGGGCCGTGGAATCAACGCTCATTTTTAAGGGTTCTCTTGAGTCCAATCCAGAAACTTTGTAGGTTAGCAGGAGTTTATTTCCGTGTCTCCGGCAACGCTTTGCGGGGTGGCTTTTTGTGTGATGCACTTTGGTCCGGACCAACGCTGCGCTTCGAGTCTGTTCAGGGGCTGGGAGCCCGCAAAAAGGGGTACCCTAACCCTCATTGGCGAATAATTGATTACTGATGTCTTGCTTCGTACAGCGCAAAGGGAGCTGTTAGTTTTGCCGCAATTTGTCATCTCGGTGAGATTTTCCCAGGTTCGGTATTGTCGGCGGACGTTCTGGGGAAGCGGCTGCTCCGGCCCATCGGAAGAGATGCCCTGTACCCAGTATGTATGTCCTGCGTTAGCTGGTGGGACCCCACTCAGACGGCGATTGTGGGATGAGAGAGCGTTGGAGATGGTCCGGGCGCTGACACCGAGCACGTCATCCGAGCTAAAATCCGCCTAATCTACTAGGTACCATAATAGATGGGGGTCAGTAACCGGTCTCCAGGATTGCCATCGGTCCGGTGTGCCCCTGAATTCCTGGGCTTTTGGCATTTTCCGATGTTTGCCGGTTTCCGATCTGTCCGCCCATGCACCTGTGCCTCTTGCCCTGCCGGATACGCCGAGGGCATCGAGAAGCGGAGGGGTACCAGTCAGGCACAGAACATGCCACGGTCGAGGGGTGAGTTGGGAGACGCCATCTGGCTCATACGGCGGGTCTAAAGCATATTCCGCTCCGAGACGGCGCAGAACAACACTTCCCTGCCTCCTTGACAGCATAAACGGTCCGTTACCGGGGCAAAGTTGCCTGCACGACCACTGGCCAAGCGTCAGGAAGGGGTTCCGTCCGGTCTGGTACCTGTCACAACTCGTAACGGACGTCCGGACCCGCGCCGCGCGGCAATTCTTTAAAAACCTACTATATAGTTGACAAGGGGCGCTTTCTTCGAGCCCCTAGAATTCCGGGATTCTAGTCTTCTCTCCTCCCTCTCCCCCCACTCCTCGTAACAGCAGTTGATCCTCTCGCTGGTTTGGCTGGGCCCTGCTTTTCAAACCCGTGAACCTTCGGTCTTGATATCCCATTAGTTCCACGCTGCTAAACCTTACAAAATGGCGAACTCTCCCCACGGCGGCGTGCTCAAGGACTTGATTGCGCGGGACCTGCCTCGCCATGCCGAGCTTGCGGCCGAGGCAGAGACTCTGCCGTCGCTCTTACTCACCGAGCGCCAGCTCTGCGATCTCGAGTTGCTGCTTAACGGCGGCTTCTCGCCCCTCGAAGGTTCGCCGCATCACCCCTCGTCTTCGTTGGGCTCTGGTGGAAGGTGGATGGTGGGGCTCAATTACCCCGCCATCACGGCCCCCTCGGGCTTCTCCAAATTCAAGCGACGCATCAGAATTGCTGACAGTTCGCTGAAATGCAGGCTTCATGAACGAGAAGGATTACAATGGGTATGTTACCGGCCTGCTCTGGTGCCTTTAATTTCAGCGGACTCTGCTAAGATGGACTTCCGGCCAGGGTCGTCAAGGACAACCGGCTCGCCGATGGCGCCCTCTTCAGCATGCCCATTACCCTCGACGTGTCTCAAGAGACCATCGACGAGCTCGCGCTGAAGCCCGGCGCAAGAATAACGCTGCGCGATTTACGTGACGACCGCAACCTAGCCATCCTCACTGTGGACGACGTTTACAAGCCCGACAAGTAAGCCTTTGTCTCCTCGTCGTTTGAATTGCCAAGCAGTCGCGTCATTGTGTGGCACTATGGCCAACGTGGGGTGCTAACTCTCGGTCCTCCAGGGCGGTAGAAGCCAAGGAGGTCTTCGGTGGCGACGAGGAACACCCGGCCGTCCGGTACCTCTTCAACACTGCCAAGGAGTTCTACGTGGGTGGCAAGCTCGAAGCCATCAACAGGCTGCAGCACTATGACTTTGTCGAGCTGCGATGTAAGCACACCATGACGGCCTCGAAGCCCAAGCCCCCAATGAAGATGCTGACCGCAGCCAAGACACCCCCGCTGAGCTCCGCGCTCACTTCGACAAGCTCGGTTGGTCCAGGGTTGTCGCCTTCCAGACGCGGAACCCGATGCATCGTGCCCACCGCGAGCTGACGGTCCGCGCTGCTCGCTCGCACCATGCCAACGTCCTCATCCACCCGGTCGTCGGCCTGACAAAGCCAGGCGACATCGACCACTTCACCCGCGTTCGCGTCTACAGGGCCCTCCTGCCGAGATATCCCAACGGCATGGCAGTGCTTGGCCTGCTACCCCTGGCGATGCGCATGGGTGGCCCGCGCGAGGCCATCTGGCACGCCATTATCCGTAAGAACCACGGCGCCACGCACTTCATCGTCGGCCGTGACCACGCTGGGCCCGGCAAGAACAGCAAGGGCGTCGACTTCTACGGCCCCTATGATGCGCAACACGCCGTCGAGAAGTACCGCAACGAGCTCGGCATCGAGGTGGTGCCCTTCCAGATGATGACGTACCTGCCCGACAGCGACGAGTACGCACCGGTTGACCAGATCGCCAAGGGCATTCGGACGCTGAACATCTCGGGCACCGAGCTGCGCGCGCGGCTGCGGAGCGGGCGCGAGATCCCCGAGTGGTTCTCGTATCCCGAGGTCGTCAAGGTTCTGCGGGAATCGCATCCGCCCAGGTCACAGCAGGGCTTCACCGTCTTCCTGACGGGCTACCAGAACAGCGGCAAGGACCAGATTGCACGGGCTCTCCAGGTCACCCTCAACCAGCAGGGCGGGCGCTCCGTGTCCATGCTGCTGGGCGAGACGGTCCGGCACGAGCTTTCGTCGGAGCTGGGCTTTACCCGCGAGGACCGGGACAAGAACATTGGGCGTATCGCCTTTGTCGCGTCAGAGCTGACGAGGTCCGGCGCCGCCGTCATCGCCGCTCCGATCGCGCCGTTTGAGCAGGCGAGACAGCACGCCCGTGAGCTGGTCGAGAAGTACGGCGACTTCTATCTCGTCCACGTGGCGACCTCACTCGAATACTGTGAGAAGACGGACACGAGAGGGACCTATAAGAGGGCGCGGGCCGGAGAGATCAAGGGCTTTACGGGTGTTGATGATCCCTACGAGGTGCCCTCCAAGCCGGACCTTGTGGTTGACTGCGAGACACAGTCGGTGCGGTCTATCGTGCACCAGATCATCCTGCTGCTTGAGGGTCAGGGTCTGCTCGACAAGTTCTAGAGGGCGAGCACGGCGCAAGGGAGAGAAAGGTAGAATCTGAATGGCCCGAGGTTCGATTGCGGTGAACTCTGACGATGGGAGTCGGCGCAACCTGGCTGCTTTAACGCGATAGATTCAGAGCGACATTGGCCCAGGTGTCATAGGGTAGAATTTTGAAATAGGACAACGATGAATTCACGCCTGGCTAACCGCCAAAGACGCAAATAATCCGGCACGTGATCCTCCCGCTCCGGTGCTGATCCCCGTTTGGTGGTTGGAGTTCCCAAGACATGGGGCTGCATCCCCCGGGCGCCTAGCGGCCAGCCACCGCGTCAGTCCTGGAATCATTGAGGATACCGTCCTTTTTGTATTGAGCCTCCCGGACGGGATGTCAGATACGACTTTGTGTACCGCGTAGACTCCCCTGTGCGTCGTCGAGCGGGACCTCCGAGATATGCTTGGCTCGGTTGCACAACTTGGGATGGCCGAGACTCGGGACGGCTAAGTTAGTGGAATCACAGTCGCAATGGGAGGGTTCGAGCGGCTAGACACATCAGACAGTGGCACGCCTCTGCATGAGGCCGAATACGCACTGTGCTGCCACACCCGCGCCCGCCAGCGATGCTGTGTTCACACAGTCCCCGCACGGCCACGGGCCCTGCCGAATCACATTGGGCTGCAAATGGCCATGAACATCACCCAATGCCCTTCAAGAGTGCACCTGATACGAATCGATCGGCTTTAGGCATCACCTAGTCAATTCGCGCTTCATCTATCGGCCGTTTCGCCATATCACGCAGCCGAGTTAACTCTTCCCCCTCCAGGAAAACATTAGCGCAGTGCTTTGCAGTGCCTAGTAATTAGTGCCTTGCAGGTTTCTTGCCGTAGCACAAGGCGGGTGGGTGGTCCGACACCCGGCATAACCAACACGACCAACACGACCAACACGCCCCAACTTGCGCCGCAACCCACGGTGTGGGTGGTGTGTTGCATCTTCGCCCCTCGGCACTCATAGCCGCGGCCTCCCGTCTTTAGGGCGGGTCGTCCGCTTTGACATGATTCACCATGCCGCCCTCTAAAGATCGAGATGTCGACGTAGTCGACGAGCGCTTGCGCGAGAAGCGACATCGACCCAAGTCTGAACGGAAAGATCGAGACAAGGACGGAGAGCGGGACAGGGAAAGAGACAGAGACAGGGACAGGAACAGGGACAGAGAAAGAGATAAGGACAGGGACCGAGATCGCGGCGCTGAACGGGACAAGGATTCTGCCTTGTCGTCATCGTCTCACCGCTATCGCCATAATTCCCACCGATCGTTGAGATCATCCAAGCTACGGCCTACCGACAGCGACACGCACTCTCGGAGCCACCGGCGGCATAAAACAAAAGACATGGACAAGGACGACCCTGGCTACAAGTCGGCGACTGGCACGTCGATGACGGACCTGGTGCCGGAGCTGTCAAGGGGCGCTGGCAGCGAGCGGGGAAGCGTTCCATACCCGTCGTTCAGCAAGGCACACAGCAAGGAATTTCTTCATAGCAGGGAGGATGTTTCGGCGGCTGCTGCCCGGCGGACCGATCCGCTCACGCCCGATACTACAGATCTCGGCAGCAGCGAGATGAAGCGGTCCAAGTCAGCCGACTCGCCTTCGACGGACCGGAAGCCCTCGAAAGACGCGTGCAAGGACGACAGGCCGCCGTCGCCCCCCGATACCGATCTATCGGGCCAGAAGGAGAGGCGCGAGAAGGAGAGACCCGAGACGCCTTTGTCCGTGAAGGACGGGGAACCCTCGATCCAAAGGTCATCGTCCAGGGGTTCGTTCGTATCGAGGTCCACCTCTAAACACGAATCTAAGTCGAGAGTATCCAAAACATCAAGTCAAGCCACTTACGTCCCGCGTGGGTCGCCTTCGGCAAGAACCGCTCAGGGTGAAGAGACAAGGGCGGCGGATTCTGAAATCACCGACACATCCACCCTCGAGCCGAACTCGGCCGCAACCACGACGCTCCCCAGAAGGAGCGCGTCGACAGCCAAACCATCACCCATCAACGCGGCGGACTTCTCCCCCGAGTCCGTCGTAGATCCCTCACCTAAGACGCCAACCCACACTCCCCAGTTCCCTCCACCACCCATCATCCCCGAGGAGAAGCATCACTACGCTACATCCGACATCCCCACCCCTTCGGCAACCCCAGCGCTTGTCCCAGGCCCCGCTGCGCCTCCGCCGCCACCGCCGCCGCCTCCCATCAACATCCAAGACGTGCCACGGGTCGACTATCTCATGCAGAATGGCGGCTTGCCGCACCCAGTTCCGAAGACATTCCTCTCGGTGTTACCACGGCAAAACGGCACACGACCGTCGAACCCACCACTCCAGGGAGCCGAGACGCTCTTCGCTCCGTTCTTCAATCTTCTCAACCAATACCAGACGGTGCTTTCGGGTCATGGTTCTATCGCGGTTGCGACTGGCCATCGGACCATTGCTCGTCGTCTCCTCGACCGGCTGGAGAACGTGTTTTCCCGGGATCTCTCTCCAGATGGCTGTCCGTGCATCATGTGCGAGCACCTGGGCGAGCCTCGCAGGGGCCTGGGGTGGGGCGAGGTGCTGGAGCGTGTTAGCGGAAGGATAGACTTGCCGCCATGGCCTCCGTTTGACTTCACCCTGCTCGGCAGCAAGGCGGTCGAAGACCTGGCAGATGTCCCGCCGCGCCCATCGTCGCCCGTGAAGATGGACCCAGACATCGCCGAGGAGTTCAGGGAACACTACCTCCGCCAGACCAAGCGAGTACGAGCAGCCGTCGACAAGTGGATGACCAACTGCGAGAAGACGCCCGCTCCGCCACCGCAGGATGTCGACGACGAGACGCTCGCCTTCGCCATCCTCACCAACCTCGAGCCGGAGGACCGACCCTACTTCAACGCGCTGCTCGCGGGCTCGCGTGAGCTGCAGTCTGCAATGCGCGCCCCCACGCCGGCCCGCAAGTCCCGCAACGACTTTATCGTCAAGACCGGCTTGTCGCTGCAGAGATTATACCGCCTCGCGCAGGCCCCGCGGGACGCCGAGACGGCCGTCTACTTGGTCAAGAATGGTGGCATGCACGACCTCCTCCACACAATAGCCGACATCAGCACGTCAGAATGGGAGATTCTTACCTCGGGCCGGTTCGACGGCTTCCTCTGGTCGGGAGTCGAAGATGACGGCATCCCCTTTGGAGACGGCCCCTCCCGCATGGCGACGCCCGCGAGCGGCAACTTTCCCCCCTCGTCACGCATCATGAGCCCCAACGGCAGACCAATGTCCCGGACCACAACTCCCTTCGGTGGCGGGCCTTACTCGCGCGGCCAGACCCCGGCGTCCTTCATTAGCGGCACATCCGCGGCTTCGTCGTCTTACCCATCCCGGGCGGCCGTCACGCACGACGAGGAGGCTGAGGTGGCGGTGCTCGCCGAGCTGGAGCGGGAGATCTTCAACGGCATGGAGGCGCTCGAGGACGCGTTCGAGAAGCTCCACGAGCGGGCCATGTCGGTGCGGGACTCGCTCCGCCGGCGGGGCGCCGCGCTGCAGATGAGCCTGCAGCAGCGCCGCGGCGGGCTCGGCGCCGGCGGGCGCGGCATCGACGTCCTCCCGTTGTCCGGGTCCAGCGGCGTGTACGACCGCCCCGCGTGGGGCGACGACGAGAGCGTGGATGGCGCCGATAGCGAGTGGGGTGGGGACGATATCAGCGAGCTTGCGCCCGACGACTCGGCCAGCCAGATTAGTAGTAATCGGTTGAGGAGGCCCAAGAGGAGGCGCGAACGAGCGACGCCGGCGCCGATTGAGGAGGAGGATGAGCAGTGATTCCTTTTCTCATCTTATTTTTTTTTCTCTTGTGATGTAGGACGTATGGGAGGAGAGGTTTAAAAAATGAGAACAATCCGATTTTGGGGGGAAGGGCAGGTTTACGTCACAATAAGGCATGGGCTCTTGTTTCTGCTTTTGTATACCTGCCGAATGACGAACCGTCCGATGGTGCTGCTATTGGATTTTTAACTCAGCGATGCAATGGGTTTCTCCCAGGTTCGGTCTGTTCCTGGCGCTATGGCAAGGCGTTTGCCGATACCTATCTGTTCCATGTAGTGTGGTCTGAGTGGTTTCTGGTCGGTTGGCTAACTGGCTACTTTGCTTTCTACTGACTCCCCGGAACATAACTGGGCGTTACGGACAATGCGAATGGGCTGAGCGAGAGATGGGAGCTGTTTGAGACAGACAGGCTGGCTTACCTATCTGTGTTTTGGTGAATTTTTAGCGCATGCATTCGATTGTTGGCAAACAGCATGTTTCGGAGTCCGAAATTGGTGTTTATTTGTCTGTGTTTGAATTGGGTCCGTCTATGTCTTGGAGTTGTTATGATGTGGTTGCCGTCGGCCTAAGGCTCTGTTGTAAACAAAAGGGGGACCTTCGATTCGGACTGTAGGGGCCGTCTTCCATTTGCTACCAGACACATCAACCGCAGCCCAATTTTTACAGTAGTGAAAACGGCAATGGTAAAGAACAGGGACGGAAAGGGGAAGCGAATTATACAGCACGGTACGGATGGCGGTTGACGGCCCGATAACGAGGTTTCGTTCGGTCCGAAGGGATATCCCTGGAAGAAAGCCTTAGAACCGACGCCGGCATGTTGAGCCGACCATGCCTTGTTCAAAGGCCTTACAGAGCCACTCTCCCACCCCGGCTCTAGCGGCCCCGGCAGTGCAAACATGGTTCTGGCCTCGACCAAAGAGAGAGGAGGCGGTCGCTCTTGGCATGAGAACTCCGTTGCCCCACTATCATTCTGGATCCTTGTTGATGGTGGGGCAGTTTATTTCCCGAAAGTTCGTGATATTTGCAGGCTTGATTAGGATCGATGCGGGCAATGACGTTAGAAAAGCGTTATAGATATTTATGATGATGCGGTCAGCTGCTGAAGAGATATGTCGGTCCTGCTACGCTACGTTATGTTTGTCTCGCGGGATACGAAAGTCGGTGTGATGCCCTCCATCTAATGATGCCATCGATACGGCCCGAGAAAGCCGGGTGTGGCAAGCCTTGGGCTGTCTTGGCGATGGAGGGATACCCGCTTGAGTGATTTCGACCGGCCCTCGAAACTTCCGGTCCTCTGTAACTCTGGGTTCCGCGGTTTATGATTCAGGTCCTGGGCTGCAATCTGAGATGGTTTCCCTACTGCAATGTGATGCAGATGCTGTCGACGGACCCGGTTTCACAGAGGCAGTACAGATCTACAATGATAGACAAACCTAGCTCTGCAACCAACCAATCGATCTTCAGCGGCTAGACCCGCAACTCCTGGTCGACTGCAAGGGCCAGACCAGCTCACAATCATGGGCCGTGCCTACCCTGCGACCGGGATTCAGCCTCCTATTGACGTGTCCGGCATGCGCCTGCAAGTAACAATGCAACTACTACCGCGGGGTATGTAGCTGCCTCAATCAGTTATCTCTATAGGATGCATCACCGGACCCTCTCTCCAGCAGCTCTGAGCTCCAATCACGTCCAGAGATCAGCCTCGGTCCGACATGGAGTCCCGTCTCGCTCGACCGATGATCATTTGGGAGTCTAAGAAAAAGAATCACCGGAGCTCCGCCGAGCAATAAATGAACAGTGGGGTGTTTCCTGCCCAGAGATGGCGCTTGCCGTCTGCACCTCAGGGGGGGCCGTGGCTAAAGCACGTAAACTAAGGTACCAAGAGGGTGTGTGGCTGTCCCTTGGCTATGGCAGCCGTCTGTGTCTTTGGATCGATCGGGTTTGTCTTTGCGGCATCAACAAACGGCATGGCCCGGGGTCTTAGTGTCTCTTGGTCTTGAAGCACCCAATCTCCGTCCAGGTGATCACAGCTCTCTTCACCGTACCTCCCAACGAGGTAGGTAGCAAGCCACGTCCGGGTACTCGAGTAGCGACCAGAAGACCATCGAACAAGACCGTCAACTACGACGCCAGTGCCAAAGAGCTTCCTCTGGTTTTAGTCGCTTCGGATTCGCGAGTGTCCTGGGACGCTTCGCCAAAATCTTCGCACTCGACGCCTTCGGTAGTACGCTCGCTTCGCCGCCGATACAACTCATCCGACGCTCTTGTTCGACGTTTCGCTTCTTGCCGTCTCGACGTCTCCTGCGCTCATCCGCCCCACTTACCGACGTATATGGTGGTAACAGTAACATCCACTCGCTTCCGATCCAACATAAACCGACGGGCCACTGCGCTATTCCCTGCGCGTATTCCCTGGGAAGAGACTACAGGTGCTGGCCACCCTTGACAGTCCCCGGGGCTCGCATCTCGATATCACACAACACTCTATCGAATCTAAGCATCGTCACTGGGGCGAACATCGACGAGTCCTGAGCTCGTGCCTTGCCACAAAACATCTGGTCTGGTAGACGGCGTACACGGAGCCGTCTAGCCGGAGTCGGTGGCTTTTGCCATGGCCCTATCGAATTGGTTACGCCTTTTCACCCCCCTCCTCCCCTTTCTCTTTGCCAGCGTTACCCGAGCTGCCGAGCCCGAGTACGTCTAGAGTCCTGGCCTGACGATCGAAGCAGGGGCTGACTGCTGATAGACATCCAGCACTGCGCACCGGCCAGTTTGGTGACTGCTTGGGAGGACAGAGCCAGTTCAACATCACCAGGTTTGATGCCGCGTATTACCATGGCGCCAACAAGACTGTCGCATTTCACCTTGAAGGGACGAGCAATATCAGTAATGAGTTTCTCATGAGTAAGTTGGAATTGGTTCAACGATGGACGAGCTGAGCTAATGAGACGTAGTGCACTTGTCTGTCGACGCATGTAAGACTCAAGAAGGGGCATCGTAAAATGGTAGGATGCGACTGACTTCAATACCTAGACGGCAAGAACCGACTCGAGGTCATATTCGATCCATGTGTCCAAAACATTTCCAGGTGAGGCAATTCTCAACCCAAGCAAGCGCCGCCAATACTAACATAGCCGCAGTCTCTGTCCCTTGAATGCTGACGTCCCTGCCACAGCGTGGGCGGCATTACCCGTCGACGAGCTCCAGAATGGGGGGTTTCCTAGCTTTGCCTTCGACATGAGTGACATTGAGGGCTCGGCGAAACTGCGCATCTTCGCCAACTCAAGTCGGTCAGAAGTCGGTTGCTTCCAAGCCGTCCTGACGAATGGCAACACTCTCTCGCATCCCGAAGCCATTGCTCCCGTTCTTGGCACATTCGCGATTATAGCCATCCTGTCCTCCTTTTCAACTGCCGCATACGGTATCAGCCTTCCGCACATGAGGATGCACTATGCCCACTCCATCTCTGTCCTTGTTGTTTTCGAGACCTTCCAGGCCATATTCTTTTCGTGTATCCTTTCGGTCGACTGGCCGCCTCTCTTGGTTGCATGGTGGACAAACTTTGCCTGGTCTGCCGGCCTCATCTTTGCTCCCGGCATGGTCCGGCCGATCAATTCGTTCGCTGGACTCAATGGCAGCACCACCCAAGCCAACGGTGCGACATTCACGGTGGTTGATACTAGCAGCAGCTTGATATCTCGAATCTTTTCTAGATCCGTAGACTTCCGTGACCCGCAACTCCCTGCGTACAACGCCAGCGAGGTTTACGGCTATACGTGGTCTGGGAGTCCTGCCGCGCCGTGGAAGCCTCTTCCAGACAAATTGTTCGGCTTTCCTGCGGTTTTGTCAGCCCTCGACATTCCTCCGGCCGACGTATTCCTCGTTGGCCTGATATGGCTGTTAATTGCCATCGCGCTCGTCGGACTGGCAGTTGTGGGCTTCAAAATCTCACTCGAAGCACTCGTGCGCACGAAGCGAGTTAAAGAGGACCGAATGGCCTACTTCCGCAGCCACTGGACTGGTTATCTGGGTCATGCCATGCTGCGGACCCTCATCAGCGCATTCTTCATGCTGATGACACTGACCATGTTCCAGTTTACGATGCGGATATCCGTCGGAACTGTTGCTATCGCTACGGTTGTTTTCATAGCCACCCTTATAGGCATCATATTCTTGGTTGCGGCAGGTTGGCGAGCCCGCACTCAAGGTGGCAGGGCACATATTAGCTCCGATCGGGTTGTCTTCTATCGTACGGTCATCTCCGGCGCAATAATCGGCATCCTCCCAGCCTGGGACAGCACGCTCAAGGAGCACAACCTTCAAGTCCGGCAGCTATTCAGCATCCCTCTTTTCCGGATTCGGCATGTCAATAACAACCCAAATCGACCGACCGTGCACTTAGACGAGCCGTTTGTCAAGAAGTATGGATGGATGTCAGCAAGGTATCGTCGCACACGGTGGTGGTATTTGGCGTACTATGTCGTATACCTGTTTGTCCGTGCAGCCTTCTTAGGAGGTGGCTGGAACAGTCCCCTCGCCCAGGTCTATGGCGTTCTGGTTCTCGACATCCTGAATTTTGCAATCACCGCCATCCTTGACCCTTTCGAAGGATCTCGCAACACAGCCATGGCTGTTTGGATCCTCAACATTTGCAAGATCGTCACGACGGCTATGTCTATCCCCTTTCTTCCAGAGTACGGATTTGACCGCGTCTCTGCCTTGGCCCTCGGCATTGCTATCATTGTGATACAAAGCCTGACGGTCGCCGCTTTGTTGGTCCTGATCGTTCTCGGCGCAATCTCGTCGCGGATGTCGCTAATGCGGAACCGTGAGGACTTCACTCCTCACTCGCTCGAGCGTGTCCGTGTTGGCTACTACGAAAGCATGGAGGAGAAAGCCAAGGATGAGCCCCGGGTTGTACGTGAACATAAAGAACCGCCGCCGCCGCCAACCCCTCGCTTTTCCGTCATGTCGATCCAACGAGCGCCCAAAATCGAGGATGAAGACGAAGACGCTGTGAATTATGTGAATCAAGTTGACGGCGGTCACGCAGACGAGGGAATGGCGGCCGATAATCAAGAAATTATCCGCGGCCCCAGCCGTATCAGTCGAGCTAGTAGCGCCAGGTCTTCCCGGTATAGTACCGGGAGCCTGCCACGAGCTGCTCGTCCTTACCGCGCGTCTTGGTCCTCGAATCAGTTTGGAGATCCGTCGCTCAGCCGGCGAAGCAGTGTGCTGACACAACGCCTCAGCGGCAGCGTTCATTATGCCGCCAGCCATGTTTCGGAAAGCGACGCCTCGTCAGCGACAATAGTTAGACGCCAGAGCAGCTTCTGGAGCTTGAACACATCACCAGCCACCCCGACGACTTGCGTCTCAAGCCCAGGGACGCCGACGCCGACGCCGACGCCGACACCAAAGATCTTGGTCACATCCCCCGAGCCAAAAAGGCCGCCGACAGCTCTGCCCGAAGCCCCTGAGCCGCAGGAATAGGTTGTGGGCTTCTCATCCTTGAAGGGAGATGTATTGGATACCAGTCTGCCCCGATATGGAAGACGGAGGAGCTGTACTCCTGTCCAAGAGTCATCTGTTCATTTTCCGTTGTTCGGCCCGTCACCTCAGTCCAGGTTTAATGGCTTCTTTGCATAGATGGAGTTTGTGGCGTTCGTTAGCTTGGGTTCGTTTGCATCACACGGCGCTTCCTTATCGATATTAACATCTTTTAAACACATGGACACATGTTCTATTTTCTCAGACACATCCCGTTAAGCAAATCTGGTTTTTTTTTTTGTTTTTTGGAAGATGGGGTTTGACGGGTCCAGAGCCAGTATGGATAGTTAAACGAGGGCTGGTGAAATTCGATGTTTAGGGACACATGTTGAAGAGGTTTTACTGTAGCTGGAAAGCCAGCAGCGCGGGATGTTGACTAGATCCTCCAACCTACGTTAAATCCCCAATCGTTTCTTCAACCCCTGACAAAAAAAGAGATAGGGGACCAATCTCCGAAACGTTCCATGGCGGCAAGTACAATTACCGCCGCCTAACCCGGGAGCCAGGGATCGGGAACAACGTTGGTCCCCATCATCGGAATTATTTCAGCATGCTTCATTCAGCCCACCCCGCCTCAACTCCCGAACCCCTCCCCCTCCCTCCAAGTTGCCGGCTGGGGACCCCACCTTTGCGGGACCCCTAGTCGCCGTCCCGCTGCACTGGGCAGATCGCATCAGTTGTCAGTCATCAGTCATGGAGACGGGTTAATGCAGTGATGCTCGGCCGAGCTCAGTCATCCAAAGCTAAGCTAGCATTGAGCGTTGGCGGGTTCGACTAGCTCAGGATCCCGGAGTAGGATCAGCCGGAGCGTTTTTGGATCGGGTGCTATTTTCCCTGTCCTATTTTCATTTTCGTTTTGCTCTTATTTCTTTTTTTCTTTTAAAAATGAAGCTACTGCTCGCCCGATCTATTTCAACTTTCAAGACACTCAAAAACCCGCGGCGCTTTTGGCCTCTTGTACTTGACGCACGGGAGTGGCCCGCCGGGTGATTTACCAGGCTTGATCACAACTGATCTCTACTATATAAAAGGCGGTCCCGCGAACTGCTTCACATTCTAGGTTCTCTAGGATATCGATCAAACCACCTTACCGAACCCAGCACACTTATATACCTCTGTCTTGGATAGTCTCACTAGCGACATTTCCGAGCGAGATTGCAACCGTCATGACTTCTCAAACCCAACCAGCCTCCCAAGCCACCGCGGCGGCGGCGGCCAACGCCCCGCCGTTGCTGGACCTGACCATCGACAACATTACGCCCAACACAATCCGGATCAACTCGCAGAGTTCGGACGCGCGGCTAACGTACCTCATGGCGCGGCTTGTCACGCACTTGCACGACTTCGCTCGTGAGACTCGGCTGAGCACTGATGAGTGGATGGCGGCGATAGAGTTTCTGATTGGGTGCGGCAAGATCTGCAGCGACGTCCGGAATGTAGGTGACATTCTTTCTCACCCGTCCCTGATGATCTACGGTGTAAAAATATGATGCTGACAGGGGGATGGGGTAGGAATTCATCCTCCTCTCCGACGTCCTGGGCCTCTCCCTACTAGTGGACAACATCAACCACCCCAAGCCGCCCGGGGGGACCGAGGGATCGGTGCTGGGGCCCTTCCACACGCACGACGCGCCCCTGCTCCCCCATGGCGCCAGCATGACGTCCGACCCAGAGGGCGAGCCCATGCTGGCCGTGTGCACGGTCAAGGATACCGCGGGCAACCCGATCCCCGGCGTGACCATCGACATCTGGGAGACGGATAGCTCGGGCCACTATGACGTGCAGCACGCCGACCGGGACGCGCCCAGCGAGCGGTGCGTCATGGTCAGCGACGAGCAAGGTCGGTTCTGGTTTAGGGGCCTGAAGCCCGTCAGCTACCCCATCCCGCACGACGGGCCCGTGGGGAGGTTGCTGCAGCTGCTCAAGAGGCATTGTTGGCGGCCGGCGCACGTGCATTTCATGTTTGGGAAGGATGGGTGGGATCGGCTGGTCACGTAAGGGTTTCTCCCACTCTCGGTTTCTGGTGATTTCGCTGCTGACAGGCCTTCCCATCCGCAGTGCGCTGTATCTCCGGGGCGACCCGTTTGAGACATCTGATGCCGTGTTTGGCGTGAAGAAGAGTCTGGTGGTGGATCTCGGGAAGGTGGATAACGAGATGGCTAAGGAGTATGGCGTCGACGAGGGCATTTGGCTCCTGAAGCACGACTTCGTGCTCACGACGCAGGAGCAGACAGAGCAGCTGAGAGATCAGTTGGCCACGGAAGCTTTGGGGAAGTTGGGTTTGAAGATGAAGCTGGTGGACCATCTCCCAGTCCCGGACTTAGATTGAATAATGCCAAGTCACAACCCCGTGTATCCATAGCTTCTAATGCCCCGTCCCGGTCCCAGTCTCGTCTCAGTGATCGTATCCGCCTTGAGACCGCGTGGCCAGCTTGACCACGCTTTCCAAGTACCCGGCAGCGCCTCCGTATCGATCGATAATGGCTGGGATATCAAGCGACGAGCTCTGGACGGATCGCTTGCGCCCGATCAGCGCCGTATTGCGCGTGCTGGGGATGCGTAGCATCTCTTGCTCAACCTCCCAGCCGCAGTCTTTTGCAATGTCTGAAACCCACACAACCAGTGATGAGTACGCCGAGTCAGCCTTGGTCTTATCTCTGGGCGGTGGCGCTCGGAACCTCGCTCCCGTGAGATTGTGGCTGCAGCAGGGGATGGAAATAAATGGGGACTCGGACATGGCGGCAACAATAGGGGTCCATGGGGTGAGCTCGTCCGCATGGTTTGAGATGATAAAGGTGCCCTTAGGGAAGCAGCCGTCGTGAACCAGTTTCTCGTTAAAAGTGTCACTGGAGACATGAGCCAGGCCATCTCTGCTGACGGGCAGTGGTAACAATATGAGCTGCCGGAGGGAGTCTTCTGCGCCCGCAGGGGTCGAGAGCTTAGTGTTGTATGCAGCCCAGGACTTACGTGGATGCGCATCAAAGCCCCATCCCGTGAAACCCTCTTTGTTGAGGATGTAAACCAGGAGGCCGTTGCCGCATCCAATGTCAACAAAACCAGGGAAAGGGCCCTTTGCGTACATGTCGGCCCACAGCTCAATCAGGAATGCTGCGATGCAGAGATCCTCAAACATATGTTTGCCAGGGTCTGTCACCTCGGCCCAGCTCTCGATGAGACCGCGTGCATACTTTTGCTTGAGCCGGGCATAAGTGTCCTGCACCCGGGCTTGCGGCAACAGCTGGTCGTGGTGCACCCTCTTCTGGTAGCCTTCCAGCCGACCCTTGCCGTGCTTGTGTATGACTTCAAGCAAGCGGAGGGCGGTTCTGGTAAGCCTGGCAGACGAGCGATCGCCATCATCAAAGAAGAGATAGGAAATGGAGATGGAGCCGCGGGACTCCGCCGCGATCCATTCGTGGAGAAATGCTATGCCCCGGACTATGGGGTGATAGAAGGGCATCTCAGATGCAGCAGAGATGTGGGGGAGGTAGACGACGAGAGTCTGTTGGGCCTGCACCGCATCATCATCACCATAAGTGGGTGTACTTTCGTAGATGAGACATGTCTGATCCAGTGGTTTATCCCTCAGCGTGTTCCTGGGAATGAGCCTGCGGACGATGCATCGTCGGAGTTCAAAGCCGACGAACGAAGGGATGCTGGGGTTGTTCTCGTCTTCTGATGGCTCAGCGCACGTCTGGACCTCGGATGTGTCATGGAGAATATCGGCACGAAACAGCCAGGACGAGTTGATGTTTGGGTTCTGGATCAAATGGGCCATGACATCGTCAAAGACGGCAGGGCCGAAGGCGCATGAGTGGCGAAACAGAGGCCGCCAGGTGGTCGGCTCACGGTCGTGCCTGGTCTCCTGGGTGACGGCCGGGCTTGCATCGGCCGCCAACTCGTCTGGCTCGAATTCCATGTTCACCGTTTCCTGAAAGTTTGGGACGCGACGGGCCGTGGGAGGCGAAACGGCCGAGGCGCTGGAACTCTACAGCCACCAGAGTCAGAGGGGCGGAGCAGGGGGGGCAAATGCCATATCGTATCGGATTGTAACGTTGGGACCGAAAAACTGGGGCCAACTGTTTGTGTGTAACTCAGGTACTATACTGTACTGTACTTAACATTAACTTTAGAGGTAGCTTATCAAGCGATAGTTATTGTATGTACTCTGCTGCACTGTACCGTACTATGGATGACCGCGGCTATCCGAGGCCCAGCCATGAAACTGTTAGGTCCAATCGTATCTACCGAGCAATTGGAGGTTGGGAGGTACTCTTTGTGCCACGGACATACCGCATATGCAGAGAAGGTGATGAAAAGTGCTTTTTCGGGTCTGGATTACACAAGTCCCGAGAGACGGCGTGACCGATATAGCCGTAACGTTGGTCCGTCTCGGACCTGGAGGGGTGGACGGTCGTTTGTCAAAGATGTGCAGGGACCATGACGGAGCCGCAAAACTTGGTTTGCCTCTTGGAGAAAGCTCCAGAAGTGATGATGCAGCCCAAAATAGCGAGCTTCGCTGTCATTGCACTAGTCATCCGAGGTACCTTCAGATATTCAACAACTGGGAGAAACGGATACCATCTGCGGCGAATTGCAAGCCGGAGTCGGAAATCAGGTGCTCAATGACCAGGTGACGTGTAGTTAAGCCAGGTACCTTCGAGGTAGACAAAGAGCAAGATGCGGCGAGAAGCCGGCTGAAACCAACGGTTTCGCCAGCCGAGGGACCTGGCCGGTACCGCCACCCAGAACATGGGGCCATCCGCAGATTTGATGCCTTATGGCCTTACAGACTGTCAGCGCCCCCACAATATCATCTCGCGCTTCCCCTCACCTCTCGCATTTCTACCCTCTTCTATTCTTCCAACCAACTTGCCATCAACGACGCCCTCGACTAACATCGCTTTTTGCCACCCTAAATTATAAAAGGACCTATCTCCCATCTCGAGAAGTTTTGAACGGTAGCAAGACACCGATCCATCACCGCGCATCAGCGAGACACTACCACAGTCGTCGGTCGCTAAAACCCCCACCCCCAAATACAACAACCCTTCTCCCAAGGACACCCCGAAAACTTCGAGTTTATGTCAGGCGAAATCGAGACCCTGAATCTCAAGAGCCGCGGTACGTCCAAATCATCTTTCTCGTCTATTACCGCTCCACACCCGCATCGGGGTTTGTTTGGGGACGTCGCCAACGCGGTTCGCTTTGCCCGCCGAGTGGGGGCAGTGGCGGTCTGTCTGGCGGCACGCTCAAAACAACCCCCGGTCAACCATGGTGACCACAGAGTGCCAAGTTACTGACCGAATGGCTGTGCAGACCCCTTCGCCGAAGCCGACGAGGACTCGGGACAGACTACTCAAACCCAGGAGTACATCCATATTCGCATTCAGCGTATGTCGCCCACCTATGAACGTCACGTGGGGCGGTTGCGTTGCTGTTGGTTTCGCATCATGCCTCGTGACGGTGACCCAAGGATTCGATGACTAACGGGGCCACACCGCAGAGCGTAATGGACGTAAGACCTTGACTACGGTGCAAGGCATCCCAAGCAAGTTTGATCACAAGAAGATTCTCAAGGTCATCAAGAAGGAATTCGCTTGCAATGGCACCGTCATTAGCGACACCGATTCCAAAGGCCTTGGAGAGGTGATTCAGCTCCAGGGCGACCACCGTCTCAAGATCAAGGACTTCCTCGTCGACTCGCAGTCTGGCCTCGGCCTCGACGAGAAGAACATCAAGGTATGCACATTAGGCTAAACACCTGCTATCGATGACCGTAGACTAATTCGCCATATACAGATTCATGGCTTCTAAGCAGGCCATGTCTGCCGTGTCGCAGCTCCGCTCAGGCTCCTAGGAGGAGCACCCCTCCAGCGCCCTTCCGGGGACGAGGTTTACGGGTGTGAACTTATCTATACCTGAGCGATGAGGGGCCCGTAGATGGGTCCCGCGACACGACGAACATGATACCCAGGGGGTTGGTGACTGGCTTCCTCTTCCCTAGCAGAGAGTGCACCAGGAGGGATAGGGCTTTTGATGCTTCGAGTCATTTGCTTAGTCGTTCCTTCAGCGCTAGTTGATAGGACAAGATGGGACGGCCATGGCCTGCATGTCCTTCGTTTGAGCGATGTCTGCAGGTCCAATAGTCTTAGGCAATGGGATCTCTCAGCAAAATCCTGGTGACTTGTCCATGTTTATGTCGTGAGTGCTGCTGTGGCTACGAATACCCCCGTGAACTCGTGCACGCTGAAGCCGATTGATATGAGAACCATTTCATGTGTAAACATGCACCAACGCCAACAAACGCCCATCAACTTCCTGAGGGACTCTTTTTCTTCTTCCCGTCAAAGATCCCTCGCGGCATTGCCGTACTCCATGATGCGGATGGCCAGCTTCCCCGCCTCATGGGACACCCTCTTGACGAAGCTGAGCAGCGGTATGTCCGGGTAGTCGGAGCGGTTCGAGTGCAGCTGGGCCAGCAGGGCCACCATGCTGACGAAACTGGCGATAGAGAAGACGCTGATGGACATGGAGGTCTCCTTGCGGATGTTGATCTTGCGTTGCGTGATGTGGTACAGGACTGTCAATGTCTTTTACAACACCACCACGGATTAGTGTTAAAAGTTGTTTCGTCGTGTCTGTTGGTTGGTTGGGGATTTGGGAAGGGTCAGGGAATAGAAGGGAGGGGGAGTTACGGTCGAGATGATGATCCATGCCGGGAGGATCAGGCGCGGGTCTTCGAAGCCGCCTGTTAGGTGAAGAGCCCACGAGGTGAGGTAGCCGTTGATTGCGTTTGTGGTGAGCAGTCGGACGATGGTCGCTTGCGGCGTGTAGTGGAGGAGCCTGTGTGTACGTGGGGTGGATTAGGTATGGAGTGAGATGGATACGTGGAAAGGTAGAGCGACGGACCAGCGCGACATGAGGCAGTCGGTGAAGAAGAAGGAGAGGTAGCCTGATGCGAAGCACTGCAGTTTGGATGGTTAGCTGTCGTTGTTGTGCAGCGGTGGTAGTAATAGTGGCATACCCATATGCTCGCAAGCAATGTCTCGGTGAGCCGGAGTCTGGCCTCAAACGCTGCGTCGTAGCTCGATGTTGGCGGGGAAGTTGCCGGGGAAGTTGCCGTCGTCGCTGCCCCTGCTCCTCTCCCGAGTCGTCCCAGTGCACCGCTGTCGAGCCCCCGGCCGAGGTACATCAAGTGCAGCATGGCCAGCAGGCGGAGGGCGGTGGGCAGGCCGAAGAGCACGCCCGGCGCGATCGACACCAGGCGGCAGGCGAAGAGGAGGGGGTACCAGGTCTTGGAGACACCCAGTACGACGGCGACGCGGGGTTGGAGGAGCGTCGATCGCACTGTTCCGGTGGCGCCATGATCGGGGGCTACCGAGGCTGCTGCCGGTGCTGTGCCGTTCCCTATATTGCTGCTGCTGCCGCTGAGGCTGCCGGGGTTGGGGGCTGAGGCGCTGCTGTGGCCAGCGGCAGAAGCATGGTCGACGCTGGACCTCGCCGAAGCTGACGAAGCTGGGGTCGTGGCCGTAGCGGGACCCCGGTTCTGGGAGGGGGATCCGTTATCCGCCCGCGACTGCTGCGCAACGGTTGGCTTCGCGCGGCGGTACATCAAGATGCCTTTGCCTTTCCTTTCCCCATGGAGCATGCGATGCGCGTTCAACTCCTAAGGGGAGAGGGGAAGCGGGCTAGCGATGCTGGGCGGGCGGCTCTGGCCCGGATGAAATAAGCGGCGCGATGTTAAACCTGGCAAGAAGTAAGATAAGGACGTTTCGGCTATCCTCTCCTTGAGGTCATATCGCAGGGGGCCATTCCAGGCCCTCCGTCACCGCCGAGATCTCTAAAGACAGGTCTGGGGCAGCGGAGAGAGACATATTATTGGCCATAAAGCTTCCCAGCCCCACAAAATTTCTTCGGAAACCATTGGAAATTTTGAGCTCGGACAGTACCGTCAATTGCACCACCGGAGCACAGCGAACCCATCGCCCGCACAACTACGCGACACGGTACACGCTCGACGGCTGCTGTCAACGGTGGCTGCAGAAAGGCGAGCGTTGAAGAGAGACCGAGGGCGACTAATACGCTATTTTAGGCACAATTACCCCGCGCGAAGGGAGAAGGACCAGGGAGGGAATCGCCCGACATGTCGTCGGCAAGGTTGGGTCTGAGGGCCCGGGGACAGCTCTTGACGAGGGTGACAGGGCCAACGAGGATAGCGGCAGCCCCCTTCAGCACCTCTCAACTCCGCTACAGGGGAACTGGTTTGCGGGCTCAGCTCGAAGCATCCAGCCCGCGACTATCGTCCTCGCCTTCGCCCAAGGTGCAAATGGCCCAGCGTACACAAACGAGCCGCAGCGAGATATCCGCAGAAGCCATATCAGTCCTCCTTCCAGGTGCGTGTGTGCCAGGCGAACCGCTCCCAGAATGATGAGAGGTAGGAACGACCCATAGCTAACCTGTCGTCTCGCACGAGAATAGGGACCTTCGTCCTGCCCCGGTTATCAGAGTTCCCAAAGGAGCCGAAGAAGGCCCTCAAGTTGCTCTATGCGTGGTTCGTCGCCAAATTCCAGGAAGTAGGCGCCAACATGGCTACAAAGTACACGTCTAAGCCCTCCTTCTTCAAGCGGGCCCGCTTCAGGGCCAAGCGGCCGGCAGTCATCCTCGCAGCGAAGGCGCTCCACCGTTCCCTAGCCGAGGCGCTCGCCGCCGGCGACAAAGACACCATCAGCAAGATATGTTCGAGGAAGCTCGCCGGCCCTATGCTCGCGAGCATCGACGCCCGCCCGAAGACGCGCCGCTACGGCTGGGAGTTGGTATCATACACGAACAAAGCCTTTTACCCGACCCTCAAGGCCCATAGGTTAGCAGCCATCTCACGCGAGCGCGGTGCCCCGTTCATAAGGCAGGCCGTGGTTGCCATCTCGAGCCGACAGCGCCGGGTCGAGTATGATGCCCAGGGGCGGGTTGTGCCCGGGAGCGAGAAGGAGATGGACATAGTCGAGAACGTGGCGCTGGGGTGCATGATAGACCCGCAAACCTGGCAGTCGGACGACTGGCGCATCATCGGCACCGTCAAGTCCTCATCACTGGAGGATTGGGAGGCGGAGAAGAAGATGCTGGAGACATTGATGCGCGAGACATAAGGGGCGGTTGGGGAGGCTGTACGATTGCAATGATGTACAACACTTGTACATAAGACGCCGCACGCGCGACGGTTTTAGGTTGTAGTAGAGGGCTTCGGCCTGCCTTGTACAAAACAATATCACATGTAATCCACAAGATTCAGAGTACTGTGCCTGTCAGGTTCATGAATCTTACATATCCTATCTCCAATTTCCAATCTACCTAGCAAATCACCACGGTTTACTACTTACCTATCAGACCGCCTCGCCTCACGCCCTAGCGGAGGGACAGTAAACCTCCCTCTCCCCATTATCCAATTTCCCCCCTCCCCTTACTCATATTGGATCCCTCCCAGTAAAGCAAGAACTGCAACCGCAGCTTGGTTTTTTGCTATTTCGGCTTCTTGGTCTAACAAGTTGCTAAGGATCTGAGCCGGTCGTCGAGATTCTTGAGCTGATGGGTGATTTGGCGGGCGAGCCCGAGGGCGGCGGTGCGGTGGAGGAGCTGGGTTTTACGGGCGGTGATCTCGCGGTTGAAGTGGCGCTCGGCTTCGTGCAGGGCGTGGTGGCGGTTGCGGAGGGATGCTAGGTTCATTAGGAGGGCGGGTTGGTCCATTTTTATTTTTTTTGTTTTTTATTTTCTTTTCCTTTTCGTTGCGGTGCCGTAACTAGTTTGCTAATGGAGTTGCCATGAATGCCAACTATAGGAGTGTTGATGGTTACTAGGATTTAATTTGATGTCAGGGGGCTCTCTGTTGGTGTTCTCTCCCTAGCAAGCATAAGTGGTGCCGAGGAGATCAAGTACTTAAAGTACAATCGAGAGGACTCTGTGCCCGCCGTGCCTGAAGCCCTAACACTAAAGTGTGAAGTTGATGCTTGAGCCCCGCAAACACAACTGCTCTAGATGAAGTACTGAAGTTGGCCGAACAAGTGATTGTTTCCAGAACACGAACAACATGTTGTCAACACCTTAGACGTGATACACAGAGAGTAAGGACTGAATGGAATAAGCGAGGTGTGGTATATTACGGTATGAACCTTCTTCTCGAGGGCTTATCCCACAAGAAGGCTTGTCGAAATATGTCTTCGACAATCAACCAATCAAAAACCTGAGATAGCAGAGAGCTCGCGGGGAAATTCGCTATTGAAAGTCCTGCCATCGAAGCGGCCGGAACCACCAACGGCGCCAATTCGAAAGTGGTCCCGAGTCCAAAGACAATGAACTCACTTCCGCCCCCTGATCACATTACCAATCGCGATAGACTAAAAGAACCTGCCGGTAGTCTTGGCAATACCGGGAGCATCAGACGACGTCTCACTCTCATCACCAGCCCGGTCGTCAACCGGCCCATCAAGATACGCAGGGCGATCGAGGGCATCGAACCTCCGCCCTTTAGCCTTCGCCATGACGTACTGGATCCCCAGCCGCAGACCGAGCGCGCCAAACCCCCAGAGTAGCCCGCCCACCGGCGCAGCCACAAACGCTCCAAAGCAGCCCCAATCGGCCGTGAACAGTCCCTGTTGCAGGATCATCAACTCGGCACCTAACCTGGCGTCGCCGTAGTAGACGGTACCGAACAAAAACACAGTAAACAGCCCGCCGAGCCCGCCAACGACAACCTCAAACCCCCGCCACCAGTAGCAGGCATCGGACAAGCCGATCACCAGCACAGGGATGGTGGCGGCCGAGACAATATCTGAGATGAGATAAATCTGCAAGATGGAGGGCGCCTGGATGGCAATGACCACGACGGGGATCATGATGAGCACCACGCCGGCCCTGATCCACCAGATATTCAACTTGTTCCGGAACAGGTCGTTGGACGCCGAGGTGACCATGGCCGACTGCAGCGAGTCGAAGGCGGCGGTGCTGAGCGTGACGGACATGACCAGGACGATGCCCACGACCCAGCTAGGGAGCTGCTCGAGCAGAGCGAAGAATGCGACGGCGCCGTCGACGGGGTTCTCCTCGGTGCCCGGCCAGATCCCCGCCCAGGCAGCGATGAGGCCGGTCGAGCCGACGAGGGTGACGATGACGAGGATGGCGACGACGGCGGCCGAGATGCCCACCCAGAGGTCCTTGTCCGTTTTTGAGGCGAAGGTGCGGAGCCAAAAGTGCGACTGTACATACTACAGGTCAGCGGGACCGGTGGGATGAAAAGGGGAGGGAAGGGAAGAAGGTGGGAGAGCATACCAGGAAAAAGTCGTTAGTCAAGATAGCAACAGGGAGGATGTAGAGTAGCTGCCACCCCAAGAGGTTGGCTCTGGTCAGCCCGGAGGAGTCGATCAAGCTCGGGTCAATCTCGGTCTCGACGCCGATGGTGATGGTGGCGATGATGATGAGGCCGACCACCATTGCTCCTTGGATGTTGTCGGTAAAGAAGGAGATCTGGAAACCTCCAAGGGCTGAACTTGAGAACGTCAATGGAGAACCCGAACACAAGGAGAGCCAGCCGTACAGGTGTAGATGGTTGTGATGATGCATTCCACAATCAAGACAGGCAACCCGTCAATTCCCGTCAAAAGGTTGACAACTTGGCCGACGGCAGACAGCTCCGATACCATATAAAGAAAGAGCGTGACGAGCGTCATGAAGCTCAGATACAAGGCCGCGAACGTGCCGTACCGCTGCCGCGTCCACTCGGTGAGGACGAACCCCTGAGGACATTTGCGTCTGATAATTGGACCCAGTGCAGCGAATATCAGCAAAGGCAGGCCAGAGGATAGGGCGTACACAACCACCCCCTGGACTCCGGCCAGCGTCGCGAGTTGCGGATAGGCGAAGAGGATCCCGGATCCGAGAGCTACGAGGATCAGTGTGTCAATAAGCATTTGAAGCGGATAAGGGATCCGAGGGGAGTGGAGTAGATCAGAGCGGCAGCACGTTCCCCACGCAAGCATTAACTTGATCGAGTATTACGGTACAATCTCAGCTTCGCCGCCACAAGACGCCGGTTCTCCCCCGCTTGGCACTCGAGGTCCGAGTGAGGGAGGTTGGAGCCGGAGAACTTGGTTCGACTAGGCGCCCGTAGTGAGCCGCAATCTCCACCCCTCGCGGCCTTTGTCAACAGCTCATCCATCTCATCCTGATGAAGAGGTCTAGAAGACACTGAGGACACAGAGGAGGGGTGAAAGATTTTGTGAGGTTTGGGTACGAACCTTGGTCTGCCTTTGGCCGTTCTGCAGCCCAGGCTCGCCGTTCAATGTCGCCATCGGAAGAGCCCCCCAGAAAGAGCTTTACCAAATTGTCGCCTCGTTCCTTCTGCAGAAATATTCCTCCACCGTAGTTGCGTTGCTACCGCTCGATCTTGGATTGCCACATCGATGAGCGATTGGTTGTCGCATTGTTTACTTACCGGACGCGATGAAGTTCAAGGCAAGCGGCAGAGCTGTGAACGCCGATGGTTAGTATTTATCTGCTTTTACTGCGAACTGGTGGAAAAGAGATGTGGTCGCCGATTCGCGCATCCCCTCTCCAGAGAATGAAAGGGCATCCTAACCTGTCTGTGTTCGGTTGCCGGCCAGGAACTCTCCTTTGCTCTGATTCCTGAACCTCCAGGCGACGCCTGTTCCAACCGCCCTGCACCGAGGTGTTAGCATCCGGCTCTAAAGCAAATTCTGATGAGGCGCTCAGAACAAGGGCCTGTCCCCTTACAAGAACGCTCCATAGGTCAAGTAGACAATGGCATGGGACGCCTCGAAAGATGGCTGGCCCATGATATCTATCTTCCGATGGGACGGAAGTGGGGGGTTGAGTTTGTAAGAGAGATGGCGGCAGTCGTCTCGTTTCGATGATCCGATCCAAGAGAAGAGGTATAGCCTAGAGCTTTTGGCGAAGCGTGCCCTTTTTGAATCTCAAACAGGCTCGGGCTGCCGAAGTGAAACCTCTCTGATAAGGACCAATGACTCCTGGCAAACCCTGCGGATTTCTGGAGACTAACAGATGATCATATTGCAACAATAGCGTGGGGGCCCCGAGAGTCTGGGTGGCACTAAGGCTAGGAGGCCGAAGCGGGGTGGTTTCCACTAACCAATGCCGCGCTTGATTCGTGCAAACTTTGTTAGCAGCTCCAGGATTCCCCATCACACTATTTGGTGATGCCAAGTTTAGCAGCTCTCTGGGCTCCACTTGACCTGGCCCTTTCATCCCACCTCCTCCGTCGTTACTCCATCACATCTCATCACCGCATCAGTGATAAAATGGAATCCCAGTCCGATTTGTTCCCCTACCTCTATCGAAGTGAGATAGCAAACATTAGGAAGCTATGCTCTCTGCAAAAGACTAGATACATCCCGATATCCCATAACCCTCTCCGCGTCAGTCTCCAAGTTAGTGATGAGGACTCAGTTCCCAACCCACTCGGTAGAAACACAAGAGGGCTCTTTCCTGGACACAGAGAGCGAGAGAGAGAGGGCGCATAGTTGCCTTAACTAGGCACACGCACAATCATCTCCACCAAATGCAGCCCCAAACACATCTCTGAGTAGATGGGAAGAAGAGAGACGAAAAAAAAAAAATAATGGAAGATGAAACCCAACATCAACAGTTGACTATTCACATATCCGAACGCCCTTTCTCACCGGGTATCAATCCCTCTTCGCCAAGACGTAGCCGCCCAACCAAGGACCTTCTTGAACTCCGAGACCATGGCGACGAGGCACCGGATGAAGAAAGGAGAAAAGCATACAATGCTTCTCGCGGAAGTATGGTTGACAGCCGTGGCTTGTTTGGCTCAAAGGTTCAGGACCCAGCGGTCCAAACCGAGCAGGAAGACAAGCTGCGGGGCTGCATCATTTCGCCCATTACAGACAGGCGACTCAGCGATATTGCTGTGTAATATCAGTCGGTATGGTCCGGCCGTGGCGAAGTCGCTTCCGCCATACCTAAGGGCGGCAGCGGCAAATGCGGGACATGAGAGCAGGTGAGTTTGACCGACCGAAGGAAGGAGAAGGGAAGAAACAGAGAACAAAAACCCGATAGCCGAAATACTGATGATGTCTCTGACAGGTGATGATGGCCGCGATGAGAGGGGAAAGACGTCGATTCAGCAGACAAACTCCTCTCTACTTAATCCCCTTGCGGCTAGTGCTGCTTCTGCTCATCACGAGCGCGGTGGCCGTGGCCGCGGCCGCGGGTGGGCGTCTCGGCGTGAGGAACGCCGTAGACAGGCGGGGTCGGGTTGTACGAGTAGTACGTGTAGCCCGTGATGGGGTCCTGGAAGGCCGTCACGCCCGGGTAGAAACCGCCCATGTACGGATACGCGTTGGGCGCGTACGGAGCCGACGAGGGGGAGATGGGCAGGCCGCTGGCGCCGATCAAGGGAGGCTGGCCATTGGTGACCGAGGGAGGGACGGGCGGTGCTGCCGGGGTGAAGTAGGGTGCGTTGCCAAAATGGACGGGGCTCTGAGGGGTGGGAGCAGCGTGCGTTGCGGCAGCAGCAGTCTGCCGGGGCCCGCAGTAGCTGCCGCAACCGGAAGCCTCGGGGGTATTTGCCGGGTCGCTGACACCCCTTGGCGTCTTGGGCGTGGATGACGGCCTGGTGAAAAAGGCCTGGGACCGGACACGGCGGGGGGAGCCCGCGGCGCGCTTGTAAACCTTGCGCTCGACCTTGAGCATAGAGTCCCGAATCTGAGCGCCATTCTGGTGGGAGGTGTCAACTTCGAGGTCAATCGACGGGCGGCAGGTGTTGGGCGGCCGAGACTTACGAAGGAATTGATGGCCTTGTCGGGCACATCGGCCCGTGTGAACTCGACAAAGCCAAAGGGGCGAGAAGCGGACCCTTAATGAACGGGTGAGTCTATGGAACCCTTGAACACAGGAAATTAGGGTGGACGAACCGTCAAAGTTGGTGCGCTTGATGAGATCGACATTGACGACCTCGCCAACCTCGGAAAAATACGCGATCATCTCGTCCTTCTCCATGTCGTAGGGGAGGCCGCCGACAAAGACAGAACGGCGGTCCACGTCGTACTTGCGCAAAAACTCCTCATCAGAGTTGGAGCGCGATTTCTTCAGCGTGTCGAAGGCGTCGATGTTGTACTTGTCTTTGCCGCGGGCGGCCTGTGGGAAGTTGTCAGAATGCTACGGACGCCATCTGATGCCGCAGTAGATGATTCGTGCTTACTGAATTTATGTCGCGCTTGGGATCGAACGTGGCAAACTCAACCAGCACAGCCTTGGGGATCTTCAACTCCTCGCACTCCCGAGCGCTCAGCATCTCGCACTTGGTGAGCTCTCCGTACGGCTCGAGGATCTCCCTGGCCTCACGAACGTCGATCTCCTCGCCGGGGTGATTGGGCCGAGCGATGTAAATGATGAAGGAGCCTAGGAGATGAAGGTGACATGTGTCATTATATGCCAATAGAGTGGAGAATGAGCGACAAGTGTGAAAGACTTACGATTCGCCCGCACCATCTCGGTACGACACGGACGGCCGTGGATGTTGGTGCCTCGGCCCTTGTCCATCGCCGTGTTTGCGTCCTCGTCGTTCTAGCCATGATCAGCAATGAACAACCCAATGAAATCATCGCCGACGCCGAGCACTTACGGTGAATTGACAAAACGCGAACGGCATGTGGTTGCCATCGCGGCGGATCTTGACGAAGACTGTGCCGTACTTGCTGAACTCGCGAGTGACGGCAGCCTCGAGCGCGCGGTCGTCCTTATGCTCGGGGAGGCTAGGAGTCCAATCATTAGTCAGCTGGGACGTGAGGCCGGCGGAATGCGACTTACTTGGCGACAAAGACGCAGGCAGTGGCGGGGTAGATGCCCTGAACATCGACACCACCGATCTTGTGGCGAGCGGACATGGAAGAAGGGTGGAGGGTACGCTCCACAGGGTTGTTCAAGGCAAAGCTTCCAGTGGTCACCGAACGCTGCATGCAGCGGTCATTGTTGGCGACTTGGGCGTTGGTCGGGGAATCGCCCGTCTCATTCATAGCATCGGAGGCCGTTTCGGCAGCGGCGCTGCCATGGTAAGTGGTGGTGAACGCCGCCTTGGGAGAAGACATAAAGACGTCACCGCTCGGCTTCTCGCCAAGCTGGAAAGGAAGTGCGCTGCGACAAACAAACATTAGCACGCTGCCCCTTTACCCCTGAAAGGGGTCAACGAAGTGAGAACCTACTACTCATCGGCATCACAGAGAGTTCCATCATAGGCAAAGCCCATACGACCAAACTCCTGAGTGATGGGAGAGAATCTGCGTGGAGTTAGTTGAGCGGGATGAATAAGCAGTCATCACTCAACAGTGTCAACTTACCGAACCCGGGGAGGAGAAGCTGGCATGCTGGCATTAGATGAGCGGGCGCCAGCTATCAAACATGTCAGCCTTTCCATATTCAGATGAGTTTAGAGATCGAATCTCGCTTCAATCTCGCCGACCCTGTGGTCACGCCGACGCGGCACGTGGCCAACGCAACGGTTTCCCCAGGATGCGCGACGAAATGCCCTGATTCTTGCCGGCAAAGGTAAATCGCAGAATAGGGCAAGGAAAGCAACCGATTGGATGGAATAAAGGAGGCAATGGAACGAAAGCACTTGAGAGATGGCGAACAAACTGGATTTCATCATGGTTTCCTACCTTGGTTCCAATCGTTCGACGAGGTCGACTCGAGGCTCAAGGAGCGGACCCGACGAGGGCCGACCGACTTGTGGGCTCTAAGAATGGCCGACATTGTTGGATCGATCACTTTCAGGGAGATGGATGCTGGATAATTGTCGATAGGTCAAAGGTCGATGTTTACCTCTAAGGATGGCTGAACCGATCAATGATGGTAGAATGTGGAGTTGAAGGATTGCGAGAACCTCCTTGAAGGATGTGTGAGTAATGGATTCTTTTTTCTTGGGCGAGATAAAATGAATCAGGATGGCTCCGTATGAATCGAGATGGGACCCACGCGATGGGATTGGGGGATTGCACTCGGTTTCTGGGCAACGACCTCAACCGCGGCAGTAAGATGATAGAAAGTGATGCAAAAAGATGATGAGAACGCGTCGATGACGAGGATATCCGAATGGATGAGGTCTTCCTGGCACCAAGGCTCTGAAAGGATCGAAGGGGAAATGGACTGGTACGTGTTGGAGAAACTGGGGAGGGGAGTCGATGATGGAGGGGTTACTTATCCTCGAAAGAGGGAAGGAAGGAACTGCTGGGTTATCGTGATACTCTGCGAGGAGGGCCATGCCTTGCATCCTTGTCTTTCAGGCCGTCGATCACAAAATCATTTGTCTTGCTGTGAGGCACTCACCATCGTGCAGGGTGTGCAGTTCGCACTCTTCGGCGCCCAGACTTGAGAAGGGAGATGCAGGAAAGGAGATGCAGGGATATCGTGATCAATGAAGTGCTTGCCTGCTCAAGACGATATGCTGAGGACTAAGAAGGACTAAGAGAAGACAGGCACTTGCCGTTGATGCTGCCTGTGAAAGGCATCACTGCAGGTTAGTTATCCGGTTATGTGGTGAGAGAAAGTCCGAGTGAAGTTGATCTGAAACGGAAATAGCCCTTTAGTTCATGTTGTCTAGCAGATCACGGACAGCCAATGGCATCGTGAGGATTGGATACAGTTGGTTTTCGGATGAGATTGATTTCGGCCTGAGACCCGCTTTTTCCGTGATTTCGGCGGCCCCCGTCCCGGGCCTGCCTACGCGTGATTTGACGGCAGCAAGGCACATCCCCACAGGCCCGCTTGCCCGTTAACCCGGCTATGATAGTTGACTTACGGAGAGGGTAGAGTAGTACTTGATAGAATCGCTAGTTCGCGTAATATTTCTATTGAAAATTTATTCCTAAAGTTGGCATTGTAGTGAATGTCTTCGACGTGGAATCGCTGATGTGAAGGGACAATTATGTATCTAGGCCGTGCGTTTAGGAGGTGAAAAGGAGGTGGGCCAAGCGCGGGACTGCATCGCTGGGATTGGCATTCAATGATAATTAGCTTTTTTACGGGCTGCTTTCACAGAGATGACCTGAGCTAGAATGGCTCCGGCTGAGGAGGTTCTGTGTCTGCTGCGTGTTTAGCTGTGTGCTGTCTCTGCCTCATCCCGGCCGGCAGTTGCATTACTGTGGATGAGAACACTGGATTCGTCTGAACACACAAGCAACGTAGCTGGGACGAGAAGCTAGCAAAATCAAAGCAATTTCATTTGTAGGCAGACATCGGATTTATTGGGTCGTAGGCGCGGTCATCAATAGGAAAAAGAAGCAAATAAGTTGGAATATCTAACAAACAGTGCTTCGCTTGATGTATATGCAATTACTATCTATCTTGATTATTATCTTCGATTTGCTATGATTTGGAGGCTGATTTTGTTCGCAACGACCTCAGATGAGCTATCGCGAGTTTTGTCTATACGATTTTTGGCATGGACTCTGGATGCAGCGGCCAAGGCTCTGGCATCAATGCGCCCCAATTGCTCAAAACAGCGCATCACTGTCACCGTGAGGTTTTAGATCAGCTTAAATGAAGACGCTATTTCCGAACTGTATCGAAATACAATATGTGCTCGCCCCACAGATGAGGAATGATGGCAGGCTACGGTTGTGTGTACTTCACAGCAGGCTCGCTCGGTCAGTGTGCAATCCGCACGAAGGCGGGTCTAGCCGAGAAAGATCGCATTTTCATCCAAACCACTCTTCGAATCCACCACACAACTGTCCAACTGCTTGCAAGAAATACGCGAAGATAACGGCTAATCGTTGCATGAAACTCTAACCAGGACTATAACCCTCGTCTCTCCCTCCGACCGAATACAAGACGCTGCGACACGATACGGCCCTGAAGTCAAAACTGCCGAGCCAACCGTGGCTGGTTCGGCGGATGGAAATACGAAGAGTCGAAGTGCCAGATAGGATCGGAGTAGGGCTCTCATCTTGAGTATATCGGTTTGATGCAGAAGTATACAATGACCATTGGCCAGTTATTGGTCTTGCCCCTGATGATTGCGCTTCCCTTGACTTGGTAGATCAGGTCATCAGGCCTGCTCTCCAGGAGGTAGTCTATAAGACTTCGGTGCTGAAGAGCCAGGATGCTGCTCACAGAGATAGGCGGTGGGCACTTGGGACAGTTGCCGGCTTCCTTCGAAAACCTAAACGTAATTGGCTTCCCAGTCTGGTCATCCGCGGCCAGAGGTTCGGGCAGAACGCCCCATTAGCCTTTGACTTGCTACATTCTCGCACGTCATACGCCTCGCAAATGTGTTTGTGGGAGCCCTCAGATCAGGGTTGATTACGTGATCAAATCGGTGAAATCGCTCGGCCTGACGAGGCCGACCGCTATGACAGTGCTATCTCGCTGTAATGCGTAGTTGTGGTGCAAGGGCAAATCCCGACCACTGCGAACTTCTTCACAAACCAGAACAAACATGGATTGGCGATACCGTACCAGGCCCATCACCCCTCCTGTTGTTGTAAGTTTCCCTGCCTGCAGTTTGAGTTTTACTCCGGCCGAGTCCGACCCATGGCCTGGCGGCGTCGTGTATAGTCTACTTACACCACGTTCCGCGAGGCTACTACTCAACTCTACTCCTCAGTGACTACAGAGCTCAAATTAAACCTATACAACTCGTACGGCCGGTCATTAGGGTGCTTTGGCTTTCTGCACGGGAGGTGGTCGAGCTGAACTATATGGCCCGTGCACGAAGTGTGACAGAATCCAGTTAGTTCCAGTTGTTGATTGAGAGCGATTTCTCCGATTGAGTCAATCAGCATAGGTTACAGGGAATGGGATAATCTAGGCCTCAAGCATTGTTGCAGAGCCCGGTAGCATAATCTAGCTCTATAGCGCGAGGTCGGGCCGCTCGCAAGGAGACGTGGTAACCTCAAGCTCCTCAAGCCACTGTTGTACCATGCCTTCATCATATGGATCAATCATAGTTGGCCCAGAAGTCGTCGCTATTATCGTTCGAGAGCTCTAGCGGATCGGCAGCGCCGGCCAGAGACGCAGCGACAATGAGAAACCATTGCAAGTCCACCATATCTTTCATCATATCCGCTTCCTCCTTACTGTCCAACGCAACGGAGAAGACCTGACCCGAAAGAAGCGGTTGACAGGAACGGACGTTAATCGCAGCTATAATTCCTCCATTCCTCGACTGGGTGTCGTGATTACCGTTCCAGGTAGTTAGCTCGTCTAGCATCTTCTGCCCCTCACCATTCTCAAGGTTGATTTCTCTACTTCGCGGTAGTTGGCTTCGTTCGGGCATCTATCGAAACTGAAGGGTAACCATGTGCTTTGATCCTGCTGGCGTGACACCGAGGCACTTGACTGCCCAAAGCCCCATACCCCACCAGGTATGTAGCTGCCTGTTTACGGCGAGCATATTCCAGGCGTAGTCCGACGAGTTGACCTTTTTCGAAAGGAGCTGCGACTATGGGCGATCACCGAATAGGGATGCAGTAGGTATCAGGAGAGCTATACGCCCTTTGTTCTTTACGGTTGAGTTGAAGGAAAATGGGATAATGTGGCAGGCTTCCGGGTTTGCCGTACTAGTAAAAAGGCAAGCATTCTTCTCTCGATCACGACACTATAATACTGTATTATAATTAGCAGACATTCTTATCAAGTACAAACTATACGGATACCTTTTTGGCCTCGGCTTCGTTACAAGTAGCTGAGTCTTCCCATGTACGCCCCGGTAGTGTTGTAGTATATCTGGATGAAGTTCTAGTCCGCTTACTACTGCGGGAGACTGCGACTTTTGATAGAACTGCAGCATCGGCTTCGGGAGACAATGTCGGAAGAACTAACCCAAATTATTAACCATAGGACAGGAGGGGGATATAAAGTGAGCAACTTGCATTCTTTAACCAGGTTAGATGCAAGCTGTAGTGCGGTCTCGGCGGAGTAATCGGGCTTGATCGGGTGGTCGCCAGAGCTCGCCATTTGCCTAAGGATATCGAGCGGCATAACGAAAATGACAGCAAGATGGGAGGCTGTAAATCGCCAATTGTCTCGATCAGTAATTCTTCGGATAGTATCTTGGAGCTTCTGTGTGTAACACAGGTTCAAGTTATGAAGGTGTGGGTTCGTTTACTGCTGATATTCATTCTTTAGACTGCCTTGAAGAGCCAGGAGAGGATCTGAGATACAGGAAGTTCACCATTATACCCCTCCTTTGGCCTGATCGTCCCTTCGTCGTGGTTGGCGATGCTCAGCGCCGCTGTAGATCAACAGGGATGGCCCCGCGGTTCCACCCCGTTAGCCGTAGCTGCTGGGCCACGTAAGCCGGGCCTACCTCAGCCGTAGCTTGTTGGCTGCCTCTGGCCCTGTAGATAACAACCGCCTACTGAGTCTGACCCTCAGCGACCGCTTGTTGGGTTCAGAACGCGCTGACTTGGTCGTCTTGGCTCTCGGGGTTCTTCTCACCGCCTCGTGCCACGTGACACTGTGCCAGCTCCAGGCGGATCCGAGCTTCCTCGGCAGGCGGAATTATGTCGTCGGTCATTTCTCTCATTGGGTGTTTTATCCTGACGAGTTTCTTCAGTGCATCTCGTTGTTGGGGGAGGGCTGACGGCCAGAACAAAACTATCTCCTGGAGTAGATGTTCGTCAACTTGCGACGGCATCGTCCTAGTGTCGTGGCGGAAAAACGAAAGAGAGAGACCACTTTTGGTGATGGAAAAGAAAGTTGGTGGTGGAAAAGAAGGTTTGATGGTGGAAAAGGTTGGTGGTGGAAACGGTTGGTGGTGCTCACGGTTTGTGCTGGTCTCGACCGCGGCACATGCATTCTAGCTAGATCTCCTTTATCATTATTAATGTTAAGAGAGCTTTTCGGCTAGGTATCTCGATACCCTGGCTTTGTAAGATGCAAATGCAGGCAAAGGTAACAAGAAGCAATGCGTAGACTGCTATAACTAGTATCAGCAATTACTGTACTAAGAGAAGTTTTAGCTATTGATATCCTAAAACTGGCCGCCTACCACCTGTCCCTCCTGGCTCGACATACTATAAGGGACTCTGGTAAAACGGTTGTATGTTCTGGTAGAACGACGATATCGAATCGCAATTGGAAGCGACTTAGTTATATTTTGCAGGCACAACATTCGCTATATTGAATTTGATAACATTTTATTTTTTAAAAGAGAAAGAGAAGGAAAAAGAGAAGAAGGAAAGAAGGAAAGAGTAATATCTAAAACTTTATTCAGATATTTCGCCAAATTACATCTCACAATATAGGTACCATCACAAGTCTTTCAAGTTGATAGGTACACGGTTCCAAATGCGGTTAGCTATCGTTATTCTGTCAGGGTCGCTACAGGGAGCTGTTGTGGGTCCACGCCCTGGGCGTGGAGTCGTTGAATGCTCTGATGACGTCCAGCAAAACTAATCGGATGCATCGAGGGGCCATTGGAGCGCTTCGATCTTGATCGCTGAGAAGACTTGAGCAGTGATTACGATAATGAACACTGGAATTTAAACCGACCGGCGCTCTCGCCTCTAATCCAAATTACCGATCCGATAGCCGAGCGAGATTTGCGCACCAGTGTCGTCCCACAGACAGCTCACCCACGATGCAATTGACAAGGCCGTTGAGGTTCAAGGGCTTCGTTGGCCGCAGCGTCGACGAATTCAAGAGGCTCTCCAACATAGGTATGCGTCAGCAGCCGTAAAATCATAGCCGTGCCGCATTGTTGCTGACTTGACGCGAACTCCCAGCCCTAAAACTCGAAGGGATCAAAGGTGCCCAAGGGCCCTACGAGCTCCACAACTTCCGCAGTCCAGCCGGTGTCCAAGATTGCAAAACCATGTCCGATGTCGAAATAGGTGGCGCCTCGACCTCCAACCTCGAATGGGTCGCGTCCCCGCCACCGTCCGCCGGCGCAGCAGGCCCTTCGCCTAACTCCCCCGGCTACGCCCGTTTCTTCGGGACCATCTCCACCCAGCTCCCCAAAGACCGCCCAGACATCAAAAGAACCGGCTACGCTGCTTTCAGGACACAAGACCGGCCCCCGACCATCTTCGGCCGCAGCCTCTGGAACATCGACCCGTACGTCTACCTCGCGCTGCGCGTCAAGTCGGACGGCCGGAGCTACTTTGTCAACGTGCAGACTGAGTCCGTGGTGCCGACCGACCTGCACCAGCATCGGCTGTTCATCAAGAAACCGGGCGAGTGGGAGACTGTGCTGATCAAGTGGAACGACTTTGTGCGGACCAACCACGGTTTCGTTGTCGAGCCGCAGACCGAGATAATGCGGCAGAAGGTGAAGTCGATTGGCGTAGGGCTTACGGACAGGATACCGGGCCCGTTTGAGCTTTTGATCGAGAGGATATGGGCCACCAACGATGAGCGCGAGGCGGACGGCGTAGTGGATTCGTCGACTGTGAGGGAAGGGGCTTTGAAGACCAAGCAGGGGCAAAAGGTCGCGTGGGGAAGCCAGTGAGTGGGTGGGAGTATCGACTCGGAGCGGTGTCTCATGACGGAGTCACAAGCATGGAAGCAAGCGGAATTGGGCGATATGGGAAGAACTGATGCAAAAATGCAAAAGTTTGGCCTTGCAAGCAGGCTGGCATATCAAGCACGTGCAGCACATACTGTCTCACAAGCGTTCTGTATATAAACCACCCATCTGAAAGAGCAACATTGTCCGGGTTTGAATGGTTCCGGTTTGAATGGTGTCCTCGCTAATGACTCTTTCAACGAAAACCTTCGAAGTTTCTAGGGTATGTATGCCTGGGGGAACAATCACGATCTGTACATAACGCGACTCAAAGTTCGGATGACATCAAATCGTTACTCATCACAATTTATAACCAGAAAGCTCGTATCCTGCGTAACTGTCTCATTCCCGCTCATGCCGACGAATCCCCAAGGTTCTAACCTTCTTCCAACGCCGGTTCCAGGTACCCCAAACGCCAAAGAATGCATAGCCGCTTCTCCAGAATGCCGACCATTAACGAAACGCATATATCCGCCCTTTAGAATCAATCAGAGATCGACGTCATCTTTACCCCGATCCCTGAGCGAACACGTTAATTAATAAAACAGTGAAAACGGTAGCACTGTACATACCACTCGCGCCTCTCACCAGCCTTGCTCCATCGGACATCGTCAATGTCCTTCTCGCCGCCCTTCTCCCACTTCTTGACCTGCTCGTCCGTGAACCCCGCTGCCCGCAGCCTCTCGGCTCCCTGCTGTTTCCACTTCAGACGGTCACGGTACGCCTCGACCGCTTCGTCCCAGTCCTCGGTCTCGTCAAGCTCCATTTGAACGTCGGACGCTGGATCGTAGTCGTCAGAGAACCGACTGTCCATGGCGGCGGCCCCCTTGATTGCGCCCCTCCCGCGTGTCCGGACGGGGGCTTTCGGCGGAGGCGCCGGGCCGATCAGGTCTTCCAGTGGGTCTGAGTCGTCTCCCTTATCGGCTAGCTTCCTGTTTTCTGAACGGCCTGAGAGCGAACCTCCGACGAGGTCTTCCCGTGGAGGGGTGCGGGAGCCCCACTCGTCATCCTCGGCTAGCCGGCCGTATGACTTTCGCCTCGAGGACTCACATCCGAACAAGTCGTTGTTCTTGCTTGATGTTTTGCGCTGTGACCTTGAGCGACGCGGCCGTTCGTCCTCGTCGGTGCCGCTGAGGGGGGACCGGTCGCGATACCGCCGATCTTTGTGCTGCGGGGAGGACGACCTCGCCCTCCGGCGCCGGCGACGTTCGTCTTTCTCCCCGTCCTTGTCTTCCCTTCCACGCCGGTGGCCCCGTTCGCGAGCGTGGTCTCTGTCTCGCCCGCTATCTTTTCCCCTTGATCTGTCGTTCCGATCTGTTCCGTTGCTCTGCTTCCGGCCTTGAAGGATCGAGGAGATATCGCCCAGCTGGCGACGTCTGATATCCGAGGCGCTAGGGTTGAGCTTGCGCCGTTTCTTTTCCTCCAACTCGGTCAGGTCGTCCAAGCGGGCCTGGGCTTCGGCGGCTTCCTTCGCTAGGAGGGCGGCATTATGACTCGTCGTCTCCTTAATGATGCGTCCCAGGAAGCGGGTGTTCGGTTTTGCTTTGTTTGAGGGTCTGTCGGATATGAGTTGGTGGGTGTGGTTATTTGTTGCGCCAGATGGACCTACTTGGTGGATGTGAAGGCCGAGAGTCCCATTGAAGAATACTTGATTGACGCATCGCTCGCCTCTTTCGCCAAGAGCGCGGCAACAGCATCGTCTGTCAGAATCCCATGTTGCGCGCCGTTTCTATCCATATCTCACAGAAAAGAAAGAAAATACAGCGACGTTGGAAGTAAAGGCGAAGGGCGACGAGGAGGCTCACGAGTGGAAACCAAACCGTCCTGCTACAAGTGGTTTTCGAGGGTTAAAGTCCCTGATCATTATCGGAGTGTTGCACTACGCCAGGCCCCCCCGGTCTCGCCCCACGTAAACTTTGTATGTAATTACCGTACTGTAACTCGGTTGTCACTTGAGCTTGGCAACGAGTGACCGGGCTTTGGGGACGGGGTTTGAACAGTGCAGTTTCTACAGTGCAGTTTCTGGCCGCAATTTATGTCACATTTCGTTTTCCTTACAGTTGCCATCACATACTCAGGTAGTAGTGCATCTGCTAAAACTATTTCCCCCCAACATCACCCTTGTCCTGACCGTTAAGGATGGGAATTCCAGTGACAGGGCTAGGGCTTGGCGAGCGCCCTAGGGTCAGGGGAGTGAAAGAGCCGGGTCGGCTGCGGAAATCCGACAAGATGATAGAGTTATTGCCCCAAGACAGTTTGGAGAAACAAGCGGAAGAGTAACGAGAATCATTCTAGTAAATTTTCCTTACTTTTTTTTTTTTTTTTCCCTTTCCTTTTTGTATTTCCTCATCGGAAATGAATGCTTGCGCCCTGTTCCGTTCTTGTACTTTCAAACTGTTCTCAGCTTGTCGCGGGGATGTGCAAGGCCACCCCTCCATTCTGGGCTCTCTCGGCTGCACGAGCGGGCGCGGTTCCCCACACCCAAATCTCCAGCGCCGGGGCGGACAGGCCCTCTCAGCTCTCCCCAGCCACCTCTCCAGCTCACTAACGTTACCTTAGTTCGAATAACCCCGGCAGAAGCCGGCACGGGCCAAGCGAGACGACCTACAGGCCACAACCTGAAATCTCCAATCAACGCGACGTTCGAGACTGACCACCTCGTGGAACCCAAGATGGACGCCCTGCAGTTAAAGGTCGACTCCATCAGCGGCGAGGTGAGCCAGATCAGCGATGCTCTGAGGAGTTATCTCGAGCATGGCATCGCCTCCAACCGCAAGGTGCAGCCGCCGCGGACGAAAGCCGGACGAGACCTGCTGCAGCAGCTGCTGGGTCGCCTCGACCTGGTGTCGACCGGCCTGGTCGATGTCCGCAACCTGTCGCCTCCCGCCTCATCCTCACCTTCAACGCCCGTGACCCAGGGTCGCGACACAACTTTATCATCATACAATCAGAGTTCGCTATCAACAGTGCCATTAGAGAATAAAACACCCGAGATTCCAGCTGTCGCCGCCGAGCCCAGGTCGGGCTTTCAGGAGTCGCGCCCGTCCGCTGTCACCACAGCGACCCCGCCTGCACCTGTCCAGGACCAGCCCTTCCAATGCCAGGCTACCCAGGAGATCAGGTTGAAGGATGGATCTGTCTACCAAAGCCCGCAACCCTCCGAGCACGCCTCGCCCCTCTTCGACTGCACCTACCAGGACTTGCACATCCTCAATGAGGAGCTCTTTGAACTGTACTCAAGCCATCCTGTTGTGAGAGACCGGGGCTACTTCAAGCTCCAGGTCCGGGGCTTGCCCCCGATTGCTGTGCAGAAGGTGGCTCGCCCGGGCAAGGACCATGCCACCTCATTCTGCTACAAGCCCGACCGGCTTGGCCTTGTCAAGGTCGACACCGGCAAGAGATCCAAGTTCACTTCACCGCATCTCCCGCTCCCGTTAAGTGCCAAGATGGACTGGTCGCTGGATGAGCAGCGCGAATTGTGGAATTCCTCGGCAGCAGACCCGCCGAAAGGGAACTGGCCGTACATCATTGGCAACCCGCTGTTCGACGACGTCGAACTTTCTCCCGGCCAGAAGCTGCGCAGTAGAGGCCGTGTGACGCTCGAAGGCATCAATACGCAGTATGTATACTTCAACCTCACGGGCAAGACCATCACGACAATGCACAGGGAGGATGCCCATGTGCGGTCCGAGAACCTATTGCGGTCTGGCCAGCACAAGTTTTGGTGTTTTGTCAAGCCTGCCTTTTCCAAGAAGCTGGAAGAGAGGATGGCGCAGGAATACCCGGAGATGCGTCGCTGTTCGCAAGCTGTCAGGCACCTTAGCCGCAACATCCCTCCGGCGCGACTGGATGAATGGGGTATCGAGTACACGCTTGACTACTGTGTGCCCGGGCAAGCGGTTGTGACGGAACCGGGGACGTACCACCAGGTCTTGAATCTCGGGCCGAACTATGCCGTGGCCATCAATCTTGAATACAGCTCATCGCCGGACATGCCTCCGGACTACCGGTTTTGCGACAGACAATGCCCTGACAAGTTCGCCATCTCCGCCGATGACTTCCGGATATACGAGAAGCCAGAGCCTCCCGCAGAGGAGGAGCTGCTGCGCACGCCCGAGTCATCGGGGTCGCGGGAGAAACGTGTGCCGCATCCAGCTCCGGAGGGCATTACCTCATTGCGACCTCCCGAGTTTTCGGTACCGCAGCCTATGCAATCGGCCACTCCGCCGCCCGAACAGGCTCTTCCCGACACGCGTGAGCCAATAATGACACATTTCGGGCAGCCCGCAGTGCGCCTACCAGACCGACGGATCCCGGGGAGACATGAGCAGGGAGCTCCTACCCCAGGTGTTACGAGAATCGAACCGTTCCCTATGCCATATGCTGAGGGCAAGCTCGTGCCATTAGGGCCGCTAGATTCCCCGCCCATGGTTCAGCCAGTTCCTGCTCCTGATCGGAGCGCCCCGTCCGAACGTGAGTCTGCCGAGTATTCTAGTCAGCCGACACGGCCACCAGGCATGATGGCAGTGTTTCAGCCATTCCGAGCGCAGTCCACCCAAGTTGAGGTTGACCCCCCCGCGTACGAGTCTTTGGCAGAGCTGCCTCTGCCATCTTCAACACCACCAATGCAACAACCCCAACCGCCTCAACAAGCAGAAAAGAACCCCTTTTCAGGAGCCGGGACCTACTCTCTGCAAACGGTTCTCCAACCCCCTCCGCTCGTCCAGCAGCACAACTCCCACGGCTATCGTGGGCTTAGGGCAGAAGAGTTGCCTCCGATACGGAAAACAGCAAGGCTTGTCCATCCCAAAAGACACGTAGAAATGCCGGCGCCGAACACATCTAAGAGGCAGCGGGTCGAGGAGCCACCGCCTGCCCAGGATATTCCAGCCCCAGGAGCCTTTGAACACCTTACCAAATTGGTCCGACATCATGAGTCCGCCCGAGTCGAAAGCCTGATTCCTGAAAAGCTTAGCGGTAAGCCGGCATTCGAGCGTTTGACGCACCTTGTCAGAGAATGGAGACGGTTCTCCAAATCGACACCTGTAGTGCTGGGCGGGATGAATCTCGGGAAATCGGTCGAAGCGACGATGCACGGATACCCAGAACTGCACGCTTTTCTCTCGAGACTCTTCAAGTTGAAGTTGGCAGAGTGCTTCGAGAGAGCGATGGCCGGTAAAGGACAGCTGCTCTCATCGCAGGGCATCATGGACGGTATGTTGCGGATGCTGGGGTGGGACCAGACGAGGCGACACAAGTTGCCCGATTACCTGCGTGAGGGCAAATGCTGGAAGACTATTTGTGGCAAGTACGACGGCCTCCTCTGCCTCATGCCATCGCAGGAAACAGACTGCTTAGACCTGGCACTGTTCAAAGACAAAGTCACGCGTCTCCACCAGGGGCTCGACACTGAGTTTGTCCGCAAGATGTGCGCCATGGGTAGCATCTTGCAGAGGGCGATATGGGACTACCTGGAGCTCCCGGAGTTCGTCTGGGAGTCTGCCATGACCACGTTGCTCTTGCCAGATCAGATCCTGCCTCTCCTGGCGCCGTTCCGCCTCATTAAGTCCAACTACTTTGACTACAAGTGCTACTACTGGCCGAAGCCCGCCCGCTGGCGCTGGAACTGGCCGATAGACCCGTCGCTGGTCATGCCGGGGGATCAGCCTTGTAGCCTCTGCACAAGCCGCAGTGTCAACGGCAATCAGAACAGCAACCACAAGCCCTGCCGCTGCATCGATACCAAGGTGCCGCGCATCCCGCGCATCTCAGACGACAGGTCGAAAGGCACCGGGATCCGCGCCCTGGGGTCTCACAGGGCGAACGACATGCTAGGCGAGCTAGTCGGAGAGCTAGTGCCCCTGGGCGCGTTCGTGAGGGAATGGACAATGGAGCTCCGCCGGCCGGACCTGGACGACGAGCCCGTGGCGGCGATCTATCCGAGGCGGATGGGCAACTGGGTAAGGAAGGTCTGCCACAGCACAGAGCCTTCGGCCGAATTTAGGATGATGAAGATCTCGGGGCGGTGGAGACAGATGCTGGTGGCGACGAGGGATATCGGGGATGGGGAGGAAATCACTGCCAAGTATGGGAAGGGGTTTCTGAAGGAGCAGCCGTATGATGTTGTTGAGGGGCTACGTTGAGTTCATTTCTTTGATATTCCCCGCTTGTTTCGTGATGGGAGGGTAGGAGTTTTTCGGTGGATGTGATAATTCCTTTGTCGAATTTTCTTGTACAGGACGGAACGGGATACAGACGGGAGGGGGATGTTGGGGCAGATCAGCGTTGTAACATTCTAGTAGCTGCTTGCCTAGGCACCGGCGGCCTCGAGCCGCGTGTTTTTTTCATCATCATCAGCAGCAGCAGCAGCAGTAGTACCAGCAGCAACAGCTCACGGAGGCAAGTTTGCTCGGACGTTTGAGCTTTCAGAGGTTTTAGGGTTTTTTTGAGCCGTCAGTGCATCCTGACGCTTTGCTTTTCAGCTATAAATGGGAGGGAATATACCTGTGTTGGTTCCATCGTATTCTGCGTCCATTCTCAGAATCATTCTCACATTGATTTTTAACACACGTCAGAAATGTGGAAGTCCCTATGGGTCGTCATCCCGGCCGGAGCCAGCCCCGGCCCATCCCACAGGTCAGAAAACGAGCTGCAGACTTACTCACTTTTGACCTACAGAGCCGTGAGAGCCAACAAGAGGGGACGGCGAGCAAGAGATGACAGAAGGAGCGGCGAACCAGGCCGAGCCAATAACAAGCCTCAAGGACACACCCAACAGCTTCCGAGAGGCGAAACAAGGGCGTCCAAGAAGCAACACAACACATGCAGGTGGCCCACAAAGAGGAAGTGCGAGACGGCACAGAGAAGGACCGACTGTGAGGCGAGACGAGATGAGACGAGTCTTTTCGCAGCATAACTCCCGCTCGAGAGCCAGGGGCTCGTCAGGCTGGGCAAGTGTCGGGGGATGTGATGGTCGAGTGCGTGGCGGCTTGGACGTGAGGTTTTCTTCCCGCCCCCTTTTGCTTTCCCTTCCCCCTTAATCCCTGGATAATGTTGCTAGGCATTGTGATGAAGTGCTCCCGAACAACTGGTTGGCCTTTCCTTTCTTATGGAGACGATTGCAAAAGATGGGGCGATGGCGGCAGCGTCATACGCGACTGGTTTCCGGTTTCCGCTCTTACTGCATAGAATGTTGTGTTACTGTCTCGAATCCATCAGGGGCCATTTTGGCAGCTACCATGATTCTCGCTCGTCACCTTTCGACGGCCGGGCGGCCTAACATTAGCCGGGCAATACGCCTGGCTTATACCTCCATGTCTTGAGCTAGAGGTGGGTTCAGTATGGAGAGTGTGCTCAGGACCAGAGGTAACACTCCCCCTGATGACATCGTGTTTTGCAGTTAGGTGTTCGGGTGCTACTGCGGTGCGCTTCCTCGCCAATCTCGGCATCTAAATAGGGAACGGCGCCCGGCGGGTTTCGGTTTCTTTTTCCTTGATTTCTTTTTTGCATAGAAGGTCGCGGGCAATAGTGTTTAGGGAGAGGAAACACAAGGCGGGGGGCGGATCCCTTGCCTCGGTACAAACGAAGGTTATGGGAACTGAGAAAAGAGGGCCGGCACGGATATTACGACGTCAAGAATGTGTGATGTCCGTAGCGTGGATTGAGCTTGGGTTCTGGATCGCGACTCGTTTGTTAGTCACCATACCTAGTAAGGGTGCGCCACTGAAAGGTTGCGCTAGCGCCGCTTTCGTTGCGACCGTTGCCGTCGTTGCCGTCGTTGCCGTGCCTGCAGAGTCAAGATTGGGGTTGGGGTTATGCTCCGAAAGACGAATTCCAACATTCCCGGCACCAATCCTAGAGACGGTCACTCCTCACTGTTTGAGCATACTCTTCTCCGGAGCAAGCTGCGGCACCTGGAAACTCCGAGCACAGCGGCTGCAGCAATGCTTAGCCTCCCAGGTTGTCGAAAATGGTGCAAGCGGCGCAGGGACGTGTTGGAGGGGCAATCACGCCCTGTATCGATGTAGGGTATGGAGCTAACGAGAAGCTCTGCCGACAGTCATATCTTCCAAGAAAGGCTGCCCGCAGCATCTGGGCACAGTCAACCCAATACCAATCATCATCCCACAAGCCACGGGCGCTCGAAAGTCCTCCATAGGGCAAACATATCGTGCAGTAGCGTCATGCACTCGACTGAGCTGGGCATTGGACCGCCGAAAGACTTGTTTGATCGGGCGGGGTGTTTGTGGCGTTTTGAGACTTTACAAACGGCGTGGTTAGCTCTATTCACAGCGCCGACTCGGACGTCCATGTTACGAGCAGATTCGGTGCGTTCGCATCGGACCCGAGTGCCCCGGTAGCGAAGGTTGCCCAAATACAGTATTCCTGCAGGCCTGGTCTTGGCCCTTCCAAGCCATTTCTTGCATGCCGCACGGCGTCCTCGGCGGCTCTGAATAAAGGTGGCGAGCTACGTGTACTTGGGCTTTGCCCGGTGAAGCGTCCGGTTGTACGCATCGACAAACCGACTTGAGGTTATCCAATCAGGCTTGCAGCTCGGCAAGCCTTGCGAAGCCAATAGGCTCGCGATCACAAATCCTTATAAAACTGTTTGCCCCCATGTGATGAAGACGGCTTTTCCTACAGCATAGCTGTCAGTCCCTGTAAGGATCAGGAGCTGGCATGATCCATGTTCCCACATGGCGTCTAGGGCTGCTTGGAAAAACGGGAGGTTCGTGGTCCCTCTCCTAGCCGTGGCGGGCGGGAGGATATTTCTCCCTCCCTGGAAGCTGCGGTTGCGAATGGTTGGTGCATGCCAGTCCCTGCGGGCTTGAGGATGGGTGCCCAATTGTGAGCCAGTCAGGTCGTGTTCCAAGGGTCCGAAGTAAACAGACTTACCATCGGGAGGAGCACTCAAGTTACCACACTCGTTCCGCCAAGGCGGGCTGGTCTCCCTACTGCATGTCTCGCTGCCTTCGCTACCGTGCAATGCAATGGTGGGTAGGCACTATCCGATCGACAATTGCCGCCCCTGCCTGGCCTGCCGCCGGGAACCTTGGCCTCCCTTTTTGCGGTGACGCCGCCGAAAGAGGTCCGCGAAGGCCGATGGCTGTTCATACAGCTCTGCCTCTCTCCCGGTACCATTTCTTCTGGGTACCTCCCGCAGTTCGGGTCCCCATGATATGATATTCCTCCTCTTAGATGGTTTGACAAAACCTGGAGAGCGATTTCGAACGCGGCGACCCGAGGTCAACGTCAACATCCAACATGGCACCGCGAGCAGTAAGTAGGCAAGAAGGGCCGGTAGTCGCCCGCAGCGTGGATGGCTCCGGTACCCAACCCGGGCGCGAGCTCCGGTGCTTTTCCGTGAGCGCCATCTCCCTTGCTCGAGGATGCCGGCTTCCACTGACACGTACTGCAGCTTCCCAGGGTGATGTTGAATCACCCGAGCTCATGGCTTTGGTACGGCCGCAAACTTCAGAAGCCGCCCTTCACCAGTCTCCCGCGGAAACATGCTCCGGCTCGACACGCCCCGGCCGCCAAGGGAGCCGGAAATGGAATTGCGTGCTCGATCAGTGGATGCGGGAAACTCTTCCCAGACACGGACGCCATAGCGAAACACGCCCTAGAGCACTTGCGCCTGGTCCGGCCATGGACGAGCGTGATCACACACGCCGGCGACCTCACGCTGAATGAATTCCGGCAGTATAGCGGCTGCTGCGAAGCGTGTGGTGAGACCTGGCCGGCCCGGCGTTTTCTGGACGAGCACGTTATGGGTGGCGGCAATACTTGCCAACCGGCAGGCGTGATCGGCGCACGAGCTCTGTATGCTAGATGCTGCGTTCTTCGAGACGAGACGGAGCGTAGCTTGCCTGTGGTCTCAGTAAAGGCGACAGACCAGCCGATGATTAGGGTGGAGTGGTGGCATTACCCGGCTGGCTTGTTCATAAGCCGCACAGATACAGCATACGTCCTGGAGAACGTCGAGGTTCCTGTCCCTCCAGCGCCCAGTGCCGACGTGCCAGTCCCGACGGCCGTCTACCGACCCGTGCCGATCGCCGACGTGTACAGAATGATGGGCGAAGTGAAAGCGGTTCACATAGACCCGCGGCCGAGCCCGAACCAGGCACTCATCCCCACCTGCCCGCCGCCTGAGCAACAGCCCACTCATCCTTCGCCAGTCGATGGGGCTCAAGCCAGGTCGGCGGCATTCGAGTTCTTATTGGTCTCGCCGTCCCCTTTTCCGGCAAGGCCGGAGACTAGCACAAATGTCACACCACAGGTCGAGACCAAGACAACTCTAGACTGGGATGGCAAATTTGACGATGATGATGAGAGTAAATATGATAGCGATGGGCCATCATGGAGTGATACCGAGGATAGAGAATAAAGCTGGCCGCCACGTTTGGTGGTGCTCGAGCAAGTGGGCACCATGACGGCAAGCTCGACCGAGACGACGCTGCCTAAAGGGCCGCGAAGGAAGCAATACGTGGTTTCCCATCGCTAGTAGAAATCCAGGCTGGCGAGATCAGTGAGTAATCAGGATATGAGGAATAAAAAATCCGCGTTGCGCTCTGGGCGACGAGATCCTCATGAATCTCGATGCTGATTTTGAAGGCTGCTCGGCTGCTGCCGAGAGCGTTGTTTCCCATGTTGCACAACATTACACAACAGTGTCCATTCTGCATGCAGCCGGATGTTCATTTGTGACGGCGGCGGCGGTGTGTTGGGGTGGATGTGCTGTGTTAAGATGGAGGAAGTGGGCGGCGCGGATGGCACTGCTTGAAAGGCAGTTAAGGGTTAGGGTGGACCGGAGTAGATCTTATGTATTGACTGCTTTATAATAGCCCCACATAACTCTTTCCGGTAATAACATCAACAAAACACTAGCTGAAATCGCGACGCATTTCCCGACACCGAAGCCCAATAACGCCGAACTATCCAAAGAGGCCATGCGAACCTCCAAGCAATAATTTCCCAAGAACCCTTGCCGAGACACCTGAAGCATCGCGCAAGTTAACCCATCCGAGCACAATGCCGCGCGCAACGTCGCCCGTCGACACGGACGTCGGCCAGCGTGCCGCCAAGGTTCTCAGCACCCTCGAGGTACTCCAATCCGGGCCCGATCAAGAAATCACCATCCTCAAGCTCAGCGAGCCCATCTCCTCGGCCATCACATCACTATCAGATGACAACAACAACAACAACAACAACAACAACAACAACAACAACAACAACAACAACAAGCAACCGCCCGCCCGCACCTCGGATATCTCGACCGCCTCGCTCGACGCCCCGACGCCTTCGTCCCTCGAGGCCGACCTGGCGCACTACAAGGAGCTCTTCTCCAAGCTCCGCTTCTCGTACGTCGAGCAGGTCACCAAGGAAAAGTTCATCCGCGCCATCGTCGGCGACCCCCCGCTGATCGTCACCCCACACGAGAACGCCGAGCTCGAGGCCTGCAACACCGCCGCCAAGGCCGAACTCAAGGCGCTCAAGACGGACGTCGCGGCCATGGTCGCCGACCTCGGAGCGCGCGGCCGCGACCTCGCCGCGCGCTACGAACGGGTGCGCGCCGACACAGCCAAGTTGGCAGAGCTGCCCGCGAAGATCGCCAAGTTGGAGGAGAGGGTGGGCGAGTTGCGGGCTGCGCAGGCGACTGGGGAACGTCAGCCGGGGGATGGATCGGCGGGGATGGATCTGCCGCTGGGGAGGACGTTGGAGTTGGTGGACGGCAAGAAGCGGGAGCTGGCGAGGCTGGAGAAGCAGCTGGAGCAGCTGGGCGGGCAGGTGCCCAGGAAGCGGAAGGAGGCAGAGCGACTGAGGGGCGAGGTGGCGGCGTTGGAGAACCGCAAGGCCAATAGCGCAGCTTCTGCGAGGGAGGCGAAGAGGAGGAGGGAGAACGCGCAGCAGGGCGGGGTCGAGGACGAGTTGGAGGCGCGGGGGAGGTGGTACAGAGCTTCCGAGACGGTGCTGAGGCAGGTGCTGGGCTTGCAAGGGTGACGATTTAAAGAGCGGGAGGAGCGACTTCTTTCGGTTTCTTTTTACAGTGCAGCATCTATACTACACGTACAAGGCGTACAAGGGTTCTTGGACTGGAGGCTTTGAGACCGACGGTACGGGACGGGACGGGATGGGATGGTTGGGCTGGCTTGAACCGAACTGGGCCGGAAATGGTTCGGCGTTTAGGGGGCATCGGTCTGGGTGGTAGCGTTCCTTTTTGGTGTTACACACATATCTTCTCATGATCAACTAGTACGTGGGTCTGACGATGACTGCTTGGGAAGTCTTCCGGGCCGCACTGTGTGAAAGCGTTGTGACCGGGTAAGGGCCTTGCAACACCACTGGCGGAAGAGCCCTGTCTCGCAGAACGTATATTAACTGTAGCGGCGTGGCATACCATGGGTGCATCGCAGCTGGTCACTCGAGGAGCGCATCTGACACCTTGACCCTTTGATGTCCAGGGTCTAGTTCAGGCACGATGACCTCATTGGGCGTGAGACCTCAAAAATGTCGCCATTCGCGCCTCATCGAAAATTCTCGAGCGTTCTTGTACTCCCTATCGGTCACATGTTATCGAGGACCGTTGCTTCACAACCAACAGCACAGATGATTGCTAATCGGCAACTTTTGATGTCACCCTTCAGTTGCCCTATGGGTTGAAGCTACCCACGGCATGGGTGTGCTTTGTTTCTCGGTCAGAACCGTGGGTTTCTCGATGATTCTAGGACGTAGAGACAACCCCGGATCTATAGGGCGCTGATACAACTCGGGACCGCAACATCCATGACGTTCGTTGGACTACTCCTCTGAGGATTAGGTGTCCGGATCCTTTGTTTCATCTTTTCTTGTACTCCTTGACTCACAGGATCTATGTAACACGACACAAACAAATGCGTTTCTCGAACCCGACCGTTGGGTTTCCGTCTGCGACGTTGGGCACCGCGGCTGCGCAGGAACGTTGGTTCTCAGAATATGGGAACTGCGCCAGATAGAACCCTAACCTGGAGTATGGAGATGGAATAGACAAAACGAAGAGCGCTCTCGATTTCATATAGTTCAATGCCCGGCCGAGTAGAATGGGGCAGGGTAGGGACTATATATGGGGCAACGGTTAGTGGAATACTTCCTCAACCGAAGGGAAGCTCCTAGAGAAAGTCGAGACGCTCCTGGGCTAGTGGGTCCAGCACCTATGTGGGCTGCGATACTGTTCGCTTTTTCTGCTATTTTAGCGGAAGATGGCAAATCTAAGGGGTCGTTTTAGCGGACGTCGGCAAGCTATATAGGTTGGCCGCGATAATGCCGACTCTTAAGGATAGCTAGCCGAATGCCAGTTGCCGGCAAAGATCAAGAGGGAATCCTCGGCGTTGACAGCGTCCTTACGTCGCAGCAACCACGCTGTTGCCGTCACATAATCAATGCACCGTACAGGCAATATCAGCTCGACTTGCCAAAGATGCCGCCAAGGAGATTGGAACCGATACCTGGTCCCCCAGCCCCTCGATTTCCGTGTCGCCGGGCTTCGGCCCTGATCCATTCTTCGAGGAACTTGCGGTCGGCCAGCTGTCTGCCGTCTGTGACCTTGGTTTGCACCTGTGCCTCGCCCGCATCAAAGCTGAGCAGCGTCGGTACCGAGTTAATCATGTAAGTGAGGCCTAAGCCAGCCGACATGACATCGGGCGCATCGTATTCAACGGTACAGTAGCCCACACCGCCCTCGGCCTCGCCAACGCCGGACTCGACGAGCTCCCGCATGAGGGGCGCCACAACCCGGCATGTTGAGCACCAGGAGGTAGTCCACAGGGTCAGGAGCGGTGTTCGTGCCGAGGACGAGAGTAGCTGGTACGTGTGGAATTGGTCGACATTACGGACGCTGCGCTGGGTGAGACCCAGGTACGTCAGTTCTGCAGCCCCGAAAATCCGTGGACTGGGGGCGACGGGCATGATATGTACGTGTAGTGGGACTCACGGAGTGTAAACCTGGTTCCGGCTCCCCACTCGATGCGAGGTTGAGAACCGCAGGCGTGAAGCGGGCTGCGAGCAATGAGAAGCGAGAGCACTCTTGGCTGATGGGAGAAGGCGCTCGGCAACTTGACGCGCCGGCCGAACGGAGAAGAATTGCATTAGGAAAAGAACGGTAAATTTTCTTTCTGCAAGGCTTCCGATTCTGCAAGCAAGCTGACGGATGCGGTTTATGGGGGAAAACGGAAATGGATTTTTGTGTTTCAAGCCTCAGCTCAAAAGTTTCCGGGTCAACATTGAGCTAACGGAACTTGCTCAATTGCACCGGACATTGCAGAAACCCCCAAAGTGGGTGGCCAAAGCGCCTGCAGGACCCTGCAACCAGCAGCCTCCGGTTTGCATCTCTCGGTTCACTCGGCAGAACAAGCTTCAAGGGTAGGATGTACGCAGGGTTCTATAAATCGCTAACAGATTACTTGGCAGCCCGTGTGGTGCCCCAGTTAGTGTACTAGCCCCCAGTGAGTGAGCAGGAAGCCCCGGTGGACATACATGGCATGCCGCTTGCGACACCGCCCCAACATGGCATGTGCCCGAATGCGTCATTCTGCATGCGGGGAGGCTTCTCAACCAAACCCTCGACATCCAACAGAAACCCAGACGCACAAGCCGGGCCGATGTACAGGCCACAGCCCTTGGTCCATCCTTGATCGTTGCCCTGTTGCCCTGTTGCCCTGTTGCCCTTTGCCTGCTCCTCGCCGACATCAGATGCAGGATGAGGATCTACCCTTAAGCGGCGGCGGGGCTTTAGCGCGGTGCGTGGACTGCCGTGACCAGATCCCCGCGCAAGCCCTTTCAGGGTCCCCTGGCCCGTGGCAAACGCGGGGGCAATTGGGGGGACCGAACAGGTTGCTGGAAATGGAGCTATCCTCGCTCAAGCTGTCACGGCTCGGTCATGAACCGTCGCGTTTTTGCTTGGAAGATCCTGTCGTTTGCAGTGGTGGCTCTGACACTAGCAGACTGCAACTTTGGATGCCATCTGATGATTCCCGATCATTCTAGTGCCACCTTCCTTGATTTTTATTACTTCCAAGATCATGACGGGCTCGCCGTGGTTCGCTGGCTGTGTCGCTGGCTGCATGGGGTCTATCCCCTCTAAGGCGGCGTCCCCTCCAAACTACGGTCCCTAGCCCCAGAATAGCAGCTGACCGGCGTCGTCCCCATGACTGATTGCCAGGCGCTTTAACTCGAGAGGCTTCTTGGCCTCGTCTTGGCCTCATCTTGGCAGACCTATCCTTGATGGATGGATTTCCGTCGTCCACAACCGACCCCACGCGTGTGGTGTGAGACGCGCCCGAGATATATCTTGAGCTTTGCCTCCTCCCCCCTCTCTGTTGGTTGTGTCGCTCCGACTCTGCGGCTGCCGAGTACGTGTCAGAAGTCAGAAACAAACTCCCCCGCAGGAATAGGCACTAGTGCCTAGAGCGGCACGAGTCTTGGAGTTTCTTTGATTCGCTTCGATCGGTTTGCAGCTGTCGCAGTTGGTGGCACGGCCGATCCGTCGGCTGCCTGTTTTTAGCTATATCAGCAAAAGCTCACGTCAAACCTTGCAGGCCGCATCCGCCATCCTGACTGCGCCGGGCGCAGCGTATATATTCTTCTATATCCAGTTCGCCTGCGCATCTCCAGTCAAGCGTCAGTCCACAGCCATTCTCCCTAGACCATGGTCTCAGACAAGGGCGACCCGCCGCAGCGGCGGACATGGCGATCTCTTTTTGCTAGGACATCAGCTGGCGGGCAAGATGTCCCCGAGAAGGCCCGTCATTCTAAATGGACATTGGGTATCCTTGAAGATAAGGAAACCATTGAAGTTCCAGGTACGCCCACGCCCTGAGAGCAAGACCATTGACCAGTTCGGGCTCGCCGCCTAACCGAAGAGACAGGCTCCGTATTGCTGTTAGCCTCTGACCACAATGAGCCCCTGGGACTGCGGAATGCGCCCGCAAGGACGTCGCACTCGTCTATTCCCACGGGAATACACCGGCAGATGTCTGAGCCGCCTGCAGAGGCGAAGAAGATGACGGGCGACGGCAAGATCATCTTGGACCCTCAGCCGGACGACTCGGCCAATGACCCGCTCAATTGGCCGGCATGGCGGAGAGACTTGGCATTGTTGTCCCTGGGACTGTTCTGCATGGTCGGCGGTGGCACAACCCCTCTCCTCGCCGCGGGCTTCACAGACGTCGCTGAAGAATACAGCGTCGACGTCCACAGCGTCTCGCTTACCACTGGCCTCTACATGATGGGCATGGGCCTGGGTTCCATCATCTTCTCGCCCACTGCCATCTTGTGGGGGAAGAGACCGGTCTACCTTTTTGGCGCCGTTCTCTTCATGGCAACCTCGATCTGGTGTGCGGCCTCGCCCAATTTCATCTCGCTGGTCCTGGCGCGCATCTTCCAGGGCATCGCAGTCAGTCCGGTTGAATGCCTGCCATCGGCTACCATTGCCGAGATCTTCTTCCTTCACGAGCGTGCTTTCCGCATTGGCATTTACACCCTTCTGTTGCTCGGCGGCAAGAATCTTGTTCCCCTCGTCAGCGCCGTCATCATCCAGAATCTGGGATGGCGCTGGGTTTTCTGGTATGTCACAGTTGTCCCAACGGGCTGCGCGACCGTTCTTAACACTTCCTGTGCAGGGTTGTTACCTTGGTCGTCGCCTTCTGCGGCGTTCTGTTATTTTTCTTCGTGCCGGAGACGTTCTGGGACCGAGCTCCTGTTCCGCGCTCGCGGAAGACCCGGCCGGGCTTCTTCCGCCGGTTCTCGTCCCGGCACGAGGTTCTGCAGGCCACGCGACCTCCAACTGCCCGCCCATCGATCGAGGTTGCCGCCGAGGCCGCAACAGCACTGACGGCCGCCACCCCAAGGACGCCCCGTGTCGGATTCGCTCATAATGTCGACTCGGACGCCGCCAAACAGGTAGACACGGAAAGCGACGCTACTGGCCACTCGTCTGCTAGCAGAACTCCTGAAGAGCTGTCCGTCGATGCTGAAAAGAAAGCCGACAACCAGGATGCCCCTGCGACGGCCCAGGAGCCTCCGCAGTCACCGAGACTACAACTCCCTCCTCAGGTTAAGCTGACCGCTCCCGAGAGTTCGCCGGCTTACCCAAGCCCCAACCGCTTCGAGGCGGATAGCGAGGCGCAATCCATCAGGACGGTCGGACCGCAAGCCTATACGGCCGCGCTGCGCGAGCAGCCCGCGCGTTCCTTCGTTCAGCAGCTGAAGCCCTTCAACGGGCGCCTTGCGAAGGACAAGTGGCACAAGGTTGCAATTAGACCCCTGATACTCTTCTCGTATCCCGCCGTCCTCTGGTCCTCGGTAGTCTACGCGTGTTCGGTCGGCTGGCTCATTGTCATCTCCGAGTCGGTGGCGGTCATCTACCGCGAGGGCGCCTACGACTTCAACGCGCTCCAGACGGGTCTCGTGTACATCAGCCCGTTCGTCGGCGGCATCCTCGGCTCGGCGGTGGCCGGCAAGGTCTCGGACGCGATTGTCCAGGCGATGGCGCGGCGGAACGGCGGGCTTTACGAGCCCGAGTTCCGGCTGCTCATGGCTATCCCCATCGCCATCACGACGGTGATCGGCCTGATGGGCTTCGGCTGGTCTGCCGAGATCAACAACCACTGGATGGTCCCTACGGCCTTCTTCGGCATCGTCTCGTTCGGCTGCTGCCTGGGGTCCACGACGAGCATCACCTTCTGCGTCGATAGCTACAGGCAGTACGCCGGCGAGGCGCTGGTGACGCTCAACTTCAGCAAGAACGTGCTGCACGGGCTCGTCTTCAGCCTGTTCGTCACGGGCTGGCTGACCGACGACGGTCCCAAGACCGTGTATATCTGGATCGGCATCATCCAGCTGATCCTCCTTGTTTTCTCTATTCCCATGTACATTTACGGGAAGCGCGCGCGCATGTGGACGGTGCGCAAGAACTTTATGGAGAGGTTCTAAGTGATGTGTGGACGAAGGCATGAACTGGGACAGCGGGGCGGATCATTTGTTGCTTTTAGGGTAATCATGGCTACTGGTCTGATTTCTTCCTTTTGGCGTTCATTCGTTGCATACCACATGATTGGGCATGGCATGGCCTCGCAAGAGGTTACGGAGCATATATATATATATTCTGGGTTGGATATTTGCACATACCTGTACTATAGAGGGAGGCCTTCTTGGTGCTGCTTGTCGGGTGTGGATGGTTACTGATACGATGGGTTTTACGGGTTACGCTTGGCATGACGCATGGTATGATAGCCCATATCACTAGCGGGTCACTCTTTAGCGGATACGAAGAATATTCTGCAGTTCTTCCATCAATGTCGGACGCCCGTCGTGACACCTCGGAAAGTTCGGAGTTTGTTCGGTGTGCTTGGTGGTGTTGTTCAGCAGATTGTGATCAAGATTCAAGCAGCTCACACTGTGCCCTTACCAGCCAATTGCCCCTCCATGGAAGTGTAGCTACCCCACCAAAGAAAGATGCTTCCAGAAAACAAATTACTGCGGTACATGACCTGAGATAGCTCCAAGAACCGCAATGACATCCCGCATTCCGGCCCTCCTAGAGACCTATCTCCCCTCCCTCCCCGACGAAACCACCCTGATCCTCGTGACGGGCGTCATTGGCGCCTCTACGAATTGGCTTGTCCTTCGCCAGCTACAGTCCCTGCTGCTCAAGCCTAAACCCCCAGCCACAGCAGCCACAGGCGCAGGCGCTGGTAGCGGCGAGGGCCAGAACGAGGAAACTGCTGTCCTGCTCGCCAGCTTCCTCCGCGATTTCACCTTTTGGAAAGAGAACCTTGCCCGGCTTGGCGGGCTTGATCTCGAAGCGCTGGGGAGGAGGGGCCGGTTTGGATATGTGGATGGGTTATCACTATTCTCCTCCGGGACTGGGGCTGGGGCTGGGGCTGGGGCTGGGGCTGGGGCTGGGTTGGGATGGAAGCGTACGGTGACAGCAGCTTCTAATAATGCCGTGGGAGATATTAGGAAGGTTGTCTTGGAGGTTGTGGATCTGCTGAAGAAGGGGAAAGGTTTCTCTTCCGATGGAGGCGGAGAGAGGGGGAGGAAAGTGGTGCTGGTGATGGACGGGTTGGACTTTGTGTTGGCCTCGTCTCCTGGTTCTACTGCTTTTGATTCTCGTCGGGGGGACGCGCCGTTGGCGGCAGCCGTGGCGGTGAAGGATATGCTGATGGATCTAAGAGAGGTACATTCGTTCATTTTCTTTGAACATGCACAGAAGGGATGGCTGACTGTGATCTCCTACAGCAAACACACGCGGCCATCGTCACGTTGGCTGCTGACGACCCGCTCATACAGGAGCAGGAGACGGCACTTGAGAAGGATCATGCCTGGCTGACTCTGAGCCTGGCACACGAGGCGGATGCGGTGCTCAGCTTGCGGCTACTTGACACGGGGACCGCAAAGGATGTGAGCGGCGTCATCAGAATCACACATGGCGAAGGCAATCTCGGCGCAAAGGACCACGAGTATCTGTACCATGTGGGAGCCGACGGTGGTGTTAGAGTATTCGAACGAGGCCAGTAGTAGATAGATAATACCCATGGCTGACCAAAGCCCCGTACTGCTTCCTCCATTTGCTTACTTGCCTGTCCGTAGGTGCTTGCTAAGTCTGCCTGGACTGGGCTGGTCTGTAGGTTTTGCTTGCACCTTGACGAAACCCCCCGCCACTGCCCACCACATGGAATTCGGCCATGAATGAATAAAATGGTTTGGTTCGCAAACGTTACGCCGTTTTTCATGACCTTTGCTGCATGCTTAGACCATTGAACCTAGTCCCACGCAAAATCATGCCATTTATGATGTAGCAGCAAAAAACGAGTAGGTCCGTCCGAAAGTGTCCAGTCCCCTGTTACACCGCTCGCCGAAAACGATCCATCCCATCGTCCACATCCCTGCCCATCATGACAACTTTTTATGAAGAAACCGAGGGACCCTGCGCGTCCTTGGGGACGCCAGTCCGGAAGCCGTTCTTGAACCGTCTCGACACTGTACTGAGGTACCGCATCCGGCCGGTACCGGTGACCTTTCTACGCTTCGCCTTTTCGGACCAGTTGTCTGTGCCGCTCCCACATCAGTGATTGAACCCATCTGAAGATACGTCACGTTGGAAACGTACACTTGCGGATCTTGGCTGCCGGGTAGCCGCACGAGGCGCAGACCTTCTTCTGGTTGTGGAGAGAGCGGCGGCTGATTGATCTCGTCAATTTCTGTCCTGCGAATACAGCGCCATGTTCGTCCTCCAACACAATCGAGTCGCCCACGCCTCGTTCGCCGAATTAAAGGGTTTGTATCGACTTACCCGCAGCGTCTGCAAAGACCGTGGGTCTTGTTGTGGCTGGGAATAACAATCAATAATGTTCCTAATATCAAACTCTTTGCGAGCGCTGAACATACCGCTTGCCGAAGCTAGAGGTACCCTTTGCTGCAGTGGGGTGTCAGCGCAACTTTAATCCTTTCCAAGCTGTGCAGATATCGTGCAGATTCGCCCAAGCAACGAGAAGCAATAACCGGCACGCTCGTAGCATGACCGTCTCGGAATGTTTCGAGGAATGGGTATTAGAATTTCGATATCGGCATGGAAATGGGCGCGGGACACTGCAACGAGAAAAAGCTGGCGATCGCAGCGGGAAGGTTTAGACATACTCATTTTGGCGGTTGCTCTATTAAGAATTTAATTAGTATCGCAGGCGGCAGTATAAACGCAGGGGCCGATTGAACCTACCTGCTTCGTCGTCGACAGGGAGCGTGGTGGTGAGTTGCAAGTTCTCGTGGGTCTGGGGTCGCGAAATTTTGGGAATGTGTGGCCTAGTGTTTTCCTTGGTTAGGGCTGTTGGAACTCTAGCCACATATGGCTGAGCAATTCGTGGCTGGGCGGGTCATGCCGGGCGCTCCACAGGCGGGCCGGGGGCGAGACCAAACAACCGGCAACAGATATGTTTGCCCCTTTTTGGTTTCATCTTATGAGGGTGCCACAGAAGTCGACCAATGCTATATGTTTTCCAAGTCGACAAACACTCCAAACCCGGGCAATCTCGTAGACAAGATGCTCTATACACTATAATTGTTGAGAAATCTATCTGTGCCGACGCTTCTCCCTCGCGCACCTTTCTAAGCACCGAGTTATGCGCTATCTGCGAGCTTCAGTTTGCTGAACTCCTGCAAAGTCCTCTCGTAGTTTTCCTTTGCCGCCTGCGCATCGGCCAATTTCTTCTTCTCCGCCGTCAGAACCACGTCGCTAACCTTCTCAAACCCTTCACGGCCCATCACCTCCTGCTGCTTTGTGATGGCAACATTGGTCTTCTGCAGCTTTGTCGTGATCTTCTTGATCTCGGCGTCAATGTCCTTGATCTGTGAGCTGACTTGCAGCAGAACGGCCACGTCGGCAGATACAACATAAACAGCGCAACCCTTAGGAGTTGCAGCCTCTTCTGCGTCCGGGCCAAGGACACTGACATCGGCGATGCTCTTCCCGGACAGCGTCTTGATGGCCTGGAGCTGTGCGCTGACCTTCTCTTGGCTGGCAGCTGTGGATGCCTTGATGAATGCACGCCCATCCGAACGGATGTTGTAGTCTGCAGACAGGGAGCGGATACCGCCCGCGCATCGGAGGCCCAGTTCGTAGTCTTCAGCATCAGACACAAATTCCAAAGTGCTGTCAGCCTCTGGGTATGGCGCAAGCATGATGGATGGCGCCGTAGCCCCCTTGCTACGCGGCAGTCGTTGCCACAGTTCCTCAGTGATGAATGGCATGAACGGATGCAGGAGACGCAATGCAACATCAAGTGTTCGATATAGGGTCTGTTGGACGCTCTGCTGCTCCTTGGGCGTCCCATCGCTCAAGATACCCTTGCTGTTTTCGATGAAGACGTCGCACAATTCGTCATAGAAGAATTGGTATGCGAGCTTGGTGCTGGTAGAGAACTGGCGCGCCTCAAGCGCCTCGTTGATGCCTTTGACAGCAGAGTTCATGCGGTGCAAGATCCAGCGCTCGGGAACAGAGAGATCAGACGTGTTGAGTGTGGGAATCGGAACGAAATCCTGAGGTAGCTTGCCCATGACGTACTTGCTGGCTTGCCAGACCTTGTTGCAGAACCGGCGGTACGCGTGCATGACCTTGATGTCGAAGTTGATATCGCCGCCACCGGTAGTGTAGGACAGCAGGGTGAACCGAAGCGCGTCTGCTCCGCATTCCGGGATCCCCCCAGGAAATGCCGTCTTCTGATACTTGGTGGCGCGCTCAACTTCGTCGTCCTTCAGGTTGCCAGTGAGAAGCTTCGCGTGGAGTGCCTCGAGCTCGATCCCGTTGATGATGTCAAGGGGGTCGATAACGTTACCAAGCGATTTGCTCATTTTTCTGCCCTCAGAGTCTCGGATGAGACTATGGCAGTATACTTCGGTGAATGGAACCTTCCCGGTCAACTTGAGACTGAGCATAATCATCCGACTGACCCAGAAGAACAAAATATCCCATCCCGTCTCCAGCATGCTCGTCGGGAAGAAGTTCTTAAAATCACTGCTCTCGGTATTGGGCCAGCCAAGAATAGACATGGGCCACAATCCTGAGCTAAACCAAGTGTCAAGACAGTCGGGGTCCTGCTCCAGGCGGAACTTCTTGGGCGAGAACTTCGCCTCGGCCTTGGCGAGAGCTTCTTCCTGGGTTCTTCCAACAACCCATGGCGACTTGTCAGTTTCACGGCCCTCCTCGTCCTCGAAGATGACGCGGTAGGCTGGAATGCGGTGACCCCACCTAGGAGGCACAGTTAGCGAGACGATGGGCGTGCAAGATGTTGCCACACCTACCAGAGCTGCCGAGAGATGCACCAATCGTTGACATTGGACAGCCATCTGTCGTAGGATCTCCTTGCACTCTCAGGCATGATCTTGATCTGGCCTTCTTCGACAACCTTCAGGGCCGCGTCCGCCATCTCTTTCATGCGGACCCACCACTGCGGTGTCATATACGGCTCGATAACGTCCTTGGTCTTCTCGCATAGAGGAATGGTCATTGCGTTTGGTTCCTTCTTGACAAAGAGTCCACGCTTGGTCAGTTCCTCAACGACGGTGTACCGGGCGTTGAATCGCTTCTGTCCCTGAAACATGGGGCCAGCATTCTCGTTCAGAGTTCCATCCTCGTTCAAAATGTTGATGAATTCAAGGTTATGGCGTTCACCAAGCTTGTAGTCGTTAAAGTCATGTGCGGGCGTCAGCTTGACAGCTCCGGTACCGAACTCGGGATCCACGTAGCTATCTTCGACGATGGGAAGGAGGCTGGGGCATGTTAGCACCAGGAGCTTTGGATGGAGCGAATCTTGTCTTACCGGTCTGTGAACGGATGGCGCGCAAATTTGCCGACCAGATGCGTGTAACGAGTATCCCCAGGGCTAACGGCAATACCACTGTCGCCCAGCATTGTCTCAGGACGCGTCGTCGCGACCTCGATCGTCAAGTCTGTCCCGTCAATTGGGTACTTGAAGTAGGTCAGGACACCAAACTCGACCTTGCGGTCATAGCCCGGTACATCGAGCATTGTGCGACCGGTGATCTCTTTGTTCTCCACTTCCAACGAGCTGAGAGCGGTCCTCAGGTGGGTGCACCAATTCACCAAGCGGCTTGATCTGTAGATGTACCCTTCATCATGGAGGCGGCAAAACGTCTCCATAGTTGCTGCGCTGAGGTTCTCGTCCATGGTGAAGGCCTCACGGGTCCAGTCCATCGACCCTCCCATCAGCCTCTGAGCATTGTTGATGCGCTGGTGGTATTCGCCCTTCCACTCCCAGACAAGCTTCGTGAAGTCCTCCCGGCCAAGCTCAAGGCGCGTCTTCTTTTCCTTCTTCCACAGCATCTTCTCGACGACAGACTGCGTGGAAATACCGGCATGGTCACAGCCGGGCACCCATAGCGTAGAATAGCCCCTCATCCGGTACCATCGGATCAAGGTGTCCTGAAGGGAGTTGGCCAAGGCATGGCCGCAATGAAGCGCGCCAGTGACATTCGGGGGCGGTAGAGGGATGACGAACCTCCCGGCATCGGTCGACCGAGGGGGCTGGGGCTGGAAGAAGCCACTCTTCTCCCACCAAGTGTACCATGCGGACTCGACGGCTTTAGGATTGTATGCTTGGAAATGCGGGTGGTCGAAAGGCTGGATGATCTTCTTCTCGCCGGTGGGGGTCTCATCCACGTAAGGAGGAAGGGAGGGTGCCTGAGCCTTGGGAGCCGACGGGGCCACTGCTTTCTGCTGCTGCGGCTGCTGCTGCTTCAGCTTTGCTTGTTTCGCCGCGAACTTGGCCGCCTTATCAGCTTTCGCCTTCTCCTTCTGCTCTGCGAGTCGCTGGATGTTTAGTGACTGCTGGTGGGGCCGCTGTCGAGGACGATCACGGCTTACCGTTTTTCTTTGGCGCCGGCGCATCGGGCGCGGGGGGGGCAGCAGGCGTGTCGGGAGCCATGATTGCTGGTCGTTGGAGGGAATAGGATCGAGACGACGGTAGGACGAAGGCTGAGGGAAGTTTGAGCAACGATTCCCGTCTCTGGCTGACCAGTCGCCGCGAGAAACTCAGCATTCAGGGCTGTTGGAAGGGCCAATGGGCCAAAAGAGGGGCAGGGAGGTGACTCTTAAGAGGGGCCCTTTGGGCGTGCAGGAATTTCTGCCGGGCAAAGGAGGGGCCAATGCATGAGTCAAAACGAGGACGGATGGTCGAGAAACTATTTATAACCCTAACCCTTACATGTCTGCTAACAGCCCTGTCATGAATCCAAAGCTTTCTAGGTCTGCAATGGAGTCGCTCACAACAATCAATAATTTAGCACAGATATTACTGCTTTCAAACTGTAGACATAATTCACGCTCGAGGGATACATTTGCAGGCTTGGAAAAGACAGGGCAGGCCAAAGAGCAATCCGCCACAGGAGGGTGACATGCAAACCCGATCTTGGTAAATCGACATTAACCCAGTACTATACGAAGTACTGTACCGTACAGTACAGTACAGTACCTGTGTCCGTACGCGGCCTTGCCCTGCTACTGTAGGTTTTTAAACTTACCAACCCCGAGTGATAGTCTACTTATTAGATTGCTCTTTTCTCTTTATTGAATTTATTATCTATGTTTTATGTTATCTCCACCCTGCTCTTCTCCCCTTTGTTAACCGGACTGTGATTCATACTGGGACAGGATCGATTTATCAACCGATTCAACCCGTGTTGCGGCTGCACCATGCACTACCGTACGTTACTGAAATGCGGGGAACGCTGTCGAGCCCCCATGTCCGCCAAGGAATTCTCGGTCGCTTCCAGGCTCAACCCACGCCACCTGAAGCTTGCTCTGCCCGCCGCAGTGCCACCTGAAGATCCCGCCCCTTGCCTCAAGTAACTAACTGAAGCTCTGGCACTTACGTGACCCGAGCATGTGGGTTGCGGGCCAACTTGCGGCGCACCCAATCTCCACCCGCAATAAGGCCATCCTCTCGTCATCAAACTTCCTTGGTCGACATCCCCTCCTTTCTCTTCCCCTCTAGTGCATTAATTATCTACCCGCTACGACTGCCTCAGACATTTCCCACGAATGACCAGGCGCAATCCTGCCTGACACGTCGAACAGTGTCTACCGGATCTGCGCCCCTCCGAGGTATTCGCCCGTTCGAACCGGGCAGTCAAATCACCCCATCCCCTCGTCGCGTGACGGCAGCCTCACGATGCGGCCTCCTCGAGTGGCCATTCTCGTACTCTTTTTCTCCGCTTCCCTATTCCTCGTCTGTCGGTCCGTCAGCTCTATCCGCCGCCCAAGCCCGGCAGTGACGTCGTCGACATCTAAGAAGTCGTCATTCCGAAGCCTGTTCTCGTTCACCGCGCCCTTTTCTCTGTTCCCGCCGAGCGCGGCTATCAGCCTTACAGAGGACAACAGCACCTTCTTCCCCGCCAGACCGGCCGCTTTTGGTCCGCCTCTGCCGAGCAACGGATTGAGCGGGCAGCTGTGGATAGGAAGCGGCTTCACCGACGAGACTCTGCAGGAGGGAGAGGGGGAAGGCGAGCTGGGCTGCAGCGATATTCCAGGCTGGGAAGATGGAAGACTCAAATTAGCTATCAAGGCAACAGAGCGGGCGTTGGTCGGCGGCAAATCAGCCGCCATTGCCGTCGACACGAAGAACTCAAGGCGAGACAACTTAGCAGAGGGACCCCTGATCGACCGAGTCAGTGCAGAGAAGGACGGGCCTCAGAGCCAGCCTGAGCCGATAAATGATGGGACAGACGACTATCTCCACCAGGGTTTCCAGCAGCCGAGGTCATCTTATAACGAGGGACCGACGGGCTCGGGATCCGGCCACGCCGATATCCAGTCAATGCAAGAAACGGCCGAAATTACGGGCAAGATTGCTCTTCTGAGTCGCGGTGGCTGTGGCTTTCTTGAGAAGGTCAAGTGGGCGCAACGGCGTGGCGCCATTGCGCTGATCGTTGGAGACAATCAAAAGGGAGGCCCTCTAATTCAGATGTTCGCTCGCGGCAATGTCGATAACGTCACAATCCCCTCGGTTTTCACCTCCCGCACAACCGCCCACCTCCTGTCGTCGCTGATGCAGCCGGGGAGTTTCATCGAGGACATCCTTGACGAGAACGGCAACCCCATTTTGAAAGTACAGCAGTCTGCAAAAGCCGGGAGGCCCAAGAGGTCAACGCTGCCTAACAGAGGCACTTCGAGAGTATCGCCTAGGATGTCGTCTACTCAGGAGAGGCCGACGCCTGGGGACAAAACACCTCGCGCGGCACGAAGAAGTTGGATTTCTGAGCTCTTCCACTGGGGAGAGAGCCGCAGCACAGCGTCCGATCATAGCCGGCCTCCAAGTAGCGGCCAGCTCGACTGGGTTCTTGTCGATGAGTGGGACGACGAGAATGACAGACTTATCAAGGATAGCCTTGATAAGGCAACGAGGGACAGCGAAAGGAGCAACATGCCTTCGGATTCCAGCAAGCCGTCCGGCGATGATTTCCAGATCGGAGTCCAGGACTGGCGTGACCCTGATCTCGTCGAATCCTCGGCGCAGAGAAGCGATACTTCCTCCCATGATTCTGGAAATGACGGTACCCAGTTCAGCAGCTCTGAAGCTTCCGCGAGACAAGCGGAGAACGGACCGTCTGCGGACATAGGAGGGCCAAAGGGCGGGAGTATCACACCGGGAAGTGGCGAATACCTACCTGGCATTGCAGATGACCCCAAGAAGGCCGGATCCGGAAAATCTGATTCGTCTTCCGGTGCACGGGGCGGCCTTCTTTCCAAGATCTTTGGCGATCACGGCGAAACAGAGGACGGTACAGGTGTTGCCTCAACCGAAACTGCTGGGTCTCCGGCTGGGGTATCAACACCCATCTTCACAGTACCTGGCGAGAATGATGGTGTCAACGACCGCGAAGGCCTGTGGATCACCATCACGCCTACTGGCAGTGCTAGCCCTTTTTTCGACACCCTCCTAGTTTTAGTTATCAGCCCTCTGATAACACTGACTGTCGTGTATGCCCTTCTTATTTTGCGAGTAAAGATCCGCATGCGGAGGTGGAGAGCGCCAAAGTCAGTAGTCGATCGGCTTCCGGTACGTACATATCACACGGTTGCTCCGTCACCGAGCCAATCTCCCAGGGCGCCATCTCCCACGAGCTCTTCACCCACCACGCCTTTACTCCAAGGTCCGTCTCGGTCACGACCGCGGTCTCGCACTACTACGGATATCCCAGAATCTGGTGACCTGCTGAGGGTCGGCGATGCCTTGCAGACGTCGAGGACGCCTTCCCATGAGAAGAACCGGCGCCATGGCTCCAACGAATGGAAAAAGTACATGGGAAGACAAGTAGAGTGTGTTGTGTGCCTGGAGGAGTACGTGGATGGTGTTAGCAGGGTCATGAGCCTACCTTGCGGGCATGAATTCCACGCCGAGTGCATGTAAGTCATCTCGATCACCAGCTGCACCGTCTCTCGACGCATACTGATCCGAAGCCAGAACACCATGGCTTACTACGCGACGACGAACGTGTCCGATCTGCAAGGGCGACGTTGTCAGATCACTGGCCCGAGCTTCTGGGTCGGGCCCCCAATACGAGCCATTCCGCGAAGATGCCTATGACAGCAGCGACGCTTCTGAGACTTTTCAAAACAGGCCGCCGTCTCCTAACCGACTCGAGGACGATCTTGAACGAGGCCCTTCGTTTTCTCAAGGGCCAAGACAAGAATGGCAGGCAAACCGCCATGATGTCTGGTTCAGCGCCCTGGCAAGCCGTTTTGTAGGCAGTTCGTCCCTTTCGGCAAGACCGGAGGGTTCAGGAGAAGACCGCAGCCGTTAATTCAGGCACGCACTGCCGAGGCGTCGGAGGTAATTTTGGTTTTCGGGATTCTGTATTTCATTGGGGTTCATAGGGGGAGAGAGGATATCGGCGCTTCGGACATGACTACAATCTTGGGAGGGTGGTGTATTCATAGCGGGCTCTTATGTCGGTAGAGGGCTCCACTGACGCTCTTTTGTTAATGCATCGTGATACCTCTTTCCTTATTTCTTATTTTTGGCATATCTTACATTTAGCGCGGCCAGTCTTCGCTAGAGGCAAGAGGCTGGAGCAACGGGAGAGCGACGTTGGCTCCAACGCCCTGGTCACACTATTATATAGAGCACTACAAAGACCTGGAAGTAGAATGTGCTCAGGATTGTCGAGGATGCGCCCACATGCCAGGGACAACAGTGCCGCTAATGATCGGCCAGATGAGTTTTCTTCTACTGGCTGCGTTCATGAAATGTGTGTGGGTGGTTCGTGCGAAAGGCGAGGATCTCGGTGAATGGAACGAATTTTCGGATAAGCGAATAATCGCGCCCTGCATACCGAGCATCGCAAGACCACAACGCGACTTCCACATCGAGAGACCGAGGTACGCAGAAGCTACGCCGAAATACCAATGAGCGTTCAAAATAGTTTCACGAAGCCCCCATAATTTACCAGCTTTCTCACTCCATTTCCAACAATTCCCAATCCTGTAGAGCCAGTGCTGAACTCCTTCCATCAAACAGGACTCCTACGCACCCAAGCAAAACAACACCTCAAAATTGCACGGCCAGCCGCCGCTCGTGCCGCTTTCCCGGATTTCAGATAGGGGCGGCTCCTGCCAAATGGTGCCATGTCTCGGTACCTTTCCCCGGCCAAGATCGGCCTGCTGGTTCTTATCCAGCTGTACGTTGAAGGAGCAGTGCCTAAGGATGCCATCATCCCGGTGATCAATTTCCTTACATCTAACCTGCTTGACCATGATCTGGCCAACATGTCGGCGCGCCCCACAGATCGATGGAAGAAGGCTGACAGCATCATTAAACTGACCCTCTCGGTCCACCATTTCGAGGAAGTGCTGGGCCCTCATCCAGCGGCCGACCGCCTTCCCGGCCGTCGGTTATGGGATAGGTTCCTGGAGAAACTCTGGACTATCGACTCTTTGCATACTCTGCATGAGTTCTTCGGTCACTTGCCGAATCTCCTGGCCAAGACCAAAGCCGAGCTTCGCCAGATGGCCGAGAGCGGCGAGAGTCCTCCTTCCGGCGTGCTTCTCTCGCGCAATTCTCCGCTTGGGGTCTTCGTAAGGAGATTGCACCACGAGTTCTCAAACCTGCAGTTTAACCACGCGTCTGAGCTGTGGATGATGCTTGTCAAATACCGCCAGCCTACGGCCGCCTACTGGCGGCGGCGGAATCCTCACTTCGGCCGGCTCAGCTTCGACTCGGTCCTCATGACTGGTGAGCAGGAATGGGGCTCCCAGACGGACGAGCTTGCTGTGGCAGCTTATGGGAATATGCTCCTCGTCGATGATAGTAATGCGGCACCGCCGGTGAGCACTGACGATATCGAAAGCCTGCTGGAGTTCCAGATCGCACAGGTACAAAGTGGGTGTCTGCCTTGAACATCACAAGGCACCATGGCTAACCAAACCAGAGTATGGCAGCAGGGTACCGGCAGATACCATGGAGCGCTTCCGGAGTTTGCTGAGGAGCAGCCGGATCGTCCCAAGCCTGTCACACTACCTCCAGTAGGCAACCCGTTTCCTGCCATCGCACGGATCAGGCTGACTAGCGTGGACAGATTCTCGGAGTCATGGCGGTCGGGCGACCTGCCGACGTCCTTTGACTACCTCCACCGATACTTTGACTACACGATGCAGAACCGAGATCGGCTGTTCTACCAATACGCGTTGATGAACTTGGCCATCGTGCAGTCGGATTTTGGCTGCCACAAAGAGGCCCTGTCGACCATGTTGGAAGCTGTCTCGATAGCGAGAGAGAACAGGGATACGGTCTGCTTGAATTTTACACTTAACTGGTTTTTCCACTTCAGCAAAGGTCATCCGGATCTCGTCCGCGAGCTCGAGGACAGCAGCATGCTTGGAAGCGGCAAGGAGTCGCTCTCTTTCCTTCGCGCCAAAGCAAAGGAGACAGGCATGTGGGCACTGTGGAGCTCATCGCTGCAGGCCGAGGCCAAGTTCGGGATGGCAAACGGCGAGAGTGTCTCAACCGCCTTGGAGCACATGGTGCGGAGTTCACAAGTAATCATAGAGCGGAACCTGAAGAGCATGATGGGCACGCAGCTCTCATTGGGAATAGCGCTATGGGACAGGCTTGGTCTTGCCTCCATGTCGGCCATGACCTGTGAGGTGTTCCTCCGATGCCACAAAATCAACTCTGTCTTTGACGACGAACTCAAGATCACATGCCGGCTAGCAGGCCTGCTCGCCGGCACGGGCAAGTACGACGAGGCATTGGCAAAACTGGACGGTATAGACAGCAACGCCCTGCGCTCCGCTAAATCCAACCACTACTGGCACCTCTACCGCGGTCTCTTCAAGATCCGCCGCAACCTCCACCACAACAACCTCGAAGCCGCCGAGGCCCTCCTCTCCCAACTCCTCCAATCCGGCCCAGAAGACGTCGACCGGGACATGCTCCTCATCATCGACACTCTTCACATCGAGTCCCTCACCCGCCGCCAGAACTTCGACGTCGCCTACGACAAAATCGAAACCCTCATCTCATCGCTGCGCGGGGACAATAGAGACCTGGCCTTGCGCATCCGCCTGCTCCTCGCTAAAGTCCACCTCTTTGACCGCACCGGCCGGCCGGAAAAGGGGTTCAGCATCGCGGTGCGCGCCGCAAGCCTAGCCTGGCGCGCGCGCCTCGTCCCGCTGCTCTGGCAGGCCGTTGGTGCCTTGGCGAACATACTCGACGCGCTAGGCGAGTTCGCCGCGGCCGCAAAGCTGCTCATCGCCGTGCTCCCTAGGTGTCTAGAGACGGATATGGCGTACGCGGCGGGGACGCTGTACAGTCTGTTAGCGGACGCGTGGGCCGGGATGGTGGGCGAGATGGGGAAGAGCGATCGTGGTGTTGTAGCTGCCGGTGCTGCCGGTATCGCAGCTGGTGTTGAGGGTGGAACTATAAAAGAGCGAGGGAAGATGCTGGCGAAAGTGCATGGGGCGCTAGACGCGGCGTTCAAGTGCTTCTCGGCTGTGGAGGATGTGGATAAGCGGTGCGAGGTGATGGCTAAGAAGGCGGCGTTGTACAGGGCTGAGGGAGATTATGTGCGGGCTGAGGAGTGTGCGGATGTATATCTGGAGATATGGCAGGAGGAGTTGACGAGGAAGGAGTAACGTAGCTTGCCATAGGGGCTGAATAGGGGTGTTTGTGCGGTCCACAAACGGGCAAGAAAGCCGCGGTATTGAATTGAGCGACCCCTGGTGCTGGCCTTGAGGACTCTTGAGAAATATACGTCCATCTAAGGGTTTCGAGAGTAGTTAGATATGATGGTATAGCGAATGTCATGCGAATATGTTGGGGCTTACTCTCACATCCGTGGAACTTCCCATTGTCACCCGACAATTCCATCTACAGAACAGATCAGGATTTTGCAGATTCCAGCCCTAACAATCACGATACAGCTTACAATATGCACACAGCATTACCGGTCTATCAGGGAATAGTTTTCAGAGCTACTAGAACCCCAGTTCATCGACTCTAGGAAACATGTACAGGTGGCTGTCTGACTTCTCCTCATCCCGTCTTACAAATGCACCTTCTATCATCCTCCCGCTCCCTTCAAGCGACGGTGGTGTCAAGCCATTTAGGTGGTCTTGTCCTTGTTGTGGTAGTTGACCATGTCGTTCCAGCTGTTTTGGTCATATTAGGTTAGCAAAAAGCAAACCGGCAGGGCTCCTTATCCCCCCTTGGTAGGGAAGATATGATTTGGTAATACGTACAAAAGAGTCTAAATAAAGGAGGGGTGGTCAGTCATAATTGGGACGAAAAGCATGGGTAAGGGGTTACATACCTTGTCGCCGTCGCCCCAAGGGTAGTTCCGGGTTCGGATGTTCTGGAAGGGATATTCGACGCGCTCCTCGAGAGGGGGCATGTGGGACCAGTGCTCCCAGTGCTCATTCCAGAGGTTGTAGGCGTTGAGGCCGGAGAGGAGGAGAGCCGGGGGGACGGCGCTGGTAAGGACGGCATTAGCAAGGGGCTCCTCTTGTCATTGATGTTGCTGTACTGCTAGTCCGGTTGGTTCAATCTCCCAGCTCCTGTAGTGCTGCAGCGGCTTTGTATTCCCATGCTTCCTTCGCAAAGACCGGATTGTTCCTTTGGGCCCAAAGCATCCAGACTCGGCAACGTCATGAAAACCACGCAGCTACGGGTGGAAAGGAGAAGCGGGTGGCATACTAGAGTGAGATCTTGCGCCACAGGTCTGGTACTCAGTTAGCCTTGCAATCAATTGACCCCGGAGACAGTAGAGCTGCTCACCAGTAGTGGCTCCGGCATGCTCCTTGACGTGGCGGCGCTCGCGGGCGAACTCGGTCTCGGTGCTGGCGAAGCGACGCTGGGCCTGGGCACGGAGCTGCGCGCTGAAGCGCGGCGCAGCGCGGGCGATTTGGCGCTGGGCAATCATAGTGATTGTTATGGCTGTGGGCGATGCTTCAACGGCGACTCGATTCGGAGTGGTGCAGTGTCTCAATTGGGGGAGCGGAGGGAGCTTTTAAGGTCATGCAAAGACGAAGCAAGCAACAGACCCGCTTTGGCGAAGCTCCAGGTGTGAGGTCAGACCCCGATCAGGTCATTTTCGGCTAGACCTCGGGTTTGTGTGTTGGGCACCGTGGCTCGTGCGCCTGCCACATGCACAGGCAGCCGCAGTGTAAGTTACCCGGAAAGCCACGTGACTTCGCGAGCTATTGCACCAGGGATGCGTGGCGCCTGCCCTTACCGACGTGGAGTAAGGGAAAAAGAAAGACTAAACGCGAAATCGGTCGCTTCGTCCCATTTTACTCATAGTACGAAAGAAATTGAACCTTAGCGGCTTGCTGCAGTTGCCTTCCGGTGATGGGAGGTCCGGACGTCAAGCTGTGATCCTCCACGGTTTGGCCTCTCGTCCGCTTACTAAATTCCACATTCGAGGGCCTGTCTCACTTCGCCGATGGGCTGCTCCGCCATTCACATTTCTCATATCCTCCAGCTCTGCGAAGGCGGACTGGAGGTCCTTTACGTCTTCTATGCGGATTGAGCCCTTTTAAATAGCCCAACAACGCAAGGTAGTCGAGACGGCGAGGCGCTGGACAAGATGCCGCTCCGCATCACTACGTGGAACGGTGAGGAAGGCTTACCATTGTATTCGTTTTATCATTCGCATCGCTGACATATTTGCAGTCAATGGCATAAGGTTCGTTTGGATGACCTCGGCCAGTTCTGGAAGCTCGTCTTCTAACTCTCCTCTAGGAATCCGTTTGGATACCAGCCGTGGAGGGAAAACCGTACCTTCCAGGTAAGACATACCAGAAGGACTCGCGTGCTATCCATCCTGGCTAATTCATTCTAGGCCATGTTTGACACGCTGGCCGCAGACATCGTCGTCATGCAAGAGACAAAGATTCAGCGTAAAGACCTTGGGGACGACATGGTCCTGGTACCAGGCTGGGACGTCTACTTCAGTCTTCCCAAGTACAAGAAAGGTTCGCAGGTTCAACAGGTCCTTATCTTCGTTGCTGACGAGCAGCACAGGATATTCCGGTGTGGCCATCTATACCCGCTCCTCCAAGTGCTGCCCGATCCGCGCAGAAGAAGGCATCACCGGAGTTCTCTGTCCTCCAAACTCGTCCTCCAAGTTTCGAGATCTTCCTGCAGACCAGCAGATCGGCGGATACCCGAAGCCTGGTCAACTTGACAACTCCATTGACGAAGCGGCTCTTGATTCCGAAGGCCGCTGCGTAATCCTCGAGTTTCCCGCCTTTGTTCTCATCGGGGTTTACTGCCCCGCCCAGCGAGACGACACAAGAACCGAGTTCCGCCAAAATTATATAAACGCCATCGATATCAGAGTCCGTAACCTTGTCGCCATAGGGAAGCAAGTCTTCCTCTGCGGTGATCTTAACATCATCCGCTCCGAACTGGACACCGCTGGCATGACGGAGTATTTGCGAAAGGGAACCATGACTATCGACGAGTTTATTTCCACGCCGTCGAGACGCTTTCTCAATCAACTGGTATTTGGCGGCCGTGTCATTGGAGAGAGAGATAAGGGGAGAGAGGAGCCCGTCCTCTGGGATCTCTGCAGGGAATTCCATCCCTCCCGTACAGGCATGTACACCTGCTGGGAGACCAAGAAGAATGCGCGGCCGGGGAACTTTGGGAGCCGGATAGACTATGTACTATGCAGCTCTGCAATCAAGGGCTGGTTTGTCGACGCCAACATCCAGGAGGGTCTCCTGGGATCGGATCACTGTCCCGTCTATGCTACCATAAGCGACATCGTCGACCGTGGCGGCACCAGAGTCCACATTGAAGATGTTATGAACCCCCAGGGCATGTTCAAGGACGGGGAGCGCCAGCGAGAGTGGTCTCCCAAAGATCTCCTTCCCACGTCAGCGAAGCTTATCCCGGAGTTTGATCGCCGTCGGAGCATTCGAGATATGTTCTCCAAGAAAGCTACTCCACCAGCCAAGACAAATTCCACGCCGCCGCAGCCTAGCAGTGAAGAGGTCATCGTGTCCGCAGACTCGGCACCTAGAAAGGCAAATAACGACGACTCCACACAAGACAGTCAAATCCCAACATCATCGCAGCCGCGCGAAATCTCCAACAGCACAGCCTTAGTTACTCCACAGAAGCCCCCTCCGCCAAAACGAGAAGCAGAATCCTCCTCATCGCCAGTCCGGCCCCAGAAAAAAGGGAAAGTATCGTTCAACCGGGAGAGTTCGTCAAAGTCAGGTTCAGGATTCTCACAGAGTAGCCTAAAGGGCTTCTTCAAGCCCAAGACCCCCGCTTCAGGTGCCGGCCCAGTTAGTGAGTCAGATAACGGTGATGATACATCCCCCGATCCACCAAATGTAGACACCAAGCTACTTGTAGGGCCAAGCACGAAGCAAGGCTCACAGAGCGGCGGGATCGGCGACAACGAGACTACCACAGACAATGACATGGTGGGCAACCCCAACGGGAACTCGAAGCCCGGCAACTCCTCCGACGAGAGGGTGTTCGACCCCATCGAGGCAAAGGAGTCTTGGTCGAAGCTGCTCGGCAAGCGGGTCGTCCCCAAGTGTGAACACGGTGACGACTGCCAGATGCTGGTCACCAAGAAGGCTGGTATCAATCGTGGTATGTATTGTACTTGTTCCTTTCCTCTCTAATCTCCATTTGTCCAATCAGAAGCGCCAGCTTTTCTTTGCTCTCCATCTCTTCATGTATCTGCGCTTCTCTTGTGACTGCTTTATCCGGTCCACTCTACTCGTCTCTTTCTCCCTACCTTAGGCATACAGTCAACCGTTGTAATAACCATTGTATCCATTCTTGACTGACGACGCTCATAGGCCGATCCTTCTTCGTGTGCGGTCGTCCCTTGGGTCCGTCGGGCGACAAAGAGCAGGGCACAGAGTTCCGTTGTCGCACCTTTATATGGAGTAGTGACTGGAACGGCCGGCAGTGATGTTGCTCAGGAGGGAGGGTTATTAGTTATTGCTTCTCCCATCAGCTACGTCGGTGGTTAATGGATCGATCTCTAGTCAGGGGAGTGGGATAAAACTAGTAGGAGGGGATGAAGAAGGGCCGGTTTTGCCGCTAACGTGTTTGGCATGGCGCTTCCTGGGATGGCATTGCAGCGGACATGCACAAATCTAGTTCTGGCTCTGGTTAGCTATAATACCTTCAAGGTTTCGGGTTCAGGACACAAGGCTACTGTCCGTGATGTACTTATCTGCGTTGCTCTCTATGTTTCTGTTGTACTAACCGGCGTCGTTCTTTGTGATACTGTCCCGTCAACGGCATGTTTAGCCTACGCTGCCGCTCCCTTGCATTCACGGCTTCTCCGGCGCTAATAGCCCCGCCATGGCACCATCAGTGAGAGCGTGGAAATTCCGATTCGGCGCGTGGTGATGCAAGTCCCTCGTGAGAGAAAGACACCATGCCTATTGTCGAACAGTCCCAAGACAGGGAAGTATAGCTACTCACATATAGCCATGTCGTGGGCCTTGATACAGAAGCGTGCAAGCACGAGAAGAAAGCAGGATATTACGGACCAGCAGTTTATCTCCCCATGGAGTAGTGTAACTCTGCGACTAGTCTATCAAGGTGCGAAAGCGATGTCCCTCCAATTCAAAGTTTGTCCATGGTGGATGGCCATGCCAAAGAAAGCCGTCAAAAGAGGCGATCCCACCTACATGATCCTCTCGTGTCCGATTTCTTCCCCTCCCAAGAGCCTAATCACGGAGTCCATCGTTGAGTGCACCCTCCCTAAAGAACCTAATCACAGGTAATAGCGTGAGCCGCCGTCAATTGCCGGCTCGCCCTCCAACGAGCCACAAAATGCCAGTGTTTAATGGTGGTGGTGAGGAGTGTCGTGTAAAATCAGCGTGCCAAAAAAAAAAAAAAAAAAAAAAAAAAAATAACCATATGGGCTTCTAGCAAGCGCCCCCGAACCTATAGATCAACCTCCATGTCATCGTTGTCCGAGAAGTCGTCGCCATTGTCTGAGAACTCCGGCGGATCGACAGCGCCAGCCAGGGACGAAACGACAATGAGAGACCATTGCAAGTCCACCACATATTTCATCTTCTCCGCTTCCTCCTTACTGTCCAACTCAACGTGGAAGACCTGGCCCGAGAGAAGGGGTTGATGGGACTCAACGTTAGACGCAGCTATAATTCCTCCATTCCTCGACCTGGTGCCGAGATTACCGTTCCAGGTACTTAGCTCGTCTAACATCTGCCCTTCACCCTTCTCAAGGTTGATATCCCTGCCTCGCGATAGCTGGCTTCGCTCAGGCATCCAATGAAACTGAAGGGCAACCATCTGCTTGGACCCTGCTGGCGTGACACCGAGGCACTTGACCGCCCAAAGTCCCATACCCCACCAGGCATGGAGCTGCCTGTTGACAGCGAGCATGTTCCAGGCGTAGTCCGAAGAGCCGATCCGGTATGAAAAAAGATCCGGCCATGGGCGACAACCAAACATGACTACAGCAGACATCAGGATAGCTATACGCTGATTATTCCTAACGGTCGAATTGAAGGCAAATGGAATGATGTAACAGGCTTCCGGGTTTGCCGTACCGGTGAAAAGGCAAGCATTCTTCTCTCGATTACGACACTATAATAATATATTATAATTAGCAGGTATACTTATCGAACGCAAACCATATATATACCTTTTTGGCCTCGGCTTCGTTGCGAATAGCCGGGTCTTCCCATGTGCGCCCCTGTAATGTTGCAGTATATCCGGATGAGGTTTTAGCCCGTTTACTACTTCGAGAGGTTGCGACATTTGATGGGAGAATTGCCGCATCGAATTCAGAAGACAATGACGAAAGAACTAGTCTCCTACTATTAACTATAGGTCAAAGGGAAATATAAAAGCGATACAACTTACATGCTTTGACCAGGTCAGACCCGAGCTGTAGTGCGATATCGGCGGAGAACAAGTCGATATACGGATGCTTGCCAGAGCTCGCCATTTGCTTGAGGATATCCATCGGCATAACGGAGATAATAGCAAGATGAGTAGCCGTAAATCGCCAATTGTCTTCGCCAGTCACTGCTCGGATAGTATCTTGGAGCTGTTGTGCAAGCGCTAGGCGGATCCGAGCTTCCTCAGCTGGTGGAATTATACCGCTTGTCGTTCTCCCCATTGGGGGTTTCGTCGTAAGAAGTCTCTCGAGTGCATCTCGTTGTTGGGGAAGGGCTGACTGCCAGAACAAGTCTAGCTTTTCGTACAGACCTTTGGCAGCTTTGCTCGGCATCGTGCTGGTGTTGCTGTCAATGAAAGAGAGCGAGAGAGATAGAGAGGAAGACAGGGAGAGAGCAAGACCACTTCTGGTAGTGGGAAAGGTTTGGGACGCGAGTACGCAAAAGTGGTGGAAAAGGTTGGTGATGCAATTTCGTTTTCCCCCGTTATCAATGGTGCCTCGTGGCTTGTGTGCGGCACTCTAGCGTAGCCTAAAACCCTAAACCCACCTAATAATTGGTTTTCATGAATTCCATCGTTGCAGATTCCGAATCCGGAGTCTTCAAGTAGGTCAAGACTATGCATACACCGGTTATACCTGAAATATAAAACATGATATCATGAACCACTGACATTAGCCATCCATTTAATGGTGAGGTAGGAGGACTAGATTCATGTCAACACGATGTGTCAAGTCAGCGCAGTGTCCTAGACAGAATCCCTGCAGTCCGTTCAACCACAGGCGTTTGCGGGCATAAAAATCACCATAATTGGAAATATTTCAGCTTCTACCTCGGCCGCCGCCCAACGCACCGATTTGAAACCCAACTAAGGCCAAGAGCATGTTAATTCAACTGGGTACATCTATTGGAAGCCAAAGCCTAAGTCTTGGGGGCTTCTTCAAGAGACCATCATGATGGAGCGGCCTGTTGGGACTAGAGAGCTGCCAACCCGTCCTCATGTCCATGCGGGCCGCGAGACAGCACTGGATTCACTGAAATATCCTTTTTCCAATACAAAGTTTGTCCATGGTTGACGGTCACGCCAAAGAAAAGCTCTCTATCTAATCTACAGTATCTAATCAATAATCCTGCTCCCTTCGCCTCGGGAACCAGGTATCAGCTTCCATCAAGCATCCCCTAACCTGTATGTCGCTGTGATGCTGTATTCTATGCTCCGTTGTGTGGATGTTGGCATCAAGTCTGTCAGGTAATTATTTGCCGGCGGCGCATGGAGGGGCGTGGTGATGGTCACTGGCTTTTCTTGATGGTATTCCCGTGAGTCGGGTATTGCTCCGTTCCCCGCCCGGCCGTGGGAGCTATCCGGTGTCACTCGGCAAACTGAGTTGACTTGCGCAATGATTGGCTTGGGTTTTAAATGCTTGCGAGCCCCAAATGCTCAGATGTCGGTCGGGATCAGTATCCCGTTGCGATTAGCCTCTCGGTAACTGTCATGGGATCATGACGCATATTGCGCTTCCGAAGCGCCAGTTGAGGGTTGCGACCGGCCTCATAGCGGTATTCTGGATACTTCATTTTGTGCCTGCGGTCTTCTTCGTCGGCCAAAGCTTTGAAATGGGCCCTGATTGCGGGTTTTTCAGAACGCCACATGTGTGACACAACTTGCGCTGCCTGATGTTAGCGGTGTCCATTGAGCTGTTTGGGACAACCTACAGATGCTAGCGGCAGTCATGCCGGGGTTCTCGGCATGAATTCTCCCGGACATCCACTGGCGGTAGAGGATGAATTGATTTCTGGGCCGACGAATATGAACCTTGGTGTCTTTGCCGTAGCTGACAGGCTGGTCAACGAGGTTGATAGTAGCAGGCTCTAGAAACATGTTAGGTCATTACCAAACGGAGAAGTTGAGAGAAGCGCATACCGATGGTGGTAGCGACGATTCCATAGAAATCTTTATCCAGAGCCTGCGCATAGGGAACGGTGGTGATCCAGTACTGGACCGATCCCTTGATGCGAACAAGCGCTGCGGGCTTGCCATCAATGAATGACCTGTGGGATGTTAGGGACAACGTGTAGATTTTTGATATAAACGTACTGATAGTTCCGCATCGCGGTCCTCAGGCGCCTGAGAAGGGCGGGATCATCGGGATCGGCGACACACTGGACAATCACGTCGTCGCCGTTGAAGATAAAGCTCAGCGAAGGGGGCCCCGCCATGATGCTAGCCTTGGAATCCTGAATAATAGGTGACCCCATCGCGTCGGTTGGGATTTGAAAGAGTGAAAAGATGGAAGATGGTTGGGGAAGTACTTGGGGAATTCTGAGGAGAGCCGCTGGGCTAAGGGGTAACACTGTTAGCCTCTATAGCAGGATGGGAATAAATCCGAGTTCGGAAGCGAAGCCTACTCTTGGAATGGTGCAGAGAACGTAAGATATTAAGTGAGAAGAAGTTATAATGAGGTTAGATCTTTCTTAAATCGCGCAGCAAAGACTTGTAGGGGTGAAGTGATTTTTTTTTTTTCCAAGCCAGGTCAAATTCGTGTGCATTGTATTATTGGCAGGGAGATAACTAGGGAGTAACCTAAAGATTGTTCTTTTGAGGGACAATAATAATCCGCAATCGCACAATTCTAAAGATTTTCACAGGCTGCAAAGTGAAGGAGACCCCTGGCCATAGATATATCTCGTAGCCTAGCGGTCTCCCTCCTAAACCCACCTCAACCCAGTCACTTACCAAAGCGAGATTACCTTCGAGATAATCACTGATTGGAAAACCGCTTTGATTTCAAGGAATCGCTCATTCCCAAAGAGAGACCCTAGAAACATTGAGCATGGAAATGGATCACTATGGACTTGGTGAGGTAATGTCCTATAAGAACCCCCCGAGTATAGAAAGGAAGTTACTAATGCGGCTTGGAATAATTGTTCTAGGTCGTTTTGCGCCTTCAAGCTCAGTACATCCGCAGAACCCTTGCTGCAGAAATCGAGGATTTTGAGACCTGCTTTGATGAGATCATTCAAGCAGTTGGTATCTTCCTGGTAGCTACTGAGAAGGTGGCTCAATCTCCCTCCCTGGTAATTGTCGATGAAAATGCTGTGGTCAAGATTCTCTGCCGTTTCATCGCGATTTCCAATACCATTCTGGAGTTTTTGGACTTCCAGACTCAGATGACAGGTCTGCGGTCAGGAGGTGACGTGTCCCTCGAGAAACAAGTCAAAGCAGCTCAAGTGTTGGTTGAGGAGTTTCTCCGGACTCTGCTGCTGCACAAAAAAGCTGAAAACTACCCGGGAAAGGAATTGGGAATGAAGTACAATGAAGATGTCAAGTTCTTTAACGGATTCGTTCTTCACAAACATAAGCATGCCGACAGCAACAACGCTCCCGAACCGAATCTAGACATCGTTGATATCGCAGACATCGTGGAGTACTGGCATCCCGAAAACATCTACCATCCACTGAGGCAAGTACCCGGCAACCAATGGCATAAGTACCTCGGCAACATTCAACCTGGGCCAATCATCAACCCAGCACTGTTCCGAGAGAGAAAGCCGCGGCCCAACTTTACCATGGTATTCCCAACCACTATTAATTGGCTAGTTGACGAGTTGGTCTCTGAATATGATGCAAATCGCCAACGCTTCGAGATCGTGAGTTCAGTGTCGATCGTTGCAGTTTACTCTGCTGACTTGCCCTTAGCATGGCCGACTGCCTGGCACACACCGCCCGGATCATGTCAGAGCGGTAGGTACCCACCAGTCTTATATGGAAAATGAGTAGCTAACACAAAGCAGTCAATGATAATGAATATCCAGCGGCGCCTGTCAACTCTCTTTGAAGGTACAAAGCACGCAGACGAGGAGAAGATCTACCATCCCGAAGACTTGAGCATGGTAAGTTGATTTTCCTGAAAACCAAAGATTGGATGTATCACTAACTGGTATGCCAAATCACAGCTTCCCCGCCCAGAATATGATAGCATGGGGCTCTCACGACTCGAGGCGCTCAATGCCGAGTTGAATGATCCGGAGCTGGCAGGAATCGCCTTGCTGGGAGACGATGTTCCCGAGACTCAAGTTCTAGTGGTAGGGGAGCCAGTTGAATACCGCATCCAAGTCGATGAGGAGCCAGATCTTGATATGGAGTATCACTCGCTGGTGTCGAACACAGCAGTTTTTTCGCTGTGAATTGGGGGCCAGCAGAATCAGTAATGAAACTGAATATGGTTGACTCTCTCGATGCTTAGAATCTCCCTAGATGAGCAAATAAACTTATCCCACCATGTCCCAACCTCAGGTAAATTCGAGAATACTTGCAGCTGTCTCAGTTTTCAAAGGAATGGGGGAGGCCGGACAAAGAAATGTAATATTGGAGGGCTTATGTAATTGCGTGATTTGTACTTCACTTTCAGTCGCATTTTACTATACTTCTTTCACACTTCATTGATTAACCTGGGTTTTTCTCCTTTCCCCAAACCGTTACCCCCCAACAACCATCCTAAAACCAAACACGCTGGCATCCAAACAACGATTCTACTCCCATATCTTCCTCCATCGACGATACCACAATGTCTGGCGTCAACCAGATTATCCAGACGTTTGAAGGTCTCGGGGAAGGCGATCGTGAAGCCACGATGAAAGCGCTCGCAACTATGATGCGCGTTGAAAGCCAGCGACAGCCTGCCAAAAAGAAGGTTAACGGATTCATGGGATTCCGCGGTTAGTATTCCTTCCCTTTCGATAGTCCATAAGACTTCTAATACCGCCCAGCATATTATTCCTCTCTCTTCGCCCGACTTACGCAGAGGGAACGATCGCCTATCATGACGATGCTCTGGAAACATGATCCATTCCACAAGGAGTGGGATTTCATGTGCGCGGTGTACTCGGCAATTCGGGAGGACCTGGCGGACCAAAAGGTCGGGCTGCAGACCTGGCTCCAATTCGCCATCAAGCCGCTCGGGATCGTGGTTCGCGACGGCTACCTGGTGGCGCTGGGCTGGCAGCTAGTGCGGCTCGAGAATGGCACACATACGCTCGAGCGCACCGCGGAGTGGGCGGTGCAGAGCCATCTCCAACCTATGAACGGACTGGGCCTATTCATGAGCTGCCTGAACGACGGCTTGCCGGTGCCCAACCCACTCCCGATCATCGGCAAGCTCTCGGACCTCGCCAACGACGTCATCTGCATCAACATGCAGGCTGGTGGTGGCGGCGGCATGGCACAGCCGACCAACAGCATGGACGGACTCCGCCAATTCGCCAAAACCAACCCCCAGCTCGCCATGGCGGCGATCTTCCAGGTCCCGCAAGGCCATCCGATGATCGCCCAGGGCATCGACCTACATCACGTCCCGAACGGACTCCCCGCACCTGAGACCTTTGTCAACCCACGGGACTTTATCATTCCGCAGAACGATCTCGAGTTCGATGAGATGCTGGAAAAGATCTTCCAGAGCGAAGTTGCCGCCATGCAAGCTGCCGCAAACAGACCCATGGGGATGGACCCGAATTACTTCACTATTGATCCGCTGCCGGAACAGAGCGAGCCTGGTAAGACATGGCTGCCCTTTTGGCTGCCGCAAACAATTCTCATGCTAACTCGGGGCTAGGCTTCAACTAATTTCCGGGCGACCATCGCAATCGGGGTGAAACATGGGGGGTTGGATTTGGACGGGGGAATTTTACATGGATCAGTGCATAGAAAATTCCTTGACCTTAGGTGGACGCCACAAGAGATTACGGGATCAATCATGGTGGTGATAACAAGAGGGCGACGAATACGGAATGGGGGCTTTTGCTGCGCTAAATGAGAACGGAGGCAAGGACAGGCAAAAGACAAACGGAGAGAAAATGACATGTGCCCTACGGGTTGATAGTGAGAAATATGGAGATGTGAGATAAGCCACCTTGTGCAGGCAATCTTATCCCCATTTCCGCGATGAAGATGTACAATGCTAGATACATAACTTTGTACGCCGAGTCAACTTACGTCGTATCAGGAACAGCCGACCTGTCGTCGATTTAAGCTGCATGTACCCTGTTGTGACCCCACCACTCTCGACTCAGCCGCAGCGCCGCGTCGCTGGACCGAACCAACAAGGGGGGGTTATGGTGTGGGCTCCGGGGGGTGCCGATTGGATGATGATGCATCCAACCCATCTGCCGTGTTGGCCTGTTTTAATTGCCTTACTGGGCGTGTGCATGCACCTTGCATCCGAGTGCCGCCGGGGGCTGGATCCAACAGCCCAACAACTCGGTTGCTCGCAAGGCATTATGAAAACCTCAAGGCTGTTTGCAAGTCAGCGCTGTGAGGGGCGGGTTCTGCAAGCGAAGTGAGCGCGGTGGACACCAAACCCGGTACACCCGGGGCAACCGAGACCCGAACGCGGGGTCAGTTCGAATCACCAACGCTCAATAACGACAGGCAGCCTGCTGCGCATCAATCATCATCAACCTCAGAAATCCACACGCCCACAAACGCCGCCATCGACGCCCTCGCACCCTAGCGCGTGACCATCACCTGCAGCAGAATTTTCTCCTGGGAATTCTCGGAAATCACGGATCATGTACTGTAATGTGATGTGATAGGCGGGAGGCCGCATGAATCACATGCCGCAGAGGAGAGCCAACTGGCGGGTCACCAATCCCCATCCCACACGCCCTCTCTCTGTTCTGCATTGCACATCAAAACGCCTAACGGGGTCCCGGGAAGGAAGGGATGGAGTTCACCCGCGGTCGGCGTCGCTGTCTTTCCCCTCGCAACCCCAGTCGGTGTGTGTCCACCAATGTCTGCTCTCGTATGCACCTCCAGAAGGTCTAGCATCTTCGCAGCAGGTGTGTTGGTGCGCCTCGCCGCGGATCGGCAGCCAGTAATGGTGTGTGTTCTTGCCGACAAGCGAGCTAAACGGGCAGCGTACAGGTTTCTGGAGTGCACCAAGCGGCCTTGGGTGCGACACGCCGCTGCAGACGCTGTGTGACCGTCCAGCACGTGGACTGCCAACCCCCCAAAAGGACTGGGGGAGCATATCTAGCCACCAAGGTAATTTCCGTACACGCCGGATTAGAGCTTAAAGGTAGGAATAGGAGGGCATCGGATGAGTGTGTGCTGGCCTGGCCCGATGTCATCAGACAGTGGAGCTGCACCCTGCTTGGTAAATGCAGCAAGTCGGGAATTGTCGGGGCGTAGATACCCGAACACCAATTAAACGGGTAAGGGAGAAGGCAGGGGAGTAGCTAACTCGCAATAGCAGTGAGAAAAGAAAAGACTGTTTCTCAGAAACTTGTCAAACTAATTACAGGTGGCAGTGTCGTCGACCAGAATGTAAGCACTGCCTTCCGCACCTCCCGTGCACACATCCCTGCTGTAAAAGAATTTCTTACTCCTCCTGGTACGAGATCTTGCGCATCTCACCTAGCCGGTGGCGGGCAGCAGAAAGAGCGTTCTCGAGCTGAAGGATTTCGACCTGCATTGAGAAAAAGAACGGTTAGCAAAAAGTTGGCGGCGAAAGGTAGGTTCAGTCGGGGAGGAATCATGACCACATACCTGCTGCTCCATTTCGCGCACCTTGAACTCGTGGTGGCCCAGCTTGGAGTAGTCTACCTGTTCTTCCTCGGCGTTGCGGTCCTTGATCATGCTCTGCACCTGGCGGACGAGCGCACGGCAGGCGGCCCCGACAGCCTTGCTGGCTTGTTCCAGGTTCTCCTGGCTCTTGCTCATGAAGCCGGCCTTCACGCGACTCGCTGCTACGAGCTGCGCGGTCGATGCCGCAACATCGTTGGACGCCACGATGAGCTGCTCAGGGCTGTTGCGGTTAGACAGAACCCCGTCAGCCGTCTCAATGAGCGTGTTGGTGGACGAGGCGACCGCCTTGGCCGCTGAGATGAGACCTTCCGTCCACCTGTTGTTCTTCTTGTAAAACGCCGTCCGTGACGACGATCCCCTCCCGGCTTGCACAATCTCCTGCTGGGTGACGGTAGCCGCCTTGATGAGCTGCGTGATGGCCGTCGTGATGGCCGTGGCAGCATCCAGGATCGAGTCGTGCACCCGCAGCTCATACGTCGAGTAGCCGTCGCGAGGCTTGTTCTTGAGCTTGTTCAGCCGCTCGACAGCCGCCGCGATGGCATCAGCGGCCTTGCTGAGTTCCTTGTCGACAATGTCGCCCAGGTCACCCTTGTTGGCAAGCTTGCCGAAGCCGGGCGCAAATGACTCAACCGACTTGTTGAGCCTCTGCAGATTCATCTGGACGTCATTGTTGCTGTTGATAACGACATCCGTCTTCTGCAAGGGGTCCATGCCTTCCAGCCGGAAGCTCAGCAGGCTGCGGAAGAACTTGACGGTTGAGTGAGCAGATTGCCGGGCGCCGTTGATCAGCGCATCGCTCTTCTTCTCGTCCGTGGCGAGACGCATGAGACCCTTCGTGTTACTGCAGACGTCCGCAATGGCGCCGGCGAAAACGTTGACGTTCTTGATTAAATCTCCTTGGGTGCTGTTGGGTCCATCGGCGATGAAGTTGTTGAACGATGTCGCAAACTCGGTGGCGCTAGCGGATGCCTTCTCGATTTGGGATAGAACGTACGAGGGCGAGGCATTCTGGTTACCGGCCTGCATGGTGGAGTCAAGCTCGTACATGGCATCGTCGACACGCTGCACTCCTGCTTGGAGCACCGAGTCGATGATCTCGTTGATCTTGTCCAGCTGGGTGAGAATCAACGCATCGATCTGGCCGTCGAGCGCATGATCCGTCGCGCCTTGGTTGTTTTTCAGCTCGGTGAGCTCGATTAGAGTCTGGTCCATGCCGGCCTTGTAGACTTCGAGCTCTTCCTCCTTCTCGCGGAGAAGTGCTTCGAGGTCCGAGCTGCCATCCCTCAGCTTGGCCTGGGCGTCCTCCAGCGCCCGGGACTTGTTGCGCAATGCCTCTTCCAAATCTGCCATCTCGCGATTGTACTTGGAAAGCATCGTCGAGAGCTCGTTGCCCTTGCTCCTCTCCAGGTTGTCTGCGCGATCCAAGGCCATCCGGAGCTCCCGTTTCAACTTCTCCACCTCGTCCTTGTTGGAACCCGACAGCCTGTCCTTCTCATGCAGGGCCCGGTCTCGCTCCCGGATCATGTCTGCGAGCTCGAGGTTCTTCGTCTTGATCTCGCGCTCCAGCTTCTCTCGTCGGTCGATCGCCTCCTGCGCGGAAGCAGCTTTAAGCTGGACCGACTTGAACTTCTGGAGCAGGTCAAGGTGCTCGTGGCGGAGCTGCGAGTACAGCTTGGCGAGAGCCTCGTACTTGGTCCTCCAGGTGTTGACTTGCTCCTGCAGGGCCCGGATCTGGTCGTCCTTGCTGGAAATTTGCTGCCCGTAGTTGTTTTGGATCTGCGACAACTCGCTTTCCAGAGCCTTGACTCGTTGGTCATATTGCTGGAGCATCAGTTGGTCGCGCTCGTATTGCGCACGCGCATTGAGGTTTTCTTGCTCGAGCTCCGCCAGTCGCCCCTGCGTCTGCCACTGCGCCTGCTGGGCCATGAGTGCCTCCTGCTCCCGCTGCTGCTGCTCCATCAGTCGCCGTTGCTGCTCTTCAAAGTCACGCTGCGCCTGGAGCTGTGCCTGTTGCTGCGCGAGAAGTGCTGCTTGCTGCTGGGCCTCCAACACGCGCTGCTGTTCTTCGAATTCCCGGTTCTGCCGGTCAAGCTCGCTCTTCCAAAACTCCGAGATCTCATCCGGCTCTTCCGACTTGGGCGCCGGAGGTGGGGTTGGCCGCTTCTCAATCTCCTGCTTGGGGCGTGCGGGAAGGGCCGGCGCACTCTCGTCTTCCCCTAGGAGGTTGGGGGGGTCTTGCGGCAGCTTCGGGATAGTAATGAGACTCGTGAGGTATCGGAGATTTGAACATTCGTAGTAGAACTTGACCAGACGGTAGTGCTGGGCGTCGTATCGTTGACGAAGGGGCTCCAGGGCGTCGTTGTCGCCAGTGGCTGGGCAGGGTCAGCAAGGGGGACTGCGTCAAATCCCGCACACCAGGCCGACTCACAAGAATGCATGGCGCGGAGCATGCTGGTAATAAATTTGTAGATGCCATAACTCTCGGTGACGAGCGGCACAAGGGCTGATATTCTGCATTCATTGTTGCCCACATTGCGGAAATGGGAGAAGATCAACTTTTGGAACTGATCGATCTTGTCCTGCAGTGTCATGAGGTCGGTGATGGTCTCATAGCCTTCGTTGGGGTCGTTGATGGCCTTGAGGCTGATGTATTCCTCGTACTCGAACGTGCCGTTGAACTCTGGATGTTGCTTATGGAACGAGAGCTTCGCCAATAGGTAATAGACGTATTCCTTGATCAGTGGGCCATAGCCACGCATTCCCTCGCCAGCCATTCCGCGGTTCAGACTGTCAATCCACCCTCGGTTCGCCATGGCCTCCCTGAGAGTCACCGGATGTCCCTCCTGGAGGACCTTGTGGACGGTGATCAGGGCCTTGAATGTCTGGACCTCGTCGGCGAGAATAGGCTGGACCTTGAGGCCGGCCCAGAAGGACTGGGAGGACTTGTGATCCCACGTGTAGACGATGCAGCTCCGGACATGTTTGCGTTTCGGGGCCGATTCCTCAGGGCTCGTTGCTTTCTTGATGTTAATGGCCAGCTCGGCCTCCGACCTGCGTGGCATCTTGGGTCAGTCTGGGGCTCCGAACGTTTTAGTGACGGAGTAAACGGTATATGAGAGGCAGGTGCAGGCGCAGTTGCAGGCACAACGAACTTGGTATGATCGAGACTGCGTATTGTGGCCATGTTGGGCGCCTATCGAGTGTTGCCGCGTTTTCTTGGTCGACTTGCGAATCAGAAGGGGATTCAGGAGGTTCGAGGCAGCGATGGGCAGGTCAAATTGTCAAGTATTAGCTCCGGCAAAGACGGGCTTTCTGCGGCAGCACCAAGCGTATCGACAACACCCCGCACAGCAGCTCATCCAGAGCTCGCGCAGCTGATATCGTCTGGAGAAAAATAGACAGGATACGTAGGATAGGTAACTAATTAAAGCATGGAGCGAGAGGTTGTCGCGTCTTGTCGTCGTCAGCTATTCGTGGAAGTTGCACTGTGATCGACTTGTATGGCATCTCCAGATAGCCAATCAGAGGCGGAGAATCTGAGTGGCGACGGGCCGTTGTGGAGCTGTCAGCTGCCATGTAAATGAGAATGTGGGGCAGGCTTGACCCCACCAACTCGGGCGCCATCACTGCCAAGCCTGCTTTATCGCTTTGGCGGGGCCCGCCAGGGGAGCCCAGGCAGGTGCAGCTAGCAACGTTATTCATCGATGCTGCAAGGCTGTCACGAGGCTTCATTAAGTCGTCATTTGATTCATCAGTCATTCTCGCCATCTGCATCGCTCCATCCAGCCTCGATATCCGACCACAACCTGCCTGACTCTCCCATCAACCCCCTTCGATTCTCGAACAACTTGACGCATCACACCGTCCTTGGCGATCTTCTTATCTGCAAAGCAACAAAAACTGACCCCACCCCCGCCCCCTCATTCCAACTCAAGTCTCCAAGAGCAGATCGGCAAAGCTGCTCGGCGTTCACGATGAACATCATCTACTCGACCGTCAACAGCCTGCGCGACAGGTACACGCCCGCAAGCCATACCTCGACGTTCCGCAAGACCGGCGAGATCACGCCCGAAGAGTTCCTAGCTGCGGGCGACTACCTCGTCTTCAAGTTCCCGTCGTGGTCGTGGGCCGATGCCGAAACACCCAGCAAGCGCATAAGCCATCTCCCACCGGGGAAGCAGTATCTGGTAACCCGCCACGTCCCGTGCCACCGCCGCTTGAATGACGACTTCGCCGGCGATGCGGGCCACGAAGAAGCCGTGGTGGAGGGAGGCAAGAACAGCGATGATGACGGCTGGCTGCGGACGGGCGGCCTGACCAGCTCGCAGCCGCTGAAGCTTAGGGAAGTGCGCACAGTTGACGATGCGGGGAACGTCGGCGACCGCGAGGTTATTGATGAAGATGATATTCCAGATATGGAGGATGAGGAGGACGATGAGGCCATCATTCGTGAGCCTGAGGGTGATGGCAAGAGTAGGTGAGTAGCGGACGTCGAGTAGCGGGGAAGACATACTACGTGCTGACTCGGACCTCTCACAGCGGGAGGCGGACATACTCCCTCTACATCGTATACTCGCCGTGGTACAAGACCCCGCGAATGTACATGTCGGGCTATCTACCGAACGGCCAGCCGCTTCCCCCGCACCTCATGATGGAGGACATCGTCGGCGACTACAAGGACAAGACGGTGACCCTGGAGGATTTCCCCTTCTTCGCAAACACAGTCAAGATGGCCAGCGTACATCCCTGCAAGCACGCTTCGGTCATGAAGACACTCCTCGACCGTGCCGATGCGGCCCTCAAGCTGCGGAGGGAGAAGCAGAAGGCTGGCCTCGCAACAGGCAGCAGCCAGGGCTTAGAGGGACTGGAAGGCGAGATCGCAAATCTCAACGTCAGCGGAGTAGATGCTGCCAACGATACCAACGATGAGTGGGAAGAAGTCCAGCACGATGTTGCTGATCAGGAGGTGGCCATCCGAGTGGACCAGTATCTGGTTGTCTTTTTGAAAGTACGTCCATCACCGCCAGTGCCCGTGCCCACCGCAGCGAATAGGACTAACAACTGCGCCTTAGTTTATTGCCAGTGTGACCCCGGGTATTGAGCATGACTTCACGATGGGTGTCTGATGCCTCGGTTTGGTCCATGGGGGGTTTCTTGTTTTCTATGTGGAGTTATCTGGGCTAGATGCAATTCGATCATGGATAGATCATGACAGGACGGCGACAGGCAAACGGAGTATGGGCATATCGCATTAGGAAAGGGGTAGATGAGAACAATAGCAGCACAGATTGACCATGCCAACCATGTAAACGCCAAAGTTATATTAATCGCCATCTTCTTTCTTCTCCTCTTCACTAACCTCCTCCCCGGCCTCTATAGCTTCTTGCCTCTTCCTCGCCGCCCGCTCCCTCTTCTTATCCAGTAGCTTCTGCAGCCTCTTGGCGGCGTTGAACACCCCGTTCGTGCCCGCGCCGCACGCCGCGCAGCCGGGATCCTTCCGATACCTCTTGAGCGCGCACCCCTCGCAGAAATAATGCCCGCACCGCGTCACAATCGGCGACTTGTAGGGGCCGTTGCAAATGATGCACGCAAATGGTATCTTCTCCAGCATGGCCGCTTCCACCTCGTCGTCTTCCTCGTCGTCCTTCTTTCCCGTCGCCTTGCGCTCCGCGCTGGTCACCACCGTTCCAGCCAGCACCTTCTTCCCCTTGGTCACCTTCTCCCACTCTTGGTCGAGCTGCCACCCGTACGCGTAGTCCTCGCGCGCGTGCAGGAACTTGCAGTTGTCGCCGAATCCGCACTGTTTCGAGGAGTTTTGTTGGTTAGCATTGGGTTTTGTTAGAGGGGCATTAGAGAAGAAACGGAAAGGAAAGGAGAGGAAAGGACCACGAAAAAAAAAAAAAAAAAAAAAAAAAAGACGTACAAATCCCGTTTTTTTATAATCCTTGCACACGTCCGGGGCCATATCAGTGATGGTGATGGTGCGAATGTTCGTAGGCGCCTTGACGGGGCCGACGGCGCCGCCGCGCCGCGCCGCCGCGTCCGGGTTGCGCGGGATGTACGATGTCTGGTTGGCCAGGCCCTTGTAGGTCCCGTCCGAGGACGGCATCGCCTCCTTCATTCTCGTGGATCCCAGGAGGTTCTTGGACGAGAGGTCGTCCTCGTCGAACCAGTTGGTCTGCTTGGTCGCGTCGCGCTTGGCCGTGTCGAGCGCCGCGTTGCGGTCTGCTTCGAAGACCGTCGTCGGGAGGATATCATCAGTGGCGGCGGCGGCGGCGGTTCCTTTCTCTCGCCCGGATGAGGTCGACGAGGCGACTACCGCGCCCGTGTTGTTCTTCTTTCTGCGCTTGATTCTTTGGCCGGCTTCATCCTCGGACGACGAGAAATCCGAGTCGTCGCTGTCGATCGCCGGCGGTGGCGTTGCTGGCCGTTTCCTGAGATTGGCTTTGCCCTTTGCGCCGCGCTTCTTGAAGATGGCGACTGGCGCGATGGGCGCGGCTGCCCCGTCACCGGGCGTTGTACTAGCGTCTGCCATGTTGTGTGGTAGGGTGGCGGTTTTTGGAAGATAGTGTTTTGGTTAGTTAAAGTTTAACTTATCATTATCAATTCGCAACTCAGGGCTATGTCATAATTGGTCCGAGCTCCCCTGAGCAGCAAGAGTCTCGACCTCCTTTCTGTCAGTGACAGTGACAAGTCCAGAAGATTGTCTTGCAATCAACCATAGCTGTGCGGCCCCAAAGATTCCAATTTAGTTTTATCATTCAATCATCAAATGCTATCTCCCAACGTATTCACCATTCTACACCACCTCTTCCTCCCAAGCTCACCGGACAGATGTCTATTAGCGTGAGGACCCGATGGCCTCCTGCTAACAATGAGTGCTAAGTTTGAGCTTCTTCGCTTGCTAGAGACGTTGCTCTTTTACGGACTCCGCAGACTGCAATGTTCTTGAACCACCAAGAAACCAATCCAGCGCCTGGACGAAGATTTTGACCCCGCCGAAACACCCTATAAAAGATGCGCTAACAAGCCGAGTGTACCAACGCCATGTTTACCAAGATAAGGAAACAGCCTTGACCTGGTTGTGCGTGGCCGGACTGGAGTGGGGTGGGATAGACTGCGCCTAGTTGTTGTGATATCCGGGCACCTCGACGGGTGACGGCGTGTATTAATGGCGGCCGCAGAAGGCTTAGTTCGAATGGTGTGGCGGTGGTACAGATGATGACGGTGAGTAAAGAAGAGAAAGGGAAAAAAATCATCAACGTCGTAAAAAGAAATCCGTAGTGTATAGCTGGGTTTTCGTCACAGAAGCTCCAATTCAATAGGAAAAATGGTTTTGCAGCGATTGACGAGAAAGTAATGATGCGATGCCTGTGGATGTGGCAATCGCCAATTATTATTCCAAGGAAACTCATAGAATGAATTCGGACAAATGTTCACGCCCGGGACCTGATAGTCCCAACGGGTGTCGGCGTCGGTGTTGTCGACGTTGAACGGATGGCTGCAAGCGAATTGCGGCTACGCCTCCCACTGTTAGTAAGGGTGCCGACGTCGTGTTTTCCTATAAACAAGTTAGTGTTTATGTTGTTTAGCCTCCCGAGTTGGACGGCTTATACGCACCATCACAGCAAGCCCGGACATTTTCGAGACGGTCAGCTTCGCGATCCTGCCTTTCAATCATTTGCCTGACGTCTTCGGCACTGTCCTGCACCTCGCTGGACTCATAGATGTCGTTGATAGGATCGCGGCCTGAAACGCTCCGGGCTCTCAGACTGCCGAAGTACCCGCTGATCCTGCCCAAAGTGCCAAATGAGGCACGAGCCTGTGAGGCTTTGGAGCGGGATGGCGTCAGAGTAGGGACATCTAGCGAGATATCCATAGTAGGAGACCCGCGCGCCGACCGAGAGTTGTATGATGAGAGTGAAGGGGTTGGGCGGTTGCCATCGGCTTGCCGCCTCCCATACGATGGGTTGAACTCTTCAACGTCTTCTCTGGTAATGTGTCCAGCCATCTCCTCGGCGTCTGACTGGCCATCATTGGCTGTTCGGAGAAGCAGGTACGACAGAGCATTGAACCAAGTCTCGTGCCGTTGCCCGGTCGTGCAGGTGAACTTGACTGTCCTGCCCGGGGACACGATGACGAGACTCTTCCGGTGAAGGCCAGGGGGCATGGGATTGTCGTCCGCCACAACGCGCACCGCCTCGATGGGAACACTCTTGGCTCTTAGCTGCTGACGGCCGGCAGTGGAGGGGTCGCGGTCGCTCCAGTACAGCGTCCGTGTGTATGGATGAACCCAGAAGTATCTCCGGTGCCTGTTTTCTGACATCTCCTCGCGCCCAGCTTTACGAGTGTATTTCCAGAGGTACTCGCCGATCATGGTCTGCGTAATAGCCTGGATCATGCGAGGGTCCGTGTTGGGTCCCAACCCTTGCGTATCGAAGCCGCCATCGTGGTGGATGTTGAACCGAGTGTCTACCTCGGAGGTGAATGACGAGATTGAGGATTTGCGGCTGCGGCTCATACTCTTCGACAGAGACTGCACTTCGGAAGCCATAGGAGTAAAGCCGGATTTGGCAGCAGCGCGAGGCGTCGGTGTTCCACGTCCAGACGTGATAGACACAGGAGACAAGGGTCGCCGGGAACCAGTGGGAGTCCGCGGCCGGAGCGACTGATTCTGGGCTCTCAGAGCCGAAGCGGGGAATAACGGTGGCCCCATGCTCCCGATGGTTCCCTGACCGCCCTGGGAAGAACCGCTCCTCGCCGCCTCGATGACTTCCTTGTGATTTGGCGGCAACGGCGGAACCTCGAAGAGGGAAGCCAGAGTACTAGCCGCACTACCAGGTCTCTTAAGAGGCGGTACCTCATACCCATCGGTGCTGACATCGGCTGCTTTGCCCTTCCCCCGCAGGGGAGTGTCGAAGCTCCCCTCACGGGGGCGATGAATCCTCACTGTAGATGGAGTACCCGCGCTGGCAAGCGAATAGGCTGGGTCAATGTCAGCCGTCTCGACTGGCTTGGCCTTTTCCTTGAGGAGTTGGTCAATGGCCTCTGAGGTCAGGGCTGTCTGAGCGCTTTGATCCGTTGTAGCTAGGCTGCGCTTTTGAGAAGGCTCAGCTTCAGGCTCGCCCGACAGGATGCCGGAGGCCCAACCCCGCATGATGTCCGGGGGCGTCTCGGGCCGCGGCTGCGCAAGAGTAACATCGCCGTCTGCGTCGCGAGGTATGATGAATGCATCCCTCTTGGGGCTTCGAGGTTCTGTATGTAGTGACGAGATTCCGGAAACGCTTAGCACTGGAGCAACCACGGACTCCTTCGGCTGAATGGGCTCGATGTCCTGAGCCTCGATAACTGAGAGGGTAAGTGGGGGTGGAGGAACCTCTGCCGCTTCCCGGGGTTCGACGCCCCAAGACCGGACGGATGAAAGGGCCAGAACAGGCGCGCTAACCTCGTGAGGCTCGACATCCTGCGTCTGAATGGGAACGAAAGCCAATGAAGGCGCGGGTGGTGCCGGCTCTTGAAGGGGCTCGACTTCCTCAATCTTGATGGGGGAAACAGACAGCTTGAGGGGAGACGGGGGAACCTCGCTTTGAGGCTCGATGTCCTCAGAGACGATCGACGAGATTGACAGAGGAACCGAGACAGGGATGACAACCTTGGGTTCCGAACGCTCTGTGACTATAGGCGCAGGAAGCTCAATAGGCTCAATCTGTTCGCCCACAATACCCGAATATGAGAGAACCATCGGTGATGGCTTAGGAGGCTCAGGGTCGACAACCGGCTCAACATGTTCGCCAAGAATGCTCGAGTATGAGAACGTGATTGGCGAAGGGGGGACTGACTCGGGCTCAGAAACCGGCTCGACCTGTTGACCGACAATGGCCGAGTATGAAAGCGTGATCGGCGTCTCCGGCTCGACAACCGGCTCGACTTGTTCACCGACAATGGCGGTGAAAGAAAGAATGATCGGTGATGATGGCTGCGACTCGGGCTCGGCAACCGGCTCAACCTGCTCACCGACAATGGTCGAGTATGAAAGGATGACGGGTGATGGTGGCGGCGTCGTAGGCTCGGCAATCGGCTCGACTTGTTCGGTGTGGACGGCCGAGAGAGACAGCGGGATGGGAGCAGGAGGGAGGGGTTCAATATCCTGCGAGGCAAGGACGGTGGACATGCTCAGCGCCGGAGGCTCCGGGACGGGCGGCTCGGGCTCGGCCAGGGGTTCGACATGTTCGTAAATTAGAGACGGCATGGAGAGGCTTGGAAGCTCCAGAGGCGGCACCTCCTCAGGTGCTGGTTCGGTGTGTTCGGATAGGATCGAAGACACGCTCAGCGATGGTGGACTCGAAGGAATCTCCGGCTCCGAGAGAGGCTCGATGAACTCTGATTGGATTGAAGACACGCTCAGCGTCGGTGGTGTTGGCTGGGTGCCAGGAGATGGGAACTGCGCCAGTTTGGCGTCCAGGTCCCAGTCGTGTTGGACACTGGCATCGCTATAAGAAAAGCTCGATAGCGGCCGTGACAACGCTTCACCTCTTGGCTCGTCACCGAGCCATTGTGCCGCGGTATGAGATTTGCGAGGACCGACGACGGACTCCATCGACATTGGTCGCTCGGAGAGGACGTCGGTGCCAGGCTGGCCAACTATTGATACCGAGCGTATATCCACCGGCTCAGTCATCATGCCGCTGTCAACCATTATCTTCGGCAGTGCGGGAACCTCAGGCGGCGGCGACCGATCTCGGGCAAAACTGCGCGGTGTGGCGGGCGTGGACCTAATGCTCCTACGGCTCGGGGTGACGGTCCCCGGCAGAGAGTCTTCGTCGCTATTTTCCAACTCATTGAGTTCCGCAAATAGGCTCTGTCCGCCCGGTGTCGCCGAGGAGCTATTGGCATGCACGCTAGCAGGGCTGCTCTGCAGGGCAGGTTCTTCGCTGAACTGGCGAGAACGGCGGGAGGCGAGTGAGCCGCGGCTTGCACGCACCCGCATCCTTGAAGGTGTCTTATATTCGGAGGCGAACGGGTAATCGTCGTCGTCGCTCGATGTTGAGGCAGTGCTGTCAAACGAATAATGGTTGCTGGACTGGTGCGGAGGCAGCGGCGGGGGCCGCCTGATCGAACTGGCCCCCCTAGATGGGCCAGCCTCTGTCTCCGTCGCTGCGTCGTCGTCTGACATATCCTCGGCGCCGGTCTGGAAGTCCTCGGTTTCGGTCCCCCGCTCGTTGGCAGTCTCGAAAGCCGCGTCGCTCGTTTCATTCGCCGTCTCGAAGTGGTCGCTATTCGACTCCTGGGCGGCCTGGGCCGCGGTAATGTTTCTGGCGGGGTGCAGAGGTGAACCGCGATGCGGCAAGGCGCGGGGAGATGGCCCTTCGGATTGGTCCTCCCATTCGGGATCTTCGACGTACACTTCGGTCCTACTCGACCGTGCACCGCCCAGCTGAGTCAATTTGAAAGAGGGCTTCTTGGAATCGCGCGACTCCATCCTGCGGCTCTTCTTTGGAGGGTGAGGGTTCGGGTCGCTCCTCAGCTTCTCAACCTCATCACGGGCATCTTGAAGCATGCGCTTCAGCTCGAGCTTCTCGGTCTTCTCACGGTGAATGTTGGTCCGCAGGGTCTGGATGGTACGCTGGGCGTGGCCGAGAGATGTTTTGAGCGTTTCCGATTCGAGTGCAGAGTGGCGGGGGGTGCCTTTCATGGGCGAGGGGGGCGGCGAGTGTTCCGGCGTGTTGTGGTCAGGGGCCGAACTAAAGTCCTCCTCACTCACGCCGAGAGTGGAATCACGCTCCATTACCCGTCCGCGCTGGAGCGAGGAGAACGCCTTGGCTAGTTCCTGGTTCTGGCCCATGAGCTCGTCGACCTTCCTCTGCAGGACTGAGCGCTCCGTCTCGAAAACCACGGCGTTGCGTCGAATGGTGCCGAGCTCGATTTCGAGGTTCTTGATCTCGGCCGAATGCTTCTCGTCCTGCTTGGCCAGGCTATCCTTGGTCTCCTCCAGCTCCCTCTGGGTCGCGTTCTTCTCGGCCTGAAGGATACTGAGCGTCTGCGTGAGCTTCTTCTCTCGATCCGCACCTTCCTTTTGCGCCGCAATCAGCTCGTGAATCTGAGTCTCGAGGTTCCAGTTCTCGTCCTTGTATCGATTCTCGCTCTCATCCAGGCTCTTTAGGCGCTGCTGGAATCCCTCTACCTCGATCTCGAGCATCGATCTCTCCGACTTCACCTCCTTAAGTTCTTCTTCCCTCTCGGAAAGCAGGGCTTGCAGATTCCGGACCTGGGCAATGAGAGAGGTGCTGATCTCGGCAGCGAATTCGATATCGTGGATTCGGCCGGCGGGTTGATTGCGCACCTTGCGATTCGGGATGCTGAACTTTGTCGGAGACGGTGTGGCGAGAGTCTCAAACTTGGAAGGACTCACGGAACGCTAGAGATAACTCATCAGCCTCGCCTGGAGGAAGGGCGGAACTCGTTCAGCACGTACCCGAGCAGCCTTGCCTTCCAAGGCATACGGAGAGCCCTGGGCCTCATTGCTAGGCACTCTCTGTTTGGGCAGCAAGGCCCGAGCGCTCTCCTTGGCCACCTCGTTGTAGTCCTTCTCGATTTCGATAAGTCGCTGCCGCAGTTCTGGGCTGAGCTCGGACTCGGATTGCAGCTCCTCCACCTCCCGTAGCTTCTCGGTGAGCTGCTTCTGCTGTTGAACTAGCGCGGTGCCCAGCTTGCCGGCCTCTTCCATCCGCCGCTCCGTGTCCCGCAGGTGGGCCTCGATGGCGCGCTTCACCTGCTCGGCAGAGGAGCCGGGAGCCAGGGCAAAGAGGTGCGTGTCAAAATGGGAGTGCCGCAGGTGCGTCGGCCCCGAAGGGCTCGTCACGAAAGGATCGAAAGCATCGCTGGTACCCGACGCCGAAATGGGCTCGTCGGAAGCCACTGACGTAGTCATCATCGGCGAAGCCGCTCGTTATACAGGCAGGTTTCCGAGGGCTTCGGAAACGCTGCCTACTGCCCGGTTGCGAAGGGCAGTGATTGCCTGGGATGCGCGGTGCGAGCTCCTCTGCCTTTGCAGGTCCAACATCAATCAGTGGGGGTGAAGAGACAGAACTGGTCTGCCAGCTAATGGTGCCGAAAAGGAAAAAGAAGGAAGAAAATGTAATGAATAAGGAAGGAATGAATGCTATGCCAAAAAGAATAAGAGAACAAAACGTCGCAACGAGTGAAGATTAGTACAGATTATGTGGTGCAAATAGAACGAAGGACAAGCAAAGAGAGTGAAAAGGACGGCGTTGATCAGGCCGAGTTGTTCTCTGATCGGGGGATTACGCGAACCCGGAGCGATGTTGTTGACTTTTAGGAATCGTAACAGGGAATTGGGGGGGCGGGGGGGGGGCGGTTCAATGGATTTTGACGCGCCGAGGCCGACAAATCACACGACGAGCCACAACTCCAACCAAAAATACCGTGACAAGGAAAGGCAAGCGACACCGCGCACGCTATGCGGACGCGGTCTGCTGCACCGAAATTATGAAGAAGAATAATTGGAAATGGGAGCGACGACAGGATGGGGACAGAGAAAGATGGAATCCCAGCAGCGCGGAAGGCAGGAGTCTGCTGGACGTCTCGAGACGCTTGAGGGGCGAAGCGACGGGAATGGGGAGCGGAGTGCTCGCAGGGGACAACTTTTGGATCTCGTCCCGGTTATGTTCTGATGCCTCAGGCATCAGTGCGGCCAAGCCGCCAGCCGGCGTCATTCCCCGCAATGTTCGGTCGCTTTCTTGAGATCATAAGACATTGCAATCAATCTGCTGTGCACTGGGCGACGGGATCATGACAGGATGAGCGGCCGAGCGATCTGGGCTGTCGTTACGTGCGAACCTACAGCTGGACACCCCGTTCCACAGCAACTCAAGCGCAACTTGTAGTGCACTACACGACAACGCACGCGAATGCACGCCGTTTTCTATATTCGTGCTTCGCCCCTCATCCATGTCAACGCTAAACGACAATTTGTCGAGGCGGCGCCAAGAGTGCAACCATGCAGGGAAATTCGAGAAGCAATCCGGCCCGCACTGGCCATCTTCAACACCGGGATACCTTACCTAGCGAGCTAGCCCCCTGCTTTGAAGCGAGCTAAGGCAGCCGTTCGCTCCTGAGAGGGACAAGAAAAAAAGGAGGGATAGCTCGGCCTGACGCATCAATGATTGGGGAGTTCCACCGCTCCGGAGATGGCAATTTATGTCGGCCTCCGACAGACGTCGGCCGGATTCACAACTGACTGGCTAGTCCGGACTCTTCAGCCAGGCACTGTACAGTTCGATACTGGTTGGTTTGTTAGCGCGGTTCCTGGAATAGGGATCGCAGCCCGAAGTTCAGGGAACCGCTAGCTTAGGTACTCGCCAACAGAGCAGATTCGGCGCAAGAAAATCGAACCTTCGGCAGACACCGAGCAGCTAAGCACATTACTTTAGAGCCTTTTCTTTCTTCTCGTTTTTCTTCTTTCCCCGGTAATGAAGGAGTTGCGGTCGTACCCGCCAGGGTTAGCGAACTCTTGCACCTTCCGTAATTTGGTCTCAGCGTCGTCGCGCCCAAGCATACCGAGTACTGTACAGTAAATACTGTAAATAGGAACCAACGTCCTCCACCTCCGTTTGCCGTACCCTCGACTTCGCCTATCATCTTTCCCCTCGTCTCAACTTCATCGCCATCCACAATCTGCGCCTGCCATCGCAGTGGCCCTTACTTCAATCCCTTCATTTCGGCTATGGTTTCTCGGTCCCTTGTCAACTCCCTCTAACACGCCCGCCATCCGGTTTGTCCCAACCCAGGCCTTCACGCCCATATCCGACGCGCCTTAGTAGGCGCCTAAGCCGCCGGGATCTCGCTGGGACCTCGTAGCTCGTGCCGTTGCATCCCACAGTGCTAAGCCCAACTCTCAGCGTAGGTAGCCCGCGCTAAGAGATGAGGATATGCCAGTGTCCCGTTGAACCCCCGCATGCCCCAACCCGCTCTTAACGACAATCATTTTGTCTCTTTTCGTTGGTCCCGCGCTGCGGACCATCATTTTGTCTAACCCGGTCTCCTTAGCGCTTATCATCTATCTCGCTTCAGCCAGTCGCAAGAATGCTGCACATATTAATGGTGAAGTTCAGATCACCAATTGAGGACCTCAATCGCTAGCTAGCAAATGCGATGGTCAATCATAATTGCACCGATTGCGCCGTGCCTGCGACAGGGCGCGCAGGCAAACGCAGCGCTGGCTGCAGCAGACAGGTCTGACAGAGGAAATAACGGGCCCGTGATGATGTGGCCTCTCCCAGCTTCCCTCTAGCTCCCTGATGATTTACGGTAGAGAGTCAATTGATTGATTGTGTTGGGTAATTGGACGTGAGAACACCGAGTGGAAGCTGGGACCATCAAAAAGGAAACTGCGCTCTATCCTCAGGTACCTATCTAATGTGCATTATCTTATCTAATAACTCATGACCTTGCTGGTCCACGATACGGTAGTGGGTATCAATGCGGCTAATCCAAGGGTATCTTCCTCCAACCCCCTTTATAAAAATGCCTTACTAGCGCCCTACGGTTTTTCCGCCAGCCGATGCCCCATTCGTCTAGGACATCTCCTCTAAAGCTCTCATGCGGCATGACCACGACGTCTTGGTAGTATCTTTGCTCGTGGACCCCGTAGAAATCGCTGAAGCCCGTGATGTTCAGGTTCATCTCCTTGATCGACTCCAGGACGACCTCGGACCACACCACCGGGCCGGTCGAATTCAAGACGTTGAAGTCCGAGAAGTCGGCCTTATCCAGCGTCGTGCCTTGCTGCTGCGCCACGTAGTGTAACGTCTCCATGGTGCGATTGACCATCCTGGCCAGGATCGGGTGGTTTGGCGCCGCCGCAATCGTCCACTGGCAGAACTGCACCGGGTGCATCCAGTCCTGCGGAGGGGGGTCTTGCGACTCATCGTATTCCGGCGCGATAATCAAGCGTATGTCGCGGCGCTTGTCCGCGGGGAGCCAGTCCTCCAGCGGAACGATAGGCCTGGTATCCACGTCGGTGTAGATGCCTCCCCGAGCCAGCAGGAGTAGGTAGCGTAGAAAGTCCGACTTGAGCGCTGGGTTTTTCAAGGCGTGATACGTCTCCGCGATCTCGGGCCGTGAATCAAAGTTGGCGTCGATGAACGCGGCGGCCTCGTGCTCGCTCACCAACGTATATGTGTAGCCCGGGCTCATCGCGATCCATTCATTGGAAAACAGGATGCGCTTGTCAATGACTCTAGAACCCGGCGGAGGGAAGAATATCTGCCATATCTGTCGCGGGATGGGGATTTCCGCAGCTGGTGGTCGGCTGATGCCTAATGTTGCTGGCGATGCGGACCCGGGCAGCAGGAATTGGAAGAGGGTGAACTTGAAAATCATAAAACAAAACAAAACGGCGACCGCTTTCCACAGATGCCGATAACAGGCACGCAAACGCGGCGGGACCACCATCATTGAGGCGGAAAGACCCTTCATCACGGAAAAATCATTGAAAAGTAGGTGAGAGGAAGTCGAAGTGGATACTAAATCAGGGGCATGGCTACACAGCCATGACTTTATACAGCATGAATTCTTCAGCCTCGGACTGCCTTGTCGATCTACCTTATCATTGGCTAGCGGATTCGGATTCTGCCCACAGCGCCTTAGCCCCCAACAGGACCACATGACGCGCAGCGACGCGGCAATCCTTCATCTTCCAGAGCGTGCAACAAGCTAAATCTAGCCGAGCAAAATCAAGCCTAGTCGAGTCAAATGGTTAGTTTTGAGACCAACGGGCAACGGGGCAAGTCGTGATATTCTAGAACGTTTGTAATTTAACTTTGTTTTTCTCCTCCCTCTTGCCGCGGGGCTGTCAGCTGTCGACATATTAGCCTGCCACCTGCCAGTGGGTGTTTCAGGTGTCCCAGGCAGGATTCGTCTATCAAGCAGATCCCACGGTCACGTGATTCCATGACGAAGACAAGGCGGAATAATTATATCCGAACTCGGTTCTGGCTGAGCGGGGCGGTATCATTATGTCCGAATTAGGAGATATGTTGCCTTGCCTCTACGGACCACGCATATGCCGGCAGTAACGACGAGATGACTCGGGAGCCAGCAGGTTGGCCGATGGAATGTTGTGACGCGGCCCCTAATGCGGGTTCATTTCTGCAATATCTGTCTTTCCACCGCCATTTGTCAAGTACGCGCTATGAGACTGCGGGCCCGCAGAATGGAGTCATGGGTGCGCCGGGCGCTCAGGCTGCCGCATGCGAGTTGATGCAGGTGCTTTCAGGCCGCAATGGTAGCGCTTTTATGTTTGGTACTGTACCTGGCATGCGACAACTGCACGGACAGCAGATGGGAGAGACAATCATAATTGCTCGCAGCCGATACTTAGCAATCCCGCATTGAGAGCCTGCCTTCCTGAACTGTAGCTGCGCTTAACGAAACAACAATCATATAAATAACGATAATGACAAAGGATTAAAACAGAGGGTGAAAAAGTAGTGGCGAGAAAGAAAGACTAAGCAGCGATTCCGGTCGTCCTCGCGGGGCTGCCTTGCCATATGGAGAGTGGAGCAGTGGCTGAGCAACACCCATCCTCCACAAGCAGACGAGACCCTTGCAGATACGACGAAGCCTAACATAGCCTTCCGCTAGTTCGCAAGAGAAGAGTGCAACCAGCCAATATGCTCATGCGTTACGGAGATGCGGCAGCCCAGGAAAAGGGATCAAATCACACCAAAGCCCCCCCCAACGACACCATCCATGTTTTACTTACCCACCGTACGATCAATCATTGCCCAGCCTGCCATGCAAACTTATCATATCATCTCTCATCCACAAAATACGTATGTCCCAAAAAAAAAAAAAAAAATCACCAATCCAACCCCTCCCTCCTCTTCCCCTTCCCGTTTCCCTTGCCCTTCCCCTCCTCTGCCAGAGCCATCATAGCAACCATCTCCCCGAGCCGCCTCACAACCGGCTCCACCGCCGCGCGCTCCGCCCTCATGCGCGCACGTTGCTTCACCCGCGTGTAGAACACGGGACAATCCTTGCTATCACAGGGCACGCCAGCCTCGGCCTCGGCCTCGAGCGGCGCAAACCCGGCACAGCTCTGGCACACCCCCACGACGTCGGCGTACCCCCTCTGCTCGACGTTGAGCCTGGCCTGCAGCAGGACCATGGTGGCAGCCGGGTCGGCGGCGCAGCGGCCGCAGAGGGAGAGCCTGTCGGTGATGTTTCTCCTGCTAGTAGTAGTGGTGGTGGTGGTGGTGGTGGCGGTGGTGGTAGTAGTGGTGGGTTTAGACATTTTGACGGAGCAGGCTATGCACGCGGTCGAGTTCATGAACCATTCCAGGGTTTTCTTCTTGTTGCCATTGCTGTCGAGGGCCGAGAAGGCGGACGAGGTATCCAGCCGGCGGACGTGCTGAACCTTGGGCATCTCGTCGTACCACGCACGCACGTTGGCGCCGACGAGGTTGAAGATGCGCTCGAGCGGTGGGATAATGTTCTTGGAGATGTAGTACTCGGCATCGAGCGACGCGTGCGGGCTGTCGAGCAGGTCCTCGGGCGCCACGCACCGGTCGATGAGCCGGGCGCCGGGCGCCCCCGTGATGACCACGTACGGCACGCGTTCGCCGTACTGCGGCTCCGCGCGAGCGTCCTCGAGCATGCGCTTCGTGCTGATGAGAGCCCCCGCCGGTCCGGGCCCCTTGCCACTGTATGTGCCTAGCTTGACCTCCCTTGCGAAGCAAAAGTCTTGGACTGAGACGGCGCCACGCATGATCTTGGAGCACTGCGACTGGAAGTACTCCTTGACTTGGCTCAGGTCGGCCGTGTCAAACAGGATCTTGAGTGCCTTCTCCTCGATCTTCTGCTCCGCGGGGGTCCCATCGCGACGGACCGTCTCGATCCCCTTCGCGTCGAATTCGGGGACGGTTTGGTCACGGCTCTCGTATTTATAACCAACGTAACGCTTCTTGGCAAGCAATACGCAGGGGTGGTACACCTTCTCAAATTTGAGCTTAACCGGCCGCGGGTTCATGTCAGTGACTTCCTTGGCTATCTCAGCGCCGATCTCGAACGCCTGCTCACGTGTCCGGCCCTTGAGGTAGACGAACAGGCTGTCGGTGTCGCCGTAGACTACCTCGGCACCCCATCGCTCGACGGAGTGGATGTAGGCGATGGCTCGCTCGAGCGTCTCGCGGCCCGTCTGCACGATGCTGTCGGCGATCTCGGAGCAAGGCATTCTGCCGGAAAATGAGGCCGATGTGTATCCGTATGTGACATTGGCAAGAAGTTTCAGCGCCAGCTGTCGATTGTTGAGCAGCTTCTGCAGGGTCCTGTCGTCCTTGTCCTGCTTCATGCCGCTCTTAACCATAACCCGGGTCTCGAGGATCTCAGTCAACATCTTCGCGAGGAGGGATTTCCGGATCTCGGCCTTGGTATACATCATCCCGTTTGGCGCAATGTTTATGTGGTCTTTCAGGAGCTTCAGGAGGCCGTTCCGTCTTTTGAACTCGGTGAAGCCCATCTTGTTGGTGCCCCGCCAGTCGACGATGCGGCCAAGGAACGTCGAGTAGCAATAGTTGTATGCTATCATGACGCTAGGGTATAGACTCTGAAAGTCCAGGACTAACAGAGGACTCGGGTAAAATGCGCTCTGCGGCTCCATTACCAACGGGAGACATTCCAGGGCGTTTTGGGCGCCGACTTGCTTCCTGCTGGGTGAAGTGAAGATGAAATTCTCGGGCTTAGCGATCCGGAACATGATGGATTCGACCTTGAATTGCGAACCCCTGGAGAAGACGGAGAAGAAATCCACGCCAAGGAGCCTTGCTTGCTCGCTTGTTCTAGGAATCAGCTCGTTCGCCTCCAATATTTCAATGTCCATGCGCGTCCTCTTGAGGTAGTAACGGAGCAGTTTGCCCAGGTCCCCGGGCCGCCCACTTCTGTACCAGTTCGTCAAAGTCTGCCAAGAGTAATGCGGTATGCGACGGTGCAAAAGATGCCAGACAACATTCTCCATCGAGTATTGGAGCAGACTGAGCTCACCCCGCATGGCTCTCCAGACATTGATCATGTGTCTGCCGGTCACATGGATCATCGACGTCGTGTTGAATCCCCAGCGGTCCGCTTCCTTGCCTGACTTACCATGCGATTCAGCTTTCATACGCGAGAACTCGTTGCACAAGTCGTATTCATACTTGCGCATCGCCCGCTCGATGAGGTATCCCCAGGAGCTGCCATGCACCTCGTAACCGGTGAGGATATCCGGGTCATGAGTCCGCACAATCTCCACCATCCTGACCATGACATCGAGTTCCGAAGACTCTTCAACCACGCTAACAGATATCTGGCTGCGTATCTTCTTGGCGAGCGAGCCGTCTTCTGAAAGGACGACAATCCCAGACATAGTCCTGTCCGGAGCCTGGCTGCCGTACAGACACTGCTCGTCGGATCTCAGACACCAAAAGATACATTGAACCTCGTCTTCCTCGGGGTTCGGGACCAATTGTCCCCTGCTATTGACGTGTATCTCGAGGCTCATGGTACTCATGTATTGTGCTTCGTGTTGGACGCTGGTCGACTTTTGCTTCTGCGAGTACTTGAAGCCATGCGTGTTCTTCGGTGTCGCCCCGGCAATCTGAGAGAGCTCTGGTCTGCCGGCTTGCGTTAAAGACCGAGGTCTGGTAGAGCCAGAATGGTCAGGTGTTTTCTTCTTCTGCTTCTCAGCCCACCACCTGTTAACCTCGGAAAACGTAGGGGTTGGTTCTGCTATCTCCCAGCTCCTGAGAATGCATCGGCTTTGTTGCTTCTCGAAGCCCGCTTCCATCTCGGAACTATCGCGGCCCAGCTCCGGCTTTAAGCCAAATGCCGCTGGGGACTGGCCGGTCGCGTCGAAATCGGGCAGATATGGAACAGTGTTGCCTTCTAATCGGTATTCCCTGCCGGCGTACTCCCGTACCCGTGGTGGTACATCCTTATCGTTGCTGTAGAAGGCGTCCTGGTAAATGACATCGGGCAATCCATAAGACTGCATTGTCGAGCATACTTCTGCCGTCGAGGGTGGTGTGTTGTTGATGAGGAACATCGTCACCGATCCGCTCCAGTGCAGTCTTGGGGCCGGGAGCGCGGTATATGGATTGGATGAAGACATTGATGACAAAGACGGCGAATTGCCGGTGCTAATTTCCGAAATAGATACCGGAGGACCGAAAGACACCTGCTTCTTAGCTATACCGTCCTCACTCCCCTGTGAGGCGCCTTGCTGACTGAGCCTCAAGGTGGTGTTTGGATCGCTAGGATCCTTAACAACTGGGAAGTTGAGGGTTCTGTTTCTAAACGATTTCGCAGAGGCCCCTTTGAGGGCAGGTCGGCTTGATTGAGATGACTGGGAACGTCCTGATGGTGTACCTTTGGGTTCGAACCCCCCTGATCTGGTTGAGACTCGGGAGTCTTTGGCAGGAAACACGGGTTTGTCGGGAGAAGGCGGGCAGGTTTGGTCCTGGCTGTCAAACCTCGGCCGTTTGTGCGGCTCGTTGTTTCCCAAGTCAGAGGTAAAACGCTTGAGGTCACCCGGTCTGACGGTCTGGGAGCTGTCAGGATCATCATCCCTAGATGCTAGCTCCCACACCATCGCCTCGTCAACAAGCTGGCTGGATAGCAGAATGCAAGGTCGCTTCCCAGAGCGCAGACCGCTGATGGCAATACCCCCGGTGAGGCCACCGACAGTCCACTTCAGATCGGCGATGATCTTTTGTTGCTGCGCATCTGAATCCCTTTCCATGGATTGTGATGTGTTGCCGACGAGCATGTCATTCCCTGCAGCTGTCCTGCCAGAGTCCCCAGACTTTTTGTCCTTATCTGACCTGCCAGCTTCTACAGCAGCTTGTCCTTCCTCAACAATATCTTCATCCGGATCATCATCCGGAAAGAGCCTTTTATCTTTTGGGGCGGCCTCAAACTCAATGATTCCTTTTTCATCAACTTGGATACTGCTGGCCACATCTTGATGCCCTTGGAGCAGCCTTCGCTCGAGACCCAGAGCAGGCAGCAACTTCTCCGGAAATAGATCCTCGACGGACTCGATGGCTGTTTGGACCGTTTCCTCAAATGGTTCCGGCTCGACGTAGTTCGAAAATGTGAACTCGGAGTTGTCCTGCTCGCTCTCTAGTTCAATCAACCGCTGGATCTGCTCGCGATATTCCGCTTCGTGGATCCAACCCGGCGGTTGCGAATCACGCGGATCTGCAGACATGGAAACCAGTGCCTCTTCAGTAAACGGGCTGCCCCCAGTTGACTTGCCCATGCGCTTCTTTCTACGCTTGGTCTCATCTGCCCACAGGCCTGCCATGCTGTGTACGAGCTTCAGGCCGGGCGGGATGGGGCTTTCCCGTTCGATAAAGTCGTGATGTAGACGCCGTTCCTGCACCGCCTTGCGATTCAAGATATCTTGAACGCAGATATCAACCTCGATGGAGCAATAGCTGACCCGAGGAAGGGAACTATCGGCGGTGATAGCCTCAGGCTGGATGGTGTTGCTGTCCCAGATGCGTGGGGGATCCTCAGGGCCCGCCGGGTCTGGGACGGGGGCTCGGAACTTGACCTTCCCCGCCTCAATGTAGTCGCAGCCGTACAGGTTGTAGTCGGTCATGAATTGAAGAAGATACTGCAAGTGCGCCTCGTAGGGCTGGAACTTCCGGCCCATAATGAGGCCCTGCAGAAGGAGATCAGCCAGGCGAGTCATAAAAAGCGGGTTGAGCATGTAGATTTTCAGGTAGAAACGGTATCCGACGTAGAACCCATAGAAAGGTATGCCCTTGACGAGAGTGACGCGGGCAACATAGCTCTGGCGCTTGTCCTCTTTGCGGAAGCTGACAGCTAGCGCGTGGTCAACAGACAGGTGGAACCTGAGGATGTATTCCGATACTGGATCGCGGGGTTAGCGAGCCCGTGATATGACTGGGTGAGAAGGAGGGTGTTCACCTGTGGCCCTATCCAGGGGCCCTCGGTACTCGACGTAGAGGTAGGGGAAGGCGCCGTGGATGTGAGCGCAGACCTTTTGTCCTGTCTCGGTCGACCCAAACACGCGAATGACGGGGACTTTGGGCTGTCTCGCAGCCTGGGAAGGGTGAACATCCTTTCGCAGCTGCGGGTCATAACGAGTCGGCGTGGCTTGGTAGTGGTCGATGCAGTTCAATCGGACACGAAACACATCCATCCTGGTGGTCTTGTCGAGCTTGAGAGCGAAAGATCATTTTTTGGGACGTGTCTAAAGATGTATAACCCGGATTTTTAGCGAACCAGGACGCAGCTTCGAACGCTCGGCTATGTGAGCGGACCTCTTTTGTTACCCCAAGATTTCCCGGCTGTGACGCGTTGAGAGTCATAGTAACCGCGCCGCAGCCGAGTGCGGGTGTCGCCAGAACACGTGAATCTTGAACAACATGATTCGTCCTGCCTAAACATCTACAGCTACCCCTCAATGCGTGGTTTCGCGAAAAGTGATGGAAGAAGTCGCATCCCCACACTCGGACAGGCCGCCTTTCACCCTTCCGTTGTTTTCACACGATAGTCTCAGTGGAGAGACACCCTTTATGCAATAAATCCAACCAGGGCACGCGAAGGCTTTGCAATCTAGGATTGATGACTACGTTCGCAAAGAAGGCTACTTTGCAAGGACGACGCTCGGAGTCATGATGGTTTCCATTTTCTACTCTCCTTGGTGGCGTTCAACACAGGTAACGGACTCGACGACTGGAGTTGACAGCAGTGCTTTGCAAGCATCACGACAGCCCAATTTTTTTGAGCCCCTTGTCAAAATCGAGGCAGTTTGGCCAATCGACCCAATGCTATCCTCCTTTTGCCCAGCTCGCACAAAGCGTGCGCGTCTAGGAAGGCCACATATACACATATATATATATACTATTGACCTTGTAGAATTCGAATCTTCTTTAGTATCGATGGCGCGCGTGATACGCGTCAGGATTTTGATAGATATAGAAAAATAGCTCTTTCCTAAGATCTTTTTCTCCTGATATTGGCAATTCCTGGCAATTCCTGGCAGATTTTCAGAAAACATCCTGCTTTTCCATCTCCATCAAAATCTCAACGCGTATTACGCGCTATATCAATCTAATTGAAGATTCAGATTCTACGGATTCGATTGTATACATCTATATAAATGTTCTTATACGCACATGCATTGCGCGGCTAGACAAAGGGAATATAGTTTTCGCTGAAAGGTCTGTCCTGGCCCTCAAAATCCAGCCAAAGGGGGGTGGGGGAGCTGCCTCGAGTTCGCCCACTGTCGTGGTGCTTGCAAAGCACAGAGGAAGGAGGTATCCCCCGTCCAGCCTAAAAGCCGCGCTAGCAAACAGCCTCCGTAAGTATCCGAGTCGTAGAGGGCTAGGAAACGTCGGACAGAGCAATCAGAAACAGCACGTTTAACTCAATGACACGGATTCGAGATACGTCAGTAAGCTTAGGTTTTGTTCTTAACGTCGCCTACTCGCCGGTAGGAGCTCCGGGGAAAGGGTTAGGGTTGTGCGATGATCGAAAGTTTCGCCCCTCGAGGCGCGTGGGTTCCCGAACAAGCAAGTTCCCATTTCCTCTGGTTGACTACCGAACCACATCCGTCTTTTCCAAACGACCATTCGGCAACTTGAGCCGGAACCCATACCAGAATGCCCCCTCCGAGACGGCCAGAGCAAGCATCAACCACGGCCGCCAGCACAGAAGCTGGCGGTTCTGGTGCCGGCGCCGCGCGTAAAGAAGACAACATCTACATCCCCTCATACATCAGCAAGCAGCCCTTCTACGTCAGCGGCCTCGATGACCACGACGATTCGCTCCAGCATCAGCGCGCGCGCGCTGCCCAGGAAGAAGAAAAATATATTTCCGATAAAGGGGGCAGGAAGACCGGCCCGGCCCGGACGAAATGGGTCAAGGGCGCATGCGAGAACTGCGGCGCCATGGGCCACAAGAAGAAGGACTGTCTCGAGCGCCCGCGCAAGGTCGGTGCCAAGTTCACGGGCAAGGACATCCAAGCGGACCGGACAGTCAGGGACGTGAAGCTGGGGTATGAGGCAAAGAGAGACGTCTGGGCGGCCTACGATCCGAAGCAGTACCAGGAGGTGGTGGAGGAGTACAATCTGATCGAAGAGGCACGCCGGAAGCTACAAGGCGAAAACGGCGAGAGGAAGGAGGGCGAAGACATGTATGAGGAAGGATTCAAGTACGCCGAAGAGTCGGATCTAGGCCGGGACAGGACGACAAAGCAGTCGATGAGAATACGCGAGGACACGGCAAAGTACCTCCTGAACTTGGACTCTGACTCGGCCAAATACAACCCGAAGAAGCGCGCCCTCGTCGACGGCGGCGCAATAGGTGATAAGTCTGCGCAGTTATTTGCCGAGGAGAGCTTCCTGCGCGCGTCGGGCGAGGCAGCCGAGTTCGAGAAGGCGCAGCGGTATGCATGGGAGGCGCAAGAGAGGACAGGAGACACCACCATGCACCTCCAAGCCAACCCGACTGCCGGAGAGCTGCTGCGAAAGCGGGAGAGCGAGGAGAGGGAGGCGAAGCGCAGAAAGCGGGCCGAGATGCTCTCGAGCCAGTACGGCGAGCAACCCGCCGTGCCCGAGGCGTTGAAGGCGACCATCACCGAGTCGGAAACGTTCGTCGAGTACGATGAGGCTGGCCTCATCAAGGGAGCACCGAGGAAGGCAGCCAAGTCAAAATACCCCGAAGATGTCTTGATCAACAACCACACCTCGGTCTGGGGAAGCTGGTGGTCCGACTTCAAATGGGGCTATGCATGCTGTCATTCCCTTGTAAAGAATAGCTATTGCACAGGGGAGACGGGGAAACAAGTAAGCAAAGAGGCAGGTTCATGGGACAAATGGGGTGGCTCAGGATAGTTCGTAGTAATGATACCCTCGGATTGTTGTGCTACACTCCATAAGCATTGTACAAGGTATGCATCAACCTTAATGGCCACATTTTCATTCATTGCACGTCCAGATATACAGAGCGAAAGGACCAATGGACGAATACGTCTCTGGCCGTCTAGCGGGTATTGGGCGTCTCGATGGTTGGTAACCTGCCGGCTGTATCGTACGTGCAAATCTCGATGCATTCCACTCCCTGACTACAAACGCCGTAAGAGTATGATGCAGGGGTCAAAAGTCCTGCCCAGACCGTTTTCGTACCCCGTCCCGTGCAGTCCCAACCATTCCCACGATGAAAAGCGCCTCATATTTACTCCTCATCCTCCTCGTCACCATCGCCCTCGCCACCCTCAGCGGCCTTGGCCTTCTTTCTCCGGACACGGCCGGGGCGGCCACCACCGAACGGTGACGAGAGAGCAAAGTCGATGTGCTTCTGCGAGTCGAGACGGACGACGAAGGACGGAACGTTGACGATCTGCTTGCCGACGCGGATGTGGCGCTGGCGGATCAGGACACGGGCGTGGTGGATCGACTTGGCGAGGCCGAGCTTGTAAACGAGAGTCTGGAGGCGGCGCTCCAAGAAATCTTCAGCCTTCAAGGCCAGGACGTAATCGAGCTTCATGCGGGACTCGTCCAGCACACCGACGCGAACGAGACGGCGAATGAGGGCATTGCCTTCGAAGAGACGCTTAGGGTCCTTCTCGTCAAGGGTGAGAAGCTCACTGTAGGTACCGCCGTTAGAACGCCCCAATACGCGGGTTTCGATTGCACATGGAGCGATCGACTTACCGGGCAGCACGACGAATCTTGGAGAGGGTGAGGAGCACACGCCAAACCTCACGCTTGTTCCGGAGACCATACTCGCCAACGAGCTTCAACTCGGAGTCCCTGGGTTCCCGAAAGTTAGTCCATGATCACAATCGACATAAGCAGAGTCAAGCTCCTGCTCAGTGGCCGGTGATGATTTGCGAGCATGCGTAGAAGGAGCGTGTGCGGCAGCCGCTACGCAGAGGCTGCAACTGAAGGAGTAAAGCTAGAGTCAAACGCACAATCGAGCGGCCTCGAAGGGACGACGCGGGACCTTAGCGGTCTTGGAGTAGGAGCGCGGCGCCATCTTGTCGTCGAGGCTGTTAAGAAGTTGGTCGACCGAACAGAAATTCGCAAAGGCTGTGACTTTTGGCGGTTAAGAAATTGGAAAGGCAGAGGGGGCATTTGTGGTGGCCCGTGCGTATCGCTCTTCGCTTGCCCTAACGATAACGGGGCTCGCCCAAGCGCAACGCCCTGCTTAGTCACCCAGCGCGAAATCCCGACTTGGATTTGCTTCCACACAAAAAATCCCCAATTTTGCAGCCCGCAGCATCACCGACTTCGACATCACGATCCACGCCGGCACACCCAGAAAACAGGCAAGATGGGTCACCCCGCAGGTCTCCGCGCTGGCACTAGATACGCCTTCGCCCGGAATTTCCGGGAGAAGGGTATGATCAGGCTCTCGACGTACCTCAAGCAGTACAAGTATGTCGGCGCGTTTGGCCGAGGGCGGATGCAGTGATCGGTCGCTAATTGGTGGCAGGGTTGGCGATATCGTCGACATCAAGGTCAATGGTGCCGTTCAGAAGGGGTAAGATATGGCCCACATCTTTTGCACGATTGAAGAAGAGGGACTGGAAAGCGATGGATCTTGCTCCTCGGCGCCTAGACGCCCGTACCGGATGATGGCACATGGGTTCGCGAGCGCGGGGCTGACTTGATACACCAACAGCATGGCCCACAAGGTTTACCACGGCAAGACTGGCGTTATCTACAACGTCACCAAGTCGGCAGTCGGCATCATCATCTACAAGAAGGTCAAGCACCGCTACATCGAGAAGCGCATCAACGTCCGGATCGAGCACATCCAGCCGTCGCGGTCACGGGAGGCTTTCCTGCGCCGGGTGAAGGAGAACGCTGAGCTCAAGAAGAAGGCGAAGGCCGAGGGCAAGCCGGTGCAGCTCAAGAGGCAACCCGCCATGCCCCGCGAGGCGCGGACAATCTCGATCGCCGACAACAAGCCCGAGACGGTGGCACCCGTCGCCTACGAGACCACGATCTAAAGGCGCTCTGGGCGGGAGGCTGGATTTGGCGGGGTTAGATACGGCTTGCTTCTTTATCTCTGCATGGGGTTCATCGCGTTCGGCACGGCAAGATCTCCTGCATGGAATTGGTCTGGGATGCGGGAGTGCTATAGGAATCAAAATACCAATGGCATGACCAAATAGCGGCTCAAAATGCCTCGTCCATCCGGCATGGGTGCAATCGTGATGCCTAGTCCAGGGCCGGCGAAGCCAACGCTTCGTTGGAGCACATTGATACTGGGGTATCCGGTGGGACATGAGACCTGCACCGGAGCCCTGGGCAGGTAGTCTGGTCTTGCTCTAACTTCGAGACGCCGCTGCCCCAGGGACAGCAGGATAGAGGAGATGATGGCGCGAGCAATGGGACAGTAGCAGCTTGGCCATCAGAAAGCCTAGATGTGCGTCGTGTCACCAGCTGTGAAACTGCTCTTGCGTAACCGGCCCCGAGACCTATCCAAATGCATCGGATCCTCGACGGCCAATGATCATTCTCCCTTTGTCAAAGTTTATGAATCCAAGGAGGGGTACAGGATACATAAAAGATATGCATTGCAGAGCGATTGTGATAAGAGCGTCCAGGACATAAATCGGACTTCATTTGGTGTGAGTGAGGTGGCCCATCTCGTTCGCATTGCCAACGATGCTTTATGTATGTATAACTCCGGGGCCAGCCCTGCAAGGCTCAACCAGCTGACGGACATGGCCACTGCCTGGAGCTTTCAGCCAATGGGCGGGGCGCGGGGAGAGCATGGGCTCCATGCTCCGGCAGTGGCTGATGTAATGGCGCGCCCCGTCCGCTTGTCTGTCATCTGCGGTGCCGCTGTTGGTTTGACCTCGAACTCGTGTTTACAGTACAACGAAGATCGGAGCTGCGCTGCTGCTTTGAATCAATGGTCTCGCGACTCTTTGCTCGCCTGGGCAGGTAGCAGAGCCATCTCTGCTACTGCTCTCCTCGCTTCCGATCACCACTCACCATGGGTTGGACCACCTTCCTGCTGACCTACCTGCTCGGAGGCATCACGTTTCTTCCTCTGCTCGCCGTTGCCATCCTCATCCACGCCCATCTTACTTTCCCCTACCGCGAAGATGCCGATGTCCCACAACCCTCCGCCAACGGTGACGACCTGATCCAGCCAGGTGACGACCTCGACGCTCTCAAGGCCGCGCAGAAAGAGGACGCCAAGGCCCGGCAACTTCGTCATGAGTCGGATGTTGCAGCCGGCTACTTCGCCGTCTGCCGCGAGTACACGCCGATGGGGATCAATGCAAAGCCGATCGAGCGCTCGACACCCGTCGGGTCCGCTATGGTGGCTGCACCCAGTCAAAGTGTCTACCAGACCATGTATCGCAGCATTTTCGACCGGAAAGCCGGACCGAGCCCATTGGACAACAAGAACGGCGTAAACCAGCGCCCGAAGAAGGCCGGCAATGTGTTCTATGTGGTGCTGAGGTATGCCGTTCGCCCCCGTAGCAGCCACGACCCCTAACACTGGTCGTAGACACGGACACTTGATGCTTTTCGACGACGACGAGCAGCTCGAGGTCCGCCATGTCGTATCTCTGGCGCACCACGATATCAGCGTATACTCGGGGGAGGCTGTAACGCCAGAGGGAGAGCTATGGATCAAGCGTAATGCCATCTGCCTCTCGCGGCGGGCTGACGGGCCGGAACTAGGCCCAGACAGTCAGCTCTCCAAGCCTTTTTACCTGTTTTCTGAGAACTGCTCGGCAAAGGAGGACTTCTACTTTGCCCTGCTACGGAACCAAGAACAGACATTTTCTGCCGAGAACAAAGTTCCGACACCCCTCCAATTTGATGTCAAGAACATCATATCCTTGGTGCAGAAGATACATTCATCCGAGGAGCAGATGCAGACCAGGTGGCTAAACGCTCTGATCGGAAGACTGTTCCTGGGAATCTACAAGACCAAGGACATAGAGAATTTCATCAGGGCAAAGCTCACAAAAAAGATATCCCGCGTCAAGCGACCAACTTTCTTGTCCAATATAGCGATCAAAGCCATTGATACGGGCGAGTCGGCACCCAACATCACAAACCCACGCCTCAAGGACCTGACGGTCGAGGGGGAATGCGGAGTTGAGGCTGACCTACGCTACACGGGCAACTTCCGGCTTGAGGTTGCAGCAACCGTCCGCATCGACCTGGGCTCACGTTTTAAACCGCGAGAGGTTAACCTGGTATTGGCCGTTGTCGTGCGGAAGCTGGAAGGGCATGCACTGTTCAAGATCAAGCCTCCGCCTAGCAACCGCATTTGGTTCTCCTTCCAGCAGGCCCCGAAGATTGAGATGACGATTGAGCCCATCGTCAGCTCTCGGCAGATTACGTACACCGTTATTCTTCGCCAGATAGAGAACCGGATCAAAGAGGTCATCGCAGAGACAATCGTCCTACCGTTCTGGGATGACACGCCCTTCTTTAGCACCGAACACAAGATATGGAGGGGCGGCATCTTCCACGACGACACAGTGAAGCCGTCAACAGACCTCGAGTCCGCCGCCGCTCAAGAAGGGGACTTGAGCGAAGTAGAGCGCCTCGAAGGAAGTCATGGGGTTCAAGAATCGGACCTCCCCGCCATGGAAAAGAGCCATAGCACACCCGTCTTGGAGAACAAGCCGTCTGTCGGTTTGTTCGGGAGGAAAATCTCGAACAAGAAGAGCAAAACGGACTTGCTCTCGTCACCTTCCGCGTCCCCTTCGACATCATTAACGAATATCGAGGCGAATAACGAGAGCGAACCAAGAAGCGAAGTCAAGACCGAGGCAAGCTCGCCTCCTCCCGTACTCTCTGCTTCCATTGCCCAGCCTTCATCCCCCATAGTGGGCACAGTTTCTACCAATGCGGATCAATTCAAGCCGTCGTCCTCCCCACCGAACGGGAGTCCCGCCATGTCAGTCATGGCGACGTTATCAGCAAAGTCGCACTCCCCGCCTCCTGCGCAAACCCCGAGCTTAAATGCTTTCAGGCCTTATGTAACTTCCAAGTCATCTAAAGCACCCAGCTACTCTTCTGTCTCATCCCAGGAAGCTACAGACATGGAAAACGGCACAAACAAAACACCACAGGCACGACGGAACACAGCTTCATCGACGGAGAGCCACAGTGACAGTGGGCCCCCATCTCCTTCACGGTCCACGAAAGACTCGGTCCGCACCCAGGCGGGTCCCGTTGCAAGAGGCCTCTTCGGTCGCCGTGAAACAGCATCTTCCGTTTCTTCTGCGTTAGGATCCTCAGGTGCCAACGAATCGCAAAAGCGGACTGCTCTGGCAGCCGTCACCAATGCCGCTGCATCCGCTAAGCGCTGGGGTCTAAACGCTTTCCAACGCCGTGCCAACGACGGGGCAGCCACAAATCACGGCCAGCCTAGCAATAGTGCGTCCTCGCTTGACCTCACCCAGCCGATGGGCCGCGGACAGCCGCTGCCACCACCCGGTACGCCGCTCCCGATGCCCGACAAAAAGGCTACCACTGCACCGATCCAGGTGCCGAAGCGAAAACCAATACCCCCTCCGTCAACGGAACGGCAAAACGAAACGGCAAGCCAAAACACCGATCACCGTCCAGTCCCTCCGCCGCCTCTTCCAAAGAGACGCCATCACCATGGGGATCAGGTAGGCGACAATGACAACATGCTTGTAGTCGCTGCTCCTGCCGACTCAGAACCGACAACTCCGCTGAGTGCATCACATAGTCCCTCATATGTGCAACCCTGGGTTGAGGATATTGAGAACTCCGACGATGTCGCCCTGTCAACGGGCACGGAAAACACAGTACCCATTATCACGGGGTCAGAGGTATCCTCACTCACAACAGCAACTGAAAGGAGTCCACAAGATACAGTAATTGGGTCGCCGGACTTAGCAGAGGGAGACGAGGACGAGTATTCGGCATGGATGGAAAATGTGGAACCAGAGGAAGCAGAGGCCGCAGAGACGTCGGTTGTCTGAGGGGTGTCGATTTATATCCAGCGTTGACAGTCGAAAGGTTTGGTACTTGGCATGGCGTACGGATTTGGGCTGAGCTGGACACGCAAGCACATTTGTAAGAGGTTAGCTCTGGGATCATATCAGGATACGGCGCATCGTGTAGCACTATTGAGGTGTTGGTCTTTTATCTGCAATGGAACAACTTCACAATTCATACCGAGGGACCTCGTTCTTATGGTGGACTGTCGAGAGGCACCAGTGGATCTTGACAGACCAGGTCTGATCGCTTCCCACAGACCCAGCCGTGTTACGCCATGTCAGTCACAACATGCGGCCTGGACCGCAGGGAAGCGTCCTCTTGGACCTGGTCGCTGGGTCTTGTAACATCTACATCAAGGCCACCCGCGCCGCCGCAGTCTCCGAGATCAGCGGCCGAAGATGCCACGTCTAAATTTCATTCGGGATTATTAACGATCTTTTGCGCAAACCAGAGCCGGGATGTTCATTGCGTAACCACAGCCCTTGTCCTCCAAACTCCATCAGCCCGGTCCGGAAAGACGCACAGGTTCCTGAAGACCTCCCCAATTTCCCATGGTCCGCCCACATAAAGGCCTGAATATGTTGATCGGCATCACTTCATCCTATCCTGGATGCCCAGGAAGAAATAAGCACCGAATATGCTTCTCTCCGCAACCAGCCCCTCTACGTCTCGTGATCCACCTGCTCACTATGGACGAACAGGACGCGAAGCCCAAAAAGGCTATTTTTGAGCACGGCAGCAAAGATTGATATTATATGAAAGAATTCTTGACGCCTTAATTGGGAAGCTTCCTGTTTTCTCGATTTCCCATCAAATCTGTCGTGCATTTGTGGCCCCCCACACCTCAGGCTAAAAGGAGGCTGAAGGCGGGAATAAATGCACATCATGCCTTCTACTATAGCCATCATTGACGAACCAGACCCAACGGCCCAATGAGCGGATTCTGGGTCGCGGTGGGATTCTAGCCCGGCAGGCTGCGGGTGGCTTGCATGGTTTGCAACAGGTACAAGCGGGCGTTGAAACCGTTTTCACTGCGACGTCGGGATAACCATCAGCCTCCTGCGGATGACGCATACGCTGTTTGCCCACGACGAGGACTAAACAACCCCCAAGCCGACCTTGGCGGGCTCGACATCGGCCCCGTATCCGAATGCCAACTCGGCTAGGACGAGGTACTTTTGCCGATTCCCCAAGGAACCAGTTGAACCGCTTCCAACCGAGCCATGGAAAAATACCACAGCCGTCGACATCTTCCGTCGTCGATATGCAGGGCGAGAGTATGCTATACCCCCTTGCTCAGGGATGAAGATAAACATGCCCCGCAAGCCGTGATCGCCCCGTCCTGCACCCACCGCCGTGCATCCGCAGTCCGTGGCCCGACGCCACAAATCGAGATTCACTGCTCGGCACGGGAACAATTAGTGTATGCGGGGAGAAATTGGGTCCAAGAGGCCGCCCCGGCGCCGTCTTCCAGGTCTGTCGAGGTGGTGGATGTGTGAGAGAGGAAGCAGGATACAAGGTCTGCGCTCGAGCCGGCGTAGCTCGCATATGAGGAGCCCCCATTCAGCCTGTCCTCCGGCGACGGTTCATGGGATCCAGTTCCGAAAAGCAAGACCTCCATCACAACGTCAAGTCTCACCGACGTTATTGCTCTGCGACCTAGAAGGCCACCAGGCGGCCCGAAAAAAACAAGGGGTGAAAGTGCACCTCCGGCCTTAATGGTTCCACTTATCCCTCCTACCGGGACAGGAACACTCGCCCCATCAGAATTAATAACCAAGATTAAGCACGCTTATACGAAGCACCGGCTCCAGACCGCCCAAGCTTGGGTAACATTGGGGAGCGAAGAAGTGAACGGAGCAATAAATAGAAACGCAGTTCATCCGGCGAACCCATAGAGCAGGTGTGATGCCGGAGGATCTTGATGATTTCCTTGAAGCGGGCCGTCAGGGCCAGCCCAGGTGTGACGCTGAAGCGGGGGTCGTCCGGCGGTGGCCTCCTTAGTCCTTGGATATATAACGACCGGGAGTCCCTGGTTCCCACTTGAGATAGAGATCGCAGGATACCGCACGGTCATCGCCGACGAGCAAGGACAGCCCCTGGACTTCCAGGTATGTATCCGCTGCGCAGCGCGAAGCAGCCCGCCTCCCACAGCCCGCTAACCCACCCCAAGCCTTCCAGCAAACACCCAGCTCCGCCAACCCTCAGTCCCCTACCTTCGCAATGAAGCTCGCCCTCTCCGTCCTCCTCGGCCTCGCCAGCCTGGCACTGGCCCAGTGGCCGCCGCAGTCCTGCCCAACGGCAACGGTCACGATGCAGAACCGGGCGTGCCGCAACGAGTGCGCCTTCTCGGACTGCAGCTTCACGACCACGCTCCGCAACCCCTGCGGCTGCCCGGCGGCCATCCCGACGGCCACGCTCATCGCACCGTGCGACGCGCCGTGCCCGTACATGGGGTGCGACATCGAGTTCCGGTCGACGCAGGCGGCGTGCCCGACGCCGACGAGCAGCTCGACGCGGCGCTGGCCGCCGACCACGCGTCGGACGTCGACGTCGACAACGCCGACGGGCGTCGTCACCAGCATCGTCACCCTCCCGCCGCGCACGTCCAGCACCACCTCCACCCCGTGCCCCACCGTCACCCGCACCACCAGCCCGGCCGGCTGCTCCGCGATCCGCTGCCCCGTCCCCACCTGCCGCACCACTTCCACCATGGCCGTCCCCTGCGGCTGCGACCCCAAGACGGTCCTGCTCGTGCAGGGCTGCGCCACCGCCTGCCCCGACGGCTGTCTCACCCGCACCGAGACGGTCAGCGCGCAGTGCTAGGGTAGTTCATTTTGATTTGGTTTCGGGGTTCAGTTTTAGGATCGTTTGGGTTTGGCTAAGTCAGTTTAAAAAGGGGGATAGTATGATGAAGGGTTGCATGGTTATGTATGGGTGAATTGGGGTGAACGGATGGATGGGTGGATGCAAATGTCGTTTAAAGTATTCGAATTGACCAGTCGTTTTGGAATCACGTTAAACCAGAAGCTGTGACTTGGGTGCATCGCCCCGAGTCTGGACCGAAGCGGAGGGTGCCGATCTGCGATGTCCCCACCTTATCTGCCAAGACGCCAGCTCGCAGCTGGCGGTGATGTGCCGAGCCAGAGCTTCCCACTCCGAGACCCACCCTGATTGGGCCGAGCTGGACACAAGAGCCCCTGTGACATCATCCTACTACGCCTATTGGCGGCTTCGTGGGGGACCACGATACCTTTCTCGAACAAAGCGGGAGCTTGCAGTGGAAAGGCGGCCTATTCCGTATGGCTTCCTTATTATTCCCGAATTGTTTTGTTTTGTTTTGAGCGAGAGCGGTGACTGCGATTTTTTTTGGGAAAATTTCTAGAGTTTAAAACCCAACAGTCTGCTCTCTTCTTGCCACTGCCCCGTTCCATAATCGCTCTTCCCTCTTAGTCAGTTCCCTGTTCAGCCCCGCACCATGACCACCAGGTACCGTGTCGAATGTCAGTGCCTATCCTTCCTCGAATCGGCGTCTCTATGCATGTCGAAGCTAACTAGGAACCAGACGCCCTCAAGACTCATCGGCGAGACCAGTTTATAGGTAAATGCCATTGCTATTCCCACTCTACAGTCCTCGGGAGCAGCTCGGCCAGGGCATTGCTCACCGCCAGTCGTTGCATACTAACAGGACGACAGAATGGATCAAAGGCCTGCTCGCCGTACCATTCGTCCTCTACTCGCAGCCCCATGGCGTCTTTGACGGGCAGGGAATGAGCAGTCTCGCACAAACTCGCGAGGAGGCCCACCGGCGATACAGTGAGATCCTCCGCGATCTCGAGGTCATGATTGATGACCACAGTAAGAAAGGGGCCCTATGCCACATTGCTCCAGAGCCGTAGCTGACTGCGAAAACACAAAGTCGCCCAGCAAAACGACAATGACAACCCCTTCCCCTCGAAACTCAAGCTCCTCGTCCCCAGCGTCGGGCCTTTCTTCACCCGCCTGCCCCTAGAAGCCGCATTCAAGTTCCAAGACCGCAAACGTTACATATCCTCACGCCGCTTTGTCTCCCCGTCCTTCAACGATGTCCGCCTCATCCTCAACTCGGCACAGATGATGGCCGTAACAACCTACGGCACCCTCCAGCTGGCCACCTTTGATGGAGATGTAACACTCTACGACGATGGGGAGAGTCTCGAGCCAACCAGCCCGGTGATTCCACGGCTAATCGGTACGGACAACTCCCACACCATCCCATTCCTCACGGTGCACCTCACTAACGCCAGCCCCGACAGACCTCCTCCGCAAAAACGTCAAAATCGGCATCGTCACCGCCGCCGGCTACACCACGGCCGATAAGTACTACGCGCGGCTGCACGGCCTGCTCGACGCGCTGGCCAACACGGCCGAACTGACACCGTCCCAGAAGCAATCCCTCATCATCATGGGTGGCGAGGCCAACTACCTCTTCGAGTTCTCCGCCTCGTCGCCCCACCTGCTCTCGCCGGTCCCACGGGAGAAGTGGCTCACGCCGGAGATGGCCGCCTGGGACGAGCGCGACATCACGCAGGTGCTCGACGTGGCCGAGGCGGCGCTGCAGGACTGCATCAAGACGCTTAACCTGCCCGCCGTGCTGATGCGCAAGGACCGCGCCGTCGGCATCATCCCCGACCCGCCCGAGACGCGCATCCCCCGCGAGAGTCTCGAGGAGACGGTGCTGGTCGTGCAGAAGATGCTCGAGCTCAGCGCCGCCGGCCGCCATCGCCGCGTGCCCTTTTGCGCATTCAACGGCGGCCGCGACGTGTTTGTCGACATTGGTGACAAGAGCTGGGGCGTGGCCGTCTGCCAGAGGTGGTTTGGCGGCGGCGGCGCCGCCATGATCAAAGGCGATAACACCCTGCACGTGGGCGATCAGTTCCTCAGCGCCGGCGCCAACGACTTCCGCGCGCGGAGCGTCGGCACGACGGCTTGGATTGCAAGTCCAGCCGAGACGGTCGAGTTGCTAGATGAGTTGGCAGAGTTGATGGAGAAGAAGATGTCTTGATGTTTTTCTATCAGCAGGGGTTAAGATAGGATCCGGGCGTCAACCAAAAAGCAAGCAAGCAATGACAGAACTGCCTCTTTCATAGCACGGTGGACAGTGACATGCTCTCACGAGTCAAAAAATATATCAAGGTGCGGGGTCTCGGGTCCATAAAGCATCTTTGTGTTCGGAATATCCAGTTTGGTTGCCCTTTCCCAGTTCTTGTGCCTATCCGTTCCGGGTACCGTCAACCAAAGCAAGGTATACGCCAGCCTTCCAAATCCAACAGTCGTATGCGATTGAACGCTTAGATATAGCCGCAGACCTAATTCACAACACCACCCTCCCCGTCCCTTTCTATTGCCTGTCCGTGCTTCCCACCAGCACAACCTCCACATTTTAGAAACGAAAAAGACCAAAAAGTAGAGAGAGTATCACAATTACCTAGGCGGTCCCCAAACTGAAACTCCTCAGGGAAATAAAGAGGGGGTATTTTATGCCGTACAAAAGAGAGAATAAGTGAACGGAGGGCGGGAAAAACCGGGGGTAGCCATCCATCCTAGAAAAGAAAGGTTTGGAAGCCGCTCCCAGCTTGTGTAAACCAACACTCTTTCCTTAGACTACCTATAAATACCAGGTTGCTGCCTCCACCATCATCCAATCCAGTTCCATGCGAGGAAAAAAAAAAAAAAAAAAAAAAAACCTAGTTCCGAATAACACCGCAACCCTGAAATACTGTTTCCTCACGAGAAACCTATAACCATAAATGCCTTCCGCCGGGGGCCTCCAAGAGCTACGAGACCAAAGAAAAGGGGAAACCGAAACGCCGAGATAGCGACCCAGGGCATTAAACTAAGTAAAAGACTCGGCTGCTTGCCTGGTCGTAGCCAGCCGGTAAGGATGCGGCATCTCGCCGAGGGGCGCGCCAAAGTTCATGGGTCTCTTAAACCGTAAGGGCACGTCGACGGGGGTCCCGGTGTCGTCACTGTCGTCATCGCCATCCTCGCCCTCGCCGCTTCTCGAGCTGCCCTCATCACGCTCGCTGCCGGCCTCGTCGCTGCCGCCACCGCCAGTCTCCTTCTGAGGGTCTGCCGGGCCCGCGCCGGTCTGCGTCTGGTCCTTGCTGCTGCCGGGCTGGTCGTCGTGCTCAGCCTTCAGCACAGCGGGCAGGGCGGCGTCGCCGTCCTTGGATACCTCCTCCAGCTTGTCCGTGAGCTTCTGGAAGAAGATCTCGTCGTGGGCCGGCACGTTCCGAACCATCAGCGGGCCTTTTAGCTTACGGTCCTCGGAGGGGTCGAAAGGAGCTTCGGGGTCGTCGTCGTGCGCCTGGTCGTCCCCGCCCGTAACTGCAGCGGCAGGGCCGGCGGTGTGCAGTGCTTCCGGTGCATCGCGGTGGTCTCTTTCGGCGGTCGTGGGCAGATCTTGGTCGGGTCCACTGCCCCGCTGCGGCATGGTCGGGGTGCTAGACCCGTCGTCGCTGCTGGCGGTAGCTATCCCTGTCGGCAGCACAGAGAGAGAGTGGCTTGGGGTATGGCCGGCATGCAGGGTGAGGCGGTCGGACTCGTTGGCGGCGAGGACTTGCAGCGTCTGTGTCTTGGGCCCCGGCATGATCCTCAGCTGGTCTGGGCTTGTGGGCGAAGCGACCGAGCTGTTGGACTCTTTCGACTCGTCATGGGGTGGGGGGTCGGTGAATGTGGGTTTTGTGATGGCGGTAATCTTTATAGGGATGCCTTCCAGCTTTGGATCGATGTCCTGCACGTCCACCAGTCGGGTACGGCCCGGCTCCGACTCAGACGCTGTGCGCGAGACCAGGAAATCAGAGCTACGATTGCTCGTGCCACCGAGCGTCCCGCTAGAAGAGGACGTCATATTGCTAGATGAATGTGGGAATGGCTGAGCTGAAGATGGATTCCCCTTCGAAATGCCGTGCCCGAGGCTCTGAGTGGCTGGGGGTGGATTTATCTGTGAAGACTGCGAGCTCGTCAGACTTCGAGACGAAGTCGAGCCGCCGCCACCACCGCCGCGAAGAGGTGGGCTAGCGGAGAATGGACCAGTCGACGAGGGAAAAGCGCCATTCGGCGCCGCCTGGAGGTTGCTTCCGAATGCTGAGATCTGCTGCTGAAGTCGCCCGATTTCTTGCAATAATAGCGCCTTTTCAGACTCCCACTCGGCCCTTTCCTCCTCCATCAGCGCACGCTCTTCCTTGTAGACCTCCTCGGCGCGTTCCCTGTTCGCCTCGAGGTACCTGCGCTCAGCTTCCCAGGCCTCCCGTATCCGGCGGTTCTGCCGAGCCAGGCGCTGGACCATGGCGGAATCTGCCGAACTGGGTGGCGGATGGCCAGCGGGCGCCAGGCCGACTGGCGACACGAGCGCATCGACTGGGGGGCTCGAGCCGGTAACAGGCGACCCGCCAACAGCCGGAGCATGATTCGAACGCAGGCCACTGCCCACTCCCCCAGCTAGTTGCATGCTGTTTCCAATCTTGGGCGGAAGGCTGCTCGACCGGTGCTGCTCAACGGGCCAGAGGTGGGGCGACAGGAGGGACTGATGCTGCACGGCCGGGCCGCGCACACCAGGGGAGAGAGGCGAATAAGGCTGACTTCCGCGAGCGGCTGAGCTGCTGGCGGATGCGTGGATTGCAGAGACGAGCTGGGCAGCCGGACTTGCCCCGATCGCCATGTGGTCAAAGTACCCGGCAGCGCCTCGAGGCAAGGTCAAGGGCGAGATGCCGGACGACGAGTCGCTGGTGAGGGCTAGGAACGGAGGTTGTGTCTCAGTTTTGAGAGCCATTGACGTGAAGATGGGCAGTTGCTGCGAATCGGGGTTGGCATGAGCTTGGCGCGGGCGGATGCTAGTGTCGCGACCACGGTAGCTGGCTGGTTATGGCGTTGATGTCATCGCACGAGCACGTTTCGGGCAGTCCGGTTTGCGCCTCGGCACCGACTAGGGCGGTTTTGGATGTTGGGACGATTTCTCGCAGCAGGCGACGCTGGTTGGACGAAGCGGAGCAATCATGTGGAGGGCCTTGAGGCCGCGACTCATCCACAGGCGTGCACTGAGCTGGGAAGGAGAGATTCAATCGTGGGGGTTGGGTGACGACGATGCGGCGCAGGAATAGTTTTGAAGCGGCCAGCCTCGTGTGGGCGAACGTGTCGGGAGTGCCTGTGACAAAACGCAACAGCCGGAAAAACGGGGCGGCCACCGACCTGTCGGGTTCCAATTCGAGGCTGGAACGGTCCTTTCCCCTCAAAACCAACCTTAAGTCTGCCGTTTCAAATCTCGGGACATTTGAGCTGTCAGGTACACACCAGCATGTTACATGCAGATCCACAAATGAGAGAAAGGCACCGGGAAGTCGAACGGCGGAAATGGTCCGGGTCGAAGCCGCGTCATTCGCAGAGCAGCCGGCGTTTGGTCGTGAAGGTGAAGCGTTCCGTTTCGATGTGACGCCGAGACAATCGAGACTCCAGGTGGCCGCGGACCCTGCAGGAAACCGGTGATGTGTTGGCACCACCAGTTCGGTTCCACCCGTCATCCAAGCAAGCAAGCGGTCAGGGGCATCGTCCGTCTCCGCGCAAGCACACAACACTCTCTCAAAAACAACCGACCCCTTATTTAGCCCGTGTCCCGGTGCGTTTGGTTGGAGGTGGTCTAGGCCGGCCTTGCCCACACGGCGATGAAAGTTGGCCGTCACGGTCTTGGCGGGGTCGACCGTGGCTCTTTCAGGGTCCTGTTCCCCCCTGAAAACCCCTTCTTGGCAAGACGGCATTCTGATCTCGGGGCGATGCAACCATTACCGGCAGAATCACGACTTCCAACTTCTCTTTTCATCATGCACATGGAAAAGGACTGGCTGACGACTCTGCCGCTGCGTGCGATCCGCAAATGAAACTGGCGTGGAAATGTCAGACCATGGCCAGCATAACGCAGCACCGTTGGCAAAGGAAAACTCGTGTGCCTAAATATCTTGATAGCATAAAAATGAAAATGAAAAACAAGACAATAACATGGTATACAATGATACATGCAGCAGTCCTACCCGCTCCCTCCCAACCACAGCGCCATCGACGCCAGCATGACGCGACACCCGCCTTCGGAACGCAATCGCCCACTGCAGAGGGCTCTGCTGTGCTCTACATCCGCCGCAGATTATCTCCCTGGTGGGCAGAAAGCTAGTTTAGTGCTCAGCTTTGATTGGAGCTGATGAGATTTGTGTTACCTCTCCTCGAATGCCGTGATATCGGGGAGGCGAAGGCATCTTGCTAGCTTGTTCTTGTACTGGCTGAACCGCAGCAACAACAATACCACTTCAGCTCATATGCTATTATGAGGTAAGGAATAGGTAAGCACTTACCAGTGTCTCGGCGCAACCCATCTAAAGCGGCCGCAGGAAAACTCTCGCTAAGCTGGTCAGCAACCCTCTGAAAGTTTATGGGGAGCGGGCAGCGGGCAGCGGGCGGCTGACTTGCGTGAATTCGCACATCTTGCTGGGTCCCACTGAGAGTGACTCATTAGTGACGTTGCTAGTGATTGCTCTTGAACTGGACCGTAGGAGAGTTGTGTAGTTGAGCCGTGATTAGTCTGGGGCGTTGTGTGTCGTTCCACCACAGTACTTGTAGTGACGCGCCGGCAACGGTGTTTGGATGCCGTCCTCTCCCTTGCATTGGCCGAATGAACCGTCGCCATTCTATGTTCGCCTGCTTTCCACCCCATCATCGTGGACTACATGCCGGTGTCACTGGAAATCAGCGACAGGTCGGGGCGAGACATCGTCTCAAACAATCGCATACGCGAGGCACAGTGAGCGAGACTGTCATTCAATCTCCAGGACAATGCGATGTAGCGGTAAATTCACAAGCGAAGTTCGAAATGAGTGAAGTAGAGAAAAAAGGATATGGATGAACTAAGATAAAAAGGGAAATATATCCAAACCGCAATAGAAGAGAGTGGAAATGGTGATGAATGAAACCGTTTGCAGGATAGTACTTAGTCAATTCAAGCAGGATGGTAAACCATACTGTATGGCTGAACAAAAGCACAACCGTTGAGGCCGGATATCCAGCCGCGAATCCCATCTTTGATTTCATCCCTTACTAGGCGTCATGCTTCCTCAGGGAATGCTACATACCACACACATAGCGAAACAAGCAGCGTTCGATCACTGCACGTGTTCGGCTTCACTTCACGTGTAAAACAGCACGCAATGGTGAGGTGAACGGGATGTTCCTTCTGATGTTCACCCCGAGCTCGTTTGTGGCGATGCCGCACCGGTAATGCTGCCAGCCGGCGGAGAGCAAGTTCCAGCATCTGCGTTGCAGTTGGTGTCGTACCTCCCGCTACGCGGCCTGCCTCCAAAGATCTGACATATGCTGTGACCATATGTCGGAACCCGCATAGGCTGCAGCATGATTTAGGAACGCATCGACACAGCGGATGAAGATTCTTGTGAAGACAGGTCAGGACTCTGGCTGCCGCAGTGATTATTTGACGGCCCTAGTGTTTTACGGTTGCTTAGGTTATCCTACACAGGTGGGCATAAAGCAGTTACTCGAGCGAGAGGGAAAGAGGGAAAAGGGGAAAAAAATAAAAAAAATAAAAAAAAAAATTATCGACAGATGATTCAAGATGATTTTGGACGGGATCGATCTCGTACCTAGCATTGAGTGTGGTGATTTTACGACCAGTAAATCCCCAATACGGCTTGGTTAGGAAGAAATGTAGGTCCATGGTGTCTAGATATGGGTTATTTTCCTTGTAGTTGATCCTTTGAGCCTTGTCATAGGGTGTATGCCTGAGAGCCCTCTCTTGCGAGCAAGTGTGCGAACCTCCGTTCGTGCCGCAAGCCATTCGGGCAGACACGTCGCCCGTCCGTAACCGTGCTCATTATTCAGATCTCAGAATGCCGGTTGGTTATGGGCAAAAGGTTAATGCAGAATGTGCCCTTTCCTTACATTCAACGGTGCTATAGAAGACTATCACCCCTACGATACAGACGTAAAGAGCATCGACATACAACAGAGTTCGGACACAGCTACAATTGCTTCTTACACTGTGCCCAGGGATTCATTCCAACCAGAACTGTCCAGCTGACGATGGTGTCTTTTCCAGCGAGTTCTACCGACGTTCAACGTAAGAAGTAGCGACTGCTTTCCTGCCCCGTGCATGATCTACGAAGAGCATGCCACAACAGTTTAAGAGACCTTGGGACAAAATTATTTCTCTCTACTCCACTTCCCTGTGATATGCACTCCATATTGATTCGATGCTGGCCCTTTTCCCGGAAGGCGGGCTTGTAAACCTCAGTGCCTTCCGCATTGCCCAAACACGACCACGGCATCTGAGGTGCCCCTTTCCCCCAAAACCCGCGCATTCCCAAGTCTTGCTTATTCCAATTCCTCCCCGTTCAACAACTGCTCGCGTGGCTGGGACATGAATTCACTGCGAGCCAAGACGTCGTCAACGTAAACAATGCGGCCCAGAGTCTTGGTAAGGTACCATCATGACTAATGGGTTTCTCCACGTTGCGTATCTCGGTCGGCAACTGAACATCGGAGGCCGACACCCGCCTTTTGCCACTTAGCTCTGGCGTCATCAACAGCGAGATCCCCGCAGGAAACTCGGTGCCGACCCCGAGGAAAAGGGAGCAGCTCCCAAATGCTCGAGCGTCATCACAATATCGGCAGGGCGAAGCCTTATGGAAGGGGATTGCCCACAAGTCATCTGGGTGTCTCCACAATCATGTACTTGAACCCGCCCGCCGCAATTAAAGATACCGAGAACCCGGCATCCTCTCCCTGATGATTCCGAATGGGGTCTTCTCTCATCCATTCGACGACATGGCGCCCCGTGGGGCCGCCGACGCCGGAAAACACGGCACGGCCGCGGAGATGCAGAAAAGAAGGGGCCACAAGAACACGGGCCATTACCAAATCGATGGAGGGCCCGGTGGTGCACTAGGCAAGTGGTGCCCCGGACGCCTTCGTGTTGTGGCTTTTCGGGTCAGTCAGGTGGCCACCCCGAGGGCGGTCAAGAACGCTTCCCGTCAGCCAGCCGGCGAGCGATGATGTGCTCCTTCTCCCCCAAACCCCCGTTGACTCGGCTAACGGCATTTCCGATCGCCGTGCAAAGCCCGTTCAGGCTCTGCGGGTAGTTCCGAGCTCGGTTTATGTAATTGGGCGCAAAGCCAGCAAGGGACAAGGGACCGATCCAGCGCATCCAATTGCGATGTTGAACGTAAACAGGTCTCATTACAGTCAGCCACAGCCATGCAAACGAAGACACTTGGTCAGGCACTAGCTTTGGAACAGATTCCTCCGGCATGGCCATCAACTCAACCTGCTGCTCGACTGCAGCTGTTGAAAAGATGCCAATGCACAGACGGGCTCCCCGATTGGCCACTTAGGTGTGTGCCAGGCTCAGCCCGGCCAGAGGACGTGGCGGCATGATACATAGAAATCCTACAATGCGGGAGACAAGTCGATTGCGGGAAACTGGCGTGTGAATGTGCCTGGTGCGGAGGTTGGGGGTATGGGTGTCGTGACGTGGTCTAGCCCGAAGAGACGAAACGGGAAGGGGCCGGTGCCTGCCCTGCAAAGTACTGTGCCTTTGTACGTTGCTGTACTTGGATGCGCGATTTTCGATATTGTCGATGCCGGCTGGCTGACTGGCTGGCTGACTGGCTCGCCGCCATCACAGCCACATCGGATCGAAATCCATTGTGTGTGGGATAAACAGGCCTGATGAAACGCTCTTGTCCCCAACAGTTTGGGAGCCTTCGCTTACCGCTTGTTGAACATCACCCTGTCGTTGGCCATCTCAAGGCCCAACAAACAAGGACGCGTTCCCAGTATCAATGTGCACTGTCCACAGAATGGCATCCGTGGGCCGCCGGGATGAGGAAGCGGTCATGTGAGGAGTTGCTCAAACAAGGCGGTACCAAAACGAGCCAAATCATGAACAACTGGTTGCCGTGCGTTACCCCAAGACGGAAACCCCCCCCCACTCCCCCGGTGCCGCTTTGTCGGGGGAGGTTTCGGGCCTGCAGCCAGCATACGGAGTAATCGCGTCCCACACCGCTCCTCGCGCAAACCGGCTCCGGCACCCGCTCGCCTGCCCCTGTTTCCCGCCGCTTTGCGTTGGATATAACTTGCATAGTACTGTGCAAAGAGTACAGTGCATGCGGCCGTGCCGTGCGATTAACGTTACCTGCGTTGGCCAGGCCGCCATTGCCAACGCTTGGGACTTGAAGCTGGTGTTCACGGCAATGAGATGCCGTCCAGACCCCTCCCATGCCACTCAAGTCCAGCATCCCCACGCTCGCCTTGCAGGAAGTTAGGGGACGAAGCGAGCTGGGGTTGTGGGGAAGAGGGGAAACAAGCAACACGGCGCACCGGACAAGCCTCGCTTGGCAGAACAGCCAGCTTGGTAATGGTTCACACATTCGGGTTCGACAACGGCATTGCACGAGTTCTCGAACAGAGGCAATCGAGGCCGTCGAGTACAGCCGAGACTGACCAGCATGATGCCCAGACGGGAGATCGCGCTGCCAAGGCGGTTTGGACAAACTGAAGATATGGTTGTGGCCGTGTTGGCTCCGGCATGCAGATGCCTTGGCGTTGCACGAACCAAATCTGCCAAGATCTTCCCATCCCACTGCTCTCCTCGACGTGCACTGCTGGCTCGGTATGTACTGTACAGCACTGTGTAGGACGGTACGAGTGTGCATTTGCTCCTGGGAAGCACTCCGCCGTAGGAAATCCTTCATGCTAAGCAGAGATGCTCCCTCAGGGTTGCCCATACTGTGAGCTGCAGGCCAGAGTATGTGACGATGCGCTGGATAAAATGTTGACACCACATGATACCATAGGTACTTAATACCGGAGTGTACTATACGTGTAAGTAGTTGTGAGCGCCATGCGGGTGGGCATCAGCTAGGCTTTGAAGATTGCAGACCCCCTGTTTGATCTTGACAAACCTCCTTGACTAAATATCTCCACACCATCTAGCCGCCCTACTTTAACCGTGGTTTACGTCCAACCAGAGCGGGCAAAAGGGGAGAAGAAGGAAAAGGGAATAGGGAGAGCCCAGGCATTTTGTCCTTTGTATGTCTACTGTGTACTTTGTGGTAAAGTCGGGAGTAGCTGCTGTTTGACAAGTATGTGCAGGGGGAGGAGTATGACAAGAGCCGGGTTTGCTCGTTACTGGATGGTGGCTTGCTGCAACGCAGCCTCAGGGAAACGAAACCGGAGCCAGACGTGGGGGCAGCAATATTGCAGCCAGGGTGCAACCTACCCTGGGTATTTGTTGAGAAGGAGTAGTTACCGTACAGAGATATCGGGTGATGAACGCTCAGTGTGTCAGAGTCAGCGCTGCACTTTGCATTCGTACAGTTACTTGCCTTACCTACCACAGAGCCCACTCCGTGATGACGAACGCCGAGCCCTTGGCAACGCTTCGTACTGAGGCCCCTTACATACCAAGAAACGCCATCCATCGATCGCCCACCAGGTTTGCGCATATCGCAAGATCAGTCCATCCTGAGGTATTGATAGAATGGGCGGCCGCCGTGTGGATTGAGCGTCTGGGCTGCCTACGGCCTCGGCACCGACGCCGCACCTACATGGGCTCAAACTCAATTGCTTTTGTTGCGCATCACTGGGGTGCATAAGTAGTACCCTTGAAAGATGGCCATTGGCTGGTTCATGCATACGCAAGTGAGCAAAGGCTGCGTAATATTTTCTAACATTTAAAGAGGACGTCGCTCGGCCACGCTCGCTCGCTTAGTCCAACAGTAGACAGTAGCGATGTAGTTGACCGATCAGAAGGTTAGAATCCAATGGTCACCTCGACATGTATAAGCTCGTTTCCCCCTGAGAGCCATAAGACGATGGTATCATTCTGTTCCCTTTAAGACCTAATATGACCTGTTAGCATCATAATTATATTACTATCCTCCCGAACTGGGCTTGCCCTGGTCCTCGACACCAGCTGCGGCTTTCGTGCCGCGGGTGGGACTCGGATCACCAATTGCATCCAAGACTGGCACATGAGCAGACAACCAACGATCTTTCGCCCGTGAACGAGACTAATGCTGTTGCTCGACGAAACCGGTTTGTGTAGATACGTAGTATACGCGTATGATGAAATACCGCCACAAAATTACTGATCCAGCCGTTTGATAGGAAACCCGAGATAGTGATCGGATTCTGGAGAGGCCCCACGTGAGCAATGACGCAGTAACCCCTGCGGGATTCGCTCGCCTTGGCAAGTACTGGTACCCACTCCCTCGGTACGCCACACCCCAAAATCCATGAGGAACCTCGCAGGGCATGCCTGAGAAATGGCACCTTAGCAATCTAGCATTCGGCACCAGTACTCGACCCAGCCCCGCAGCAGGCAGTTGCGTGTTCACGGCTATGCTCCCGGGGCGGTGTTCACAGTACGCGATTGTTGGCGTCCTCTGGCAGGCGGCCGAGCAGTTTCCCTGTTGCCTTCCCTCTGAGGTCGCCCTGCTTTGGTGGGTAGCGCCTATGGTAACGTTGGGGGAACGCCATATCCGGCCATGGGACGTATCCTGTGTGTGTGTTGTCAAGTCGGGGGACTCGGCAACTCACATTCGCGCGCTAGCAAACTCAGCGCCAGAGTTCCGCCAAGACTCGATCGCCACATCTGCGATCAACAATCAACGGCGCCGTCAGAAGCCGACTCTGACAGGATATTGCCGCATATTTCTCGGGGGCTTGGTAATTCCTCGAGCGTCTTGGCGGCTGGCGCGATAGGGCACATCCCAGAGCCGACTCGGCAAAGAACGGCCAACTGCTCCGACGCGACGGGAAACGGGCTTTCAATAAAAGAATCCCAAGGAGCATGCAGCTGATCGAATATGGCGGCGTCAAGGATGCATACACAGACACTTCCCGTCCCCCAACCATGCTTGCAGCAACTTGAATTGGTGGTTGAAGTATTTCGAAGCGCCGGCTCGCTCACTTTCGCTTTGGCCAATGGGTTAGCCTTGGAACTTGGGGGTCCAATCGCTCTCTCCTCGGCCTCTCGGCGTTGGGTGGGGGTGGGGCAGTTGGCACGATGGCGAGCATGGGCCTCGGGAAGTACCCGGTACGGCGAGGTGTCGTGGGCAGCTTGCTGTTTGGAAAGAACTTATCGTCTGGAAGCGCGCCGGGAGTGAAGCACGACATGTAAGACAAGACATGGGAAACAGAAAGGCCATCTCGTGTTTTTATTAATATCTCTCGGCATCTTTTGGCCATCGGAGAACGGACAAGGACAGGAGACTTGGAACACCATAAACAGTAGGGGCTATGCCGCATCTGTCAGTAGGGGCCAAGCCGTTTTGTCAAGACAACCCTCGCAAGTGGTCGGCCCGCCCCCAAGACAAAGCTGCGAGTTGTACGACTCGCAGGCGCGCCGACCAGAACAGAAAACCGTTGGCATCGATACCCTTGGGACTCTGTTACTCGGGTCCGACAACACGGATGGACAATCCAGGGTGCTATGGCTTTCATAGCCCAGTAAACTCGTACAGTACGGTACTGTACAGTAGCGCTTCCCGCCCCTCCATAACGGCGGGTTACCTGTGCAAAAGGTATGAATCAACTTGAACGGGCGGCCGTTCGGCTTTCGGGTCGGGGGCGGTTCTGTCCAAGTGGAGCTTTTGCACCTGCAAAATCTCGAATGTCCCAAACGCCCACGATCCTCATCAGGCGCCGCGAGGTATGTACTGGCTACCCGAGCATCTTTGCTTGGCCCTGGCCAGACTGCTGCACTTAGACTAGCGATTTGCCGAATTTAGTACCTAATTACTCCGCACTAATTACTGGACAGCACCTCAAGCGCCCCGCCTCGATACATACAGACACCGAGCTGGGCGCTGAGCCTGCTCGCTCGATTGATGAAACTGGGACGGTTCCGTTGATCCATACGACGTGCGCTAACACTGGCATACCTGTACCCACCCCCACCACCCGCGCTGCCCAAATACCCTCGCAGGCCCTCTGGACCCAGCTGCACGATTGGAACTGTCCCATCCCGGCTGTCTCGACACCCCCTTTGCAAAGAGGCGAAAAGCAGACCTCTTCTTAACCCGGCCGATTTCCACATTGGCCGTCTTGCAATGTCATTATAAACACCTCGCCAACGGGTGTTCTCTTTTGCTTCTCGCCCACTATCCACGCAAATCTCTCGAATCCCAAGTCGCCAAGGAGCGAGCGATTCAACCAGCATTTGAATGTGTAGATCTCGGCCACATTTGTGCCTTGCACAGTACGCCACGCCCGCTACACAGGGCTATACAAATCTCGCCTTACACGGGGAGATAGGCTTGGCAGGGAACGATTGTCGTCCCAAGACGCCGCCGAGCGCCAGACAGCGTGACGCAGCGACAAAGTTTCCGGGGGCAATTGCGCGGCCTGGTCCATAATAAAAGACCAGCAACGCTCCGTTTGCGCGTCCTCTCCAGTTGTTGCGGCCAGTGAGAGCTACAGCCGTCCAGCAGACGCCTTCGATTCGGTGCTGGAGGTTTCTGCCATTGGCTGCCGGACATAAAGTTTTCAGAGGCGTGCGCTGTGGTTCAGTTAGCGGCCGCGTTGCAGCACACCAGGAAAAGGTGGTTTTATTTTATTTTGGCTTTGGCTGAAGGGGGTTTGTGGTTTGGTTGCGCCGGCCACCAGTCGCAAGAAGCCTGTTTGCACGGGCACCTGCCTCTCGGGCGTGGGACCCCGCTGTCATTGTGCCCCTCGCGCTTAGCACGCCGGGCGGTCGTCAGGCCCTGACGTACCTTGGTTCCGTTCGATTCAAGGACCAAAGCCTGGCTTGTGCCGCTCTTGCCCTGCCACTGGCCGCTACCCGCCGCCTGACGGCTTTCTCGCCAGCATGGCTCTCTCAGTGCTGGCCTCTGCGGCTACGCAGACCACTACTTTAGGTATCTTTACCCTCTTAATTTGAGCCACGAGCCGTTTCCCCTCCCTCACTCTCCCCCTTCCTCGACCTCTACCTTCCTCCACCCCCACAGCAAGCGATCAAACAGTCGACTCAACGTTTTCAACTCCAGATACGGCGAGCCATTCTAGCTCCGCAAAATCGAGTCTTTCTTCATCGCCTAAGCAATACCCTACCGATCTGACACATCCTATATTAGAAGAGGGCGATGAAACCGATAGCGAGGCAGTCAACGAACCTGTCACTCCTGTGAGCGGCCGTCAATCACAGGATTTCCAGGCCCTTGCCAATCAAGACGGCCACCTGGACGCCGCCCAGGACCAGCTCGCCGCACCTTTCCCCGCTACACGGCCAGACGCTACGACCGTCTCGAAGCCGCCCCTCGTTGTCGATACCACCGCCTCCCCGCCGGTAAAAACGCTCAGAAGCCCTCTCCCGACCACCTCGGTATCGCAAGCCACTCCCCCAACGCCCACCCCTCCGACCCCATCAGCCGACCAGGACCCCCGCACCGCAACCTCCTCAAGACGGTTAAGCTCGAATTCGAGTTTCAAGCGGACCATGTCAAGCCTCCTAAGACGTGTTGGATCTCAGGTGGACAAGCCGGCATCCGGCGACTCGGGGAGCAGCGCTATAGGGTCGAGCCTGAATCTGCCCGAAGGCGCACACCGCAAGCTCCCAGCCCGCCGTTGGTCCATGAACAGGAGCTCGGCTACTACTCGTTCGAATTCGCCGCCCTCGCCAAGCTCGCCGCTCGAGATTGCTGTCGGAACGAGGGAAGAGGCTTCAAAGCCCATGGTGCCCGGCTCTGACGCCTTCTTCAAGAAGAAAACGCGCGCGTCCACGGGGTTTTCGCTACGCTCGCGTCCACTCCTCGCCAATGGGAGCAGCGCCGGCCCGTCGAGACAGGAACTTCAGCTCAGGCGGCGCGCGAGCAGCTTTGACTATACAAAACAAGAGGAGGCCGTGACCGGCGGTACCGAGAAGGGCATCCACATGGAGAGGTCGCTCTGGGGTCTGCCGGCCGAGACGGGCACCGGCGTCAAGGCTCGCCGGATGAGCCTGAGCCTGCCCGACGATTTTACGGTGGACGTGGCAGAGCTCTCGGCCGAGTTTGAGTATCAGCACAAGCTGCTGGGCCGTCACGGCAAGCACTTGGGCAAGGGCGCAACATCAAAGGTCACGCTGATGGTATCCAAAAACGGCGGCGAGCTCTACGCCGTCAAGGAGTTCCGCGGCAAGTCGTCGAGTGAGACCAAGGAGGAGTACGAGAAGAAGATCAAGTCCGAGTACACGCTCGCGAAGAGCTTGCATCACCCCAACATTGTGGACACAATACGACTATGCATCGACCGCGGCCGCTGGAACCATGTCATGGAGTACTGCGAGGATGGCGACCTGTTCGCCCTGGTGAACAAGAAGTATCTCAAGACCGAAGACAGGGAAAAGGACCGCCTCTGCCTCTTTAAGCAGCTGGTCAACGGTATCCACTACCTCCACTCGAACGGCATTGCGCACCGCGATATCAAGCTCGAGAACTTGCTCATCACCAAGGAATGCAGGCTTAAAATCACCGACTTTGGCGTCTCGGAGGTCTTCTCGGGAATCCACCCGGGGCTTAGGGAAGCGGGGGGGCAGTGCGGCAAGAACATGGTCGATGTGCGCCGCTGCGCGCCGGGCATCTGCGGCAGCCTGCCCTACATCTCGCCCGAGGTGCTCAAGAAGTCGGGCGATTACGATCCCCGCGGCCTGGACGTCTGGAGCTCGGCCATTGTCATGGTGAACCTCATCTTTGGCGGGCCGCTGTGGCACAAGGCCGAGGTGACCAAGGAGAACGCGTCGGGCCAGGACACGTACGCCAAGCTCGTCCGCGGCTGGGAGAGGTGGACCGAGAAACGCGCCGGCTCGGACGACATGGCCATCACGGACATGGATTATCCGCACGTGTGGGTGTTTGACAACTTTGTCAAGCCGCCGGCGCTGCGGCGGGTGCTCCTCCAGATGCTCAACCCCGACCCGGAGAAGCGCATCTCGATCGCCAACGTGGTCAATAACCGGTGGGTCAAGAACATTGAGTGCTGCCAGCCGGACAGCTTCGACGAGCCCAACGCCGCAACCATGATTGACGCGTCCAAGAAAGCATGTCAAACTCGTGTGAGCGGGAAGAAGATATACTGTCACAACCATCTCCCGCCCAAGGAGCTTGGGACACATTCATTAGGGAAGATGCCCGGCAGCGCGGGCTATTGACAGGAGCGGGCAGTTTGGCTATCCAACACATTCAGGAGGCTAAGGGGCTTCGTACGGGTTTCTTTCAGGGTGGCGGGTAAAATCCCATAATTCATACGGCGTTAGACGGGCAGGGCACCGGTGTACCACATTCACAACGCATTGGGAGGTTTTTCTTCGCCTGGGGTTTGGGGGCTTTCTTTTGGGAGTATTTGGCTTCTCCCGTTTCCTATTCACAAGTTGTGTTGCTCTCTTTTCTGTCCGTTTTCACCTTCCTTTCCCCAGCTTTTAATGACGATGAAGGGGCAAAAGGGGCCGAGTGTCTAGGTGGACCTAATTAATAGGGTTCAACAGCAGCAGCATCAGGCTGCTGTGTACGCGTGTTTTCGAAGCGGTTACATAGACGACGGCAATAATGGGCCTGCGTCTCGTGTTCCGGGAGAGGAGAGACGAGCTCGACGCTTTGTGGAGGAAAATGAGCAGCATATAGGTTGCAAAAACAGAAGTCGCACATTGCGCATGCTTCCCCTCGCGCTAACCTTTTTTTTTTTTTGTTTTGTTTTGTTTAGGGGACCAAGAGGGATGTTTCATTTCCTTGCTTCCTCATAGACACAAAATCGCCGTTCTCAGGCGAGACAATTCTGATGTTTAATTGGCATCCATATTACGATGTCTGATCCCAAATGGTCGCGTTTCACAGAGGAAGTGCAGTGAGTGGACCCAAGGTTGGATCTACGGACCAGCGGGCTCCGGTGGGTATTGAGAGATAGGAAGGATGGATTGGATGGAGAACGAAAAAAGATTCTCCTCTCTTGCATATGGCTCGGCCGGTTTGAGGCCAAGGCAATGTCACTCTAACCTACCTTGGAGGTTCCATATCTCTCCATAAGCGCACCATCAACCAACCCGCTGCTCCTGCTTTACTGGTGGGCTGCTAACCCGAGCTGAGCCGAGCATCTACTGGGCGCAAAGTCGGGAAGCGTGAAGGCAAGATAAGCTCGGATCTGATCCTTGTGATGATCGGGATCCCCATGCAAAAGGATGCACTGCTGCGGATGATTACGATGATTACGACTGCTCTCATCTCCGTCTCACTTCGTCTCGAGTGTGTTGTGGGTGAGCTTGCGAGCAGCAACAGCAGTGCCATTCCCATGTGACCCTCTCTCGGGCCTTTTCTTTTTTGGGTCTTTCCTTCCCCCTTTGGCAGTGCTGGAAGTTGGTGGCATCCCGAATTCCTCCGGACCGAGGGCTGGGCAGACAGACGGCATGCCAGACAGACGGCATGCCACACAGACGTCTCGAGAAGTCACGAGGTAAGATCGTGTATATTGCTCTGCTGCTGATGTCGTGCAGCTGCTTTGCCGATTTCCCGGGATCACTGCGTAGTGTTGCACACACACAAGGATGGGGAATATGGGGGTGGGGCACGAGCATCTGGGCTTTTGAGCACAAGCGTTGTTCATAGGGGCAGAGACTTTTTTTTTTTTACGTTTTTCTTGATCCTTTGCCTTTTTCGTCTATCTTACTCTAGGTCTACCGCCCGGATGGAAACTAAGGTTGCGTTTCCGTTGATCGGAGCGCTCCACTGATGACGAACAGTTCACCTTCAGCCTCTTGTCTTTTCCCGTCTCCGCGGGGAAATGGCCTCGATCGTCGCTGGGCCAAGGCTTGGTGCATTCGGTTGATGGCTAGCTGAGTGTTTAGTTTTGATGACATTAGATGTCCCTCTCTCGCCTGATCGTTCTTGGCTCGCTCTGCGTGGCACTGGTGAGTGCTGTTATCTTGGCCATGTTTAAGAGCACCGTCTGTTCATTTTGGGAATAACTCGGTCTTGACGGACTAGCTCCACGTGGGCGACGTCGGTGCCTTACGAAGGAAGGATCCGCATAGGAATTGGTCTCGGCCATCGCTCAGCTCCTCGGGTTCGGTTCGGATGCTAAACGAGGGGTTGGGCGAAGTCAAGCGGCTCTCTATAGTGTACGACCACCACTAGCGTCATCACCTGCTCGCCCCTCCCTCCTTGCCACAGCTGAAGAAACATAAAAGATTTCTGGAAGGCTTGGAAGCCTATCATCTCGCCACTCCCCCACACGGGCGCTCACACACTGCGAGAATCCAAAGTAACGTTAAACCTATCGGTTACTCCGAGTCCGTTCTACACTCCCAAAAAAGCCCGGTTGACTTGCTCAGCAACTCTATTCACACATTCACGCTGGCAGCAAACCATCCTTCCCGGACCCGTGATAGCATGCCGCTCTCTCCGTAACAGACCACGGCCCAGATTCCGAGCAACCCTTGTCTTCCGGCTGAGGGGCGACGGCTAAAAGGGAACCCCCCAGATGAATGCAATGCAACTCGCCCGTCTAAGCTACATAAGCCAGCTGCAAGACGACGCCAATGGATGCCACTCCGCCTGCATTGGGTGGGGGTCAGGCTTACATCACGGATTACCCTCCTGGGATTTCCAGCAGGAATCGTACATATCGCAAGAGATGTACCTGATACCCCTTCTCTAGAGAGCACCTGTGATACCTTGGCACCTGCAGTTTGCAGCTCTGCTTGGGTGATAGGGAAAGTATCGTGATTGTCGTGTCTGTGCCACGCCCAATGAGAGGTGGGAATGTCGAGCATATGCCGTCCGTGGTCTATCATCGAATACCGCACCGATGACTGGGTATTGCGCTGGGGAAAAACATTCTTTTCTGTATTCATTACGAAGTTTACCACTCAGGCCGTCAAAAGCTAATCATTTGTGCTCGTACTGCATTATACTCCTCGAAACCAGCCGAGCACATGTCGGTCACAACACAAAAGGAGGCCATTTCCGTCCTCGCTGTCCCTAAACCCGACTCATCCACTACATGCCTACTCAGATCCTCTCCACTTTTCTCTCCATCCACACCACCACCGCGAGGAGAAAGGAGGCCAAGAAACATGGCGCCAGCACGTTCTCCTTGGCTCCCCCTTGCCGAGCGCATGTGGCTTGCGCTTCCCGTAGCCGTTGTCCCCTCGCCAAATACCGGAGCGTCACCTGGCTGGCCCCTTCGCTTCCACTGCTGGTATAGTACGTACTCGAGCCCCCCCCCCACAATGTACCGTATGTTCGCGTAGAACGTGGCGACCAGGTGTGGGATTCTCTCGGATGTCGGACGGGGATTATTCCAGCTTAGGGTACTAGTGCAGGCGCGGATAAATAACGGTAGGCGAGCAGACATAAGCCGGGCCGATGACGCCGTCTCGCCCGTTGCTGCTTCCTTGGCCCCCAATGACGTATGGGAGGTTTTGGGCTGATGCGCCACCCATGGGTTATACCGTGGTCACAACTTGGGAGATTTGTGGCGCGATGTTGGCGTAGGGAAAGGAAATAGGGGCAGAACAAACCGCGGGGTTTGTTTACGTTCGGCTCACTTTTTTTTTTCGAACTGGATCCAGGACGCTGTCTCGGGAGATTGACTATCCCTCAGTAGCTTTAGTTAATGTCAATACCTCTCTTCACCTCCCCTTCTTTCTCTGTTTTATCTCTTATCTCTATTCTCTTCTCACCCTGTCGTTTCTTTCTCTTCTCCACCGGCCTTCTGCCTCTGACTTCCTCCTCCCCCTCTTTATTTCCATTTAGTCATTGCTAATCGGGCCACGGCCAGACGAAATAGTTATCTATATCTGGCTCATGTTCGTCTCCTTTAAACTGACTGCTCTCTAGAGACCCTCTCTGCTTATTACCTCAAACGTCCCATCCAAGGCAACGAAGGCCGGACAGCCATGTTTTTTATAGAGCAGAATCACAAGAGGCGAAAGGAGGGGAGGCGGGCGAGACGTTGAGACCGCAAGAGGTAACACGACGGAGAGTAAGGGAAGAAACATTTCTCGAAAGCCGAGCCATCGGTTACACGTCAGTATGCTGAACACTGAAGACGAGGAAGCCTCGGCCCTTTCGAGCATGAGATCCTCGCTGAGGACAAGTCTCCGTCTCACGTCACTAATGCCGGGCCAGAACGTGATGGCTTGTAATAGATCGACCGGTCTCCACCAAGTTGATTGTTGTCTTCATTGCGACGGTATAGAACGGGATATCCCGTAGCCGAGGCTTCGGATCTCAGAACGCGAGGGTCAAACCACATCAGCTTGTCGCAATTGCCAAGCAAAGTTACTTGTTCTTTTTACCCGTGCTATCTGCAATACTCCTCTGTATTCGCTGAAACCGGCAGTGCTGGGCTCGTCGGTCCTCTTTTGCAAGGATAAAAACTAACTCCGTGAATCTACCAACCATGGGGGGAATAGGGGGATGTGACTACCTGCGACAAAGGGGAACATAAGCAAAAAAGGGGGATACAAAAAACAAAAGAACCTCGTTCAGAGTGACCATTAAAGCGCCTGCAGAGGCCGGCCCCGTTTCCATGATCAGTATACTCCCCACTGGGAAGAACGTTCGCATGTGCCTGTCTTGTATCGTATCGCTCGTTTCAAATGGCCCAGCCCGACTCCGCCACCAACTCCTTCGTCCTCTCCCGCCGTTTCGAACAGTCCGCTTTTCGTCAAACCACATAAAAGGACCCATCCGATGCACATACCCGGCCAAATGCTATTTCGTAAAGCGCAAACTGCCGTCATCATCAAAGGCTGGCGGGTGTTGTCCAGATCGCCTGCATAAGCTGAACCATGCGTTCATCAAACTAGCTTGCACCGTTGGCCGTAGGATTACGTCCTCGGGACATGGGGAATGGGCTCTGAACTCCCAAGAACTCCTGGGCATCAGCCCGCTGGCAAACCTCGTGAAGGGCTGCCTGTTCTGTCGAAGAGAGATGTGATATCAACGAAGCATAGAACTGGGGCTGTCCTTGTTGCAATTCTGTGGCGCTGTTAAGAAGGGTCCCTGCCGTTTGGATGACTGTTGGCACTTACTCCTGAACGAATCCCTGAACGCTAGATACGGATCGATCCTGTCAAGAGGCGACTCCAGCAGCACACTATCCTCTCCAAGCTCGTCGTCTGATTCCTCGGCATCGCCGGGCTTGAACTTCTGCGCCTGGTCGCGGTGACTGTCAGCAAGCTTCTGGAACTGGACCATCCACGAGTGTCAACGGAGCGAGAAGAGACTGTCGGGGTGTCGTGTCTCTTGGCAGGCTTACCTCCTCATTCAGGAAGTCCAAGTACGCCGTGCTCTCATCCTTGACATCGGTAGGCGCCTCTTCTTCATTTTCGGCACCGCCCCAATTCGCTTCTTCATCATCCCATTCGTCCTCACTGTCATCATAGCCATAGGTTCCACTGTCGAATTGGAAGTCGTCCTTCAGCGCCTCCTCACGGTCTAATTGGGCGTTAGCGGTCAGAACGTCCATAAGTTCGTGAGGTTACCACTCACTCCGCATCGCTTCCGGAAGGCTGTCAAAGAGAACCTTGATGCCCTACCAATTGTTAGACTATGTACAAGTGGGTACGCGGGAGACGGGGGCCTACGTGGAGTAGCCTCGGCCAGCCAACCATAACGCTTGCTGGAATCTGCTCGGGAGTGACGTTGAGAAGGGCGATGATGGCCAAAATGCACAGCTGCTTGTCGTGTACCCTGGTAAACGACGCCATGCTGCTGAACCAGAGGCTGAAGAACTTATTCGTCCAGCCCTGGGACTCGAGGATCTGGAGAGAGAGGATCGGGTTATAGTAGATGGCGTTGATGACCATCTCCATGAGGTGGACTTTGTAGGACTTGATCTTGATGTCCTGCGTGCCGAGCACGCCCATCGCCATGTTGATGAATCCGTGGACACAATTGTCAATGTAGCCCCGGAGGCTGAGCATCATGGCTTCGGCGAGCTTGCAGGCGCATATCCGGTCGACGCCGCCCACCTTACTGTCCGTGAACATGTCCGAAACCATCGAGAACAGCGCTTCCACGTACTCGGGCTTCTCCATGAGCTGCGGGGCGCCATACTGCACGAAGTTGTCCAAGGCGGGCAGCATATCTTCAAGATACAACTCGGCTCCGGACTTGAACGTCGTATGCACGAGTTCAAACGCCTTCCACATCGTAGGTGAGATCTGCTTGGCGGCGAAAGTGCAGCTGTCGATAATCTCAAATACCTCGTTGTACAGGTCTTGTAACCACTGTTAGTAATGATCACAGAGAGCAACATGACTGTGCAAAAAAGTAAACATGAAGTGCAAACACATACCATAAAGTTTATTCTCTAGCGTGATCTGGATAACGGGCATCAAGACGCCCTCAATATGGAGAAGAATGTCTGGTGTACTCTCGAGCGTGAGGATGAGAGTGCCGATGGTCTGTAGAACACCGAGGGCCGTTATGCTCTTGTCGTCGAGGAAGTCGCCATAGTCATTGTCAATATCATCCCGCTTCTCGCTGTTCTCCAACAGCTCCCTGACAATACGCAGGTAGGTATCGCGGAGCTGTTCACTCAGAGCTACAGCGAACGGAGTGAGTTCGGCCGCAAAGACCTCGACGAAGTCTTCCATGACGTTGGCTAGAGCATCAATATCCGCCTCGTTGGCCAACTTCAAGAGTTGCTGCATGATGGTCGGGATGCTCGTCTGCATGCTTGTCCGGATGATGTCGTGCCTGATAAGGGGCTGCAACGCCAGGGCCGCGGTCACACGAACGGGGAGCTTCGGATCGGCCATGCAGTCGAGGATATGGCGGTAGATGGCAAGGAGATTGTTCTGGTCCTTGAAGTCCAGCTGCTCAAACTTCTCGACAGTATCGCAGGCGCGAGCGCGGAGGAATCCTTGTTGACTGGTGAAGTCGGGGAACACGTAGCGGACAATGAAGTATTCCACCTGAGAAGCGATGGGCGACTTCTTGCCTAGGATGACGGGCGCGAGCGTCCCGATCATGCGTAGCGCGCCCTCCTTCGCGATGTGGTTCTTGCTTCCTTCGGGGGCCTGCTCATACTGGTTGACCACCTCGTTGATGAAGGAGAGGATCTCAAACGTCTGTTTCCTCCGCGCCTTGGTCAGCGTGACCAGGAAGTTTGTGGCTGAAACGTCCGGTGCTGAAACCTCCTCGTAGAAGTTCAGCTTCCTGTGGAGGTACTCTTCGGGCTCGTCTTCGAACTTCTCGATATCTTCCTCGGTGAGACAGAGGACCGGGAAGATGAAATGCGTGACAAGGTTGGTCAAGTGAGGTTTCAGATGCGCCCACATATCCTTGGGCCGGATGCACTCATCCATAAATACAATGGTATAGGAGAGGCAGGGCCGGCTGAGCCAGATGGTTTTAGACACCCACTTCTCAATCTCCTGGAGGTAGTGTTTGAGGATCTCGGGGGCGACCTGGGCGGTAAATTCTTTGGCGAATCGCGTGGGAGGCTCGACTGACCGGTCCATGACCGCATGCACGTTGCCATGTCTGCGGGCATGTTAGCTTCGAGCAATCAAAGTGCGGCAAACTCGGCGGGGGAGCAGCGTGATTCGACCGTACCTGATGTACAAACGGTTCAAGTTGAAGTATGCCCACTTCTTGGCTTTCCACCAATGGTGCCGCTCCCGCTCCAGAGGATCCCCCTGCATGGCGGTAGCCGGGATGGCTTTGGACACGGTCTGGAGGAAGACGGTGCACCAGCCAAGGTTGACGGCGCTTTGGCGGAGAAACTCGGAGAGCTCGAGCTGCGGCTGGCGGTTAACCTGCTGGTCGCTACGGTCTCATGGATACCCCGCGAAGACCTACCCATGTGGCATGCTTGTAAGACTTGAGGGCGATATGTAGCATCTCTCCCGCCTCGTCACTCTCCTGGTTGACTAGCTCGTTGCATATTGCCAACAGCCTCGGGAAGCTGGCCTCGATGATCTTGTCGAAATGAGCTCTGCTCTCGCTGTCGCTCGCCTTGAAGCGGTAGGCCCGGCACACGGCCAGAAGGCATTGCAGGCCAGCCAAAACGGACCGCGGGTCGTTTGTGTTGAGCATCTGGAGGGTGTAGTCCATGAATGTGGGCCATCGGTCCGGGAAGTCGAAATGCAGGATGCGCTGCAGGATGGGCACCAGCTGGTGCCGCACCAGGTTCTGGGAGCCCGCGAGGATGGGCAATAACCGCTCTCTGAACCGCGCCTTTTCATCTTCTGGTATCACCGAGTCCGTCGGGTAGTATTCCTGGCGCTCCCAGGCACGGTTGACGCGGTTCTTGAGGTAGATGACGGCTACGGGACCCGTTAGTGCCGCGGCCCAGGCATATTGAGGAGGGCCGGGACGCAAGAGGCGCGCGAGGCAAGGTATACGGCATATGGGCAGGGCGGTGGCGGGGATGCGGGGGGGAGCAAGGGCATACTGGGCAGTTGAAGATTGGCGGTTTGCTCCGACTGGACGAGGTCCAGGAGAACGTCTGTGAACCCAGGCTGGGCCTCGGCCTGCAGCAGCAGAGAAGAGGAAAGGTCAGCGTTTGCGACGTCACCGGTGCTGGGAGGAAGAGCATGTTGCGCGCAGCGTCCCGACGAGGACAAGACGTGTGTCGACGGCGCACACGCCCACGCAAACACGTACCTGCTTCAGCTGAAGCTCAGCCTTCCGTCGGACATCGGCATCGGCGTCGAGCGTTGCAGCGATGCAGTTTCGAATGGCGGCGGCATCCATTGTCGTTCAACCTGTCGGGCCAAAAACTCGCATCAAAGCGCTTTCGCAAGACGGCAGAAATGAGTGGGAAAGAATGGCCGGAAGCCAAACGTGTTTTTGGTGGTTGTCGAGGGGGCCGGGCCAGAAAAAATTTGGGCCAAAATCTGGTTGCAAGCAGGTCGGCAAGTGCCCCGAAATGGCGGGGCATAAAGTTAGGGAGTGGGTTCGGGTAAGTTCACGCTGTGTCGCCTCAGGCGCTGTCAGCGAGCAGCCAGCCGTGTCCAAGCTGCAGCTGGAGCCGTCCGGGGGCAGTGACCTAAGGCCTGGAGACAGGGAACCGCTCACTACAGTATGAATGGTGATGACGGAATCGACCAACCGGGCCGTCTCGAGATATGGGGGACTCGCACAGCTTCGGAACAACCCAACGATACCTGAAAGGTTGAAGTTGATCGTTTTGTCTTCCGCGTCCATGAAACGGAAAATGACAACGCAAAGTATCAGCACCCGGTGTTGAATGCAGATGCACCGGCACACCGACAGCCACTTTCGGCATCACACCAATGGCATTGCTCTCTTGCTGGGGAGAGCGCCACGCTTTGTTGCCGCCGCTATGCGTGTTGAAGATGGTCTCAGGCTTATCATCTGAGGATACCCTTCCGTCGTTTCTGTCCGTGGACACTTGACAGGGCCTGGAGGCGATCGACAACAGCAAATTGGTACTGTACTTAGGCAGGTCCGCCGTTACACGTGGATTTGGAACCATGGCCGGCCAAGGGAGGATGGGCCAACCCCCCCGGCCATGTGGTTTCCATGCCCCGAATGGATGATGTTTGCGATCATCATTCATGCTGCACTATAGCACTATAGCATAGTACTGACCCTCCAACCGTAGCCAGCCCCTTCACAACTTACGGGATCCGGTAAGCGGGATCGGGAATGGCTGGTGATTGCTCGAGGGGCAGAACGACCGAGAACCCCAAGTTTCGCCCAACCACTCGGATCTCACTCACCGCCTTTGTTCAACGACCCCTCCCCCTCCGTCCACGGCGGCTGCCCCACCACCAAACAAACACGCCGCTGTGGGTCGCACCAGGGCTTTGCAGCACGCACATTCCTCTTGACCGCCCGCAACAATTCCTTCAATCCCAATTGCACCATGGCAGCGGCGTTTATTACACGACCTTGCTACATATCCATGGGCCACCATCTGGCATACTCTTCTGAGAGCATGTCCGCCCTAAATCCCTAAAAATTGTACAGTAGCCCCAAGCCCAGTCCTAGGGAAAAAAAAATGAACTAAAACGCACACGTCGAATTAAACAAAGAGACCATCCATCCCAGATGTTTCAAATCCCCATCCCACCCGGCAACAGAAAGCAGGGGTTATCAAAACGCGGGACAGGATAGGACACGCGTGCGCGGGGCGGGAAGGAAAAGGTAAGAGGGAGGGGGGCGTCCCTGGAGATCATAACCAGCCCCTCCATGTTGACCAAACCCCACGAGCGAACCCCCAAGCCTCGCCCCCAAAACCCCCAAACTTCCCAACCCCCTCTTGCCTCATCAAATCCCATCCCCTTTGCATGAACACTTCCTCTGTGAGAGCTTGCCGTGCTCGCCCAGCAAACAACAGGGAGGGAGCGCGACTATATAACCTCGATGCCATAACATCGATCAGGTGGAAAACCCAAACCACACAGCTTGGGTCTTTAATTCGGCTGAGATGATCTTTTCTCATTCATCACATGTCCCACACGACTGCCCTGTCTTGCCAACCCAGTTCCACACCTTTCCCAGCCCAACCGTGGATCCAACCAACCTGAGCGACGTTAGAGAACGGATGGGAAACTTGACTTGCCTGACATTCAACGGTGTGCCGACTACCCCGTTAATCGGACATCACTTTGGAACTAACAGATCATTTCGTTGACACACCCCTGACAACCAAACGGGCTCATCGACTTTTTTTTGCATTTCAGTTTCCACCGCACGTAATTATAACAACAAAATGGACACCCGTCGCTAGACATGCCAGAAAATAAACCATATCCTGGAAATGCCTGCAAATGACATCATGAAACGCTGAGTAGGGACCTTAGCATAATCCGCGGGAGAAAAGCACCAAAAGAAAAGAAACACACCCAGACACACCACACCCACAAAGACCCCCACCCATCAACGTTCAGAGGGGGGGATGGATCCCATACATAAACCCATCTTGTTCCTACGTCAACCAACCCGGTACTCCTTTAACCCCCAACACAACACATGGCCACGAGGAAGAGAAGAGGAAACCGCACCAACGAACCAAAAAGCTTTCCCTTACACCCCCGCCTCTCTCTCTCTTCCTTCCTGTCCCGGGTCACCTGTTCAGTCTTTGCATACCCACACATGGGGGATGTACCCATCGTCAGAAACCAACTTCTGCGTCACGTCCGACGGCACTACCGAGATTGCCCAGAGAAACCCAACTCAAAAGTCCATTCCTGAATCCCAGCCTGGCAGGGGAGCTGTGGTTGGAGTTAGCTTCCCATACCCGGATAGACATTACACACAAATCTCCGGGATGCATGTTCAGACAAGAAGCGAAGAAAGGTGTAGCAACTAACAAATGCCATGGTTTGAGCGTCGGGGGGGATCCGTCTGCAATGTCCTGGGCGGGGCTCCGGGTAGCAAAAAAAAAAAAAAAAGTCCTGAAAAAAGGCACCGGGCATGGGTTTCATATTGTCTGGCAAATTCCTGGGAGAGACAGTCCAGCGGCCACGGCTTTGTTGTAGTAACAATGGGTCTGGCTCCTAGCTTGTTTGCTTTCCTTGGGGCGAATATAAAGATTTTGTCCATGGGTTGAATGCTTGTGATGCAAGGTGTGGGTCCTGCGAAGCGGACTGGGGCCATTAGAGCAATGTGGACATTGCAAGTAGCTGGTGCGAAAATCTTCAAACTGCCCACGATGCTGAGCACTCCTGGAGACTGTTGACGAGTGGGTCTCTTGGTAGCATAGGCGGCCAGCCCACAGTTGAAAGACAGAAACAGAAAAAGGGGCGCTGACAAGCCCATTGTAGACAATGGGATAATCCAACTGTCGGCGGAGCATGGATGCTCGACCTTACCATGATTGTTCATGTTCATGTTCGCTGGCGCAGGGTCCTGCTTCGGCATAACAGCAAGTAAAAGTCCAGGAGGTGAAGCTGGAAGCTCGGCCGCCCCAAGCCCGGCGGCGCAAATGAATCCAAGACTATGTCTCCAGGACCATTCGAATCCATGATAGCGGGCTGTGATATCCTCCTGGGATGAAGAATATTCCTCAAGTTGGCCAAAGCAGTCCATTGGTCCGTAGTCCAGGCCAGCATGATCCGTTGAGAAGATCCCAAAGGCTAGTCCATTTGTCCGGCGGCGTGTCAGGTCCATGGTCCCATCCCAGTCCGGCCTGCGGTACGTCAGTTGATTCGGAACACATATTGTTCGCCCGGAGAAAGGCCATTCTGTGGAATGTTGTAGCGAATTGTGATCCAAGGGGGCTCAACTTCATATATACAACTTTGCCGAATGTTCACTCACCTTGCTGTCCGGCCTTAGCCTTGCCTTTCTTGTTGTGAAAAGACATGAGAGGATCCGGGATGGAATCTGCGAGGTCATCGAGAGGCCCCTCGCACTCAGAACTTCAAGATTCACAGACGGATGCAAACTCCTGAAGCGAACACAGTCCTGAGGGCAGGTCCGAACAGCAAGGAGAGGAACCATCCGGAGCAGAAAAAAGGTCATAGCTCAACGTCGCCCACTCCTTTCCCGCACAATGGATTCCCAGGTCCCATGGCATCATGCATCTCCCGTACCTTGTTCCCTGAGAATACACGTAATGTCACACGACATTGGCTTTCGTCCATTTGACGTCCGGTGAAGGCTAAATATCCAGGGGGCGCCGGCAGTGGGTTGTAATGTCCATTCAATGCCATGTTCTGGCTAGCTGAAATCCAGAGGGGGGCCCGTCTTCCCGCAAGAGCTGAATCGAAGGTCGGGAACTCACAACCCAAAGGGTCTAGAGATGCAACTTGCAGCTCTGGTGGCGGTGTCAAAATCCGGTGCCGGGTCTATCCTTGGAGGAAGCTGGATGTCAACGAGCAAGATGCAGGCAGCCGAGTCCTAGCTGGTGGATTAAGAGAGGAAAACAAAATATGGAAAAATGAGAAAAAAACAAAAACGGTCGAGGCGAACTCCAGGCCCGAGGTATTAAGAATCAAAGATAATAGGGTCGGCGGGGAGCCAGATATCCATTAGGGGGCGTCCTCGGCGACATCAAAGACCTGTAACTGGATCGTAATTAGCGATGGCGATGGCGGTTTCGATCCGGGTGTCTGTCATCGCGTTCAGGTTCTGAGCGGCGTGCCCTATGATCCCGGTGGTCTCGCTCTCGTTCTCTCGGCTCTGAATCACGGTCACGGCGTGGGGGCGGCGCTCCACCGCTCGGTGCCGGAACTGCATTGGTTGGGGTGGTGGCGGGCTGCAGCACGGGGTTCTGGGCGTCATCGTACGGGGGTTCCGGGACGGCCGCGTAGCCTTGCCGTGGCGTTGCACCTGCAGGGGAACCTAAATCATCAGACGAAGCCTGGGTTGGTTTTGTTGCTGTAGCATACGCACCGCGGCCGTAGAGAGCATCGGTCGGATAACCGGGCGGTGCGGAGGTCCCAGCGGGCGGGGGGTAATACGTGTCAGGTTCAGTCCCGTAGACAGGCGTCCCCGCCGTCGGCGCACTAAAAGTCCTCGAGGGAGGAGGAGCAGTAACATGAGGCATTGGTGGTGGCATCCTAGCCGAGCCGGCCGTGGCGTATCCTGGCGAGGTCTGATAGTTGGATCCGTGGACAAAAGCGTCCTGAGCATAGGAACCGGGGACAGCAGGCGGTGGCGGCATTGGGGGATACCTGTCTCCAGCGGTCTGCGGCGACGGTGAGTACTGACTGGGAGGATTCGGCTGATATCCATAGGGCTGTGCTGGGTAGGGGGCCGAAGCAGGATGACCCGGCGGCGGGTACGAGGCCGGAGGGTAAGCAGGCTGACCTCCCATGTAAGGCTGGCCTCCGTACGAAGGGTTCCCGGAAGGACCGGGAGCGGCAGGGTAGTCAATATCCATGGCAGACGGGGGGTGGTATGAAGCGTTGTATTCCTGTTCCTGTTGGCGCTTCCACGCATTGTAGTCATTTGGGGGTCCACGGGATTCCCGAGCTACGGGCGAGTTAGAGCTTCTCATAGACATGCCGTTCGGTTGACTCGAATGCATTGTACCTCCAGCGCCACCGCCTGAAGACCTTGACGCCGCGCGCCTCTCCTGCTCCCACCGAGCGGAGTCGGCCTTGAGATCTTGGATCATGGCCTGTGATGGTCCTGTTTAGCGTCCGCCCGCCGTCGATGTCTGCTGGTGACTGGGCCACTCACCGATGTCAGATTCCGGTATGCTGTGATGAAGTACCCTTGGGTGACACGGCCGTCTGAGGACTGAACCGAACATCATGTGAGCGAAAATGCAATCGTCAAAAGCCGATAGGTGTCTAGAGGCGAAGCCATACCTCGTACGTGCCGGGGCGCACCAGTGCATCGTTCCCCAAATACCTGCAAATATCTGATGTGATGACTTCGCGGTCGATGCCATCGCGAGGAACGAAGTACTCGTTTTGGCGCGCCGACGGGGCCGGGCCCGCCTGCGGTTGACTTGACCGGTTAGGAGGTCTCCCCGCCATTGTAGAACTAGACGTGCGGGCTGGTCTTGAAACTAGGGCGCAACTACAAGGAAAACCCCAAAAAAAAGAAAAAAGGAAAAAAATCCGGGGCAGGAGACCAGCAGCACAGAATCGCAGAGGCGACGGGGGGAGGTAAAATATCGGAAAGGCGCAGGGGACCGCGGCGGCGGCAGGATAGGGAAAAATAGGCAGGAGAATGGGAAAGAGTTAAGAGCAGCGGAGAGCGGAGAGGGTGGGTGACGGCGGAAGAAATGGACAAGAACGGACGGCCCACGAAAGCAACCCCGGCGCTTGGGGTTGGGCAGTCAGGGTGGGTCCAGCTGCCTAGCAGCGCTGGCCGTGGGCTGGCAACCTGTGACTTAACGGCAGTGGGTAACGCTCAGAGTACAAGGTACATTGCCCCCCTTTCTCCTCTCCTAACCTCTGAACTAGGTACATGCAATGTACTGTTCCGTTCTGGGTCGGAAGTCACTTGGAGAAGGCGAGGCGTGGCAGCAGCACTTAGTTGGCTGGCGGTGCCGCGTGCACGTCGCACCGTGTTCTAGACGGGGTAGTGAGCAGTAAAAGGGGAGATGGGTGGCTGGACGGTGTGACAACCAAGCAAACGCTTGTGTCGACGAGAAGGCTTGCAGCGTCTTGATAGGTCTGGGCCAAGGGAAGCTGCGGGCAGAACTGCCAATGAGAAAACCCCACTAGCTGGATGGCCGTTCTGTTGTGGATCACTTCCGCCACAACGGAGAATGGGCAAGAGAACGTCCGTTAACTTGCAGTGGTAATTGAGCATGGAAAGTGAGAAAACGCTTGCAGAGGTCCAGCCAAGACCTGCGAGAAGCACGTCAGACGAAGCGGGTCAGATCCAGTCATGGGGCTGGAGCCGTGGAAGGCTTGGAGATCTGCTGGCAGCGAGGCAAGCGTTTCCCCCAATGCCTCCGTGTTCGGACGAACTGGCGCGGTCTTCTGAAGGCCGTGGGAGCGCTTGGCTGGGTCCTGCTCCCAGAAGCCGGCTGCGTTCGCAGGCTTACTACAGGCTGCAGGACACGGGAGGTCAGAGACGCAGGGCGGGCACCGACCACAGAGCGTGAGACGACTGCGAGCCTGTGGCGGAACGCGTAACGGAGGGGCTTCAAGCCTTGAAATGGCTCAGCAAATTCCCTGCGAGTCAGGGTCGGTGGGTTGCGTTCCGCCAGCTGTCGGTCGCCCAAATGGTTTGGGCTGGCGAACAGCGCCCTTGATTGGATCCGGCGCTCTGAGAATGTGGATGCCAATTTTTGAAGTACAATTGATGGGGCTGGCCGAGGAGAGACTACCAGAGTGCACAGCCAGATCAAAAACCACAAAGTCGTATTCAGAATCATGAGACGATGGAATTTAGGGAACGGCGGTAGTAGGAAGCAGCTGTTTACCCACTGAAATGGTCTTGCATGACTATCTGACTATCGTCTAGATGGCGAGATGGTCCCGCTGCAAGTCGTCAAGCTCCATCAAAATAACATTCTCCCAGATTGCCGAAACCCTGCGACATGTCTAAGAGAGCAGTGGCCGATTGAGCCCTTCAAAGGCGATGTGTCTTCTTCGGTCGTGGCGTTGTGGCTCCGGCTTGTATAACCTTCCCCGTACGTACTTACCTTGCCTCCTACTCGCTCCTCTCGCAGTCGCTCGTCGACGGGGGCGACCATTGTATGGGGCTAGCGGCATCTGTGTGAGGATGCACGAACACCACAGAATTGTGGCCAGTTTGACAATTGGACCGGGGTACCGTCCGGCGTCTGGCCTAGGTCGGGTACCAATGCGTTTGGAAGCCCAACCTGCCCGCATGGAAGGGGGTCTGCAGAAGGCGGCGCCAGCCAATCACCGACCGTGTCCCCTCAGCAACTGGAGGCGAGGTCAGACGTCGCTTCGTCGAAGGCAGGTTTGAACTTTGCCTTCGCGGCCTTCCGCCGGAGCAATGCACCCCAAAGCATGCCGCCTGCACGCCCGGGCATCCGATCCAAACAACAACTCCAGACCTGCTTCCGGTCCCACGCACCCCTGACTCCCAACTGCCGCCGGGTTCGCAGCTCTTCGGCCATCTGGATAGGGAGCTGGGAGATTATATCGAATGGCAGAGACGGGTCCCGGAGGTGGAGAGCACGCGGCCGGGGCATACAAGCGGCCAGAGCTGTGGCCCAACATGTCTTGTCACATCCCGGGTGCTTCTTGGGTCGGCTGCCACCCGGACGTCCAAATAGACCGATGCGAATTCGGCATGCGGAAGTAGTGACGTTGGCCTGCAATGGCATGCAGACCGAATGCTGACTTTGATGACCGGCTCGAAGCCCTTGGCTCGACGTAACCTGGCTCAGGTCCCAGAAGCGCAGAGCTGACCCCCACTCCACAACGTTGTAGACGCCGTAAGACAAGCATGCCATACGGGAGATATGACGGGCATTGTGCCGTCGAGGAGACGGGATGCAGCCGGATCCGCGTTCGCTATCTGTGGTCACTGTCGTATAATAGGGCGGGGAGCCTGGTCCGTCGGTCCCGTTGCAGATGTTTATCGATGCAAGGTTGCCTCAGTGATACATGAGCCTACTCAGCCGAAGTTCAACTTGGTCTGTCCGCGCTCCGCCTTCTTCGGCCTCCCTGGCTTCTTGGATGCTGCAAGCGCCGTCCTCCGACTGCTTGGACGCGGACCTGCTGCAGCGGCAGATGGCTGGTTGGCAAATGTGGGCATGACACGTTCTTGCTCCTGAAGGTCTTTGGCGAAGTGCCAGTCCTGGTGGCATTGTAGCGCTTCTGAGCTCTCCAGAAGAGTATCGCATCGAGAGCAGGGGTGAGTCGTCGTTGGTGTCTGCTGGTGATTGGCTTGGGCAAGTGATGCTTCATCTGCCGACGGCGGCCCATTCGGGACAGCGGCCGCATCCGATAGAGATCTTGGACCTGGCATACCCAATGTCTCACCGCCATTGAATTCCAAGGCGGCATCGTCGGAGCCCAAGCAGCCAGGCGCCTCCGTTCTCGCAAAGAAGCGCTGGATGCCACCGTTGTTGATGCGCCGTCGCTTGCCCGCCGGGTGGGCCTCTCCTCGGGCCTCTGCCTCCGAGGAGGTCCAGGAGCTTAACTTGAGCACCTGCGCCTCCTCGCCCTTCAATAAGAAGCCGTCAATCCCCTTGTTCCCCGAGACGCCTTCCTCGAACCCACCAATGCTCAGGCTGAGATTGGCACATGGCCACACGTGGCCTTCGAGGACAAGTTGGTCCAGCAAGCTCTTGGCGAGGCCAAATAGAGTCTCCTCATCCAGGGGTCGGCCCTGCGGGATGGGGCTTTGGCGCGAACGGGTCTGCCCGTTATGGCGGCAGTGCAGATTGATGGTTCTAGGACGCCGCTTGTTCTCCAACACACCTTCCTCGACCAGCCGAGAGAAGATGTCGGCCGCAAAGATCCTGAGCCATTTCCTGGCCTGCTCGACAGTGTCGATGCTGGGCCGGAACGATTTCGCCGAGAGCATCGACTTGATCTGAGTGCGCGAGTTCACCTCGCTCGTGTCAACCCCCCGTAGTGTGTTGTAAATCCACACTCCCGTGTCGTCCCCGAGCTTCAGCCTCAACTGCTCGAGAGACACGGCGAGGAGGTCTTGGACGGACTCGGTGCTGAATGCCTGGCTGACATGCTCACCCAATTTACCCCCTAGGTTTCGAAGTTTCGTGAACTTGAAGCCCGACAAAAAGTGCCGTACTGCCCGATTGCGGACGACTGTCTGTTGGTTAGGCTTCTTGTAAGCTGACCCTAGCTTACTGAGTAGCTTGTTTTTGGCTATGCCGGCGGAGCATGTGTACCCCAGCTTTTCCTTGATTGCTGCCCGGATACTGCGTACAACCTCGGATGCAACAAGGAGGACCACGTCGTCCCAATCGGGATCGTCGAGCTCAGCATGCTCGTCATCGAGGTCCACGAGCGCGTCGGCTTGCCAATCCAGGGCGGAGATCGGGGGCATCGGGAGCTGCGCGGACGCCTCGCCGTCCGGGGGCGGCCTGGCCAACTCGGGAAAACGCTCGAGGAGGATGGCATGGGTGTGGGCAGATAAGTCGAGGAACACCTCGTCAATGCTGGCTTTTTCTACTTTTTGCAGGTGCTTGGGAAGATGCTCTTTAATGGCCGCCAAAATCCGCCTTGACTCAAGCCGGTACGGGTCTAGAGAAACCTTGTCGGTCACAATATTGTCTGCGGCATCCGGGTGGTATGCCCTGCACCACGCTATCAGCCACGTTTTCGCCGAGCCCGAAAGACTAGATCGTTTACGTACCATTTGTCGTCGCCCTCGCGCCAGGTCGCGACGTGCTGATGAATGAGCTCGGGGCACAGCTTCTTCGCTTCCGTCACGGTGCAGTGACGGCCGATGCCATAGGCTCGAGCGGGATAGTTGACCGCGATAAGGGCCTGCCTTTATAGGGTCAGTCTCGCTGCGTAGCAAGAGAAGAAGGTGCTCGGTTCACATACCACTGCTGTACAGCGAGCGGCTGGTCCTCGGGCACACCGAGACGGACCATCTCGGCCTGGGCGTAAAAACAATCCAGGTCTATGTGGGCGATGACTCTGAGCGGACAGGCCGTATTGTACGAGGCCATCTGGCTCAAATTCCGGTATGTGAACTGTGAGCGCCGTGTCCGGGAGGGATCGCCGGCAGGGGACGAGTCCCGGAACGAGCGATGCGGGGACGACATTGGCGGCAAACGGCACACACCGGCCGAATTTTTATCCTGAAGAAGCAATCGTGGTCCGCATCCGCTATCATGTCGGATACACGTATTGTAACTCGGTCCAGGTATTCTGTACTGTGGGTGTGAATTGTAACGCGTCGGGATTCCGAGCGTCGCGCGCAGCGGAAGTGGGGTTACCGCGTTTGAGGGATCCAGCCAGGAAATGGCGATTAGGATTGTAAAGCCTCGTAATTGATCCGATCTAATCAATCTCACGGGCCCGTCGCGCCCCCTGGCGATAGCGAGCCAGACCCGGTCTCATACAGAGCGATACGGCGGTATTTCTAGGTAAGGTACGCTACGATCGGCGGGGCTTGGCGAGATCTGACAGGGCATCCGGAGGGATCCTGCTGCGCTGCAGTGTAATTGCAATGCCTGCCGCAAAGCGAAAGCAATACGACTCTCTATCGACCGGCTACCTACCTGTAGCACGACTGACTTCCTACTCTTGAATCGCCAGCATTCCAGACGTTGGGCCTTTGTATGGCGCCCAAAAATTTCCCCGGAAGGTAGGGTCGTGAGCTGGAAAATGGTTTGGCGTTCCCTCATCTCTCGACGGCATCTCCCGGAGTTAGCCGAAGCGCTTCCCGCGCTACTTTATGTATATACCTTGCGCAATTCTCATGTGGTTATCAAACGCCCGCAATCCCCCGCATCGGACGAGAGTCCCCGGTCTCTACAGGATCACATCCCTCCCAAAACGGGCGAGGGGCATGAACACCCCACGGCTACCTACATCAGCCTACGCATTACAGTTGACAGGCCGCGGCACGGCAGAGCTGCATGGCTGCACACATGGGCACGTAGCACACGACGCGATGGTGTGAGTGACCGTGTCGTTGCGCGAGCTGCTAGTAGTCGGCACGTTGGGTCGTTATGTCAACCACCGACTAAAGGAAGGACCACGGCGACAGGCTCTCCCCGTCGGGGCGCATGCCGGAATCAGAATTGTCGGCGTTTGACCGGCCTTGTAATTGTAGACACCAGCCTTGTTGACTGTCAATGGCGCTTCTTCCCTGTGCAGCCGGATTTGGCTTCTAGCGCCATGCGCACCCCGCGTCCAAGTATTATCAGCTCGTCTCGAGGCGAGGCGTAAGGGTATGTGTGATGGGCGCTAGAGGCTGCATGGGAAAGCGATCGGCAACGTAACCTGAAGAGAGCGGGATCGGGGATCACCCAGACGGGGGGGGGGGGGGGGGGGAATCCCCAGCAAGCATATATACATGGTCGGATTGGGACAACCGAATATGATATCGAACAGAGGACACAGGTAATATATGAATGGAACCCTGCCTCGGGTGCAATGGTGTCTTCCTCCGCCTGCAAGGGGACCTCAGTGCGAGAAGGAAAACGTAGGATAGAAAGTGTTGCGACTGCCGAGGCTCAGTGCCTTGCCACAACGGCCTGCAGACCATCCCGCTAGGAAATCGAAGCTGCAGCGGCTGCGGGAGGGACGCCACACGATGGAGATTACACGAGACCGACTGGGTAGGGGTAGCAAGAGAATTCATTATTCATCAAAGGGTATCGATGAGGACGGCTGAACGCATCGAGTGCTGCGACGCTCCTCCCCCTCCCCCGTCTCTCTCTTCCTCCCTCTCCCTCCCCGTCCCTCAATCTCTCCCCTTCTTTCTCTTTCTCTTTCTCTTTCTCTCTCTCTCTCTCTCTCTCTCTCGTCCTTTCTCACTACTGGTCTTTCTCCCGGCTCTCTATCCCTGCCACGATGCCTCCTCATCTCATTTGGCTCCTGCCCAGGAGCCGCTAGGGCAACCAAGCCATGCCCAGGGTTACACGGGGGGCTATTAGCACCGTTAGCAGCCCACGCCTCCCAGCGTCATATGACTTAGTAGTGCTGTCGATAGCCGCAGCGTTAGAGAGGACCCCAACAACCGCACTGGGTGGCGGAGCTGATCGACAACAAATAACAGGACGATAGGGAGAGGGAAGGGACCTCAGATCCGACGGAAGGTCGGTCTGCCCTGGGTGCCCGGCATTTCAAGCTATTCTCTCCAACATTCTTTTGGGAGGAATCATTCCGATAACTGACCCAAGTGCGCATGTACACTCATGCTGATGTCACCTGTCTAGCTTCGGCGTAAACCGAGGTGTAACCACGTCGTCGAGCTAGCCTGATGGCCCTCCCCGGCCTCTTTCGGAGAAGACACCCCCATCATTAGGCCCTCGTTCCCGAAAGCAGGCGAGCTCCGAGATATGCATATGGAGATACATGGACGCCTTAATCATGGCCTACTTTCATGCGGCGTAGCCACACATCGGTGTTACACCATTGCTTTGAGGCCAAGATTTAGTGGTGCTCGATCCGACACGGCGGCTGCTTACCGCGAGATAGCCGCTGCAAGGCTAGGGTTTTGTCCACCTTATTCTCCGGCGTGGCAAGTCTGTCTGTGAGGCATGCTGACACGATACGCAAGAGACAAGAAAAAAAATTTTCCTAGTAGTCTGGGGGCCGAAATGGAGCTACCTTATCCTGTGAGCCCCTGGGTCCGCGCCCAGGACTAGCACAACCGCTCCCACGCATCTACGGCAGAACACATCCGCAAGTGAAGGAGATGTTAGGCGTTCCCACCGCCATCTTGCTGCCGCTTGGTCAACAGCATGACGCGCCCTAGGCGTCGTCGATTGGTTATCGAAGGTGCCCGTGAAACCACCCGGCCCTGGGTGCTTGCCTTGCTTGTTCTCGAAGGGGGGCGGAGTTCTATCAACCATCACATGGTGATACCGCTTCGCCCGGGGAAAGGCCAAATCATTACTTGCTGTCCGCGAGGTGACCCATTGCTCGGCCTCACTGATCCGTCGGCAGTATCCACTGTAAGATGACGACCAAGCTCACACGAGGCTGTATGCGACGGGCCGGCCCCCCCGTTTTAGGTCGGTACCTTCCAAGTTTGCGTTGCAGTGCCCCTGAAGCCGGTTTTCCTGCCAAAGCGATTTTACCGATCCGAGGTTTTAGGTCATGATTCGCCCAGAGCAGTGTCACAGGTTAGAGAGAGTCCCAAGAGGGTACGCTCCTCATTTGTCCTCACCATCACGGTGAGCTCCCGGGCACGATGATCAGCCTCTCCCTCGGTGTGCTAATACTATCCCATGGCCCGGTTGTGCCTGCAACTTCCCGTCGCCCCTTAGAACCCGGAAACGCGCCCCACGACAAGAAGATCGATTCGCTCCAAGGCGACGTTCACGAAGTACGGACCCGGTTGGCTTTTCACAACCCAAGCCCCTGTACGGAATACAAAATGGGTAGATCACACCGAGCAACCATACCAATTACCCGTTGAGCGCGCGTCGGGCCGTTGGCACACTCATTGGTGTTGTCCGGTTGCGGGCAGCTAAGCCCTGCTCTAGACTGGTGGGCCCGGCCCGTCACGCCCAACGACTCACGCTCCCTTCTCTCCTTGGCGGTTATCGTACTCCCAAGGAGACAGGGGAATGAGGAAGCAACAGCGACCGGGCGTAGCGTCCATGGGGCCGGGGGGGGATTGCATGACGAGAATAGGATGACTTGCCATGCTCGTTCTATAAATCAAGGGGGGACGCAACGCCTCCGGGACGTCAAACACGGAGTAACCACTGCTCAACAGCAAAGCGTGAGCGGCTTCTCATCGCAGATCACCTCCTGTTTCTCCTGACTCCTTGCCTTCAGCCCTCCGAAGCTCCCAGCGCAAACCATCTCCACAAACCTTACCCAACATGTAAGTGGTCACGGCACCCAAATCGTCCCTGACCGCCCTATACTGACCTTCGTGGTCCCGGGCCCAGGTCGGACAACAACCACCAGCTCCAGATCACCGAGGAGGAGGAGGAACTCCCGCCGCCGCCGCCGCCACCCCCCGGCTCCGAATACATTTACACCTGCTGCCGATGCGGATTGGACATCAACACTGAGATCCTGTCTCGCTGCTCCACCTGCGAGCACGACAAGTGTGACGATTGCCGACCGGGGTAGTAGCATGGATTTTGTTGTCCGCGAGATATGTGGCAGACAGTGGATCGATTAAGGGGACGTTGGCGTTGCGTGGATGTTGTCCAGGAGGGGGTCGTGGTTACTGCTAGCTAGAGATAGATGCTCACTGCACCATGATAAATACACATCACTGCTGGTTTCAGTGATCTACCAAGCAGTCCAAGTCTCCAAATGACGGTATTATATGCGTGTCGAGTCCTTCACCAGATATGCTTGCCGCACTCTACCCCAATCAAACTGCCCTTTCCAACGGGACCCCCAAAACGTAACCTTTACCCGTAGATATTTAAGCGTAAGGGTCAAAGCCTGCCCTCTCCAACCCCGGCCCGCGAATCCCTACGTAGCTGTGCCGCCCTACACCATCTCGGAGGCGTTCCTCCCCTGGAGGAAAACTAACCAAACCGCGCAGAGCTTTCATCGCAAAGCAAGCCAAGCAATTGAGACGATGTGCCAACGAGTTCATTAGGTGCAGCGACAGCGAAGGACGCATGCGGGAAGTAGCGTCGTTTCCCGTAGGCTCTCATATCTCGACCACAAGGATGCCGATGCACCGAGCTGGGAAAGGGGACCTTCTACCACGATGTTTGCTTACCCTGACATCTGCGCCTAGCCTTGCTAGGCGCTATCACGGCCTGACGAATGGGGTGATGTTGTGTGTAGAGAACTATGTAGTTATGTAAGTAACAAAACCTGGGGAGAAAAAAAAAAAAAAAAAAGGAAGCTCTTTTGCAACGCAGTACGCTTGGCTCTAGCGCTGTTTAAACTTGTTCGGGCAGACCCTTGTACCTGGATTCTCAGAATTCGGGTACAGGGGCTAGAGACGCTTAGTCTATCTATCACAGTTATATTACTTGTAGTAGCTTATGAACCCGCTCTTAGATTGCTCGTTCACTTAGTATCCCCGTTATTTAGCCCGGATATCTGGCCCGCCAGCTCCCTTGACGATCGTCCAATCCTATCTTATATTCTTATTTCCTACTCTCTATTTTTTTGCTACCGCCGAGATAAACCAAGTATTCCTAGCAGCAATGTGCGACTATACCCAGGTACTTACTCAATCCCGGGCTATCTTGTATTACTACCTTTATGAATACCGTGATAAGCTTTCTGAACACGGCATGTTCGTATTTGGTCCGTCTAACCGATTGGACTACTGACGTGGCCGGATTCAAGCGCCAGGTAATGCCGTTGCGATGACGCCCAGCTAGGCACCATCGTTGTACTGCCGTCGGCGGCAGGGAGCTAAAGTTGCGTAAGGTGATGATAAACGATTTCCCTTCTTCACAATCCCTTGTAGGTGCTATTGTTCTACAGCAGTGAGCTTGGCGCCCTTACCTAGTCTAGCTTCTGCCCCAGCTTCTCCTTGCTCCCGTGAACGAACAGGCTCAGTTTACAAGATCTCATCCCTTTGAAAAGGCGCTCCTGAAGCCAAAATATTAGTGCATTATTACATGTCCGTATCCCTCATAATAATTAGCATAGCAAATGATGCATCCCGCCTCCGGTACCTAATCGCCAACAGAAAATCCTTGGGTATCTATCGTCTATGTCATCTCATCCCACGTGCCCATTCGCAGTCATTCTATGCTTGGCCGCGGTCTCGGACTCTTCCATTTCTGTTTCCTGCTTTCCACCCGATACCTCGGGAAGCCCAAACCGGGCCCGTAATTGGTGGTACAGGGGCCCCATCTCGTAGAAGCTCTCATTATTCTCGTAACTCGAACATGGGGACTGGTTAAACGGAAACAACCAATCAATAATATTGTCCCCCATGACCGACTTCCAGTTGCGGTAATAGCCCAGGTCCCACGGGTTCTCGCCCGGTTTGGTCGTGACGACGGCGAAGGTGCGCGTGGCGAGCTGATCCCGGAGGGAAGACGACTCGTTTGCCGCTGTCTGTCCAGATATACCCGAGACGTTGGATGGTTTAGGCAGCGGATAGGTAATGACCCTGTAATCTTGGCCCTGACCGGTGTCTCGGGGGACGCGTATCGCAAGGTGGTGCACAGTCTTGGATTTTAGATAGTCAACCGCTGTGAGGTTTATCAGAATGTAGCGCACCGAGGTTGCCGTCATGGTCAGGGTGAAGAGGCCAAAGAGAGCGGCCAGTGCCAAGACGGCGACCGCAAACCCGTCGATGCCAGCGCCACGGCGGAGCAGCGACTTCAGGTTGAGAATGGCCGACGCAATCACGACGATGGAGTATAGCGTCGTGTAGAACGTAAACTGAACAAAGAATTTGAAGGCTGAGGAAGCCAGTTAGCCATCCGCTACGGAGGCACGGACTGGTGTGTCTGATACTCACACGTCTCGCCAACGATACCGCCCACCCATGGACAGTAGTGGTCCATTTTCCTCACGCATCTCTCGAGCTCGCTGCAGTGGTGTGCCCTGTCGACTTTCCAGTTGCAGCAGGCGCTACACCATAGCGGCCGCCCGTCGGAATCGCACACAAAGATATCCTTGCTGTAGAAAGCCTCGAGCCCGGGGCTGTCGGGGTTGCCGTCCGGCCGCTCCTCATACCTGGCGCCGGCCTCGAGGTCTCCCTCGCGGCGGCTGCGTTTCTTGGCCTTTCCATCCAGCTGGACGGCGCCCGGGCCGAGGGGTGTTACTCCGGGGTTGCGCTGGATGACTAGAAAAACCCGAAGGTATGACAAGAGCATCAAGGGGAAGAATACAAGGTAAAGAACAAGAAGCGTGATGGCGGTGGCGGGTTGGTCTTGGCCGAATAGAAAGAAGTCCACTGGTGGGAAATCGAGTCAGCAAGCGCGGTCGAGACAGCAAAGAAGAGGACCGGGGAGGTGCGGCGTACGGCAAATGCGTTTGACTACAACATATGTAGCAAAGCCGACGCAACCAGCGAGAATGAATGGAATCACGCGCGTTGTCCACCGTGTCTCTGCGCGGCGAGCCGACACCATGGCGTTCTAGGTCGGCATAGAAGAATGCCAAGCCGAATCGCGCGCGTTGCCGCTGATGGAGCGAGGACGGAATCGAAGGCGACAGCTCTTTCTTTTTAAAGAGTAGCGGCCGGCGCATCGATCCAACCAGGAATGTCAGGAGCAGGCCCGTTCTGACCGCGCGCATGCCGACCGATTTGCCGGTGATGCTCAGCAGCTTTCCGGGGCGGCATTGGCCTGAGGTCTGGTCAAGGTTATGTTGGGGTGCAGCGGCACGAGACGGGGTGCTGCTGGGATGACGTTTGACGGGCGAAGCGCAATGACCCACTGATCCTGCAAGCCGGGTTACCGGCGATCATATGCACGGTAGACGCCGAGTCAGGCGCGCATCGTTCCTAGTTCCGTACAGCACCTCACCGGCGTTTCGTGGATTGTAGGTAATGTTTTACGATCTAGCGAACCTCGAGGCTAGCTGGAGTTGACTTTCCCATCAGGTTTTACATGTGCCTGCCCTTGTCGATAGTGTGATAATTTGATAGGCTTGCCACCTATACTTTTGTAAATAACGTCAAGTACTGTATAGTACAGCACTATGGGACGTACCGGGATTGTGGGTTGGTATTGACAGACACCCTGCAATTCTGTACGCAGTACTGTACTGTAGTGTACGCCATTTGCCTCGAAACTGGCGGCAAAACAAAAATCACGCCACACGAAGATTTCCACTTTTTGCAAAGAAACGCCAAGTGCCGGAGAGGGAACAGCTCTGCGAGCGTCGCACCCCAGTTTCCAAACTAGGCCAAAATGTGTTCACTTTTCGGGCCGCTGCCATCCAATTGAAGCTGATTCCAAGGCGGGTATGGAGTTAGCTTACTGTGCTCACAGTGAATAACTTTGCATCTCGGCGAATCGGTCCTCGCTTACCCGGGACCAAGAAGCACCACCAACCTTTGGGTCAGTGTGGCCAATCAAGCATCCAACCCCCCGTCGGGCTCAGCTGGAGTTACGGCTTTCTGGTGCTCGTGCCTAACCAACCGCCAACATTGGGAACCCCTTTACGCTCCATACACCGCGTGATATGGCGGCGGCTAGGCTGGCTTCTCTATCACGGCTTTAACCCGACGGTTTGCTCCGAAGTGTTCAGCCACTGGAAGTTTCATGCCACATCTGATAACTGTTGGCCTCAGCCATCAGCCATGGCGCTCTGACCGAGAGGCCCGGCCAACAACACCTATTGAGAGGCTGCTTGGTCACGGGCAATCGAAGAGGACAAGTAAGATATATCGACTCATATATTTCTCTCTGCTCCTAGGCAGCGGGCCCGAACCTGAAGCCGGGAGGCACCTATGACAGTGGGAGGTGCCCGAGACCGATATGGAAAATCGGCGTCCTGGGAACGGTAGGCTCGCCAAATTCCCTTACGAGTGGTCGGTCAAAGACCGAAGCCTTGTCTCTTCTGATGCTTACTCTGGAACAAAGCCTCACCGGCGACCGAACACCTACATAAAACGCGGCAGCCCAGGCCATGGAGTTAGCTTCTGGGGCCCTCGAGTGCTGCCTCGCCCGGCCGATCAACACCCGACAATAAGAAGCAATGCACTCACCAAGTCGTCAACAGAAAGGCCATATGGGAGCATCGCAAAAACTACGAGTGCTGCCGGGAAGTTCAATAGCACCCCTGGTTTCCCACACGCAAGACACAAGAACGACGGCAACGACGACGGCAACAACGACGACGACGACGACGACGACGACGACGACGACGACGACGACGACGACGACGACACCGCTGCCGCAGGCCAGGTCCAACTTTGTAGCAGCAGCCGGGGTCTTCAAATGGCCGTTCCAAACATCGATTAGGCCAACAACCTGCGAAGCATCGGTAGCGACCTACCTACGTCTGTCTGCCGAATGGATCGACTGCACATTTCCGCCGGTGTAATCGTATATCTTCCAAAGTTGTCGTCGATGACAGTTTCGAAGGGCTGGGTCTGTTCAAGGGGCCGAGGTGTATGGGACGTACGCATCTCAATAGTTTCCCCCTTGGCCGCTATCACATTTGGCACCTCCCCCTTTCCTCTTCTTTACTTTAATTCTTAGCCCCACTTTGCGATGCCCACATTCCTCGTTCCCGCATATCTCGCTTTCTTCCTTTTCCTCCTCTTTTGTCTTTCGAGTATCAAGGTTGGATCTTGACGGAGCTGGATCTTGGCAAAGTTGGCTGCCTGCGGATTCCAGGTTCGGTTACCGAGGTGACAAAACACACATTGTGCGACTTCAAGATCCCCATCGGTCAGAAAAAGAGAAGCGCGCCAAACGGGTCGAATCCTCTCGACATCGGCCGGCTCCGTCCTGAAGCGACAGCTTGCGACTCGAAATCTTATCGGAGACGGGATGATTAGGTCTGCACGGCATGCCCCTTTCGATCACGGAACGGGGCTGCTACCACGTTAGAACCAGGAGAAGCAGCAGCAGCAGAGCCGCATGTGAGTCAGGCAGAGCCTGACGCGGCTGCAGCACCAATTCTGTAGAGCCCAAGGCAGCAGCCTGGCAGGCGCCCTGCTGTCAGCGGCCGAGCTGTGCTTGCCCGGGGACAGAGCTCAGTTCTGCGGGCGCCAGCTTTGCAAGCTAGCTCACTGCGTTCCGGTCGGGTTTCTCAGCCACATTTTGGTACTTCGCCGAGGTATGCCTTGTGCGCAGCCCGGCAAGTAAAATTTGTCCTCGGTGAATAAAGTACGGTTTTTTGCACGGGCAAAGAAGCTGGTTGTATTGAAAAGCAGAACGGGGCTGTCTGAGTGGGGTTGGGCCTGGCTACCGCTTGGGATACAGAAATGAGGGGTGGGGGCGACAAAGAGCCTCAAAGATGCAGGCTCCCAACTCGTCGACGGCGCTTTCCGGGCAATATTCGACCCGTCCTTCCGCACCCCATTCCTAGGTTTTGCAAACCAAAGCTAATTTTCCCCATGAGTAGAAACCACGCGTCTCTGAACTAAGAGCCGGAAACAGCCTCGACCTACACTTTGCTCATGGCCAAAGGACCCCTGTTCATCGCAATCCCCCTCGCCGCGGACCGGTCGCGTGGCTTGTGGTGCGCCCTGAGCTCGGATCCAAAGAACCGGCCGTCTCGAGCCTAATTCGACATCCCTGAGTTCCCGATCGCATCGGCCACTACCGATCCCCACTCGACCTTCCTAACTTCGACAAAGGTGCTACTCGAAAAGGTGCTGCGCCCATAGGGCGACCAGCGACTCTTCCCAGTTGAGGCCGTGCTGCTGTATACGCTCTCCGGTGAATCCTGCTTGCCTGAGTCCCAACGGGCATCGACTGGCCGGGAACAGCCCCAGCCCAGCTTCAGTTTGGATAGTCATCGGTCACAGGTCTTGCAATGGGCAAGCGCAATGTCCCACCTTTAGACTCCAAGACTCCAAGTGGAACCTATCACTCAAAGGTCCCCAGGTCTTCCTCGGGTTGCCTTGGTCTTAGGCGCACCAAATTCGTTTGCCTGATTTTCTTCGTTTCCCAAGTGGGCACCCATGGCGCAGCTTATGCAGCGGCCTAGCGGGACTGGGGCATTTTGCCCAAGGAAGTTGTTCAACGCTGCGATATTGAGGCGATGGGAGAGTGTTGTAATTTCTTACCTTGTGTCATTGGAAGTTCCAGGAAGACCCACGTCTCCTCGTGGGTGGCTGAACTATAAAGACAGCTCGTCCTGAGTTCTCAGCTACTCCCGCCGTCACGATCCAGACAGTCAAGTTGACAGTCAGATTACTCAGACTCTCAAGGAGATCCTCATTTTTTTCTCAGTCACAATCCTAACCTCTCACGTCTCGGAAACATCATGGGCAAGGAGCATTCTGTCAGTACGGTGTGGTATTGTGTAAGTGTCACAGCGTCAAATGGGTTGTTCTATTGTTGACACCTGATGTAGAGCAATTGCACCGATGGTCCCCACAACATTAATCTCGTCGACGACTGTCCAGTATGTGGTCATAGGCGATGCGGTTACTGCACAATCAGCCACGTGAGGATAGCCTCACATCGCTGAAGGAGTCGGTCATGGCAATACTATCCGACGCGCCCAGCATGAGATAACAACGCGGAATGGCACGATCTCTCACAGCTGCCTTCTCTCATACACAGCGAATCTTTCTTTCCTTGTTATTTTTCAGATGGGGAGGGGGATTGTTGGGGTCTGTCTAGGCTTGAGTCTTGGGTTCCATTTCACACCATGATAGCATCTTGATGCTGATATATAGGGCGGTGGCGAGTCTGCGTTATTGTACCGGGGAGCATGGGCACGGACAACACAATTACAGGCGAGACTAGATCTCATCAGCGCAAGCTTACGCTTGAGGGTGGTGTTTTGGTTACTTGATGCTGTCATTTTAGATAGATTTCTTTTGATACTATATAGATTTTCATTGGCAAACTTGAACGAGTCCGATCAAGTGTGTCTGTCTGCCGGAGGTGCACCTGCGACTCGGTAGATATGTTTGTTACTGGAACGGCATAGGTGCTGTTGCTCGCATGCCGCTGCTGCTCTGCACGATGACTCTTACTCGCAGGTGCGTTTACAACCCGGTGCTGCATGCTCGGTGTCTAGCAAAAATGCCGAGCAGTACTCTCCGGACCAACCGACGGTTCTCAATGGATGTATGTACGAGGTGGGGCCCAAGTGCCCCTATTCCCCATCTTCCCAAGTTCGGTGCCTATTAGGGCTGCATGCGCCTAGGTCCCAACCTCTTGTGTGCTGGACGCATGCCCTCAGAGCGTGAGGACCCACGCTAAGGTTTTGTGGTACATGTAATTCATGTAATTACGTTGCAAAGGGGAAAAAGGAAACCAAAAAAAAAAAAAAATTCAGGCGCGGACTCTGGGTTGTCGTTTCTCCACCACACTTCGGAGCTGGTGCGCGAACTGGCGCCCTCAATTAGACCCATCAACAACGTTTCGGCCTAGGCGGAAGGTCTTGTGAGCTGCGTTGTTCATTGCGATACCGCACACCGCTAGATTCCCCTGTGACGTAGGCATTCTGGCATTTCTACCGCCACAGGCGCAACCTAATGAAGCTATACGCTGGCATTGCCTAACTAGGCATGATCTAGAAACCGGCTGTCGCGTGTCTATGGAGGGAGTCCGGAGCCAGCTCCGAAGCTATTCTCTTGTACAGCCTCTTTGGCTACCGACTAGTGACTCTGAATCAAGCTACACAAATCCAGGACACCCAGCTGAGGCACTGCCATCCGAATTCCTGACAAGGGTTTCCCGGTTTTAAAATTCCACCGTTTCGAACCCCTGAAGTCCCAAAGACGCGCAAACTCCCAAACTCGCAAAATCGCAAAATCGTAAAATCGCAGAGCCACCCAATTTCACATCCCGGTGCCGACCCCGCCCTCCGAGAACGGGAACGGCGGGCGCGACAACCCGCCAAGCCTTCCCGACTCAGCCTCCCGCAGACCGGGAAATGTGGGGTCCGAGACTAGCGGACATAACTGGGCCGTGAGCTGGCGCCTCAGGAGCTCCCGTCTCGGTGTGCGTGTGCAATACCAATTGAGGCAGAGCCGACCTTCACACGGCCGGCACGGAAGCTTAGCGCAGTTTACCCACGTCAAATCAATCGCACTTTGAAACCCCAAAAACGAATCAAAATAGAGCCCAATGCCAAATCCCGCCTCAAATTTCCAATTCTCGTCGGTGAGCGGGTGTATCCCCCTGTCGAAAGCTTTACGAGTTTGCAAGGTCCCTGCCAAGGTCCCCAACAACAGTAACACACACACACACACAAAAAAAAAAAAACGCCAGCTCCAAACACACCGAAAACATGCTTTCCTGCTGGCTGTGCAAGTCGAATTTGATTAGTTAGTGTATCATAGTGTATCAGGGCTCGGCTCACCGCTGTGTTTCAATTTGCCCGAAAACCTGCCCAAGTCCTACCTTGTCCTAGATAGCTTCGTATGGATAGTCTTGGAGTGCTAGGCATACAGCGTCACCCACCGACACAGGCACACACATCCCTGCCTAGACCCGAGCACGACCAGAAGCCCCTGGAGATAAAAGCGACAAGCTCACATCAGCCTTAATAGAAGCGGTAAAGTTTTGATTGACTCTGCCCACTAATGTTGAACTCAAACCACGTCTCTCACTAAAAACAAACAAGTATGCCCAATAACTCTCCCTTGATAGCATCATTCCAAAATAAAAAGGGAAAAAATATAGGAAAAAAAAAAAAAAGAAAAGAAAGGGGGAGAAATAAGAAAAGAATAAAGCCTATTCTCCTACTTGCATCTCCCTTCCTAGAGAAAAGGCCCTTCTCGTCCCCCATAAGGCTCCCTTCTACCACCACGAGACCCCACTCCTCCAAACCCTTCCCTTTTCAAAAAAGGACAAATACAATGTCATATTTGAGAAGAGCAAGAGGGAAAGATGTGTGGGAAGATGAGGAAATCGAAAAGAAAACAAACGCCGAATTTCCCCCAAACTCCATTCCCATTCCCGTCCCCGTCCATCCATCCATCCATCCGTCCCCGTAGGATCCATCCCATTAACGCCCCGGCTTCCCCTTCTACACCCTCATTTAGCAGCAGTCGCCACCGCCGCCGCCACGACGACCCGGATCTTAGTCGCCGACTTGACAGACCTCGGGCTCGACAGCGCCGAGCCAGCCTTCTCCTCGGGAGTCGTGGTAGCGGCGGCGGCCGCCGCGGCGACATTTTCCCTCGCCTTCCATGACGGCGTCCACTTCCGAGCCGACTTGGTCGTCCCCGCTCCGCTCTCGGACCTGTCGTCGGGCGTGGGCGTCGCCGCCGCCTTCTCAGCCGAATCCACCCCGGCCGCGACAATTGTCAGGCTAGGACTCCTCAAGGGCGTGTCGGCGGCGAGAGTTTTCTGGGCCGTTTTTTTCCCGTGCGTCTTGGTCTTCTTGATTGCCTTTCCCCTGGCGACCGTCGTCGTCATTGTCGTTTTGGAGGTCAGCGCAACTTTCGCCTTGGGTTTGGCCTTGACCCGGGCCTTGGTGTTTGCCCCCTTGGAGGTGGTCAGGGCGACCTTCTTGACCGTCTTCGTCTTCCGGGCCATCGAGATGCTCGAGACGCCCCGCCTGATCTTGGTGACGGCGCCTTTAGCTGCTCCCTTGGCTGTCGACGAGAGAGTCCGCTTCAGGGATGCAGAGACTTTGCTGCTGCTGTTGCTACTGCGGCTCGCGAGGACTTTGCGCTTCTTGACCACCTTGGCACTGGCCTCGTCTTCATCCGACCCGTCAAAGTCGAACAGGTCCTTGAGCTTACGCTTACCCGTCGCCTTGACTTCTTTGACTGAACTCTTTACGCTCTTGGCGCTCTTGACAGTCTTGGCAATCTTGACGCTCTTGACGGCCTTGACAGGCTTCTTCTCCGCATCCTTTGGCGGCTTCACCTCCTTCGGCTTCGGACCAAGGACACCTCTGCAGTTGGGACTACCACACAAGCACTTCTGCACGTTCTTAGCCGAGAAGGGGTCAAAGTTGTAGTCGTACGTCAACTCCTCGCCCGTCATGATGGGCCGGTCCCCGGCGAACAGGGCCATGCGTGGCTGCCCAGACACGATCCATTTGATCATCCTGCAGTTGGGCGAGCACGAGTGGTTGACGAACCGCGCGATGCTGCCCGTCGTGGCGTCGATGATCATGTTCTGGTCAAACGACATGAGGTAATAGCACTTTGTGGGGAGGTCAGCTGCTTTGACGCGCAGAGCTCGCAGGAGGCGTGCCCGCTTACCTCATTATCTTTGTATACCTCGTTCATGCGGCGCTCGCACTCCTCTTCGGTAATGATCTCGCCCGTATACTCCATGATGATCTGGTTGGCTTCGAAGCAGCGGTTGCTGCGCACGCCGTAGCCGCGGTCGGCAGTCTTGACGACCTCGACGCCCACCCGGTACCGGCCGCCCTTCTTGGTCCGTTCCTGGAGATCTTGAAAGGCGCGGTTCGTGCAGAAGGCCTTGCCGACGTTGCAGTTTGTCTCGTCGCATTCGTAGAGCATGATGCGGTTCTGGCAATCTTCGGCGCACCCGTCTTGGGGCTTGCAGACGCACTTGGAGGCAAAGTCCTCAAAGTGCGGGGTCTTTTTCCAGTAGGCAGCGGCGTCTCCGACAAAGCGGTCTGGGTGGGAGTAGGTCAATACGTGTTCACGGCAGAACGGTAGTGTGCAGATAGACACTCACTCTTGGTCATGGTACGGTATGCGGCGGGCTTCGGCTGCCCTGGAGGGAGGGGGTTGCAGACGTCAAAGGGCAGCTTGAAGTCGCGCCCGTTGATCAATATGCGTAGGCCATTGAACATGGGCATTGGCAGCGTCCGGTTCTGCTTGCCGCTCGGCATGAGCTCCGGGAGCGACGCGAGCTTCTTCCTCTCTTGCGACGTGAGGCCCTTGAAGATGTCAATGGGCGCTTCCTGGCCCGCGTAAAGCCCCTTCTCCAGCCACTTCTTTACGCGCCGCGTTTTGGCCACCGGCGCGCCCGGTTCCTGCTTCTCGGCCGCCGTCTTGTCCGCGGCATCTGCAGTATCCCCATCGACCCTAGCCTTCTTTCGCGGGGGCTCAGGCGTAGCCGCCTGTGTAGCATCCATATCAACGTATTTCCCATTGCTCCATACAGTGTAGCGGACTGGGCGCGTGTCGATGTGCGCGAATTCGTTCGTGTCTTGCAGCCGCCTCAGCTCGCGCGACAGACGGCCCAATCCCTTGTTGACCGACTTCTTGCCCCGTCTGCCGAGAGCTGACAGCTTGGTCGCCATGGTTTCGACAGAAGCACCCGAAAGACGCGTCGCCCTACGCGTAATATGCGCTGGTGATTGGCTCGAGCCGGATCTCTGGGCGATTCGCGCGCTCCTGGGGGTGCTGACACTCGCGATCGATTGATGGCGGTCCAACGCGTCAATCCCGCCACGAGACGCCCGTTTCGCGTCGTCCGCATCGTCCGCGCTCGCATCGCCGCCGCTGGCGAGCGTGTCGCCTGAGATGGTGCGGCGCCTTTTTTCCTGCCCTGCGTCACCGTTTGCGCGTCGCCTGCCGTGGACGCCGCTGCCGGACAACTTGGCGAGGTTATAGACGGGCAAACTCGATCGGGCTCGTCGTGGACGGCTAGTCGGTGCGGGCTCGGCGGCCGGAGGCTGCTCGGCCACGACGATGGCGTCTTGGCCGAGGGGCGTCTGCTGGCCAGACTCGTGCTGCTCGTTTTCGGACAATGGGATAGACGAGATAGCGGCTTCAATGCTGGATACAACGTCGCTTTCCGGCTTGGGCACGTCCGGCTCTGAGGCTAGTGACATGCTGTCCGGCGAGACGGTGGTCGGAGGCGTCGAGCTCAAAGACGCGGCGTTCGAGGAGGATGCGTCGGTCGGCGTGCTGGAGAAGCTGGACTCGCACAGCAGCGAGCCCAGGTCGGCCATTGCCGGCCCCATATCCACGGCCGCCATTGCCGCAGTGGACTGATGCGGCTATTGCGTTGCGGGAGTTGTGCAATATTTTCAGACAGGTGTCAGATGGCAAAACGCGTGGCGGGCGAGGCGAAATGGAACAAGCTGATGGGCTGAGCGGCCCGCCCAGACGCGGCGCGGGTGCAGATGCAACGAAAACAGAAAGGGGGGGAGGAGAGCGGGTAAGTAATATGTAGTCAGGAGGAGGGACACCGAGCCAAACGCAGGCACGAGGGATCAGAGCCTGCACGGCGTCAAAAAAAAAAGTTTGCAACACGCAAAATGAAAATGAGCCAGGTAGAGAGCAATTGCAAACCATGCATCGGCGTGCACGCGTACAATCCGGGGCGCGCACAGCTTGCAACGGTAGTAGAAACAATACCCACCACCGGCGTGGTCTCGTTGACAGGGGTTGCCGGGAGCAATGCTCGAGTTGTGGAGGAGAGAAGGGGAAAGCGGATTGGAAGCAAGGGGGCCGATCCAAAGTATTTAAGGGAGAGGCTGGGGGGGGTCGAGGGAGGGGGGTGAATGAATGGGCCGCCTCTTACTGCTACACATCATAATCGGCCAAACACGACGAGCAGCAAAGGACAGGAGCCCAAAACAAAATTCATTGACGGACCGGCATCTCTTCCCCACCGCCCAGCATGCCTGCTCCGGATAGCCTCCGTGCCACCCGAGCTCCTCAGAGACCATGCATCGTCTCCCTTGCCGTGCCGTTTGTCTCCGGCCTCGTTCGAGCGTAGGGAGCTGGTGGCGGCCCCCCAGAGGGGGGAGGCCGGAGCCCGGATCCGGGCTGACCGGGCGGCAAGCAGCATGTGCATCTCCGTATGCTCTACGAGTTTCATCTGCGCGAGTTTTCGTTCTGCTTTCATTTGGGCACGTGCCTCATCCACCGTTTTGCGCAACGGATTGCGGAGGGTTGAGAAGGTTTCGACCCGTTCGGCTGCTTGGCCCCAATAATGCGCGAGTCGACTTTGCGGAGAGAGGGGCGGCGGGCAAGGGGGCCTAGCGTTCGACCAGAGGGAGGAGTGGGCGGGAAAGACTCAAAGACGGGGGTGTCATTGTCACGCCGGCAAGAGACGGCAACTTCCAGGATGGGACCGCCTCTCGGAACACCGTCGTGCCCGGACATCACGGCACCGCAACGGCCTCGTCGGCAGAGCCCCCCCAGTATGTTGCTGCTCTCCATTGTTCCCTGCCCCGGTTTCGTTTTACTCGCACCGAACGAGACCCCTAGGCAACTCTTAGTTCCAAGCCACGCCGGCAATCCTTCCATCTCACCTGTTCCATGCCGGCAACTGCCTCTGGTGAGCGATGGCTTCATCAGGAACCGCCCAGGCAGCCATGTTGCACCAAGGGAGTGCTCAAAGTCATTTCTCTTTCTCAATCCCGTGGTAACTTCCTCCTTCGGTCCCCCTGATGTTGAGTAAATGACTTGGAGATACCGGGAGGTTTTCGAGCACAATCGTGAATTGCTCCCCTGTCGGCGCAACCTAGCTTGAGCGAGGACGTCTGTGTTGCAAGTTTCGCGAGTCTAAGGTACGGCGCCCAAGATTCGTGCATAACGACGCCCTTTTTGGCAAGTGAACTAGGTAGAGCCGCCGACCCGGGCGGGCAAGGACAACTTTGTCAGCTCCTCTTCGATATGACTCTTGCGAATTCCCCGTTGGCGGCTTGATACAGGGAGCCGTGCAAGCAGACGAACATTGCTCAGATGTGGGGTCGGCCTACGGCAGACAGTTCCGACCACGAGTTGCAATCAATTTCGTTTCCGAGGCATCTTCAATTTGGTCCTAGGCGAGCATTTGCGCACGGTGAGAAGGCGCGGCGATCTTGCAAGTCTCGAGCCCCGTCTGGTGTTGACGCTCATGAACACGATGCTCCCTGGCCTTGGGACGATACCCTGCGCCCGTCGGCTATCAACTCGCCGATGCTACCATGCGCCCGGGTAGCACATTGCGCTAGGAGACCCAGAACATCCACCTTGTGTGTGTTCATGTCCTGGAGGGGAGAAATAGCACGGATGACCGTAGGACGCTGAGAGGACGCCGTACCTTGTCTACGAAGTACTCACCAGCACCTTAGTGTAGACCGCGGGATGGTGCAATTCCCCATTCGGCATCGACGGGGTTTCACATTCCAACCTAACACGAGGTCGCAAGAGGACTAGACCGAGGGTTCGTTTGGTTCTGGCTCATCCGACCCATCAACTTCCGAGTTGGGCCAGGTTTTGCATATCATCGTCAGATATATCCACGGACATGGCGATGTTCTATGGCCTAACTATGTCAAAGCATCATGCTCGCATTCTCAACAAATCCCTAATGAGCAGGCCTTCGGGATACCTCGTCTGTAGCATCTCAATGAGCCAATCGACCGATTACCTCGCCACTCTTGCCGTTGGCAGCATCCCAGCCATCTCCCTCCTGTCGCCCCACGTACAATAGCGAACATGCCGACCAGTCGTCCCATTTAGAACGCCGTAGTTTACACTGCAAGGAATAATGAAATATCTGGCAAGAAATCCACTAGAGTTCCCATAGTACAAACCATAATGGCAATATCCAACCGAACGTCTCGTGGATACCAGCGCTCTCGTCCCCGGTACAGCCACTACCACTCATTCACCGAAACCTGAGCTTTTTGCGAACTTTTAGACTGCACAGGGGCTCCATGCCATAGAATACATTCCCGCCATTTAGAGCCTTGCCTGTCAGGCGATTGGGTTGAGCCCACCATATTTGAACCGGGGCTTTGTGTCAAGTCAGAGTTGTGGAACGCCACCTTGTGACGGCTATACATAAGCTTCGAGTACATAAAATAACAATATGCCCGGCAAAAGGTTTAAACCTAGGGGTCCTCAAACTGCGCGCTGCACCTTTTATGGCGGAGCCCCAAAGATCATCTTTAACTGAAGAGTGCATGGAGATAGAGTTTCTTAGGCTACACTGAACCCTGTCACTAGCGAATGGAAACGGGTGATTAAAAACCCACTGCCGTTACTGGATTCTGTCGTCGTTTCTACGGAGACGATGGGTATGGTGGTGTCCTCAGTGCGGAGGAAGATGGCTCCCTCCGGGGGTCCTTCACGACGAGGTTTCAGCGCTTCGTAGTCACACAGATACCATAGTTCATGGATTACGTGAGTTGTTGGCGGAGAGGGAGGGTGAACAAGATGAGGCACAGCTCTGCGCTCGATGCCAGCATGGCAAAGATTTCGCTCCATTCCCTTCTCTTTTTTCTTTACATTTCCGTTATATTGCTCTTCCACCGATACACCTCTCGGTGATAGCTCCGGGGAGCAGTTACGATCGGGTGGGGTCGTTTGAAGACGGAGTAATGCTGACGCGTTCGCTAGACAGGTGGTTATGGACTGGTTCCCTGAAGGCAGAGCAATGTCTCAGTTCTGGACAAGCCAAATGCCATCGTCGCACAAAGATGGTACTCTTTTGGCGCTTGAAAATATTTTGGAGATTGACCCTATCGCCACATAGTTGTATTTCAGGTGACCTTTAATTGCTTCTTGTCCAAGGTCGAGTGCGATGCCGTGATTGATAAGCCCCGGCCGAGCGACCACCTACCTCTTTGGCCTAATGGCCGTGAATGGCGCCAGGAAGGCTTGCTCATACCCTTACACCGGCAGGAAACTGCGCCATCAGAGCCGGGAAACCCCATGGCGTCCGAATTGACTGTCGGTGTAAGTCGGGAATTTTATGTGGAGCCCCACCAAGTATCGGGCCCGCATCAGCCTCATCGTACAATTTTATCTTGCCCCCGAACAGGATAAGGAGCTTTGACCACCTCCTCCCAGCTGATACCTCACTCCCTAGCCTCGCAGCCCCACAATCGTGGGGTCCGGGCCAAGACTTTTGGGCAGACGTCAGAATCCATCAATCAATCCCGAGCCCAGCCTTCTTCGCATCGTCCAGCGCGCCCCACCAACCAGCCATACGGAAACCTCCTTGTGAAGCTCCAAAGCTCTCAAACCACCCACAGCATACCACAAGGTACCTGGGTTTCGCCGACCACGTCTCCCCAATCTCCACATTCCCAAAAGAGCACACACAACCAGCCAAGAGTCGAAAAAATAAAATGGCAGACCGACCCCACCGCGGCGGCCGAGGACACAGGGGTGGTCGCGGCGGAGGCCGGGGCGGCGGCGGCGGCGGAGCGGCAGCGGCAGCCGGAGGAGGCGCGGCGGGCCAGGAGCGGGAGCGGCCCAAGAAGGAAAACATCCTCGACCTGAAAAAGTACATGGACAAGCGGATCACGGTCAAGTTCAACGGCGGGCGGGAAGGTTTGTTCCTTTTTTTTTTTTTTTTTTTTGGTGTCCAACAAAACCAACTCTCTCCCTCCCTCCCTCTTTTCCAAGCTCTTCTGTCGGGAGTTGAACGGACAGCAGACTAACGGGTTCCCGGTTTCTTTCTTTTCCCTTATATCCAGCGACCGGTGTCTTGAAAGGCTACGACGCGCTGATGAATCTCGTCTTGGACGAGGCCGAGGAGTTGCTCAGAGGTGAGTACGACTTGCTTACTTACCTAGTTGTTTAAGCTCTGGGAGCAAGGCTTAGAGTCCCCTATAAAAGCGAAATAAAACACTGACATGTTTTGAACTCGGATTCTTATTTCGGCAGACGACGAAGGAAACGAGATGACCAGACCGTTGGGGCTTGTGGTTGTGCGTGGGACGCTACTCGTGGTGGTGAGCCCCGTTGATGGGAGCGAGGTGATATCGAATCCCTTCCTTCAAGAGGAGGACTGAGAAGAGGCAGAAAAGGAGGAAAATCAAACAGGACGGATGGACAATGGAGTTGAGAGTCAGGATGTTGAGATACCATGAAATGTCGGGAAAAGATGGAGGCAGCCACCGTGCTGAAGCGGCTTAGCGGGGCTAGGTCAGGAACGACAGCTAACGCGGTGGCCCGTACTAGGGGAGGAGCAAGTGCACTAGCATGCCTCCCGCTTCGTCCCTCTTGTTTGGAGGTTGGTCGGATCCGGCATGACCCTTGCAGGGCGACATGCGAGCATCTACATAATGAGAAAGGAGCGAGACGCTCTCCAAAAGAGAAAAACACTCACGCCGGTTCATCTTAAACTTCTAGAATATGCTTTGATATTTTGTTTTCTCTCGTCGCAAACAACGCACGCTGGCTAGCAACATACTCGTTGACATTTCGATGACCCTTGTCATGTATACGCTTGGAGCACCCGCGGCTCTCCGACGCTGTTCCAGCAGCCTGAACTCGAGCGATACAGTTTCCGTTATCCTCCCAGTTTGTACTCCCATCTTCATCCATTCCGGAATATATTCCAACACGAGCCGATGCAGTGCTAGCGCTCGCTCGCTCGTACTTTGGTTAATGCGCGCCAAGACTCAACACCGGGTCGTGTACCCATGAAACTTGTTCCATGGTCCGCTCCCGACGGTATGTTGCCGCCGGCGCTGAGAGGCCAGAGAGATGGTGATATGGTTCCAGGTGTTGACGCCGATGTGGAAGAGCCCCAGGGCGCGCTCTTTAGATAAGCCGCCGGGGTCGCTGCATGTGTTTGCTGCTTGTCTCGCCCTAGATTCACCGCCAGTGTACGAAAGCCTGGAGGAGGCACGCTCCTCGTACCGCCCGCTGGTTTCGCTGCCAGCGCCGGAAAATCCGAAGTAGTACTCCCTGAAGACTGCGCCGGCGTGGGCGGCGCCTAATTCGCCCCGGGGGGCCCGGTCTTGCTGTGCTTCACGAGTTCATTAAACGCGCGATCAAGCATCTGCCGGAGCTCCCGGTATGTGAGCACAAATACCGTCTCGTTGTCGCGGCTGGTCAAGACGACCATTTCGTCGATGCCCGCATCCAGCTTGCTCATGCAGTTTAGCATGTGCCCAATGCCGAGGTTGGGCTTCCCATCGGCGTCGACGCGGTGGAAGACGTAGTCGCGAAAGAGTTTAAGCTGGTACCGGTCGCCAGTCTCAGACCAGTTCTGCACACCACCGAGGTCCCCACGCTCAACGATGGTCGCCAGCTTCATCACGTTGCGGGCGATGCGGCCGTTCTCCAGTTCCCTGGCCAGGTGGAACTGCTTCTCGTCGTTGTCCTGGAGCGCGAGGTCGAAGAAGGTCGTCATCTGTGAGGCGATGCCACCGATGAAGTTGTCGATACTCTTGGATTCGCCCACGCTCGGCGGTGCAATGAGCCATTGCACAGCCTCCTTGAGATTCATCGAGTATTTGGCGCTCAACGATTCTAGAGCCGCGGGGACATTGTTGAGGTGAGCCGGCGGCGCTCCGGTCGCCAGGGAAAGGATGACCCTGCCAAACTTGACGAGGTCTTCCTGCTGGAGCTCCTGCACGGACCGTGTGTTGGTCTCGAACTGCACCACATCCAGTATGGAGCATGCAGCGAGCCGGATGCGGTTACTTTCCGAGACGATGATCTTGCTGGGTTCGATACACCGAGCTGCGAGCTTGTTCGAGTGGATGGCCTTTAGCGCATTCGTGATCTGGCAGATGTACCCCCATAGGACATTCTCGGGTACGGCGTTGGGCGTTCTGTACCGATTGCCATGAGCAGGCTGGAGGTGTTGTTCCTGCAATGTTTTCGACAGGGGGTGGTAGTCGTATGCGAAGATCAGAGAGCTGTCGCCGAATTCCCTGGTGGTGAAGGCTTCATGAACCGTCACGACGTTGGCGTTTTTGATCTTCTTCCAGTCCTTCATGACGCTGAGAATGGCTTTCTCGTTCGTCAATCGGTAGCCTGGTGGCAGCGTCAATATTGGGTGCCCAAACGAACTGCGGCTCTCGGTGATCTTTTCTCCATACCTTCGAGCCTTCTTAGGGAGTAATGCCGGCCGTTTCGGCTATTCTGAGCTTTATATACCCAACTCGGGTAGCCGAAGACGGATGTATTCTTCCTATTATTGATGTCCAAGGGAAACAGCGAGTGCCAGTGCTCGAGCTGGGGAAGCCCGGAGTCTAGCGGCTTTAGCACCCAGGCAGCTTGCGAGACGGTCGGCGGAACTCACTTGGCATTACTTGCTGGGTTGCAAACATCTTCTTCTGAAGCTCTTCTCGCATCTTAGCCGGCATGAAGAAGTCGTACGTTGCCCGTTGCCATGGCTGAAGCTCTTGTCGGTAAGAGTCAAACGGTTGGTAGAGGTGGTAATTTGGTGGTTGGAGCGGCCCCGCAGGAAAAGCACCGTGCTGAGGATAAAACGGCGCTCCAGACCCGGCTAAGGCGTTGTGATCACTTGCGTACATGTTGTATTGGCCAGCAGAGGGTAGCGCTGTGCCTATGGAGCCCATGGTAGTGAACGGGTCGCTGTACAAACCATTCTCTTGTGCAACGCCATTTCCAGAGTTCTGTGCCTACTTAAGTAAATGAATTCTCTTTACCGACAAACCTATGGACGTACCGCATTCCCAATGTCATAATTCTGCGGGGTGAATTCTCTGATGACTGCTGGATTAAACATGGAAGTCTCAGCGGGTTGCTGGAGGTTTGACGCTGGATCATGGTCAGACACGGTGCGGCCCCTCCCGACCAGATAAAACTTACTGCCTACTCCACGGGGAGTGAATGGAGCGGCACTTGCGGCCTGAGAGGATAAAGTGGACTTCTTGGCTTGCGCGGATTGCTGGCTCGACGGGGTGAATGAAGGCGAATCGGCGTTGAATGCTTTCTTGGAAGCACTGCTCGCGGGTTAGGCGCAGAAGACGATGGGAGCGGCCAGGGATGGGTGGCCAACTCACAAGTCTGCTTGCGGCGAGGGGTTCTTGTTTTGATCATGGTTGAAGGTGCATCCCTGGTCTTCGTATCGGCAGTGGCCATATATAAGAATGTTACGGCAGAGGGTATCCTTGTTTTCTGGCAGGATCGCATGAGCGGCAACGCGACCACAACGGAAACGGGCACAACCCACCTCGTCCCTTGGATCGCGGAGAACCGACCTGGCGTCTGAGGTCATTCGGGGGATACCGCGTCGCGGCCATGGCAGGAAGTTGATGAAATCAAGGACGGCGAGACAGCCCCTTGACCGGTTCTACAAGATCTAACGGAGGAGAGCGTCAGGGGCCAAGTCTGATTGCGAAGGATAGACATGGTGATAGGAGAAGGGTGCGAAAGGGCCCATCCTACTTGTTGACGGTGGAAATCTCCCATGTTTTGACCGAGCGGGCGATAAGGCACCCATAGAAACGCATGCGAACCGATCACAGGGGCGGGCGACGGCAATTGCGACGGAGCAAGGGCCCAATGACGGCAGCAATTGGAAGAGCACGGTAAGGAGAGTGGTAGGATGGTCGCGCACTTATGTCCGGGATGGGGCGTTGGGAACCGGATGGCCCTGGGCAGCGTCGTCGGCGGCGGGCCGACAGACAAAGCGTTGCAGGCGCTGAAGAATCCCAAGAAAACGTGGGCTCCCGCCCGCTGCAACTAGGCAAGGCAGGTTGTTAACAAGTGGGGCAGCAACCCCCTCGCTCCTCGCTTGTGCTTCAGGTCTTCAGCCTCGATGCACGTGCCACATCCTTTGCAACTAGACGGGTCAAGTTCGTTAACTAAATGTAAAGGCTTACTAACATAATCCGCTTTAGGACAAAGTACCTCAGCTTATCTGTTATCTGGGCGCTGATCTCATCTCTCCTTGAGGCCACCAAGCTGCGGCTCAGAGCCAGACGGGTTTGTTGACCCAACGCTAAACTGTCGCCAACGTGACGAAACACATGTGGTGTGCGCACAAAGTCGATTGTACATAAAATCCGAACCCAGAGGTAAATTTATTTGGCCCCCTGCGCCACCTCTGCTCCTACCGCATCCTGCGCCTTTCTCGAAAGCTGCCTTCAGAAGGAGCCCTGCAAGCCGAAGCAAGGTCGAATTCGACGAGGAGCTTTAACACAACGCCGCTGGCGACTTCACGCACAAACATCTCGCGGATTGGTCAGAGTGCGCCCACAACCCCGCGCCCGGGACATCTCAACCGATTGATGCGGTCACGCCTTCCCTTGGCAGCTCCGTAGTTGGATGAATAGGATCTCTACTTGGGAGATACAATGGCTGGCGAGGCCGACTTCGACCTTGGCCAGCTCTCTGCGAGCCAGCAGGAGGCTCTACAGCAATACACCGATGTGACCAGCCAAGAGATCAGGGACGCGATCCCCCTACTCGAGAGGTCACAATGGAACGTCCAAGTCCGTATCTAATTGGCCATCTATCCGGTGGACGACGCTGACTGTCATGCAGATCGCCATTGCCAAGTTCTTCGACGGAGAGGGTCCCGACCCGGTCGCCGAAGCCCAGGCTGCACACGATAGTATCCCTCGCGCAGCCGCGAGGCATGAGAACCTGCACGAGAGCTTGCTGGCGGCTGATTCTCGACCACATCGCGCGGCACGGCGGCCGCAGACGGAGCCCGCTCCACGGGTAGTACCTCAGCCCTCGGTACTGTACAGGACACCGTTTCTGGTAGCACTCTTGTTCGCCCCTTTTCAGGTGGGGTACAGGATATTTGCCGGCATCTTCAAATCGCTCTTCTATTTTTTGTCGTTCCTGCCGAGTTCCGTCCGGCCGCGGTTCGTGGCTTCAACTATCCACAAGGGCTTGAGGCAGACGAGCGGGCGGAGGGTGACGCTACCCAAGGAGACAGCGCAGAGGTTCCGACGCGACTTTGAGGAGGAGTACGGCGCACACGAGCTGCCCTTCTTTGAGGGTGGCCATGCCCAGGCTTTGGATACGGCAAAGAGGGACCTCAAGTTCTTGCTGATGGTCCTGATATCCCCAGAGCACGACGATACCGAGCCGTTTGTCCGGAACACACTTTTGTCGCCCGAGGTTGTGAACCTCGTAAACGATCCCTCGAACAACATGATCCTATGGGCGGGTAATGTCCTGGACTCTGAGGCGTTCCAGGTGGCTAGAGAGTACGGCTGCGTCAAGTACCCCTTCTCGTGTCTAGTTTGCCTTACCCCCAAGGAGGGCAGCACGCGCATGGGCATCGTCAAGCGCCTCGTTGGTCCTATGACGCCGGATGCATATATTGCTGGCATCCAGAACGCCATCAACAAACACGCCCCTGATCTGAACGCAGTCCGAGCGGAGCGTGCCGCGCAGGAGGTAGCGCGCAACCTACGGTCTCAGCAAGACTCGGCATACGAGAGATCTCTTGCCCTGGACCGGGAAAGGGCACGGCAGAAGCGGGAGGCGGCGGCGGCAGCAGCAGCGGCCGAGAAGCGTGCTCAAGAGGAGGCTGAAGCAGCCGCACGGTCGGAGGAGTTGCGGCAGCAGTGGAGGAGATGGCGGGCCACGACGATAGCGCCGGAGCCCGATACAGGAGTTAAGGACGCTGTTCGGCTGGCACTGAACATGCCGGCCTCGTCCGGCGCTGGGCGCGTTGTCCGGAGATTCGGCAGCCAGACGACGCTGGAAGAGCTTTACGCTTTTGTGGAATGCTACGATCTCCTGAATGCGGGGTCCCAGGGCGAAAAGGCAGAAAAGCCTGAAAGCTACGAGCACAAATATGCGTTCCGCATCGCGTCGGTCATGCCGCGGGAGACGTTTGAGCCGAATGAAACCGCGATCGGCGAGAAGATGGGTCGGGGTGGTAGTCTTGTAGTGGAGGAGATCTCCCCCGACGATGAGGAGGAGGATGAGTAGTTGATGCCCAGAAGACGTGTACCTTTATGTCTGAACATTTGCTTATAACCATAAACTATTTCGCTGTATGTGTCGCCGAATCTTGAACGGCATAGGTCCCAGACCGACGATGACCCCGGGTAGAGTGGAGCGAGCCAGCGAGCTCCTCACCGCTGCGGTCAACATTAGGGGGCTAGGCTTATCTTATCATGGGGCACCCGAGAGGCGTCGATCTGTCAACGCCAGACAGATGTCTGCCGAACTTCTGGTCGACATATGCATCCAGTGATCGGGGTGGCTGCTTGCGCGTCCAGACGCTGACGACGGCAGCGAGGCTGTGCAATGGCGGCCGTCTTGGCAGCTCCCAAGCCGTGTGGTCCAGCATTTGTCCTGCGGGCGCAGGCAATGGTGCAATTGGGCAATTGGGCAACTGGATCTCTGCCCCTCACGTTCAAGGGTTGGGTGATCCGCAGAATCCAGCCCAGACTGATCCGTGTGTACAGTAGGTGAGTTTCTACATTGCTGTGGTAAGCGCCTGGCGGTTACGGTTACACGGGCGGGTGCCATGGCTGCCTAGACATGGCTCTTTAGAAAGTCTCCTTTACGTCGCATTTCCAGCTCCTTGGGGGGAACGGTGCTTTGCAACAGTACAGTACAAGCCCCGAGTGTTTTGTGCTTTAAAGCCAGTGACCGCCAACAACCGACAGGTGCAAAGCGCCGGTTGCACGACGGGAAGACGGGAGCACGAATAGTCGTATTCGCAGATAGCCCCGATCCTAAACACTGCCCGGTAACTATAAAACGGGTCCCTGGATCGAGACCCTTGCTGCCTTTGCGCTTAGACAGGCGGCAAATAGCAAACGACGACGCGGGAAGTCGCGGATCACGGGGTAATCTGCACTTCGCAACCTCGCCCACGACGAGGTCTGCTGTCAAGACGATATTTTTCTGATTGCGAAAACTATTCAACCTACTTCACCCCTTTCCGCCCGACTTTCGCGCGCCGCTGAAACCGAGGCCGAGCCGGCAACGCTCTGCTGCGCACCCCGTTGTCGCAGGCGAAGCCATGAAGAGCTTCAGCATGAACAAGGTGCTGGGCACCATCAAGAAGCGACCGACTTTTGGCGGTGAGTGCGCGCCGTCGACCCAGTAGCGGTCCCGGGACTGACGTGTGTTTCTCAACCCCGGCGCAGCAGGAGGTTCCGAAGACGCATCGATAGACCCCGCGAACGATACGCCCGAAGCTATCGCCGCGCGCTGTGTGGTACGATCATCCCAGTCACCCTATCATCCGCCGGGGTAGCAAGCTTGTGGGGGGCTGCCTCGCTAACTCAGGTCTGCAGAAACAATTCTGCCAGTCGGTGGGAAGTGCAACGGTATGTCATGACGCCCTTTGCGGCCCTAGATTCCCTCCTGCACGTCGTCCTGCCGAGAATAAGGAAGCTGAGATTCGAAATTCTGCACGTTTACAGGGCGATGATGTTGTATTCCTGCCTTCCATTGTCGAGGCTGCTGTTGCGTCTCCGAACGCTGCCGCCGAATGCGCCCAACGGATCCGCAAGTACATGGGCCGCGACTACTGGACGAAGCCGTCATATGCGTACAATGCCATCATGCTGGTCCGCATCCTCTCCGACAACCCTGGCCCGGGATTCACACGGTTCTTGGACAAGAAGTTTGTCGACACGGCCAAGGAGCTGTTGAGGAACGGGCGGGATGCGGGCGTGCGCCAGATACTGATGGAAACGCTGGACTCGTTCGAGAACGCCAAGGGCTATGATGAGGGGCTCGCGTTGATTATTGAGATGTGGAAGAAGGAGAAGGAAAAGGCCTACAGAGCGTACGGGGTGAGTGACCAAGCGGGAAGGCAAAAAGGCTGGCAAGGGAGACGAATGCACGCTAACATGCAGCGCAGGGAGCGCCCGTTGCTTCGGCCCCACGGGGGATGATGGCACCGCCTTTGAACCCCTACCAGCGCACCCAGGGCCATGTCCCTCACCGGCACAGCAGCAAACGCCTCCCCGACCCGGTCGAGTTGGCGAACCGGTTAGAAGAAGCGCGCACGTCAGCCAAGCTTCTCGAGCAAGTCGTGGCGAGCACCCCGCCCTCGGAAGTGCTCTCCAACGACCTGATCAAGGAATTCTCGGACCGCTGCTCGAGCGCGTCACGCAGCATCCAGGCCTACATGGCGGCCGAGGACCCCGCCCCGGACAATGACACAATGGAGAGCCTGATTGACACCAACGAACAGCTCCAGCAAGCCCTGAACCAGCACCGCCGCGCTGTCCTCCAAGCAAGGAAGCAGCTCGGCCTAAACGACAACAGGTCTAGCAGCCCCAGCCCCGCATCAAGCCAGCAACATCAGCTCCCACAATCCTCCGACTCTCGCCCCGTACCTCCCTTACCAGGCCGGAAACCCGTCGGCAGCAACGACAGCAGTAACGGAAAAGGCAAGGCTACCCTCGACGCCATTGCTGGCCCGTCCCGCTCGGCCAACGCAACGCCCCATCGCGACAACGACACCGACGACGACGACGACCAGGACCCGTTTAGAGACCCGCCGAACGTCTCCTCATCCAGGACAGGTGGCGGCAGGGATAGCCCGCCGCGGTTGTCGTACGAGCCGTATCATCCAGGCTTTATGGCCTCGTCATCTTCCAGGGCGCCCGACAAAGATGGGATGAATGAGCCAGTTACGCCCGTGACAGATGACGAGTTGGAGGCTTATAGGGCCGAGGTGAAGGGTACTCGGCCAGGCGGGAAAGGGAGTGGCCAGGGCCACGTTTATCGGTACTGATGGAAAAGATGTGTTTTGGCGAGGGATTTCTTTGGGTTGAACTGCTCTCGGCTCTCGGCTGCTTGGGTGCCAGTCAACGGAGGTGGGACGTTCTTGGAGCTGGACTCGGGCTTGCGTTGTGATCTGAAGATATGCCCACAAGCCTAATCCGGCGGTTGGCGGCTGGCGGCAACATGGACTTTCCTGGCCTATTCCGCTTCTCTTTCTTTGGAGATCTTTACCCCATTGTCCTCTCGCTTTCCCTTATTCCATTCCTCATCACCGAATTTCCCCTTATCTGATGAGAGCGATGCATTGATGTATTTACGTGTCTATCCGCTTGTTTGCTTGCTTGATTGTTATCCATCTAGTTTTGCTATACCCCATGTCAGGTATGGACTAAATCTCATCGTACCTTCGGCACCGCAATTATAGCCCCAAATTCCTTTAACCCTCATATCGCCCGCCCCAGGTCTCCCACATACATTGGGCGGTGATAGGACATGGAACGAAGGCTGCTATCCCGCCACGTGAGGAACTTCCATTCTTGTTTTGGTGGGGGGAGGGGGGGAGGGGGGCATTCTAGAATGTGGTGCATTCGACAGAATCATCGAGCCCCCGTTGCCGCATCCAAATGGTTAACCCATCAAGGTGTTGCTGGTGAGACGAGGCCGCACGTTTGGTGGCTAAACGTCAGGCCCCCTTTGACAGGACAATATTCCAAGGCTGGATCCGCCGTTCAGTAGTCTATTCCCAAATGAATCTCACGGCGCTCTGTACACGCGGATATTCCTAACGAGGCTATCTATGCATCCCGCCGAGGCCTGGGCTAGCTTCTTAAAGCAGGAATGATAGTGAATGGTACTAGGTTCTTCGTCCAGATGGCTGTGTCTGTGCCCATCTCTAGGGGGCAGCCCAAACTAGGCTGCATGGACCCTGTATTAAGAGTTCATCATCGAGTGGCTATATTGGGATACAAGCATGTCACAACAAAGTCCTCATCAGGGATCTGCCGTACATAATAGAGTAGAGGTCGGAAGTGGTGCTCCTCCCTAGAACACCCCATCTTTGGGGAGACCCAGTGCTGCAGCACGGCGGTGGGAACACCCTTCTTGATCCACCCACTTCCTCGTCAACCATCTATCCAGATGTGGACTTGCACAATCGCCATCACCCATCGACCTTTCAAATTACCGAACATGACGTCTAACCTCTTGGTCGTCTGAGAAGAATCTCTTCTCTGTCCGGATGTTTAGTGTTTTTGCCGTGTGATCTCACGCCTTCAGATCCAAGGCTGCGTTGCGGTGTTGCAATACTGTAAGAAGGAGTAAGGGGGGGTATCTGTCATTACTCACCCTCATGCTCAGCGCCAACAATAGCCGAAGTGTTCGGCACCTAGCCGGGCGCCGCAATGATTCAACTGTATAGTAATGTTACAGTAATGTTACATGCGGGAAACCACAATGGCTTTCACGTCGGAGAGCGCTATAACCCGGCCTAGCCGGTCTCGGGTTGACAGAGACTATAACAACGGCTGAGTTTCCGGGCTTGGAATCCCATACACCAGAGCTCAAGGGGAAGGGTTGTAGAGAAAGATCTAATTCAAGGGAGTAATCTTCGTTAGCCTCGAGAGTCCTTACCTTACCAGCTGGGTTTAGGGTCCTCTCTCATCAAGTCATGGCACGGCCCATTTAATGATACATGATATGTTGGTTTCCGTCTTTCGTACCAAGCTGATAGCCGTATTATTGATACCCTACTATGCCACCTCTCTCTCGGATAATCTGACCAGAGTGACTACCTTGTACGGAATGTTCGTTTCTTTGAAGGATATCCATTTTTTTTTTAGGTGCGGCTTATAGTTTAGCTGATAATAAGGTGCTTCTTTCCTAATGATGAACTCCCACACGTGTGTCCGTATAACAGAACTAGCAAGCTTGATGTGAACGCGGTCGGGAGCACTCAAGTATGGGGCGGCGTGGCAGTGCTCTGGTACGCGGCCTTTGGGGGTGTTGTTGTTCACCTGATTTTAAGGGTTAGCAAGAAGCAATATCTAGGGATTTTGCCGCCGGGACGGATTGGATTGTGCCGACCGTATCTGGCTGCCCTGGTGTCCTCTGCCCTCCGTCCTCCCAGGCTGTTGCAGGAGAAGAGACATGCTAACTTGTGATGCAATGCAATCCAAAGCGAGGGTACGGAACGCCACGTTTGCGGCATGTCAGACACGGGCAAAAGGCACGGGCTACGAAGCCGTCATCCGAAGCTGGCTCACATATTCCGCGGGACTGTCGTATCTTTTGGAGCGCCAGACTGACTCCTGGGCGCTAGCCCAGCAGCGCGATTCTTCAAAATTCTGGCCTAGTTGTCGAGGTAACCCAACTGGGCTAAACGGTAGAAGACCTAGATCAAGTCTTTCCAATTGCCTAGAGCGTCCGACTTGGGCTGAGAGCTGGGCTTCACCCAAGCAAAGGAGGAAGCAGATATGACAAGGGCTGATGGATCAGGACTTGGATCAATATAATCAACCCAATGTAGCAATTTTCAAGAGCCATGGAGGCTCTTAGCCTAGAAGCTAGGCTTATGGTCACCGTTTTGAGGTTTAGGTAGTTCTATACAACACAGGCTGGTGAGTAGTTTCCCTCTGGCTAACTGCACAGGATGTTATGCCCGTAAATTTCTTGCCAGGCTGCCTATCAAGCAGGATAACTGGATTTGAGTTTCCATCTCTCATTGCCCTTGCTAGCTCCTTGGTGAATTTCTATTCCTTCAACACGACCGACTATTAGCTAACAACAGGATGGGTAAGCCACCCAATGATAGGATTCCACGAATGTGACCGAGTGACAGCGGAGGTGTTGTTAGCCGTTGAGGTTAGAGGGGCTGCTGTCTTAGTCGACTCCTTTGTTAAGATATATATACATATGTACACGGAGGAAAATTCATAGCTAAATGAGCATCTGCAAGCCTATCATGAAGATGTCGGCCCAGCTCAATTTGGATGCTTTCTCCTCTATCGCTCGCTCAACTTACACAAGAGCAGGGTTAAGGTTTAGCATGGCCTCCCTCAGACTTGAGATGCCATGCATCAGGCCACCAGCTGTTTGGCAATGATAAAGCCTGGATTAAGTTCGTACGCATTTCCTACTGGTAGCTGCATTGCCAAACAGTGTTTATGGGAGTTCTGGTTCCTATACTTATCTCAAATACCAGCGCAGCTGGTCCTCTGGTACCGCCGAGGACTCGGGTTTTCTTTTCAGTCATGGATTACCAAGAACCAATTGGCACCGGCAGGGTACTTTCGACCGTAAAGGCAGCCAGGGTGTGTGCAAAAAGAGGTGCACGAGTCCTGGGGCTGTGCATCCCGGCAAGACTGCGTCGAACTCGCAACGCACCGTTGGCCGTTGGTCATGCTGCTTCCTCAGCCCCCTAGGGCCTAATTCTATCGCCGATTGTTTTGTCTCGCTTAGAATATAGGAAAATAGTGCTGCTTTCCTGCCAGTCGGTATCAGAGATGCCGTATGGGACGCAATTGTTACTATCACGACTGCCCGTGAATTGCGCCCAAATAGTATCAGGTCCCGGCACATGACTTTCCAGGGCTTATACATATGAACAAGGTACCTGGTCCAAAATCATGCAAGTGGCGTTACGTAAACGGTCAATATTGCAACCACGGCTGTCTCTGCCCTATCATGCGGTGTACCACTGCGCCGAGCGCCGGGGCTGGCGGGACTCTGCATGTAAAGCAGCCAAAGAGCGGCATGCGGCGTCCTCGCTCGAATAAACGTCAGAATAAAACCTTTTGAGAAAGAACAAGGCCCATAGTTTGTCACTGAAAGCGGTCGAAAAGGAAGCTAAGCTGGGGTGGATTTTGGGGCCGGGGGATGGAATGTCTTCCGGCGATGCCTTCGACGGCGCGTATTTGCCAACGGGACGAGATGCCGGGAGACGGAAATCAAACAACTTTCGTTGTTTATCTGATTGTTTCGGCTCTCGAAGACATGAGAAGTTGAAGTTGGGAGGTTGGTGGTTCACTTTGACTTGGGAGTTTTGGTCCGCGGTGGTGCTCCGGCGACTCTCCCCAAACCTTATTTAGAGGAAGAGACTGCGAAAATAAACGCCATCCCGGTCATGCACACGCTTCTCGGCATCGACGATTGAAAACTATTGGAGGCATATTTCAGACTCCACTCGGCCTTTGTTATCCTCGAAACGCGAGCCCGTGCAGCCCTTGTTGCTTCTTGTGTAAGCGTCTCCACCGGAGAGAGCCTGGGATGGAGTCGTTGGGTCAACGATCTCGATGGGGATCCGTTTGAATTCGTCTGACGACTGAGCGAGCGGCGAGTTTGTTCAGTGGAATATGGAAGTTGCCGGTAGCTCCCCGAGTGCGCTGTCGACGGAGCATCGAGCAGACCGGGTTGATGTTTTGCGCTAGCCCTGGGCATACCCGCAAGGGGTCGAGAAGAGCCCGCATGGATATTGGGCAACTCGGGGACGAATTGCCCCCAATGCTTTCACGCCGCATCTCGCACCCCGCTCGTCTTGGGAAAGGCAGGATTCGTCGGCAGCCTCGCCCATCTCACTGCGCAACCACTCCATCCATCCATCGAGCATGGGGCCACCCCTAAGTAGCAACGGTAAAAGTTAACGTCCTATTCAGTTTCCGAGAACCCGGGGATTGGAAGCGCCCACGTAGTGTTAGCCAGCTCATTGGCGACCGCTCTGCTGAACGAATATAGCCCTCCAGCTTCTGCAGGGGGGAATGGCTCAAACCAGGCGTCCTTGGTGCTTGCTTCGTAAACGTGCCGGCGAAGGCAATCTCAATCCCACCCGGTGGTATGAGAGAAGCGAAGAACACTATCCCTTCGGAAAGCCCATCTAGATACCTTGTTTGTAATTAAGGGGCGGTGGCGGGACTCATCGCCCGACCTGGCTGGCAGGCTGGCTGGCAGGCACCGTCGCGATCGAATCTAATACTTTCTTGTCTGGGTGGTCTTGGAGCTCGGTGAGAAACGCCCTGGCCCTTTCGGTAAGCTGACAAGACGGGTTCCAAACGGGCTTTCGGGTTGTGCCGCAAGGTCAACCCCTTGAACTGGGCAACATTTCCCGAGTTGGGACGCCTGCAGCTGGTGTTTGCGGCACTTACACGGCACGGGTTAATGCTTGGTAAGGTTCCCGCCACCGGGGTTCTCGGGACCTACCTACGAATGAGGCTGGAGGAGCGCAATGAAGGGGTGGGCAACCTGAAGGTGGGTAGTATATGCCCCTACGTCTCTAACAGTTGGGCGGCCCGGGAGCGTATTCTTCGGCTCCTCGGACACCGCGGGGAAATGATGGGGGCGGTGCCAAATGAGAGGGTTGTGTGCTGGAAGAATGGAGGTTGACGTGCAGAACGAGCGCGCCGGACAATGCAGCTGACAGACAATATTAGCCTTCTGACGGCACTAATGCACAGGACGAGTGGAACTTGTTTTTCCGAGAGGAGGAGAGCGTGTTGCTTTGAGGAAGTAGTCTGCTAGGCAATAATTACAAGTCTAGATAATCGGTGCCTCAGGAGTTCCTTTGATCCTTCTGCTTGGTGATCAGTAGGTAGGTATCTCGGAGTCGTCCTTACCAGGCAGCGCTCTGGCTGCATCACTCTGTCAACTTTGTCAACTTCGAATTGTCCCGACATGAAGCGGAAGCAAGAACCAGGATTGACGCTTACCAAATCATTCTAGACTCTGCCAAGAACAACTGCATCCTTCGGATTTTTATTTTTTTTTCTTTTTTTCCTCCGTTTCGCATTGAAGGGAAATGCTGGGATCAGGAACCCGGCCGCGTGGATGTATCGTTGAAACGGCGGAACGAACTTAAACGCGGAGCCACCAAAAGCCTCCTTCGAGTTTCACGCGCTGCAGCAAGTTGATTTCGGACGCTTCGCGTAATACCCGTCCAGGAAGAGCTTGGGGCCGTCAATCTAACGATCGGCCTAAACCCCTGACCATGTCAATGCCCTCGCGGGAAAAAATAAAATAAAATAAAATCAACTTCCTCCTTTCGATCTGATTCTGCGGCGGAGTACCGTAGCAGGCTGGCGAAGTCGTTGCAACGGACGGAAACTCCCGCTTCCGGGCACAGAATTCTAAACCGCTACGCACTTGCGGCCGGCTAAGAGGCCAGTGATGCCTTGAGCGTTTCGCTAGTTGAAATCTGTTGGGCCTTGGGCAGGATCGGCCCGTTACGGAAGGCTCGTGATTAATTCAGTGTTATAGAACCACATCCTGGGGCGCTCCGTCCGTTTGACTTCGGAAAGTTCCACCAGAAGGAGGGGTGCTTGTAACGGCCATAAGGGGGTGTGGTGCCCATGTGCGAGTCATGGCTGACCGTGCGGTGCGGCGTAAACAGCACACGCCCCAGGTCGGTCTCCTGGGTATTATTAAGGTGGCTGGTCTGAAATCGGCCTTCCCGGCGGAGAGGTGCAAAAGGAAGGTCCCGAACCATTGCAGAGAACGAGCGGTTGTTGGCAGCCGAAGGATCAAGGCTCATGTCCGAAGCGCCGCTTTACCACAGCGCCGGTTGGGCCGTAGTTCACCAGAACCCGATAAACCTCCTGACCCTCGCTGGCGGCCGCAATGACAGGGCTTCCCTTGCAGTTATTAGCGCATGCTATGCCAATAGTCTCCTTGGATGATTAACCTACGTTTCCACCAAGGGAGCTGAGGAGCGTAACTGTGCGGCGGTCATTGCGACATGTCACATGGCGTGGTCCCTCTGAGTCGCGAAACGCCACTTTTTCTGCGCGGCACAGCGAACTGCGATGGGCCGTTTGCCTGGTCGAGAACGAGATTCGTCAGGAAACGAGGGTGCGATGGCCGCAGCCTCATGAACCAAGCAACCCAGTGGACAACCGCTTTGATCGCACCTACTCCAAAGTTGGCCAACCATTAGAGTGCCGACATGCAAGAGAAGGACGTTTGCAGGGAATGGGTTGTGGTCACGGTCGACTGGTTGCTGACACGGTATGTATGGTAATACCTCAGGGATTCACGTTGTTTCCGTATTTTGTAATCCAACGAAAAGGAAACCACTTGCAACAGCTCCTCGTCCCCCGGTGGAGAAGACCAACCCGAGAGGCCACAGGAGGGCGGTGTTCAGACTGATTGTTTCCATGCGCTGCGTCCACGTGTTCCACCTAGTCCTTCGCTAGGGTCGAAACTTCGATGACTACCAAGCTATGGTGATCAACGAGAGCGGTTCTCGCATGTCGGGCACTAGCTGCTGGTTAGGCACCCGCGCGAGGGGTTTACTTAATGAGCGACTGGTGGCCCGTCATCACAAATGGGGGGTTGACGTAGCCGGCACGAGGAAAGTCGGCCTATCAGGTAGTCAGACGTCGATCCTGGATAGGACCGTATTCACAACTCAAGCCCGCCGGGGTCTGCCGATTTGCTTGATGCCTGCGCTTCCTAGGCCCCGCATCAGGGACGGGGTCATGAAAAAGGGGAAAGGGGAGATGCTCACAGGTCGACTATCCTCTATCCTAGCGAGTAAGCGTCTTGGTTTGGCGGCGGGGACTGAGGATATGCGAGACGCTTAGCGATGAGTCGATTACCGCTGCGGGCGATGGGGAACGGTGCCATTATTGCTCCATAGCGTGCTGCGCAGTAGCAACTGGGCAACCTTGGCGAAGCCAACCTTAGCTCGCCGTTGAGGGTTTGGCCAGCCGCCGTTAGCTTGTTGGCCGCCTTGAGCAACATTTGGCGTCCCCGGGAAACCCTAGGGTCCTTCATCCCCGGTCCGATTAACTCTTGGTCATAGCGGTATAACTGGGTTGCTGAGTACTGTGGTATGCCAGGATACCGTGGCATAGGGACATCGGCGCTGTATTCGCTTGAAAAAGGAGGGTCCGGCCGATTCGGGGATCGTGCCGCTTTGGGGTAAGTGGGCAAGAAAAGAACCCAACTCTCTCCCCCGCCTGTGAATTCTCTTCGTTCGACCTGTTTCTTTGCCGTTGCCCCGGTCAACCGTATTTCTCTCAACGGAATACTTGCTTTCCCTGCGGCCTAGACCACAGGCCAATGATGTCTCCCAGGAGTAGGAGCATTAGGCAAACAGAAGCTTCGCGCTGCCATGATCTGGGAGGCGCAAGGAAGAAGTGGACGGTCGTAAGATAGTGCGGCACCAGCTGCTAGCGTGGACCCTCATCCCCAACATACGTCTGGAAATCGGGGTTGATGAATAAAGTTCAAATGCTACCTAGCCCCCCATTTCTCTCGCTGAAGCTGACGGCAGCCCCAAGCTACAGGATGTCTGGTCGTACATTATATTGTTTTCCGCTGATCCTGTGAACGCAATGTGGGAAAGTTGAAGGCGATGGAGGAAGAAACAGAAAGCAATCAAAGAGTAAAAAAAAAGATGACCATGACCTTGCCGTGAGGCAGCCCCCGTTTTAAAAGCCTTGCCGCCCATTTTCCCACAATGGGAAATAACAACAACAATAATAGTAATAACTAGTCAACGTAGCGATAATAATAATAATAAAATAAGGAAAAAATTGGAACAGCGACACCTGCCCAAGGAAACCAACGGCGCAAGTACGACTTTGCGAACGGCCGGCGCCTCGAGCCCGACAAAGGGTGAATTGAACACTAAAGGCTATCGCTATGGTATCAACGAAAGAGACCAGACCGCTCGGGTTACGCTGCCGGGAGGATTCCGCCCGGCCCCCCCAAGGCGCGAAAAATAATGAACATAAACGCAGTTGCGGCGACTGAACCAGCAGAATAGAAAACGGGCGGGCGGGAGAGGAGATTGAAGGGTTGCGGGTACACACTTGAATTATAGCTGCGAAATAGGAAGCTCGGGAGTCGGCTCTCGTAGGGTGGGGGCCAGCAGATTTAGCCCAAGAAAAGCCCAATGTCGAACCACGGCGAGCGTCCAGTGCTTCCGTGGATTCCGCCAAGCAAACCTCCCACAGAGATGCTATCCCCAACATAAGTTTTGAATTCCATTCTACCGTCCTCGCGTCAATGCCCTGTAGACTAGGACCGCCGGTTCAACCTCCCAAGCATGCGCTGATCAATGTCGTTTACCGGACGATCCCGCCCTATCAAGTTATCCAAGCTCATTGGGTTCGAGTAGCCACCGGAAGGCTGCTGGGGCTGGAGTTGAATCTGGGACTGCGGCTGGAGTGGCGGCGGGCCTTGCGGGGGTTGCGACTGAGACTGAGGTGGTGGGGGCCCGCTGGGGCTCCTTTGGTTGGGAGTAGAAGATCTGTCTTGGCCGTAGGAACTTGGCTGATACTGGTGGTAACCCGTCGGAGGTGTACCGTTGCTATTAACCGAAATGGGGGACCGCCTACGGGGGTCGTCGTCGACAGGATAGTTTGGTGGACCCGGTCTTGAACTATGTTCTTCCTCGGGGGGGCGCGTCCGTCTGCGCCCGGCATCTTTATCATCGTATGGAGGGTATCCTGCCGTGGGAGAATGTATGGGGGGGGGATAGTCAGATGGGGGGTACTGCGGGTAAGACGGCCGAGCTTGCTGGCCAGGGGCGTTCGACGGGGGTAGAGGTTGACCATATGCTCCATAGAGCGGTGTCCCGGGTGGCACTCCCCCGGGGACCGCCGATACAGGGACAAATGCTGCGGAGGAATTGGACGAGACTGGCTGGAAAATGCAGTCGATGTGAAGTTTGTCGCAGTTGGCGCATTTACCATTCGTAGTATGCGTATAACCGCTACATCGGATCTATCAAGAAACTCGATTAGCCGCCGCCCTGGAACCCGGTTCGCCACCGAGCAATTGAGTGTCCCGCGTTACCTTTCTCTTTCTGCAGTACCTGCAGGCAATCGACGTCCTCTGTCTCGGCGCAGTTTGTGGTTGAGACGGCGGGGGCGGGGGCGGGGCCATTGCGTATGGATAGCCCGTTGGCGGATATCGGTAATAGTCGGGAGGATACCCACCACCCCTCCCCGGAGCCGCCTGTTGATCGTAGTAAGGATCTGGATAGCTCCTCCGGTCGGCGTACTGTCTCTGGTCGTCGTACAATCTCGAATCATCGTACTGCCTGCGGTCGTCATACTGCCTCCTGTCATCGTGCGGCCTGCGGTCATCGTACGGTCTCCGGTCGTCGTACTGCCTCCGATCGTCATACTGCCGCGGATCCTGATTGGGGAAGGGCGGGATATAGCGCGGGTCTGACTGGGGAGGATAGCCATTGGAGCCTGAGGCGTCCGGGGGCCAGTTCCTCTGTTCTGATTGATATCTTGGATCCGGCGGATACGCCCGATCTTGATACCTCTGGTCCGACTGATAGGCCCCGGCCGGAGGCGGGTATGGCATTGAGGGCAATGAGGCCATGCTGTCTGAAGCAACTGGGGGTGGATACCTCCGGTCGTCACTCTCAGCGAGAGGTGGATAACGCGAGTCTCCTGGGTTGTCTCGTGCAGGGTCCCCTCTTCCTCTCCGATAGTCGTCTGCCATATTACGATGGGCTCCAGGCGGCTCCCGATCGAGGAGTCGGATTTTCCGCCAGCCAATATGTGGCGGCCTCAGTGACTGCTTTGTCTAGAATACGGTCGGAGTTGGAGAACTTTGGGTTCACAGCCCCCGCGGCGACAAGCAGACGCGAAATAGCGGGGCACGGCTCAACGAGACATGCAACTGCGTTCAAGCAGTTACCGTAGAGGGCCCCAAGATCCAGATGCAACGGCCGGCAGGCCAGTGTGGCGGGGTGCGAAACTAGTGGGGTCGAGCAGCAAGGCGGAAGGCACCTTGATACTGACCGGTTGATACCTACCGACCCGGGGAGTGTTGGCAGCGCGCAGCAGTTGCCTGTTCCGAGCAAGTAGACCAGGACGAGCGAGGCTTGTGAACGCTGCAAGTGCGAAAACCCCGAGGGTAGGGTGAGAGGGGCGAGCAAGTACGAATAAATAGGAGGAATAGCACGTGGGGAAGGGGGAGGAGGGGCAGAGGGGAGCCTTAATGGACCTCGAAATGGGAAGAAGAGCGGGCAATAATGTAGGTTGCGTCGGGACGGGAGCCGAGCCTTTATCAATGAGCGGGAGTTCCCTTGTCGCTGACGGTCTGGGTCCAACGTTAGTGTGGATAGAGATGCGGGTTGAAGAGACGAGCGGGCTAAAGGGGCAGGGATTTGAGTGAAAAAGAGAGAACAAAAAAGATGAACCTTAAAAATAAATAAAATAAAATATAATAGAAAACGACGGCCAAGTTAGGTAGGAGGAGTGAAATACGGTACCGTACGCCGTTGGACGGTTTGACCCCCAGAGTGGAAATAAAACACACCAAGCAAGGGTCTGGGCGCTGCGGCGAATCAGCTGTCCGGCCGGCTCAAACCAGCGCCTTAGCGGTTCGATCGCCCGCAGTGGGTATCCAAGGAGGCGCTGCGCTGACAGCGACAAGGGGGGAAACATGGGAAGCGGGAAACGGGAAACGGGTGCAGCTGTTCAGATGCATGGGACGGTGTGTGGGTGTGCAGGTGGGCGGGTGAGTGGGTGGATGGGCGCACGGCCAAACAACTGGAACGGATTCGACCGAATGACCAAAATGGAATTGAAGACAAAGAAACCCCGAGCTACCATCCGTCTGTTGCCCCAAAAAGCTGCAACCACCAGGAAGGATGGGCCTTGCCTTCCTTCTTGACCGCCTCCCCCTTTCAAGCTTCAAACGGTCGATTCATTCCCAGCACATCCAGCGTCCACAACCGTTTGCTGCCTTGAGGGGAATATGGGCAGCTGTGTGCAAACAAACTTGGGACCCAAACCGTGCGGCTTCGACAATCGTGCGCGTAACGTACCTTGTGATGAGGAGGATAGTGGTTTGCCGCCAAGCGATGTTGGATGGATGAACGGATGGGATTTGTCGTTTAACTAATGAGGAAGAGGAATCGAAGTGTCTACCGGCTGCATCGGTTGCTTGGTTGTTTGTTATTGACAAGTAATATTCATCAGCGCAGGGTTCCTCACGGACGGCGGCAGCGCAAATCGTCGGGTATTCCGGTGTTTCGGGCTGGGCCGGTGCGGGCTTGTCAGGATGCGGACGGGGTGATCGACATCTGCTGTGCCAAAGAGGGTTTTTGAGACCAGATTTGGAGAGGAAGAGAGCCGATAGATTCGGTCAAGGCGAGAAGCAAATGAGTCGCAGAGACCCCGGCTTATAGCCCATTCGGAATTCCTTGCTGCGGTTGGCTCACAGGCTCGGCGTTGAGTTGCCCAACGTCGATTCCCTGGACAAGGGCACAGCCAGTCCCGGGGATTTGCGGATCGAATTTGAAGCTGAGCGCAGCCATGTCAGGGGGGGGGGGGGTCCCTTGAGCCTGTCCCAGCGGAGAGTTGCTGGCTTGGAGCAACGGTGGATCATGGAAGCGGCTGCCTGTTTGGAAGCAGGTGCGGCCCGCACTCCCTAAGCCGGCCGCCCGCGTATCTGGAGAACCCGGCCATGTCCAGGGTACTTCACTTGATGAGAGAAAGCTGGGCATTGCCTATGTTTTTCTATGCGAACTTTGCCCGAGTAAACGGGAAAGCCCTCTTACACAAATAAGATGCCAAGGTAAGTTTTACTGTGTGCCTTAGGTATGCGACAGCACATGTGCATGGTTCGTCCGTATGGCGAGAAAATGTGTGCGGAAAAAAAAGGTACAAGTAACCCCTATGCGCCGTCTGGGAAGCCCGCATCGGGTACGTCGGTCACACCCTTTTCTTAATCTGAAGGCGAATCTGTACATCAAAGTCGTCTGATCGTAGAGCTTATTAGAATGGAATGCCCTACGGTTTTTACCGTGATTGCCTTCGCAGTGCTTCCAGGTTGGGATACGTGGAGTATTGCCTGGGCTAGGTACTGTACGTACGTATTGTATCTATGTACTGTACTGTAGAACCCGCCGAGGCGGCAGCAGCCCGGGTCGCAGCTGGGGCCGCAGGAGCCGGGATCAAGGCCAGGAAAAGAAGCCCTTCTGAGATCCGATGCATTTCCGCCACTTGCAATTTTGTCTCTGTCTGACAGATACAGCTCAGCTGACGGCGATGACCCTCGCGCGTAAACTTGGCACATTGCTGCGCCGTTCTTACGGATCAGAAAGTCCCATCCTCCTTCACAGGAGCCTCACATTGCGTTATGCGCCACGCCACCGGCTCTCGGACGGCCCCAGCCAACGTTTGGGGGCCAAGACGATCGACGGATTACCGTGACGAAACACCGAAACATAAACGAGCCTGGCTAGGCCGACGAGCGCCATAGAGCAGATCAAGTCATTTGCTGCAATCCGCTGATAGCACCGTTTCCCTAATCCGCTTAAAGGTAAGCGCGGGAGATGCAGGAATAGGTGGTCGGCAAGCACTACCGAACGGCGACGCCTCGATCCGAGGAAGCCCTACCTCGATAAGACGCTCGGCCCGAGCGGTGCGCTCAACCTGCGTTTGTTACATTGTTGCCCGCTGATTCCATGGTCAGACTGTTGCCAGACAGTGTTTCCGTTCTGGGATAATTAGGAGTCAGCCGTCGGGTATACCAGGTCAGCTTTATTTAGTGTCACCGGAGGGCGTGAGGATGGCCACCGAGGTCTCGCCAGGATAATATCGTAAGCCGTGCCGCAGCGTGAGCAGACAGCCTGAAAACCGAGTATGACAGTGGCGGAGAGCTTGTTGTTCAGAAATCAAATGTTATATGGACCACGTTGCTTCCTCGCGCTGGGGCGACCTCCGTTCTTTTGATCTGAGAGGCCCTTGGTTCTGACTAGCGGAACGAGTAATCACCTACCGACCTGCATGTCGGCAAGTAACCCGTAAACCTTAGGTTGAGGACTTCGAAGAGACCCAATACCACCGATTTTACACGCCATTTATTCTTGTTTATATTGTTTTATTTAATTTTTAATTTATCTTATTTTTTCCCCCCTCTCTACAAGTGAATCAAACGGGAGTATCCCAAAATCACATGGGCCCAAATCAACTCCTGACCGACTGCAAGTACATGAGTACCCTTGAAGATCCCGAGTCCAGCAAGGCGGAAGCGCCAAGGTAGTACAGTACACGGCACTACACCACATTAGGTTCTTTTAAGGTACCTTTCAGCCAGGCAGATTTCGCAGCTGCATGGTGTTGTGTATGTATTGTACCGTACACTTGGTTTCGTAGGCGGCGTCCAACAAGTTTGACAGGGCGAAGATGCCAAGACGTTCGGTTTACCACAAAAGGTGAGCGTTACTGAATCCAATCGCTGTGCCAGGTAACGTTGAACAGAATGTCGGCCTGGCGGTCAACTATACGCAGTGTAAAAGAAACAAAACAAAAGACGACAGATGCATGGGATCAACTAATGCATGTCGATGCTTTACCGGCAGATCTGGCGCCATGGACAAGGCATTAGTGAGCATGAGTGGCTGTCGTACAAGCACAAAGCGGCCATTTGATGCGCGAGGGCTGACCGAGTTGTCATGCCCCTCTCAGTTGGACTGGAAGCCAGTCCCAAAAAGTGGTGATAGAGACCAGTCCGCACCGCGTAATATCTCGGTCTGCATCTCTGCCCGAAAACACATATTTGATCTTGAAAGAACAACTATCCCGCACAGTAACGAGGCTGCATGTGGCAGCATCGAACGGTCAAGTTCTTGTCTGGTGCTGGTTGCTTCTCTGGAGCTGACGACCCCGCCTTCGTAAGCCGTGCGAGCCATGTAACTTGGTTTACGCTGCGTACTGTACAACTGTAAGAACGGTATTAGTACCGTGTTCTAGATCTGGCTGAGGGGAGTCGGGCCGGCAAACTTTGCAATCTCGAGAGCCGTGTGCCTCTCCCGCTCTGTTCCGTCCCAACCAATTCGCCTACCCCACAGGAAGTGAAGAGCGAGCTCGAGGATACGAGCCTCGCACACCCTTTCTCTTTTGCACAAGACGCACGGGAGCCAAGAATGGCTGTCTTCGTAGCGAGTTCCATGGACAGGAAAGACCCGAACACCCGAAGCAGAAGACCGAATTGCCGTCGCAGACGAGCACATGCATCATGCATGCAACATGAAGAGGGGGCCCAGATCGGGGGTCGCGTCGTTCCCGGCTGGCAACGGAACATCTATAGAACTGGGAAACAACCTTGATGTGAAGCGGGTGGTCATCTGGAGAAAAGGACAGGGGCTGCCCAGCCGGGTAGCCCTCCAATCGACCACCATCAACAGAAGCGAGCGTGCGAAAGCCAAGCGGCGATCCAAGACAAGGGCGCGCGCTCCAGATCTCTCATTTTCTTTTCCTTGCCTGACGATTTGTTCCTTTTGTTCCTGTCCTCTCGTCATGTCCTCGTGAGCGGTGGGTCTTCGCTGCAGTCATCACAGCCTTCTGCCGGAAACTGGCTGAGAATGCAATGCGCGTTACCTCAGGACATGGTGCATTCCTCGCGGCACCCTCCACACACCGTGTACGACACTCGAGGCCGTCCCCCGTCCGCCGCGAGGGGCTCTCGTGGTGTTCCACGGCCTGGAGGAGGTCAAAGAGGTGGGCCTCTCGATCTGGCGAGTTGCAGCCGGTTCCAGGACACAGAGCTCTTGCACTGAGACACGACAGCGCCACTGGACGGCGAGCCGTCGAAAAGGGGGAATCTAGGAATTACCGCACTGAGTCGCCATTTCACGACGTCGACCCCGCCGTTTCACACCCTCTCTGCCCCAGCGCCTAAACCGGCGACCTCCCATAAGGTAGTACGACGGGAGGGAAGTGCCAGCACTGGCACAAACGGCTGGACCGGAGCAAGGTAAAGCGTGCCGACCGGGCCCGTGGGCATCCGTGTGAAACAGAGCGACGTTGCGTCAGCCAAACCCCCTCGTTCCCAAACCACGGAAATGGAGTCCCAAATCAGCTCCAAACTTCGGGGCGGGAGGGCTTGACGGGGGCGGTGCAGCCATGCGAGTGGAGAAAAGCTTCTCGACGGAATCACGCTAGCGAACGGGTGTGCGAGCGGGCTACTTGTACTTTGCATTCCCGCTTCGTGTCTATACCTCTAGAGGCAGCATTAGGCGGTCTCGTAAACATGGGGAAGGTGGGCTGGAAAGCTGCCACGGCCCGCCCGCCGCAACGCACCTGGGTATATTGCAGGTGACTCTGTTTCTGCTGTAGTACTTTGCACACCCCACGGCGCAGGCGAAAGGGCCTCCTCGGCGCAGAGTCCGCCCTTCTCCACTGGGAAGCCGGCCTCGGCTGGTGGAGACCAGGATCGGATGGATCGATGGAAACTGAGGGCGGCATGGATTCGCGTGCCGCCCGCTCCTCTTTAGGCTCATCCCGTCGCCCTTCTTCCGGGTCCAGCCTCCCATTGGCCCTTCCGATCTGCATCCTTGCACCTTTTTGACCACAGGCGCATGGGTAGTGCGCTGCGGCACATGCGTCCCGCAGAAGCCATTGGCTGGCACTTTGACCGATCGCATTCTTCCCTGAACTTCGCTTCTCCCGGTTCCAAGTGACGCGAGACCAGAGCGGCGGTCGAGCAACCTGTTTGGGGCTGATGTCCCATCCTCCGCATGTGCTTTTCAGCGGTGGTAGCGCCCTCAACTATGTTTCGTTGATTGCGCGCCCAAGGCCGGCCGTGCTGCATACAAACTTCCTCCAACTTCAATCATGCAACACGCCAAGGTCCCGTGTTTTGCACCAACACCTTGTCGCCTGGCTCCAAGAGGTGACGAGGTCAAAAGCAAACACTACAATAGCCGCGTTCGTAGCATTTGCCTAAGGCTTGCAGTCGGCAAAACGGTATTGTGCGACAGAGCTTGTCAGTCTTGGTTCACGGCTACTCCACACGCCAATAAGAGGAAGACGCTGTCGGAACTCTACACAGTAAGCTCCAAGTGCATGCCTGTTGAGGCTGGGCGGTGTGCTAGACTCCAGCCGCGAGCCAACCGGCAAGCAACTCTCGGCGCCCCGAAGCCGTTCGGTTAGAAGCGAACCAAACCCGAAAAATATACCTGTACAGGACCCAGCACTACGCGCACCTACCCAGTACATGCCGGATCAGGCGCCATGCCCAAGAGAACACGAAAGGTCCCCGGCGTCCCGGCTGACTGGGTGCTAGCTAACGTGACCTAGCAAAGGCCGGAAACACCCGCCTGTTGTGCCCGGGGTTTGATAGGGGCATCGACACCGGCTGCAGTTTGTCACAACCCACTTTCGACACGTGTCCCACGGCCTCGGTTTGCCCAACTGTGTGGAGACGCTAGTGCAGACGACCCTTGCTCTGGCGCTGTTAATGAGGGATTGGCCCCCGAGAATCTGCAGAGTCAAATCGCGCCACGGGAACGCGACCGCATCGAGCACTTGATCCTTCTGGCTCTTTGCAGCGAAGACATGCGCCGGCGACCTATCCTAGGCCGGCAGCTAAGGTGGGTATCCGCAGGTGGCTAAGATATCTGCTTGGGAGAGATCCATCTCGCGGAATGACAAGCAATGCTCTTTCGCGATCCGTGATCTACCACTGCGGGGTTGGAATCAAGCTGCATGGGCTACCAAAGCCGTCAAGCCACGGGGCTGACAATAGAACTCGGCAGCACCATCCAAGCGTCTTTATCCCAGACATTTCCAACTACAGTTGATTTAGGCCAATACTATGTGCAGGTAGATCTGTCGCAAGCATTGATAGGCACGGAGCATGGCCCGAGCCAGAGCCGGACAAAAGGGTCCTGAGGCTTCGACAGAGTTGGCTAAGATCGACGAAAATACCACATACTTAATGTACCCACGGAAATCAAGGCCATACTGGGCAGAGGGACATCCCCAACGTCCCTCTATCCTGGGTTTTCAGCCTCCGTTGCAGAAGGGATGCCGTCAAGCTTGCACAGGGCAGGCTTTACCCGAAACGGTCCCGCTAAGAGACGGACACGCATTAGCTGAGGTAACGTTAGAGCACTGGGCTCTGGGAAATCACGGGTAGCTGGCACTCACATTTCGCATTGCATTGTAAGAGAATACCGGAACCACGATCGTCGGGAGGCAGGCGGGTCAAGCCGCCACAACTTCGTGCTCTCATGCATTGTTTGTTACTCCGCTTCAATGTGAGGATTGTCGCTTGCATGGACGGCTCACCGGCCGTGATCCGGTCAAGAGTTAGTGGGCGCAGGCTTTACCGCTTGGCCGATCATGCCCAACTTTTGGTAACACTCATCGATTCCGCGAACGTGGGACAAGGTGTCGGGATTTCGACGCACTAATCTCGTTCTTTACACGCTGGGCTGCTCTTCCAATTCGCAGGGGCTCATCCTTAGACCACCGGAGAGCGGCGGGATTGTGACTAGTACAGTACAACCGAGGTTTGTCAAGAGTAGGAGCACTGTTGCATTGGATCGTAATGGTATAAAACGCAGCATTTCTGTCCGAGACACGCGCCACAAGAACCGTTCCTTCTGCGCGAAAGCAGAGGGATTGGGCGTATCATTGATGCAAGTGCATTTGGCCAAGGCAGGAAATGTGATCAATCATATCCTGGGCCTGCGCAGCATGCAACCATCAAGCAAGGGAGAAAATCACACGGCAGGGGGATAGTGCCGCGGGAATCCGGTACTCCAACTCCATCCCCAGAGACACTCGATGCATCAAGGTTGCCTCAACGGTCAAACCGGGGTAACTCCTTGTTCCTTCTGCCAAAGGGTTACCGTGAAGCGCTGTTCCGTCAGGATCTTGCTTTGATATGTACACTACATTAAAGCTGGCGACAGTCACTCACTTGCTGGTGGCTCGGGGTAACGGCTGCGGCGCAAGCGGACATAAAGCGCGGACGTTTGAAAATATGGATCCAAGCTGAAGGCGCTGGACATAAGTTTGAAATAGCTTGGCGACAAAAGTCGGCCAGCTCGGGTACGACGTCGCGTCCGGGTCGGTCGACTGCGACGGCACAAAAATCCCAGTAAAACAAGCCATGACCCGTCCGGCGCCAACCAACGAACGCTGTGACGCAGTCAAGCGGCACAAACAACAACCCGGGTCTAGGCTGTTCCTTCCAGAATCGGCGAAATGGCGGTCAACAGAAAGCAGCTCCCCTCCACCACCTATTCCCAGGAAATGAGTTTGCAAAGGGAGGGAACTGGCGCACTGTAGACCCCCCCGACACATCACGCAAACATCAAGCTCGCTGGAGAGCGGCTGCTTCTCGTCGGCACCCTGGAACCAATTACCGACGACTCGGACGAATCAACGCGTGTCTTGGCGGTCACGTGCTGGAGCTCTCCTGCACTCCACACTTCGCTTTCCGTGCGGGTTCCGTGCGATCAGGAAAAGGATTCCCCTAGACAAGTCGGGAATGAGGTGGGTCTGTTGGAGACCCGGCCTCCTTTGCACGATCTCGCTTCGGTGAACTAGTACACCGTAACCCGGGCCGTGGCCGAAGCTTGACCTGAGCAGAGCTGTTCCCGGGCAAGCCCATGCCTTCGGCCTGCACCTGGGGCCAGACGAGAATCGACATCCACCAGTCAAATGACCGGAGAGGCTTGTTGCGGATGGAAAGGAGCATTGCTTTCTTCCTGCTAACATTTCGTAGCTGACCACTGTGGCGTCACCGATCGTCTCATAGATCAAGTCGAACCAGATATAACAGCCCACAAACCCGCTGTGTTCCCGACCACTAACCAGACCTCGTTTCCCGTCACTGGAATCTTACACGTCCAGCCGCTGTACTCTGACCGTCTCTTCCTCCCTTATCTGAACAGCGTCACTCCTCCCCTACTGCACCCTACACCATGTTTGTCGGCCACATAAGCCCCTCATCATTCACATGCTCTTCTGATTAGCTCTTGCCTTTGCAGTAACGCCTGTCCGCCGTTATCCAGCAGGTGAATTCACTGCTCGCTCAAGTTTCAACATGCCTGAGCTGGGGATGCAATCCGCACTGTTGAGTCGATTTAGACACTTCCGCTCGCTCTTTCTAGCCAATGGGGACCCGCAAGAGGAGAGCAAGGGGACCCTGTTGCGCCACGTTGCAATGGGGGCCAGATGTATGTACGTACAGTACCTTCCCGTTCCGCGCTTCCCGGTGCCACTGCCCGTCATTGCCTCCTTCCTGCGCTACCCGTCGCCCGGAGTGGGTGCGTCAGCATCGGCTGACACAGGCCACCAGGCCAAAGCGAGATTGCTGCATTTTGCGCCATGTAGGGCTGAGCGATTCTTGACCGCCGAAATCCGAGCGTCTTGAGGCAGCAACTGCACGATCCGGCTAAAATACCACCCCGACTGTATTGTCCGAGATGGAAGCCGCGGGTGTGATTTTTTTTTTCCCCCTTTAATTGTAGCTTTTCGATCCTTGTGTGGGTTCCGGTATCGCAGATGACCAGTTGCACTCTCCAGTCTCTTGTGGAGGTCGACAGCAGAGCTGGTCACATTGGAGCAAAGATTGGTGCTCTGGTGCTACTTCAGCTCGCCGCTGAATGGCGTCAGCAAGCCGCGCGCTGTGATCACCAACCGCGGTGCGCACCGGAGCTGTATGCCCGTGGGTCGCGCGGGACAAGCAAGTCCATCAGCACGGCTCGGCCATCGCTCACATGGATATCACCCTCATGTACGGTACTTATCCCTGCATGGCTCGGCTGCTGCTTCAATTCGCACACCCGTCGGTAATAAATGGCTCGTCGGCACATGGCCCTCACCGTTCCGACAAACCCCCATTCTTTGGGCTTGCTTGACAATCATGTTGTGCCGCGGTCCTGAATCCCCGAGTCCCTAAAAAGAGTAAGGCAAACCGAGGTCGACTGGCGCCGAAATGACCTGCTAATCAGGCCGAGCTCGTGCTTCGCCCTCATCCCATCGGCTGCCGGTTGCATCCCACTATTGGTTGGCGGGATGTCGCGATGTGTCGATGCCGGGCCGCGAACTGGAACTGGCGGCGCCGACGTGATGCACGCGGACGGTGCAAAAGCTCAACGTATCGTGGAGCCCAAGTTTGGAGTTATCACGTTTGGATGAAACTGCAGGCGCTCTCCTGATGATCCTTTGGCTGTGGTTGGATGTCGGCGACCATACCGAATCAGCAGCCCCGCGGCACGCACCCAGGTACACAGCCCGCGCGGCGGATTCTTCCATGTTTCAACGTTGGGAGTTCATTGCCGATCGGGCCCGGTACCAAACGTGCGCATGGCATTGACTGGGGCCTAGGTAGATGACGTCCAGAAGCTACTGTAATTAACCTGGGCAAAACGGCGGTGAGAAACAACGTCGCAGCCCTCACCCCTCGCTACAGCCCCGACGCTGCTTGTCGTCGTGCATCTCAGCGCCGCCCGTGTCTGCGCGTTCGGCGCGAGCGCCGTGCATCGCGGCGGCCAGCCTCCCGCCGCTGCACTCGGCAGTCACATCACGGTCGAGTTGAGATCTACTTGGGCATGCCAGACATCCCAAGCCCCAGGTTGCACGACAGTCGCGCAGGAGCCCCGGGGCCTCCTCACCTTTTCGCTGTACAGTACAGTTCCCAGGCAAGTTTCTGTCACGGCGCGATCCCAACGGTCAGGGTACTCTAGTTTCAAGGGTGGACACCTCTTACTGCCCAACAAACCTGCCTGAGAGATCCGTCGGAACCCGCTGTGTGGCGGGCTGGTGGTTGCGCTACGCCAGGCTACAGGCCAATGACAGGCGGAGCAGGTATTGCCCAGTGCGCTGTCACACCTTGCTGAGGGATCTGACAGTCCCGCCCCGGGGCGGGTACGGACGGGAGGACGAGTCTTGTGAGACCCCACTGGAGCACATCATCGAGGCCCCCCACCAGACGTCAGACCAGAAGGGTGAGAGAGCGTGAACGGCAGCGCCTCATATCTCTGTCCGCGGAAAGGGCATGGTCCCAGATCCCTCGCGTGGGGTTCCGCTCCAGGTCGGCTCGACCAACCACCCGCTTCTGCATGCAACGCAGTACACTAACTTTACTCATAACTGCAAGGATGGGGAAAGCTGATCACAAGGCCGGGAGGGCCGTCTCCTTGCTTCGTTAGCCTACGCGCTCGTCTGTCCCCCAATCGCCCCGCTCACTCACGGGCAGCTTGCAGCAAGCCTCTTGCCGTTCTGCTCGCCTTGCAGCAGAGAAAGACGCGGCAGCACAGCCGCCGTCCGTGTGAGGGATTTGGAAGGTCCGCCCGGCAGGTTTGATTGCTACATACGGCACGAGCTAAGGTATGCAGTGTGAACCAACCCCAGACAGTTGTGAGATTGGGGAAGCATGGCTGGGTTGCACGAAATTGTTGCGCATGGCGTGTGAGACAAAAAGAAACAAGGAGGGTGTGAAGTTGAGGTTTTTGCTCCTCCTCCGTCTCGCCCTCAAAAACGCTCTGGCTTTCGGTTGGTTTGTACCGTACCCGTCCCATATCATGGGCATTACATGTATTACAGGTGTACGGAAGGGTACGCGAGGTACCCTGTGAGTTGGTAGCGGGTGACCTTGGGCCCACACCCCCTGAGAGGGGGGGGACGTTCCCCTGTGACTGGCACCGACTGCGGACCGAGGCGGGGTCGTGCATTTCCATGGGATCGTCGGCGCGATCGTTCGTACCCGTTGTCAGACCCAAGGCGCACTAATTTGCTCGTCGGGAATTTTGCGTCCCACGTCGCCGGGGCGGCGGCGGCGTCATTGCTCTATCGGGAAAAGCGCCAAAGGGCCCTTCAAAAACCCCCAGAAAAGTGAGAGGAGTAGTGGGAAGGGAGCTCATCCCCGAACCGACCGGTTCGATCCCATGGCTTTCCACCCAACCTTCTTAACACTCGGATTGGCGCTCTGCAGGACCAACTTTTCGGCACAAATTTGCGGAGTTGTGAGTCTCTTCGTGGTGCATGGACGGCGAGAGGAGCGGAGACCCAATCGCCGGTCGGTTCTGGAGGAAAAAACAAGACTCCCCTCCATTGTGGTGTTGCTGAGCTTGTTTCGAGTGTTTTGCTGTTGGTTGCGGGGCGCAGTCGAACGGCCCCGCCCGTCTGGCACGCAACGGGGTGGCCCATCCTTTATTTTCCATCCGGAGCGAGCGAAGCTCTGGGGCGGGTAATAATGTAACTCCAAATGGGGCCCGTCGTCATTGTCGTTCGATATCCGCTGCATCGTCCCGCCCCCGGGTCGGGCCCTTTACGCTCGCGCTCTGACGTGAACGCTCGAGCGACCAGTCCCTTGAGTTTTATTCTTTGCGTTGCGAGCCGCCGTCCGTCCCGTCCAGCATCGGGCAAAGGTCTGTTCGCTTGTCAGCAAGGGTTGGGGGAAAAAAAAGGGGGGGGGTGTCATCCAGGGAAAGGAAATATGTGGAGTGGGTACCAGGCCCTGCTCAAATGTGGTATGCGTGCTTCCATACATGCACAGTGTTACGTAGACTAAATGGCTTTGTGTGCACTGTAAACAACACCGCTTCTCCGAGGGCAGTAGACGATGAGGAATGAATGAATGAACTTGGGTGTCTTAGCGCTATGCTCGAAGGGGACTTTTGTATCGTAATCAGCCTCTACTCTCAGACTACTCTACTCTACGGCGTTGACGAGAGAGCTTGTGGCTACATTGGTCGAGGAACTCCGTCTCGAGCCGAGAAGTGGCCGATATCTTTCCGTGCTGAGAACGACGATGTGCATCCAGCCTCGAATCCCGCAGAGATAAAAGACAGAGCAAAGAACTTTGACTTGAAGACATTGGAAGGATTGCAGAATCATCACCTTGTAATTTGGCACATTGAGAATCCCCATCGACTGGACAGTTGGGAACGAGAAAGTACTCCACAGCTCGACGATAGGACTCAGCAAAGCAAACTCTGCCGGTTCAACCCGCGACTCGATATAGGATCTACTCTTGCGCAGCTTACCGAGCGACCATGGCTTCCGCATCAGGGCACAATAAGGAGTTCTTCGAGTGAGCAACAATCTTAGCGCCCGTCCCCTCCCAACGGCAGTCCGAGCACGAGCTTGATGCTGCATGGTTTCACGAACCAGCCTGTTGTGAATCCTGCCACGTCACCTCATTTAGCTTTGATCCTTTTCGCACCTGCTGAATAATAGAATGCTGATGGGTTGTGGTCATCCAGCAAGGAGGCGAGCTCCTATGACAGCAAGCACGGCAAGACGCTCGACCAAATCCTCCAAGAGATCCGAGCCCGACTACACTTCCTTGGGGTTGACTGGGTTGATGATGATGGTGACGACGGCGACGACAAGGACAAAACCGAGGGCAAGGAAGAGGTAAAGAATGTACTTGTCCAGAAGAAGACGGTGAGGTTGCTGGATTATGCCTGCGGGACTGGTGTTGGTATGTCGTTTAGTTCTCGTTCCGGGTTCAGTTTTGATGCTGCACCCGGTGCCTCTTATCTCTACACCCACGTCAATCTAGCGAGTACTATGGAGCGATAGCATACGCAGCTCTCGACTGACCAAGGCCCCTTCATTTTACTCCATGATATTATCGATTCAGCAGCTAACCAAACCACGGTGTGCAGTGTCCAGGGTAAGCGGCGCCGCAGGTCTCTTTTTGAGGTTTCCCTCTCACCTGCTCTTGACGGAAACAACCGCTCCAACTCTGAATACCGTGGACTGGCCGCTGACCACCTCATTCCATAGGCCCTCGCCCCATACGTCTCGCAATGCGTCGGCATCGATCTATCAGAGGGCATGGCAAGTCCCTCCTCCTATAACAACCGACTCAGAGAGATCCTTATCCTCCGGGGTTTAATTTTCAGCCCCTTAGACCTTATAAACGAACATGATTCTAACTCTCCCCTCCAGGTAGCCGCCTACAACGCTCGCACTGAAAATCAGGTTGGAACACCCCCCCTCTCCTATCCATTAACCGGCTTCAAATATATAGGTACTAACCGGCATGTTTTCAACAGGGCATCCCCTTCTCCGAGATGCGTGCCCACCAAGGCAACCTCTGCGTGCCCTCGGACCCGAACCCGCCCGCCTTCGCCTCGGCTGAGTTCTTTGACTTTGACGTCGCCGCCGTCGGCCTCGGCTTCCACCACTTTGACGACCCGGTGCTGGCTGCGCGCCGGCTGGCCGCGCGGCTCAAGACGGGAGGGGTGCTGGTCATTCTGGATTTCCTACCGCATGGCGAGTTAGATGTAAGTCAGCGTTCCTTTGTTCTGCCGGTAGCAGCGAGAGGAGGCCGGCTGACCGATTTTTTTCACCGGCGTGACCGCAGCCCTCGCACGCCTCTTCGTCCACCGTCACTCACCACGGCTTCTCCGTGGAGCAGATCCAGCGTATTTACGAAGAGGCTGGGGTGGGGAAGGATTTTGCACTGGAGACGGTTGGGGTGGTGTTCTTCCAGGGCATGGCGGACAGGTCGGAGATGAAGAGGAAGATCTTCATTGCTCGGGGGACCAAAGCTTGATCTGTGGTGGGATGAGGCGGATATCGCTACGTGTGTGAAGGGAGAAGGATGTGTTTTCAGGGCTCTGACCTATCAGCTACACGGTGCTAGTGGTCGTTGATGTCGACTCCAGTGTTCTCATGGAGACGCGTAAATCGAGTGCCGTGATGGTATCACAAACGTTTAAAGGGGCTGCTACTTCTCTATGACTATACCGAGGATAAAGTGTGAATAGGAATGAAATATCCAGGCGTCACCCGTCATCACCAATCCATGGCCGCCACCAGGAACATCTTCTGGCTCCTGTCCGAGAGGAATGGAAGCTGGCACGGCCTATTGGCTCGTCACTCATTGTAGCTTCTCTTGGATCTCTGGAAGATCCGGAGTTAGTCATTGCCTGGCACGACCGTAGTGTGGAATTTGGCAGATCAGGGCTCGCGGATGAGGGCACTAAAAAACATCGCAAAATGTGCGAAGCACCTTGTAGCAATTTGAGGGTTACCATACCAGGAAGTTCGACAATAAAGGCGCCGCCGAGAAGAATCGCGGGCTCATTGATGTTATGGTGCTCATAGCTAGGTGGAAGATTACTCAGTTTAGCATGAGAATAGCTGCACCGAAGGACGGGCGCCTCACCTCAACGTCCCAATGCCGCCTGCCTCGAGCAAGAAGGTAGGGCCGTCAACGAGGGACTTGCCCGCCCAGCGCTGGGCAAAAGCCCGCAGGATGTGGCCATGGGCTACGATCAGTATGTCGCCGTTACCCGCCTCTCCCTTGGGCTTGCTCAAGACGGGCGCTTGCCACCTGTCTCGGATCTCCTTGATGAGCCGGTCGAGCCGCTCAGTGATGTCTGCTGGGCTCCTACTCAGGGGTTTGTTTAGGTCAATCCAATATTGCCTGTGAGCGGGATGGGGGCATCTCACTCCCCGCCTGGGCAGCCATCTCTCCAGATGTCCCAGTTTGCGTCTAGTCCTTGTTGCTTTCGGAGTTCTCGGATCTGGGGCGTGGTGATGCCTTCGTAATCGCCATAATCCCACTCACGGATGTCCTCGGTGACCTCAATCCGGGCCTCGCATCGCAGATCACCGCAGGCTGGCTCACCGTGGGCTTCCCAGGGCAGCTGATCCTTGGCTACCAGATTGAGCAGCTCCAGAGTCCGCTGAGCCCGTCGTCTTGGGGAGACGTAGCTGTTGTGGGATGTTTAATGCCAAGATCTTTCCCGTCCAGGGGTATCATGTAAGAGGCAGGAATTGAAACATTCAACCCCGCTAAAGAACACCGCCCGGGTAGATCGGCACGTCATCAAAGGATCGTGCCCTAGTCGTTCATCACGGAGACGGGTGATGAAACACAAAAATACCGAAGTCAATGGAGACAGCCTGAGATACTCACATGTGGGCCAGTTTTCTGGGGACAATCAGGCGGTCGTTGCCGACCAATGCCTTCCCCGTCGCCGTCACCCGCTTCTCACCGTTGGCCGTCAACGGAATGTCAGTGGCGCCCGTATGGCGGCCGTTGAGCGACCATTCGGTTTCACCGTGGCGGACGATGAAGACTCGGGGAGTGGACATGGTTGGTGCCGATATCCCGGGTTTCCTGGTGCAAAAGGAGCAAAAACGAAGCTACCTCGAGACTGAGACGTGAGGTTAATGTAACGCAACGGCCGTCAAGAGGCGCGCACTGGACACACCTGAGACTGAATGTCGCCTCGGCGAACCGGGGTAGTGGATGAGAGCCTAATTGAATATTAAAAGTCGCTCGTTGCCTGTGGGTGATTTCCTTCTCGCATTCCCGGCGGAAAGAAACCGGTTGACCTCAACATTCAGCGGCTAAGCGAATTGCTGGCCCGGAGAGCTGACCTGCTCAAACAAGAAACACAAGCGGCGACCCGACGACAAGCGTCACGAAACAACAAACACACAAAAACCCGCATTCCAGAATCATAAATCCTTTCTATTTTATATATATATATATATATATTTCTTTCTCCACCACGGTCGACATACGAAGTCGACCATCGAAGTCTCCAATACCTGAGCTGCAAAGCGATTACTCAGGCCACAGCGACCCCACGCCAAGTACAGTACTGTATGCCTAGTACACTGGACGGCCCTAAGAAGCGGGAAAGCCGACGGGAAGAATTTAGGCGGTCCCTGGGCCCCGGCCACGGTTTGCCGAGCAGCAATGCGGAACCTGTTGCTGGCGCTGATGCGCCCTGATTCGCCCGCTGCAACCAGTGGATTCGAGCTAATGCCGTACCCCTGCCCCCAGCCGGCATCGTTACGTCAAGCTCGACGAGATCTTCAGACGACGACTTCGACTTTTTCTCCACGCGATGCGACAGCAGACGGCGACGGCGAGGAACACGACAGCGGATCCCAACAGTGGCGCGTAGGGGCAGGGGAATTGGTGTCAAGGCGTAGCAGTACGGTAGAAAGCCGCCCAAGTCCAACGCCGAAACTGCACCGGAGGAGCACTGTTGGCTGTGGTTGCGTCTCTCCTCTGCAGGCGGACAGGCAGAAGCCTAGGAGACGAAGGGCAACAACAGCAACGACAGCAAAAACAACAACAACAATTCATTCTACTACGACGGATAATTGCGCTACTCTTTGGCGTCAATACTGGGGCTGAGCTCCTCTCCCTTGCTGGGTGTATCCACCCTTGCCGAAACCGACCCGACCTACCTTATCCTCAAGCTGAGTTCTGTCAACCCTCACCATGTCACTCCTGTCAACGCGCGCAGCAGCATCAAAGGCTGCCGCCTCCTTCTCCTTCACCAGAGCGACCACAAGGAGGGTGGCCACCTCGACCAAAGCATCCGCAAGACCAACCCCCAAAGCAAGCTCCACCACCCCGTCCTCATCCTCATCCTCATCCTCATCCTCATCAAAGCCAGCCTCACAATCCGCCCCCTCCAAGCGCGGCCCTCCGCCGAAATGGAAACGCATGATCTGGACCGCCGCCTTCGCAGCCGTGACCTTCACGGGGACCATCTACGGCGCGGGGCTCAAGACGCAGCGAGAGTGGAAAGCCGTACGTTTTTACACCCTTTCTTCCTCTTTCCCCGCCCGCATGGTCTAGCCGGTAGTAAGTACCGCTCACTCACCACGCACATGGCCCCAACAGGAAAAACAAAAGATCCAAGAGGCCACTGCCGACGACAAGGTCGCGATGCTGGAGCAGCGCCGGGCCGACCTGATGCGGCAAAAGGGCGAGATTGAGGGCAAATTGGCTATGGTGCGGGCGAGGATGGAGGTCGCTGCAGCTGCAGCAGCAGATGGAGAGGATGGTGAGGGTGATGAGAGGAGGTAGTAGTGGCTTGCCAGTGTAGCCGTCGTCACTCCCTCTCTAGGGTAGAATAGGGAGTTTGCTCGTCTCTTCACCCTCGAGTTACTAGGCGAGCATTTCGTTCTCTACAAGTGTCCTTGCGGTCTGTAATGCATAGGAAACAGTTACTCGCGGTCGTCACGGCCCTAGGGAGTCGGCTATCGCTTATTCAAAATAATTGTCAATGCACAGCTTTGCATCTCCACCAGACGTCGCACCACAGACACCCGAGTTTGATTTCGACAAATACCCCGTCATTTGCCTTGTTGCGGTCTAAAATCATATAACATGTCCGATCTAGCCATGCCAGGTTCTTTTGTCATAAACCTTTCGCGCCTCGCTTTTCCATGCGCCCGTGCAAGCAATCCTGAGTGTTGCCCCTGTAACCATGTCCACAAACTTCATGGAAGAGCCCCGTTACTCCTCAAGGCCCTCAGGAGTAGGGAGTGAGATGGCCTTGTATAGAAGGATAAGGGCCGAGTGCGACTCGCCGCCGCCAGCTAGCGCGTCGATCTTGTCCGAAGTCACCTCGGAAACCTTGTCGTCGTTGAACCACCACCACTTGCCGTCCTCCTCCCCGACTTTGCCTGTCACGGGGTCCTTGGGTCCCGTCTTCTTGACGTACGCCGTGTAATGCCCGCTGTCGGCGCTGGCGCCTTGGTGCGTGACGACGCCGCGGAGCTCGTAGATGCCCGACTGGTTGGCACCATGGTCTTTGCGGAGCTCTGGGTCGATCAGAGCGTTCAGTTCCTTCTTGGCAGCGAGGAGTGCCGCATCTTTCTCGGCGTCAAACTCGGCGTCCGTCTTGTATGACTCGGTCATCTCGACGTCGCCGTCGCCCGACGTGGCGGGCTTCTTGTCGTCCTTCTTACTACTTTCCTTCTTCTCGTCACGAACTTCGCCGTCCAACAAGGGATTCTTCTTGCGGCGCTTCCGAGCCCGCTCAATGTCCTCTTCGTCCTTACGCACCTCACGCACCTTGTCCCTGACGGGGATGAGTGCCTTCCTCAACTCGTCTGTGCAAAACTCGACGGCGTCCAGTTCGTGCGGGAAGGTGACCTTGCGCATGATCTTCGCCTTCTTCTGGACGTCGCGCTTCCAGTAGAAGCGCACAAAGTGGACGGTGAGATACTTGGGTAGCCTAGCGATCTTGGATGTCTTAGTGTACGACACGTCTCTGCCCAGGACCTCTGACCGCTTCTCAATCTTCTCTGTCAGGCCGTCGAGAAGGCCGTCCCTCAAGTGGGCCGTCTGGTTGCCGATGTGGCAGTTGAGCTTGAGAAACGGCTCCGAGGCTGAGGTTGGTTGCTCACCCCCCTCGCGCGCAGCGGGGTCGTCGCATTCCAGCGTGCTCGAGAAAACGCCGGCCATGTATTTGTCAACGAACGAAGTCGCCTTGGCCGCGTCGCCCTCGCTCGCATCCTTCCACTGCAGCTTTTGCCTCAGTTGGGAGACGATCTGGGACCAAGCCTCTTCGGCGTCCTGCTGCGCGTAGCCTGGGCCTTTCCTAGAGCGCTCGGCGAATTGGGGGTAAGCCATCCGCAGGGCGTTCAGAAAGGTAAATGGCGACATGCCGCCTTGCGTCTCCGACATGTCCTTGAAGAGGTCCTTCAGCTGGTTGGTGAGATCCAGCTGCGGGATCTCGGACATGGACGTGTGTTCGTGCTTTGAAAGGGCATCCTGGAGCTCGGGTATGGAGCGTAGCGCCTGGAGCGTCGAGTTGAGATAGCATGTGTTGCCGAGATTCACCAGACCTGCCGGTGTGGCTCCGGCTTGCTGCGCCGCCTCCGCCTCGGTCATGTCCTCGAGGAACTTGATTTTTTCCGTCGGTCGCACGAGGCCGTCCCCACCTTCCCCGGGAGTTCCCATCATCATGATGACCTGGCCTGGCTTCAGGCCCAGCTTGCTCATGTCGGTGTCATCCTTGAGTTGGCCACCCTTGATGAGGATCTTTTGCCGTTCGGGCTCGACACCGGTCAGACTGAATAGCTGGTACTTGAGGACCTCGCCGGTCGAAGAAGTGTCGACCTCGACATCGTACTTTTTGCCCTGATGCTTGATCACCACTGAAAGACGACCGGGGTTAGTTTTTTTTTTTTTTTTTTTGGGACAAGCGAGACAGAATGAAGCCAGTGGAGGGAGGATAAGGTATAGGTACCGTTAACTGTCGCCATCTTTGAACCGGGGTATCTGGAGATGGTACGAGGGTAAGAGAGATGGGAAAACGAAAACAAAAAGTTGATAGCCCCGCAGTCGCCCAAATGTCTGGTATCCTGTGGCGAACTTGCCCAAGGCAACCAAGGGCTTCGTCGGTTCGCGGTGGGCTGTTTTCCGTGGAAAGAAAAAGAAGAAGCGCGGGGTTGCGGTATCAACAAGACCCGAAGATCGAGCCAAGCTTCGCCCCTGCTTGTCCCCAGACGCCCTTACGGGATTACGTAAGAACAGGGCTTGAGTTTTTGGGCGACCCTGCCCCTGGTTGCCCCGCCCTCTCCCCACCTGGGACGACGTCGACAGCTGACTGCCAAGGATACCGGATATAGAGGCAACGACGACAAACAGCAGTGCACCCAACCGCGTTGCTGGGCTATTGTTGATTCAAGGGCGCCATTAGCAGCATCGACACGATGGTAAGTTAGGAACTCCAACAAGGCCGTGCGCAAGTCGCTGATACCATGATTCTCCGCAGTCGCAATCACTCCGCCCATACCTCCAGGCCGTCCGGAGCAGCCTGACGGCCGCCCTCTGTCTCTCCAACTTTGCATCCCAGACGGCTGAGCGACACAATGTCCCCGAGGTCGAGGCTCAAACGTCGCCCGAGGTGCTCCTGACGCCCCTAACGATTGCACGCAACGAGAACGAGCGGGTACTCATCGAGCCCAGCATCAACAGCATACGCATCAGCATCAAGATCAAGCAGGCCGACGAGATCGAGCACATTCTAGTGCACAAATTTACCCGCTTCCTGACACAGCGCGCCGAGTCCTTCTTCATTCTCCGGAGGAAGCCTATCAAGGTCGGACTCCTCGAGGCAGAGCTGCTTGGCCTTCCCCGGACTAACAGGATTCCTTCCAGGGCTACGACATCTCGTTCTTGATTACGAATTTCCACACCGAGGAGATGTTGAAGCATAAACTCGTCGATTTTATCATCCAGTTCATGGAGGAGGTGGACAAGGAGATTTCAGAAATGAAGCTATTCGTACGGCCTCTCTATAATATACCGAACTAAGAGCCGGAGCTGACGTTCGCTACCAGCTGAATGCGCGGGCACGCTTTGTAGCAGAGTCGTTCCTAACACCGGTAAGTCCTCATCTCACTTGATGTATTTTCTCTTTACCCTAACCTGTCTCTAGTTCGACTGAGCGAGGAAGCCTGTAGGGAGGACACAAGGGGAAGTCGTCAACTCCGGAGAAGAGGATCTTGCTTTACAGGTTCGTGGGTGACCTGAGCTCCAAAGCATTGCATTCGGCGTTCCTGGTGGAGACTTGAAGCTAAGGCAAAAGGAATCTGGGGTCGTCGTTTACCACAGCCTAGCCGGCGCTGGCAACGGTAATACAGCGGTGTCCGCCAGCAGTATCCTGTCAGCACCCGGGGTTATATCTAGGGTTAAAAAGAACCGCCTTCATAAATAGGTCCATGCAATCTCTTCGAGGAGTGGTAGCGTCATCAACTGGCTCGTCATGCCCAGCCCTGTCTCCGATGAAAAGCTCCTCACTGTCACAGGCTTGTACCTTCAGGGTCAACCTCTGATTTTGGCTTCGCATGGCCGCACAGAGCGCTTCAGGGTGGCTGAGACAGGCTGACCGTGCTTGTAGCCGTCCTGAGTTTTGCATCCTAGTACAAGATAGCAAGATCACATCTCACGTCGGTTCCACCAAGCACGTCCTGTTTGCTCAATCGTGGGACCTGGACAACTCAATCCTCAGAGCAGTCATGAGAGCCATAACTACTGTCTATCCGCTCAAAGCACAAGGATATATTCGTAGGCGCAGAATTTAACTACACTCTTCTCTACTAACGTCGTCTGTAGATATTGCCGGCTGACCACCGTTCAAAGTTGCGGTTGCACAATAGCGACTTTGTTGGGCCATTGAGCCATTTATGGAAATGTGAACCCCCCCGTCCCTCTTCAGCCTGGGCTATGTTGTATTTAAAAGACACCATCTTCTCGGCACCCGCCAGCTTTCCCTCACTCGTTGACCACTACTGTCGGGGCCAACATCATAGACCGCTTGGTTCTGCGCTTACCACACCCTGCAGCTCACTGAGGAAGCAGTAAGTTCAACCTCACGCACACATCTCCTTGCCTCTCAACTTCTACACATTTAGACTCGACCGTCTCTCCGGCTCTCGAACTCTCCCCCCCAGCATTTCTCCTAACGTAGACGGTGCGAAGAGGTACGCTTTTCCCTCAACGCCGCCATCATTAAAACGCCGCGTTATCGTCCCTCCTGAAGCGTAACAGAACCGTATCAGTTTGCCTTCGGTTGCCCTTGGAATGTCCCGAAAAGCCTTCTTTTCCGTCACCACAGAGCTCTCCTTTCATTTCCCATCCCAATACATCCAGCCAAAACAGACCAAGCGTTGTCCTTTACTATTTCTCCCAGGGACCATTTCTTTCTCGATTTCACTTTCTGAAGCCAGGAATGACTGGCTCACGTCTCTGGGTAGTGAACTGAGCCACAACCCCTTTCCCTCTCCCATTAATCTCACAGATCTCATTACATTCCTCGACGTCTTCCTTTCCTATATTTCAAACCGAATCCGGAATTGCTCTCCACTTACATATCCAGCCAGGCTGCTTCCTTATCTTCCCAGTCATTGTCGTTCCTGGTAAGTCTAGTCCTACGCCTCATTCACACTCCCTCCCTACGGTTTTGGCAACGCCCATGAAATTTCATGTTCCGCTCGCTTGCCTTGGAACAAATACTCGGCTTCCAACCATGGGCTTCCGGGCATGGTCAGAGCATCGGGCTGCTGGCTTTCATCCCATCTACACAGGCAGCAAGCATTTCCGTGCCACTGCCACTAAATACAGCACATCAAGAGCATGTTCTATGTTTGTTCGAACTCGCTCTTGGTCACATATTTTATACCGAGAACCCTGGGTGCTTTTACTCGACTCTTCTGATTCCAGTGTCCTAGGGCTCCGATTCCTTTTCTTTCTCCCTTTACTTTTTCAAACTTACGCTCACTTTTACAGCTGCACAAGTCGTATAACGCCTTGCCATTTCCGCGTCAGTGCGACTGCTAATTAGTAAGTTATTTCGTTTCGTTCACTTCCTTTCAGTTGTTTAAACATAAGCTGGGCATATTGTTGCCCTCGCACCAGACTGAGCTTTTTGCCTTTCTTTCCCCCATCATCACAACCTCCTCTTTTCCCTTGCCTTACCTCGCCTTCACAGAGAAATCGAAGTCCTTTGCTTCCCTATGTATCGCAAACCTTGGTAAACCTCCGTCTCCCCATCCACTTACAAACACGTCCGCGGCCTTGGATCCCTATGCCGCGAGCTGCAAAGCGAGTTCCTTTAACATATCTCCCCGTCAACCCGGTCCCGAGCCTAATCGCTTTCCTTGAATCCCCTTTACACTGGCACACAAACTCGCTCTCTAACCTGTCACTGTTGGGTACAGCCTCGCCGTCTCTTCGACCGACCATCTTACTTTCTGTCGCAAATCATCGCAGAACCACAAAGGTTGCTTCCACTTCTCCGTCATCTGTACCACCAGCGAGCCTCTCAATGCCGGCTTCCATTCCTTGAGAGGCCGCAAGTACTTGTCTCTCTCCCGGTTCTTCCCAACCACACCAACCGCCCTTACCATCCTCGATCAAGTAGGAGGCTCTCTTCTTCATCCTGCCTACCCTCAAAGCAAAACTTAGATGCGAACGCCGTTCATTATCGACCAGCACCTTTATTTCTTCCTCCACCGCTCTTCCATTTTCCTCAGCGGCCATTACGTCGCTTACTCCTCTCATTCCCCCCAACCACCATAACGCAAACCGACTTTGCTCCCCTTCAAAGTGCAATATCACCATCATCACAGAATCGCAATGTGGAACGCATTCCGTGCACAACGCATATTCAGTCGGGCTTTCGCTTCGCTTCCCCCCATCCCTCCATCCTTTATCTTGTGGAGTGAACTTGGCTAACTTCAATATTTCAGAGCCAGAGCTTTCACGGCAGACGCCTACATCTTGGTTCGAGATGGCGCGCACTGGTAATCACAACTCCAGCTCCACGTCGGCCTCTAGTCGCTCGCACGGAGGCAGTCGCGCTGGTGATTTGCGTGGAGCCCGCTCAATTGATTCTGACGACCACGAAGAGGTTAACGGAGGTGTGAGCCTTCGTGACTTCGACCGTGAGGATAAAAACACCCCGACTATGGCGGACGGCGCAACTGACAGCCGCGGATATGGCAATACGGCCTTCTTAACCCCGACCGGCGAGAACATTGCGCCCATTGGCGCTGGTCCATTCTCCGAATACACTGAGAATGCCGACGACGCCGGTCCACGTTTGGATCCGTCCCTCGACACTTTGGTAAGCATGCCTCTGCCAGAGCCTGTGAATCAGGACCCGTTGCTGATAATTCGTCTTTCCAATCTGTAGCTGAATGCTAGGAACATGCGCGCCAACAAGGACAATGAGCAGACAAAAATGAATAGAGTCACCACTGCCAATTACAGCACAGCTCCTGTTTATCACAAGGCCGGCACCACGGTAATTTAAATTCGAGTCCTTTCTGATATCCCAGCTGGTGAAGCTGATGATTAGTACCGTAGGCAGCTGGCCACTTGCTTGGCTACGGCCCTGTCGGCGCTGCATACGGCACGAATTTCTATCCCGTGCCCAGCTACCGTGGAGGCATGATGTTCTATCAGCAGGACGCTGCCGCGGCCGGTTACCCGTATGGTTCTGTCCAGCCGGCGTACAACACTGCTGCTGTTGTTTCTCATGGGACCCAACAATCCAACGGACTAGCCAGCCCTCCAGCGGCTGTGGCCCCGCGCTTCCAGCACGCCGACCAAAATTTGCAGATGACTCCTTTGCATGCACTCAAGCAGGAAAATGGAGGCCTGGACGCGACTCCTCAACCATCTGTCCTTTACAATCAGACCGAGCCTCGCAATTTTGCGCCGCGGACTGGTGTGGACTTCACCTCTCTGCCGCCACCCCCGGCTTTCAACCTAGGCCGTGACGCCAACAATAGGAAGAATGGTGTTCCGTACTTGTCTGCGTCGGACTCAGACCCTTTCTCTTCGCGCACTCCGACAGATGCCTCGATTTCTGCTTCCGTGTCTCAAGCTGTCGTCCTCTCTTCTGTCCCCGATGACAACCGGGTTGCTCAGGTGCCCTACCCGGCCTTCTTCGGCCCTGTTCCTGCCGAGATTCGTGCCCTCCGCTCGGAGCAGCTCAACGCTCTCACTGACGGCCCAATCGGCTTGCCGACTCAGGAGGCTGCTTTGAATCCGGATAACTTCCCGTTTATCGAGAACTGTAGCCAAGCTGGCCCCGTCTCTCATGGTGTCGTCAAGATCAGGAACGTGAGTGGATTCATCTCGACTAGGTTCCATGATTCGCTTATTTCATGCGGGTAGCTGCTGATTTGTATGCTTCTCAGATCCCCTTCGGTACCAAGCGTGCCGAGATTATCGCCTTCCTTGGCCGCAACTCCAAGATCCTCAACGACAATCAGGAGCCGGTTCACATCATCATGGAGCGCGTTACCAGCAAGACGCATGATGCTTACGTCGAGTTCATGACTCTCCCGGACGCAATGAGAGCCGTTGAGCGCCACCAGATGACCATCCAGAAGGGTCGCCACTCTCGGTTGGGTGATCGCCCTGTTGAGGTCCAGCTCTCCAGCCAGTCGGCCCTCATGAAGGACCTCTTTCCCCTTGCTTCCGGAGTCTTTTGGGAAGGCTCGAAGCCCGTCATCCAGGGGCCGGTTGAGGGACAGCCATGGAAGACATTCAAGGGCTTCGTCACCGAGGAAGAGATGGCCATGCTTGTGAAGCACGTCGAGATTCCCCAGCGCGTAGGTGCCCTCTCGCTTTTCCAAGACACCGCCCCCAATGCCAACCCTTAATCAATTACAGTCTCCCTACGCAAAGGAGTGCCCTCAGCGCCCTTACGAGTGCATGGTCTCCACCATCAAGAAATTGCCATGGTACATGTCCAACCACATCACGGTTCGTCAGCGGCACGCAGTCTACTACGCCACTGAGAGGCTCGTCACGCTCCTCATCCAGGCTCTGCAGCGCGATAACCGCCATAATGAGATGACCATCAACGAGCAGCTCCTCAAGCGCCTCGTCACCGCCGCCATGCTCTGCCCCGGCTTCTCGGTCGTCCAAAAGGACAACATCGCCCTCATCGCCCACATGGGAGAGGAGCGCGCCCGCATGTTCAACCAACCCCGCTTCGCCAACATGTGGACCCATCTCTACGCGCTCTGCCCCAAGCCCGGAATCCCCCTCGATGTGCTGGAGTGGTACATCGCTATCATCCGCGAGGAGACGACCCGCTTCGTCTACTCCAAACCGCTCAACGAGCAGTCCGACATCGAGGCCAGGGGCTTGGAGACCAACCTGTACTTTGGCTACATATGGCATGAGATGGACCTGCCGAGCGGAAAGGAGTTTGACAAACTGACTCTGTGCGAGCTGGCTCGTCGCGAACTGGCGGCAATGGAGCGGGCGTTGCGCCGCGCCCTTCCCATTCGGAAGTAAGCTTCTTTTTTCTTGGGTGGCATTGCATGTCTATTGAAAGACCTTCTCCATTTCTTGTCTCTCAGCTAAGAATTGCGATCTGATCCTCGCATGATCTGATCTTGCGCCGCATTTCCGCGTTGGGGATATTTTCTAGGAATGACGGAGAACATCAGGCGGCTTAGCTTACAGAAGGAAATGAGATCCACATACTGGGAGGATTGAATCGGCCACGTTAATGGTTGGGCTTTATGAATTGGCGGGCATTTCTCTCACGGTAAGCAGACAGGTTTGGCACAATAATCAACCGTAACCAAATCCCATTGCATCAAAAATCTCGATAAGTGTGCAAGTCCTGTCTCTATTAGCGACTTTGTATGTGGTGGCCATCAAAGCGACTAGGCATCGGGTCATTGAAACTCGGACGCAATGTTCGCATTGCCGCCCCTTTTCTTTAGCCCCTTTTTAAAATAAACAAGCCAGCCAAGGGCAGAGACCCTGTCAGTGCCCTGAACACTTAGACACGCGCCGAAGTTTAACCGGCGCGAACCAATAGACGCGTCCTGATCGGGAGCTAGAAAAAAAAAGTTCGAGAAGGCGGTCTCCTTATCGCGATAACCAATGCCCTTAAGTATTCTGCATCTGCATGTACCTCTGCGACTTTTATCTCGTCACCATCGGCGTGCCGACTTTTGTGAATGGCAATACCCTTATAGGTCTCCGGTTTTATGAGACTCTTCGAAGCATAGTGTTGCTGTTATAATACCCCACAATAGGTGCAAGCAATCAACGATTTCGCTTCCGACCGACTGCAAGATCCCGGAGGCGACTATGGCTTCACTGTCTGCCGCCAGGGCACTGCCTGGTGGCCCCCAGAAGAAGAGCAGCTCGCACGAGAATGCCCCGCTCACCCAGTCGCGTGAGACCGGCGATGTCAACCCCGAGTCGCGCCAGGGCGATCCCATAGTCAACCGCGACAAGTCAACGGCGTTTGCGAAGTCATGGGCGCACATGGTGGCAGGCGGGTAAGCTCGCGGGTCTGCTGGAGGCGGATAGGCTCAGACCATGGCAGGCCATACTGACAGAGGCTTCTGCGACTAGAATTGGCGGCATGACGGCGGCGACTCTGACAGCCCCCCTGGACGTCCTCAAGACGAGGCTCCAGTCCGATTTTTACCAAGCCCAACTCAAAGCCTCAAGAGCCACGCATAGTGCCTCAATGAACCCTCTCCGCACTGTTGCATATCATTTCAAAGAGACGGGGTCCATCCTCGCCTCCGTCTACCGCCAAGAGGGGCCGCGAGCTCTCTTCAAGGGCCTGGGACCGAACCTGGTCGGCGTCATCCCCGCCCGCTCCATCAACTTCTTCACCTACGGCAACGGCAAGCGTCTCATCGCGGAGCATCTCAACAACGGCAAAGACTCGGCCTGGGTCCACCTCAGCGCGGCTGCCCTAGCTGGTGTCGTCACCAGCACGGCGACCAACCCAATCTGGATGGTCAAGACCCGGCTGCAGCTCGACAAGAACATGGCGGCCGAAAGCGGTGGCGCCGCCAAGCGCCGGTATAAAAACAGCCTGGACTGCATTCGCCAGGTGCTGCGTAACGAGGGGATCAAGGGCCTCTACAAGGGCATGAGCGCCAGCTATCTCGGTGTCGCCGAGTCGACCATGCACTGGATGCTGTACGAGCAGATTAAGCGGTCGCTGGTGAGGCGGGAGGAGCGCGTCGAGCGCAGCGGCAGAGAGAAGACGTGGTGGGATCACACGGTCGATTGGACGGGCAAATTCGGCGCTGCAGGCAGCGCAAAGCTTGTTGCTGCCGTCATAACATATCCGCACGAGGTATGCATCGGCCGGCCTCGACCGGAGTGCGTCCCAGAAACGATACTAACTTTGATTCTAGGTTGCCCGCACCCGACTCCGCCAGGCGCCCATGGCCGATGGCCGACCCAAATACACCGGGCTTGTCCAATGCTTCAAGCTGGTGTTCAAAGAGGAGGGGATGCTCGGCCTGTACGGCGGCATGACGCCACACCTCCTCCGGACGGTCCCCAGCGCAGCCATCATGTTTGGCATGTACGAGGGCATCCTCCGACTGCTGAGCACCCCGGCATAGGCCCGCTTTCGACTGAACCCGACTCGAGATTTCGCGCATCCCGACGATTCAGACTTGGGTTTACTTGTACAACACCATGTAAAGCTACTAATCTAAAACGGCTGAGGAGAGCCATCCATGTCTAGATATTGCGTCGGGACGGGCACTTCTCTCCGCCTCTTTCGGCAGCACGGGACTACGCGCAGGAAATCTGCCTCGACCGTCACTCTTGTTGACCGGCACATACCCTTCCTATCTTGTACTATCAAAAAAATCGCCTATAGATAAGAGGGCCATAGAGTGGGTCAGGAGGGATGGATATGATATTTGGCATCTTGTATTTTTTTTTTTCTTTTTCTTTGTTTTTGCATTCGAGGGTTGCATTGGCGTTGGGGGGCCACGGCTTTGAAGACTACGGACGCTGTCAACGACCACGGAATGCGGTTGATGATTGACCTTTAGGATCTCAGTACCCCGCCACTGGGGGATGCAATAGGTAAAACGAGGTCTGCAATGTACTTTTACGTGTGAGGAAGATGTATGGAAGGAGCGGTGATGGGAGACGGCGAAGCAACGGCGGGATCATAATGGGGATGGCCCAGCTGATGAGCGATCACGGCCTGAGACCTGGACTGCGCTGGATTGGATGGATCCCTGCTCCGCAAATAATCAATTGATGGGTTCATCAACTGTTCGCTGAGAGTATGATTGAGCAGTGATGCAGGCTTCAATTTGTGGCTATCACAGACTTACACAATCCTCGTCCCCATCCTCGCTTCCAGGATTAAAGATGCCAAATGCGGTTGAAGAGAAAATAAGATTAAAGGAACTGGATATCTCAAATGAAACCCCCAACCCAACGAAAACCCGGCAGTTAGACTACTAAAAAAGGAGGAAAGAGAAATACCAGGCTCAACTGCGATTGTCTACTGTCCCCTCCCCATCCCATGGCTTCAGAGGTACCTGGGTAGACACATCCACCAACGACTTTTTGTTGACATGGTCTACGCGTCAGGCTTGTCGTTGATTCACTCGGGATATGACCAGCCCGTTCGGATAATCCGCCCATCCTCTTCGTCATGTCATGCAGGACACTCCTAATCCTCACCTCCCAACTTGTGCGCTTCAAACCAGCCCTTAGGTGGCCGTTTCCGCAGCTTCTTGGGTCGGCATGTTGCTACTACTGCTGATGATGACGATACTTGTTCTGGACCCTCAATCCCGTTCCTGCCGTACTTGCGAATAGTAAGTCCCAATCTCGAGAGAAATTTTGGTGGCGCGTGTGGTGTTAGGCGACTGCCTAGTGAATATGATGAATAATGGCGGCGGCGGCGGTGGTGGTGGTGGTGGTGATGTCACCAGGCATTCCGGTCCCAGTTTGGATCTGTTCCCTCGTCAGCATCCCTTTCCTCTCTCTCTTACACAGAACCCCATCACGGCCGGCCGTCTGGGGCTTCTCTCAAAACAAGAAGCGAGGAAAGGGGATGAAGCAAGAGAAGCAAATAAAAACCCACCCTGCACGAAAGCAGCCAGCACCTTACTTCCAGTCTGCAACAGCGGGTGCCCCACCACGATCTTCAAAAACTTCTCCAACCCAGCCCTCCGGCCCTCGATCACGTCGTCGCTGAACCGGTTGGTGAACACCTTGCCAGGGAGCGGGGGGATGGTGACGCGGGCCGACTCGCGCTCTAGGATGTCGCGGAAATACTCAAAGTCGGAGTAGCGGCGGCGCACCGAGCTCTGGCGCAGTTTGAAGGCGGGGATGTTGGTGCGGCAGACGATCTCGTAGTCGGTGTACATGTGCCGGCCAATGCCGTGCGTGCGCGGGTTGCGCACCTCGATCTCGAGGAAATTCTCGGGCGGCCCGTATATCTCGTCGAACGATTGCTGCCGCGTGTCCGGCATCGATTGCAGGATCGGCCGGTGCAGCCGTGCCGCCGCCGCCGCCGCCGCCGTCTTGGACGAGTCGGACGCGGTGGGTGATGTGGGTGTGGGCAGGGCGGGCCCCTGCTGCTGCGGCTGCTGCGGCTGCTGCTGCTCGGCTTGACTACCGTTGGCGGTCTCGTGGGCTGAGTCCATGGTCGTCGCCGTCTATGTCGTCACCTTCGAATTGGGTTATTACAGGTATGGTGATGGTTGGCAGGCGTGTGTCAAGGGCACCCGCTCGTCTTTCTTCTGGGCCGGTTCGAGGTGCGGAAATGTGCAGTGCGCAGTGAGCTGCGTGTTGGGGTACCTGGCTGGCGCAAACGTGTAGGTATATATTGTGATGTCGTAGTTGAGCGAAGTTGGTAGCGTTGAGGACTAGCGTGCTGTCTGAACAATCAAGCCAAATTCTTGGAGCAAGTCGCAAGGTGGGGTATTTCGCATGCTCTTCGCAGATCGGCGGGGGAAAGCCGCGAGCTCGGTAAGGTACCGTACTTGTACATGCATCCAGATGCGCAGTATGACCACAATCAACCCTGTCGTGACGTCCAAAATACTCCCATTCGGGCAGGAAGCCGCCCAGCCAGAACTGGTCCCGTGCTCACTAAAGTGCAAATTGTACAGCCCAATTGGCCGGCATTGTTGGCATTGTTACCATGTACAGTACCTAGAAACACCCGGTCTCGTATTCCCGCTTCGCCAAACTATCAACACATGCTAATTTCTTGTTCCTCTGCCGCATGGGCGTATTCTCACTCGAGGTACCGTCTGTTCCCCGCAAGAATAGCTGTGATGCCGGTTGGTATGAGCCTCGAAAGACAGTCAACAAAGCAACACTCTCACCTTCGGCCCAAAGCAATCCCAAGTGCACGCCAAGTCCAACGCCGTTTTCGCTAACTCAGGCTGTGATGGCCTGCTGCTGCCGCGCGTTAGCCATCATCGGGCCCCGGCACCGAGTGCCTCGTATGTATCTGGCGACGCAGGAACGTGCCAGATGCCCACTGCCGAGACCTCACTTCTTGTCGGCAAACTTCTGATGAATGGCCCGAATCTGCTCATCAAGATTGAACGTCTGCAGTTGATTGATGTGGGCCTGGCTCTTCCCATCGGGGTTGCCGTCGAACGCATGCATCGCAATCTTCTTCCTCCGCGCTTGCTCCTCCTCCGATACAGGCTGCCCCGTGACGCCATCAAAGAGATCGCTCCGCTGGCTGGCCAGGCGCTTGAGGTTGTTGGCCACATCCACCGTCGACAGGTTGGTCGTGGCGAACCTGGCGTCCGCTTTGGCCTTCTGCTCCTTCCACCGGGGATCGAGAAGTTCAACTGCGATAATGCGTTAGCACAGAATCTAGAAACACGACAACTGCAGGGAAACTCACTTCTCATATGCTCGTCCATCTCATTGAGCGGAATCTGCTGCTTGCAGTTCGGGCACATGGCCGTCTGCGTGCCAAACTTGCTCGCTGCTCGCTGCGCCGCACGCGGGACGTAGTTCTCCTTGATCTTCATCGGAGCCGCCCCGCCCCGCGCCTCAGCCTGTGCCTGCTGCATGCGGAGCCGTTCCTGTTCCCTCTCCTGCGCCCTCTGCGCCTCTGCCTCCTCCTCGGCCGATTTCGCGCGAGCCGTAGCCGGCGATGGGGCGCCGTATGAGGCCGTGCCGGCAGCCTGGTATGCCGGGGCGGCCGGCTGCGTCTGGGCGGCGGGTGCTTGCGCGCCGTATGTTTGCGGAGGGTATGCGTTATACGTGGTGTCCTCAAAGGGAAAGGCCTCTTCGATACGGAGTGTAGAGCTGATGGAGACCTTGTTCCGTTCTTCCAGCGAGGCGTATTGGAGGTCGTTAAGTGTGGTTGGAGGGGGCAAGTTCGCCTGGTCGTCTGCCTCGGTGAAGACGATCGTCTCGACCACGACAAAGTCATTCCAGTCGATGCGCGCAAACTCAATCTTCTTCTTTTCTTCCTCCTCTTCTTGCTTCGCCTTTTCGGCCTCCTGCCACTTGGAGTATTCTGCTCTCTGCTTCGCGCGCGCTAGAACCTTGTACTTGTCGGCGACGTTTTGTCGGAGCTCGTTGACGCGCTCTTGCTGCACCTTGGATCCCTCGCCATTGACCCCGCTCTCCCGCAGGAGGATCGAGTACTGATCGACCATGCTCTGAAAGAAGTTGTGAAAGGTATGGTTGGGTATCAAGAACTGAAACTGAGGGTTGCTCGCCTCACGCTGGGCAAGCTGCGTCATGAAGGGGCGCCCATTCTTTGCGACGAACAAGGCAGTTAGTCGCACAATCTCCAAGTCTTTCTGGCTCATTCGAGGCATACGGGCTGAGAACTGGAAATCGGGCGGCTTGGACGGCCCCGCGGGCTTCTCCGGCGCGGGAGCGGCAGCGGCGTCGCCGACGCGGCCAGCCGAGAGCGCGGTACCTCTTCCGGCTTTGATCTCTTGCTTGCGCCATTCGTAGTATGCGTTGTATGGGTCGGAACTCGTCATCAGGAAGTTGAACTTGGGGTTCTTGCCGTGGTTGTCGCGGATGCGCTGCTCGAGGCCGACGCCGCCTCGCATGACATAGCCGGCCGTTTTCTCGATGGCCTCGCGGATCTCGCCCGGCGGGGGGATGATGACGCCAGGCGGCGGCTTGAGGTTCTCAAGCGCAGCCGCGGCCGAAGCTGCAGCATCCCCGTTCGTCGCAACAGCCATGGCGGGTCTGGTTGCGATGATTTCCGTTTTTACCCTGTTTGGCGATGCCGCTGTGAAATGCGCGAGTGCACGATACAATGTCGCCTGCCGAAGACCCAGAGGCTGGATTTGTCTGGCCCGTGCACGATAGCCCTTGCGGTACGTAACGACGCGAAATTCAGCTGGTCGAACCATGCAGGGGGAAAAGGGCAAAAAAAAAAAAAAAAAAAAAAAATACACGACACGCTTCCATATAATCACTAGGCACTAATTATAGAGCAGTAACATTAGTATTCATATGTCTAGTTGAGAGGCTGATTGTTCAATGATGTAAACCGATTCATTCACATCGACAGGCTGCTCTTAAAGGACCTCTGGATCATCTGGGATGCTGTAAATTTCGGCTCAACGCGACAGGAAAATTATCGCGAACATGCCCAGACGTCCAGAGCCAGGCAGCCGGGGCGCTCAGTGGCCCGTGTCGTCTCCATCAACCAATCGAGGGCCACACTCGCGCTGCACACCCTCCAGCAATGGCCGTTTATAGAACGGCAGGGGTTGAGGCCACTTAAGCTACAAATCAATTTATGCGATGCTTGACCCGTCACGGTCTCGACTGCAACCCCCTTTCCAGCTCCGTCTTCACCACAGCCCCGAGGTCGAAGCCAGGACCGACAGAAACTGGCCGAGTCTTCTCGTCCCGCTTTCTTCGACGCCGATTGTTCTTCCCTTCTGCGGTTGTCGATTCGTCCTTCTGCATTTTTGTTTGGGATCTGATGGTAGTCTTGTAATAAACTTCGCTCTTCTCGACTCTCGTTAATTCTTTAGTTTTATGATCGCCGGTTTTTTGTGGCTGAATCTGCCACGCCATTGAATCCCTGACGAACGACTCGACGCCGGGGACGGGGCAATTCAATCGCGATTGTTTCGACACCCCGCCGGGAATCGACCACGATGGGTCGAACGAACCCCAAGTCGAAGTCGCCAAAGCGCAAGGACGACTACTCGTCCGAGGGCGTCAAGGACAATGATATCTTCCTGCTTCCGGGCTCGGATTTCCAGGTGCTGATCGGGATAACGGTGCTAGCTGCCATTGTGCGCTTGTTCCGCATCTACCAGCCCACCAGTGTCGTCTTCGACGAAGTCCAGTACGTCGCTACCAATAGCCTGTCGTCTTTGACTGGTGACACGAGGACTGACCAAATCGCTTCAACAGCTTCGGCGGCTTCGCTTCCAAGTACATCAAGGGCCGATTCTTTATGGACGTGCACCCCCCGCTCGCGAAGCTGATGATAACCCTCTTCGGTTGGCTCGCTGGATTCAACGGCGACTTCGACTTCAAGGAGATTGGCAAGGACTATCTCGAGCCGGGCGTCCCATATGTGGCCATGCGTCTGTTCCCTGCCATCTGCGGCATTCTCCTAGCTCCGACCATGTTCTTGACCCTCAAGGCTGCCGGATGCCGCACTTCCACGGCCGTCATGGGTGCTGGTCTCATCATCTTTGGTCCGTTTCCTGTCTTTAAATCAGCTTTGCGCCGAGTTTCTCACTAACCCATGCTGCAGAGAACGGTCTCCTCACGCAGGCTCGCCTGATCTTGCTCGATTCTCCCCTAATGATTGCGACGGCCTTCTCCGCTCTTGCCTTCACCTCCTTCTCCAACCAGCAGGAGCTCGGTCCGTCCAGAGCCTTTGGCCTGAGCTGGTGGTTCTGGCTTGTCATGACTGGTCTTGGTCTGGGGATGACTGTCAGCATCAAGTGGGTTGGATTGTTCACCATTGCCTGGGTCGGCTGCTTGACTCTAGTCCAACTATGGGTCCTACTTGGCGACTACAAGAACGTTACCATGGTACGCTTCATGTCTCCCCCTGATCTATCATCGTCAGCTAACAAGAGGGGCAGCGCATCTTCGCCAAGCACTTCATGGCTCGAGTTTTCTGCCTGATTATAATCCCCTTGACGTTCTACACGGCCATGTTCGGCATTCACTTCCTCTGCCTCGTCAACCCCGGCGAGGGTGACGGCTTCATGAGCTCCGAGTTCCAGTCAACACTGAATTCCAAGGGCATGCAGGATGTTCCCGCCGACGTCCTCTTGGGCAGCAGAGTCACGATTCGCCACGTCAACACCCAGGGTGGCTACCTCCACTCGCATCCTCTCATGTACCCCACGGGATCCAAGCAGCAGCAGATAACCCTCTACCCTCATAAGGATGACAACAACCTCTGGCTTCTCGAGAACCAAACCCAGCCTCTTGACATCAACGGCCAGCCCATTAATGGCACTGGCGCGTGGTATAACCTCCCGGAGACTCCCTACATCAAAAACGGCGCCATCCTCCGCCTCTATCACGTGCCCACTCACCGCCGCCTCCACTCCCACGATGTGCGCCCCCCTGTCACCGAAGCGGACTGGCAGAACGAGGTCTCCGCCTACGGCTATGAGGGCTTTGACGGAGATGCCAACGACTTCTTCCGCGTCGAGATCGTCAAGAAGAAAACCAAGGCCGGCGTCGCCCAAGAACGCCTCCGCACCATTGATACCAAGTTCAGACTCATCCACGTCATGACAGGCTGCGTGCTCTTCTCTCACAAGGTCAAACTCCCCGAGTGGGCTTCGGAACAGCAAGAGGTTACATGCGCTCGCGGCGGCACTCTCCCCAACAGCCTGTGGTATATCGAGTCTAACGACCATCCCAATCTCGGACCAGATGCCGAGAAGGTCAATTACGCCAACCCTGGCTTCTTTGGCAAGTTCTGGGAGCTCCAAAAGGTCATGTGGAAGACGAACGCTGGCCTCGTCGAGTCTCACGCCTGGGATTCTCGCCCGCAGTCTTGGCCCATCCTCCGGCGTGGCATCAACTTCTGGGGTAAGGATCACCGCCAGATCTACCTGATCGGCAACCCGGTTATCTGGTGGAATGCAACGGCGGCCATTGTCATCTATATCTTGTTCAAAGGGATCGCTGTCCTCCGGTGGCAGCGCAGCTGCAACGACTACTCCATCCCCGTCTTCAAGCGATTCGACTACGAGATCGGCACCTCGGTGCTTGGCTGGGCTCTCCACTACTTCCCTTTCTACCTCATGCAGCGACAGCTCTTCCTTCACCACTACTTTCCGGCGCTTTACTTCTCCATCATCGCTTTCTGCCAGATCTACGACTTTATCACGGCACGCATCCCGGGCGTCGGCCTGAGGGAGAACCCCATCGTTGGCAAGGCGGGCATTGTTACCTTCCTCGTCATGTCGATTGCCGCCTTCTCGCTGCTTTCCCCTCTTGCGTATGGAAATGCTTGGACTAAGGCTGAGTGCAAGCGCGTGAAACTTTTCAGAACCTGGGACTGGGATTGCAATACGTTCTTGGACAGCGTAAGTGGTCTCCCTAATGGAGTCATCCCGGAGAGAAAGTTGCCGCAAAGGCGCCGCGCGGGCTAGGCAGCATTTGTGACGAGAACCGTATTGGCACGACGTAACTAGACGAGCCAAGTGTTACAGTTGCACGGCTATTAGACACATTATATGAACGAGGGTTATACTGACCATGTTGCCTATATGCACAGTACGACGCTTACAAGGCGCTGCCATCCACCCAAGCTGCTTCGCAGACCCCACAAAAGTCTGTCGCTCCCAAGAACAAGCTACCCCCAGCCGCGGGCGGACAGCACGGCCAGGTGCCCATTGCAGACGTGCAGAAGCAGCAAGAGCAGGAGAAGCCGCGCGTCTCGGGCGCGGCCCTCCCGGCCGATAAGCGGCTCGTGCACACCGAAGAGCGCGTCGAGTACCGCGACCAGGACGGGAACCTCCTGAACGAGGAGCAGGTCAAGGCGCTCGAGGGCAAGGTCGAGTTCAAGACGCGGTACGAGACGCGCACTCGGTTGATTGATGCCCAGGGCAACGAGGTTTTTATTCCTGCTGAGGGCCAGAAGCAGGAGGAGCCCGCGGGCGTCGCACCGCCACACCCGGATGTGCAAGGTATGTTTCTTGCTTTCTTCCTTGGTTTTAGTCTTGTTTCAAGTCCCGCTCTTTCCCGTCGATCTGCGCAGATCCCTTGCTGATACGATTCTAGGTGTCGATCACGAGACGCCCAAGCGCCTAGTGCCTGACGAGCAGATTCCCGAGGCCAAGGAAAGTGTCGAGGGCGAGAAGGAAAAAGAAGGGAAGTCTGCTAAACCCGCTAGCGAGGGCAATGAAGCAACGAGGAAGCTCGCGGTGGAGGAGGAGAAGAAGGACGAACTATGATGGTCTGATCAAGAGCTAGGATTTAATGAGTGGGTGGTTGTTGGGTTGGTGATGTAGCCCGCCATTCTCTGCCTACCGTCTCTCCTAACCCCTGAACGCTTGCGGTTACGGGGGAAACTCATCATCGTTTCTGTCGGCCAATCTCGGCTTGTACCACCGACGTCTTTTTTTCTGTACTCGTGGGGCAATCTACCTAATGAAAGATGATCAGAGCAAAATGGCTGCGGTTATGGGAAGGATGGCTAAAGGATTCTGGCCGGCTTGTTAAGGGGGGGGGTTGGTTTTCTGGCCGTTTACTGTGCTGACTACCTTAGTTGGATGTAGAAGACGGATGCTGCATCCGCAATTCTGCACCATACCTACTGCGAGGACGACGCACTTGGTCCTAGATTTCCTTGTAGCATTTTTTATCTGTTCTAGATTTCTTTCGAAATGGAACTACGCCTCTCGTACCGGCAGTGTCACCTCTGTTAACCTCGCCCAACAAAAGTTGTTGAGAGATACAACTAATCACTCCGTCCGCGCCGAGCCAATTGAACCCCGCTCCGGTTAAAAAAAACCTATTGAATTAGTGTGTAAACACAGGCTTATATATCTTTCAAAACAAGGGAAAGGGCGAACACGATACTATCTAGGTAGACAGGATAGGCAAGACAGACCAGGTGAAATTACGACAGATCGGGTCTCTATAGCCGAGACAAGGTCAAAACAGCATGTGCAAGCAGACCTCCCTCTAATCAGAGCGAGATCATCTTGCATACAGGGATTGCTTGCAAATTGAGCCTGCAACAAGCGTGAAAAGAGGTATTGATATTGATGTCCTATCTAAGGAACATTGGCTGAGGCGGCCGTACTTGTGGTGCTAAAGAAAAAATGGATTTTCCGCAAGATCCGGCCTCCAAGGTGTCATCCCGGCAAGTGGGCCCCTTTGATTAGAGGAAGCTTGATCCCTGGTGATAGTTCTCTCTAACTCGGTAGGTACAAACAAGTGCTTAGAAAAAACAACGCAAAGCAAATTTCATCTCAACGTCGACCAGTGTCGACCTTAACAATCTGAAGTAACCGATGCCGTAATGCCTATTTGTATTAGGTCCGGGAAGTGACGATGTTGAACCACTAACTCGACCTGTACAGCAGGATTGGTAAGCACGTCTTTCCGATATGCCACGCAAATCAGCCACGCTTTTACACTAACTTAGCGCTCGTTTCGCTGGCAGTCAGCACATCGGGCGTTGATGGCAAACCGTTGAACAACATGCTGCGGGGCGGGAGCGTTGCAAAAGCCGCTTCTCCCGGAAAGGGTCGTTTTATTACCGCATCTATATGGATATTTCTGATACAGATGGCCGCAGATACCGCTGTAGAAGCAATACCATCCACACGGGCAGTTGCCGGGATTTCGGTTGTCATATACAAGAACATTTCCTGTAGCAGTTCCAATCTGGTTTGGCCGGATTGGGACGGGTTGCTGTTGCATCTTGAAGTTGGGAGTTCGAGGAGGGTAGGAAAAGGTTGGCTAAGTCGGGGCTTGTTGGAAATGTGCGATGATGAGTAGAAGGCGAAGTCTTTGTTGGCGCTTTTGAAGATGGTGATAAAAAGAAGTTTCCTTGTCTTGACATCCGGCGAGATTTGCCAGTTATGTACTATGAAATCGGCCGCTATATCCAGCAGTAGCATAAACTGAGAAATCGCGAAGAAACTTCTTGAAAAGGAAATAGCATTGATCTGAAACACAGTGTTAGTACGACGGCGGAGTCCTCGATCCCGGCCCTCGTGGCAAGAAAGTGATAACTCAACTGCTAATTCCAGCATTTCTTTCTATAACAACCCAGTGAGGTAGTGTAAACGTATGCGCCAGCCCGGCTGTAGGCCCTTCAGCTTCGTACACCACTGCCAGATTTCTTTCAACAGCGATCCAGGCGACGTAGTGCAAACATACGCGCCGGCCCGGATGTTGGCCCACTAGCCTCGTACACCAATGCCAGCGTTCTTTCCAACAGCAGCCTGATCCCTACTTGAATTTTGGTGTGAACAACAGAAGGATTCTCGAAAACTCCTGGTTCAATAGATGAAATTTTCCAATCACTTCATGCTACTTTCTCCACAGAGGCGCCTAAGATCAAGAGGAGACTATTTGAATCTGAGACTATCAACATCCGGGCCAGCGGGTATGTTTATTATGAAATAATGTAATAAATGACCTAGTCCATTTTAGGCTTAGCGTCCCATGGACACGGCCATTTATGGTCCCCAAACCCCCCGGGCAAACGAACTCATATTGTTCTTTGCCGTTCCTTGCGGCGTCACTTTCGCCACTTTCCTTCAAATTCTCCCCATTCTATAGCCCGTACTCCAAAGAGCAGAAGGGACATGATCGATGAGGAGTGGAGGTATTTCGCCCCCGGCGGCGCTCTTATGCCCGGGGGCCCAAGCACATGGTATATCCTCGACTGGGATCAGCGACGTATCATTGCTGTTACTACGGACGAGGAACAAGAGAGCGAAGATATTGCCATCGGGCACCTCAAGAAGCATATCGATGTGCTAGAACCTGATGTGTACGCCATCCATCTATCACAGGACGGCGAATTGGTCTCGGCATCTACCAACCCCCAAGACGACGAAACGACCTGCGTGTACTATCCTCCGCTGCAAGCGATTCTGCCACCCAACCATGTCAAGACTGTGCTTCGCTCTGATCTACTCGAGCTGGATCGGCTTTCTCCGAACGTCGACCTTGTTTCGTATACGCCATGTGCCAACGCAGCAGACACAAAAGCAGTCTTCAAGTACTACTTCCTCTTCCAGTTCCTCCACAAGCTGTGGCACGAGATGAACTTGTGGATGCGCCTCCCCCAGCACCCAAACATTGTACCGTTCGACCGGCTTGTGCTAGACGAACTACATGGCCGTGTCGTCGGCTTTACAAGCCTCTACATCCCTGGCGGCACGATAAGCGAGAACAAGTCACGTACGTTTAAGCTGGAGTGGCTCCGGCAGTTGGTTTGCGTTATCGACGATCTTAATCTCAAGTACGGCATCGCACACCAGGATGTCGCTGCTCGGAATCTTCTTGTCAACCCCGAGACAGACGCCATTATGTTGTTCGACTTCAACTATAGCGGCCGGATCGGTGGCATTGGACACGCAAAGGATCGAGACGACGTGAAAGGCGTTATATTTACCCTATACGAAATCATCACGCGCGACATTCACTTCCGGGATATTCCATACGATCAACAAAATCCAGCTGATGTAGAAGGGCTGGAGGAGTGGGTCCAACATCCGGATGTCAAGCTGGACCATTCTGTTTCGGAATACCGCTCACTGTTAAACGAATGGGTGAGAAAGAGGCGAGAAGGGAAACAGGTCGCTATTTATACGGAAGCACCCGAGTACATTGACTGGCCGGATTTCCCAGCACCACCCGCGAAGGAAAAGATATTCTCGGATGGGTGCGGGAACTCGACTATTGTACAAGGGATCGTTATGTATGATATGCGCCGCGACGAGCGAGAGAAAGACGTTCCAGTCCTAAGTTGGGAACGCCCTGCGCAAAACAAGCTTGGGAATGGGAATCGTGTGTTTGCAAACGGACAGTTGGTACGCAGTCAAGAATGTACCGGCTCAGATGGACCAATGAGCTAGTTAGACCGCCGACGAGGCTTGCCTGTTGCCCCTCAGGAGCACAACTCTTACTGAAAGTGAAACTTTACTGCCGCCTTCTTGATGAAGTACTTTACACCTCTGAAGTTCCTGCATGTCGCGTCGCCAACCAGTGCTATAGCTTGTCAATAATCCTTTTCATGCAGCCGCAGCCGCAGCCGGGAATCACGCGCCAATCCTATTAGGCAGAGAGGCGTAAGAATAATAACAATGTTTAACAATGTTACGTGTTGATGTACAATATTGTCTCCTCTCCCTCGCCCGTGCTGACTTGTCCCCCCTGGTGCTCTATCACCAGCCGACGGTACGCCGATACAGTTGGCCGTACGTTGTTTGGGATGTTAATTGTACTTAAGCACCTTCAACCTTAACTACGGTGGACGTTGTTCGGGCGACTGGGAACCGCTCGCGTAGTCAGGGTGGGTTCACGGCTTGCGTACTGATGTGTTGCTGAGGGTCTGCAGGACAGCCGTTCCGGTGGTTCTAGGAAGAATGGAACAAAGTCATGCTGCCGTGTTGGCAATTGCCGCGGACTAGATTTACCAGGGGTGAGAGAGGAAACGAGCGTGAAGTAACTGGAAGAGGTAGGAAGGAGAAGCGGATGGCATCAGCATACGAGGGTGGGCCCCACAGGTGACACCAGGGAAACGCCCACTAGGTGTTACAAGCATCAGAGCCCTGGAGCCGCTGTAGTACAACTGGCCGTAACACTCTGCCGAGCCCGCTAGCGAGAGCAATGAAGCGACGAGGAAGCTCGCGGTGGAGGAGAAGAAGGACGAACTATGATGGTCTGATCAAGAGCTAGGATTTAATGAGTGGATGATTGTTGGTTTGGTGATGTGACCCGTCATTCTCTGCCTACTGCCTCTCCTAACGCCTGAACGCTTGCGGATACGGGGGGAGGCTCATCATCGTTTCTGTCTGCCAATCTCGGCTTGTACCACCGACGTCGTTTTTTCTGTAGTCGTGGGCAATCTACTAATGAAAGATGATCAGGGCAAAATGGCTGCGGTTATGGGAAGGATGGCTAAAGGATTCTGGCCGGCTTGTAAAGGGGGGTTGGTTTCCCCGGCCGTTTACTGTACTGACTGCCTTAGTTGGATGTAGAAGACGGATGCTGTATCTACGACTCGGCACCACACTTATAGCGAGGAGGACGCACTTGGTCTTAGATTTCCTTGTACCACTTTTGTCTTTTCTAGATTACCTTAGAAATGGAACTGCGCCTCTTTTGTGCCGGCTGTGTCACCTCTGTTCACCTCTCCTGAGAAGAGTTGTTGAAAAGAGGGGGACAAGGTAGAGCCAAAAGCAGATATTTATAGTGAACCTGGGCTAGCTACCAAAGTAATGTAACAGGTACCCAAAGCTGCCCTGTTGAACGCCCGAAATAGATGGACACCATCGCGTCGAATACTGCCATCGAATTCGAGTCGGCGCTTGGCAGGGGTTCCACATTCGTTCCAAGGTTTTCACACGCCGCTTGCACTTCTCTTTCCAAAACGCTCACCTCATCAATAAGTCCCAACTTTGCAATGATTTGCAGCATGCGATATTTAGCCCGGGCCACATTCTCCAAAGACCACTGAGACTTCTTGGCTCTCTCGAGAACAGACCGTAGGATAGCCCTATTCCGGGTTAGAGATATCTCGGCTTGGGTTCTCATAGAAATCTTACTCGGATTCTCGGAGGCGGCCGAGATGGTACAAGGCATTAGCAACCCAATATAGAGAGTTTAGTGTATGGATCGCGTATTGTCCAAGAATTTTTTCTCTGCCATCGAAGGCCTCCTGTGCCTTCCTGAGAGCTTCTTCAAACTGGCCAGAATTTAGCAGGATGACAGCCCAATCAAATACGAACTGTAATAGGACAGCGCGGTTGGCAGTTTCATCGCTCTTGGCAACCCGAACAGCGCCTTGTATGAGATCCAGCGCATCCTGGGTTCTTCCTTGACTTAGTCTGACGTACGCGAGGTCCTCATATTCCGTGGCGAATTCGAAGGGCATAGAATCTTCGGTACCAATTTGCTTCTTAATGGCCATGGAATAGTTCAGGCAGTCCTCTGCCCTGGCATACTCTTCAGCTTCGAGATATGTGCAACCTAAATCGTGCCATGCGTTTGCTAAAAGGATATCGGCCGTGTGGGCGTCAGCAACTCTATACTTGACTCGGAGCCGTACGGCCTCTCGCGCGTATTCTATGGCCTCTTTTCTCTTTGAGACCCCAACGGCATTAGCAACGGCTTGCAATCCAGTTGCGACGCTTGCTAGAGTAGAGGCCGAAGCATGCTCGGGAGCTCGCCGACACATCTTTTCCGCGGACTGAAGAGTATCCGCGGCACCCTGAAGGTCGCCTCGGTGCCAAAGGAAGTGGCCTGCGTCCGAAAGCATGTCGGCAAACTCTATGAGCGAGCCCGGGGGAAGGTCCAAATCAGTTGCCCTGGCTTGAAGACTAAGTACCTGGGGAAGGTACTGTTCATAGAGCTCCCAGTTATGGTGGTCCGGAATTTCGAGCTTATCTCTCCGCGGAAAGGCACTGCGGACAAGCTCGAATACTTGCACAAAGGTTGACGCGTATCCAGAGCTATCCAATCGAAATGTCATGCTTCTTTGCAAAGCTCGATGTACTGAAACGTATGGCGGCCGACTATTTGGGCTCCGGTCAATCAAGCATCGCTTTCGGAGGTCCGCTATAGCTCGGTTGAATTTGGCGATGCTATTGGTGTCGTTACGACCCCTAAGCAACAGTTCCTCCGGGATGACATCGGGGTTGAGGAAGCTGACTTTCTCCAAGAGGTTTCGGCTGTCTTCGTCGAGACCATTGATAGCGATGTCCCAGAGCGCCCCCAAACGTTGAGAATGGAACGCCGTTGTTGTGGTAGGCCGCGAATTCCAGATTTCCGACCCCTGAAGTCGCCGGTGAAATTGAAGACGGAAGCTTTCGAGTGACGTCTGCGATTGGCTGATGTAACCTGCGAGGTGTGCGAGAGCCATAGGCAACCCGCCAAGCTCCTCAGATAGGGAGGCTGCGATCGATACATCCTGCTGAGGTACGGCAGTAATACTTCTTCCCAGGTGGGCGAAGAATAACTGCTGACCTTCCTGGACAGACATGGAACGGAGTTCGATATGGCGCGTTGTGATTTGAGCTACGGCCGGGTTTTGGGTCGTAATAATAATTGATCCATTTCCCGTTGCCGGCCAGTACGGTGCGATGGTGGCCCAGTCTTCAACGTTGTCGAATACAAGTAGCCACCTCGAACCTAGATACCTGTTAGTAACTAGGCGATGGCTGCGAGGTTCCGAACACGCGAACTTTCAGAAAGCCACTGCTTGACGGCTTCCGTTATGCTTTGTTGGTCGGGAGTACTCGGACCGATGTGAAGTCGAGCGTACAGCGAGGAGAAACCAGTGGCGAGATTCACATGATCTTGGGCAGCCAGCCAAACCATGCAGTCAAAGGTTGGCCCATGGCGATGCGTAAACTCGACAGCGAGCTGGGTTTTTCCGATTCCAGCAATCCCATGTATTGCGCATGACCGGATGCCACTGTTGTCAGTCGGGCGAAGAGTCGAGTCTAAGAGGGCCAGCTCCCCTTCCCTCCCAATGAAGTTGTGATTTCTGGGATAGAACAGGTTCCGAAACGGTAAGGATGACTTGGCAACAATTCGGACATTTGCCAAGGCGTCCTGAACAGCTCTTGTTCCAGTGACGGAAACTTCCAGAGCGGAAATCTGGCTCTCCAGCTCAAAGTCGCGGATATGCCTGTTTATGGATTGTTCGCTCCGCTCAAACTTCTCTTTTATTGAGCTCCATGGCATCATTATCATGTTCCCTAGAGACATTGCGTCAGCCTTTCGAAGAGCTTCAATATATAGGTGTGACTTACAGATCTGCCGACGACTTAAAAATCTCGCTAGTTCAACGCAAAACCCCACATAATCCTGGTAAAGAAGATGAAGCGTCTTTGGTAACAGGGAGTTATCCGGGAAGAGCCTTAGGTACCGGTCGAACCGTGCTAGTGTCGTTGTAATATCTCTCACCAGGCGGGTGGAGATGTCCAAATAGTCAATATACTTGGCCGCGGACTGACAAATTTGAGGTGTGAGAGCTGTGGTAACAAAGAGCAGGGAATTACGATTGACCTTACAATCAAAACGATGGCAAGACTCCCCCATATCAAGCCACAAACATCCGGGCCGGCCTGAACCATGGTAATTATTGCGTGCTGGAACGATTGAATATAACTGATGACGGGGGAAATCCGATCAAGGTACGAATACGTCCTGGGTGAGCTGTATTTTGCACGAAGACCCTCCAGTGTTTGCTGGAAATCAGAGAACGTCAGGCCCGTGGCCAGTCCCGCGTACTTTTTACCCTTTAGTCTGCTTAGGTAGTGTTGTAACGCCTGATTCCACATCTGTTCGTCCATTTTGTGATATTTAATTATGTTGTAGTTCACGGGGCAGGGCTACGAGTAGTTTGCCAAAGAAACGGAGCTCAAGTCGGAGAAGAAAACGAAAACCCCAGAGTGAAGATAGCTTACTGTACGTACAAGGCTGTAAGGTCTCGTGCAAGATTGCCCCTCTTTCCCAAATTCTGCGTAGCGCCTAACCTGCGGCATTTGCATTTTTGCGGCAGCCCCCTTTCCCCCACGCGAATACGCCTATCAGTCGCAAGTCAACCACTGAACAAAGCCAAATCTCACCAATTTAAGCGTTGTTTTTGCCAGCTGTTGCCGAGTTTTCTGCAATTTCGATGTTTTGTTAAAGGTACCAGGGCTCACCTCGCCTCATCTCCCTCTCTGTATTTATTGCAAATGAGACGGCTGAAGGCACGGAGCCGATCAGCCGGGTAAAGCGTGCCCGGCGCATCGGTTTGGGGGCTCAGTAAAGTACGTGTCATACAAAAATACACTGAACGACAGACGGACAAATTCTTGAAAGTGGTAGCATGTACAGGTATGTACTCTATGTAACTTTAGATATGCGGTTCGTTGCTCAGTTTGTCACATGGATATGTCATGGAAAACCCCGATTGGACTTCTAAACGCCCAGATATCAGCTATACCGAAGCCCCAGCGAAGAACTGCATATCCATGAAGGAGCTAGCAAAGCAATGAGTCACAGTCTGACCACCCAGGCTTACAGGTGGCCCAATAATGAAAGACAGTGTGGTGCTCTTATCAGATAATTACCTGTAGTTGGTCAGTGGGAAACTGCCTATCTATTATTGATGCGTGGGGCCTGTTGCCTGGGAAAGAACGGACGTCAAAAGAACCAGATTCCAAGCAAGAGGTCCGCAAGGCTCTGAAGAGGTAGTTATTCCACCGAACTGGTCACTTTGGCCAAAGCCTCAACGCCAGCCCTTGTTAATAGTTCGTCTGTCTGAGCCCCTCGGAGTTGGCTTAAATACCTGCCTATAGAAGCACTAGCACATACGCAGGAGTTCTCATCTCTTACCATCCAAATTTATGCCCGTCTGAATCAACAGGGCGCCATCGCTACACCTCTTATAGGTAATGATGAATCAGAAGAAAGCGTCAACCTTCCCCCTTTTTGCGCTCCAGGTACGAAATTGGAGCCTTCCTGGAGCAAAACGGTTTCTCCGTGTGATTCCCGACTCCACAGAGTTAGAGGACCTAGCAAACTTCATCCTCAATACCCTGTTTGACGACCAATGTCGGCCTCCGAATGTACGATCTATCACCTTTGCGATCACTTCACATGGAGCCATGGCTACCATGAAGGCGGCAGCATTCCACTCCGTGTCTGACCTAGACGATTCGCATCATATGATAGAAATCAGCGAAGAATATATTGCGGAAATCGACGCTGTTAAACTTCATGAAGAAGTGCTCGGAATTTGCCTTCACGAGATGGTACACTGTTTTCAGCCGCCCCGAAACAGGGAATGCCCACCAGGCCTCATCGAGGGACTTGCAGATTGGGTGCGTCTTCGGCGGGGATTAGGCCCACCGCATTGGAAGCCGGACCCAACTTCTCGCTGGGACGCCGGTTATGACACCACGGCATTTTTCTTGGAGTACTTGGAACGAAGTCGGGGCGTTGGGACGGTTGCTCGGATCAACAACATGGCTTGCTCAACCCACTACAAGCAGTCTGACTGGGAGGTCGTTCTTGGAAAGGACGTCGACCTGCTGTGGCAGGACTACCGTGCTTCTTAGGACGAGAATGTTTCTACCGATCGGTTTTAAGTTTTTGGGAAGGTGAAGACCAAAGCTCTAATCTCAAAACTCTTTCTCGGTTTCGCCTCTTGATCGCCGTGATGTACCTCGAAAGCGGTATGAGGGACACCTTGCTCATTTCGTGGTTAGCATGTGACACTGAAAGTGTATACGAAATATTAGCTTACACTTTGCCTTGACATTATCATCCGAGTCAAATATCTTGAATACGAGTACTTCATCACGCCTTTGTCTGCTAAGGTAGTACCACCTCGCATGCTCATTGTACATTGGATATACTGTTTCTCCGATGTACGTTCTGGTGACGTGATCGGATATAAGCATGGAGTTGGTGCTCACGGTGCTTCCGTCACAGACAGCGAGAGGGCAATCTACGACCGGATAATCATAAGGCCACCAAAGGCTGAAGACGCGTCAGACAGGGTCCCAGCAGCTCTGAAATGGACCTTCTTACTTGATGATCCTGACTCTTCCCCGTAGAAGATAATCCGTATCGTCTCCCATCCACGCTCTCACACGTTTGAGAGCACCGCCCGGGCTCTGATCTATATGATGTTAGCGTCGAGCCCTTCGCTGACAAAGATAGCTTGAGGCATACCGATATGTACACCCGTAGCAGGCGGGAGGGGCTGGGCTCGATTTGGAATCTCAGTTCTATGAGAAAGGGAAGACGCGTCGTTGAATCGGATCTCCAGCCATTTAATTAGCATCGTTCGGATGGAGGGGTGGTACTCCACAGCCTCACCCTGTGGTCAAAAAAGTGAACTCGGTCAACACCCTCGACCTTCGTCCGTAAAAATTCTTCAGCTTGCGGGTAGAGCATTGCTTCGATCAATGCTTCATCGGTCACGTCAAACGCCGGAAATTCGTGGGAGACGTAGGCAAACCCATTTTCATCCAGAGAGAATTCGCCCTCATGCTCCCTAACATCAGTTATAAGCTCCTCAGGCCCATACCTAAATGTTAGATTCGTCTTAAGGGAATCCTCCAGCCACGGCATATCGCTGACAATGGTGTATGGCTTCTCGTGCCTAAACCTCTCGTCCCATATGGCGTATTTCAGCCGACAAAATTGGTCGTTTGGACCCATTTTGCATTGCCAGTGTCAAGGTTACGCTAGCCAGAGAGGTGGATTTGGTCATGGCTGGGTAAGCCATAGAGATATTATACTAAGTCTAGTCGTGGGGGCCTCGCTTTCATGCGCCCAGGGAGGCATCGGACCAGTGAAGACTTCCCATGTACCTTGAGGTACCATGCTTCCACCCACTCGTCTGTCTAATTGTGATCTAGCTAACCCCACCACCATTCCTGTGCGCTAAGAGCAGTTCCGCGTTAACCCCACCTTGCCCAGGTCGATGTGAGGGAAAACGCGCCTATCACACCGTACTATGTATGTTGTGTTACCTTAACTGTTGCCCGGCTTGTATGGGGATAGCAGCCCAAAGGCTAAGGACCCTGGTAGGTACATCCCGTAGGCATACTCCCATTTCACACCAAAGGACGGCAGTTCAGGTGTTTCCACGACGCTAGCGCGTCCTAGCGGTTATAAGAGTGGCCTCATTTTCACTGATCCAGTTATCAGGGAAAGTTTTGTGTGCTCACAGTTCCAGTCACCCTAGAAACACCCTTCTACTAATTAATTACGCTTTTCTAAGTGGACGAATCGTAACACTCTAAACGGTACGAGTTGTCTTAATCTAAGTCTGTTTTGAGGCAGATGATTAATTTTATCTCAGATATGGATTGTTCCTCAAACAAGGGAGAAGTCAGCGACTCGCCTGCGTCCTCTGTGCCGGCGTGGGTGGAGAAGCTTGATCAAGAAGCCCGGGAGGCAGAGGCATCCCTGACGCAGCCATGGAAGGACTACTTGGTGGAAGATGAGAAGCGGTATCAGGGACCAGACCTTGCAAAGACGGATTGCGTTGGAGAAAACCCACCGACGCCGAGTCTATCGGCATAAAATATTTTCTTGTGAGATAGCTCTGAAGGCGGCTATTATCGTGTCAATCTATGAAAATCACCGAAGCATCAAGAGGTGACAAGTGGTAGAGCTCGCTGCCCGTTGGTCAGTGTTTCTTAGCTGCCGGCTCTAGCCTTTACGAATTTGTTTGTGTACACCTGAAAAACCAGCTTGAAAATCCTATCTAACACCACAGCTCCAAATCTTGGTAAAAAAAAACATACCGAATTGATAATATAGAGTAAAAAGGAATAGTACACATAGTCGACGGATTTCTTTTATAGGTTTGGCTCTGCGGTTCGCTGGGTTCCAAGGGATTTTCCTCTCACTGAACTTTGCCGCTAACTCCTGGAGTGGTTTTGGTTGGCAATTCCCCCACCCCGTACTGGACTTTTGCCTGCCCGCATGCGCTCCGGAAAAAGCGTTTCCCCGGTTCACCAGAAGTTTCGGGCTGCGCGTGCTTTGGCCCAAAAGCCTGGGCAGAACACGCCGCCCATTTCCCCACCACCCTCCCAAGACCAAAGGACTCCACAAGAAAAGAAACCTGTTACCCATTCCCCACCTACGCTGCAATTTCCGGATGAAGGACTTGACTAAGATATTGAGCCAGGTGGCTCCCATTGTTGACCAGATTGCCCATCTCTCTGGTGTGCCTGGTGTATCCGTCGGCGTTTTTCACCAAAGCGACATCATCTTCCGTTACAATTACGGATATCGGGACCTGCAGTCAAAGGAACCGACAACAAGCGATACAATTTACCCCATCGGATCACTCACCAAAGCCTTCACAGCGCTCGTTTACGGAAGCTTGGTTTCTAATGGAACGCTCGATTGGCACTCTCCAATTCGTGGGATTCTTCCTGAGTTCCGTAGTAGTGCCGAGGAGGTCGAGCGGCTAGCGAGTGCCACCGACCTTCTAGCCCACCGAACCGGCATTACCGGGGGTGAGACACTCTACTTTCACTCCCGGCCTCTCCTGAATGACTCGGATATCATCCCCATGTTCGCAGCCCTCCCTGCTGCGCAACAGTTCCGCGGACAGATGCAATACAACAACCTTGGTTATGCCATGGCTGCCATGGCTATGAGCCGTACGACTGGACAGAGCTATGAGGCTCTGCTGGAAACGAGCCTGTTGCAACCGCTTAATCTGACCCGAACTGGTCTTCGTTTTGACCCGCGACATACCGAGAATATGGCGAAAGCCTATCTGGTAACTGAGGATAAGGAGGCCGTGGAGAATACTCGACCCATGTTTTTACCTAGTTCGCCCACAGCTGCCATGGGAGGAATAAAAAGCTCCATTGACGACTTGCTTGTTCTATATCGTGAAGTCGCCCGCGAAACACTTCGTCAACCGGAATCGTCCGCGCAGGTCGAAACTCCATCTCCTTTGAAAGAAGTGCGCACAATCGTCTCGGGGTACGCGCCTCTTGGCGGCAAGCGGACCGGCATCCTTGAGCGTACTTACGGCCTAGGCTGGATTAGAACGCAGCTACCGGGAGAGCTAGGGGCTATTGGACTGAATCCGTGGCTGTTGAAGAAGATGCCGGTGGCCGGGCAGAACTCACCCTCCCGTCTCGCCATTTACCACCAAGGAAACTTACCCGGTGCGACGTCGGCTGTCTATCTCTTTCCAGAGACTCAAAGCGGTGTTGTCGTTCTCGCAAATGCGTATGGCTTGAGCGACGTCGCAGACTGGATCTCTCAAATTGTTATCGACGTTCTTTTCGATCACGTTGTCACTACTGACTACATCCAACTTGCGCGGGAAGCTGTCCATGAGTTCCAGCAGTACAGGGCAAAGACTAGGCGTGATCTGCATCTCCTTCGAAGACCTGACTCACAGCCAGGTCCCTTGAAGGACTTTGTCGGGGATTATCGAAACGCTGCGGGTACCTTTCTTATCAAGATATCACAACATGACAATCGTTTGAAACTCACCTTTCAAGGTTCCAAAGAGGAGGAATTTGATCTGAACTATCTGTATGACGAGTGTTTTAGTTGGTTCCCATCGTCAACCCGTGAACTATTACAGAAAGGCCGACATGTATTTCCGGCTAGCCACTACTTGATCCATTTCCGGAGAGGGTCATGGTCAGGCAAGGTGACAGGGCTCGAGTGGGCTCACGATCCAGGTGCCCCAAGCGGGGAATTTTTTGCTATAACAGCGGACAGGAGCATTGGATTGATGTTAGTGTTAACGGGACTTACGGTTGTAGTTAGCTCTTTGGCCGCTCTCAGCATGTCCGCCTTATTCTCGGCTAACGGAAAGGGTGATTAGCCTGAAATGGAACCGCCAGTTCCTTCTCATTGCTAGGGACAAGGGTGGCGAAGTTACCTTCAGACCTATAAACTAGGGGTTCCCCCCCCCCCCCCCCCCCCCCTCCTCTTTTGAGTTTTTGGATGATTCGGAGATCATTTGTCTTCCTGCATTATACCTAATTTACTAGCCAGAATGTGAGACTGTTGTGTCAAAACACGCCGTATATGCTTCTTTTTGTGGTGCTTACCACTCTATTACGCTTATTACACTCCCTGTGAATGCTAGAACCTGGCATGGAGATGGCCGTCGAGAAAGCTCCTAGGGAGATAGAAGAACCAGGGCTCATGTAGAGATCTGGGTGGGCAGTACTGTCTCACATTAGGCCACTACGTGGCCCCCAAAGGGGGGCGGGAGGAAGGCAACGTGTACGCAGGGCTACACTGCCGAAGGGTCTTCAGACGAAAAATGCTATATAGGCAGTACAAACTGATATGTGTGATCTAGATCAGCACGTCTATAGTACATATACCATCGTTGTGTTATACTAGGAAGTCCAATATATGGTCCGCCCCAGACGTTAAGCGTTAACAACACCCCCTTTGAACTCTCCCGTGATGCTCATATTCAGATCCTTGTCAAGCCTAGACCGTTCACTGCTATTTAACCTCCAGACTAGAGACCCAAAGCATCCACTGTTCTCTGATAATTCTAAGACAGCTTCGTGTTGTTGACAATGGAATTTTTTGTAAGCCGGCTAGAACACCAAGCCTCTATCAGGCGAAAGATGTCCTGAGAGGCCACCCGCGAAGCAGGAGCACCTCCTGCGCCTACATGCTTTACTAGCCCCTTGATAGGGCTTTCCTTCAACTAACAACAAGGTACTGGGTCTTTCATTGGGGATCATCCACGACGTAACCGTGTAACAGCATCACATACCAGAAGACCGCAGACCGGGTTGATAAAAGAAGGCTCAGGAAGCAAACTGCCGTGGGCTGGAGAAGATTATTCTGCGTTGATAATCACACCATGCTTTGGTGTCATAGAGATATCCGTTTCCCTATACCTGAGTAAGTTCGTCAGACTGGAATCTGCTAAAATCAAACACTCCTCCGAGGGGTCTGTTTCCGAGAAACGGCTACATTGGCAGTATCAGTTTGCGCTAGGATTGGATTGGATTCCCACTTGCGAAAACCGGTTCTGTGCGCCGACAACGGATGACAACGCTGCTGCATCCCCACTTGGCCTGCTCTCAAAGGCTACACTGTCGTCAGCGCGAACGGGCTGACGGCGCACGGCGGCGATGGGAGCAGGGGCCCTAGATAATTAGTCAATACGAAACCATCCCGGTAGACCTCCCGCGAGTAACAGCTAAAAACCCCGGTCACTAGCTGGTGATGACGAGGTAGACGGCGTTGCCCAGCTGTCTGTCTATAGGATTGAAACAACCTGGCACGGCTTTCATCAATCTGTACGACGACGGGAACAGCATCCGGCATGGTACCGGTTGTGCCGCTTGGGTTGTTCCATCGTTTGGCGAATAATTAAACAGCGAACCTATTTCGTGTCACATCACGCTGTGGCACATCGGGAGGAATGAAACTAGGTTTCCGAAATACAGTGCTGGCAACCCTAATTTTTTTTTTTTTTTTTTGGTTCTTTTTTTTCCATTTATTTCATCGCTGCTTGACGCGGAGTGTCGTTCCATACATAATTACCAGGGACCTGACGGTCTGATCGGTGCAACAAGACTCAGAGTAAATAGTTCATGTGCTTCAATTCCAAAGCAGCCGAACGCGTTCCGCTGCTGCCATGGCCGAGTGCTAAGCCATTACTCTAGCACACGGTGGGCCATGTGAACCGGCCGGAGCGGGATGGCTGGGTGTTCACAAGGTCGCCTCCGTGGCTGGCCGAGACCCGTCGCTGATGAGATGACCACCCTTCCACCTGCCGACCTCCTTCGTAATCCCATCCACCAATCCTGGTATGTCCAGAACACGAAAGTTTGATACTCATATCATCACTGTTGACGGGTTTTCCTTCGCTAGCGCCTATACATTGAATCTCTCTGCAGCGCATGATCACCAGATCTGCAGTCCGGACCGAAACGACGGCGAGAGTCCCGGGACCCTGGTCGTCTGGGCACTTGGCGCCAACCAAGGGCCGTGCACCGTCATCCAGAGCCGGCTTTGAAACGGCCAATAAGAGACGACATCTTGTACATCAGGCGCGTGGAGCCGTAATCGGTAGGCACGGGTCGAATCTGGCGACTGCTGCGGTAAGCGAAGGCTACATTGCTCCCAATTGGGGACAGGTTACAGCTTCGTAGCTGCTGAAGCCTCCGGTTCTTTACCCTTACGGCTTTTGGCTGAGAGTGCGGCTAAAACAGAAGAGGGAAAAAGGAAAAGGGTCGAGTTTCTGACCCGGTTTGGATACGACGGGGCCCGAGCCCGTTTGCGACGGGGCTGCCTCGGGAAACTGGCAAACAGGAAATCCCGGTTGAGGCGGATCGATGACGTTGTTCGAGGGGCATCCGACCCGACACAAACAACCAACAATTGGAACTTGGAACAAAAAGAGCGCGCGGGAGATGCGCAACTGAGCCCGGGCCGCAAAGCGAACCCGCGACCGGTCCGTTGAACCAGTGAAAACGGGCAATTGGGCCCTTCGCCTGCGCCTCTGTGCCACCAAATTGCGCTGCCGGTGGACCCCGGGCGCCAAAACGGTGGGGGGCGGAAGGGGAGAATCGAATGGTGCCCTGGAAACTGAGACGGAAGGAGAGAAATATCCAGCGAGGAAAGCAAGCGCTCTGATCCAAGACATCGAGGAAATCGTATCGTGCAGGCTAGACCCGACCCAATAAAACCTGCAAAGAACCCTGGTCCCTGGTCCGGACCTGTACGTGCTTTTCCTACCGTGGATGGGGGTTCTGGTGCTTGGTCCCGGTCTCGTCTCGTCTTTTTGCCTCCACTTCCCGATCCCTTGAAGTTCGCCTGCCGCGCACTTCCTCTTCCCCGTATGCCCTTTTCGCTGGTCGCGGAGCGCCTCTTCCTCCGCCCTTCTTTTTTGCCGTACTGGCCCGGCCTGCTTGCCATTTCGATCTCTTCTCACTTTCTCTCTCTCGCTCTCGCCAGTTACTTCTTTGGAATAAGGGAACCATAATTCTCTCGTGAGCGGCTTCCCGCCCCATTGACGCGCACCCGTTCGCCGACGCATACTTCCCGGCCGTTCGCGGGACTCTTTATTGACATTCGCCGGCTTGTCTCGCTCGGCCTGTGTACGGCACTCAACCTAACACCAGGGCCGCTCCAAGAAGAAGTGACACCGTGATAACCGGGGTGGCCTATTTTACTTTTTTAAGGGACCCGCCAGCCTCTGGTGTGGTCCACCGCAGACCTTCAAGCTGGATTATCCGTATGTCTACTATTCTACTCTTATATCGCATACAGACTTTCCTTCCGGTCTTTTTTTTTTTTTTTTTTTATATATATATATAATTTGGGTGTCTCTTCGGCATCGGCGCCCTGCTCCCTGTCGTGGTGCATGACCCGGGAGACGTCACATGGCTGTTACTAACAGACTGTGGCAAAGTTTTGTCGCCGTGGCCGGCTGGTCATCGCATCAGCCCCCGTCCAATGGCCGCACCGCGTTCGGCCACAATAGATCGCTATCTAGCATCTTAAGATCAGCTTCCCCCAAGCCGCCGGCAGCTCATGCCAGGTCCAGTTCTACTGCCTCGTCTATGGCCGCCGACATTGCTCGATCCCAACCTTCGACTCCGCAGCCTCGACGGGTCTTTATCTCTCAATCTGTCGACGAGGATCATGACCTGAGCACAATACCCGACCCGCGGAGCAGGGCGATGAGCCCCGCCAACCTGGTTGGCACGCCTGCGTCCCATCATCCGGATCTCGACCAGGAAGTCGCCACCTTGAGCACGAAACTGATCAATGCCATCAACCACCAGACGACATTGGATGATAGCCTCTCGGCCACGAGATTGGAACTGGAGAAGTCTCGCGAAAGGATTCTGGAGCTCGAGGCCCAGGTTGAAGAGCAGAGGGATATGCTTTCCGGCGACGTGTGGGTGAAGCGGTCGAGCGTGGAAGCGGAAAAGGCAAAGCTGGTTGCCCGTATCGCCGAGGAGAAGAAGGCTCGCGTCGATGTGGAGCAGCAAAAGAAGAAGATCGAGCAAGAGTTGGAGAATCTGACGACCGCCCTCTTCGAGGAGGCGAACAAGATGGTCATCTCTGCAAAGGAGGAGGCGCGCAAGGAGCAGGAGGCCCTGCACCGCAAGAACGACCAACTCAAAGCACAGATTGCCGATACCGAGGGCCTTCTCAGATCCCAGCAGGAGCAGCTCGCAGAGCTGAAGCACGTCATGGAGCAGATGACAGCCGAGAGAGAGGAGCCTCCGACAGTGCCCTCCTCGCCGGGCCTCAGCAAATTCGATACCCGGGAAACGATAGGTCCTTCGGTTCCCACGCACCGCCACAGCCTATCGGTGTCTTCCTCGCCGTCTTACCCAACCAGCTTTACCCATCTTCTGCACCCCGTCCTCCGTACCGACCTAGCAGCGTACATCGACTTCAAAGATCTTTTGCGGACATCGAAGAGACTCTCCGGCCCTCGCGTTCCCCCGGCCTCGTCCGGCTCCGGGTTGACCTCGCTGGGGATCGGGTTGGGATCGGTTGCCTCGCACGTCTCAGCGGGCAATGCGTCTACTTCGTCTCTCGCCACGACTGGGAGCCCGCCGGCAACCTCTCCGCAGACGCCCGTTACGCCGGCCTCGTCTATCAGCACTAGCTCAGCTACAGCCACGCCGATTCTCCCGCATCTGAAGGAGACAAAGTTCTACAAGAGGGTTCTCACCGAGGATATTGAGCCGACCCTACGCCTCGACACCGCGCCGGGGCTCTCTTGGCTTGCGCGCCGCAGCGTACTGACGTCGATGACGGATGGGTCGCTGGTCGTCGAGCCCACTCCCTCGACGGCCACGGGCCGATTTGGCAAAGTGATCAAGCCGGAGCTGTATCCCTGCTCGCTCTGCGGTGAGTCCAGGAAAGAAGACGAATATCTCCGAACCCACCGTTTCCGCATCAGTGAGACGGACACATCACAGGTTGGATACCCTCTCTGCAAGTACTGTCTGGCCAGGGTCCGCTCAACGTGCGAGTTCCTCGGCTTCCTCCGCATTGTGAAAGACGGCCATTGGCGGGCTGACGACGAGGATGCCGAGAAGGCGGCCTGGGAAGAGAGCGTCCGCTTACGGGAGCAAATGTTCTGGAGCCGGATCGGCGGCGGTGTCGTGCCTACGGGTCACGGTCGCCATCCTTCAAGCTCCAGCGCTGCTCCTAGTATCCATGGAGAAAGAAGCCCCAGGCCGAGCCACGATATCGGGATCAGCACGGAGGATAAGGCGGCCGTGGCGGCCGTGGAGTCGGTAAAACAGCCCCCGGCGCTGCCCAAGACATCCGAACCGGAAGAAATGATCGAAGCGACACGGCCACTGAACATCAGCAGCGAGGAGAATGGTGATCTCGCTGAGACAACGATGCAGGATCGTCAGGAAGGAACCGTTGCAGTACGGCCGCCGAGCGTGGGTGACGTGGATGAAGTCGCTATTCCCAGCGAGACGCTTGTCGCCGAGCAGGAAACTCCTACGCTTTCTGCCGACAACTCTGTCCCACAGCCCCCCGACGCCAAAAGTACCACCAACGGTGACAATGTACCCCTTGCGACTGTTGCCACACCAGGTCGTACCGAACCCGACCTTTTAAGGTAACCGATTCGCACCTAATACCTTTGTCAAAGCAAACACATTGTACTAGTAATATCTGCTCCACCAGAAGAGCACGCGGGACGAGGGCAGGCCGTCCTGGCCGAGCAAAGCAAGCATTTCGGCGTTCTGGTTTCTGGTCTTTCGATTTGACTTTTTCCTTTGTCCTCTTTTCGTTTTGATCCATCAAAAGCGTTCCATCGAGTCTGGCGTTTGGGGGGTTCAGCATGGCATTTCTAGACGCGCGTTTTTGGATTTTTGGCAATCATAGGTACAGGGTGTTAATGAGGGCATTTATTGGAGCCCGCACTAGGGAAGTTGGATTTGCATTTGCCCCGAGAGGGAGGGCTGTTATACAGTACTAGTCGGATAGGGGTTCTTATGCAGACCAACACTACGGAGTGTACAGTTGAAGCCCCAACAATGAACAGATCACATCTGGCGGTCCCGGTGACCACTCATGATTTCTCGTCCTCGTGATATAGATTTGTGTGAGTGAAAACGACCTGACAGGGGGAAGCTGAGTGCGGCTCTTGGCGAGTAGGGACAAGTGCGTGTTCGGTTTTTGATGGCGGTTCCTTTTACTTCATTGCCGTAGAAGGAAAAGGGTTAGGGGGAGGCATGCTTTTCCAAAAAGGGCGTCAGTCGTACACCTACCGTATCAGAGGGCATGCCTCGAGCTGCCCACACATCCATATTCATCAAGCGGGAACGCACATTTAGCACCAGCAGTGAAAGTAGTCATTTAGATTTGGAAACGCTAGCCTCGAAACCACCCAACTCGCTTTAATTTTCATCTGGCTGTAATTAAGATGCTAAGAACCGTTCAAATACGAGATTAGAATTACCGATCTGCGCGGCCGCTCGCGGAGTAGGGTATGTGGTCCCAAATAAACGTGATGCCGGGCCGTCTTTGACTAGAGGGCCGACTAGAGAAGCAAGAGTAGTACTGAGTGGGTACTGGAAGTAAAATCAAGGGAAAATAAGACAGCAGAGATCAATATGCCAAGGAAAGGAGAACTATAGTTGATAGCAAGGAAATGGTAAAGAGATGCACAAAAAGGAAACTGAGCTGTAAAGTAGCGATGAAGCCAAACGATGTGAGGGTATGAAATAAATGTGTGTCTCTGTGAGAGTGTGTGTGAACGCGTAGGCAAGGAGATGAAAAAAAAACAGCCGCCCCCTTTTCCTCGTACTGTCCCGCCCCGCCCCCCCCCCCCCCCCCCCCCCCCCACTTAGAAGTATAGTCGGGCCTCCTCAACCGAAAGTCTCACAAAACCATAGACACCAGCATCCCCCCCCTCACCCTCCCATACCATAAAGAAAATGGACTCAAAGCACCGGAGGCATTCACTCCCACTCCTCAAACCCACCCTCGCCGTACGGATTCCACTCCTGCCCGGGATAGCTCGTGGCGCTCATCTGCGGCACCATCTCCTCCTCGCGGCGCCTGCCCGGCTCGTCGGGCTCGCTGGGGAACACGGGGATCTTTTCCTCCAGGACGAGCCGGCGCTCGGCCTCTCTCTGCGCTTCAGCCTTGCGCTTAGCCCGTTCGAAGATGGCGACGTTATCCTTGGCAGCGGCGGCGGCCGAGGAGCTGTTGGGCGAGGACGTGCCCCCGGGGCTGCTGTTGCTGGGAGATTTCTGGAGGGTGGCGATGGTGGCAGACGCGATGATTGGGGACTCCATGTCCGTGTCCGAGTCCATCTCCGGGGTGGACGACGGCTGGATATGGTGGGTTTGGATGAGCGGCGGCATGGTAGGGTTGGTTGTGGTGTCTTCGACGGGCGGTTTCGTGGTGGTGGCGGCGGCGGCCGGTGCGGGAGCAGGCCGGGTTGCTTCGTGTGATGGGCCGGCAGATTTGGGCTCGACGGGGCCGCTGATGATGATTGTGTTGACGGCCGGCTTCTGTTGCTGTTGCTGGTTGGGGAACTGCGAGTGCCGCGGGGTTGCGTCGTAGATGTTGTCTTCTGGGACGCGCTGCTGGGTCGGTGTCAGGTGCGCGGATGGCGACGAGGGGCTCTGGACGGGCGGCTCAGGGCTGACGGCTCTCGAGTCCCGGCTGATGTTGGCGTCTCCCGGCACCGAAGGTACAGGACTGACGGCCCGCCCGGGAGTGGCTTGCGGGCTTAGCGAGGAATCCGGGGGGGGGGCGGCAAGACCGGCGTTCGCGTTGAGAGACGGAGGGCTTGGGCTCATCAGCGGCAGCCGCCCGGGCCGCTGGGACGGAAGGGATGAAAGGCTGTCGCTCTCTGCCGGAGTCTGGCCTCGAGGCTGAACCGGTACCCGTGGGACTTGCGGGCTCGGCGGACCATGCGTTTGTGGGGGAGATGAGCGCTGCACTTGGGGTGGCGGGGTCGGGTTGCTCTCTTGGCTGTGAGCACTCGCGAGACGAGTCGGTTCAGGCCGAGGCTGCACTTGGTCCTGAGCGGGTGTGACGCTAGGCTGAGGCGAAATCTCGGGTGCGCGGGCAACCGCAGCCGCTGGCGCTGGTTGAGGCTGCTGGACCGTTGGAACGGCCCCCTGATTTGCGAGCTGCTCGCCCGCCGATGGCTGGACGGCAGCATCCTGTTCGCGTTCTTGAATGGTAGAGTCCGTTGGTGGAGGGGCTTGGCTCTGGGGTTGGGCTTGCGCAGGCGTCTGAGACTGAGGAGTTGATGCAGTCTGCGAGACAGAGCCTGATTGGGGTCCAGTGGCCTGCCGCGATAACATCTGGGGGCCAGGAGTACCGCCGAGCGGAGCTTGTGTGCTAGGAACGCCACCTTGAGCCCATTGCTGCTGAGGAACGCCGGCTGGCAGTGTTTGGCCCGGCTGTAGACCGTACGGCACCGCGTTTTGTATAGGCCCAACATAGAGCGGAGCCGGAGCTGGCACCAGACGGCCCTCGCCGTGCACATATCCGTATCCGCGAGGAATGGGAACCTGATCGTACTGGGGTTCTACCGGCGGACGACCCTGACGTGGCGCCTGTTGAGGTGGCGCTGCTTGCGGGCCGATTGGAGGATAGGTTTTCGGCTGTTGCTGAGCTTGCAGGGGAGTTTGTGGGCCAGAGAGTGGCTGTTGGGGGCTTGATCCCTGCTGCATCGCATTGGGTTGTGGCCCTGGGGGTTGCTGGAACTGCTTAAGAGGTCCTGCTGTAGGCTGAGGTTGCATAGTTTGGGGGAAGCGCTGCATTCCTGCAGGCGTGGGGCCGTATGGCTGCTGTCCATGAGGCATCTGCGCTTGCGATGGTGTCTCTGCATGTTTGGCTCCCCGCTTGAAGACGCTCATGAACCCCTTAGGACCCTTTTCTTTTTCTGGCTTTTCGTGTGCTGGGACTCCTGAGGGTTTGTTGCCATTGAGCAGCTTCGATATCGTGCTCTGCTGTTTCTCTTTCGGTTGAGCGTTCATTGGGACGCCATTAGGACGGACAGCAGAAGGCTCGTACTGCTGGCGATTGGGTAGAGGTCCATTTTGAGATGCCACCCAAGGTGATTGGCCCCCGGGGTATCCTTGACCGGGAGGGACTTGACCTCCCTGCTGACTGCCGGCAAACCGAACGTCAGATTGACGAGATTGCTGGCTAGGCGGGCGCTGAATGGACCCTGCGCCTTGCGTAGACTCCTGAGACGACGAACCAGGGCCGGGGCGAGATGGTGGCAGTTCGGTCCCGGGGGAGACGGCTGAAAACGATTGCCTTGATGGGAGTCTATTCTCCGGGTTCAAGATATTGCCGCCCGTACCCGGTTGCGATGATGCCGGATCGACCCGTGCCCGCTCAATCTCAGCCCCAGGAATACTGGATGGAGCAGGCTGGGGCTGTGACGAGACCGAAACAGGTCTCTGAATTTGCTGGGCTCCTTGGGGTGTTTGGCCATAAAGGGCAGGGCCGTCACCTGCAGACCCTGTCTCCGGTTGAACAGGCTTCTGGTCAAGTAGGAGAGGACGATGTGCCGGGGTAGAATTCTGGGCTGCCAGAGTCTGGGTGTGAATCTGACCCAGGCCGGGCTGTGGAGCGGGAGCAGGCTGTCCTGAACTGGCTGGGGATGCATTTTGAAGTCGGGACTGCTCTGCTGGGAACTGACCGACGGGCTGAGACTTTTGGGATACCGGTGAGCCAACCGCAGAGCTGGCGGGAGTCGGCTCGGCAGGCTTGGCCGACTCTTGCAGGGGCGTCAGTTGGTTTTGGGCTTGCGAAAGAGCTGAAGGTGCTCGTTCAGGATCTGCGGTTGATCTCTGATCCAACCTGGTCTGGGTCGGGAATTGCGCCTGTGTTTGTTGGGCCTGCGTATGTGGTCCTTGACCGGCAGCCGGCACACCTGGCTGGTAGCCCTGAGGCAACCCGGCCGGCTGCGCCATGGGCATCTTGAGTGGTTGTCCTGCCATCTGACCTTGTAGCGGAAGAGAACCGGGGGCATTGGGACCGCCAGGTTGCAGAAATTGCGGCTGGTTGGCTCCTGGGAGTGGTCGCCCATCGGGCCCAATTGGCACTTGCATGCCGTATTGTCCTTGGAACTGACCCTGGCCGTGAGGAAACTGCATGACCTGCATCTGACTCGCCGGCATGCCGGGCTGTCCGGGCGTGTCCCGAGACTTGGAATCCGGTCGGCCCTTCAAAAAGCCGAGAATGCCTCCCGGGGCCTTGCGGCCTCGATCGTTATCCGTGCCGGCGACCGGCTGTGGCTGGAGGCTATGTCCAGGCTGCCTAAGGCCGGTGGGGACCCTCTCCTGTCCAGCCATGAGCTGCCCGTTCATGTGGCCCGGCTGTGGGCCAGGCTCAGGACCAGGACTAGGGCCGAGAGGAGATGGGCCCTGAGGCTGGCCCTGAAGTTGATTGTGAGGCTGGCCTTGCGGAGCTTGTTGATGTTGCACCGGCATCTTCACCGTGAATGAAGTTCCAGGTTTCGGGCCGCCCTGATGAGCTGATCGGTTGAACACGCCCTTCAGTGCAGAGAAGCGCTTCTTCGGGGGGCCACCGATACTTCCTGGGGGCAGCGGCTCTGTGGCATTGGTTGATGTTGATGCCCTAGACATGTCGATCCGGGAGGGATGTAGTGGCTGAGCCGGGGTTGGGTTACTCCCAATGCCTAAGAAGCCCGTCAGCTTCCGTCCGGGGGGCGCGAACTGGGACGGCGGAGGCGACATCCGCTCGCCCGCAGGGGTGCTGGGCCCATGGGCCACAACACTATCTTTGCTCTGGCTGTATGAGAAATTGTCCGGCGTGGTCCCGACACGTTTAGGGCTAAACATGGGATTGCGCTGGGCCTGCACGCCAGTATCCTCGGTCAAGATGCTCGCCTCCGAAGCGGCGTCGCCGCCGGGGCCTTGAGGCTGAAGGCTGTCATCGGGTTCCCGGTGTTCCTGTGGAGGACCACCCGCAACTCTATTCCTGATGCTCGAGAAGATACCGGAGCCGCGCCTGTTTCGTCCGTCATCAGCAGCTAGAGCGGCGCCAGGCCCAGTCATGTCGCTCTTGTGGGATTGTATCCGGGACAGGGCGTCGCCATCGGCGCGCTGACTGGCTGGACTCTGATGGGTTGCCGGCATGACCTGGCCCTGCTGAGGGGTAGACGGCTGGTCTCTTTGGTTGGGCAGCTGCCCTGATGGATGTTGATTGCCGGTCTGCTGGGTCTTCTGCCGCTGCGGCGACCCGCTGGTCAATGGGACGCCTGTCTCCTTGTCAAGCCCGTAGAAAGGCTGCTGTTGCTGTTGCTGCGGCTGCTGCTGCTTCTGCGACGAAGCGTTACTGGGTGAGTGACGATGACGGCTCGTCGGCTGGAGAGGCTCGGAGAGGTGCGATTCTTGTAAGTTCCAACCACTCTGGGGCTGGAACCTCTGAAGCATATTGGTAGGCATCATGTGAGGCGGTAGCATCACCGGCCGCCCACCGCCCGGAACAAATTGCGGCCCGGGTCCCGTCAGGGGTGCCGATCCATTCATCTGAAGTGGGATATTCCCAGGGGAGCCCATGAACGCTCGCGGCGGTAACTGGGAGGCGCCCTGAGTATTAGGGAACGCCTGGCCCTGTCCCTGGCCCTGTCCTTGGACTTGGCCTTGTAGCTGCCACGTCTGGCCTTGCGTCGGCCCCTGGGAGCTCTGAGCGCTCTGACCGCCGGGCGCGCCCCGGGTGGGTCTATAAACATTTTGGACGGGCTGGCCGGACGGTTGCGAGGTAGCCATGAATTGGCCCATCGGAGGTGTTGCCATGGCAGGTTGGGACGGAGCCCCTAACGGTGATGGGGTACCTGGTGAGCGCTGTTGCTGACGAGTGCCATCGGAACTGTTGTCGCCGGCCAAAAATCCCTCTTCGGACAGGCCAAGGGACGAACTAAAAGTGGAAGCGCGACGGATCGGCGGCAGGCCGACGAACGAAGGAGGTCGCTGTTGGCCACTGAGGCTAGGCTGCTGTTGCTGCTGTTGCTGATGCTGGTGATACTGGTGATGTTGTAGCTGTTGTTGCTGATGCTGCTGATGCTGCTGCTGCTGCTGCTGGACTTGAAGGTGATAGCCTGGCGGCAAATTGCCTGCTGGCGGCAGGGGCTTGAAGTTGGGATTTTGTGTGTAGGTCGCCATCGGAAGACTGGCGGCTGTCGCCGACTTCGTTGATGCACAGCGCCCTCTGCTTCCTTGGTGTGGAGAGGGGTCTCACCAAGGTTCCAGGATGCCTGGGGTTGATGTGAAATCAAAAGAATGAGGTCTCGGTCGCCGCTGTCGCGATGACAGTTTGTCGTCGCCGTCACCTCGCTCGTCGCGTCGCAGGCTAGATGGCTCTTGTCGATCACCGGTTCGGCTACGTGCTGATGTTGCGCGATTAGCACCTCAAGCGTCTGGTTCGTCGGCGGGGCCGAGCCGGGCACCGCTTTTGCGGACGGCAGGTCTAAGGGAGGCGTGGAAGCCGGCAGCTCGTCACTCTTGTTAGTACCGCGTCTGTGACCGAGCGCCAAAGTGGCCACGCTTCATCAATTGTAGATAGCAAGTCGGCAGGCTCGCCGCGGCGTTTCTTTTGGGGCGCTCGAGCGATGCGCGCCGATGCGGCGGCGTAGATGGGGGTTTCAGAGCTGGTATTGCTGCTGGTGCTGCTGGTGGTGCTGCTGGCTGTCAGCGCGACCCGACAGCAGACCAATCACACCGGCTTGGCCGCCGACTTTGAGCTCAGCTACCGGTATCTTTAGCAGAAGCGGGAGCAGCGGCGGGTACGGCGATGAATGCCCACCGAGTGGGATTGAATTGACGGGAGACACACGCGCCAGCCAAGGGAGCTACAGAGGCTGAGAGAGGAGACGGCGCGAGTGATAAAGTTTTCTGCAGAAGAAGCTCCTCATCAAACTGCGGGTGTTGAAATTGCTGGGCGAGGACCTCCCCCGTTTCTGGTTCGGGGTCAGCGTGGCTGGGATTGGATAGGACAGGGGCTCAGCTGCTGCTTGCGCTAGCTCCTTCTGATGCCACTGGGCTGAAGACGATGTGGGAGCGGGCGCTCGGGGCCCTGCTCTGGTGTAACCCCCCCAGTTCGGGATGGTTAGACAAACGAGGCCAGCGTCTGGAGGCCCATGTCTTTCTACGCCCGCTTCGTTGAATTGCAGGACCCTTGCGTTGGGATCCGCTGTAAGTCGTTGCTCGAACTGGCAAAGGTGGAGGCGCTTGAGCATGCTGCCCTGCCATGCCTATTTGAGCGGGAAACGAACCGAACCATGTGCTAATGTATATAATAACGCTTGGCTACCTGCTGCGCCTGACGTGGGAGAAGTGAGGAGTCACGGCCAATGCCCGGGACTTCAGGGAACCGTGCCGGTTCGGCAGAGGAGCTGCAGAACCCCGCCGACAGGGGTCGGCACAGCCTTGTGGTCTTTTGACGTGAAGAACAATGGAACACCGCTGCTTCCAGAACCGTGGGACACGGCCGTCCGTGCGGAAGAGGCTCCGAGACACTGCCATTCTTCAAGCAACGGGATCCCTATTTTTATTCCATTTCCCCAACCAACTCGTTGTCCTCGCTGCTTCGTCATCGTAGCTGGCGACCATAATGGCCAAGGAAAACAGCTATCTTCGTTGCACCCTTAGACATGCTGTTGATTAAAAAAAAAAAAAAAAAAAGGAGAGAAAGAGAAAGAAAAAGATACAAGATCATCTCCTGTAGTAACCCATCGCCATTGTCCGCCCCGTGATCCCATCATGAATTTCCCCCAATGTTGATTAAAGGTTATATGTTGACGCGCTGCGGATTATGAACTGGAAAATACCTTATCGCCGGTTCCCCGAAGCTTGTTTCTCCCCTTGCTCAGCAGCCCTTTGCCCGCCTTGCCCGCCGCCATCAACAGCTCTTTGCTCTTGGTGCCCACCTGGTTGCTTGAATGCGCAAACCCTCCTGAACCGTACAGATGGTGGGGCATATGTATGTTCGTTGGTGGCCTTCCGCCTTGGGTTGTTGTTGTCGTCGCTCCCTGCGAGCCTTGCTGGCCGTGCGACGACCCCGGATGCGGGAAACCAGCATCAGCATGCTCCGGGTGCCTGGACATCATTGCCTTCAACCACTCATCCAGGCCAGTCTCCATGGCAGAATACTGTGACCTGGTCTCATCGTAATGCTTAATTCGCTCCGAAGACGTATTCATTTCCATAATGCTTCGGAAAGATAGTATGTTGAAGACCTCTTTCTTCGGTGAAGGCGCGCGTGGAGGTGCAGCATGTTGCGTCTTTTGGGCCCCCGCAACAGCAGGGTGCTGCTCAAGGCGCGGGACCGAGGAAGGACTTGATAGTTCCTCAAGGAGGATTTTCTCTTCAGCCAGGGATAACCGCCTAGTGCCGCTAAGTTTATCCGACGCCGAAGAGATGGGAGATGGGGGTTCATCCAGACCGCGCGACGGTGTTGGTTGCGAAATGCCCCCGGCTGCACTTTGGTCCAGCGTGGGAGCGGCATTCGTTTCCGACTCAGAATTCGCCGGCGATGGCTTAATCTCCGCCCCAACTATCCCCGATCCCGAAGTTGCCGTGTTCCCAGGGTTCAAAACGAGTGTCTTCTGCTCGAGAACAGGCTCCGCCGTTGGGGACGGCGCTTTAGCGGGATCGCCCGTCACCAAACCCGCCTCCCATGAAAACCGCGTGTGAAGCCCTCCGAACCCACCTGCCTCCACGCCCCGAGCTTCGGCTGTGGATGTTATGGGTGTTTCTTTGGGAACCTCAGCCGGGAGGGATGTCGCAGCCTCTACCGCCTTTTCAGGTTTGCCCGCCTCGCCAGTGTCGAGCGGCGCGGGTTCTGCCCGTTCCTCAGTGGCCGCCCAGTAGTCACCGTAAAAATCGCCAAGGTAGCTGCTCTCACGGATAGGTTCTGCGGCCGCGTGATAGGCGGCAGTACCTTCACTAGGGGCCCCTAGCAATCCAGCTGACAACGCTGGGCTGAGAGACTTGATGATCTCCTCGCTCAGCGCGTCGCTATCTTTGACCGGAGAGGTGCTCGGCCCGTCTAGGTCTGCTCTGCTCTCAAGAGACGGAGGCGATACAGCGGCCTGCATATTAGTGTCCGGTACCGGTGATTCTCGACGAGGGTTCAGAGGTGCTGTCGGCATAATATCGGGGTGTTGAATAGCCGCTCTGGCCGGCACTGGACTGGTGGACTCAGGTCTAGGCGATGGATCACGGTCCTGGATCTCGGGTGTAGCCTCACGAGAAGGCATGTCGAGCTTCGTGCTTAACGCTGGGCTAGAAGTTCGAAGTGAACACAAGACGTTTGGCGATACGGGATGCGAAGGCATCTGTCCTTGATGTTTGGCGGGACTGGCATCCCTGGTGCCGCCTGCCCTTTCTGGCTCTGGCTGCTGAGGCTTATCGGCATCAGATGAGGAGACCTCCGGTTGCGCACTGATCTCGGTCACTGATGATGCAGCGCCGGCTTCAGCAGTGCTAAGCGGCGTTCCCTGCCGGGAATCAACACGGGAGGTTTCACCAGGCGAGGTCGGAGTTTCGGTAACCCAGCCACCCGGGAGAGAAGGTCTCGTAAGCAGCTCTTCTTTTACCGATGACGTTGCCTCCCGTGGTGCGTCTGGAGTGGCCTGTTGCTGCTCAGCAGCGCCGAGTGCCGACTGGGCGGGAGCGACCTGGTGCTCGGCCAACGGCAGCCCAACGGACCGATCGGGCTCATTGGACGAGGATGGCGGGGGCACGGCTCCACGGCCCTGGGACTGCAGCGCACCGGTGTCCCCGGGATCCTTTTCTGTGTCCGAATTCGACGCTGAGGGCACATTTAGAGGTCTAGGCGTGGCGGGCGATTGGCCTGCCATCTCCGGTGCATCCACTGATTCCGCGACCGGACACAGGACCGGAGACTGCGCACTACCCTGAACAGGCGATTGCACGTTTGAATCGGGAAAGAAACTGGAAGAAAAGAGGTCCTCGCCAAAGCCTGACATGCGAGCCAAGTCCGGGAGCTTTGGGCTCGTAGAGTAGCGCCGCACTTTTCCCGGGGACCCAGCCTCAGCGGATTCGCGGAGGTCAGTCGATCTCGTCTGGTCTTGTGCGGAGGCGGGCCCCACGCCAGGTTCGTCAGATCCATAGCTATCAAGGAGCCCTTCAATGCCATCCTCGCTCTTCCTCTCGACAACTGATGTAAGGCCGGCGCTAGGCCTCCTGGTTCCTCCATGCGGCGGATGTCCAGTTGTTCCATCTTCTTCCATCCGTCGATAGACATCCGCGGGGCGGATGAAAGGGAGCGGTTTGCTTGACGAGGGGACGGTCCCTGCGCTCTGGGGGGACGTCAACCTCGCTTCCATCCACGGCTTTGGATTTTCGCCTGGCCGGGGATTAGGCCGCGACTGCCACGCCGCATCGGTCGAACCTGCTGGGTCGTACGGCCCCACGGTCGCCTGCCGGGGAGGAAATTGCGAAGGGAGAGTGCCAGCGCTGTGTGGGGCAGAAGAATCATTCATCAAACTAGGCAAAGGCACGGAGCGAGCGTATCCCGAGGCGTTGGGGTACACACCAGATGCCGTCGCAGGGCTCCTGGAGACATCTGGCTGCGAGTGTTGTTGGATCTTGGTATGTAGAGGTGGCGCTCCAGGCGGCTGGAACTGCCTCCCAGTCTGTAAGGGTGCGGCTGGCAGGCGGGGTCCCATCGGTTTGGGCGGCGGCCGGGGTTCAGGTTCGTCTTGTTGGTCGTCATAATCGGCACCCCATTCATCGCCGTCATAGTTCTGCGGCTTGAAGTTTGCCCACTTCTTCGTCTTTTGCCGGCTCACATTGATTCTGTAGGGATCGCTACTTTGCGATGGTATGCTCGGAGACCTGTGGCAATAGAGGATTCAGTTAGCGGAGCGGCCTCGACGGCGGCCTGTAGAACGGGGATTTCGCTGACATGGACCTGCTGGTGGGAAAGACGTTTCCGTATGAGCCCTCCATATCGGTAGGTTTTTGCTCAGCAACGCACGCGCGTTCAGGTCGTCGGTATCGGGGCCGGGGCGATACGGGTTCTTCAGCAACGGAGGGGGGAGGAGAGGGCTCGGAGCATCAATGATGAAGCTTCCCGGTACGAGTACGGCAAAAGACGGCGGATGTGAGGACAACGCGGGAATAACCAACCCCCCTGGAAATGATGCGGCGACCGCAACCCGAACCGCACCACCGTAGCTCTGCTCTTGCGGGCGCGTCGAGGGTTGGATCAGGTCAAGCCGCGAGAAAGCGTAAGAGAGCCCGAGTGGATGTCGATATCCTTGCTAGAAAAGAGCCGGCAAGGATCAGGATGTTGGCTTCGATGGCCGTGGCGCGATTGCCAAGCAGGGATCTTCCTCCAAAAAAAGAACACGCCGGTGCAGAACCACAGGGGATTTAAATTAGTTATTTTGGCCAGTGCCTCGGGCTTCCGGGGATGCATTTACCACCGTGTCGCGGCCGTTCCTTGCACAACTACAGAGTTGCCGAGTTGAGCTTTCCCATGCCAACATTCATCCCCAGAATACTTCTGACGACGCAGACGGTGCAGACCAGGAGGTGCTTGCAGCCGTTACCCGAGCCGGCCAGCCAATAAATCATCATCCTGAGAGTGCTGCTGGGACACAACGCTACCGCCCCACACTTGGATTCCACGAGGCGTTTGCGCCCTGCGCCCTTGACGCAAACGGGAGAGCGGGGGACCCTTGACACTTCTATACCACATGTACTTTGACGATGGGAGCCTGCCGATGTTGGCTTCCCGAATGTCAGCTACAACTCCCGCATGAGCCAGCATCAAGACGTGTCGTCGACCACCTGCCGCTGATAATTGAGCTCTGGGCGGGATATAGCTAATGGCTAGGCACATTATATACAGGTACTCACGTATCTTTGTGTTTGCTTTCTAGATGAAGATGCGTCACAGTGGGCTGCTCAACATCTGTCATGCTGCTGTAAGGTCACGTCATCGGCCCCTTCGGCAACTGGCCCCTACGCACCCTAAGACCAAGTAAGACAGGCGTTGTACGAATACATACTGTGAAGTACAGGAATTATACTGTTATTTTCAAAACTAGACTATGACAACGGGTTCATGCTCACGTGTCTCCAGCTTCTCAAACTTGCGTTGGATTATTATTGCTATGCTTGGTTAATCTTGTGTGCCTGGCGGCTCTGCTGCGCGCCCCAAGAAATGCGCTAGAGACTTCAAGGCTGGGGCATCATTGCGGGCATGTCTTGGTCATGGCTTGCAGCACCCTTGCGCTTCTACAAACCGTTCTCGACCTTGTGGCGAGACTACGTGTACTTTGTATTCCTTGAGAACTCGGCCCCAACCTGCCCCCGAGGTTCTCGAAATCAATAGCGACAGTGGGTAATCACAGTTCCCGCCTCTCTACGCACTGTCCGTTTTGTTCTGGGCTCAGCTCAGGGGCCCGCCGGCTCCGGTCCAAGCGTCACATTTAGAAACAACACCACGTTTCCCATCAATCGCAAGCGCCGAAAACGCCGGACGTCAAGCTTTCTGGCCCATCTGTGCTCTACTGTGCAGTCTCCGATCTTTCTTTGGCCGAACTTCTATCGCGACCTTCCTTCTCCGTAGCACCCCTTTAATATTTTCACGCCCCTCGTTTCAACGATCCTCTGCAGCGCGTTGTATTTTTCTCGATTTGGCAGAGCCACACGCGGCGCTTCGACCGTTGAGTCCGCATCGTGCCTCTCCCCGCCCCCGACGAGCGATCGATAGTTAGCGACTTCGTCATCGCAGTCGGACTCTGCAACAGAGCCGTCGCCATGGCCGTGTCAATCAACGACCGCACGGCGGAATTCCGTCACATCGTCACAGCAGCCAAGAAGAAGCAAGCGGCAAAACCTGGTTCGCAGAGGCTCCTGACTGATGCGCAAAAGAATGCAGCCAGTGCCAATGGGCAACCGCGGCGCTCAGAGTTCGCGCGAAACGCGGCAGAAATTGGCAGGGGAATATCGGCGACAATGGGCAAACTCCAGAAGCTGGCGCAATGTAGGCCCCGCCACCACCCCGCCTATGGCTCCTGGTGCTGACTGATCGCAGTGGCCAAGAAGCGCTCCCTCTTTGACGACAACCCTGTCGAAGTAAACGAAGTATGTCTAGGTGCTTCCACGGGGCAAGTCTTAACGGTTATACTGACGCGAGACAGTTGACGTTTATCATCAAGCAAGACTTGTCCCGCCTAAACGAAGATATCCGGAACCTCCAAGCACTATCAAAGCGTCTACACCCGAAGCCGGACCAAGAAGGAGAGAACAACAAGAATATCTTGCTGCTCCTTCAGGGGAAGTTAGGAGACGTCAGCGCGAATTTCAAGGTACGCCAGTTACCCTGCCTCTCGCCATTCCAGCAGCCCAAGTGCTCACGTTGCGACAGGATGTCTTGGAGATCAGGACAAAGAACATTCAGGCATCGAGATCACGGACCGAGGCTTTCGTCTCGACAGTGGGACAGCATGCGCACGCATCGTTACAACAGTCCGCGTCTCCGCTCTACGGCACCCCGAACAGGGGGACACCGTCCCCGGGAGCAGACCTCATTTCGCTCAACCCCATGGGGGACCAACAGATGCAGCTGCAGATGATGGAAGAGGGCCAAAACACGTACATCCAGCAACGAGGGCAGGCAATCGAAGCAATCGAGTCGACCATCAACGAACTCGGGTCAATGTAAGCCGGCAGGCATCCGTTGATGAAGTCGCAGGCCTCATGGCTAACCGACAATCACAGTTTCGGACAGCTTGCCGCCATGGTCAGCGAGCAATCCGAGATGATCCAGCGAATCGACGCAAACACGTACGTCTAACCAGGCGCGTTTGTTTTACAGAACAATGCTAACTCGTCTGCAGAGAGGAGGTCGTGGACAACGTCGAAGGCGCGCAAAAAGAGCTGCTTCGTTACTGGTCGCGCGTTTCGGGGAATCGATGGCTCATAGCGAAAATGTTCGGTGTTCTCGTGAGTGAACCACGCTGCTGTCCTTACCGGGCCCAAGCTGATGCCGTCAACACAGATGATCTTTTTCCTGCTCTGGGTGTTGATCGCCGGGTAGATAGGCCTCGCTGCCGCATTCTCTTCTTTGTACAGCCCTTCTTTCGTTCTTTTTATCACTTGCGGAGGCTTCATGATAGACTATCGCATGGTACGGTATACATTAGTAATACGAGATTCAACGAGGCATCGCGTCGGGTCAGCATGACGCCTCAAGGCTTCGGAGGGGTGTGTCCTTTTTTGTATCAACTAGATGATGAACGACGTAGGGGAAAGGCCGTTGGTAGCCAGCGAGCTGCCTTGATGACATGGGATTTCTCAGGAAGCGGCTTCAGTTACGGCCTTCTACGGACGTGATTGGATATTCTGTATGACATACAGGGATCTTCGTTGAGATGCAGATGTCGAACTGCGATGTCTTGCAGCACCGCAGGAGGCTCGCATCAGGGACGGGGCCCGAGCCGTGGCCAGGCGGGTTCTCGAAAACGGAACCAATTTTCCACCTATTGTAGCATCGCCACGTGCAAGGATGGAGATGGAGACTGCTTGTTCCCTGGAAGGCCACGACACTGGCTGAGCGGGGAGGGGCTGGCTCCCCGCGCTTCACCCCCTACCCGCTTCCACCATAAAACGTTACCTGGTAAAGCCGCTCGACCTGCGTTTCTGCATGACGAAGAAAGCGTCTTGATATTCATGAAGAGGAGCGGCATGTGGAAGATGAGACATGTCCAATTAGTGCCGTGGGAATGATTGAGAGCGACCGAATCTCTCTCTCGGAGTCGTGAATACAGTAATTACGTCTGTTTTCCCTGTCCGGACAGATGGGCTGTTGATGGTGCACCTCGGATCCCGCTGCGCCGCCCACATTGGCATTTGGTGATGCTCCATTTAGCCGGTTTGTCAAGTTACCCACTTGAAACGGCAGGCCGTGTGGCTAGCTCTCCAAGCTGCCACGCCAGAGCTTCCACCGGTCTCGTCATGCACCGCTTCCCGAGAGTTTCTCCGGCGCGAGGAATAGTTATCTGCCCGTGAACTTGCCTCTTGCCATCGAGGATTTATACACCAAAGCTGTTGTCAATACTTGCACAGAGACCACTTTTAAATCCTCTGCTAAGAATCCAGTCGCGTAACCGCTTCACCACTAGAGCCGAGATAGCTCCTAGGACCACCACATCCAGACCCGTCAGCAACACTATCACGATGGCAAACAAGACCTACAAGCTCAACACGGGCCAGGACATTCCGGCTCTCGGGCTAGGTAAGTCGCCCAAATATCCAAACCAGAAGCACGTAACTCACAGCAACCCCCCAGGAACATGGCAATCCGAGCCGGGCAAGGTTAAAGAAGCCGTCGCATTTGCGCTGAAGTCTGGATACAAGCTGATCGACTGCGCCTATTGCTACGCCAACGAGGAAGAAGTTGGCCAGGGCCTTGCCGAGGCCTTCGCCGCGGGCGTCAAACGCGAGGACATTTTCGTCGTGACCAAGGTGTGGGCGACGTACACGACGCGGGTTGAGCTGGGGTTGGATAAGAGCTTGAAGAGCCTGGGGTTGGATTATGTGGACTTGTTCTTGGTGGTATGTCAGAATTGCCAGCTTCCTGGGGTTCGGGAACGCTTGGAGGGCTGACATGAAAGAGGTGATGCTATAGCACTGGCCGTTGTTGATGAACCCTAACGGTAAGGCTCCCTCTGCTGCCCGTTTCTAGCAGCCAACCCCTGACCTCCTTCTCTAGGAAACGACGATCGCTTCCCCAAACTCCCCAACGGCGAGCGCGACATCATCCGCTCCCACAACCACGTCGACACATGGAAGCAAATGGAACAGGTCCTCCAAACAGGCAAAGCCAAAGGCATTGGCGTGTCTAACGTCCGTGAACCCCTTCCCTTCCCCTTTCCTCTTCAGCCCCTAGCCATGGGGATACGTACTTAAACAAGCCAAACAAAACAGTACAGCAAGCGCTACCTTGAACAACTCCTCCCCCACGCCACCGTGATCCCGGCCGTCAACCAGATCGAGAACCACCCGGCTCTCCCACAGCAAGAGATCGTCGACCTCTGCAAGGAGAAGGGTATCCACATCATGGCATACAGCCCGCTGGGGAGCACGGGCGGCCCGCTGTTCACGGCCGAGCCCGTGGTCAAAATCTCGCAGAAGCACGGCGTCAAGCCGTCGACTGTCCTGCTGAGCTATCATCGTACGCCTCCCCTCCGCCACTCCCTTATCGCTCTCCTGAGGGCTCTGTTGTTGGGTGTGCTTGCTAACCGCGTGTAATGTAACCTACTGCTTAGAATCCCGCGGCAGCACCGTCCTGGCCAAGTCGGTCATGCCCGAGCGCATCAAGGAGAACATGAAACTGATCGACTTGGATGAGGAGGATGTTAAGCTGCTGAATGAGTACTCGGATAAGTTGACGCGCGAGCGCAAGTTGCAGCGGTTTGTGTACCCGCCATTTGGGGTCGACTTCGGGTTTCCGGATAAGTCGTAGGGCCAGGGGACGTCTAGATTGTAGAAAAATAGGATAAAAACCACGAAATAGAGGGTTTATCAGTTTTTATTGGAAATGTGTTGATCTCGGCGTTGCGACCGTGTTGTAGTGTCTAGGATGCTGCAAATGATATCTACATACTCTCCAAAAGACATACCTCACATATTCACCATGACTTTTAGCACCAGGTTCCCGTCGCCATCTCGCACCTTTGCAGCCATGTCGAACGCCCGCGGGATGCTGTCCATGCCGTCAAACCGCTGCGTGATAAGCTTACTAAAGTCTGGAAGCCGGGGGTTCTGGCTGGCCAGCAGCTCAATGACCCGCGGGTATGTGCCGGCGTAGCGGAAGACGCCGACTAGGTCGACTTCGCGAAGGGCCGCCGCCGAAATGGGCAGCGTCTGGATGGGGTTGCCCATGCCGATGAGCATGATTTTGCCTCCGGGCGCGGTTGCCTTGTCATGGGTGGTCAGAAAACAGCGTTTCATTTCCGCTCTCGAGACACTCACATAGATGGAAGCCTGCAGGCAGGCCTCAACACCGGTGCACTCGTACGTAGCTGCGACCTCGGCCGCAGGCCCGCCGCTTTCATTGAGGACGGTCGACTTCACAGTCTCCGCCACCTCCTTTGCAAACTCGAGCTTCGCTTCGAGCGTCTCTGGCCGTTTCATGGGCACAACGACGGCTGCATCGGCGAAACCGTTTGCGACGGCGAACTTCACCCGCTCCTCCTGGATGTCGGCAATGACCACCCAGGACTGCGTAACCACCTTGCTAATGGCGGCGCAGAGAAGGCCGACGGTCCCGGCGCCAAAGACGAGAACAGTCGAACCAGGTGAGAGCCGCGCCCTGTCGGAAGCGTGGAGGGCAACAGATAAGGGCTCCACAAGGGCACCTAATTCCACAGAGACACTGGGTGGGAGCCTGACGCCCGTGTTAGCGGGGGCATTCACAACTGCAGAATCTACCTCCAGCGGACGTACTTATGGCACCACTTCTCCGGGTGGACGATCTGCTCTTGAAGGGTACCTTGGGCATGGGGGAACGCCTTTGCCGAGCTCCGGAACTTCATCTCCCTGCAGATATTGTATCTTCCGCCTAGGCACAGCTCACAATTCTCGCAGGGCTGACCGACCTCGAGAGCGACGCGGTCCCCGACCTTGAGCGAGTCGACGGCAGACCCCACAGCCGTGACGATGCCGGCTGATTCATGGCCTAGGGTAAGGGGTTCCCGCACTAGAATGTCGCCGTTGCGGTAGTGGTTGAAGTAATGCAGGTCGGACCCGCAGAGGCCTGTTGTCTTGACAGCCACCTGCACGTCGTCCGGACCTAGGGGAGGCAAGTCCCGTTCTTCCTGGGAAAAAGCATCAGCCAGGGTTCAGATGGTCGTACGGGGATATCTCCTACCACCCGCAAGTCTCGAACCCCATGGAGCACCGAAGCGTTCGTTCTGCTGGAAGCCATCTGTTTCCGAGTCAAGAGACGGCAAGGAACAAGAGTGAGTGGGATTAGGAAATGTAAACTTGAAGGTTCAGCAACCGGGGCAGCAGGGGGCGAAGGGACGGGTTGCATCACGCTTACCCGTCCAACCTTCCACTCCGGTTGGCCCTGGGACGGGGCCCGATATCGATCAGGGATGTACCCCCGCGATCTTCCCAATTACCCCAATCTCGTGGGGCAGTGTGTGTTCCTTTGGTGCATGTCCTGTAGAGGGGCAGCGGGGCAGCCCCGCGTGCTGCGTTCCAGCGACTGAGTCCCCACTGCGGCACCGCCACAACCCTGAACTCCGTGTCTCCTCCGCTGGGAGGCAGACTTCAATGCATCGCCGCTAGTTTTCTGATCTGATACGTCTGGACGCCATTTTTGTGCAGTGGACGGAGATACGGGGTCTCCTGCGAGTGTTTGCGCCTCCGCGTCTTCCCTCCAAACCACTTATACGGCTACACTGGGCACTAGAGACGGCAGCGAGCTCCATTGAACAGCCCCTTTCGAAGCCGTCATAGAGAATATGGCGTCAAGTAGCAGTGTTGCCAACATGTTTTCGCTCGGGGGCCACACGGCTCTCGTCACGGGCGGAACTCGAGGCATCGGAAAGGCAGTTGCTCTCGCCCTGGCCGAAGCCGGAGCCGACATTCTGCTAGTCCAGGTAAACCCACAGGCGCCTTCAGCTCACAAAATACGCCCCTAAACTTACACGAAACTAGAGAGACGAGACGTCGACCGACACACGCGACGCCATCCGCCAACTCGGCCGCACGGCTGCTGTCTACACAGCAGACCTCAGCTCGGCCGAAGATGTCGCAAACTTGGTCCCCCGGATCCTCGCCGACGGCCATAAGATCCGAATCCTCGTCAACTGCGCCGGCATCCAGCGGAGACACCCCTGCGAAAAGTTTCCCGACTCGGACTTCAACCAGGTCATCCAAGTCAACCTCAATAGCGTCTTCACCCTCTGCCGCGACGTCGGCGCCCATATGCTGGGCCTGGACCCGTCCCCCGTGACTGGGCGCAGAGGCTCCATCATCAACTTTGCCTCGCTGCTCACCTTCCAGGGCGGCCTGACGGTGCCTGCGTATGCCGCGTCCAAGGGTGCCGTCGGCCAGCTCACAAAGAGCTTCGCCAACGAGTGGACGGTTCACGGCATCACCGTCAATGCCATCGCCCCCGGGTACATCGAGACCGACATGAACACGGCGCTGCTCAATGACCCGGACCGGCTGGCGAGCATCAGCGCGAGGATACCGGCGGGAAGGGTAATTTGGTCCACCATGCCTTATCAGTGCTCCTGTTTGAATGCTGACGCCGCTGTCTTTTAGTGGGGGAGCCCTGACGATTTCAAAGGTACTGCCGTGTATCTTGCCAGCAAAGCCAGCGCCTATGTGAGCGGTCACGTACTAGTTGTTGACGGTGGGTGGATGGGGCGATAAGCGCTGTCACCTGTCTGTTACTACCCGTCACTATCTATTTGTGAGTGGTCAACGCAGAGTATCGCGTTGGAAAACACTTTTTTTCCTATGATTCTTCATTATTTAGCTTACCCACACATACACATATATCTGTGGGTTGTGTGATAAACTCCTGCTACACCCTGGGAAGAGCCGGATAGCTGGGTTGAGGAGGGGGGAAGGATAAAATAAAACATGATACAATTCAATACTGAGCTCGCCGCTGCCCTGTATGACAATCATATACTAATCAATGACCTAGTTGAAAGGGCCGGATCTCTGTAGGTTGAGAAAGTAAGGGAAAAAAAAAATAAAAAAAAAAAGGAAACATTAACTACTGGGCCTGCCGCTACTCCGTCTGAAAATCATTTACAAACTAATTTACCAATGACCAAGTATACATACTACACAATTACCATAGACACCAGCCTTCCATCTACGCAGCCAGACCCTCCTATCCCTTGCCAACCTTATTTAACTACCCTCACTTCCTCCGCTCCTTCTGTGACAAGGGCTGAAGATTTAGGGTTTGGATCAAGGTGATGAATTGCCACTCTATTGCTCGAAGTCTAAAGCGCTTTTCTAACATAGCAGGGAATGAGTGAATGACTTAAATACAAAGGAAAATGGTCAAGAAAGCTCTCGGTCTCGGCCGCAGAGCTCCACAAGTGCCTTTCCCAGCGCGACATCAATTCGAAGTCTTCACTTTCAGTGCTATGGAGGATCCTCAGCGTAGGAGCTGGGCTCACGGGCCTTCATCTATTAAGTTTCTAGCCGGGCCCGTACGGCAGCCCTTAAGAGGTGGAGGCCTCCAGACTATTCAAGGCTTCTTCTCCTCTGATCTTGGTCCTGACCGAGCTCCTTGCCTGATGGGGTGGCCCTAGTCTGACTGATTACCCCCTCCACGGCTTCGCTGGCTTTTCAATGGATATTTAGTCCGTTGGTGGCCTGGATGCGCTGGAGATGTACCGCCCGTGGGTTGCTTCAGCTCTGTTCGTCGGTAAGTGCCCTGAAGGTGGCGGCAGAGAGTTTGATGACGGTAGGGTGGGTGTTGTTCCTTAGCTATAGTTTTAGTTGTGGCAGAGGGGAGAACATTGTTTGGGTTCACTATGAGGATGGGGCGTGATGATGGCCTTTTATAACCTTGGTGGTTGCCTTGATGGCTGTCTTGATGACTATTGTGAGGTTCTGCGTTGTGTTGGGTCATTTGGTTGACTTGAGAGTTGAATCGATGTCTGAGGTAGGTAAGGAGGGTTTAAATAGGTAGACAGTAGCTGCAGAGCGAGACATCTAGAACCTGGAACACCACGTCAATATGTGAATGACTTGCGTCGATCTCCACCATGTTGAGCGTGGTCACTCTAATCGGCGGGCCTACTGTGACTTTCTCGGCCAAGCTTGCCGAGGTACTGTACCAGAAATTTCTAACACTAAATTACGTGTAACCTGCAAACTGGGCGCTACTGGGCTTAGACGAGACATCGAACTCAACGCCCCTTCCAACACTTGTTACAGGCCCATTTTGTGGCCAATCTTTGCGTGTAAGACGATCTCTCCGAGATCGGAGGGAGTTCTTGTCTGCACGTACTGTTTTGATTTGTCTGGGCTGCAGGGTCTGATTTGTCGGAGTGCCGCCTCTCCTCTACGTTGTCTTGAGCGTCACTGATAATTTTCCTTTAAGCCAGTCCTTCACTTCCTACTGCAGCAGACGACACCTCCAAACTTAATAAATCCAGCGCACTTCCCGTGACCTCTACCGAGCTCCTGCATGCGTGACAGCTCTTCACTCCTTCACCGAAGCCATGACCTTCTCCATCCACGGGTAAACAGATGCGTTGGCCATGGGATAGCCCATGTGCAGAGCCCCGCTGAAGAAGCGGGCCTCCTTCGGCGTGCCGTACTCGAAGAGCATCATTGAGTCTTCGATCGGCATGAGGCCGTCGAGGGTGCCCTAGTTCGTCCGTCAGCAAGCCGAACCACGCAACGACGCAGGAAAGCGCACATTGATCAGCAGCAGCCTAGTAGACGGCTTGTGGATGATGCCCGTCTCGAGCAGCGAGAACTTCTTCTGAACGCCGGCCTTGTACTCTTCCACGGACCCAAATCCGTGCTTCATGGCCATGGCAGGGGTCAACCTATTTTCCGTCAGAGATCTCCTTTGCATGCCAAACCAAGGCGGGACATTGCTTACTGGAAGGGGTACTCATGCCCATCCGCCTTCTCCAGCCACTCCGGATCGTAAAAGTAATGACATCCGGCGCCCTGCGCAACACTCCCAATCAGCTGGTCCTTGTGCGTGTGCGCGATGCGGATGGCGTAGTAGCCGCCGCTGCTCAAGCCCCAGACCATGACGCGGCGCATGTCGAAGCGGCCGTCCTTGGCCATCCACTCGAGCAGACTGGACCACAGCCGGTCCGGTGATTCGGGATCCGCGCTATCGGCGGGGCAGTCGGCCGTGCCGGGGATTTCAACTACGACCGCGCCCCTTGAAGGGTCGTCAGCCAAGGCAACCGGGAGGTACGGCAGCCCAAGGCCCAAGCGGCGCGACTTACCAGCCCCTCTTCAGAAACTCCTCACACCGCACCGTGTTGTCCGGCCTGTACCCATCCAGCCCGGTCATCAAGATCACCACAGGGCATTGTTCGTCCCCTTTCGGAACTCTCACGTAGACAGGTATCTCGTCCCTATCCCCTCCCTTGCCGTGGACGTGCGCCACGTTGATCTCTTCGACTGGACTGCAAGAAGTCGGCAGCTGTTAGTCATTGCCCATTGTCCCTCAATTCCTCCTTCATACTTCTGGAAGGGGGGGAGCTTAGAGTCATCCCAGCGGGGAAAAAAAAAAGGGGGGGGGGGGGGGGAGGGGGAGGAGGAGGATGTTTGTGTTGAACAACCTAATCATCACAACCAACGAGCAAGTCAAATGTGTAAATAAATAAATAAATAGTAAGGAACCTACCACTCCCACGACTGCGCCGCCTTCATATACGTCTCCTTCTGCGCCTCCCACGCTCTCCACTTGACAGCATTGTTGACGGTCGGGTAGGCCGTGATGTAGGGGAAGCGGGCGATGCGGTAGACGGTGCAGGCGCGCAGGTAGAGGGTGCTCGCCTGAGACACATCCCCCGCTGCGACGAGGGCGTCGGCCTGGGCGGTGAGGCGCTCGGCAGTGGGGAGGAAGGCGGTTGTGTACTCTGGGGAGGTGCCGTCGTTGATTTTGTTCTGGAAATTGTTGGGCATTGGGTAGTGAGTGAATAGGACATGTCAAGTGATGCGAAGAGGCTGAGTTTGTTGGTTATCGGGAATGAGGAAGGGCTAGATGATGAAGAGGATCACTGGGGGAAGGAAAGGGGTGTTACTTTGATAAGGTGCTCAAAAATAGGCTCGAAATCCTCATAGGCGCCGTCGTGGAAGGGATAGACGGACTTAGTGCACTAGACAGGTGCCGTTGTTCATGATCAATAATTTTGCTATCGCTATACCGACAGTTGCCGCCCCTGAATGCTTGCTATCATACAGGCTGAATCGTAACGACAGACGGCTACTTACTGGGAACTTCCACTTGGTCTCCCATAGCGCCTGGATGCCGTCGTGGTGCGGCATGCGCGCCTCAAACGCCTCGGTGCCCATGATCCAGTGCCGGGGGGTGCCACTCTTCCCATCCTCGCCGGAAATGGCATCCTGAATCTTGTGGGAAGACATGATGTGGGTGTTGGGTCAAGATGAGGAGGACGGGTGGTGAAAAGGACGAAGAAGGCAAACTGAACGTCACAAAGATACCCTAATAGGCCTACACCACCCGAACAACTTTTTGCTTTGCGAAAAGGGGCACGCCGTCCTTGTTGCCTGCGTACACAGCCGTGACGGTGCTACGCCTGCGTCGGCGAGGGGGGTTGGGAACAGGCTGCTCGACTTTGAGTCTCGCAACGGCTCTGGGAGGAGTGGTGTTAGCTGCTTTATGTTTACTCCACGGGGGGATTTAGACGGCAACCTACTCGGACTGGACCAGAGCAATGCGCACCCGGGCAACGGTAGCGTTAAGTGCTCCGTCCATTTTTGCGGGGTCGAGTTCGAATCGGTATTAAAAACTGCCGTTGGCTTCGGCCTGGGCTGCTAACAATATGGAGCCCGACGATTAGGGACGGCTAAGGAGGAACGTAATTGGCTATTCTGTGCTTTGGGAGTCCGACGTGCCGGATCCTTAGAGTTGGGGATATCCGCAGTCCGTGCAACAGCTTTAGTTGAAGGGACCGCCGGGTGGGTAGGTATGTATGTACGCGGGTGGGAGAGCACTTGGTCTGTGGGGAGGGAGTGTTCGGGCTGAAGCTGAGCTAAACGGGCTGAAACAACGAGGAGTCTGACACACAGCTATATATGTATGTCAGCACGAGTAACGCCGGCTTCAACGAGAGGCGGGGAATGGCATGAGGATCAATGCCCAAAGGTGGTGTCAGGTTGGTGAGGGAGAGGGTGGCCGGGCCGAGGCCAGCGTTCCGGATTGGCTGGATGGCCCTTGTGCCCTCGCCGTCGTTGACTTGGTCGACGGCAACTGCGAGCCGGCCATTTCCCCGCGAGCATGCGACCCTGAACGGGGAAGCAGCATCTGCACGATCCGGGCGATGTCACTCGTGGTTGACTTGGGGTTAGCTAGCGGAAGGTAGGCAGAGAAACTCCGATGGGGTGTGCAGCAGGTCTCGGCGGCAAATACTACCTGCCGGCCAACCGGGCATTTCCCTGTTGGTGAGCATTTGCTTTGGGGCATGGTTCGGAGGGATCACATGTCAGCCTTATGTCGGGATGGTGGCACAGCAGAACCAGTAAAGAGGCTCGCTACCCCGCGACTGACAATGGCCGGCTGGATCCCAGTAAGCAACAGGGGTCGCCCATAAGGTACCGAAGTGGCTTCTAGAAGAGAAAACACGCTGGTCTATTTCTATCTCTGTTCCGAATTATATTGCCAGTGAACGTCTTCTTTTTCCGTTGAGTGCGCTGCAGAAAGCAATTGCTTGCCTCCCCACAAGTGAAACCCCCGCCCCCGACTGCCCAAGGTGTGTTGGTACTCTAGCATCGATCCTGCGTGTCGGTATGTGGGCGCCATGAACCGAGAGATCGCCCGGTGACAGCATCACGACGAGTGCTACTGGTGGACCTTGGAACGGGTCCATCTTTTCAGAGATTGGCCGTTTCGCTGCCTTGTGACGGGAGAACAGCGAACCAAGCAGTCAGCCCCTCCGCCCTGCAAGCAGCGGGTACCTCTGACACGAGCTACTGGGCTTTGTTACTCTTGGGGCCCTCGTGGTAGTGAGCCATCTCCAGGCCCACTCTCCGGAAGCCGCACTTGACGTAGAAGCCCTCGTTGTGTTCGCTGCAGTCGAGAATCGTCTTATAGCATCCCGTCTGTTTGGCAATGAAGTCCAGCGCCTCGATAATACGCAGTCCTAGTTTCTTGCCCTGCTGATCCTTGGCAACGGCAATGTCTTCGATGTGACCGACCGACCCGAGATTGTGGATGCTGGGTGTGTGATCGGACCATCAGTGTTACGTACTGGTTGGGCACGGGAACGGGAGGGCCGAGAAAGCTTTCTTACAATTTGCGCTCGACCAACAGCGCGCCGGTTCCGACCACCTTCGGTGGGCTGGCATTGGTATCCTCAATGATGAGAATGAAATAGCTGCCGTTCTGCTTGGCGAGCCAGTCGTAGCGCTCCTCAAACTGTTCCTGCCCAATCTCGCCCACCGTCGTCAGCACGCGCAGGCAGTCGAGGTAGCCTGTGTCATAATCGCTGCGTCGAAGCGGCCGCAGCTTGTAGCCCTCGGGTAGTGCTGATTGCACCTCAGGAGAGAGGAACTCAGCGGAAAAGAGGCCCTCTTCAGCCATTGTCGGACGATGGTTGATCGGCGGTTCTTTGGGTCGAGGGGGCCGTGCTGAAGCGGTCAGACTGCCGGGCCGTCTCTCAAGTGACTTCGGTAGATTTATCAGCTACAAATAACGATGTCACCAGACGAAAATGCCGTGTCGACTGTTGATATTGGGTGACTGCCAGATCGGGGGAGTGGAGTGTGGGAGCGGTGGAAACTAGCAGCGTGGGAGGTGCTCGGTCTGAAGCCAGGCCACTGCGGTGCGTTGGGCCTCCTTGCCAGGGGTCGTAGCCCCACGCTCAGCTCGCTCCGGAGAGGTAAAGGCCCCACAAGCTTCCGCCGGCCCAGCAGCATGGAGTTATAAGACCAAGCCATCTCTGCGACAACCCTTTCTTCTTGCGCATTATGTTTTCTCACATCAAGATGTGAATACCAACCCTAACATCTTGATCTAAATGCGAACAATCTAACCCCAGGAAAATCCTGACAAAAAATGCTTACCTCGGAATCTTTTTTTCTCATCATTCGTCTGCTCCTCTCCCTTGAGGCTGACGGCCTGGATACTGATAAATAGCCAGAGGTGAGTCTTTGGGAGACCATGGAAGATCATTCCAAAGTAGCTAATGGGTGAGTCGAACCCGCACGACGTGTTAGATCGTAACAAGAATGGCACCATGGCCATTTATCTTCATCGGCAATGACCACTGCAACGCTTGGACTGGTTTTCGACAGTAGCCAAGAGTCATTGGCTCATGAATGCCAGTCCGGCCCGTCATGGGGGAAAGACCGACGGGGGCAGTCTTCTTGACGGCCTGTGAAGAGGAATGTGGGCTATTCAAGGAGTTGGGGAAGGCGCCATTTACCCATGGGGAGGCCCTAGGCCTCACTATGAGAACTGGGCCTTACCGGGTACATCGTAACAGGGACCTGGGGGCAGTGATGACATGAGGCTGCTATCGTAATTGTGGACGTCAACTTAGATGATGTCCAACTATGTGGTCAAGCCTAGGATCCGGTCGCCTTGGTGCTATGGCCAGGTCCCTAAAATCAGGGAACCGGAATGATGCCCATGGTTTACGATGGCCAAGGGCATTTTCCACAATCCCTTGAAGGGTAGTGAGAACCTCGTCATTATGATCACTTCTATCAGACTTTTGCTGTGCTGCTGGGCATCTACAGCTCACGCCGCCCTTGATGATAGGCATATAAGCTACTGCTGTACTGTACTATACTTGTCCACCTGAAATAAGGGTTCCATTGGTAGTGTTCGGCAGTTGTCCCGGGTGGCAGGTAGGAGTGTGGGGCCAATGGGACATCGGGTGACCACTCCCGCGTCATCACATGCCAGATGCCGGGAGAGGGTGATGACGACGGGGACAAGGGAACGCATGAACTGGGGCCGCAGCAGCAACCGGCCAACCGCTGCGAGCTTCATCGTGCCGCCACCCACGCGTCCTATTGACGCTTTTTTTTTTTTTTCCCTAAATTATTATTTTATTTTCACCGCCCCTTACTTCGCCCCTAAACCGCTCATGACTCGGCCCTATTCGGTTGATGGCTTCAAGATGACCGCCAGAAGCCTGACACGGCACCTGACGCATTTCCTCACATAATGACGCTAAGCCCTGGCGATGGCGTCGCTGCCGCCGACTCGGACGTCGAAGGTTCCCGGCTGGCCGTCATTCCTGGCGAAAACATGGCCGCATCCAGCCTCAACGACACCAGCACCTTGCTACCCGCTCCGGTAGCAAGAGCCGTTAGCTTTGCCACGCGTTCGACCGGGCTTGCTATTCGTATGGGCAGTGTAATCGGTGGGTATGGAATAGACGTCGCCAAGTTCACCACACTGTCTAGTTTCGAGCTGGGCCGCGCCATGCTCGAAGGCATCCTCAGCCGGGCCGGCAGGGATGCCGTTTCCCGCTCCGACTCGGACTTGGCGAGGGCAGATGTTGAATCCATCCTCGAGACGGCCGTCGGGACGTTGCACCGCGCAATGGGCCACGTGGTTTTCTGGACCGCTGCCGGCTTTAACGTCACCAGCACTACGCTATCCTTTGCTTCCGAGACGTCTCAGCTCCTGCTTTCCATGCTCGACCAGTTCTTTGGATCAACCGACAGTTCCCGCGCCATAGCAAGCATTGTCGCCATGATCCGCCGAGAATTTGAGAATCCTGCCACTGGTGTGCAGGGAGAAACGGTTAGCCTCCTTGATCTGGTGATGGGGCTTTGCAGCATGGCATATCTGCAGCGATCATGCCGTTCATTGCTCCAAGAAGAGAGCCGCACGTCTCGCATTGAGGAGACCGTATGGGACGTGGTCGTCCTCTCCGATGGCGCACGGGTTAACGTTCACAACGATGTCCGTATCGGGACGTTCAACTCGGAGGAGCCTCGAACACTCCAGTACGGCCCTGCGGGACCGGCGTTTGCCGCAACCCGATATGAGGGAGGCGGGAACAGTGACCAAGACGGCCTCAGTGCACCCACGCTGCAATTGCAACGTGAGATCATGAGGTGTCTGCCCGACGATGCTGAAGTATCCATTACCAGGGCGATAACTACTTCAGAAACCATCACGGTCGAAATAACCGGCGGCGCGCACCCACTCAAGGTTGCGCCTCCCCCAGGGCTCGAGTTGATTGAAGAGAGCTGGGACACTAGCCACCTCCGTTCCCGGCCGCAAACAGGCCTGGGGATCAGCCACGGCGGCGCCGTTACGCGTTCACGGCTTGTATTCCGACACAATCGCCACCAAGAGACAACGACATCTTTCCAAAGGATGGACAGAGGTTGCAGCCACATCGAGGTTGACCTGAACACCTTGGAGAGCTCCGCCAGTGAAAGTGAGAAAATGGCTCCTAGGCAGTCACGACATTCCAACAAATGCGGAGAATTACGACCCTTCCGACAGAGTGCGTCAGCTTCAAAAGCTTCCGCATTGCCGGCACCACTTGCCATGTCATCAGAAACTCCATTGATGCCAAAGCATAGTGGCGAGCACGCTGCCGACAGGAAGCGATCTCGCACAACACCGGACAGTACTCCATCGACGCGTAATGCTCGATCAAGCATCTCATCTCCGACACAGCCTGCCGACAAGTTGTTATATCCGAGAAGCAAAGATAAACCCGATTCTATTTGTGCGTCCTCGGAAAAGAAAAGCGGATTCCGGAATGTTCTCAAGAAACCCATGTCTATCTTCAGCAAAGAGGATTTTGGTTTCGAGATTGCGGCAGGGGGAAAGGAAACCAAATTGGTGCCGGGAAGGCACTCGACATCCAAGGCTGGTAAAGCAGCACACCGCGGACCATCAGATCTCGTCGCCCCTAGCAGAGAGTCGTCACTGCTCGCAAGTAACCCAACTTCACCCACTCAAGGGGCATTTGAGGAGGCCCGAAGACGCCCAAGACGGACGCCGTCTGGCACCAGTTTTCTGTCGGTCCGTGAAAGCCTATGCGAATCCGCAATTTCTTTGACCGAGACGTACTCCACCAGTATTGGAGAGCACCGGCGTGTTTCTGTTCTCAGCGAGGCTACAATATCAAGCCCCGTCACCAAGAAGGTTGAGCCGGACAGAGAGGTTCACAATCAACAGGGCGCACCGGATAGAGATCACCGTCGCCTGAAGTCGAGGACGTACACGCCGAGTATTTACACTCTGAGAGCAAACGCGTCGGAGACATCACTCATCCCTTACCACACGCATGACCGGTGGAGTGCATTCAGTGGCACCGAAGCGCTGGGCACGCTCAAGCAAGCCGGAGTGGTAGATGGTATGTTCCCTGCGCACCACCTCTTACGGAACATAACCCGGTATATGCGGTTCGCCTCTGCCTCTTACGGGTCGAAATTCCTCACAGTATTGGGCATCGCTACACAGATGCCGATCCCGGGAGCCTCGGACAACACGCACCACGAGCTGCGGTCCTTTGCGCACCATACCAAGTCGAACCCCAGCAGCATCCTCCTGTCGTCATTCATCGACCCGCAGGGCGGATCGGACGGTACCGGCTCGACCAACACGGGCGTGCCGCTCGTGCATTACATATCTCTCGATCACGAATCCAAAACGGTCGTGCTCACCTGCCGCGGCACCCTCGGCTTTGAGGACGTGCTCGCCGACATGACGTGCGAATATGACGACCTAGTCTGGCGTGGCAAGTCGTACAAAGTTCACAAGGGCGTGCACGCGTCGGCCAGACGTCTCCTCTACGGCGGCGACGGTAGGGTTCTCTACACCCTCAAGACAGCCCTCGAAGAGTTCCCCGGCTACGGTCTCGTCCTGGCGGGCCACTCGCTCGGCGGCGCGGTGACCTCACTCCTGGGCGTTATGCTCTCGGAGCCGAACCCTTTTCCAGGACCTTCATCCTCCTTTTTCATCACCGCCTCTTCGGAACCGCACACCAACCTCCTCCCTCCAGTTGCAACTGACGACAGGGCCCGGCCACCGCCGTTACTGCCACCACACATCTGCCTCCCCGCCAACCGACCCATCCATGTCTACGCTTACGGGCCCCCGTCGACGATGTCCTCCGCCCTCCGCGCCGCTACCCGCGGCCTCGTCACCACCGTCGTCCACGGCAACGACCTTGTCCCATTCCTCTCGCTCGGCGTGCTGCACGACTTCCAAGCCGCCGCGCTGGCGCTCAAGACGGACAACTCGGCCGCGAAATCGGACCTGCGCCAGCGCGTGTGGACCGCGCTGAGGGACGGTGTCGCCCGCGCCTACCGGAACGACACCACCGCCGCCGCTGCCGCCGATGCTTGGGTGCTGCGGGACGAAGGGATTACCCCAGCGGGAGCAGGCGCCAGCGCGAGCAGCGAGAACGAGTACTGGGCGTATGCGGCTCTAAAGGTGTTGCGATCGAGTATGCTGAGCGAGAAGCTCGTGCCGCCGGGGGAGGTGTTTGTAGTGGAGAGTCAGAGGGCTCTGAGGGGGGATGCCTTTGTGGCGGCGGCGGGCGGGAACGGGGAGGAGGATCACTTGGGGCGGCCGGCGCATAGAGTTGTGCTCAAGTACGTACGCGACGTGGAGAGGCGGTTCGGGGAGGTCAGGTTTGGGGTGAGCATGCTGACGGATCATAATCCGGCCAAGTACGAGGCGACGTTGGAGAGGTTGATGGTCGGAGTTTTGGGCCGGGGCGTGGACTGACAAGAGGTGTATACACATACATAGACATAGACACAGACATATCAGCAAGGGAAGGAGTTGGAGCGTGGGCAATATACCCTTTTTTTTTTTTTTTTTTGGTTTTGATTGGACAACTAGACTACATCTGCTCTACTCGGGTTTGACGGGGAGAATCCTACCCTCGTCGTCGTAGAAGATCTCCTTGACCTTGACAGACCGCAGGTGGTCAACGCCCTTGCTCAGCTCACAGTCGTGGTGGAACAGCCACCAGCGGCCCTCGAACTCAACGATGGAGTGGTGGGTCGTCCAGCCGAGCACGGGCTCGAGGATGCGGCCACCGTAGGTGAAGGGCCCGTAGGGGCTCGAGCCGGTGGCGTAGCAGAGGTAGTGGGTGTCGCCGGTCGAGTAGCTGAAGTAGTAGGTGCCGTTGCGCTTGTGCATCCAGGCCGCCTCGAAGAAGCGGCGGTCGTGGTCGTCGGCGGGCACCGGCTTGCCCGTTTCGGGCGCCAGGATCACCACCTCCCTAACCTCCTCGGCGAACTGGCGCATGTCGTCGGTCAGCTTGGCCACGCGGGGGCCCAGCGCGCAGACGCCCTCGCCCGACGGCTCCTTGGGGCCCTGCCAGGCCGAGTCGAAGACGTCGTTGCCCTTCTGGTAGCACTGCAGCTGGCCGCCCCAGAGACCGCCAAAGTACATGTAAGCCTGGCCGTCGTCGTCGACGAACGTGGCCGGGTCGATGCTATAGCTGCCCTTGATGGGCTCCGGGTCCGGGGTGAAGGGCCCCTCGGGGCGGTCGCCCACCGCCACGCCAATGCGGAAGATGCCCTGCTTGTCGCGCGCGGGGAAGTACAGGTAGTACTTGCCGTTCTTAAAGGCGGCGTCGGGCGCCCAGAGCTGCTTGGACACCCAGGGGACGTCTTCTGTCTTGAGCACCACGCCGTGGTCGACTACGGGGGCCGGGGGGTCCAGCGAGGTGGTGCTGAAGACGTGGTAGTCGGCCATGTCATATTGGTCGCCATTGTCGTTGAACTGGATGTCCGTCTCGCGGTCGTGCGAGGGGTAGATGTAGATCTTGCCCTCGAAGACGTGGGCCGAGGGGTCGGCTGTGTAGATGTTGGTGATGAGGGGCGCCATGGTGGTGACCCAAGAGAAGGGGGGGAAAGTTGGGGTAAGTGGTGGGGTCACGGATGCGGGGTTTGATGATGGGGAGGAGCTGCTGGTGGAGGCAGATCCAAGGAGGATGATGTGATTGTGTAGAAGTTAGGAACGGAATATGCAAGCAACAGCTCAGGAGTTACCTCAGCTATATAGGAATTCGGGCCTGGTGAGCTATGTCCGCTTGGACCCTCATGGGATGGGATGTTCTCCAAATCGCTCCGCCGTGCTGGGTCGAAGCGGGCGCGTGGATGTCGGAAAGGAGGCGAGGTCGAGTCCCGTTTCCTATTTATCCCCATTTAACCGTCCGGCCAAGATCCCGACCATGAGACTTGGCGGCTCAGCGGAGCCCGTGCCGCGGGTATCACGATGGTGAGAGGTTTCGGGCTGAGGAGCCGCTGACGTCTGTTGTTTGCTGCAGGCGCCTGCTCTTTAACCAAGATGATGGGATGTCCGGGTACGGGGGCGTTTTCGGATAAACAGAGCTTACCCGAGCAAGCTCGTAAGACATTTTACTGCCGCTGGGCAGGCTGTTAACTTGAGAGCTGCGACATACTGGGAACCGCTGCGGAAGCCAAGTGGAGACGTTTAGAGCGGGTGGCTCCATGATGAACGAAGAACCTGAAGTTGTGGAAGGAAGGGTGCAGGCCCGCTATTTTATCTGGGCTGGCTTATTCACCCTCTCCTTGTAGCAGAGGGAGCTGAACATCCATCTTCTCTGTTGTGCAACCAGCAGCAGCTCCATTTTCCGTTGAGAAGATGACTGAGAAGCTCGGTTTTTTGCCCTTTCCCTTTTCTCTCTTTCTTTTTTTTTTTTTTTTTTTTTTTTTTCTTCGCGTGTCGCACCATGACTGCTTTCATCTTTTCTGAGTGAAAGAGGGTTCTTGACGAGTTGACTACTGACAACGTTAGTGATCCAGGCTGCCAGGAAAGGGCGGAGCTGACAAGCGTCAACTCCAGCCACAACGCTCCTCCCCTTTGGAGCACCTATTAGCGTCGCCATGCGGCGCCACCTCATGCAGACCCCCATTAGCTATGGCCACCATTGGACGTTGTGACCCTGTCGGTATTGAAGACAGGGGCGGGCATTGTGTGGAAGCCCAAAAGAGTGCCTGGCGTGTTGACGCCAAGGAGATGCGTCGATAAACCTGAGCACCATGGCCCAGTCTTCAGCGAGGCTGGCCGGTTGTGGTCTCTCGTGAAAACCTCGTCGGCCCTTCGCGACGTGCTGGTCGTGGCCCCTGACCTCAAGTGACGCGATCGAGCGTGCGCTGCTCAAATCATCACCATGTTGCTAACACCACCCTCGTCTCCGCCGCTACCCACGCCGGCGCCGACCTTGGCAAGCGCGTATTTCAACGCCATCCACCTCCAACCGCGGCAGACGAACTATTACGAAGACTTCAATTATTCCTATGATACAGAATGCATTGTGCGTACACACACTTCTACCCGTAGTTTGCCTGGCCAGAGTGTAGCTGTGATTCTGACGGGCAGCCGGTCTAGACCCAAGGCGTCGCCGATGCTTTGCAGTGTACAAGCATCATTGAGAGCTGTACTCCGGGTTTCAACGTGGCGACCGACTATGAAGAAGCCGCCACATCCTGCCTCTGCAACTATGGCATCTCCTACCTCGATTGCTACTTCGACAAGGTCGTCGCCGGGAGCTGCGCCAGCTACTACGGTATCACAGGCATGTCCCATCCCCGCTGAGCAACAGAGGGGCTACGTCAGCTGACCGCAATAGCCAGACTGGGGTGAGTACCAGAGGTCCTTCTACTCTGAGTTCTGTGGAAGCATTCCACCAAGCGTCATGGGACAGATCCAGCCACCGTGAGTTTGAGTCTTGTTGCATGCCCATTTGAGCGTGGAAACTAACTAGCCGTCCAGGACGAGCGTCTCTCTGGATTTTGAGTACGTTTCTGACCCCGACAATGGCGCCTGTTGCCGGGGCTAACGGTGTTTAGGACCGTCGATGTCGTGACAGCGACGGGCGACCTCTCGCGGCCGGACTATGATGGTCAGCCGAGCTACAGAGGCACGGGCGCGTTGCTCGATGGCGAATGCGCGCAGACGGGTTTCACCCGCGTCGATGCCGGAAACACCATCTACTTTGCTGGATTCATGGGCTGTATTAACGACCGACCCGAGTGCTGCCCCTGGCCCGTGGCCACGGCGACGTCAGGATCGACTGGGCCTGCTACTGATGCTGCTGGGGTGAACGTCCAGGACAACATCGCTTACGATTTCCCGATGCCGGTGAGCGATGACCTTGCTCAACTGGTGAGCTGTGCGGAGGATTACTACTCCATCTCTGGCGGATGCTGTCCCAAGTATGTGACCCAAGTACCTCATGGTGAGCTCCGTTTTGGCGGATTTCTGACCTGAGCAGCGGCTTCTGGCCTTTCACGAGTGCTGTCGGAGGACAGACACCTTGCTGGAGCTCCGTCAACAACGTCGCCGTCCCCACACTCACCGTCGCAAGTGACGAACCCGAGGGTGAGAAGCCCACCTCAGCTGTGGTGAATATCGTCTGGTCGATGCGTTATCCTGTCGCCGATCCCGGAAGTGGGGGACTTTCTACCGCTGCCAAGGCAGGCATCGGCGCCGGAGCGGGCGTCGCGGCCATTCTCATCATTGGTCTCGCCATCTGTCTCTGGAGATATCGCCGCAAGAACAAGAAGCTGGCACAAGCCCAGCAGCAAGTCCCGCCAAGCCAGATTCCGCCGCAGCAGCAACAACAGCAGCATCACTTCCAGCAACCACTTCCCATGATGCAACAGGCTGCCATGCCCAACGGCCAGTACCCTCCTGCCGTTTACCCGCCGAACATGGGCCAGACACCTCCCACAGCACTGGCGCCGCAAAACACAGGTACCTCTGGTGGTGGTGTCAGCGAGCTGAGCTCTCAGAGCGGCCAAGGCCTCCTACACAACGGCCAGCCAGGTGGTTACATTGCCGGCGCGGCAGTGGCCAACCCGCGTGTCTCCTATGGCAGCAGCAGCAGCGGTGCTGGGACTCCTGGTACTGGCAGCAACGGCCAGGGCTACCCGGCCCCGATCGCCGAGGCTGACGAGGGACAGTATCCGTACCCGCGGTATGCTTATCCGCAGTATCACCAGCAGCAGCAGCCGCAGCAGCAACAGTACTATGGCGTTCCACAGCAGCAGCAACAGCAGCAGATGGCCTCTCCAGGCCAGTATTACCTTCCAGAGGGAGGACACGCCTACCCTCAACATCAACAACAGCACGTCTACTACCAACCCCAGCCGCAGTCACTTCCAAATGCCAACATGGTCGAGATGAGTGCCAATAGGGAAGTGGATCCGCCGCAGGAGGTCATGGGGAGCCAGATACCACCTGGCTTTAAGGGCTGGTGAGTGGGTTACTCGGGAGGCTTTTTGTGTAACGAACCTTTTTAAGTCGGTCTGGAAATATCGGGCGTAAAGGGGCGCCAGGCTGTGTAGCGTAATCTCGTTACTTCATTTGGAGTGGGATGACCCCTCCTGTTTCGCCTTTCAAGAGGATCTCATTTTGAGCGGGGAGCGGTCAAGCCATTAAATAGGGGATATCCCCGAATCCTAGCGAGGGGTCCCAGAGGGCCTCGGACAAAAAAAAATGGGGGAAAGCAATGGCAATTCGGCTCGTAGATCCCACGGCAGGTGACTTTGGTGCAGCTGATATGTATTTCCTATGCGACCAGCGGTCGGGTATGTCTCTTAAGCCTCGGAAGAGCGTTGGGTGCTGCCACGGCGGCGGTACGGCAACCCACGAGGCGAGCTACGCGGTTCGCCGATCCGCAGCATGCCGAGAGGGAATTCGGTCCCTGACGCAAGCTGTCGCAGCGAAAAGTCGTAATGTAAATGCGGACGGCGACACCTGTTTGGGCAGCACAAAACCCGAGCCCATTTCTGCATTTCTGCACCTCTGCATTTCCCCCGAGCTGTTCCCGGCGGGGAGGGTTTCCGGGACTAGGGGCACGCGACGTGGGAAATGTAAATTCGACTGAGCAGCGCTGCCGTGGCCCTGTTGGTGAGTATGGTTCTGTGCCATTCTGGAAGTGGTAATTGGAAATTGTTGGCTTAGAGTCCCCTGAATGCACAGCTGATTGGTCGTAAGCAAATGCGGAATGTGATAGGCCAGCCACAGTACGGACACCATGTACTCTACCTTAGTTTGAGGTGCCCTTAGCGCAGGCAGAAGGGGATCGCGTCTTTACTGTAATGTACAGTACGTACAGTACAGTCCATCCACTCGGGCACGAGATAGTTTTCTTTGGGGGTGGGGGAGGGGTGGCGGAAGAGAGACTGATGCGAAAGCACTGCCACCGGCACAATACGGCTCATTCGTAATGTGCTCTATTACCTCGACAAGGCTCCCATCTCTTTCCAGACAGATTGCTGTACGATGCAGTCACACCAGGTTTGTTGGGTTATTCTGTAGACCACGCCACTTACCACTTCCGCAGTAACATCTGCAAGCCCCGGCAGTCATACATCGTCGTGGTTCCCACCACGTCCACTCGGCTTCAAATCCTCTCGCTCCGAGAAGTTCGCTGTTGGCACGGTGCATCCCATCCATGCCGGTTGAGATCGGCCTTTGGCGACGTGGTGGTGTACAGTACATCTGCAGCCTTTTCGGCTCCAACATATCGTACTATCACGCATACCGCTAACCGCAGCTCGGCTGCCCAGCTTATAATAAGCCTCAACAACCCGCCCTGGACAGACGGGATATCGGTACCCTCATCCTCACAGAGCTATGACGATGTTTGCCGCAGAGCCTGCTACAGCCGAGTTCTGGTCACCGGGCCCTCATCGTATGTTTACTGAGCTTCCTCGCAACGGCTACATAGGCATGTGTCCTGCTACGAGAGTAAAAAGAAAAACTAGGCGAAGCTGACCCGTAAGCTAGCGGAGGATACATCCCTGGATAGGCTCGGGGAAACCCAAAGCGCCCCGAAGAGGAACCCTTCTCCCAGGCCTGTCGATACCCACACCGGCACTAGGACTTCAAACTCGGCCCACATTCCCCATGAATACCCTCCGCCCACAAGGGAGTACGGCGACCAGTGGCTCTGGGACCCCGATGCCAGGGACTATGTCAGGGAAAAAGGTACAAGAGCAGCTCCTAGCCTGTAATCGCGTGGCACAGCTGACCGAGGTCACGGCAAGACGGCGTGAAACAGTTTTATACCGACTACCAAAAGGCGGGAGGCAGTCCGCCATCTCCAGCAAGTACCGACACGGATACTTGTGCTCTCAAATCCGAAACCAATGGAAACAGGAGTGCTAGAAAGAGCTCATTAGAACCCCAAATTCGACCCGCTCTGAGGACGCCGCCATCTGCGCACGTGGATCCTCTAGGCGAAGGCATGTCCCTGCCCCGCTCCTCTCAAATGGCGCGTCCGAGCTGACAGCCCCGGCCAGAATATCGAATCGTAGAGAAGCCCAAGCGCTTCTTCTGCGTCGGCCGCATCTTCAAGACGGTATGGTTCGAACCGGGCCCTAAAGATACGCCCGACCGGCGGGCCGACCTCGAGCAGTGGTCGAGCAAGTGTCCCGGATTCCGCGGCCAGAAGCCGGTTACCCGGTTCCGGTGGTTTGTCGTGGTGCGCCGACGGCTGCACCACACGCTCTGCTTTAACATTACTACGTTTGGGGGGGAAGGGTCGGCCAAGAGCACTCGCGGCCGGCCCCAGGACTATGTAGTGCTTCACTCGTCGGCGGTCAAGCCCCCCCGGCCATACGACGAAGAGAACATCACGCGGGATCCCATAGCTGTGATTATTGAGGATGATGAGCAGTATATCTCGCCCATCGCCAGGTTAGATTGCGGGAGGATTTACACGTTGGAGGACGGCCTGCCGGTCTTGAAGATTGGCCGGGTGCATCCTGCGTCTCTGTCACTGCTGGAACAATACGCCAAAGAAAGCATGTTATGATGCTCACGTGGAACGTTTCGACTGTATCACCGACGGCCCCATCTGTTCTAGTCTTCTTGCTACCAAGGAAAACGTCCGAAAGCTACAAAGAACCTATATACAACAGCATAAACCAGGTAACTGACGCTAAAGGCACATGGTGCCCTTCTGCTCTACCTCTTCTAGCTAGGCTTATGACGACATAACTTGGCATGAACCGGGTCTTGGACCTGCAGCCAAGCTCTCAAACAGGGCGAGCATCCGCGAGGGAATATGACCAGGCTGTAACCGCTTTTTGCGGTGTGTGAGTCCAAATCCAATCAGAAAGATTTCCATCTACGACATGATTGCATGCAGGCGAGAGGTTTACGCCCCAAACCCCATCTGCAATGCCGGGCATAACGGGACGCCGGACACAAGCCAGGCCCCCTAAAAGTCCTGCACCCCGGTCTCCCCCTGAAGAAGCTTCTCAGCCCTCACCCGCCGCCTTCCCCCGCCCCCGCTTACCTCCTCCCCGTCACTGCCACTCTCAGTGTCGCTAGCCCACCCGGGATCCTCCTCCTCAAACCACACATCCTCCCTGTCCCCCCTCTCCAGGACGTCATACTCGTCGTCCCCGTCCACCGCGGCGTAGTCAAAGTCCTCGTCCTCCCCCCTGACAAACCGATCCCGCAGAAAGTCCTCCCACTGCCGCCGGCCCTCGTCCTTCGTCTTGGGAGGGGGGATGAGCTCGGCCGAGAGGCTGCTGAAGGACGTCCCTGCCTCCGCGGGCCCTCCTCGCTCTCCCGCGCGACTGTTAGCGACAGTGGTTAGGGGAGAGGATGCCGCGGCTTGGCTCTTGTCGACGGTCTCGGCCCGCAACTTGGCCAGCCGCTCTTCCCCCCGCAGGAGCGACCCTTCCAGAACGCGGGCGTAGCCCTTTGCGCGGCCTTCGGCCTCGCGCTCTGAGGGTGTCTGGAAACGGCGGATGAGGAAGTCATAGAGTAGGGGGTCTGCGAGTATGGGAAAGAACGTTAAAATGGGAGAGGTATTTTTTTTCTTTTAATTGTGAACGAATGAGACGCGTGATATGGCCGGAGGCGGCCTACCTGCAAACTCATGCTCGCTGGACTGGAGGTAGCTGGGGTGCCGTTGTAGGTACTCCCTTCTCCGGTTCTGCACCCTGATCCGGGCGGAGTGGGCCGGTGATTTTGGCGGCCGGGGTCGTGGCTTAGAGAAGGAGTCGGAGTCTGGAGTTGCGGGCGGCGAGTCGAAGCGAGCCATGAGGAAGAGATGGAATTGTGACGATGGAGCGAGTGCTGTCCGATGACGGAAAGAGTTGATGAACGTAAAGTGAACTGTATATGAATCGCAGTTTTAGGATAACGAATGTTCATTCGCGGATGAGTTGGCTCGGGGAGAGGCCATCACGGGGAACCAGCAAACGGGAGCCGGGAGTCTTTACCGCTGCAGAGCGGGGCCGATCCACCAACTGAGTGGGAAATTTCCAGGATCTTTGTCGAGCGATTCACTTACATCATCAGGGACGTCCGGTCCATCCCGGCTCTCCAGCATCGCAGGACAATATGATTAACGAAAAGCTCTATGAGTGCTCTAACACGATATCCGCCCGAATTCTCTGACATCCCATTCATTCTAGGCCAAGGTAACGGTCCAGTGGTATCGTAAAGTCCCACGCTTGGGCTGCCAACCATGGCTTTTGCCACCAATCTCCTAAGCGTCAAAAACAAACAGCGTTGCCATCCCACATTACGCAGCCATGATACTTCTGCCACCATCCTTCGTGGTCCTATTCCGGATCCTCACTTTCAGCACGCCATGAGCGAGCCGCTTCACATCCCCCGCGCCCCTCGCATCATCCTCTCTCCTCTTTACGCCCACAACCGCGCTCGGCGCAAACATCAGCGCCTCGCCAACCCTCAAATCCACAATCCTCGAGAACAGCTCCAGCGCCGGATCCGCGTCCCCCAGCGTCAGCCGCCCGGCACCCTCGAGCCCGTCCTGCCCATCCCCGCCCTCCCCACCTGCAGCGTTCCTCAATCTCTCCGCCTTCTCCAGCAGCCGGCTGCCAGACGACACGCCGGCCAGGTGCCTCCGCAGGGCGCCGAGCCAGTCGGGCGAGGTGAACCGGTGGACGACGGTAACGCTGCACAGGTCGAGCAGCTTGGGGCTGATGGTGGGCTCCTGGGTGGAGATGATGATGCGGGCGCCGAGGTGGCGCTGCAGGCGGATGGTGGCGAGCAGGGCTTCGGTCAGGGCCTGGCACTCGTGCGAGTCGGTCATGTACTTGTGGGCCTCGTCGAGGGCGACGACGCGCCCCACGGCCGCCGGGTCCTGCTCGAGGAACAACGAGAGGCAGATGTTGAAGAGCGAGCACGCCATCTCGGGCGTCACGCACGGGCACGACAGGTCCACCACCGTCAGCTGGCTGCTCCGCGGCACCCACGACGTGCCCTTGCTGCTGCTGTTGTTACTGTTGTTGCTGCTGCGGCTGCGGCTGCTGCTGCTGCCGCCTCTGCGTAGCTGGTTGTTGAACATGTTGTAGGCTTTTGCTTGGTTCTCGACCATGAAGGACTCGAGCGTCTCGAGACGCTGTTTGAGTGGGGAGAGTTGCGCCTCGGTGAGGTCTTCTGCTTGGAGCTGTCGCTTGAATTCCGAGTAGCTGAAACCGGAGCCTGTCCGCTGCTGGACGATGCGCATGTCCCGGAGGATGCGCTGCACGACGTGCAGGTACAGTGGTAGACTACCGCCCGTGGTGACTGCCATCAGGTCCAGCATGCGCTTGGTGTTGAGGTCCGACTCGTTAAGACGCAGTTCCTCGACCTTGACGTTCGGAAACTTTTTGTATAGACCCTGGGTTCCAGTTAAACCGACGGGACAGGGCGCCTAGTGGGAAGCAACAGGTTGAACCCACCTGTATAGTCCGGATATTCGTGGGCGGACACAGCACCCGCACTTTGATATCCGTGTTGGACGACAGCCAAGCCACCTCGCAAGGGGAACCCCCAGAGTCCGAGATGAACGTGTCGTAGTGAAAGATGATGCCAGTCAGGGGCCTGGGGAGCACGTTCGCCGTGCACGGCGCAAGGGCATTCTCCAGGAGACACGACAGGGTGTGGCTCTTGCCGGATCCTTGGCTGCCGCAGATGAAAAAGCTGGAGGGCGCGGCAATGTTCCAGAAGATGCGGGGGTCCGACGTGCCCTCCTCGGCGCCGCCGCTAAGATCGCCAGCCAAGAGGCCGTACTGGCTGAACGGCTTCTCCTTGCTTGTATCTTTCATGGCGAGCGCATAGTTGCGGACACCCTCAGTGAATATGGGAGTGGTTTTGATCTCGTTGAGCTCATCCAGGTCAAGGCTCCGCCCGAGGAGGCGAAGATGGTCTCTGCGGATGGAGTCTTCCTCGCTACTCAGCTCGGACCTGCCGCTGGCCCCGTCTTGGCTGCTCTCGTCAACCCGAGCGCTGCTATCACAATACACGGTGCTGGGGGTAACGCTTTTGCTGCTGTCAGTGGTACCGTTAGTGACGGGTGGCACTTTGCCCCCGGTCTCCTGCATTTTTCGCTTCGGCTGCGACGATTCCTCACGGATCCCGAGGCCTGCCAGGTCACTAGCGAGACTCTCAGTCGACTGGGCCTGGCTGCCAAGTCTCGATGACGCGCCCTCGCTGGAGACACTGGGATTCCCGGTCCCGTTGAAGTTCAGGGACGGAAGAAGAGCTGGACAAGGCTGATTTGGAGCAGAGAACGGGTTGTTAAACACGGTCCCGCCCGGGGATCCGGCCGAGAAGGTGAAGGAAGCGACACCTGCGCCAGCGCCGAAAAGCGGCGTGTCCGGAGATGGAGGGGGGTCAGAAGGCTTCGAGACGAAGGTGTGATTGGTGTGCTTGAATAGTGAGGCCCGCTTGTGATCCCGCCCGGCTTCCTGTCCGGGATCGTAACCAGAAGAAGAAAATGAGAACTTGGGCCTGGAACCCCTCTCGCCGGGTGGGAGCTGCAGACAGCTCTATACTTAAAGTGTTGCGAACGTGGACTGGCCAAACGACCGACTGATGCACGGCTAGGACCAAAGGGGCGACGGCGGCAAATCGCAGAGCATGAAAACAATCGAAGAGACAATGTGGGGTGCCGCGTAGGAAACATACCAGCAAAACGATGCGATGAGGCCTACCAGACGCCAACTCCTCTCATAGGTAGCGAGACTTGGGTTACGAATGGGGGATGATTGAGGGAAAATTCTGAATCACATTTCCAAATTCAGATAGACAGGGGAGCTGACTTGCAAAAGCCACTACCAACTACTTTCCGCTTGAGGCCCAGAATGCCAAATACCGAGTTGATATCGAACTCCCAACACGACCGTACTTAGGATGCACTTATTCCAGCAAGGTGGGGGTAGTTGGGCATTTTAAAGTCTGGCTCTGTCTAGGGCTGACGGATGAGGCAAATAACGCCGGCTTGACTTGGCCGATGGCATCGTCAGCAAGGACGGCCCGGGAAAAAGAAGGGAAACAAACAAACAAACCTATACCGTGTTACTGTAGATGCTAGCATAGGGCCCCGGGAGCAGGGGCCGGGGGAGTAGGGTCCGGGGAGGCGGGACCGAAAGGTCTAAAGTCTGGGCAACGGCTTTCCGGGACCTTCCCGTCGAGATTGTGGTTGCAATCACTCTCGACCGACACCGAACTGGCCGGAATTCCTCCGGCAGCCTGCTAGCGGGCCCAGACGGGGGAGCGAGACGCCCCGCAGTTGGACGTGAGTCGACATGGAATTTATTAATGCCATCTCCACCGCTGTGCAGCTACCCGGCAGACCTGCGCTGGTTCCAATTGGCCCGCTGCAGAGCGCCCGGAGCAACTGACCATAGCAGATCTGGACTCCAGCGGGGATCGAGCTGCCAAGACTCCCTTATCGACCATCTCGGGAGCTCTTACAGGCCTAGCGCACTGCACCAACTGCAGACAGTGTGGCAAGGAAGCACCCAGGCCTTATTGCACGGAAAAACAACAAACGACATCTCCAAGCAACAATTTGCTCTCTACTACGTCTTTTTCTTCCCCTAGCTTTGAGCTGCCGGCTTGTCCGTTAGGGAGACAACGGCCTGCACGCAAACGCATCTTCGCATGCTCTCTCTCTCTTCCCCTCTCCCTCACCCACCGACAAGCTGGAGTCGCCTGGAGCGGAGCAGGGAAGCGCCTTAGGCTCGGTCTTTGGGCTCCCCGTGATGGGGGATCTGAGGTCCAGACTGCGAGCCAAATTTCCGCGACGGCATTCTGGCATACCACCACTCCCATCCAGCAAGAGCGGCAATTATAGCAGCAGTAGCAACAATGGCCCCGAGCCCGATCCGGCAGCGATCGCGGCCAAGGGCCTCGAGACAGCCGCAACAGCAGCTTCTGGAGCTCGCAGGGGCAGCCACAGCGGAAGCTCCCCCGACAGGCGGCAAGCCACGAGGGTAGCAGGACTGAGGCTGGGAACTACGCGGCAGTCTGACGCACGGGGGACCGTCGGCGTCAGCGACGCAGTCAGCGGAAGAAATGGCTACGCTGCCGCTCCCTCGCCCACCGCGTCCGAGCCGGCTGCAAACAGCAGGGCCAGTGCCAAAAGTGCAACTAACAGCCCGCCACGACCCGTCCGAGCAATTAGCATGTACTGTACCTCAGAAGGCCCGAGCATCGATGGCCAGGATCTGAGTGGGAATGATCGTCGCGTTTCAGCGGCCAGCAGGCTCGAGAGCGTCGACGAAATTCTTGCCGACGGCCGCCCGGGCTCGATGCCGCCAAGCGACACTGTGCCTACCGATGATTCTAGAGCCGCAGGCTCCACCGCCGACGCCGTTCGCAGAATCCACCTCATTGATCCGCCCGCGAGCTCAGACTCGGCAACCCCGGCCACCCGACCCGCCGCGCCCGCCCCTCCGCCATCCAGTAACGAAGACCCTGTTGGCTCGACGTCCAACCCCCAATTGCGCCCCTCGGGTTCGCTCACCCGTCCAGCCGCACCCCCGAGACGGCAAAGCCTGCTTCCGAGCCGACAGACAACGCTGATCCGGACGCTGCTAAACGCCGGACACGCCGATGACATCGACCCGGGTGCCGCCGATCAATTGTTGCCCATCAGCGCCAACATGGTGACGCGCAAGCTCTGGGTCAAGCGGCCGGGCGGGTCGGCGACGCTCGTCACCATCAATGAGGAGGACCTCGTCGACGATGTCCGCGAACTGATCCTGCGGAAATATGCCAATTCGCTCGGTCGCCAGTTCGACGCCCCCGATCTGACGTTGCGGATCGTGCCGCGCGAGCAGCAGAGGCAAGAGCGTGTCCTGGGTCCGGAGGAGCCAATGGCCCGCACTCTCGATGCCTACTTTCCCGGAGGACAGACGGTGGACGAAGCGCTCATCATCGACATCCCTCACCGCCGCACGCCCCGCGCCTCCCCCAGGAATGGGCCCCCACACGTCCAGCACCTCGCCTCGGCCGGCTACGAAGATGCACTGCCGCTCGAAGCAGGCACCGACTACTTCGGCCCTGGCGCCGTCGCCCACATCCCGGTCACCATCGCCGGCAGCGGACCCAACGGCCCGACCCACGCTATCTCGGTGCTGAATACGGGGCAGGTACCGCAGATCCCGTCCCCGGGCGGGACGAGAACGCGGGCTTACCGGGAAAGGCCTGATCGGCCGCGACTGGGGAGGCAACATACGTCGTCGCCCACGATACTCAACGTTGTCGGCGCTGGGGGTCACCCAGCGACCATCGCCGTTTCCGCAAGCCACGGTATGCAGCATGCACAATCGATACCACGTTCCAGGACTCATTCAGATGCTTCTTCAGACCAACCGAACACAGCGCAGACCGTACCCCCTGCCCCGCCGTTGCCGACACCCCCGGCCCAGGAGCCCACGCCCGTCTCGATCCAGCGAACCGCCACCCCGCCGCCTCGGTCGTCCTCGCCCCGACCCCCCGCCGCCGCCCGGCCGAAAAAGAAGAAAACGACCGAGACCCCCACACTGCCGGCGGGAATGCTCAACGGCGGCGTCCCGCCCATCAACGTGCTGATTGTCGAAGACAACATCATCAATCTACGCCTGCTGGAGGCATTTGTCAAGCGGCTCAAGGTGCGCTGGCAGACAGCCATGAACGGCCGCGAGGCCGTCGACAAGTGGCGCATGGGCGGCTTCCATCTGGTGTTGATGGACATCCAACTTCCCGTCATGAGCGGTCTCGAGGCAACACGAGAGATCCGCCGGCTGGAACGCATGAACTCGATAGGCGCATTCTCGTCAACGCCCACGGACAACAATAACAACAGCAGCAGCCCTACCAGCAGCCCTACCAGTACCAAGAGTGGCGGCGGCGGCGGCGAGAAGGAAGAGACGGCGAACGAGACGGCCGAGGAGGACAAGTTACCGAACAGAGAACTGTTCAAGAGCCCGGTCATTATTGTCGCCTTGACGGCGAGCTCACTGCAGAGCGATCGGCATGAGGCGTTGGCCGCGGGGTGCAATGACTTTCTGACCAAGGTAGGCCTTCCGTATCAATTCAAAACATTTCTTTTTCAGGGCTAACGGACCCCCAGCCTGTCACGTATGTCTGGCTTGAGAGGAAGGTCATGGAATGGGGCTGCATGCAGGCCCTTATCGACTACGACGGCTGGAGGAAGTGGAAGTCGTACTCGCAAAAGCCAGACGGCGAGGACTCCGCCGCGAAGAAGGCCAAGACCAAGAAGAACCGGCAGGCCCCGAACAGCTCGTCTTCGGACGGCCAGTGAAGCGCCTTCTCTAATCGGCTGTACCATCATTTTATTGTTTTGCTTTGTCTCTAGTAGGGCATATGGACGGGTAGTCATAATTTTGGTGGCGTGGGAAGGGAGGGATCGAATGCGTTTCAAACATATTCAAGCGTTTTGGTTTGTATTGGGTTTCCTTCTCTTCCCGGAGTCAGAATGGAATATGCATTGGATGATTGGACCGGTTTGTTCCTGCTGGTTTCTCCTCGCCCAGAATTGTTGCTAGAAATTGGTAATACGTCCTAACCGTTAGAAGCGGCGAGGCATGTGTGGATAGTATTAGATCCGAGGAGCGGGGGGTGATTGCAATTCATGCAGTGGCCCTGACGAGCGATAGATCGCTTGGTGCGGCAGAGGAAAAAACTAAACAAGGTTGTCATTGAGGATCTCCTGCCAATCACGAGGTAGAGTAACCACGATAAAAGCTTCCAAGATGCTCCGGTACCTCCGTCACTGCCGCATCAACAATGCATTGTGGTTGGAGAGAGAGAGGAGACTGGATAGGTAAACCCTAACCCTCATGCACGCAAACCAGCACGCGCCCAATTGGCTGACCCGCGTGGGTCGAGAATCGCTTGTTCACGTCCCGAGAAAATTCCAATTCCTAATCTCAAAGTCCAACCTCACCTTCCTCGGCGCTATACCACAGCCATGCCGCCCCGGATATCAAGCAGCAGCTGCCAACCGCAGTTGTTGCTTAACAGTTTCGAGACAGCACAATCGTTTTCCCTATCACCATCCCCTCTCGCCCTGCAGAGGTTAGCGGCCGCGGCCACGACCAGGACCGCGTCGGCGCCCTCGCATTCGTCTCCACAATGCCGCGGCGGCAGCGGCAGCGGCAGCGGCAGCCGGGCCTTCTCGACGACGCCGGCGCGCCCGGCCACTCGCCTGCGGCGGCAGTTCCTCCAATGGACGCGAGCCAACGCCGACAAGTTCCGCCAGCCGCCCGAGCCCGGCAAGACCAACTACATCTCGCAACTCATGAGTGTGTCGGACTTTGAGGCGGTCAGCCCCGACCAGCCGTTCCCCAACAACCCGGCGTTCCGCAGCGAGCCGGTGCTGTCCGAGGAGGCGCGCGAGCTGATCTGGAAGTCGGTCATGGAGAAGGGCATGCCGCTCAAAGCCGTGTCGGCGCAGTTCCAGGTCGACATGCGGCGGGTGGCGGCCGTGGTGAGGATGAAGGAGATTGAGAAGAAGTGGGAGAAGGAGGTGAGCGATGTTCTTTTTCCTCTCTGGTTCCTTAACCGCCGCCCTCCTTTCCGGCTCTCCAATGATGATCTGCAAACAAAACAATTCGATTAGTCTTGAAGACATACATATCATGGTTAGAAACCTGTTCAGCGACTGAGCCCCCAAAAACGAGCCTCCATTTTCACCTCTTGCCTCTTTTCAAGCTCGTCGAGAGAATTCCACTAAACAAGAGGGAGTAGAACAAACCTCTCGCGACCCCCTACGCCAAGGCGATCATGTCTATGCTCCCCCGCGCCAAGCTCGAGCAGGGCGAGAAGCCGTTCGAGCCCATCAACGACATCCACGTGCACAGCTACACGATGCAGCAGCTGTTCGTGCCGACGTCCGAGTCGCGCGAGTTCACGCGCGCCGACGCGGCCAAGGCCTTCGGCGACCACATCCTGCCGCCCGACGCCAAGATGCGCATTCCCGAGCTGGTTGACCTGGAGCGCAACGTGGCGCGGGGCATGGAGCCGGCCAAGGCGTACAAGGTCTTCATGGAGTCGGCCGCCCGCAGCGAGGCCGACGTCGCCGCCGCCCAGCGCGCCCGCCGCCAGCGCGATGAGGACAGGACCACGCGCGTCGACGTCGGTCGCTTCGAGTACCGCTTCGAGAAGATCAACGCCGAGGACGTCGGCAGGAACGGCCGCTCGAGAAAGGCCGTCGGCTGGCGCTACGGCGTGCCCTTCTCGGATCGCCGGAGAGGAGAGATCAAGATCCCTACCAAGGTGGAATGAGCGTTTGCCTCGGCGGTTTGGTTTTGGTCTGGTCTGGTTTGGGCAGGGTTCCTAGCACAGCCCCGATGGTGCACATCCAATCCAGCGGCTCTGTTTCAAGAGTAGCAAACAAGCTAGGGTAGTTTTGAGGGCAACGCAAGACGAGACGATCGGCCAGCCGGCCGAGCCATGTACCATTTATTTTGTGTATCTAGTAACGGCCGAGGAGGGTGTGATAGGGCTACAGGCCTCGTTCCGTAGCGGCCATGTATAACAGCAACGGCGGTCGCCCTAAAGTTCTGTATTGTAGCATAACGAGTGCAGAAACCACGAATACGAGTTCATCTCTAGCAGCCCGTCGAGTCGCGGGACGCTACTGCAGCAACTCGGCATGCCTTCTCCAGTTGAGAGGCTCTTCGCCCTCGGCCAGGTCGACAACCAGGTTCTTCCGAATCCGCTCGACGCTCGCCGGCGGCACACCGACGTGGTCGACGACATAGCTCTCAACGGAGCCATATTTCTCGCGGATCATGGCCAGGGTCTGCAGCATGTTCTCCTTCCTAAAACATCCATACCACGACATATCAAGTCACTCCCGTGTCAGCAACCTCACCACAGGAGAGAACGAGTTTCTGGCAGCGCCCCTTTAGGCAACGAGATGAAAGGGGGAAATGAGGGGAGAGGAGGTGAAGGGGGGTAAAAGGGGGAAAGGGTCAAGGGGGTGGATTGGGGGGGCTGGTTCGGATGCACTCACCGGGCGCTCACCATTCTCTCGGCCCGAGCCCGGTCCCCAAAGAGGGCCTCGCCCCGAATCAGATGCTGCACAATCTCCTCCTTCCGCGGCGCCAGCCCGATGTCGGTGAGGCTGTACTCGTGTGCTATGACATCGTCTTCGAGGCCGCAAAGGGCGAGGACTAGCGCGATGACGACACCCGTCCCTTCAATTTTGATTGCGGCGGCTGCGTTTTAGCGGTGTGATCATCATCCAACGAACGCTGGTACTGAGTTGGGCGTGGCGCGATGTGGACGCCAAGGGGAAAGAAGGCGACAAAGGCAACCGGCCCGCAGGCGGGCAGGCAAGCAGGCTGACTGACTGACTGACTGCCCGTGCAGAGTCACGGGCCTTGGGGCGCCATGTGGATCACGACGGGGGGGTTGGTTATCTACGTACTGTCCTTGCCAGCGGTGCAGTGCACGAGCAGCGGTGAGGGCGGCGTCGTCTGGGAGGCGAGATGTTCGAGGATGGTGCGGAACGGCGCATACGGGTGATCCGTCTCTGCAGCTGCAGCGAGGATGACGCCGTACGCGCGGACGAATCCCTACGTCCGACTTGTCAGTCCCAGCCAGGGTTAAGGAAGGAGGGTAGGGTGAGGCGCAGAGATCAAAAAATCGTGCGAAACAATGTGACGCCGTCGTCGACGCCTTCGGCAACGGTGACAGGGGAGGAGACACGTGTTGCCCAAGGCGATAGTGGCCATCGCTACCACAAGGTTGAAGATTGTGCCAGCCATCCGATGGTGCTACATGTCTGGGCCCCCACCTTGTTCCTCATGTCGTCCCCCTTTCATACCCGACTGCAAGCCAACAGCCTTTGCAGGCTTCCAAGAAACGCCACATCTCCCCACCCCCGAACATCATCAATCTAGCCTCCATCGCTGGAAGAAGGCAAAGCAAAAAGGGGGGAGAGCCGCAAGTAGGCGGAGACAACGGGGTCGATCCACTGACCTCGGGTCCGTCGCTATAATTCCGGAACCGCAGTGCGAGGGCCTCGGGACTGTAGTCCTTGTCCAAGAAGACGGGGACGAAGATACGAGTCGCGCCCCGCCATTCCTTGGGCTGGCGCCCACCGCCTTTTGCGAGCTCGACCACGGAGCGAAGATCAAAGACGTGGGTGATGCCGAGCCGCTGGAGGGCGGCCACTCCATCGTCTTCGAGCCTTGCAGGTTCGGCCGAGCGAAAGAGCACGCCACGCCTGATGGCCTTGCGTGGCTCATTCGCGAGGCCATACCCCCCTGCGTCACGGAGGTTGTGGAGGCCCGGTGCGTGGATGAAGGGTGGTGATGGCGGGGTACGAGTGGCGGTCGTGGTGGTGGTGGGGGTGGTTGTGGCAGCGGCCGCAGCCGCAGGCCCAGCTGCAGCCTGGCCTTCGCTGGCCATATGTGTTGCTGCCAGTCGCAAAGCTGCCTGAGGACGGCAGAGAGACGGAGGAGCCGGTGAGGACGAACCTTTGTCAGGGATGAAAGGGCCGAATGTCAAACCTCCAGCTTCCCTTCCTAGAAATGCCGGTATTTATTTTCTGGTAGTCGGAGGAATTGGGAAACTGCCGGTATGACGGCAGGAGGATGCGGCTTCTGCTGCAGAGAAAGTTGCACTGCGGTGCGCGATTCTCGATCCTGGCAGGTGGATATCGCTGGTCGCGCCAGTCGGGGGGGATCTGGGTTTCAGTCCACTTCCACTCAACTTGCAGCTCAGCTGTCTGCGGTACCAAACCGCTCGGCACCTGTGCTGTACTGTATGCGACCCCAAATTTCTACAGCCTCGTCCGGGCCGGCTTTTCGCCTCCAACTCATAGGCCGTCAGCGCATGCTGCACGTCAGAGCATGGGAACAGCAACTTACTTGCAAGTTGTTTCGATGCAATTCACTCTGGCATTGGCATATCTCAGTGGCTCATCGGTGCCCAATTGTGGTTGTTTGCTACCGTGTACAGCCTGACTACAAACGTTGGCAGCCTACAACACATTCGCGCTAGACACACCGCTGTGTAGAGCCTCAACCGTGCCCGCTGGCACCCCCCATCTTGATTGTGGCACCCCCGAGTTACCCTGCTCCACCGGTGTATGTCGTGGAGCATGATGGCTCCCATTGTTACCGTTCTATCGCCTTACGAATCAGAGAGCGCCCTAGCGCTCGCAAATCGTTGGGGTCAATCGCCAGGCCACATCGGTTTCTCCTCTAGCTCGCCTCGCCCAATGTAGAGAGGAGGCGCCCTCTCGTCAATCTTTTCAACCATCATGTCCTTTCTAGAACTATGAGGGTAGAGATAGGCGAAAACGGTTCGAGACTGCCAAGATCAGATCGGCTGTTACAATGCCGTGGGACCTGATCTTGCTGGAAAGATCGGGTCGGGCAGGGAAGCAAACATTTGCATCCCGGCCGTTCTTTCCTGCTCCCCACAAAGAGGAGGCCTCGTGTGGGCCGCTACTGCGTACATCGCAGATGGGTACGGTACATGCAGGAGAGGCGCGTTGTGTCGCACAGAACCGTTTAGGGCACCGAATCGTATAAAGAGGCACCATGTTTCTGCCTTCTCGCTTCCGTCCGATAATTACCTAGCCACCGTTCGTAACCGCAAAAATTCTAGGACTGCTGTCAACTCCATTCAGTTTACTTCGCTTCTGTCCAATGCTTGTCGCCTAATTGTTGCGGCAAGAGCTGCAGAGCTGCTGGCCGGGTGGCTCAGCTTCCCGTCGGGGCCCGTACCGCCCAGTCCCAACCGCCCAGTCGATCCGCAACGGTCCATCAAAGGTAGGGCAAGCCGGGCTCACCACCCGTGCGGGCGTGCTTCGCCACCTCACGGGTTCCTGCCATACCCTTCGTTCGCCCGTCATCACTGGGCATGCGGGAAGCTTCACGTACAGAGCGGGTCATCCAGCGCATCCTGCTGCTACCCGAAAGAAGGCAGGCGTTGATCTTCGTTAATTTTCAGGGATGCCGAACTACCTGGGGGGGGGGGGGGGGGGGGGGCGGCCGTGTCTGTGCCAGCGGCGGTTTTGACAAGCAAGAAGTGGCTAAGTCTAACAGGCGAGAGGGTACAGTACTCTGTATCTACGCCGCGCTCTGGCAGCGCAGGTGTCTCGCTTACGGAACCTATATACGCAGTAGCGGCATCTAGTGAGCAGCCAGAGACAGTGCTATGGCCAATGCCAGGTGCGGATGCTAAGGGACGGTACAATAACATTAGCTCAGGGGCTCTTTATCACTGCAAGGGGTCCAGCCCGGTTATCGCACCCGGTCGGGATACCAAAGAAAGCCGGCAACGCTCGCAAAAGAAGAAATAGGACCAAATATAGGGGGGAAACACCGATGTCTAATTTTCCAGACCCTTCTACCGCTCTAAACCCAAGTCTATCTCTTCGTCTATAGAAACGCCACCATGACCAAAAGCAGATCGCCGCAGAATTCGCCAAAGAGCCGGGCTTTTCTTTTTTTGGCCGCTACGCCGTATCCAAGCTGCAGAGCTGACGACCGAAGACGGAATGCTGTGTGACTAACGCCGCCAGAGACAAAAAGGATTCGAGGATGTCGGGAACTGAGCTGACCGAGAGTGGTTTTGCTGAAAGGAGCGTGATTAGGAGAAACAAGAGCGAGGGTGTTGTGAACGTGCAAAACTCTAATGTCGAGAAATGTAAGAAAAGGCAACAGACGGCGAGTGGCGGGTGCGGCGAAAGAGGCTGAAGTACGGACGCGGAACTCGATACGGCGAGACGGGCGTGACGAGAAGATCCCCATGACGGACACCGCAGAAATAGGGGTAGGACAAAAGAAAAATTGCAGTCAAGGACGGCCTCCCCGGAGAGCTCAAGCAAGCACCAAACGAACCATGCGGCGAAGCCACCGGCGATGGCCGCACTCCCGAATCCCGCAACCGAGGCGGGGACCGCGGCGGTCAGTTCTCCGCGCGAACATCATAGCGCTCAACTCTGCAACTCCCGCAGCGTGCATGGCAGCAGGAGGTAATAGGGCATTGGAGCGTAGTGCTGCAGTTCATGTTCCCGAATCCACATTTGCAGCAGTCCCAGAGGAACATGCGGATGTAGCTGTTCTGTTTTTCTCGGGGGGTCGCAAAGTAAGCACGAAAGAAGCAGCTATCAAGCTCCATGGGACCAAGACTGACCTGCTCTCCAGATGGCATTTCGGAATTCTTTGGTGTGCTTGCTAAGCTTACAGAGTCGATGTCTAGATCGCGAGCTGGTGATGATGATGTTGCGGCTTCCTCGCTGGAGAGCGCGACCAACCTTATATCTCTGATCCGGAGCCATCATCGTAGCCACCCCTAGCATGTGTCCTTCGTAAATGCGGCTTGGTGGATTAGGCGGAAAAACCACAGCTTGTCGGTGTGAAAATACTCAATGGCTATCCATGAGGCATTCTCCAACGGCCGGAAAGGCTTATTTCCACTCGCGGTGTGTTGGCAAACCATCGCAGCCGAATTATGTGGAACTCCGCGGCAGGGCATAAGGGGGGGCGAAGAGGTTTCTGTGCCGGCGACAAGTCGAGTCTCTCTCTGCCGCTGAGACCCCTGCACCTCGGGCGCCCGAGCTCGGTGAGTGAGTAGGGGGGTGAAGCCTATGCCGCGATGAATGGACAGGAAACATCCACCTAGAGCGAGCAAATCTTGGTGCCAACTTCCCCGGCTACCACAGCCACCCGTAGGCCTGTTCGACTCTTGTTGACCGAGCGGTGCCCTTGAGAAATTAGTGACGATTTGATGCCTCGGGACGGGCGGGGGCTTGGTGATTGCCCTTGGCCCACTTAGAGCCATGAGGGAAGTGCAACAACTGCTTGTTCCGATCGCCGGCCGTTGTATGGTCTCCTTTTTGTTTCTTCTTTGGCAATGCTCTTGCTGTAAGTGGCTTGCACGTACGACCGTCGTTGTGCTGTATTGTGGCAGGGCAACGGTGCGGTGAGGCTATTGCCGTAAGCTGCGAGCGGAGGTAGCATCTCCGGCGCGTATGGATGGCAGAGGCAGTTACATCTAACGACGATGTATTTGCTCCAGCGGGCCCTTCATCACGGGACCACGCCGAGTCCCGAGCCGGGGCCGCTCGACTGACATGCGATGCCGCCGGGAGTGGCTGTTCACACGGCGTGAGCAAGCGACCCATCGTGTGTGTATTCCATTGGAGGTTGCCGTATCTCCCTAACCAAACCTCCAGGTCATTTGGGCTCTGACAGAAAGCTATTGCCAGGGGGAGATTTGCCACCGACAAGACCATGATTCCGAAGCGCAGCCAGTGCCAGCAGGGCTGGTTGGGCTGGACTTGAGGACGCAGGGGGCCACACGTGTAGGCAAGTGCCCTATGGGGCAGCGGTCGGGGTCGGCAAGTCATGTGAGTGCTTCGCTGGCTGGCTGGGTACGATCGGAGGACAGATCGGGGAGCGGTGGTTAGAGTCCCACTTCCCGGTTATTCCAATATCAGCTTAAAGAACGCTTGGATTTAAGAGACCATGACGAGGCCCAGATCCTAGTCTTGTGTGGTGGGCAACTTTCTCTATAGAAACTGCCAGCAGGAACTCAGGGGGAGACTCTGTGTGGATGGTGTGGCTCTTTATGGTGGACGGAGAACAGAGCCTCAACGTCTCTCGAGCCGGCGTGCCTTATGGAAGGCGGCCCGGATTCACTAGAATCTGGATGATGCTGGCAGAGCCGGAGAGCGTCCAGACGTACGGCTCACCATGTGTTTGGGACGTGGCACCCCAGGTGATAGGTTCACCGGTTCCAGAATGACCGAAACAATGACTGTACACCGTAATATCTGCAGTATCTAGGCGTCTTGGGCAGCCATGGCTTTTACAACTACCCGGATTGTCAACCGATAAAGGATCGCAGCCCTCTTTTGGCTTCAGCCCTCGGCACAGCTGTGTCCGAATGTGTCGAGAACCCCGCGCCAATGTCTCAGAATTCGGCGTCAGGTCTGGTCGGACGCAGCCAACTCTCCAACAATAGGACATTGCAGCATTAGGTTCGGTTAGTAATTGTCCCCGACAGGGAAAGTCGGCCAAGAAGGCTGGGAACCACAGGCGTTCTCGGGGCGGGGTCGCGGCGGTCGGGGATTTCCAAACCTCGAGCTTTTACAGTTTACCACAATCCGGTTGCCATGGCTGATTTCGTACATGCTGCAGGAAGACGGCCGGACATATACATATTTGCATACATACAAAGAGAGACCGGATCGAGAGAGCAGCCTGTAACACAACGCGATTGCCTGGCCATTGGTCAATGGGCGAAGAGGGGAAGACGGTATTTGATAGCGAGAGATATATCCAGATGCTTATTGCTGTCCCTTATGTACCGCATGAAAACAACCGAATGCAACAAAAGGCCTATTTTCCCGTGATGTAATTTTATTAGGGCCTAATATTATGTACAGTGACTGGATGTTGGTATCGTGAAGTGGAAGTTGGGCTGGAACGTGATCCTGTGGGTCGGGAGCTCAAGCTTCAGGGTCCCTTTCCCCAACCCAAATTCTCGGCTCTTGGTCTGGCTACGTCATTGCGAACCATCGTTCCCCCCGCCCCACAAGGCCTCAACTTGTTCGGCGTTAGGTTTTCTACCTGAACGTGGCCCTTTCCTTTTCCTCTACGGAGCTATTTTTGCATGAATCAACTGACTGCTATGGTGCGTTATGCAGCTGTACAAGGTGTGCTGCAATCCACCTGTTGCCGATCACAACTGCGCCGTTGCTCTTGGCGGTGTCCCCATTGCTCGTCCCGTTTTTCCTCTTTGCAGCGTGACCGCCTCTGAGAAACTTGTAAAACCTCGTCGGATTTCACGCTCGAGAGCACATTCTGCTGAAGTTTGTTGCGCCGTTACGTGATCGATTCCCCCATTTTGAACTTTTATTTTCCGCTTTGGCTTAGAAGAGTGCCAACCAATAGCCAAGATGGCCATCGGCGGCATGACGCTGGGCTATTTGCTCTTTTCTATTTTACATTTCTTTCAATTCGCCCTGGCCATCACGGTCTGCGCGCTCTACGGAGTAGAGCTTGACCGTGCCCGAAAGGCCGGCGTACATGCCGAAGGAAAATGGGCAAGTCTCCAGGCGGCGCGCGTGTCATGCGACTTATTCCATTAACAACCCGTAGGTCTACGCCGAAGTCGTAGGCGGCCTCTCCGCCTTGACCGCAATCCTTTACGGTATCCCATCCATTTTGCGGTTCGCATTGGTCTGGGCATGGAATTTCGTACTCTTCATCCTCTGGATTGTCCTCTTTGGACTCTTTGGCAGAGTCCGTCCCCTCCGCTGGTCACCCCCGACCGAGGCAGAGCTGACTTGTTTTACAGATGTACATCAACCAAGCCGTCGATGGAAATGCCGATATCCAGCGAATGAAAAACGCGGTCTGGGTCGTCCTCGCCAATGCCATCTTGTGGCTCATCGGCACCCTTGCGCACCTCGTCTACTGGTGGGGGCATAGGGAGCGCCGGAGCCGCTTCACCAGTCGCGCCAAACTCTGAGGCGCGGCGCGATAAATGCTTCTGGATACCTGATCCAAAGGGGAGGTGAAGTCAACTCGGGCCCGGCTTTCTGCGCGTGATACCATGGATTGACGGTGCATTTTATACCCCCCCTGCGTTGGAATTTTCTGGCATGGGACCACTCGAGACAAAGTAATAGTGTAAATACTGCCTTGTATGGCCATAATAGTAATAGTCACGTGTCTACGGCCCATATCTGGGTGTCATGCACCTGTACAACACTGTACCTACTGCGTACTGTGGTAGTTTGGCGAGCTTGGGTAAGGCCCGAGCGTCAGTGAGAACGGGGCTGATACCCTTATTGGGCTGGGCTGGGTCTCGTTGGGAGCAAAACAGAGTATGATGCACATGGCAATCCGGGGGCGTCCAAACAACTCGGGAGCTTTGGCTGAGCAAATCGGCTGGCCAACACATTTTAGGGCATGCAGGATGTACCTCATCCTGTGGTGGACTGCTTCCCCTCCTCGCCAGAAGCATTCCCATTGTCTGTTCCTGATGACGTCAGAGGGTGGCCCCTTTAAGCGCAATCCGCCCTCCAAATCCTCATTCACATGCGGCATCGCCAGAGTCCGCCGAGTCAGCTATCGTCTCCGATCTAGGTACTATGTGCGGAATAGGCTTTCTTAGCGTGAAGGAGCGTGGCTTTCCATGGCGGATCTCCTTCGCGACTCCCACAAAGTATGCGAACTCGAACAGCCGAGGACGAAAAGAACGAAATCCAAGCACGCCAAGTCGACGATCATTTGGGAGCTGCTGCAGCCCGCCTTGCCCCACTGGAGACAATTTTCCTCGTGGTCGCACGCTTAAGAGATCAGCGGAATGCGGCAAGATGAGGACCACTGCAACTAGTGTACGCTGTCACACCCATCATGCTGCAAGATCTTCGAGATCGACACAGAATTACTGCTGCTCTGGCGGGGGTTGCGAAGGCTGGGTCGAGCCCAACCTCACCATCCGGGTCGTTGCAGGTGATGAACACTATCACGTATGTGCATGGCATGATGGCGGAGCGCTGGCCTCCCCGGCACTCACATCCAGCCATTATTTGGTTTGAGAACCGGCCTGCTGACGGAGCCTCTGCTGTTGCCGTATTTTCCAGGAGGCTCAATCGCCATATTTGTCAGGCATTGCTTGGCCATGCACCAGGTCCATTACGGGGGTGCGCAGTTCCATCCGGGTTCGTTTGCCTGCAGCATGCCCCAGCATGCCCAATGCCGAGACGGAGCACCCATTGGCGCTTGCATTGTGGTACAGTACTTAGTATGCGGTAATCCTTGAGGGTATGAGCCGAGTGATCCCCATCCTCGAGAGCTTGCGCTTCGGTGCAAGCAAGTTTTGCCAGTTTTGCCCTTGTCGTACGAGCTTAGAATCGATCAGCCCCCCCAATTCCCTAGTGTAGGGGTCTCTCCTTCCCCACGTCCTTTTAAGGAGGCAACGCGATAGCCGCAGGGGGAAATGGAGGGGCGAGGAGAAGGGGGTATAGATAACGTTATTTGAGTCCACTTGGCATCCGTCAACTTGGTGGCGCTTTAACAAACAGGTACAAATACGTTATTTGGTACCTTAGGAGAAATGCAAACACTCGGGATTTTTGAAGTTGGGGAAATGTAAAACCGTCCCACAGGTATTCTGGTCGTCTTCTCGCACGACCGAACTGTGGGTAACCGCTTCGGTGCAGGCGGCTCTGTGTGACTTTTGGATCCCTCGGCATCTACTAGCGGCCCTCTCTTCCGTGTCCAACACTTGGATGAGTTTGTGTGGTGTTGACAGATTGCCGCCTCCCGGTCCCTACCTGCATCCGCCATATTCCATTCGACAGCACGTCGGGAAACCGGCCTACCAGGCCCGTCTGTGACATTTGACCAGCCACTGATCGCGGAGCCCCACAGCTGCGCCCAGCCGGGATGCCGGACCAAGCCTGTTTGCTTTTTTGTTGATCAGGGTTGTCAAGGCCCCCTCCCGTCCTTCTGGGTCGATTCACACGGTGGGGCCTTTGTGGTGGAGCAGAAACACATCCTTGCTCACGTTGGGAGCGATCAAAGGCAAGGACTTCGTGTAGGGATATGAGTGCAGAATGCGCCCAAGCCCGCCACGGCTTGGTGACTGCTGTTTTTCCATGTCCTATCTTTCATTTCGGCCATGCACCGCAAACCGAGTCTTAATTACCACGCCACAAAACCAACTGTCAGCCCCTGCCTGGTCTGGCTCCCTCCCACCAACGCATGCACAATTCCATGGGGCTTTCTGGTTCAGCAATCCCCTTGCTTAGTGCGGTGCTCGGTCTCGCAGCCAGCCGCTGCTGACGTCCTGCAGTTCCGGTGTATTCATCCCGTTTCGAGGCTTACCTGAGCGTTGCCGGTAAACGGGCTCCTTCACTGATCGAAACGAAACAAGGGGGAAGCAGTATCTGTTGGTCTACCTAGTAGGCCTGACTATTACCTGTTTCGACTCGCATCCGCTCCCATCCCTCTGAGACCCAATCCTCCTCGCCATCTCCAAGTGCTGGCGGGGCAAGAGCCGTACCATTGGCCAAGCTTTCCCAACTTCAAAGCTTGTGACTTCTGGCGGTTGACTTCCCCAACGATTTTACTTGACGGTGCATCGGGCTCTTAACTTGGCTTGATGCACGAGCAACCAGCGGCGCATTGCGGTTCATCATAATCAATGCAGACGCAGTCGTCCAAGTTGACCTTACATGGTGCTTCCCTCGTCCTGTGAGGTACTGTACTTGGGGTAGGTACCGTTACGGCAGCTACTCCAACAAAAAAATCCTTTGACCAGAGATCAAACCTTCGATTGCGAATCTTCGATTGCGAATGCATTTCGGGTCAATGGCTTGTTATGCGGTCATCGCCTTGACTTGCTGTTTTATTTCTATTTTATCTTTTGTGTCATTGTCACCCAACGCTTCTCATCGCTGACATGGCCTTCTTAGAAACACAGCTGTTGCACGCCGCCTCCCGATTCCCTAGCTTCACGTGTGCCGTCCGGATCTCAAGATTACGTCTCGCCGGCTAGCCAAGATGGAGGGAAACAACTTTTGGAAACTATCGCTGCCATCGACACAGCTTGTCAGACACGAACGAGTGCCGTCCAACTCGTCCGAAACGTCGCATGCGTCTAACGCATCGCGTACCTCACACAGCTCCGAGGAACAGTTCGCTTTCTCTCCTGCCGTTACCCCTTCAAAGGGCAATGCGCCGTCTCGGGTCATGGCCTCGGGGTATGCAGCCGGTCACGCGGCTGTGAAGGATGGGCTCCTGTTTGGTAAGGGTACGTGCGCACTGTCCGCTTTTCTCTTCCCTGGCTTTCCCCTGCCACAATGGCTTGGATTCGAACCCTTCACGTGTCTCAACCATGCTCTTGTACCGCTGGACGGGTACGTAGTCGCGTGAGGGTATTTGCGCTCTTCCGGGGAACCATGGGGTGGGCCGACGCTGGGGCTGCAGACCGCTTTCCGGGTTGACGCCGCAGCGGGTTTTCCGACTCGCGGAATCTGTCTGCAACCCCTGGGCCTCATCCGAACCCGCAATTGAGACACCCGCAGTGGGTCACTGCGATGTTCCGCCTTGAGGCATCTCACCCTTGCCCATGCCGCATAGTCACAAAACACACTGCGTCATAGGGTGCCAGTCAAACCGTTCAACTTTTTTATGCCGGTTGTGTTGACCCAGGCCATTTTCCTGGCAGAACTAAATACCCACTTCCAATCCGAGGATATATTAGCACCAACAGACCTCGCGAGCAAGCCGATCGATATCGAGCCGGTAGGAGGGCGCAAGAACGATATAAGCTCAGCATCTGCTTCCAGGCCGACCGAGCCTTTGTCTGCTCGGGGGGATATTGTCGGGTACGATGCGCTCCCCATATTTCCTCCCTGTGTCGCTTCGCATAATGGTGTGCTGAAGTAGGCGTACTTTGCAGAGGATACTTCCTTCTTCATGAAGACCCCGAATCCCGCGTCCGAATCCCCCATCCTTTCCACCAAGACGCCGATATGGCTCGAAAACAGTCCCTTCAAACCGCGTCAGAGTCCAGCAAAGCCAGTGCAGAGGCCCGTTCTTTGGGCTCTGTGAAGCTTTCCGAGCCGTCATACTTCCCCTTTCCGAGCCAGCCAAACGTATCTGCGACCCCCGACACACCTCTCTCGTCGTATAATCCTAACGGAACTCACGACAGCGTGGCCCTCCCGCTTGGGAAGTACTACCCCTCCAACTGGGAGAGGCGGTACGGCAAGGCCCGCCCGCCCCGGCCCGTTCAGTCGGCGAAACCTGTCCCTGTAGCTGTCCAGTCCGAGTTCCAAGTCTCCGTGTACCGTGGGGACCAAGCGCATACGCGGTCTGGTTCCGAAGCCCAGCGACGCCTGCAACAATATCAGAGGGACATGGTCGCGCAAGCCGCGATGGCCGCCAGCGCCATCCTATCCAAGAGCGCGTCCACGTCGAGCTCGGCCGCCTCGTCACCACATGGCAGGGTCCCTCTGACAATCTTCAAGACGCACAAGCCGGTCTCGCCGAGGCTGAAGCCGCTGGGAAGCCCTGGGCCGGTTACCCCGATGTCGCTGGAAGACGGCTACATGGCGCTCGGCGGACCCTTGTCTGCCGCGGGTTCCGATCGCCGCGTTACCGAAGATCGGAATCTCGACACGGATCTGGCTGGCAACGGAAGGCAACGCCGAAAGGACACTCATTCTTTGACAGTTGGGATGAGCGCTCTGTCAGTCTGAACAGAGTATCACCACCATCATCTTCTAGGTTACGTTTCACCCACCCGGACAGAAGACGGGCTACCTAGTTTTATCTCTCTTTTCCGTATGATACCCACGATAGACCGGAATCAGGCAGGGCAGGGCAGGCCTAGAAAACACGGAAACGGCTTGTTGTATCTCTTAGACTGTGGTAGCAATTCACCCGTCCACTCTGCGTTCGACTCAGCTCATAACCACGTATCCATTCATCCATCGCGTGGCACGTGTAAAGAAACATGGTTCGCCGATTACCCAAAGTAGATTTATCAATCAGACCCAACAACTACCCAGCAAGCTCTACCTCCCTTGTCCGTTCTGATTTCCTCCATGGTCGTCCCTATCCCAGTCATCGAACTAAAGTAATTACCCAATCTCGTGTCCCAAACTATTCATTATTACGTTTGTTTTCCTCTGACCGTATTGCCCCCCAGTTGAATATCCGCCAGAAATATATTAAATGACATACCAGGGAGAAATTTAGAGAGCCCTGCAGTAATTGGCCGGAAAGTTGCCCTTGACCCCTCCCAGTTCGCCAACCCACCTTGCAGATAAAGCCAGTTAGCAATATTTCTTTGTTTTCGGGCCTTCCCTGTCTACCCATCTTTCGTTTCCAGGTTTGTGTGTGTGTGTGAGAGAGAGAGAGAGAGAGGAAGGGGGGGTTAAAGGTTAAAGTACATACCAGTCCTGATCTGTCTCGGTCTTGGTGATGATCCTGATCCGGTCCCCCTCTCGGAACGAGAGGTCTCCCTGCCCCTGGCCGTCAAACGCGTACTGCGCGACGACCCACTCCTCGGGCTTGGTGCTCGGGATTCGTTTGGGAGGTGGAGGCGGGGGCTTCTTTTTAGCGGCGATACTGGCGCCGAAGCCGTTGGCGAGTTGAGCGACGCTGGCGCCGGCGCCGGTGGTGCTGCTGCCTATGTTGCTTGCTTGGGAGTCCCTCGGACTGAAATAATCGCGCTGGTGGGCGGAAGGGGAAGGGTGGGTGAGATGGTTGGGTAGCACGGGTTCCGTCGCGGTCCGCCGCACTGCGGCGCCCCCTAGGATGGTGGCTGTCGTGAAGTCGGTGGGGTTCGCGTAGTCGGGTCTGGATCGGGTAGATGAGGCCGGGCTGGGTTGGCGTGGGCGATCCTCCCCCGGCGAGGGCGGTTGTAGAGAGGTTGACGGTGCTGGCGCCCGCAGAGCTCGCGTTTGGGGGCTTGGTTTTGTACCCGGGATCAAGCCTGTCGCGGCGCGGCGGAAGCCATTGGGAGCGGGCGTGGACGTTGAGGGTTGCCGTACCCCCTTGCCGCGAGCTATGAAGCTGATGGTCTCGATTTCGCTTCGCGCCGGGCTGGCGGCAGCATTCCAGATTGCGATCACTTCTTCCATCGGCGGGGGCGGCGACGGAAACCCGAACTCTAGACAGTACTCGTGCAGGGTTGTGTAGTACAAGCCCAGCAGTCGGTTCTGAATCAGGATGAGATTGCCGAGCAACGGTGGCACCAGACTGAAAGACGCGGCAACGATGGGGGGTAAAGTGTGGCGGAGGTGGTCGTCGGCAACGCCAAACTCCTACACATGCTGTCAGCCTTGAGTTCTGGTCAAAGGAGGTAGAAGGGACATGGCTCATCCTTACATCAGCCGCGCGAGCCATCTCTGCCTCGGCCTTTGCGAGAGCCATATCCTCCTTGGGAGTCCGGCCTGGTTTTCGTTGGAGTTTGGCTGTCTTTTCTTGAGCTTTCTCATAATCCAGTCTCTTGTTCTCGCGCTTCTTGATGGTCTTGCGGATGGGGGCGATGCAATCCCGGGCGTCGACGGCAGGCTTCACGATGCGTTCTTCTATCATCACGATCTCCTCCAACAATTCAGCCTTGAGCTCGCTGTAGGCCTTCTTCAGCCTGAATGTGCGCTCCAGTTGCAGTTGGGGCGTTGGAACGGCCGGTCGCCCGTGACCGTCGGAAGCGCCGACGATGGGGTCGTAGAGGCTTTCATATTCAGTGACAACTTGCAACTGGGCGCCGACAAGAGAGGCCCATGAGTCCCTCCATAACTTTGCGTTGTCGATGATCTGGAGAGAGGGCATGTCAGCAGCGTTGTGGCCGGCGTAGATGCATCAGCCTTTAGTACCTGTGCAAGAACCTTGTCCGCATCCTCGTAGTCACTCAGGAGAACGGAAACCCTGGCATTATCTCCGGGCCCTCTGTTCCAGAGTTTGCCAAACTGTCTCTGCATTGACTGCATTGTGTGGCGCTCTGGGGAATCCTGGAATTGGGGAGCGGGAAGGGGGGAATGGCGCCGCTACTAAGCATTCGTCGGCCGGGTAGCAGGGAGAAACGGCGGCATTACCATGCCAGTGGGAGCAAATCAAGAAAGATCCGCGTCATGCCACATGCATTGGGAGGGTGGAATTGGGGTCAAGCGGTGGTGTGGATTGACACGAGAAACTTGAGGTCCGAGAAGTTCTAATCCGAACCGCAGCGCCAGGTCCGAAACCAAAGGTGTTCAGGGCTCAAACATGGTGACCAACGCGTAGGATCCGAGAGGGAAAAAAATTGCAGTGCAATTTCCAGGAAGGAATATGCCCTAAGCAGCTTAGCCGGTTGCATCACGAGCCCGCAATGTTGAATGGGCGATAGTCGAGCCGGCACTCATGCCGACATCATTTCTGCGGCACAGCCCCGTTCTCGATGACTCTTGCGCGGGCAATAAACGGTAAAGGGCGGTGCAGGGCCCTGGAAAGAAAAGTTCCAAAGAGAACATGTACCCTGTGAGGGGTTCGCAAAAGCTCCTTGCAGTGGCATCGTTACACCAGCAGCAGGTCCGGTTCGTTGGCGGGATGAAATGATGAAACAGGGCAGGCTTGAGACCAACCCCATCTGGGATTGTCTGCGGAAGTGGAGCGACCGAGATGTCAGGTCAGGTGACGGCGCGCATCTCCAAAACGCGGCTTCCGGCCCGTTTCGCGTCTCCCAAGCACGCACAATCATCAGGCAGCTGCAGCTGCCAATGCCGATGGCCGTCGCCAACCACGGATAATGCAATGACAAGAGCAAACTTGGGTGTCGAGAATGCCGTCGACTGCCATCCCCGGAACCGCCGTTCACGGTGCGTCGGGCCCGAGTAGCGGCGGGCACAACGCCCCCGTCCTAGAATTTTTGTGTCTCTTCACCCACGATCTCCGAAGGAAGCAGAAAAGATGGCAGGATGGCCGCCTCAAGTACCATACTTTCAACAAGCGCGTCATGGTCTATGATGACCGCGGCAACTTCGTCGGCGACATGCATTGGCGCCGCGAATGGGAGTTTGACGAGGGCGAGGAAGTTGAGCTGGAACGTGGGGGAATCATCGTCCAGGTCGCCGAGTGTGTGGGCCGTCAGAACCAAGACCTATCCGAATTGCTAGATAAGAGAGTGAAGGAGAGGGAGCAGCGCCAGGCAAGAGTTGCAACCCGTGCACTTTTCTCAGCCCCGTCAGCGCGGACGCCTTTGCCCGCACCCGTGGCCCAAGACCACTTCCAGACTCGCCACCGTCCCCTCCACCAGCTTCTCGGTACCCCAACGGGCCACCATGGCCGCGCCTCAGTTCCCACCGAATCACCATTTGAGCTTCGGCAGAAGGCCAACGAGACATCTGGCGATCACCCTGACTCTCGTCCCGTGAAGAGGCGGAAATATGATGCTACCCCGCCGAGCAAAATGGGTTATGCCCAAAGCTTGTTCGGCGCGCCTCTGACATTATCTGCGGTGCCCGTGAGCTCTGCCCCACCACGGCGGCCGACGGTGCCGGCAAGTCGGACCGCGTCCGAGACCCCGACCCACTTAGAGGAGGCCATACCGAGCGCCAAGCGCCGGAGCGAGGATACGGGGCTGTGCGCTCAACGCGGGTCGATAACAAGATCTTTCGAAGATGACTTGACCGGACCTCCGTCGGGACCACGTTCTGGACCCGAGAGGCATGCGGTGCGTGGCAGGCAAGAAGCACTTGAACGAACAATAGGAGGTTTAGATCCCAGGAAAACCATCTCTGCGCGGAAGGTGAGCGAATCTGCTATAGGGGGAGTCGCCGGCCATCGCTCGGGGCTTAGAAACGATGGCAGAGGATCCACGAGTACAGCTGAGCCGACGATGGCTCATGGCCCCACCGAAAGAAAGCTCCTTGAAGTACAATCACGGCACGCTATCCACGAAGTGCGGTCTACAGTTGGTGATAGTGCCACAAAGGCCGCTGACTTACAATCAGGCACTTCATGCTCAACAGCAATTCTCGTGGATGAAGAGACGGGCACCGGGTTAAAAGGTGCAAATGGATACACTAGACCTGGAGATATGGCCAAACAAACTGGGAGACCGAGACCTGTGGTCACTACCGTGGCAAGGCAGAAATCGACTAGGCGTGGCTCCGCGGCACGGTTACCAAGTTCGCCGTCAGTTGAAGAACTGAAAAGCAACAGAGCACTGACGGAAAATGCCGAACCCGCTTCAGAGGAAGAAAGAACGGAACTGCAGCTCAAGCCTCGACAGAAGCGGGGCTTGTTAGTATTTTCCGAAAAGAAGGATAAGCCTAGGCAGCCAAAACGTCAACGTACCATCATATCTCGGGAGCCGAATCTCGCCAACGACACTTCGGTAAAATCCGTGGACGCTGTGCCTTCTGAGCCGCCGCTTCGCCCTCTAGCTGGCCCTGGCGATCCTGGATCAAAAGGGTGGGACGACGGCCCGTTAGCATCCTCGTCTCCTGCATCTGAGGGCTCTCCTTCTGAACCTGTCCTGCCCCCTCCACCACCTCGACAGCGCCAAGCGTCGCAGCGGCCAGATGAAAGGGGGGCTGATAAGGAAAATGGGTGCCTCTCATACAATACCGTCTCTACGAGCAGTGAAGAGGCCCAGCCGACGGCAACTAGTCGGCCAGAACTACTAGAATTAATATGTGATAATGGAGACGGTGTAAAGGGTGATTTGCCAAATCATTCACCTTCACCTCCTGCCAAGACACTGGTGTCAAGGGGCAGAGCCTCTAACCAGGCCCGCAAAGCTAGGCAATTAAGGACCTCGGCAGATGGGGCCACTGAAGGCTCCTCGACAGATCCTCTTTCAGATACCGACAAGTCGAGGTCTCCCAGGCAGACTCGCAAGATCCACAACAAAGACAGAGGCGTATCGGCTCGTTCCACGGAAGACGTTTACACAGAGGAATCAGCCGACGACAGTGAGGAACTACCTCAAGTTCCCGTTGGCCCGCGCTTAGTAAGACTTGGCAAAACGAGCGTCAGGAGCATGGAGGTGATCGGATTCGTGCCCTCCAGCTCCCCTGTGGTCGATATGGTGAAGGCAGGCAAGCCACGACTCGGACCGCCGAGTGATACAGGCCCACCTAATGCCGACAACGATGCAATGGTGCATGCTGACAGCCCAGTGGAGAACCTACCCGTGACGGGCGAAGGGTTGGCACCGTCACACGTGGTACAGCACCTCGCAAGAGCGAACATAGTATCCCCGCCGCTCGAAGCCTCAACGCGGGCCGCAGGACCCGCCCTTCAACGGCACATCTCACTTCTCGACAACGGCACGAGGGACACGGCGATTATAGACTCAAGGGAGGGAGGCGGAGAAACGTCCAGGATACAACACCTCGGTGATCCTCCCAGTCACCAAGGACTGGTGCGCCACAGATCAGCAGTTTCCTCCCCTGAAAGTGGTATTGAAAAGGATACTCCGCCCCAGGTGTCAGTCCCCAGTCTACCGAACACTGCCCGCCCAAAAAAGGATATCATGGGGACGGTACGGCCCTGCGGTACCGGCGGGATTCAGACAGCAGAATCAACCGTTCTACAGTCACAGTCACACGAACCCTCCAATCTCCCGAAGCGGGCTGGACACCCAATGAACGTCAAGAACGATACTGCCGGGGCTCAGTCGCTTGGAGCCGGGGGCACGAGCCCGCTGCTTCTGAACATCCCGTCTGCTGGTACCGCAGGTCGACCTCGAATCCAAAACCCGGCCACCCGGGGGCGTAAGGCTGCCCTCAAGTCTGATGCCGCAGGCCAGGTACCTCAATCCATTCTCCCTACCGAACCTATCCTTGCGCGGCCAGGTGTGCGACCACCTGCAATGATGCGGCTGGAGCCTGTCGTTGTGAATGAGCGCCCAAAGCGGACGATGAGATTTCCCGGCTTCGTCTCGGCCAGGGGCGGAGGTCCATGGAGTAGGGAGGCGCACGATCTGTTGGAGAGTGGTCGTCCTGGTTGACATATGAGGCTGATGCTTGTGCTATTCATGATACCCAGCTCCCGTTTGGAGTTCAGCTCGTGCCAGGGGCGAGGCACGACAGTCAGGTTGCTTTAGCGATGCTTAAATTAGAACCCCAATTGTCTCTCAAACTTTGCGAGTATAGCTTCTTGGGAAAGAATGAGCTGTCATGGGGCAAATTGAGCTCGAACCTTACGCAAGCACATTTCGTCGCGTCGGCACATCAATATCAGGGCCCCTCCCCGGTACTTGATTTCCGGTGTTCGCTTACGGCATATACACCTCCCGCATGGTTACATCAGGTTCTCGTATGCCGCTCGCAGTCGTTCTCGAAAATCTTCATGGTAAGGGCTGCACGAGATGATGGTTATAGGGCGTGGAAAGGTGCCTCGTGAGATTTCAGCTGGGAATGCCGTCTGCTTTCCAACTGTGGCTCGAACATATCACGCGGCGTTCCCGTACTCGCCATCCGCGGGACCTGGGGTAATACCGGCGCCCGGCGCCCGAATGTCTATCTCCGTCTATCGGAGATGGTTCACCTATCGTATCCGATCAGTTGAAGGAACCTGTCATATATTACGACACCATCACAGATACTCATGAAATCCTCTCTTGCGTCCCGAGATGGCATAGGTTGCTGAGCCTCGGCCTATGCTCCAGAGACCTGGGACGCATCCAACTAGGGAGGGTTTCATGAATGCTGGCGGGCTGCATATGTGAGGTCAGCCGCACGCTTGCTATGCCACAGGTTTCCTCCCATTTCGCGGGACCTGCTCTCCATTTTGAAGAGCCGCGCTCGTGCAGGACCACATCAGGTCATGGGGACATGGGGGTGGCGCAAAGTGCCGGAGCGACCAATGCCCCTGCTCCGAATGCCACCTCCTGCGAAACTATGTCGCTATCTACTTGTGCGTCCCGATTGGGATACGGGTTGTCAGTGGCTGCAGGAAGAGCGGGAAGCATTTCGGGGTTGTTGAACAGGCCAAACTGGGCCGCCAGCTCCCCGCTGACGTGCCGCTTCGTGAACCCATGTTGGTGCTCGGAGCGGGTGACTGCACAAACTCCTCGCTCTACCCAGTCGGGGAAATTCCCGCCGATCCGCTAGTGCAAGGCGCGGACCAGCTGGGTTTATACCCTCCTACTGAAATGGCTGGAACGGTAGGTGGTACAACGTAGGGCTGACACCGGAATCCAAGGATGCTACCTGGGAAAGCTCGAGAATGGGAGCCAGGATGGATGTGAATGGAGATTGGACTGATACCGACTCCCGATGGATTCACCAGGTCGGCGTGATGACGCTGCGATGTAGTGGCTCAATTCAAGACGTCTGCTCGCATTCGACAATCCCAGCGTGGTATCTGCCGTTCTTGGTAGCCGGTGAGGGGAGGGAATATTTTGGCTCCAAGCTGAGATCAAACGTGATGAGCTCTCTTACCTGCATAATGCACGCTACGACATCCCTTGGGCTTGCAGCAAGCCTCGATTGATTCGCACCGCCCTTCGGTACTACGATAACGTAATATCACAGTTGAGATCCGTAGGCACCTAACGTTATGTTTGACATTTTTGATTGCGGGGCTTCCGTTGATCGCCCCACTCCTTGTTCAACTTCGACCCAACGCCCACCCACGGTGCGCGAACCGACCGCCTCGGGGATCAATTATCCCTCGGCTCGGCTATCAAGGAGGGAGGTATGGCTCTCTTCAGCAGCTGGTGAGCTTCCGGCGTGTCGGCCACCCACTCTTGCGCGCAGACTCGACAATTCCGGGGATTGAGCCGCAGCCTTGGGAGTTTCCTTGGCCTCTAATAACGGGCCATGGCCATGCCATTGCTCGAGCTCTTAAAAGAGTTCCATCAAAGCCTTCCACGGCGGATTTGGCCAGAGACAAGGTATTTCCACTTTCCTATTTATCTAGTAATAGCAGAGCAGTCTCTGTTTTGTTGTTTCCTGCCCGCAAATGGGCGCCACGGTACGTCATTGCCATCTTTTCGTGGCTGCAAAAGCCGAGGAGGCAGTGCCCGCCTTGCTGTCAGAGTCTGCCTTGCTCAGTCTAATGACCACAAGCTATCATACTTGAGACCTCTCTGCCCCATACTTTTTTTAAAAAAAACCTCGTATGCTCCTCTTCCCTCTCTATCATATCTGACGGTGTTTTCCCGTCATTTCTCCCGTTTCCATCTCTTTTGGTTGCGTTATTCTCGGCTCTTGTATTCTCTGTTAGGGGATTGCTAGAGCTAGACCTCCAGCCACAGCCTTGTGCTCGTGGTCTTCCCACATGCTCCTAGGCAAGACTCGCCCACCGCCATGTCACGAATGCCACGCCATCCTAAACGCAAATTCGGATCATACCAAGAACCATCCGGCACGATGCCACCGCAGACCTCGAGCCGACCGGTTTCCTTACAGCGTCCCGCCCCGACTCCTGAAACCCAGGAGCTCTACAACAAGATGCGGCAGCAGGAAGAGTGGGACAGGTTGCGACTGCAGAATGAGCAAAGCGGACTTCTCCAGCCTGTCTCGCCTTCTCAAGTAACAACCGCGTCCCGGTCTCCCTCGTGTGCAAGCACAACCCACTCTGTTACCCGAGCCATCAACGACATGGGTGTGGATGGGGCCCAGCCGCGGCCCAAGAAATCACGGGCTGTTCGGCATGGGCCCCTGCCCGACGCTGCGAAGTTGAGAGCTGCGCTAATGCGGAAGCTGCATGCTTGCGATAGCTGTCGCAGCCGCAAAGTCAAGGCATGAAGATTCTGGTCTCTTGCTCAGATGTTCTGTCGTCCATTGTCTAACTATCGTCTTTAGTGTAGCCATTTCGATCTCACGCTTTTTGAAGACGAATACATAAAATCCAAAGGGGCTCCGGCCCCAGCCCAACCACGTGTCGATGATATGGACCTTCGCGGCGTTGAACAGAACCCCGCAACTTTTCTATCTCCAAGTCTCTTGAGCGAACAGGAAGGGGCCAGCTTGGAGATTGAGAACATGCTGCAGCAGGTCCGAAACCTGCACACTCCGGTCTCCTCATCTCCAGCATCGCCTTTGTACAATATTGAAGGTCTCCAAGTCACCGCCGCCAACACAAACCCGGGTTTAGCGGTCGGAATGGAAGGGTCTCATGTGCGGTTCGGGACGGCGCCACAGACAACTCCAGTCCCACAAAGTTTGGCTTTTCCTCAAGCTCCTAGGTATCTCACTGCCAGCCACAACTCCATTGCCCACCCGGGTCATCATCCCCTCGCCAGCAATATACGCCAGAATCAGGACGACGCTCGTATGGAGTTTGAGGCGCGCGTGCGGCGGACCAGACTCCAGCAGACTCCAGGCCAGCCGGGCCAGGCTTTGTCTCCCTCTCATACCGCGCGTCCGAAGAGTTTCACCGACTCAGCTATCCAGTACCGCCGGCCTCTCTGGGAAGTTAATTCTCAGCCGAACCAATCGCACATTCCAATCGGCAGACAGGTGATTACGGACGGTAACAGATGGGAGTGCATGTGGGGTAGTAGCGAGACTGATTCTTCCGTGTCGACCGAGCGAGAGCCTTGCTCACAGCGCTGCGATACGCTGGACGTCCTGAAGACACACTTTGCGTCTCAGCATGCCCCTTTCCGTGATGGAAGTTATATGTGGCGATGCACCGAATGTGGGTTCGATTGGTTCAACCCATCTGAATTGTGCGGCCAATGCGAACTGTTCTCCTGGCAAGCGTGGTACTTGGCTGAAGTCAGCATCTCGTCGAAACCGACACCGCCGCCGCCGCTTTGTATTGCAGCCGACAAGGGTATGTTGAACCATTCGGTTTGGATGAATCAGTCTGCCCCAATGGCCGGCGTGGCTGGGGGGTATAATAGCCCCTACATGTTCTCATACGGGGCCTACGGGAATGTAAGCGGCACTAGCCAATCCTTCAAGGCCGCTTCGGCAGCCGCGTCAGAAAGCTCACAGCAGCCGTACAGGGTTGACTGTGTGAAGACCTCTCTCGACAATCCAATGCGATACCATGACTTGATCGCCAAAACGCTCGGCCATGCCTCTGCGGCGATTCCCGGGCTCGTTGCCGCCGCGCTTTTTATTCTCATGCTGCTCGAGAGCTTTCCGTCTGCCGGTCGGTCTTGTGTCGGGCATAGCAATGCCGTGTCCTGTATCGTCGACAACTACCTTCCGAGCCTATCTGTTGCCTTCATTGTGGCTGGTTTGATGGCACCATGGCTAGTGCGGCAAATCAAAGCCAGATTGCGGGAGCACTCGGAGGCACCGATTGGTATGTTATATCCATTTAGACCTTTCCCGCTTTGCTTAGCTATGGATGGCCCGAGTACTGACGGAGGGTTAGCCTTATCATGAAGGTGTGATGACTCAGACTCGGCCTGCTTGGCTAGCGGCCTCTGTTGGGTACCAGTGATAGACTGGGGCCATTAGCGTCTGTTTTTTTTTTTTTTTTTTTTTTTTTTGGGTTTGCTGATGGTGTTGACGATATCCCTCTGGTTTAAGTTGGTCGTTAAGGGGTCGACAGCGTCCTGCTACTCTTTCGCGTTTGTTGAACTTCGCATGTTCCAACCCCCCTCTTTTTTTTTTTTTTTGTTGTTGTTGTTGTTATTGATGTTGTTGTTGTTGTTGTCTCGAATGTCTTGCTGGCTTTTCTGTTTGGGGTTCTTGAGGTTTTGAACGCTTGCTTTGCTTCGTTTTCGGCTCGGCTTAGGTGTTTTTGTTGCCCATCTCAGTCCTGCATTTAGCGTGCGATGCTTGATGAGGCAACCTTGACCGAGTATACTGTGTAGAATAGGAATGGTCCTGGTCGCTCAAGGATGGATGTTTTGTTTACGGGGTGGCGCTTGGAATCATGGGGCTTCGGTTTCTGGGCATGGAGGTCTGGAGACAGCTGGGAGGGACGGCGCTTTTTTTGAGTATCGTGAGAGCATCTCCTCAAGGCGTTCTCCTTTCGAAGGGAATCAATCAACTGGCGACCTGATCCTGTCGTGCTGCCGGTGAATGCCGTGAAATTTGCCTATCACTTTGTGGAAGGCGAGGTGCGCCGATGAATCCTGCAGCATGGTGAGATGACTTTACGTGACACTGCCACAGCTGTGAATGCGGGTAAATATCGCGGATACACCAGAAAATCGAGTAAGCTGCCAAGGATTTGCAAAGGAGTCATCCGAGATGCAGCCTCGTTTTTGTCTTAGCCTGTGAAGCATGTGCATCATCCGCATCGAGCTTGAGATACCGCACATCAATCCCATTGAGTCAATCGAATTGTGCAGGCGGGGGAAGAGCACAAGGTGGTAGACATGTCTACACTGTGTACGGAGCTACGAGAATTGGAGGTGAAGCTCAAGGAGAGGGCGGCGAGGGGGATGCACCCTTGCTGCAGCGCCCGAGGCCTCAGAATACGGGCCCCCCGCCCCCACAGGGACCCCCCAAGCGAGCGAGCTGGGCGGTCAACCTCGTTGGGAGCCTCAGGCTAAGGAGTGGAAATGCGAAAAGCCTGAGGCTTAGTTGCCCTCGCCCGACGAGGATATAACTGAGGCCGCCGGTAGGAAGGAAGATGTGAGCATTATCTCGCGAGAACGCATTCAGAGATCACAATGGGCAAGCGTTGCGGTAATGCAGCTGTCTCGACTCTGATCTCTCACAGTGCGCGATGGGGTTGCTTGAGGCTGACGCAGGCCCCGACAGTACAGGGCAGTCACCCCCTCCGCGACAGGGCCGGCGGAATTGGCTTTTTGACTCATCCAGAGCCAACCAATGAGAATCCCGCGGTGCTTGGTGCCGCTCACTCTGCATCGAGGTGGGAGGAGGCTTGTTCCTCACTTCCCTCTGTGCGGAGTGTGAGAGTTACCAGTGGAGTGGGGCCCATGGACCCGCGAAAACGCTCGCCGTGTTCTGCGACCATGCAAGCCACTTTCCCGCTGCGTCTCGGCGGTAGCTGGTACAGCGTAAGACGGAAATTTTTGTACAGGTGCGGTGTTGACATGATGTTTGGAGATCGGGGAAAGAGGGATATCGTGTGTTTGGGTAGCTTGTTACCCTTGATATTTTGCAGTCATGCCAATTGGGAATCGCAGATTCAAACCTACTCGGTGTTCGAAAGAAGCTATTCGCGATGGTTAGTCCTTTTGCAAGGAGCGCCTTGCTTGCGAGGCGCTCCAAACCGTTAGACGCCCGCCCACAAAAAAAGCCCAGAGGTCAACGTACCAGTTCGGCCGTGCTTCAAGGCCACGCTATTCCTAATTCGACTCGCCGAAATGCTGGGGGGAAGCAGCATTCGCTGCGCCTTGGATGGACTCGCCGAGCTCTCGCGACTCTTGTTAAGAATGAAGTGAAATATCGGCCTGACTCCTTCGGCCAGGTTTCTGCCTTTTCCTCTTTCTTTCCTCTTCACAGGAAGAACGAATCTTGTCAGTGCATAGCCCCGACTAGTGTCAGATCGTTTGTGCCTGCACTCCTGCTTCTACCTGAGCATCTTCCTGCCGATAGATTCGGCCCCATTCGGCCCTCACAACTTAACCACACCATCAAACCTGCGCAATCCCGCTTTTGTAAGCACACGTCTTCATCTTGGATTGCCAAGCAAGCACCGCGATCACATATCGACTGGTCTCGAGTCCCAATTCTCTCGAGCCTAGCCAGGTGAAGCTTTGCAACAACTTTGCCACTCCCCCAGACCAGATTCTGGTTGCGTCTCACTTTCTCGAAGCAACCGCACCAATGGCCGGCATGGCCCGACACCGTTCGGCCAGTGCCTACCAGGGCTTTTCCGTTTGCCAGCCGGCACTCGGATCGGCCCTGCAGTGGCTCCCTGCCATCGGCACTCCAGAACTCGACGACATGATCAACGCCTTCATCCCCGGCCCGGCTTCCATTCAAGACAAGCGGACACACATCTCCATGGACTTCTTCGAGTACTCCAGGCAGACCGGCGAGACCTTCAAGTTCTACCCTGTTCCCTCGGCGACCTTCACTCCGGTCACCGCATCTCCCGCCAGCTCGACTCTCTATGACTCGGGCTACGGATCCGGCTTCAACCTCTCTCCGGTGACGTCGGACCAGGGTTCTTGGACTCAGTCACCTGCAGCGTTTACCCCGCCAATGCCCGCCGACGCCGGGGTCAGGTCACGGTCCTCTGCGCCAAAGAAGCCCAGCAGCTCCAGCTCGCGGCAAGCCGTGGACTTTTCAAACCATCCCGGCATGCGCATCATGACTAAGGACGGCCGGGATGTCACCAACTCTGCTTCTCGAGGCTGCAAGACCAAGGAGCAGCGGGATCACGCCCACCTCATGCGCATCATCAAGGCCTGCGACTCCTGCCGGCGGAAGAAGATCCGCTGCGACCCCAGCCACAAGAAGCGGACCGCCTCGCAGGCTTCTGCTTCGCAAACTGAGCAGAAGCCCGCCAAGAAGCCCAGGAAGGCTGAGGAGCCCCCACCGGCGGCGGTAGAGGGAGCTGTGACCGACTTTGTCGATGCCAGCTTCGACCCGGCCGCGACGCCACTTGACTTTGCGTCCTTCGACGTCAGCTTCCAGGACATTGAGGAGTACTGGAACCAATTTATCACTTTCGACCAAGAACCGGTCGCAGCCGCCACCCAACATGTCGGCGATTTCGACTACGACTTCAACTCCTTTATCGACATTCAGAGCGTCTCCCCGAGCTCCCTCTCCTCTTCGACTTCCCCGTCACAAGTATTCACCCCGTATACTCCTGCGGCCCCCGGCGCGTCGCCAATTGTCGCATCCGATGTTGCGGTTGACGCCACCGGCGATGTCTCACTTGATGACCCGACCGTTCCCTATCTTAATCCGGATGTTCTTCATGGCACGAACTATGTCGACTTCAACCTGTTCTCTCCGGGCCCTGAGGCTCTTGACGAAGACCCTGTTCTCCAGATGAGGGACGTTGCAAGCCTACAACGCTCTCCACGGTCGCACAGCCTTGCTACCATTAACTCGGCTGCCAACGATTCACAACATACCCATGATTCGCCCACGACCAGCCAAACCTCGAGGTTCTCCGATCTGGAATCGAATGTCGATGTTGTGGGACAGCCTGACGTCGGTCGCTCGTCACCAACGTGGCGGCCACTATCCCGCTCCGCAGTGCTACACACCTCCGCCAGCGGCCATGCCTCCAGCATTGTGTCGGCCAACGTGACTGAGTCGTCGGTTAGTCCGGGCGCATCACCTCAACCCAGGAGGTCACCACAGATCCACTCGGCTGCAGACGGCATAGCATCCGGGGCTGGCATGCTAGGCGTGTTGTCTTGTCCCGAGTCGCAACTTGCGACTCGCAGGACACCGCCACGGGCCGCCAATCAACGATGCACACTTGATCGTGACGCCGGCGTCAGCAGGGGTGGATACTACTGCGGACGTGGCTCACTATCAAGGCAACTGCAAACCGGCGTCAAGTCGAGATCATGCGGTGTTGCTGAAGGGCAGCACGTAGTCCAGCGGAGTACTTCTGTGCTCATTGCGACAGTCAATGCAAAATTGGCGACCACGGTGATCTCAACCTCGCCGACACGGTGCATCCCCGCCGGAGAAGACGTGAAGAACGGGCCAACCAGCCAAGCGCTGTCGCCCACAGTCTTCTTCCAGCTTGCCGTGTTCGGTCTTGTCTCGCTCCTCTGTGTCTCTGCTCTGCAGGCGCACCTGGGAAGTCAAGTCGGCATCGCCACCATCGTCACCACAATATTATCTCTAACCCCGCTTGCACTCCGGTGCGTCGGGGCGTCGAGCGCGACAAGGGTCGCCTCGACAAGCTTGCTAATACCGACGCCTTCCGGCATCGTCGACAATGTCAAGTCGAAGATTCAAGCCGTGGACAACAACCTCCGGTCCATGGTATTACGGCGAGCGAGGAATGCTCCTCGTTTGGCGTCGGTGGAATCTTGCTAAGTCTCTAAGGACTTAGCAAGATCCAGCAAGTGTTTAGAGATAATATTGGCGGTGTTTCGTTTGTTAGCGAGTGTATTTCGGCTATGATACCCAGGTTCGGATTTTGAGACATGTGGTCGTCCTCTTCCTTGTATGTACTATATTCAGGGCTTGCTTTCCTCGGGAGGAAGCAAGGTGTGTGTGGTATGGGTAGAGGGGGAGGACGAGCTTGTTAATGGGCTGTGTGGACCTGACACTGAGTGCGATGCTCTACCTCCTTATGCTAGCTGGCTCTCAGACTTGACAATTGAAGGTCCTCGCAGACCATTGAAAATTTATATCGACCGCCCCTTGGCTGTGTGACGGTACGCTGTAGTGATTAATTCTCAAATGGCAAGAATTGCAGGACTGACGGTAAAGCCCAGCATCGCTCCCCGTAAGTGCCTGTTGTGTGGTCCAGCGTGTTTTAGGCCTCATGCAGCAAACCGGGTTGGTGGCTCCCGGCGGTCCGTCCTAACGGGGTTTGGCAACCACTAAATAAATTTTGACATCTCTACCCCTTTGGCATCCGTTATTTTTGCTGTCAGTTCAAGTTGAGCTAGACTGTCCGGTCTAATTGCGAATCGCATTATTTTGGTTGTACCAGCTGACAACATAAACGTCACACCCTTCTTCTTCTCAGTTGGATCTGATGGGCCAAATGTGCCCTGCACCCTGATCGTTACTGCACGGCCAAACACTCGGATTGCTGCACAGCAGACCTTGCCGCTTCATAGATCATCTTCATTCACCATTTACTCACGCAGCATTGTTAACAACTAGCCCCTGCTTTCACCGTTTTAGGTTTTAAGCTTTCAATCAGCACCTGGCGGGTTGTGATTGCAATAGTGGAGGTTGACTTGGGGGGGAAAAAGGGTAAAAAAAATGGCAATCGCACTCCTCAAAGCCATCTCGGGCATCGGCCTCAAAACCACTGCCTTCCTGCAGTCGCTCTTTCTCCTTCCTTTTGGCTTTCTTCTGCAAGCGGTGAAGGGTTTTTTCCCCTCAGCTTCACCTAATCAGCGAACACTTCCTTGCTCAACATCTCCTTCTCCTTCTCCCACTCCCCACAAAAGTGATAACGACGTCAACATCGACTCCGGCGGCGACGAAAGTGTTAGTAGCAGCGATATGACTACCTCTTCAACCATGCCAGCGGTTTCGGTATCACATGATAAGAAGACGCCCGCTTCCCATATCACCCCGATTCTTCAGCGAGCTCCGGCCTCGAAGGAAAACCGCCCGCCATTGACAACTCCACAAACCGATATTGACGCTCAACTTATTAACGATGGACTCTCCAGCCTGCATATCAATGGAACTAGAAAGGCGACGAAAACCGTGCCAACACCACGCCAAGCCGCAGGGAATGGCACCGCGGCCCTCAGGAACGATGGAAGCGGCAAGGGAGTTATGGGTGCTGGTGTTCCGGCACAAGAGCCCGGCCTCGCTGCTGGCGCCAGCATTGGAAACGTAGCCGATGGAAGGGTTACGCGGGCGCCCCCGGTGCCGCTGACACACTCGGTCTCCCAGACTAGTAAGCCCAGGGAGATGACTACGATCCAGCTGGGTAGTGAGACGGTGCAGATCCAGGCTCAAACCGAGACACCCGAGCAAGCAGCCGAAAAGGCTATGCATAGTCGATTCATGAGGGATGCTCTGGATATGGTATGTCGCCGACTTCCTTATCTTTCGATCTCTAGGAATCTGCAGCCCCTTTCATTTCCCCGGTCGGTAGTTGAAGACGCGTCCGCCGTGAATGGGTTTCGGCGGTTGGCAAGTGCTTCCTGGCCGCATCTTGCTCTCGAATCTACTCCCTGTTCGCTTCTCTTTGCTATTAATCCCACCCAGAAAACTTGATACACCTCTTACCTCATTGCACAGACCGCTCCTATTCGTCACACAATTTGCGGTCTGCCGACCCATGCAGTCCCTCGTCACCCCCAAAGCACAAGCCTGTCACCTCAGAGCAGTTCCCTGGTATCAACTTCGTCTTCTGCCATTCATCGCCGCTTCCATTCGCCACCCTTTTACTGACTTGACCCGGGCAGGCCAGGCTTGCCCTCAAGACCAACGAGACCCCTGTCGGATGCGTTCTCGTCTACAAGGGGCGGGTGATCGCCAAAGGCATGAACGCAACGAACGTTAGCCGGAACGGGACGAGGCACGCCGAGCTCATGGCGATTTGTGCCCTGCTTTCATTCTCGCCCGACACTGACGCCGCCGGGAGGGACCCGCGGCGCGAGGGAGCGTCGGCTAGGAAGATTAGCAATGCACAACCCGATGAAACCAGCACCTGGGGCGATGTCGATCCAAGCGATGGACATCTCTATCCCTACGGACAAAAGCTTCACTCTTCCCCTCGCGTGGACCGCTCCGTCATCACCGAATGCACCCTGTACGTCACGGTCGAGCCGTGTGTCATGTGCGCCTCGCTGCTCCGACAGCTCGGGATCAAGAAGGTTTACTTTGGTGCCATGAACGACAAGTTTGGCGGCACCGGGGGGGTATTTCGGATCCACCAGAACTCGCCATACTCGATGGCCTCAGCTCCTCCGTCACCTGGGTTCCGGAATGGGAAAGGCCTCGCGAGACCGGTTCTCGAGCGCCGGCCGGCTTCAACCGATGCACAAACGGATGGGCGGACAGCCTTGGGAGATAATAATGAAGGGGATATTGCCGCTCCGCTCGAGCCCGCAGTCCTTCTAGGCGATGGTGGCAACGTGGAGCATGGATACGAAGCCGAAGGGGGCTGGGGACGTGACGAAGCGGTTACGTTGTTGAGGCAGTTTTACGTCCAGGAGAACAATCGCGGTGGGTGATTGAGGGTATCCTGTCCGTGTCTCGTGTTCGCTCGCTAATTCATCGTCAGCACCTGTTCCAAGGAAAAAAGAAGGCCGAGCCGCTCGTCTGGCGGCGATGATGGAGCGTGATGGCCACATCGGTGGTCCTATGACCCCCCGTGCTGCCAACGAGATGCAAAAGGATCAGGAGAATATTGGGACGAGAACGCCCGAGACGGAGGATCGGGCAGTTGGGAGTGCCCCCGAGAGTACTACGTCTTAGTTGGCCTTATGTCACTTAGCTTCGAGCATGGGTGGAACACGACAAAGTCGCTTCGGCCGCAGCCTTCATGGCATTTGCTCGCCAGGCACACGACATTTTCGCTGCATTTTATCCAACAAGCGCGAGATGGGAGCAGGATGGGCAGATGAACCCCTTTCGATCTTGCCCTCCAACGTCTGCCTGCAACACCGACAGACATCACGTCTTACGTCCTTTGATCTTGCCCTGTATGCCTCAGTCGCTTAACAATGCGGAATCACACACTGACATTAGCAGAAGATTCGGATCATCCGGGCTGTCTTTTTTTATCACCAACACAGGTGATTACAAGAATAGGAGTTTTAGACATGGTTGCTGTGTCTGTTGCTAGATGGCGGGTGCTCTATTTAGAAGTTGGCATTATAGAGCAAGTCAAGCAAGACAGACCGTGCCGATTTCCTGTCCATAGATCCATGCGCTTCATGGCGGCCAACTTCGTTAAATCATACTATACCGTACTTTTACGCAACTACACGTCCTCTCGCATCCCTCCCATTGCCGCTGCTACTCTCGCGGTCCTCGAGAGCGCATCAAGCAAGCCTCCAGCCCCTTGACGACGCCCTCCCCAAAGCGCAGCGCCCCGCGCTGCCGCCCCTTGCCGGCCTCCTCGGAGAAACTCGTCCGCCCCGTCCACCACTCCAGCCAGTCCTCGGCCCTGGCCCCGGCAGCGCCGAGCAGCCCCGCGCTCACGTCGATGAGCTGGGCGCGGTGCGTGTCGTGCCAGAAGAGCGTGGCACCGCACCGCCGGCAGAAGTCGCGGGCTACGTTGGGAGAGGAGGAGTAGCTGCCTATGCGGAGGGTCGTTGCGGGAGAGGCGAAGTCCAGCGGGACATACCCGTCTGAGTGGGTTGCTGTGTCTGTATCTTCGTTTGTGTCTGTGACTGTGTCTGTGTCTGTGGTTATGGGGCCGGGGTTAGGATTGGGATTAGGGATGGGGGCAGAACCCGGGGAGATGCGGATTTTGATGCGGATGTTTTGGAGAGGGATGAATGCCCTGCGGTGTTCTGTTAGCATGCTTTTGGTTCTAGGGATTGCTTTATTTCCCTCGCTCTTTTCCGGCTTTCTACAATATTGGACAAGAATCCGCCTTCATTCTAGGTATAGCAGAGAGCACAGTTCTTGCTAGGTTCCATCGTACGTACCAGGATTGGATCTCGAAGCCCGAGGTGAGGCGACAGGAGGCGCAGGCGCAGGTGCCGGCGAGGTATCTGTATCTATACTCCGGGTGGGTTGTGGTGCCAGGGTGAGAGGGAGGTGGAGGGGTCTCGCGGAGATACCACTTCGATTTGGAAGGGTTGGCGACGGTGGAGGGTGGTGTGCTGCAGTACGGCAAGAGCAGGTCCGGAAAGGGAGAGTCAGGGTAGCTGGAGACAGGGCGAGACGGGCGGGTGATGGAGAGGGAAACGAGCTTGCAGTGGCAGGAGGCGAGGAGGGGCGAGTCATCCGGCTCTAGATGAGGGATCGTTGGTGGAAGGGCCTCGGCGTTTGGCATCCAGATTGACAAGCCGCCGTCCTTTGTGTCGTTAATGTGCCGGTGGCGCCACTCCTTGGGTTGAGCTGTGCTCGGGTCCGGCTCAGGGGCATCGAGAATTACGCCCGTGGCTACGTCCCACTCCTCCGCGGCCTGGTCGGAAGGGTGTTTAAGCCGGAAGACGTGGCACCCGCAAGCTGGGCAAAAGTACCTCGTTTCTCGTGGCGTCGTGGGATGGGCTTGCAGCACACGGGCGTTTGGACGTGGGACCGGAGAAAGAGGGAGGTATGACGTGAAGAGTTGGCCTGTTACATGCCGGCAGGTATCGCAATGACAGAATAGTACGTCCGAGAAGGGGTCGCCGTTTCCCCGCAGAGCCAGGGTCTGGCGTGTCTGGCCACAGTGGCATGAGATGATGATAGTTTTTGAAGCATCCATGGCTGGAAAAATAAAGTTGACATGATTTGGTGGAGAACCGTAGCAGATGTGCTAGTATTGGAGCTTTATATTGTACGGTAACCTCCATGAACATTGACGTGGTACACTTACAACTGTCAGACGGCCCGGAGATCAACCGGGACACGGAACACCGTCCCGTCATCCCTTTAATGCGCGTCACTAGGCACGCACATTGCCGACTTAGACCGCCTTGGGCTGTAGTTTCGTGACTCATTTCTTCCCCTCCCATCTGCAGGGGAAGGTACACGCTCTTATTAGTAGTACTGCCTACGGAACCTGTGACTTGCTCCGGACATCGCTTGTGAAAACCTGGTCATGCCGCTTTCTCGGACTTGTTTCCCTCGATGTTCACATCTCTATCTGAGCCAGACGTTTTTCCCTCGACCCTCTCGGCTACGCCTTCAGCATCCGACGCATAAACGGTGTTGTTGCGCCAGAAGTCCTTCTTGCCCTTGAACAGGCGGCTAATCCACGACGGCAGAATGCCGCCCTCGGTTTTCCACGACCATGGCTCCTTAAGCTCCTTGTTCGGCGGCACGATGCGCCCACCCGACACCTTCTCAATGATCCAGACGAGTGTATTGATGAGGATGTACAGGCAGATGCCGGCGATGAGGCCGTCGGCGATCGAGTAAGTAAAGGGCATGATGGCGATGGTCACAAAAGCCGGGAGCGAGTCGCCGAGGTACTTCCAGTTGATCTCGGTCACGGCTTGGACCATCATCGAGCCGACAAGCACCAGCACACACCCCGTTGCCCAGGGCGGAATCGATGCGAAAATGGGCGCGAAAAAGATGGAGATGAAGAAGCAGATGCCGGTAAACATGGCAGTCAAGCCAGTCTTGCCGCCTTCGCCGATGCCTGCGCCCGACTCGACAAATGCGGTGACCGGGGGAGTGCCCATGACGGCGCCAATCGAAATGGTCAGCGAGTCGACCATATAGCTGGGACGAGTTAGCGACGGCGTGTTCGGCAATAGGATCATGGGGAAGCACGCACGCAACGGTGGACCCCTCAAAGTCCTGGGTGACGGAGTCGACGAGATCGGCATAGCGGGCCATGGAATACAGGGTGCCCGTGCAGTCCAGAATGTCGACATACAGGAAGGTGATCAGGGCCAGGCCGAACTGCCCGCCATACTCGCCAATGTTCCATTCCTGGACGTTTAGGACGTGCTGGATCTGGTGGAAATCGACCACCCTTCGGAAAAAGTCAAAGTTGCTGTCACCGACAGGCGTGTAAGGGAAGTAGGTGACGGGCGTCGCGCGCGGCCACGAGATGATCGAGACGAGGATGATGCCAGCGATGATGGCGCCCTTGACCCGATACATCATCAGCATGGCCGTCAAGACACCGCCGCAGAAGATGCCGATCCACATCATCGGGCTGCGCATCTTGGCGGCGTCGGGGCATTCTCCTTCGTCGTTCTGGAGCTCGGCAAGGCAGCCCGCGAGCGAGATCGGTACGGACGATCCACCAACGACGAGACCAATCCCCTCGGCATACGTCAAGCCGATCAGGGTCAGGAAGAGACCGATGCCGACGCTTGTCGCCAGCTTGATGCAGCGGGGGATGGCGCGGGCGAGCCACTGCCGCAGCCCAAGCAGGGCGAGGGCGAAGAAGATGAAGCCTTCGACGAAGATGGAAGTAAGGGCGACTTGGAACGGGACGGAGCCGGACCCGTGGAACCCAACCACGGTATACGCAAAGTACGCGTTCAAGCCCATACCGGGTGCAACACCTACCGGCCTACGGGTAGCAGACCGTTAGTGCCACGCCGCCAGACCCGCACAGGAGAGACATTGCTGACTTACAGGTTGGCGAACAGGCCCATGCAAAAGGTTCCCAGGGCGGAAATAGCGGCCGTGGCCGTGACCAGATCTCTCTTGATCTCCGACTTGCACAGCAGGTAGTCGGTGTCGAACTCACATCTGGGATCCGGGCCGTTCGGAGGCCTGTCACAGACGCAGGTTCCACCGCTATCCGAGACGATGCTGGCATTAACGGCAATGATGTAGCTGCGAGCAAGACTCAGCGCCGGTCCGTGGAAGCCACTACACGCCTTCGTCCAGATGCACTCTTACGCCATTGCAAAGAAGGTTGCGAGTCCCGCGCGCATCTCAGTGAAGAAGTGCGATCCTTTCCTCTCCTTGGGCTAATTTAGCCAGCCTTTAGCATTGACAGCGCCGTCGGGGGTCGCTCGAAGGGCTCACATGTCCACATCCTTCCAGCTTGAACCAGCGGCCGACGGCGCTGGTGGCGATCTTCCGGTTGGTAGCTTGCACCCAACCCATGCTGTAGGGTTTCTCGGGGGAGGGAAAGAGTCGAGTGTCTGTGTGGTTCTACTCGGTCGACCTTCCGCCGAAACCGCGAGCTCGCGGGACGGTTAGAGGCGCGGCAATTGCTCGCGAATAAAGGTTGGACAGGGTCGCGTGAGCCGAGTCGCAATCAGCGAGGCCGAAGCCTTCAGCAAAGCTCGGAGAAGGGAGAGGGGGAGAGGAAGAGAGGGGAGAGCGTTGCTGAAGAGCCCCGATGTGACCAAGATTTGGGGTGGCAAGCCATCTTTAAACCGGGTTCGAGAATGAGGACCCTTTGAGAGAACACAACTCAAGTGGGAAAGGCGCAAAAATTTCGAGAGGGAAAAAAAAAAAACGCTTATCTTTGACCGAGTTCAGGAACTGGAGCTGCCATCGGTTCCCACACCGGGGCTAGGTTGCTCGCTTGGCCTTAGCAGGCATGGAACATGTCTTGCATCTTGGCAGAGTGGGCAAGCCTGGTGGTGCTTGAGAAGGAGGCGGGTGCCCCAGTAACCATCTCTTTCCCCCACCTCAAAGCAAGAACTGCATGGATGCGATTCTCGCTGCACCTTCGTCTCCACCAAGTCGCCTGGATTTGCAACTCGTTGATGGATGGAAGCATGAGGCTGCGGCTAGCATATGCGACCCATCGCAATTGAGTTTATTTTTATTTTAATTTTTTTTATCTGGTATTAGATGTGATTGGACAAAGCCAAGCTGTAAGACGAACGAGGAGAAGCATAGTAGATTTGCCTCGGCTCGTCATCCTGGTTCTCCAAAGCTTTCTTTCATGCAGAACGGGCAGAACAGGAGATAAGATAAGATAGGGCTTGTTTTTTTTGGTTTTGGGGGGGGGTGGGGGGGGAAGGGGGCTGCAGACCTGACATGCAGAGCGCAAGCCACAACCATCATTATCAGTGAGGGGAATGGCGGACTTGACCGTGCGGTGCGGTGTGATCCGGTGCCCGATCGCTTCGGGGCGAACCCCGACTCGGGGCCCCAGAGCCCGTCGCTAGTGCCGCGTACGGCGGCTGGCGGTTTGCGACAACTCCGGATGTTGGAGGGACCCGTCGCGCTGATAACGAAGACGCCGGGACTCTCCGGCCTACTCTCGGCTCGCGAGGTGGCCTCTCATTTCGTCGGCGTGGTGCGATGTACAGATCGATAGAGTTGGAGGATTCGTGAAGTCGGGCTGGTGGGCGAGCACCAGATAAGGATGATGGGGGCCGAGACTACCGCGCCAAGTTCATGTTTTCATATGTATAGCTCGGCGCCGTAACATCAACACACAAAACCCTCCACCATAGTACGATTGATTATGGTGCTAAAAGATTCTCTCAAGAGAGTTGGTAGCTAAAAAGGGCTTTGATCAACGGCTATATCCTCTAGTCTCCCTTTGATGCAGTTATCAAGTTCTTAACTGAACCCGAGCGTAAGGGATGCATTTAGCATGCTGAATATCAGATGCACTAGTCCGCTGTATCTACCCGTATCCCAAGATATATGGTATCAAATTTTTGTTGCCTCATGTCCAAGAACCCGAGTTGTCCCGGACTTTAAATAGTATTAGCAACCCGCAATCCCCCACCATTCTGTACCGGTTGTCTCATCTCTCTATCAACCACTCTGGGTATCCTCGGCCCCTACGCCGTCACCACCTCAAACACCTGCAACTCCCCAGTGTAATCCCCTACGACAAGCCGACTCCCGTCGCGATCAAACGCCGCGGCGGTAATAGGTGCCCCGACCCTGGCGAACTCGCCGCGGAACTTGCCCGTCAACACGTCGCTCACGTCGAACCCGTCCTCAGTCCGGCACGCCAGGTACCTGCAGTCGGGCGAGACGCACAGCGGCCAGCCCTCGGTCTGGCGCACGGCGTTGAGGTTGTAGTTGTGCACCCTGCCCGTGTCGAGGTGCCACAGTACCACGTCCCGCCCCCACACCGTGACCACCAGCCTGCCGTCGGGCGAGACGCGCAGGATATTGGCGGGTGCGCGCGCGCCGATCTCGATTTTGTGCAGCGTGCGGCCCGAGTCGACGCTGGTGACGCGCACGTAGCCGTCGCGGCCGGCCGTCACCAGCGCGGCGCCCGCCCACGCCGACCACGCCACCGGCGGCAGGAACGCCAGCTGTGTGACGGCGTCCATGTGGCCCATCAGCACCGTCCCGATGCGCCCGGCCCCGGGGCCCGGGGCCACCGACACTAGCATGACGCGGCTGGGGTCGCGTGCCGACACGCCCGCGAGGGTGGACCCGTCCGGGCTCCAGGCCACGGGGGCTGTGACGGGCGGGTCAGCCTTGAGCAGGCGGGTGCGGCGGCGGAGGTCGTAGATCTCGAGGCGGGGCACAGGGCCGAGCGCGGCGTCGAGGGACGACCAGTCGCCGCCACTGCCGCCGCCGCCGCCGTCCCGCAGGAACGGGCACGCCACCACCAGCTCTGCGCCCCCCGGCTTGAAGGCGAAGCCCCTCGTCACACGCACCCCGTACGACGACGCTGTGGGCATGGGCAACCGCGCGCCGTTGGCCGCCGACCACATGGTCAGGTTGCTGGGCCCCCACGGGTGGCTGCTGCGCGCGTTGGCGACCTTGGGCGCCAGCGCGACAACGTGCGTCTCCGTCGGGGTGAAGGTGAGCTGCGTGATCTCAGATTCGAAGTGGTTGCGGAACGAGAGCCTCTTGACGAAGACCATGGTCGTGACGTTTTCCTCCGGCCCGCCCGCCCCGGGCTCCTCCTCCGGCGGGTCGTCCCATCGCCGCGCCGACCTGTTGCCGCTGCTGCTGGCTACGCTGCGCTGATCCGGCGGCACCGTCAGGCCCTCCTCGATGGCTTGTATGAAGGATGGAGGTGGTGAGCCGCTCATGGTGTGCATCTCCGGGGTGGGGATATTTACTATGCCGGGATGCATGTAAATTAGTTTGGTAACAACTGCGTGTCGATGGTTTCCCGTCCTTATTAGGGGTCTCGGTAGCTTATGTTAGCATTGATTGTGGCTGAGCCCGCGCGCGCGAGCTCGGACTGGTACTCGGCAAGGAAACACACAGGGCAGACTTCGGGGCGGAGTTTGACAAGATCAGCTATTTGTCAGTTAAAACTTGCAGCTAATACTCCAGAGCCACAGATGAAAGAATCCTTGTACAGTACAATACTAACCCCATGCGGGCCCCAATCGAAGCGGACCTGGTTGCCAGGCCTTTTTATATTGCGGGTATGCCAACAGGGGTCGGGTAACGGCTGCCAAGAGCTTCCCCAGCTGCTCCTTGTAACCCAAAAAATGGCCCTATAATTACTTCCGTGGAGGATGATTCCAGCTAGGATGTGAACCGTGGAAAGAGGCTTTCGACTAAGCTAGTGCGGGAGGCCTGCAGTCCCTATTAAATATGAAAATAACCGCTGGCCTATTATTACTACTTAGTGGAAAACACAGGCCCAATACTTAATGTGGCATGATTCGCCAGACCAATGCCAAATCAAATACCCGATGCAGCAAATGCGAAGCAAAGTTTGGTCAATCAGCGGACTATCAGCACTCGGGAACACTCAGGATTAACGTTGCCAGACGTGTCGTAGAATAGTAATTCCTGTCTGCCTCAACTACACAACATCGTCTAGGGTCATTAGAATTAGGTAATGAGACAATGGAGGCCTCACTAGGCAACTTGGGTCCCCTTCGGTCTTATGGGGTGTGCCACAGTCCCACACCTGCAAGTGAAGGGCTGGTGACCCAGCGACGTCACAGGCTCGAGTCGGCGCCGTCAGTGTGGTCAAGGAAATGGTTTTGCATGGAGTCCCAAAGATCAACTCGTTCAGCTGGCGAAGTGTCAAGAACCAAGTGGCCAAGATAGGCACCGGGTCACTCACGTCTGATGTCAGGGTGCCTATGCATAGCCCATGTTGTCAACCCGATGTGCGAGGGGATGTGGAACATGAAGCCTAATTAAAGCGTTTGCCTGTAAGTGACTAGAGCAGATTGCGTGTTTGAAAAAAAAAAAAAAAAAAAAAGGTAAAGCCTTACCGAGATAGCCTTGAGCGACCTTCACAGGCTTGTGTTTGGCCTCTGTCTCTTGGCGGTGTGCCTCGTAACTCTCGCCATGGGGCATGTAGCTCTGCTCAAAGCTTAAGCCACCGGCCTCGAGGGGTCTAACACTCCCCTTGTATTGGCCAAATATCACGCCGCACAACTCGGCAGCCGTGGTGCGGTGATAGTAGGGAATGCGCAAAGTGTTCTCGGCAACAGCCCATTTCTCCCCAAAGATGCAAAAGTCGACGAGGCTCACATTGGGCCACTTGCTCGGCGCCGTCAGAACACAATAGGCCGTTGGGTCCAGCTGGTCGGTATTGGCCGACAAATGCCCGAACCGCGACAGGTCATAGCGGAACGGCGCGTATTTGCCGTGCCAAGCCACTACATCGAACGGGCTATGCGCCTGAGCATAAGCGTAGAGACGACCGGCGAGTTTGATCGTTATCTCCCAGGGTTGGCGGCCTCCGGCCTCTCGTTCAAAGCGGGCAACGGGGTATTCAAAGTCGCGGGGGTGAGCAAGCCCGTTGGCACCTAGCACCTCCAGATTAGGTAGGGTGTAGTGTGTGCCAAACACCTCGAGCACGTAACCCGCCGCGTACATTTCTGTTTCTGACGTCAACTGACCAGTAGGCAATGGCCTCGTGACGATGTTGATAGAAAACCGGATGCCCGCTGGAAGTACGACAATCATGCCAGGCTTGACACGGAGATTCCCAAGCTCAGTCTTGATGTCCAACAATCCCCGCTGCGGTATCAACAGGAATTCCCCGTCATGGTTGACAAAGGCCTGTCTGTGCATGTCAGAGTTAAACACATACTGGTGTATAGCCAGGCCTTCCTTGAGGGTCGCATCGCCGTGGCCGCCGACGGTCTTCAGACCCTGGATGAAGGTAATATCCCCGCCGCGGGAGGGATCCGGCTCTTGAGTAGTGAGAGGGCCCCAGGTATAAGGGAGAGGGGTATATGCAACAGAAGGATTGCTGGGGAGAAAGCAGGCCTCAATCTGTCGGCGGATGGCATGAGCAGCCGGGAAGTTCATGGCACAGAGGGGTACGCACATCATGGCGCCGCTGGATTTGCTGGAGGGGCTGGTGTGCAACCGCAGGCCGCCCGCGGTACATCCATCTGTGCATCCGGGTTAAGACGGCCCTCTGTCATCTCCAGGGCCAATCTTACACGTTGGAGGCGCTATGTCTCGGTGAGATAAACGGGGTGCCGTTCAAGTGTTCGGCATATAGACCGTATCTTCCTTTCTGCGGTAAGTTGGATCCGCTGGGGGGAAGGGCCCCTGACATGGCCTCGGTGGCATGGTAGTTGCCAAAGCCGCACTGGTATTTGTAAGGGTCTTCGAAACTTGCTTCCTTGGGGCAGGCGGCAGAGCCGTCGGTGAACTTGCCTGACGGTACGGACATTCTGTGAATCGTGGGTGTGTGCCAAGTAAGAGGTGGAAGAAGTGTTGTGCGATGAAGTAACTGCGGGTTCTTGGGGAGGCTGAGAAGAAAAACGCTTGCAAAAGGAGTACAGTACCATGTATAGTGGGCTCCGGATTCCGTCTTTCTGGTAAGCCGCCGGGGTGCGCCGGGCTGCGCCGGAGTCGGGACGTTTCAGCCAACCAGTTCCATGACCACCGAGACCCCGTATGGTCTCGTGCTGAGCGGGAAGCGAGCAAGCCATCCCGGTGCTAGGTTACCTTTCACAACAGGATGCCGATGTCCCCCAACCCTGTCAGATACATAATTGAGAGCAGCTATACGGCGATGGTGTACTGTCGACGGGGCCTTTGGCCGTTGCTTTTGATGATAAGAAAAACTGGTCTAGCTTGATTTTGGCTGCTCGATGCTTGCCCTGTGACTTCTGTTGCTTGTGCGAAGACCTTGTCATCAGCTGCAGCTCCATCTACTGCGCGGAGTGGTCACTGTGACATCGACAAGGACGGGAAAGAGGAGCCATTTCGGATTTGATCGGGTCCCAGGCGCAAGCCCGGCGATGGCAAAACAGTAGCGCGGAGCCCAGCCATTTCACAACCAGCTATGGGAGGTGCAACGTTTTCCGTCATGCATGTAACCGACGCCGAGTCACGCACTGCGGCTCACTGAGGGGGCCTCGCAGCTCCGGCCGCCGGCTCTGTTTCCGCGTATGGCTTTCTATGTTAGCCGAGCAAGCTCGAAGCGAACGGGCGAAAAGGTTCGGATTCGTACAGGACTCTCAGGCCGCGGGGTCCGCAGCAATGTTTGCATTCCCGAAGCTGCACTTCCTTCCCTGTGCCAGGGGTATGTTGCTCTGTGGGGGATGGTGTTCGCGAGTGGGCCGAGAGTAGAAGAACTCTGGTTTCGAAGCAAAAGACTGAAACAAGAAAGGCGGTAGGCTCCATCCGTGTCTGGCCACTCTTCGGCTACTGCGCTGCGTCTTGTTGCCCCTTCCCCCCCACTTCCATGCCACCGTGTTCCCGGCCCCGGCAGGCAGCTGCAATTGTCACTCGCACGGTACTGGACACTCTGAGTGGTCTCATGGAGCCGTCTCTCCTACCACTCTTTGCCATTGGGCAATACCGATGATTCTAAGATGGGAGCAACGGCTTTGCTGCGGAACCACCTCACAAAGAGAAGCACGCCGGTCGGGCTGTTCGAGCTCTTGCCTGCCGCAACTGGCACGGTTAACGGCTGACGTCTACACTCCCGGACTGTTATGCTCCCTTCTCTGTATGCGATCGGAAGACATCCGAGACATCATGCTAGCTAAAAAGCACAAAGATGACAAGTCATTCTCTGTGTCAATCAACGTGTCTCGGTCCAGATTTTCGGATTCCCCAAGTTGGAGCGTAGGTAAGACTTTACGACCCATCCCGCTTGTGGTTGGGACGCTGGTGGAGGGGAGCAAGACTGAGGGCAGCCATCAATGCGCTTTGCTTTTCCGCAGAGCCGGGTCTATCAACATCCAGTTGGGTTTCGAGCTGCGCACTCGCTCCGTATTAGGTGCTGGAATGCTCGATAGATTTCGTCCCACTGAGTCAGTAATGCAGTGCACAGCAATAGGCCCATGACAGCGGATGCCTGCCGGTAACCAGTGGTCCAGTAGGATGTCCGAGACGAGAGACAAAAGATTCTGGAGTCGGACCGACAGACAGCATGAGCATTTCATGAGTCGTCCGCCTCTTGACCCCCACTGGTTGTCAGAATTGCTTGACAAGCGCGGATCGTTACACAAATATCCTTGTGACCGCGAAGTCCTGGCTCACCGCCACTGGCTGAGCTTAAATGTCAACAAACGAGGTTCGTTGCCCCTTGACTTCGCACACTGTTCCCCAACTACTTACAGGGACTCGCGATGAAGATCCAACGCTCAAATCTATTAATCCTACAGATCCAGCCGCCCCGCCGTTACCCCGCCCCCAGCTATGCCAAAGCGAAATGGCAGTAACGTAAATAGGACAATGTGCCGGTGGAAAAAGTGCAGCCGGCAGATGCGCTGGCCTCTGCGTCCCAACGCTCATGGTGGGTTACCGGCTGTTGATGTGCTGGATAGCGGCAAGCCACTTCTGCTCGTCGGATCTAGGGGAAAAAAAGCCGCGTCAGTAAAAAAAAAAAAAAAAAAAAAAAAAAGGAAGCAACTTAGTGTACTTACTTGTCAAACTTCAGCAGCTTCCCTAGCACCGGCACCAGCTGCGCGCGAAGTTTGTTGTCCTTTTGCTCTAGAAACTGAAGGAGGATTGTCTTGAGGTACATCGAGTCCTGGTTGCCGGCGCTGCCTGGGCCGGAGCCATTCGGACCGCCGGAGCGCGTCGAGTCCATGGAACTCCGGCCCGAGCTCGCAACAGCCGGCGCCGACAGTTTCGCCTGCAGCGTCTTGGCCTCCTTGGCCAGCTTGTCGTACCGCAGCCGGTAATCGTCGAGCGCCCTGCGCAGCTCCGCATTCTTCTTCTCCGTATCCCGGACCTGCTGCTCGGACGCGTCCAGCGTCGACCGCAGGTTCGTCACGGTGGTCCGCATTTCGGTGACCTCCTGCCCCGCACTCTCCTCGTACGCCTCCAGCTCCTCCCTCCGCCGCCGCCACTCGCGCTCCTTGTGCTCAAGGTCGTCCTTCTCGCTGGCGAGCGCCTTCACCTCGCGCTCCAGATCGCGGATCTTTTGCCTGAGCTCCTCCGTCTCGCGCGCCTTGCGCCGGGCGAGGGCGCTCGACTCGTCCTCGAGCCGGTCACGCTCCTCGACGGCGGCGTCCATCTTGGCGCGCATCTCGCGCACCTTGCTGTCGGCGCGCTCGTCCACGTCGGCGAGCAGGCGGCGCATCGTCTCGGCCTCGCGCGTGCGCTCGCCGAGCATCTTGCGCGCCTCGGCCAGCTCCTCGTCGAGGCTCTCGCATTGCGACTGGCTCTCCTTGAGCTGGATGCTCAGCTCGGCCGTCTGGTCGCGCATGCTGCCGAGGAGGTTTTGCGCGTTACTGTATTGGCCCGTCTTGAATTCGATTTCCTCGCGGAGGACGTCCTGCTCCTTCTTGAGCCTGGTGGCTTCGTCCTCCAGTTCCCTAATGCGCGGCCGCAGCTTGGCCGCCTCTTCTTGTACGCGTTGCAGCTCGCGGCTGGCCTTCTCCTCTTTTGCCGATATCTCGATCTTCTCGGCCTCGGAGCGGCGAAGGTCCCGGCCTGCGACACGCTTCTCATCTTCCAGCCGTAGTCGCGCGTTTGTTTCTTGCGTGACCTTCTCATGGAGCGTCTTGATCTCGGTTTCACGATCGGATGCGAGGCGCTGTGTCCGTGTGAGCTCCGTCTTGAGTTCTTTCTCGCGCTTTTCGAGGTTACGAAGTTCCGTATTTTTAGTGGCTAGTTCTTCTCGCGTCGTCTTAAGTGTCGCCGAGTCCTGCCTCAGTGACTTGAGTTCGGGCTGGGCTTTCTGGAGGACTTCGCGCAGGTCTGTGAGATCCTTGTACCGTGTCTGGGCTAGCTGTTGCGCGGCAGCCAAGTCGGATTGGAGTGTCGACGACTTCATCATGAGATTATCGAACTCCTGTTTCAGAGACTCGTGCTCGATTTGGAGTTCGGTATTGCCCTTGGCTGCTGACGCAGACGACTCAACCTCCCTTTCGAGTTCAGCAATACGCTCCTTCAACGCTCTCTTCTCAGCCTCAAGTTCCTTGATCTTCTCCTTAGCCTCGACATGATCTTGGCCGATTGTCATCAAGTTCTCTTGGAGGTTCTCAATCTCCTCACGGAGATCTTCCTCGGTCTTGCGCTGTTTTGACAGCCTCTCGATCCGCTGGTCCTTCTCAGTCAACTCTTCCTGGAGACGAGCCAACTCCGCTTGCAGCTCCCCGCTAACAGGACCGTGCAAAGGGGAAGCAGGCGGTTGATCGGTGACCGATGCTTCACTTGGAGCGGGTTCCGTGGCGGCAGCCGCAGTAGAGGCACCTCCCTTCTTCTTTTTCTTGTTCTTCTTCTTAGAGCCACCGGCCGGAGGTGGCGCAGGAGAGCTTTCTAGAGGCGGTGCCAAGCTTGTAGGAGCAGCAGCCGGGATTGGTGCAGAGTGGATCTTCTTGTTGAGCTCGTTAATCTTAGACTCATCCTCAGCCCTGGCCTTTTTCAGAGTTTCGATCTCTGAAGTAAGGCCTTCAATCTTTGAGTCCAAGGCTGACTTGGTTTGGCTAACGTTCCTCAACTCGTTTTCCAACTCCTCGTTCCGGGAGATAGAGTTGGCGAGCTGAGATGCCTTGTCTTTGAGTGCCTCGCCTGCCTCGTTCTTCGCCTTCTCGAGCTGTGCTTCGACTTCTCTAAGCTTAGAGTGTGTCTTATCAAGGCGTTCTGTAAGGGCCGAGATCTCGGCATTCCGGGCCTCGAGCTGTGTTTCGAAGGAAGCGTTGACCGCGACGGCATCTCTGGTCTCGCTGAGCTCTCTGGTGGCGTTTTCGAGGCTTTCTACGAGACCAGTACTGTGCTCTTTTGCGAGGGACAACTCGTCCTTCAGATCCTTGACTTCAGCCTCGAGCTTCTCGACCTCTTCGGATTTCTTCTGGACCTCGGCTTGTAGTTGGGGTATCTCGTTGTCGTAAGAGAAGAAGTCTTCCCCATTCTCACCCTCTTGCGGGATTGGAGACTCCTCTGGCTTGTCTTTGGGGGATTTGGGTCCTTCAACCGGAGCGTTTGCCTCTCCCGTTGCGGCATCCGAATCCTTTCCGTCAGCTGCGGGCGCAGTCTTCGATCTTACAGCCTTCAGAGCAGCAACTTCCTCCCTCAGCACGGTAAGCTCCTTTTCGGCCTCGTCCGCCTTCTTCCTGTATGTGTCCTTCTCAGTTGTTACGCGCTTAAGTTCCTCCATGACCATGTCCCCTTTCAAGTTGATCTGGTTCAAGTACTCGATCAGGGCTTCAGGATCTTTGATGGACGTGAGCGGGGTGTTCTCCTTGAGGGCTTTTTCGAACGGCTCGATCGAAGTCGCTCGGCCGTGGGCGATGCGGTAGGAGCGCAACAGTTCTGCCAGATAGTTAGAGTAGGCCCGCCGGAGGAGCGGCCGAGGGAGCCGTTTCAGGGTGATACGAACCTGGATATGTCTTTTCAAGCTTGTCCAGCTTCCGCAGACGGGCCCGTACTTCCGGCGGTAACTCGGACGGGGCAGCACTAGCACTCCCAGCAACCCTGGCAGTTTGCTCGGTGCCGGCCCTGCCGGCTTCTCCATTGTCTGCATTGGGCGTAGGGTCGGCAGCACCGTTGCCTGGAGCATCGCCAGCAACTTTCCCTGCATCCTTTCCAGAATCCCCGGTCTTCCCCTCCTTATCTACGGACAAGGGTGTCGCCGCTCTAGTAGAGGTGGCTGTCTCGTCGGTGTCGTCGATGACAAAGGCAGCTTCGAAGACTGCGGGGTCCGGGTTGGCCGGCCCGTCGCCATTTGCATCCTTCGCGGTCAGGTCTTCGCTGGCTTTCTTCGTCGGCCGGGGCCTTCGGGCGGGCGACTGAGTGCCTGCGCCGCTCGAAGATCGTGACCGCCGCGCGGCAGCGTTTCCCGGTCCTGGCGCCTGCTTTTGTGATTCCATGGCCGCTCTGTGCCGGGCCTGCTCCTCAGCAATGGAGCGATCGATTGCGCTCTTGAATCTCTGCCGTTGTCGTCGTCAGCTTTGTGTTTAAGGTTTGAGCGGACGGCGGGAAACTCGGAGCGGCCCTCACCTGGAACATGATGGCGGCTCATTCACTGGTACCAGTCAAGACAACAGGTTGAAGTCTGGATGTTGCCGGGTTCAGCTGCGCGCGGTTGCCGTCGAAGAACAAGGGACTGGGAGCAGAGTTCATACCATCCCAACCTCGAAACGGGGCCTACGGGGGACCTTGAGGAATGGATATATCGGCGTGGTTCGTTGGGTTCCGTCCCTTCAGCGACGCGATTCTCGGTGCCACCTTTCAGCCTTCCATCGCAGCGCAGCCAAGAGAGGCTCATCAGGGCTCAGCGACTGGGGTTCCCTGCGAGCTGCCGCCGGCAAGCAAGCCATGTGGGGCTGCCAAGACTCCTTCTTTGATTAACAGAGTTCATGATAAAAACCCGATAAATCCATAATACATATCGGGGTGCCTCTTCTGCACCTATTGGAATCTCGACAGCAACAAGGAATACGGGTGTCGCAGGTAGAATCCCTTAGGATCGGTAACGAAGCTATATTCTACGTGTATGTGGTTTTCTTTTTCTCTCGAGTCTTATACCGGATTAGCATTTTGCCGGAGCCTCTACAGACCCACCTAAGCGAATCTTATCAGCCCCGGTAGGCAAACAACACCGCTAAATGGGTGATGAGGTCACCGTGCGACAGCTCTTTCGACTCCCTGTCCTTTTCCAGCCACTGTTGTCACCTCGGCGGCCGGCAGGCGGGAGGCAAGCAGCGACTCACCGTAAACTGCCTCCGCCAACTCCTCGATGGGAGGGAGAGGTGGTATTTTGCATTCCCGATTGACTACTGCACTTGCATAAGATGGTTTCCTTCTGGCCGTGGGGCGTAAGTAGTCTTGATCTTGCTGCGCGCGCGAGGCGATCGTTTCTCGCAACCACCAGGCTAACAATCCTCGTGTCGCAGAAGGATGATTCCTCCCCAGCATCGTTCGAAAAGGCGCTCTCGGCGCTCTCGGTCAAGATCACGGCTGCGCAGGCTCAACTGGATCAAACCAGGTCAAGATCTAGGCGGATCAAGGTCCTCTGCACGCTCTATCTCGGGTTCGCATACTTAGTCTACGCCATTGTGCTCATGCTAGTGGTCGGTTGGAGGAAAATGGGCCCCTTGGAGTGGACAGGCATGGCGAGCGGGCCTGTGTTGATTTCCCTAGTCCGCTCCGTCACCACCGCCTTCTTCGATTACCGCATCGAAAGCCTGAACTCGCGTCTCAAGGATCACCAAACCGAACGGGCCAAGACGATACAAAAGCTCAAGGAAGCGACCAAGTACGATTCGACACTGGAGCTTCTGGAAAAGTACGGCGGCCCTGAGAACAAACAGAAGAAGGGCCAGAAGAGAGCCGAGGAAGTTGAGGGCGAGGCGGCAGAGAAGCAAGCCCACGCAAAAGGCAAGCATGTACCGCAACGTACCAACGTGCCGCCGCCACCCACAGCAAACATCCAGCGAACCCCGGCTTCGGGCCCCGGCACCCCGCAACCAAGGCCGCACGGCGGGTTCGGTACGCCGTCCAAGCCGTCGCCGCCGATGCAGCGAGACATGGATGCATCAGCCGAGTTTGCACCGAATGCGTTTGATGGAAAGGCTCCTCCGCCCATGCAATACCCGCCCGCGACCATGGCTCCGCCCGCTGAATCGCACTGGTACGATCGCATCCTTGATACCCTGCTGGGCGAGGACGAGACGGCGGCAAAGAACAGGATCGTTTTAATTTGCTCCCGCTGCAGGCTTGTAAACGGACAAGCGCCGCCGGGGACCAAGGCACTATCCGACTTGGGAATGTGGAAGTGTATGGCGTGTGGGGCGGCCAACGGGGAGATGGAAGAGGGAAAGAGGATCGTGCAGGAGGTGCTAGGAGAACGCGCCGGCGGGGTCAAGACGGAGAATACGGATGAGGACACAGGTCGGAGCTCGAGTGACCTTGTTGAGGTGGACAAGGACGTGCAATTGACTGAGCCTGAGGCGCATAGCTCGGGGCCTGAGGGGTCTAGAAAACGTAAAGGGAAAAAAACACAATAGCTGTTTTGTCTTCGCAGGCGGTTTCTTCTCTTTATTTTCTTTGTTTTCTTGTTCATTTCTCGTCTCGCTTTTCCCCTTGTCAGATAACTTACTCTCTTTGCATCTCTTTGTCTCGAGTCATTGATCCTGATACCATTTTCGCCGACTTCGGCCTTGTTAGGGACAATATTACATCGCAACTAGCTTACACGTACCGCGCCTGTTCTTGTCAACAAAGACATTGTGCTGCCCGCTGCTCTAAGACGGCATTTCCGCGCCAACAGGGACGGACATGTTGGAAACTTATTAAAACACTCCATGACTGATACAGGTGCAGGTCCTGCATTCATCGATCTTGGCTCGGAGGCAATTGCGGTTCTGCCTTTCCGTTTCTCGCCCTAACCGTTTCTCTATATATCCACATATTATCTATACACGGTGAGGCGTTTGTGATGGCATATAAGTATTGCCCGGGAGTTGCATGCTCTGAGTGCGACACCAGCTGCCCATTCAAGTGTATGGAAGCGCATATTGCCCTATTCGCGTGCCATAATGCGGAATGTCCATTGCACCAGGGCCCCGTCCAGGTGGACATGCATGATGGGATAATATACGCGTGGCGCAATGCGCCTTACCCGGATGATGATACCAACATCGATTGCAAACGGGAGAAGAAGGAGCAGAGGAAAGGCCAGAGTTTCCGATCGCGCCACAGAGACAAGACACAGGGAGACTACTACGCTTCCGAGACTGGCCGAGCAGGATCATCATCCAATGGAAATGGATTTAATGGCGGCCTCTTGGACGGTGATGGCTTCGCGTCAGGCCCTTTGTTTGATATGGAAAGCCTGAAGGAAAGAATGACAAGGGGCAGCGACTTTGATCCGGCGAGAGTCGACCGGATCAAGCGTTACTATTGCGCCAACCACCCTCGATCCACCGGCGACCGGAGTCGCCCCAAGAGTCGCAGAGGTCGTGCTCCGTCTCAGCATCGGCATCACTCCTCCCGGTCTTCAAATCGGAGAGATGGACATTACTAGAGACGGTGAGTCACGCCAACACGAGTACACCACCGGGGCCGCCAAAGGTGTCCCTGGAGCTAAGTTGAATGTCATCTCGTCGGTTTGTTGTTATTTTCAGTTCGGCAATGTGTTTCCGTGCAAGACGGCGTTTGGGTCACCGGTTTGGGCCTCAGATGTCGCCTCGTTGGGCTGCAGGCGAGAATTTGACCAAGGCACGTTACGGTCCAATCAAGAAATTCCACATGCCAGAAATAGATTGTTTTATTCATTCGCTGAATTCCCCCACCTGTGCTTTTTGTTCAAGTGCATGCATTAGTCGCCAGGGCGAAGGTTGCAAGGTGTAGCCATCGGGCCGGTCCACGTCGTCGACCAGGTGTTCCAGCCAGGTTCCAGCCAACGATGCCCAGCTAGGTCAGTCACGGTGATGGCACGCCTTAAGGCGAACCGTTTATCTCCTAGGCTCCGCGGCCTATCGGAAAGAAGACTCAGCGCCCAAGGCGCCTGTTTTGTGTCTCCACGTGGGTGCATGCTGCAAGGTGGGCATCTGCAAATCAGATGGCTCGACAGTTGCTCTTTTCGCTCCGTTGCTCTCTCACCACGAGACCAGTTCGCCCTACCCAAAGCGCCGCAGGGGCATCTCGCAAGAAATGAAGTGCCACGCAGCTGGTCCGGCTGGTTCGGTCTAGCTCTACGTCGGGCTCTGCGTCTGGTTCTGCGTCTGGCTCCGCGGTCCATACGGCCGAGGCCACAACTTGTGGTGGCTTTCTATTTGCCAGCTTCTGTACTGTACCCAACCTCCAGACTCTAACCTGATGTTTTGTTACTTGGGATGCGCTTGCAAGAAGTGCACATCACATTTGGCGCGCTGTCAGTAAGTATTTAAATTATACGCGGTTTGGTCGCACGCTGGACTCTCGTTTCTTTTTCCTCTTCGCGTTCAACGCCATTCTAGACATCTTTTCAAGCCACTTGCTCACAGATACCATTTCGCCAATGTTTGAGAGTCTTTTCCTCGTCCCTCAAGGTGTAGCCGCTGCGCTGCAAGAGAAGCTCAGGCAACATGGACATGCACGACGACCCGAGTACTACTACCACTACCACCGACTACGATTCAGGTGACAGTGAGGGCGTCGACTACGTCTACGAAAGCCAGAGGTCTGCCGAGAAGAGAACCGCCAAGGCGAGGAGTCCCAGGCGGAGGAAGTCTCCAAAGGCCAGGCCTCGCGGGCCCGCCAAGTGCGTGTGCGGAGGAGCCAGGGCGGATGATGATGCTGAGAGCACCGTCTTTGAGGAGGACACAGACACCGAAGATGATCAACCCCATCGCAGCCGCCCCACGAAACCTCGACCGACCAGGCCACATGGTGGTTTGGCGAGCGAGGAAAAAGGGCATCACAAAGCCGATAGGAAGAAAGCCGCTGAGAAGGCGCACCGTGCGCGGACCCCTTACATTGAAGAATACCCTGATGAACTGCCGCGGCCGGCCATCCTCCTGAAAGAGCACAAGATCCCACGAAGGTTCTCTGCCTCGGATACTAAGCGTGTTCGCGACTCCGAAGACCGTTCGTCGACGTCGGGTTCCAGGGGTAGATCGCCGGGAAAGCGCCTGCCACGGGCACCCCACCGGCCCTCCAAAGCGTCACCTAAACATTCGGGCCATCGCAAGCGCCGCATTGATGTTCCTGAGGATGACGAAAGTAAGCACGTTCTTGAATCTGTCTAGATGCGCGGATCAGCTAACATCTACTAATAGGCAATGCCTCCAGCTCTGATGCAGAAGAGGTCTCCTCCGACTCGGGGGAGCCAGCTATGTCCACACCGCGTCGTCTACACTACGAGAAGAGTCAGGAGCCAGCGTCTACCGTTTCTCGGAGTTCAGCGTGGAACGACACCCATCAGTCAAAGTACTCCTCGTCATGGCCACTGCATGATGGGTCCCACTTGCGCCGGAAGCAGCTACGCCGGGACCTCGACGGTGATAGTGACGCGGAAAGTGAAGAAGACTACCTCGAAAACGGAAATTTTAACCAACACCATCGCTCGCGGCGGGATCGGGCTCCCTCGTTCCGCGGGAGAGGCCAGGAACGCAAGCACTCAGAGCCAATCGAGCGAGATCGAGAGCCTCGCAGGGAGCGCGAGAGGTCTCGCACACGCCTTCGCCCAAAGACCATCATCAGTCGTCCTAGCATGTCAGAAATGGATCGGGCCGGCCCCCGCTCCGTCGCCACCGAGCTCTGCGAGGTCTGGCGCGGCCGTGCCGAAGACTGGGAGTCTCCTTACGTCTCGGGCGTCGGTAGCGACTGCGACGATATCGAGTCGGATGTCGATGAGCACATCCAGGCTCTGCGTCTGGAGGACTTCCCCCCGCGCACTTACTCGCCTTCCCTGGCCCCTCCATTCGGCGAGAGAAGGGACTTTGGATTTCAGGCCATGGTCCGCTCCCCTCCTCCGCCCACTTTTGGGTACATGAGAGACCCCTCTCCTGGTCCCCACCTCGGCCTCTACCGAAGTCGGGCGCGGAGGGGCCCGAATGGGTTGTTGTTGGAGGGGCCACCGGCTCTGACTGTGGAACCGATGGCCATGGGGGAGGAAGAAGACAAGGGCAGCTTGCGACCTTCCTCGCTCGCGTCGGGATGGTCGAGGCCGGGACTTACTAGCTCGGAGAGTCGGACATACCCCGGCCCGGCACCTCCACCGCCACCGGCGTCGCGTGGAGTGTCGCCCATTTTCTCGGCCAGGAAGACACGGGAGTTCCTTTCGCCGAAGCCGACGAGGGCTGCCCGGTTCGATTTCGACGTTTGGAACCATGATCGCGCCTCAAGGAGCTCGCAGACGCTGGACCTGTTCTAGCAGACCGGGCGTCTGAGAAGCTGGGCTGGGGAAGGCATTCGGTAGAGCAAGACACGGCAGCGTAAGCTGTGCGGCGTTCTAGGAGTTATGGGAGTTTGGGCGTTTGAGGAGCGGATTTTGGCATGGATTTTAACCCCTAACCCACCCTTGCATTTGCATTCACGGCGTTTTGAGAAGGGATACACTCGACAGTGGGACTGCCCCGGCGGGGGGGGGGGCCACTACCATCATAATCATGTTGAGCTTTGGAGGGGGGTTGGAGGAACACGTGCAGGAAGATTGGTATTATCGCGGTCCGGCGTGGGTTAAATAAAAAGGAGTCAGAACCGGGGGTGGCGTTTGGTTAGATGGATTGGAATTATTAGGAAATCGATATTCATCACCGGGAATTGTTTGGAATAATTAATGCTTTAGGTAATATGGGAGGTTCGTGATGGGAAAGTGGTTCAGTAGACCACAATCACGCTCATTACCAGAAATTTCCTTGCGTACCACTCCGTATTAGTAACTATTCTAGAAGGATATCATCGTAGCGATAACTTGGGCGCTAGAGCTATTGAATTCAGCGTCTTACTGTTGAATCATGCATGTTGATGATTCCCAAAGCTAGGTGAAATCTATCCAGGGTTCAGGGGTAATGTCGAGAGCCTCCTCAAAATCCTTCCAATCGTCCAGACCTATGATTAAGTCCATCAAAATGCAATTTAGGGGTTGGGGGAATGTGTTACAACTCTTATCTCCTGTCGCCATCAAGGAAGAGGGGTGGTTTCTCATGGACAGAGATTTCGTCGACTACTTTGCTTTCTACACCAATTTATACAATTACATATTGTTGTTTTCTCGTTGATATAACGTTAGACTTTTTACTATCACGAGACGGCCGCATTAGGAACCAGAGCAGCCCACGTTAGTGTGAGGAGTATCTCTGACAGCCAATGGCTCTACGACCAGTCAAAAAGAGGATTATCCTTAGGAGAACAATCTAATATCTCCTGTCGCTTGTGTTTGTGCCGGGTTCTGTAATGAGGCTGGCCTGGCGAGTGGGCGATTTGGGGTGTGCTTTGGTATCGGCTACACCACAACTTGATTTTAACCCCTACTCCTGACGACAACAACGCACCGTAGCTAACGTTAGAAAAATAATGGCAACAGTACCAGCAGATATTGGGACGTGTATAATTTCTCGGGCGCATTAAGGCGCTTTGGGTGTTCATCCTGTCTGCAATTTGCCACGCGGTTATCGAGCTGGGTTCTGACGCGGACGGCCAGTACGGTACAAGAGTTTTGCTTCTCTTTTCCAACTACGCAGTATGCTTGGCAGAGACCATGTTGGAAAGGAAGTGGAAGAGGGCAAACGAGCCATTGCTCTGCAGGATTTTGTTGCGCGGGCTGGGGTGCGGGTGGCGGGCGTGATTTTTGTGAATTTCAGAACCAACAGCTGCAGCGGCAATATCGAGTACGAGGGCAAGGCATCGCTGAAGGACAGCGTCCGTCCAACATCGAGCAGGATGCCCGCAGCGTTTTCTGGATATTGCCCGTTTCCTCCCATCATCAACCTCTACGGCAATCCCTCTGGTGTCATTGACGTACTGGCGACGTTCAAGCTCTGTGGTGTGGACAAAAGTGACCTCTTAAACATCGTCGAGATACACCAGGGCTTCACCCCCAGAGGCCCGCTTCACTTCAAGCCCGGCTTGTACCTACGGAACGGAACGAGCACCGACGCTCCTGTCCTGGCGGCCGCCGGCGACGAGGCTCGTGAACCCCTCCTGATGTCGACTTTCAGCGTTAAGAGTTTCATCATGAAGCCGCCGTTGGATATCGAAGCCAACCCCCGCGACTTGGTTGCTGAGATCATGTAGGCCACGACTAGTAACGGTACCGTTTAGTTCCGCTTTTCTATCGAAGTTGACCCAAAGATGAAATGCCGGGAGGAATTCGTGTGGAGGAAGACACGGGAGAGCAACGCCGACACCCAGCACAGCCGGTTTATCCTCACCCGCCTGCCCACCCCATCCGCCTCAACTTCGTCCTCTCCTCTCCTCCTCTACAAGAAGAAAGCGAGATGCTCGCCGAGCTGGTGGTTGGAAACGTAATGTCCTTGAACCACTTGTTTTCATTAGAGCTGAAGGGAGCTGCCTCTTCGGAAGAGATGGGTGACCGTTGGAATCTTATGGTTGTTGCCACCGCGCTCAAGCTTTATTGGCTGCGCGCCTATGGTAAAACAAATAGAGCTGTCGTTGGAATTAGGCAGAAACTCCGTGGTAAATAGTCATGTCCTTGGTCTATTGTATTGATGAGGAGAACCCATAGGTAAGGTGCAGTGTGGATGGATGGATTTCAGCGCTGCCGTCGGATCAAATTACAGATCAGTTGTTGCAGCAAGCCTCCATTCAATCACAAATAGCTCCAGACTAATGTCTACAGAGTCATACCTTTCATTTCTACTAATTAACTTGAAGATAGGGGATAGCTACCTCTAGAAATATATTTACCCCGGTGTCTCCCTGTACATGTACATACGCAAAAGTTCGCCTTTCAAGCCTTATCTAGTAATATATACGCACAAGACTTTGCTCTATCAAGGAGAGCAGCTAAGATCTGGAACCCAAGCTTGATCCGAGCTAGGGAAGTCTATACCAAGTGCATTCGAAGCGCTATAGCCTTTGGAGCTATCAACTTCCACCTACCTGCTCCCCCCAGACGTCAGCCTCAAGGCCTATCAGCAAGGTTTGCAAAAGCTCAGAACAATAGCCTACGGATCATTGCCGGAGCCTATAGAGCTACCCTAATCCAGAACCTCGAAACTGAGACGTGGGTACCTCTCTTGGACCTATACCTCAACAAAAGACTAACAGACTTTGAAGCTCGGCTCCAAACTCTGATCCTACTAGCCGGCCACGGCCCAGAGGGTTCAGGCGCCCACCAGCCTCCTTGATTCAGGAGGCTTGCAATAGACTCTATAGGAGGTTCCAAAGCCGAAGGAGGAGACAACCAGGCCGAAAGCCTTTCTACCTACAGGAACCCACCGTAATCGAAAAAGTAGCTACACTTGTTAGCCTATGGGTCAATCGAGGTAGTCGGGAAGCTCAGGCTTAGGGCCTACAGGAAGGCCCTACAGTGAGAACAGAGGAGGTTCTAAGGCAGGCCTATTGTCTCTTCCTCCTTCAAAAACAGGAAATCCTCGGCCCTCATAGCCCCCTGAGATACAGATTCTTCAAAAACTACCGGGTCTGTGTTAAGCCAACCCGGAGAAGAACAGAATCCAGCCTTGTCCGCAGCAAGTACGAAACGATGACCGGTTCAAATCATCCGCAATGGCCTTTCGCACAACGAAACCGAACTAGGGTGGCTGCCTTGCATATTGTATTTGATGCGAATGTCTGAGGAAAATCAGGTAGGGTAGCCACTCAACTTCCTGATCGATTGGTTTTGCATTTGAACGATACTGGCTTATGGATCTTGACTGCAGAGCGACTACCGCCCATCTCCTCTACACTTTTCAAGGCTAACTGATGGGCACTTTTCTTCGTCCGCAGGCAGCGCCGAGAGATGTACAATTCTGTTTTCATTGGCTGCCGAAAGCCGGTTGTGACACATAACAAGAAGCAGCGTGCCGAAGAAGCCCGTGTTTCCATTACGTGTTGTCATTCAATTGGATGCCCCGTCGAAAAACCCCGCCCAGTGGCATTCTTTTTACTGTAGCAGGCCGAAAGGCTTGCGCATCGTATCGGAGGGCTGCGTAGGCCAGAGTCACCGTGTGGTGATGTAGTAGCATGTGAAGTGACAGGTGATATCGATGGGAACAGATAGGGAAGTGAACATGTTGCCACTACAATCCGGACCGATTTGGGGCTCGTGATACGTCTGGTCCATCACATTCCGGAGAGTATTACTGTATCTCATGTCTAGAAGCTAGAACCAATGAAAGAGAGGCCATCAGTGCCACTCAGGAGTTCATGGGAGCCCTGAAGGTAAAGATCGGCGGACCGGCCCCCGCCCCTAGTGACGGGAGGCTGTGACCGCTAGGGGCTAATGGTTGGGTCTTGGATGCAAATAGGGCGTAGGATACGATAGAATCTTCCGCAAACAAAGGCTGATGAACGCTCCAAGCGTTCAAGCTATGAAGTCATGGTGCCTTGAGGCACATGCATCTACTGGATCTCTGGTGGTTAAGTATTAGCTTGGAGTATTCAAGGACCACTAGCTCTGCCCCGGCCGGCGGCCTCGAATCCTTTTGTACGTTTGAGAAGGTTCCTTATGACTTGGAAAGAAGGCCACTGGACATGTATGTACCTAATAATTCGTACGGTCGTACCGTGTTTATCTCCTACTAAGCCCTTGATGAAAGCGGAAACATTGAGGCTAGGTTCCCAGAACTTGACCCGTTCAATCTAGGAATAAAGGTTACGACATTTGGGACGTTGACATGATATGAGAATATAGGAAGCTAGATGCTGCTATCCTTCCGAGCAAATGGGCTGTTTCGTGAGGTTCTTATCATGTTCTTGTTGGCAGACACTGCCGCAGCCACCAGGCCATTGGACATCCGCCGTCCTCCGGTACCACCGGCTAATGACCCTGCCTAGGTGCTTCGCTAGATGCAAGGATGCTCAGAGGCACACGAGATATGCCTTTTTCCCGCTCCGTCGCGGACCATGCCAACATTGATAATTCGTGTGCCCAGCGAGGAAGGGCTGGATCCCTGGTTTGAGAGTGGATATAGCGTGTTCGAGGGTCGCATAGCTTTCTTATACCTTAGGGAAGTGCCAACATGGGCGAGGGGCTCATCTCCAACGTCTCACGGCACCAGAAAGCTATCCGTCTTGCAAACTTCTTGAAAACGATCCGCGACACCATTGACATGACTCGGTGCCTGGGATGCAAGCACTTCCTGGCCAACGGCCTCTGCATCATCCAGTATTCCAACGAGGACCCCAAACAAGAAGCCTCATGTATGACTGCCACGCATGAGAATGCCGGCTTGACCATTTCAACATCGGGCGTCTGAACCCGCCAGTTCCAGCCTCTTCTTCAAGCAAAACCCCGTGTATCTCGTCCCCCCTGTCACAGCCAATATCACTGGTGGGAGCCGTACTCTTCCTTCTCCCTCATTCCCCGGAACCTCTCCTCTTTCATCAGCGACGTACAGAACAGCACATTCAGCAGCCACAGCTGGTGTCTGCCTGGAGTGAATTCTCTCTCGGCAGATCCTGTACTTCGGTGCCTCTCAGTGCCGCCTGGAGTGCCGAATACAGCCGCCAGAACGACGTCGGCACCCATCCCCTGAAGCATCCGCAAGCCCAGGCCAAACCCATCTATGATGTCCCGTCAGAATCTGACACATTGAACGCTTTGACGAAATGGGAAGGGACAGAAGAAGAATTCTCCGCTATCAAGGCTTCTCCTTTCAGAATGCGCGAGCTCTATGGCCCCGATTGCAACTGCTTTTCGTTCGGCAACTTCTAGGTAGATTTGTTACCACACGGGAACGGGTACTCAATATCGTGGCTTCCCACTTCTCCCAAGGTTTTGCTGAGATCTGAGTCATTCTGCTTGTTTTTAATTAACTAGCGTCTGAAATTTTATACATCTTTCGTAGGTAATTACTGGGACGAAGTATTGTTGACGCATGTTACCACGAAGTCTGACCCTTGGTAAATATCTCACTGTGGCTATTTGGGGCTGGTCGAAGGACCCTGTATCTTCGCCGTAGACCCGTAGAGTGCATACACGCATATACCTTTACATCAATGTAATGAAATACCCCAGTCTCCTGTCCACATCCCCCGGGAGGCACTGAGCCAACCCAACCCTTGTCTGAATAACCTCCTTCCCCTTTCTACCATACAATCCATCCTGCTTCCTCTCCACCAGAAGATAATGCACAAATCTCGCCGCACAATCATTTTCATGGGCTCAGTCTTCCGTCCCACAACCCACCTGCAATAAATAGGGCATAACCCCCCCAAATAGTCACAATCTCCGTTAGGAACATCCAATATAACGTGCGGCATGAGCCGCGCGCTACGCAAGTCCCTGATCTCGCACGTATATTGCCACTATTAAAGCTTGAAGCCGTCTAACGAGGCGGGGGACTTGATGCGTGTCTTGAGGAATTAGTGTTGGGACGGGTTGCTTCCCATGGATATCATTTGAGGACCCCAGATTGTTGTTGATACCGCCGCTAGAGAGTCTCCTTGGAATGGAATGCGCGTGAACGGAAGCGTCGACATACGAGTCCTTGCTGCTGTAGCACACGGCGAGACCGTCGAGGGAAGTCCAAGACCAGGATAGCGCTCAGGAAGCGCTAGAACAAATGGAAGGGATTTACTCTCGTAGGTCCAGCGGCAGAGGCCGGGGGTGCCCAACAGGAGACATTTGTGTAGGCTGTGCAGCCAGAGACCGCCAAGGTGCTCTTTTGGGCGAATGTGGAAGCCAGTCCAGGGAGGGCGGCAAGTTTGTCGCTTGGAAAGTTAAGTGGTCTGCGGGAGTAGTCGAGGAGAATCCCGTACCATGTGCCGTAGGTCCGGGCCGACAGTGTGTAGGCCGCTCGACGTGGCAGATTTGGTTTGCCAAGAGGGCTGCTTCAAGTCGGCCCAAGTCCGCCAGCAGCACAATGTGAGGGGTCGGGCTCGGGCGACATGTGGCATAGATATTCTGGCCATTTCATATCCAATAAATTACGAAATACGGCCGAAACAAGGTCATCTGGGCCGAAACGAGAAATAAGGCAAGTACTGTCAATGTTGGCCTCCCTCTCGCCGGCCACGCCCTCATTTACACTGGTCAACTTCTCGAGTCCTCCCAATCACAATTAGTCACGCAAGCTTTGGTAAAGGCGGACTGCGAGATTTCGCAATATGTTTTGGGGATGACCGGAACCGGGGGGACGACGTTCACATCTGGAACACCAGGTCGAGGTGATTTGGAAGTGTCATAGCCCCGAAATCTGTGCCACCACCGTTTCCTTTTTGCATTCTGATTGACTTTGTCAGCCATGAAGGATTCTACTGGATGGGAGAATGCTCCGCGGCCTTGTCATCCTCCGTTCAGTTTTACAAGACTGAGTGCAGTGGTCGAATCGTAGAGACAACAGTTGTTCAGCAAATTCACAGCCATGTACACGATACTATTCGACGCCTAGAGGCCGAATCTGACCATTCGTCTTCCGCGCCCCAACCGGAGGACAAAGCCACACTATAGATTGACGCAGAGAGTGTATTGAGCAAGCCGAGGAGGATATCGTTGGACTGTGCGCTGAAATGGAAGATATCTACCAATCCCAATCCCCGAGGGCCGGGCGGCAAACCTGGGTAGTGGAATGCGCCACGTTTCCTGGGATCAGTTGCCCCTTTGCGCCCTATCTATTTTTACCAAGGAGGTCCGAGCTAATTAGCGAGGATTACGATTTCGAAATGGAAAGTCTACTATGCAGTCGTGTTCACGACGGTAGACCCTATGTTACATGTTCTTCTCATCTTTGTCTCTCTGCACACAGGTTAGATCTCTCTTTTCTTGAGACCAACGTTAATCTTTCCCCTATACAGTATCATTCTTAACCTGCATATTGACTGCATTCCGTGTACACTTAGTAAAGGCTCAAAATGCTCAAGGCTAACTCAGCGCAGCCTTTCGATGTCTACTAAGGATTCTTAGGTTTGCAGTTGCCTGGCTGCATAAGTTCATTTTCGGAGCACGGCCGGCTTGCCGGAATTCCCCTCTGGGAAAGGAGCCAATCGGTTCACATGGTACTGCACTATGTACAATACAGCACGTTAAGATTCCGAGTACACCTGCATGTCTGCCTTACCTCACACAACCAATCTCGGTCATCTTTGGTTGGGAATGGGACAGCCCTTCCGAAGAATCCATTGGTACCTGCAACACAAGAACGGGGCGTTATGCAGCCTTCCTGTTCTTGCGGGCGCACGCTTCTTCGTGCCCGAAGTCACAATTCTTGGTTGGTGTCTCCCTTTGTGTTGGTCGTGGCTGGCCTGAATATTGATGAGCCTTGAAACAGCCGAGCTGTTCCCGGCACTCACCCATCCTAAGACCGGCCTTTGCGTCATTAGCATTCACATCAAGACGAGCAGTCTGCAGCCAAATGCAGCCACGGATGTTGTCTGTAGGGAGGACCCGTCCTTTCCATCAGCATAAATCCCGTTTCCCCAGGCTCAATCTGGATCCTAACAGCTGACTGGGGTTGGTTTTGCTTGTCACACCTTACCTCACTTGTTTCTGCAGCTCCTACTGATCAATTCCGTCATACATTTGGTCTTCGCTTCTTTCACCAAATTTGCTTGCTCCATTCAAGATACAACGTTTAACAGACGCACGTTGTCCCCAGTTCTTCCACACACGGACGCCCTCGCCATGCCGCACAGCACCCTCAGCACCTTCATGAGCAGCCCTATTCACCACATGGAAGAGGAGAAAGAGGAAGAGGACGAAAACTGGATTCAAGTCCACAAAATCCACCACCGCTTCGTCCCATACCCGGACTACCTCCTCCATGTTCTTCAGCGACGCTACGGAAGGGGGAATTTCTACGTCGAGGTTGTTTTTCCCCATGCCTGCTTCTCATCTTCTCCGAGAAAATCTCTCTATGCTCGCGGTCTGCACTTCATTGTTAGCCTTGTTTTGGTTGTTTTGCTGACATGTGAAAGTTGTTTTTGAAAGCGGAGTAGATGCGAAAGAATGTGTACATAGTCACAGCAAACATACCACGCCAGGATGCTGAATCTGGCGAGAAGTGCTTCAGACACCTCGGATCCCTGTATCTGGGTTAGATGCGCCATCCGCGGGAACTACCACGTATCAGAGACTATCCCAACAGAACAGGGGTGAGATCAAATGGCCATGTATGGTGATGGAAAACATGCATCATCGTACAAATAGCGTTTATGATAAGGAAATACATTCATCTGTCCGGACATCCGCTGTGGTCACCTTAAGCGGCCCGATGTGCTGTTTTCACGTCTCTGGAGGCTGAGTCTCCCGGGCCCAACCAAGTTGCGCAACGTACCCTTGACACTTGGACAAAAAGCCTGCCCACCACTAAGCCTCCTGTTGCCCCATTTCCAAGATTACCAATCTCAAGGCCCCGCCCCACGTTTCGGGTATCAATTGTGTGTAAGAAATACACGAATGCCCAAAGGAGGCCCAATGAAGGACCAAAGCCGGATCAATGGCTTGGAGTTACTTCGTCGCCTTGAATTGCAGACTAAGAAGGGTGATGCGATGTGTACCTCTGTCGGATTCGAGCGCCTTAGCAGTTGCGCCTGCAGTGCTATAGCCCTACTTACGGAGTTAAACCATCGCTGGTATGTACCATAACCCCCCAACCACACTTGCGTTTTGCATTAGCTCGGAGGCGCTTCCCGCCTCGGACGCACGAATATGCGTCTTCCATCGGGATAGAGCTACACATTGCTGTGGGACAATGCGCTAGTTAGGTGGCGGTTAGAAAACCGCAATGTGTAGCGGGGTAGAGAAGCGCTAAGCGGTCGGCGTGAAGGAGGCCGTCAGCAGGCAGATGCAGAGTGCCTCCCTTGGTCCTAATAGTGTGAACAACTTCAATTCCCATGTACAAGTGCAGAAACGTCAAGATAAAATGTGCCAGGTATCCAAAAGGGTCTTGTTACATTATGTTCGCGTGAAGGGAGACGAGAGAAAGTGTTCCTCCAAGCACTCATACAGGACACGAATCCCTTTGCTGAAGTCTTCTGTTCCTCTGTCGAGACAAAATAAAGTACCAAAAGAGGTAAATAGTAAGGAGTGTAAAGAACACAGTGATCACAAAGTAAATCCAAATCTTCTCCGAAACAATAGGGTGGTCTTCGCCGGAATCAGGCATCCAGTTGAAGAAGGTCATCGAGAACATGCTCTGAATTAGAATGTTAGCCGAGGTACTAAATAAGCCGGGGCGCAGGGGGTAGGCTCTACAGCAAAGAAGGTCCCCGGGAGGAAAACCATGGTGACTAATGCGATAGACCGCATCTGGCTCGAGTCCTCGCCGCTGGCTGTTGCAATTTCCATACTTGTTTCTCCATGAGACTTCCGTGAAGATGGATTAATCAGCATTTCTTCTTGCTGTAGCGAGAGCAGACAAGCTTACCCATTGTGTGGCCATTGCCATTCCATCGACCTCCATGGTGCAGGCCCTTATCTTATCGTCGTACTCCCCAATCATTACTACAAGCCTGTCCGTCATCCTCATACCCGCCTGTTGAAGAAGGTCTTGGTACTTGGCATCGGGATCGTAGATCGCCTCGGGTTCAGAAGTTAGTGTCTTTGAGTCCAGAAAACATTCAGAGCTGTGGGCCTTGTGATCGTGAAGCGCCCAGCTGTTGGTCGTGCTGTCCAGGGATTGAGGGCTGCTAAGTCGAGTAGCGCTCTGGGCATGGTATTTGTAGAGGCCGGGCTCCTGGTGACGTAGCCGGTGGTATCTACGCATGGAATAGTGATTAATTAGTAGCGGAAATTCATCAAGGTGCTTTCTCATGATGAGCAATAACGTGGCGGTAGCCTGGAGGAGGTTTCTTGAGAACGTAAGTTAGTCTTCTGCCTGTTCCGCTCGGCCTTCGTCTGCCCGCTCTGCTCCCAGGTTGCGACTGTCTCATTGTCAAGTTGGAATATTGTCGTCTCCATTTCGCCAATCCCTTCATCCACGACTGCCATTTGCCTGATACGCTCCATTTCTGCCAGGATCCCTGGGAGAAGCATGGGATGCGCTGTATCTGCACCGGCCTTCTTCAGTCGCGAGATAACGTCCTTTTCTTGCTCTATAGAAGCGCCAAATAAGACAGCGAACGATAATCTCTGGTTCGGGAAGTGGGTGACGGTAAGCGCCATGTCATCTTCCCACTCGTTTGACGTTCGACAATTGTATACTGCAAAGATTAACACTAGACAAAACAGTGGCTCCGAGGAACTTACTTATCGCCTTTTGACTTCCCAAATTTCCGCCAGTATTCGAATACAGCGGCATCTCTGTCACTGTTCGCTCAAAAGCTGGCACATTAGCTCGACTGATTAGCCGAATGATCCAGCTGTGAAGGGACATCCTCTTTGCGATCAAGCGAAAAGTCTCGCAGGTAAATGGTATACGCCGGAGTCTCCTCCGGTGGTCGACACGTGGAGCTGCGGAAACTAGCTTCGGAAGATTCTCCGCTGATGAGGCTCCAACCTTTTTCTCGGTGGGCGGCACACCTCCTAGTTGTGTGAGGATGGAGATTGCAGCGATAACAACGGCCCAAATCCTCCCTACGACGCTCTGAGACCCGCTAACCCCGCCACTGTGAGGGGTTGGGTCGATCGGCTTGCGTTCCTTGACCAACTCCACGGTGTCCATTTCCGATCGTAGCCCCGTTTCTGCGTCTGGCCGTGCAATTCTATGCAGTGCCTCAACAGGTGAGTACGAGCACCTGGGCGACCAACCCTGAAGAGCACAGCTTACACCAATACGAGCCTGGGCGTCGGGTTCAGATGGGGAGTGAGATTCGATTTTGGAACCTCGCCCTCGAAAGTTGGGAAGGTTTCTGCAAACCACTCTTCCCAGTCCTCCTTGTCCTGAAGTTTTCGTTTATCATGGTCCTAATCACATGCCACCAGTTCGTTAGCAGGATCACGAACAAAGAGGGTCGAAGAGGCATTTCACACTCACATCACGGTCGTTCCTAAATCTCACCACGGTGGTTTGAACTGTTGCGGTGGAGTCCATGATATTGTCGAAGACAAACTCCCGGTTATCTTCGTCGGGTTCGCGGAAACTCAAAACCCTGCTGAGATTTAGGGCTTCACTTAGCTCCTCCATCGGTCGTTGTCCGTCCATTGCAGATGTTAGATAATGGCGAGTGGTTCCGATTCGTGGAAATCCCAATTCTGCGCTAGGAATATGTTAATGCGGAACCCCGTGGCATGCTTTTCGGGGCGACTCCGATGCTTTTCATCAAATCTTGTCGTTAAAGAAGAGGGACGCTTAGACCAATCCCCCCCACTTTTTACACAGCCGCTGTGGTGAGGCTTAGCCCCCCTGTTGAGCGACGGATGACAGGGTGGGACGATCCGGAAGTTTTTGCGAAAGCCGATAGATACTGTACGTAGATACAACTGTTCCGAAATCCAAATTCATTGTGCATAGTTCCATACATTCTTTACTAGCTTGAGGGTTGGTGCAGTAGGTGTCTGTTGTGCTTGAAAATCTGTTGTGTGGGCTGCGGTGTCGATTCAATTCCGCCCCTCTCCTCTTTTCATAGGGCCGGAAGAGAGTACATAATATCCCACTAACCGGGTTTACCGAGCCCTCTTTACTGGCCCGGTCACCAAGTCTACGCCTCTGTGGAGTATACGCCTCTGTGGAGTACCCGCCTCTCCAAGGCATAATTACCCGATAATTGACGTATTTGATAAGCGAGCCGTGGGTACGGAAGCAGGGGCCAAAAGTAATCACCACCTCTTGGTCAACCAGATCCTTGGCATCGTGTAAATCCCCCAAAGCTAATACTGTGCCTTAGTTTAACTAGCCACTGAATACCCCTAAGCCATAGCTTTAGCCACTATAGCTGCCACGATAGGGCTTCTCACAGTACTGCTCCGCCTCCGTTAAAACCTGGAGAAGAGGAACCTGGTGATATTACTTGGCGTAGGTGGACAGAAAATCTGCAGAAGAGAGAGCGGCTGCGGCTAAACGAAATGGTGGATGGGAAACTGAAGAAGACGTGGTTGACGGGGTTGTTGGAGATGGGAGAAGCTTGTAGATTTAGATTGAAGATAGTGGTGTTGAGGGGGCCTGAACCACCTAAGTGACTGAATTCAGTTAGTAGTTTGCCAGTGTTGGGCATTCTTGGCATACTGTGGACGTGCGAGAGCTGACCAGGGGGTGGTGATTACTTTTGGCCCCTGGTTCCGTACAAGCGAGCGTAAATCCTCTTTATACCTAACTCATTTTTGCCCCTACAATCCAACATGTCTCCTCCATCAAAGGAAGCCAGGGTAATCTTGACCCTTGAAGCTCTTTGAAACGACAAGGAACTAAAGCTTGGAGCCGTAATCAGGCTCTACAACGCCGCATCTTCAACCCTCCGTGACCGATGCGCTGGCAAGCCTACACGACACGATATTCTAGCTAACTCACGCAGTCTGACGGATCTGAAGAGCAGACGGTAGTTTAGTATGTGATTGAGCTATATACGCACGCACTTCCTCCTAGATTGAGTGGTATAGAAGATATAGCAACCAACTACGACACGAACAAGCTTGTTACAGGTTCAGACAATGCATCGGCATGGTCACGTGAAGTCGCCATGCGATGTCACACGTGACCGCCTCTGAGGTCGAGGATAACCACCCCGTGGTCATCCTCACCCTTCCTTAGAATAATCAAGAGGAAATTATTATTATTATTATTCCTACTCCGCTTTACCCAAACGGGTGTGCCGGACCCTCTGACGCTAGTTACATAGGAAAACCGTACCATATAGGCCGGGTGAAAAACCTATATCAATGAGTAAAGGAATCAAGAGGAAATTGTAGTACACTTTGGATGCCATACTAGCGTTCACGAAGTGTCCGCTACAGGGCTACCACGCCTGGCCCCCCTGTGGTAAAACTTGCAAGTTAGCTTAAAGACTTGTAGCAAAGCTCGAGTTCCTCTATTCCTTCCGCGAGGCCTTCTTTGCCTTCATTACCGGGAGGAATATCCAGGGCGGCTTCGCAGGGGCCGGCCTTCCTCTATACGATCTAGAGAGGGTACTTTCTAAGCTGGATATCAAGTTTCGTATACCAACACCTCCGACTTCACGGTCTAGCACTATACAACCTTGGGTCTGCCAGACACCACACAATCCTCGAGAAGCTAACTCGCAGTTAACACTTATCAAGACTCGCATTACCAACTGTAACGAGAGCCTCTGAGACAGGATCGGAATGACTGGGCAGATGCCCCACAATGATGTCACGATACCTGATAGATAAGAACCTCGCGTGCCACTGCACTCGCGAGAGAACTTCTGATCCGCAAGGACCAGTCTCTGTTACTAGAAGGAGGCTGTTCGTGAAGACTTCTATCTGTATTCATTACCTTATCGACAGTAAGACATCGTGTTCCATCTCCCTCAACGTACTTGTGAACAACCCCTTTACACCAACCATCAGAACAGCTCCCCAACTTCGATATTAGCTGCTGTAGACCATCTTACCAAGGGTACGATGGCTTTAATGCACCAGGTGGCCTGCGAGGATCAAAGATCCGAGGGTGGTAAGACCAGAGTGTCAGGGTACGAGCAGTGCACACGCAGCGAATAAGCAGGTCCCAAGTTAGGGGTGAGATAACGTAGTGGTGTGATTGAACTCTGACTCCTTCTCCTTCTCTCGCCTCCTATGTGCCCTTCTTATCCCTGTGATAGTTGCTGACCATTCTGACCCCCACCATTTGTCACGCTAACATCGCTCTATCACGCTTCCTTCGCGCCGCTACTGCACTCAGCTTACGCTGACTCATTTAGGCGTGTCTTAGTAATCCGGGACCTCCTTCCGCGCTGCTCATCCGGATCTCACATGGCCCACCTTCGGTCAGAGAATGCTTCGTTCCGTAAGGCCGACGGGGCACTAAGCAAGCGCCAGAGAGCCAAAAGAACACGTGTACAGCTTGGAGGGTCACTTACTGTACAGGATGTACAGGATGTAGTAGGCAAGAAGGTTGTGGGCGGGGAGGTAGTGGGAGAAACACAGCCAGATGGTAGTGGTGCAGGGGGGGTTCGTACGTAGGTTCGGTGCTATGATGTGTGCGGTAAGCCTGACCATAATGCCCGCACTTGCCAGGAGGTTGCAGAAGCATCTGATTCAGCCGTTTCTAATGTAATTATAGTTGGTCCCTAGTGTTGTTGTGTAGCAATTGAGGGTAGTTGTCATTAGGTTGCTGAGAGGCCACGTCTCGCTTGTACCCACGGCTCGCTTATCAAATGCGTTACCGGTCAAAACCAAGGTTGCCAACAACGCAGCGCAATCAGCGCAGCGCAGTTCAACGAAAAATTACCCCAGTTTAACGCAGTTAAGATGTCGAACTGCGCTGGCCTCGTTGGCATAACTGGCTTAGTTTTTTGGGTATATTTGCCCGCTAGTGAGGCTCCAAATATAGCCGACTTCGACCCTTTTTAGGGGGGTTCGAGTATGATCTTCAAGACCTTCCGAACTTGCGGAATTGGCCGGTAGTAGGATGGTCTGTTTGGCTGTAAAACAGGGGTCTTACCTAACTAATTGTTAGCTTTTCAGCTGTAAAATGGTTGAACGCGCAGACGCTATCCTTGCAAAGTTCAAGCTGTTTTACCGCGAGGAATACTCTGGCATGCCTGTCAGCGGCGTCAGCACGCAACAAACCGCTTATAGTCACCCATTTAGTGAGCTTACTGGGCACGACTAATACAACCCTCTGCCTGACCCGCTCAACAGCGATGAGGTTGCGATATACCTGGCGGAGCCTGTTTGGCCGGTTCCAAATATCATATCCTGGTGGCTCTCGAACAAGGAACGGTTTCCTCGGTTATCCATGATGGCATTCGACCTCTTGACGATACCAGCGATGTCTGCAGAGTGCGAGCGAATCTTCACTGGCGCTAAGCATACAGTGGGCCTTCAACGCTATCGTCTGAAGGACAGCACTATCGATATGTTGCAGTGTTTGAAGCATTGGATGGCACAGGATAAGTAGATTTACGTTAGGTGGTGATAGGGCAGCCATTTCAGGACGTTGCGAGGCGGGACTATATACAAGCTTATATAATCAACCACTGCAGTTTGCCAGCGCAATTCAACCTCAAAATATCTCAGCGCAGCGCATGTTTGGAAATGCTCAGTGTAACGCAGTTATTCAGCCTGGTTGCGCTGCGCTGCGTTGTTGGCAACCTTGGTCAAAACAACGAACCGAGGAAAACCGCTAGGCCCTGACACGGAAACCTAGTCAGGAACTAGGACCGAGGCAGAGGAAAACTTAAGGTAGAGCAACTGTGTAACAAAGCCAAAATAATTAAGAATCAATGGGACTGATGGCTTCTAGTGGTTCTATAGCGAAGGGGTGAGAGGTAATATGCCGTGGCATTTGTAGCCAACAGGATTTATGGAGCGAAAGAGCCAAACTTTCCGACACAGGTTTTATTGCAGCCTTCGAGGTACGGTTTCCTGTGCATAGAACACAGGACTGGCAATCTGATACAGAAGAGACTGTATGGGGGGTGCGGTTCAGTTGAATTGAATATGTTGATTGTTGTTATTGTTGAGGCTTGCTGAACCTACTCTGGATATCTAACCCAATCTAGTTCGCATGACTTGCTTGATTTATCGGTTGCCTTAACGGAAATGGCCGAGTCTTAACCCGCACTAACAGATTACCCGTCTCACTTTATTCCGGGCAATGGAGAATAAGGCAATCCGCAGGCATCAGTGGTCGAATACCCACTTCTGCCGCCTCAGGTTGGCTGCCTATTATCGAGGTGGCATGCACCGACATTTCGGTAGGCATCTAAACAATGCTGAAAGATTTGCAGAATGCCGCGGCCTACTGAAAAGGCGTGGTCACAGTTAGGGTTATTGGCCGCCCGTTTTGCAAGTGGGGCCCTGGAAAGGATAGCGGGGCTGAGCAAGGCGGCCGAATTGCCGGGGAATTGGAAATTGCAGAGCCTCATGGCAAAGAAAAGAGAGCGGAAGGGGAGCGGTTCCAGACGCAATGGCTTGCACTTGCGAGTTTTCAGATCCTAAATTTTCCCATAAAAGGCCAAGCCGAACTCGAGCGAGAAAAAAATAAAAAATAAAAATAAAAAATAAAAATAACGTTATAACGTTATCATCTTATACGCCTTTCAGCCGAACCAGTCCTGTCCTTAGCAGACACATAGTCGAATGTGGATAGCTCAAAATTGTATGCAATTATCACAACCAGCAAACATACTCCCCTCGTGGCGATAGACAGCATGGGTAAGTGGCTAGCCCGCAGCCCTTATCCTAATGCCAGCAGTCATTTCTGATATAGTTAGACCAAAGCGAGGGCCCTACTGTCACAGTGCAGCCTCCCTTCGGTGAGCCGGTCCCAGCAAGTCTAGGGCATTATTCGGCAAGGCCCCAACCGCCTGTATACGAGCCACCCTCTCGGCAGCGTGTCACGGAGGCCATTACCGCGTGCGAAGCTAGAAACACATATCTAGACGGTGAGAGCCCAGTCGGGGCCTTGTTGAGGGCCGTCTCGGAAACGCTGTACTGGGATGGCACCACCGACAGACACAAAACAATTTTCCCCCACGCCCTGCTGGTAGAGGTTCTAACCTGGAAGAGAATCCAAGCGAGCTTGCGGTTCGATTCTCCAGAAGCCAGGGACTACACCTGTGACGATTGCTTTAGACGAATTCGTGGCGACGGCGGGCCTGATGAGCTCGGCAAGTTCGCACGGATATTCGTAGTGTTGCTTCTTTGCAACATACCACAGCACATCTTTGGTTTTTTCGACAATGGCCTGACTGATGACGCCTTTCCCTTCAAGGTTGGACGCACAGGGATACGTTCCAAGTCCTGGAACCGGAACAAGCCCGACTTTCACCTGGGCTGGACGTCCCAGTGCTGCGAGTCGTTTGTTAACACACAGTGGAGGGTTTTCCTGCCCGTTTTTAAGGAAGGCCATCACAAGTTCGACGGAGATATAATCATGCCTTGGCACGATTATCACTTTCGGACAACTGGAGACACGTCGTCTACGACAACTTCAACTGATGGCGGAATGAGCGGTCCGCGTGGGGGCTACAGTGTCGTAAGCCAAGTAGTAATCCATGACGGTCACTATAACTTCGATGGCCTTAGCTCCGTAAGTTCTGACGGCTCGGCCCATTCAAATATCATCTCTTCTGACGTCACATATCTCAGAAACCGGGGTCTCATACAACTTTTGCGGTTAAGAGGCTGATGACCGAAAAGGAGGAAGAATTCAACCGGGAGGTCGCTATGCTCCGCAGTCTCGGGGGCAAGAAACCACACACTGTGAGATTGCTTGCCACATTCCGCCACGGCCGGACTTACTGCTTAGTCTTTCCATGGGCAGAGTGCGATCTCGCTGTCTACTGGACTAGTCTGCCCTATTCTTCAGGAATCAGTGGCCCTTTGGTTCTTTGGGTTGCTGCCCAATGCCATGGCCTCATCTGCGCACTCAAATGGATACATAATCCTGATGGAGAAGTATTAGATCCACAGAACAAGGCGCTCTATGGACGGCATGGGGATATCAAGCCCGAAAATATCCTCTGGTATAAGAAGAACTCGGATGGTGCTCACCCTCTTGCATCCGGCGAGCTCGTTGTATCGGATTTCGGCCTGAGCTCGCTCAACCACAAAGATACCCGTTCCAACATCATGAACGGTAATATTCCCCACACACGAACATACGCCCCCCCGGAGAGCGTTCTTCCTGAGAATGTAATCTCAAGATCCATTGATATCTGGTCGCTGGGATGCGTTTACTTGGAGTTTGTCACCTGGCTCATCGGCGGTGGTGAGTTAGTGGGTCAATTCCAAGCCAAACGCATGAGCCCCTTTATGGGCTCCAATATTTCGAACGCTATCTTCTGGGAGATGCAAGTACTAGAAGACTCCGGAATGGGAGGCAAACCGGTTAGGGTTTTGAAGTCTGCAGTTGTAGAGGTACGTCTTCCACAGGCTCTAATTAATTCTTCCTCGCCCTACCGGCACTGATCATTCCAAACCCTCTCTAGTGGATACAGATGCTGCGCGAGAAACCGACAGCCACCACATATATCCAGGACTTTCTCGATATCATTGCAAAGCGCATGCTAATAGTCGAAAAAGACGATAGGGGGACTGCGGAAGAACTGGTGCCAATGTTCGCCGACTTGAAGCGGAGATGTGAGCGGGACACTACATATTATACAGTCCCAGCAACTCGGAACACTGATCCAGTCGTCCAAATACCTGTTGTCCATCTCCTCAGCATTTCAGCCCAGGAGGTGTTGAGGCGATCATCGCAGGCGATGCCTCTATACTCTGGAGAGATTGCCCAGCACATGCATGAACAGGCGCAGTCGAGGATGCCACGGAGTGGAGCAACTCATCTCAGACCGTGAAGCACTGTGAACACTCCCCCTTTTCCTCAAACTTTTATTTTTCGTCCTTTTTTTTTCTTTTTCTTTTTCTACACAATTTTCCTCAACTTCCTGTAAACATTCCCTAGGTATCCTCAAGACTCCTCTGTGATGCTTACATTTCTCATATCCTCTATCCCTCCTAGCATCTTCGATGTTTATGTGTCAGTGATGCGTGAGGTACAAATTTCCGGGTTAAACAGAACTGGGGAATGAGTTCAGGGTAAAGCATGGTTCAATGGACCAAGTACTTTAAATAACGGAATCTTCTGCTTGACTTGAGCGGTTATCTCTGGCAATCTAAGTCACATCTTTACGGATTTCTTTAATAAAAAAACACCGCAAAGTCCATCATGCCGCATCTCGACAGACACCTCAGGATTCCTCTTCTCTGTAGTGATTTGCCTTTATTGCGGCCTTGATTGCCTTGATTTCATCCTGTTCTGTGTGAGGAACCGTCGCAAGGGCTTAGTGCGGGAATAACTAGCCTTTGTAAGTTCTCTCGGTGTGGTACAGACGAATTGGCCGCGCTGGTACTAGAGTCGCGATGAGCCTTGGCTGAGTTAACATGCGTGAGTAACCGCTTACATTGACAGTTATCCCGGTTACCATCGGGAATATCCTGCCGAGCTCCTTGTAGATGGTGTTCTCATCTGTATATCTTGCCGAGAAAGATCTGACGTAGGACGCCATGGCCACTCCGAGGCTAAACTTCGTCAAGCGGCGAGAATGTGAATACCGGAGTAGCTGCTATAGTGAGAACGGGAGTGTGCAGAGTTGCGATGAAGTTCGCAAACCATTAAGGAAACAAAACAGCCATAATGCAGTAAGAGTTCGCTGTTACTAGTTAGTCGGATAAGGGCCGGAAACTGACAGCCTTGATACCTAGGCGTTTTGTTGGGTGTCAATGGTGCCCACTGACCTCATGTACTCCATTAGTGAGGCAGACTCCTGATGCTCATTGACGGTTCTAGCGCAGGGAAACCCAATCCAGCCCCTCACAACTGAACTTAGCCACCTGAAGTGTCCCCACTCATGCATGCTTGCGTTGCATGCAGCTGCCGTTAATTGGGTCCAGTGGCAAAGACGGGTTGGAGGGAGCACGCTGACACAGTACTCGCGTATCTGCGCCGTCTCCCTGCCCAAAACCGTCGCTGCGTCACGAACCAACTATCCTGTACTGTACGCGCAATTATGATACGCACATTACACGCAAACGTCAGCGGCGGCCAACCAATAAGTATTCACCTAGATATACTGCAGCCTCGTATCCAACACTCAGTTCAAAGAGACAAGGTTGGTAGGCTATCGCAGACATAGCTTTCAGCTGAAATTTTGAGCATTTGCTATTCCATAGTCATATTCTAATTGAAATAGAAATGGCTCCTTACTTTCCACTTGCCTATCTAGACAAGATTTAGTCTTACAACTTGTGTTCAACAAAACTGAAATTATCAAAAAGGCTGGTGATCAACAAGATTAATTAATGTAAACAGGTTTGACTAGCCCAACTTCTAGGTCAAACCGAGTCAATTACATGACGGCGGAATACCGCAAAGCCATGATGATGAGGGAGCGGACGTATGTATCGTCGTGCTAGTAAAGGTGCATCGCGGGACTGGAGGAGTCGAGGAATGGACGCTTGAGGGTGTTGTCTTCCGGATCATGGTGGCACTATGCGACTCGATCTTGGGGCCCAGAGTTGTCCCTAGACTGCTTATTCGTTTCAACGAGTGGTAACCATGGCCTTCTGGCTTCTAAGTCGTCCCCATTATCCTTTCCGGGTACTCTTAGGCCCCGTCACGGACGCCAAGAAGTTTCCGCATCTAGTTGTTATTAGTGAACTGCGGTCGTCGGTAATGATGCTATGAAGGCGCTCACAAAATCGTTCTGGTTCAATTCTTCTGTGGTATTGATGATGTACATGTTGTTTCGCATCTCTATAGCGTATTCCTTCCCGCAGATGCTGTCGAGTAGCGTCTCTAAATGTTCTGGGTTTTTGACGCATCGAGGGTGAACCTTCAAACGGAAAGGGGCCTGCTGGCTTTCGACGTCGCGGGTGTCACCCGGGCTCGTGTTGTCAGGCATCAAAAGACGCGTTGAGTTCAATCTTTTGATCTTCTCAGGGATGGGCTACGACGGTGGTGAACAAGAAACAAGCGGTTAGGTGTCTGTGAATGTGGTAAGCGGAAAGGTGACTCTGCGGCTAATATTGTACCGTGGCTTGAAAAAAGGGGCTGGTCTAACCGGGCCGCCTCGGCTTTTCCGCAAGATTTCCATTACACCATCCCTGGGGTCACTACGCCACCCCCTCCTGCGCTACAAGTGTGTCTGGAATTGGCTAGCCACGCACAACCGGACTGAGACAGGGCAGATTTTGCGGCCTATCTAAAATGACTGTATGACCTGTCTAAAATGACGGTCTCTAACTGAATTTGGTCCCACCAAACCGCATGAAATTTTCAAGAGAGCAAAACCAGCCCCAAGGCAGGCGCGTAGCAACGAATTGTTAACAGCCTCTATTTACAACGCAGGCGTAGATGCGAGGCTAGCAAGCAACATAGTTGCAGGGTGGTCAGGGAGGTCAGGATATGCACAGAACGGATGGAATATCACTACCTCCGCAATGTACGTTGTTGTACCTATTGCAATATTGTTGTCTACAGTGCCATTGGTGGTTAAGTTGGTGTTGCTTGCCACGAAATTTGGGCGTGGCTTACGGAATAAATTGGTGGCGTATAGATAAATGCGTCGTCTTAGGACGCCTGTCACCTCCTAGAGATCAAAACGACCTAGCGGGCGGGGCGCATTGCAGAAGGCTTGGACAAGCCCTGCTGCTGCGAGAGGGTGCCTGCAATTGCTCCCGGGGGAAGGGGAACGTGCGTATTGTGCAACCCTCTCTTCCCTCTGCACTATACTGTAGTAGTCAATGAAATACCCCCCTTCCAAAGCCTTGCCATCAGCTTTTGACCTGATTGCCTGCATAGCGTCACTTTACCGAGCAGATGGAGGAAGGCACTTGACCCAGTTGGTTTTCAGATATGTTCGTGGGGTGCAGCCGATGCTGCATCTGCAAAACAGAGTGCGTGGTTAATTGATTTGTCGCCGTGCTATCACCGGTCGCGGGAATACACCACTTGTGCACATTCACGGTCCTCTGCGTACAGCGACTACGTTTCCGTGTGGGATACATACAGAGGCACGGAGTTCAAAGCGCGATGTGATCGCTGAGACGAGGGAGATGGGTCGCTAATCAACTTTGAACAGAAGGCAGAGCGAGCGAGGAAACGGGGTAAAGCATCACTTGTCCGGAGTTGACCACCATACAATTGCCACAAGCAAGCTGAAAGAGCCCCGTTTCCGGAATGGCCTGGGGATTGCGACCTCCCTCCTCAGTGGTGGCTGGCAGTCAGCGCTTCGCCCCCTCATCTTCGCCTTTTTATTGGTCTGCCTCGCCTCACGAAAACGCCTCCGCGTTTTGTTATGGGCCAGAAACCTCTCCTTGAGCGGGGTGGGGGGCAGAGCCTGCAGCCCAACCACTAGCTCAGCGAATACAAGGTTTGCCCCGCCCTCTATGGCATTCTATTAATCGGGGACGAAAGGGTTGTGGTCCCCCAAAACTGACTCGCTGTGAAACGATAATATCAAGTCGCTTCCCGAGAGTTTAGAATCGCCACACTTCTCGTGACACGGTTCACTACCTCACTTGGAAGCTACTACGCTTCGCCAATCCACTTTGCGGTTGCCATCTTGCTCCCCGCAAGGCTGCAAACGATTGGTTAACACCCATAGGAATCCTCACCTGCAAAGCACAATGTATTAGCGGAGAAGGCTGGCGTTGTGACTGGACCTCATCCCTAGTTCGAGTGGATATGACAATACGTGGCCGGCAAGAAAGGCATGATGTTGGGAGGCGAATCCAACATTGACATCGGCCCGAGCGAGCGGAAGCTTGATCCGGATGTCCAGCAGAGCGCATCGAGCGTAAGTCTAATTACCCGCTAAAATCTGGCGATACAGTTCGTCATCCATCACATTCCAGCACGCGACTGGACCTTGGCGAATGCTTACATTTTCATATCAGCAGATGAAACTGCATCTTGATACGACTAGATCCTACAATACCCTGCTTTCGCCGAAATCTCCAGTTGACCAGGAGAGCCAAAAACAAACGCTCAGCCGGCCTCGAACACCATCAGTAAACGTAGAGGACCCCAATGGGACAACAATAGAGCTTTTGCAGGAACGTGACTTAGCAAGCAGTGGGGCACTCTTCCGCAAGACCTAAATCGGGTGAAACCACTAATTTATACGGTATTAGGACGGGATGCTTTGGAGGATGACGGGCCCAAAGGCTTGTACCTCCAGAACAACAGCGGAAGTGAAACTAGCTTCACCAGTATCGATACTGTCACGGATTTTGGTTTCACCAGACAAGAAAATTCGCGCAGCACCACCAACTTCAGTGAAACGCGCCATCAAGAAAGGGAATCGTCACGCCCTGGAGACTCTAGACGAGACCAGAGTCGGACCAACACAAGCTCGCCTCACTCGAATGATCCAAGTGAGGAGACGCAAACGGATTTTGCAAATGTCCTTAAGGAGCGCCTTTGGAACTTGAGAACGAAATCCAGAAACAGCAAGGATGAAAGCGAACAAAAGTATTTTTATCCCATCGACGGGATCCAAGAGGTTCTCGCCCCTCGCAACGTCCGTGAAATTCTCAGGACAAAAATTCCCGACCTCTCGAAGGACGAGTCTGATGTAAAGCTTGAACAGCTTACACAAGATATCTGTGGGACAACACGAGGCACATTGAACGGAGGGCATTCTCAACAAGCGTCCCGACAAAGATTATTTGCTATCTTGCTCCTAGCAGAAAAGATCGAGTGCATCGATTGCTTCGTCAAATGTGGTGTCGACGACAGTGATCTTCCACTTGATCCGTCAAACGATCTCAAACTCTACTCCAAGCACGATACCACACACAACAAACCTCTCGAATGTTTCCGGAACTGGAAGACCATTGAGATTGAGTGGTTTATCACACATCAATATCAAGTCTTGTCTCCGTTTTTCGACCTCGATCCGCAGAATGTTTGCCTTTACCTTCTACCTTCCGGGATCCTTCTCCCGTTTGTCAAATATGAAGAAGCGTGCGAAGGCGGGCAGGGAAGTGTTGGGAAAGTGATGATCCACCCAGCACATCACAACCTTACAAGCGGTGACGTATGGAGTCGTTCTCGGAACCCGTACCAACGCGATGATGATATTGACTGTCTGGTAATATTGCAGAAGACAAAGAATCTATATTTTGCTGTCAAGAAGCTTTACTCCCACGATCGTGAAGGCTACCGAAAGGAGGTCGAGGTTCACCAGAGATTTAGCGGTAATAAGAGGGGACACCCGCATCTCATCCGACTTCTCCTTACTTACCAACACGGAGATGACTTCCATATGCTTTTCCGTTGGGCTGATGGGAACCTGCGAGATTTCTGGGAGAGTCAGCCGTTTCCGAAAAGGACACAAGCGTTGGCTTGTTGGATGCTGGCCCAGTGCTACGGCATCGCTGACGGATTACGAGAAATCCATGGGAACATCCCCAAGGACGGTGATCTCACGCCAACCGGGAAGAACACGGGCCGCCACGGCGACATAAAGCCCGAGAATATCCTCTGGATCAAGCGCTACGGCGTGTGCGACAATCACTTGCTGATCTCTGACTTCGGCCTGACCCGTTTCCACAGCTTCAAATCTCATTCTGGAAACAGCCTACCCGGTTGTTCTCCTACCTACCGTCCACCTGAGTGTGATCTCACTTGGCTCAAAATATCAGCTAAGTACGACATATGGTCGCTGGGCTGCTTGTTTCTTGAATTTATAACCTGGTATCTCCTTGGCTCCGACGCTGTCGACCCTATGTTTTCTGACGCCCGCCTCAAGGACGAAGGGTGGCCTCCAAAAAGGAGACCTGATAAGGCTGCGGATAAGCGGCTCTTTGAAGACAAATTCTTCACGACGTACAACGAATGGAACAGTAGAGGCGCACGGTTAAAGCCTTCAGTCGTGGACGTAAGTTCTCACCATCGTGATGCATCAATCCATGTGGTGCGCTAACCAACTTCCGAGATGAAAAGTGGATAGAGAAATTGCATACGCTTGAATATTGTCCGGCATTCGCACACGACTTCCTGGGGGTCATTCAACAAGGTCTTCTGATTCCCGATAAGTATTCCAGATGGGATTCTCAGGAAATTGTTACAAAACTCGGCGAAATACGGGAAAAGTGTGAAAGCAACGACGCGTACTGCGTCGACCCTTGTCCATGGAGCGGGGAGAAGGTTGATACGCTCACCGTGTCGGTACGTCTATGATGTAACGACTGTTGACTGCGTTTAGGGAGTTGGAAAGCTGACTGCGCGTAAAACATCAGTATCCCCACCAAATAGGATCTATATCGGATGTTATGGTGAATTCATCGGATTCGACATCCCCGAGCCGAAATCTCCCGCCGAGGGGGAGACACTCGCGCACACCGTCGCCACCGCAAGGGCGAGCCCGGTCACGTTCTAACTCCGAGCCTATTCCGTCACTGCAACGAGAAAGCCAAGAAAACCTTTGGACAGAACTGGCGCAGCAGGGGGCTCCGTCGCTGGACCGGCAGAGCCATGCAAACTGTCGGACAGAGTCACGGGAACCAGAGACCCCGGCGACCGAACCACCCCGAGTCAATGACCCAACCCAAGCCATGCCGACAGTACCGGGTCCGATAAGACTACCAGAAATACCTGGGTCGTCCATCCCACCGCGCTCGCTCTTAGATAGACGTGCATCTAACGAGCCAGAGCAGCCTCTTGGGAATACCGGCACAACCGGTACTACAAATTCAAATTCAAACTCGCTGACGCCCCTGATGCCACGCACCCCACCACCTGTCGGCCGGATGAAAAGATTTGGCAGAAGCTGCAAGAAGCTTGCAAGGGCTCTTTGTTGTTTCAGGTCTGGTTGAGCATGTTGCAAAGCGGTGTGTGTGTCAAAAAAAAAAGGGAGATGACGAGCACCGGGCCTGGTGCTATAGATATTTGCTGATTATTACTGTTACCGTTCTAGAGATACCCTAACTCCGTTTGTTTGTGCGTAGAAAAATAATTCTAATAAGTTTCCTGTGAGATACTGGTGTTTGCCGATACCTAGCCGGGGGAAAGGGGGCCTTGATCATGATGTTGCCATACCCTGACCGGATCGCCTAGCGCCGGCAATAGAATCTATACTGGCGAACATAATGACGCCCAACTAGGCACCATAATGGTTTTAGGAGGCCATGCTGGTGCCTAGATGGGTGTCATGATGTCACCAGCATTTGGAAATTGCCAGCGCTGGGCGATACGGTCTTGGTAATGGCAGATACCCCTCCTTCTACCAGCTAAGTGCTCATAGGAGCTTAATTCGGCCTGTTGTAACCAGTGGTTGTGGATATCTACGTGCCTAAGCTTCGTCTGCAGGGTAATTAGTGATCTCGGACTCGACTAGTCGGATGGTTTGGCGATTATCGCATTGTAGTTGAAGCAGATCATCGTCCAGGCGAACCGTCAGTTCTGTCAGGGGCGAGCACGCGTGGCGAGGCACGGGGCGCTGGCTTGCAATACTCTATTCCAATAATCGCAAGATGGAGAGAAAAGAGAAGCTGGAAGAGCTCTCGCAATCGAGAGGTAAAAAATACAGGAGCAAGTGGAGCAACAGGGCCACAGCCCTAGTGGCGCATCAGGGCTTCACAGTGAAGGTGCACACCATGTCACATGTTCCTCACAGAAGACAGACCTTCAGACTCATGCCACTATGCTGTATAGGGGCTACTATAGTAAGGTAGCTTTATTAAATACATTTATAATAATTTACCTATTCTATCTCTTTTGCTCTCCCCTAAGTGTAGCCTCAGAAGAGAAAAGAACGAAACAAGCTCAGCGGCGTCTAGAGATGTTTATGGCACGGTTTCTTCAGGTAAGGGGCATATTTCTCGGCTACTTCGAAGATGATAACCCGTTATTGAGGCATCCTCGAGCTCGGACAAAGCCGCAGTACCATAATTAGAGAGTATCATCCACACACCGAGCGGAGCTCATAGCTAAGCGGGCGAATGGAAGGCGAGCAGAACAAATAGCTGAGAAAACACTAATCGCTCGCCCCCCCTTCTGCGTGGCGCCCCTTCGTGGACTCTTATCACCTCGCCTCTGTCTTTTTCTATTCCGGGCAGCAATTTTCGAAGTGGCCTTTTTCCTGCCGGCCCCCACGGCCACCCTCCTGCTAATTCGCTCCATCCTCAGCTCCATGCGGTGGCGCAACCTCATCACCCGTATCCTCTTCTCTCATTCGCAGGACTGAATGGCCCCCAGCGTCGAAGCCATCGCATCACCGTAACCCTTCCCCTCATTCGTCTCCAGACTTTCGCTGCCCATCCTGACCTGCGGTCTTCGCGGCCCATTGCGTCGGTCAATCCACCCAATCCCGGCAATGGCTCCTGGCACGGGTGTTTTTAGTGTTTTCGATGCTTTTAAAGGAGTAGTGAGACTTATAGTTGTCACGATTGAGGTCGATTACTTGGCGAAAAGATTAGAATAGACTAGTTATTCTGCTGATTAGTAGGATTAAAAAAGAGTATAATTAGCTGACCTCTTGCTTGTATTCAGCGTGATCTTGTTCTAGTCTAACCTTGGGCTTCGAGCCTCAGTCCTATTATAGATTGAGCCCTCCAATCAGATAAAATCAGCGAACAAAAACATGAGGATGTCGGGCCAAAATGCGGGAAATCCCGTGGGCAGTGCCGACGTCGTATAGAGGCTCCGCCAACAAGGCTGCGATCTCAGCAACCCGACCAACCTGGGCTGACGTTCGGCCACGAAGTCTCTAGCCAACCGCCCATCGCTTCGTACGGTATGCTTCCCAGCAAATTGCCGTCTTCAACTGTTACCCGATGGGGAAATGCCCTCCAAATTATCACGCTCCGGCTCCTGCAGAGCATTTCCGACGTCGACCGCCGCATCCAACTCCTTGCCTTCGACTACATCCTCGTCCTCTTCATCCTCCTCCTAGTCATTTACTTCAACGACGTCGACCAGCGGGGAAGAGTGGAGGCGTGCGGCTTCTCGTGCGCCATGGGCTTCCACATCCCGGTCCACCTCGCCTTGGTCTTGTCGACCTGGGCCTTCGGGTACATGGCTCCCAACCGCCGGGTCCTCGTCTACCACCTGAGGACGAGCGTCGCCCGCGCGGTCTGCAGCGCCCTCCTGACGCTGTATCTCTACTGGTTCGGCGACCCGACGTACTTTTTCCGCGAGGACTTTCTCATCATGGGCTTGCTGTCGGCCTCGTCGCTCCTCCAGCTCGGCGGGGCCAGGATGAGGTACAGCCGGTTCTCGCAGTTCCCGGCAGCTCAGAACGAGCCTTACGAGAGCATCAATGAGATGACTGGGTTCAGAGTGCGGACCACGTCGCCGGAAGAGAGGAAGAAGCGGCAGAGGGAGGCCGCACTCCGCGTGGAGAAGAACCAGATCGTGTCTGAGGAGCGTTCGGGGAAGGGGAAGGGCAAGGACGAAGGAGACCCTCTGTGGTACCATTCCATAACGCCCATAGACGGTACCGTAAAGCCGAGGCCATCCTCAGCGTGGTTGGCCCTGTCCGCCAGAGTACGCGGCTGCATCAGACTGAACGAGCCCCATTCCCCGTCAAGCCAGACCGATGATAACACGACCTACCGACGACCGTCTCTGTTCGCGCGATGTTATTGCTGCCTAGCCACAGACGACATCTCCCCCTTGATTGCCGAGCAAATGTCGAGAGATTGGGTCGACTGGAAGGTGCAACGTTCAGCCTTCCTCAATAAGCCCCCGACAGGTCATCCCGACTTTCCGTATTTTTATCTGCAGCCGTCGGACCGTCGACCTATTCACCAGCTATGCGAAAATTGCGAAGCGATCTGTTGCACCTCGTCGCTCTTGCAGCTCCAGACGGCTCCGAATGGCAGGTTGTTCTGGACGTACTTGAGACTAGCATTCCGGGCGAATCCCTTGGTGGAGGAGACGTTCGAGCTGGCGCCGTCGGTCGACAAGTTCCTCGACACAGTGGAGAGTTGTCACCTATGTGGCCTTGTTTGGGGGGGGTTGAGCAGGGAACAAAAGGACCAGCTTAAAGCAAGGGACGAGGATCTAAAGGCGCGGGAGGTCGGATGCGAAAGCGACGCGGAACGGCAGCAGACCAAGATCTCTAGGATGATCTACGTCAAGATAGCGTCGCCGTGGATATCTCGGAAATGGCGAGAAGGGAGTTGGGACTGGTGCCACTACCCCTGGTCTCTACGTTTGATACCCCATTTCGGTCCGCGAACGGTGCCTAGGCGGTGGCTCAAGATGAAGCTAGTTGAGGGCGCGAGGGCTTTGGGGGAGGACCCGAACATGGACTGGGACCAAGAGCATGTCGAGCCCATCGAGATTCGCCCAACGAGTGAGTCGTTTTGCTTTTCTTTCTTCTGGGAAAATTTATACTATCCTCGTCTCTATGGTACGCTCTTCTAACGTAGTGCAGGCCTTGACAACTCGGGCCCCATTAATCTATGCATAGGTGACTCGACACAGTCGCAGGAGGCAATGGATTTCGTGACGGAATGGATAAAGGAACACAGACACTACTCTGACTTTGAACCGCTCGATATGGATGATACGATAGCTCCTGAAGGCGAACAGGGGGGTCCGGCTAATGCTCGACGGCGACGCTACTTGCCGAGGCGTCTGCTGTATGTCGGGGAACGAGACGGTGACCATATACGCCTGGTCGAAAGAGACCTGATTTCGGAGCATAACCCTCGATACGCAGCACTGAGCTACTGCTGGCGTCGGGGAGAGACCATGAAACTAGAGACAGCCCGGCTTGGCGAATACAGCAGACAGGTCCGCTTAGAATCCCTCGCACCTACCCTCCGAGACGCCGTCACCGTCACCCGCAAACTCGGCCTCCGGTACATCTGGATCGACGCCCTCTGCATCCTCCAAGATGCCGACGAGGTCGACAAGCAGCTCGAGCTGGGCACGATGGGCGACACGTTCTCCAACGCTGAGGTGGTCATCGCCGCAGCGGCAGCGTGGGAGAGCTCGGAGAGCTTCTTCGTCGACCAGAGCCCGCTATACATGAGTCCCTGCCTCATCGGCGTCCAGGGTACAGTCTCCGGTTCTAGAAACTCGCACGGCGACTTCCGCGCTATATACGCGCTGCCGTCGAGGAAGTACACGCACAACTCCTCCGACCTGAGCTGCTCGAGGATCCGGACCCGGGCGTGGGTGTTCCAAGAGGAGCAGCTTGCGAGGAGGGTCGTCTACTTCGGCGACCACCAGATCACCGTTCGCTGCAACGCGTGCCAGGAGTCGGCGCAGCAGGTCGAGTTCGCGCTAGGTAGACGGGCCAAGGTGCGGCCCTATCCTAACACCATCCGCCCCGACAGTCGTGGGCTTCGCCCTTGAGCTTCTGAAGAGAAGGCTTAGCGGCTGGACAGCTGCCCTCAAGTCGAGAATTCCAAACCTGTCTCACAGGGGATGGCGCCGCTCCCCGGCCCCCCAGGCGAGGATCGAGGAGGAAAGCGGTTTGCCGTTCGACTATATGGGTGACTTGGACGGCCCGCCGAGACAGCTGCAGACCTGGGTCTGGTGGTCCTTGATCGAGCAGTATTCCATACGGTCGATGACGGTGAGCACAGATAAGCTGCCCGCAATCCAGGGCCTCGCCGCGCGGGTACAGCAACGTATACGCGCGCGCCAGGCTGAGACTGAATCGCGAAGCGTCAAGTACGTGGCTGGGCTGTGGCAGGGATAATACCTCGCCATGGGGCTCCTCTGGTACGTCGCCGACGCGCCGGCCGCCAGGCCGCCATTCAGGGCACCGTCCTGGAGCTGGGCGTCGGTGGACGGCGCGATCAAGAACAACTCCCTGGCCGGGGACTCAAACAGCACCGCAACGGGCATATCAGAAATCGACGTGCTAGACTGGGACAGGCCGACTCCGGCTGCGTCTCCTACAAATACTGAGGACCGCTGTCTTCGAGTCAGGGGCCGCATAGCGGAGGTGACGTGGCAGAGGCTGCCGGACGAACGTCAGATGAGGTACTACATCGGCCACAGCGACGACAGGCCAAAGTTTGTCAAGAGGCTCAGCCAGCTGTCGGTTTTCGAGCCGCTTACGAATGACCCGACAATGGGGCCCGAAGTCCACGCCTTGCTCGACGGCCGGGGCAGAGAAGTCGGAATTCTCGTGCCCGACTCGCTGGAAGCTTTCGCACTCGCTGGAAACGAGCAGCAGGCTGGGTTGCGGGCCATCTCATGCCTGGGTATTGCCGTTCAACCCGAAACACAGGCTGACAGGGAGGACTTCACTAAACCATGGGCCATGCGGGGTCTGGCCCTGGCGGGAGTTGCCGGCAGAGCTGATCTCTATCGGAGGGTCGGGTACATAGAACTTACACGAAGTCATGATAGGGTTACCTTCCCTCATAGCTTCCAGGATATAGACGAGGGACCGAACCACTTCAAGGGCAGAAGAGCTGCCGTAGAGATAGATGGTGCCGGCGTATTTCGAGATTGCGAAGAACGGCTCATTACCATTATGTAACTAAGTTGGCCCCCTTATGCGAAGTCGGGAAGGAGTGGGCTATATTACGTCTAGTCGGGAGGTTTGCTTAATAATCGAGGCTATCTTAATTCTCAATAGTTATAATATATCTCGAGCTAAGAGAGAGAGAATAGAAAAAGGACTACAAGACTACTGCTATCTACCGCTGATATCGCGGTTATATAGGTGCATGCTCTCGGCTGAGACAACACTTGTTATACGGGATCCTCCGGGCGAACAGGGGATGGTTCGTGAGCCTCGTGAATCCGGATCCAGAGATCTTCCAACTCCTTCTCTCTCCTCCGCACATGCAATACCTTTGGCAAACTCAAGACTCGAGGCATAAACCACCGAAGGAGAGCATGAAGTAGGCCATATGGCACCAGTACCAGCGTAACGACGTATATGCCAAACAGAGTGATTAAGCGAACCGCCTGGGGAAGCAAATGTACAGCCCTCCACCCCATTGGTATGAGGCGTGGTGCAACGGCATCAGACATGTTGGCATGATTCGGGAACGCCGCCCTTGAGAGGTAAAACTTGGAGGCGTGGTAGTCTACCGTCAGGTACCTGAGAAAAATAGCCATGAGCCTTCTTTGCTACAATAACTTGAGTCTGAGTCGCCGAGGTTAAAACTTACGCCTCCTGGAAGAATACTCTCCCTAGCACGGCCACTCCCCTCTGAGGAGACGCGACCCTAATGGGAAAATATGCCTTAGGACTCGAGAACGTATTGAGCAGGATCTCATGGTCAAAGGCTGCGTACGGGAGGCTAATGGTCAGTGATTGGGAGCCGCGCTCTCCGACCCTTCCGACCTCGATGGAAATATTAGGTTTGAGCTCTTGAAGCCGGGTCCGGCTTGCATCGCTCAGCAAGAACAGCCCGGTAGAGGGATCCTCAATCAACCCGAACACCCGCTGAAACCGCCCGCACGCCTCCTCGGGAAGCTCCAGAAACAAGTGCCGTGCGTCCAAGACGGCGTCAACCGGCGCCTCGACGAGGTCCGAGTCTCGGTCTTCCCCGTCCGACCCGAGGGACGCGCGTATCGACACGATGCTCAGCTTCAGAAGGTTGTCGTCGTCCTCGGAGAGGTCGACTTCCAGCGGGTCGCCCCAGTATCTCGACGGGTCGCGCGAGGAGAGCGCGAAGGCCGCGGGGGCCTCCTTGTACCAGGCACCGGCCGTGTATCCGTACCCCAGGCCCCCGGGGTCGACGGGGTCCGCGGCCTGGAGGACGCTCGCCGGCGTGCCCACCAGCCACCAGACGCTTTTTACGCCACGGCGCGTGCTCCACTGTGCGCGCAGGCCGACGCGTGCGACCGGGGGCGAGGGCAGCGACGCCGGGAAATCGTCGCACAGGCGGCGCGAGAGCGTGACGGGCGCGGAGAAGGACACGTTGCCCCAACCGTCCTCCCTTTCGTCCTTGCCGAGCCTCTCGATGCCGCCGTCCGCGTTGCTGTCTTGGGGCGTCCAGGACGACGAGAGAGATGGCCGGAAGCAGTTGCCCCGATCGGTGGCAGGCATTCCCAGCGGCCGATAACTATCACCGAGAATGCCTCGATAGTCCGCGCCGCTGGGTACCGTGACGTGGGTCTCATGCATTGCTAGTGTGGCTCGGAAGTGTTGCGGTGGGGTCCCCACGGGCAGGGGGAAGGCCGACCAGTTCCCGTCTGGGAGTGCGTCCCAGCCGTGAAGGGGCGGCCAGGTGACCGGGAGTAGCATGCTGCAAAGGTGAGTATGTAATTACCGAAGTCTTAGGTGTGTAAAGTGGTCCGTCTGGATCTGGGCCATCTAAACCAAAGACCAGATCGCTAGGAAGTGGTAAAGCTGAGAGCCTCTCGCCTCCACCTCAGCTTCGTCTGCTGATGTCGCGTGAGACCACGGGATCACGTGGCTTCCCTGGTTTTCCAGACAGCCCACCTTGCCCCTCTTCCCAACAACTTAGCAACTACCTAATGCCACCAACTCAACGTGAGCTGTTCTTGGCACCCCCTTAGCCAGGGTCCATGTTCCAAGAGCAGTTCCTATACTTCACGATGGAACCGTCAGATATAGAAGGAAGCAGGGTTCAAGGTGATAGACTGGCCTATAAATTCTCCTGACCTTAACGCTATCGAGCTACCTTGTGGATCCATCAAGCAGTCGTGGAAGAAGCGCAAGGTGCTAAAATCGCGTACTTAGCTTGAGAAGGGCTGGAGGAAGCAATGGCGAGAGTTCCCTATCGAGAAACTACAGCGGTTTGTCAGCGGGATTCAAGGCAATAATTATCAAATTGGTAATTCGACAGTTCGACTTGCTGGTAGAATGAATATCAGGAGGTGTGAGGAAAGGTGCACAGGGTTAGGGTTCAACCCGACCTACTGGATTGGGACTAGTGAGATGGAGACTCGCATCCTGATTGGCTAGTACGAGGCTAGTACGCTCTTACAGCGCAGACCGCATCTTAGATCTTTTCCTCCTTTCCTCAGCTTTCGATTAGTAGAATTGAGTAGTATTAGTAGCGCCCCCGTGCCTCGCCTACGTATTGCTCGTCTCTTACAATCGAAAGCTCGAAAAATTCCTGCCTGGGAAGGCTTCAATAATATCCTACTCGAAGAAGAACCGGCTGCTCCAAGCGCCCGAAGACCGAATCGACTGTGGCTGCGTCACGCGCCCTTGAACGAACCGAAAAGTCCGCCGTTCGCGAGCGAACCTGCGGCACGAAGAACGAACGGCTGCTCCAAGCGCCTGAAGAAGAACCGGCTGCATTACGTACCTGAAGACCGAATCGACTGTGGCTGCGTTATGCGCCCTCGAACGAACCGAGAGAGTCCGCCGTTCGCGAGCGAACCTGCGGTACGAAGAACGAACGGCTGCTCCAAGCGCCTGAAGAAGAACCGGCTGCGTTACGCGCCTGAAGACCGAATCGACTATAGCTACGTCACGCGCCCTCGAACGAACCGAGAGAGTCCGCCGTTCGCGAGCGAACCTGTGGCATAAAGAACGAACGGCTGCTCCAAGCGCCTGAAGAAGAACCGGCTGCGTTATACGCCTAAAGACCGAATCGACTATAGCTACGTCACGCGCCCTCGAACGAACCGAGAGAGTCCGCCGTTCGCGAGCGAACCTGTAGTACGAAGAACGAACGGCTGCTCCAAGCGCCCGAAGCACCCGAACCGATACGATAGTAGGTACGAGCGAACCGGCGAATACTCCTATAGAGGACTCTAGAGATGGAAGCATCCCCGTATAGCGTTGTACGCGGGTAATAAAGGATATATTGCTTAAGGACCTAGCGGCCTGAGATACTAAACTAGCCGACCACAATACCTAGATTGCAGACCTCCGCTAGTAACTCGCTAGAATGCTCAATACCGACAACAACAAAGCTGGCAGAGACGATAGCGACAATGAGGACGGCGATAACGATAACGGCGATAACGACGACGACAATAACGATAATAGCGATAATAATGCCTGTTGCGACCGCGAAAGTATAGCCGATACCTAGCAGACTGTCTATAGCGGTACCAAGAGATCCGCAAAAATCCCCGACCCTCCTATCTTCTATAACGAAAGGGATCGAGATACTAAGGAGTTCGAGTAGTGGTACTGCGATATAGAGAATAAGCTGGAGGTTAATGGCAACCACTTTGGTAATGACCGTACCTGCTAGACTTATATCGAGTTATACCTAGGAGGCAAGGCTAAACGGGATCTAGCTCCCTATCTCTATAAAACCTATCCCGCTCTAGTTAATACTTTAGCGAAGCTATTGACCTATCTATAGGGGTAGTATTACAACCCAACTTGGGAGTAGAAGGCCCTTAACGACTATAATAACCTGAAGCTAGGACCTAGTAACGATTTCCTAGCTTTTAAGAACGACTTTATCTGCCTTACTAGCGAGACCGGAAGACTATACTCTACCTAGAAGTACAAGTTTAACTATAAGCTTTATAATAGCTTCTAGTATAGTATAGTTCCCTCGTTAGCTAAACTAGCTATTACTTTTGACCAATTTGTTATCGAAGCCTAGCAGATCGCCATTATTAACAAATAGGTATCCGAGCGCTAGCCTGTAGACCGATAGAACAATACTGTATATAGCAACCGAGGTAGAACCTAGATAGCTAGATCTCTAGTATATAGGTAGGGTATAGCTACAACAAAGACGCTTTCGGCCGACGACATTAAGCGGCTCTATAAGGAACGCCGTTGCTTTATCTACTATAAAAAAGGCTATTGCACCGACAAATACCTATAGAAAGAAAAGAATGACAAGCCCTATAGGTCCGGTCGAGACCGCGACGCCTATATCGCCTATCTTTAGAAGCGTTGGACAACGAAGTCCCCTAAACAGTTATATAAAGATAACGATAGCACTACTATCGCCGACAATAGTACTAGCGAGCAGGAAAACTAAATACCCTAGGGAAAATTGACTCCCTTTTAGGGAAAGTATTAGTAGCGAAAGGTAGGGACTATATTAGCGAGCTCCTTAGGGGAAGGCCCCTAGTTACTAAGTATATAATAGCCAACAATAGAGCTTCTTTAACTACCAACGATGCCTTAGCTAATATAGGAGCAGGTAGATACTTGTTTATTAGCGTTTCTTTTATAAAGCGGGTATATAAGCTATTACAAGTTAAACGGTTTAAGGATTTTCGACCGCGCCCGGTTAGCGGATTTAATAACTATAGCGCTACCTAGTAGATTGATTCTACTATACTCGGGCATCTAACTATATAAGGCCGAACTATCCGCGATAAGCGGTTCCTAGTTATCGACTCTCGCTATAACATTATAATTGGCTATAAATGGTTTAGACGCTATAATATTCTTATTAACTATAAGCGTCAACGATTGTTGTTTCTGCCTCCGCCACGTAACGACCGCTCTTATATCGTCTAATTTATTAGAATGCGATAGCGCTAATTACCGCAATATTAGGGGGTCTTGACTTATACCAACCAATAGCGTCCCTCTTTAGGGTATATAGGCCCTAGGTATCAACGCCCTATTTAGATAGATCGGGTCCTGGTTCTAGTTATAGGTTTCGCTCTAGAGTCGAGGTCTAAGGCGGCGGGATCCCTTGTAGAGCCCGTTCCATCTTATAAATATCCTTATCCTATGGTATAACTAATTGGAGTTCTGTAATTCCAACCGATTGGGGCGAAATTATAACCTTCTATAGTGCTATTCCGGTTTTTAGCTCTAGCCGGGACTCCGCTATAGCCTCTAGTTCGGCAATCCGCCCTGGCGTCTTGCTAGAATCTTCGGTGGTTGAGATTTGGGAATAGCTTCATCCATCCAGTGGGTCAGTGGTCTGTGCTTGTCAAGGGTTGGCCGAGGGTTGCCAAGGCCTGTACCGGGCTCAGCCCATCACAGGTCGGCCAAACGACAAGTTATCTTTCCCGGTTACCCAACAGCATTACAAGATTCTCGAGAGAACCGCGACAGGGGTATACAGACTAGAGGTACCAGAATCCTAGCGAGGATCGGCCAAGTTCACAGCTAATCGGCTACAATAGTACCCGAATAACCCATTACTAGGACAAGCTACTAAAAACCCGCCTAGCGAAGATATAGCTAGCCAGGAGGAATAGGAGGTTAAGAGGATCCTAGCTAGTAGGACCCATTACAACAAGCTACAGTACCAAGCCCAATAGCGCGGTTAGGACCCAGACCCCGAGTAGTATCCGGCCAGCGACTTCCGAAATGCGCCGGCGGCCTTAAGACGATTCCACGACGACTACCCAGAACAGGCAGGACCACCCATACAGCTAGACAAGTGGTTGTTAGCTACGGCCGAAGACAGGTTCGCAGATCCTCACCCGGATAACGACCGGCCGGTAACTGAGGGTAAACGGCTACAGCTATAACGGCTTCAGAAGTGTATTGCAACTATCTGATGGCGACTCTACAAGTACACTGAACTTGAGGAGAGAAAGGAAAGACAGGAGATTCTTGGGACTCTCTAGGCATCTTTATCCTTGCGTATAGTAGCCCTAGCATCTTGCTAGAATCTTCGGTAGTTGAGATTTAGGAATAGCTTTATCTATCCAGTAGGTCAGTAGTCTATACTTGTCAAGGGTTGGCCGAGGGTTGCCAAGGCCTACACCAGGCTCAGCCCGTTACATTACCCCCCTCCTAGGCTAGGCATATAGCGCGACGTCTTCCCTTTGATCGGACGGCGGTGATAGGGCCGTACCTAGCTTCGAAGCGGTCTAGGGCCTCGGTCTCTAAGAAGCTGCTAAGTAGCTCCTATATTGGTTAGGCGTATCCGGTCTATTTGACTAGCACCCTATATCCCCTACCGGCTTTCTTTGCTACCAGGATTTCTTCTATATACCACTCCTTTTCGCCTATATCTTCCACGACAATAGCGGCTGGTTGCATATCGTCCTACTATTGTAACGGCAGCAGGTCCTCTATAGCTCTTTTCAGTAGGGAGATGTAGAAGACTGGGTAGATTCCAGGAGGTATATCGAGGCGGCAAGCGTGCGACCCAATCAGCTCGGTAATAGTATACTTCGTATTACACTAGTCGAGCTTCTTCGACAGTCTATCGGTCTATATATTCTTCAGCTATAGCCATACCTTGTCCCCTTTTTGGAACTGCTCTACTACTTGACGACCCTTATTGGTATAGTATTCCTATCGTTCTTGTATAGAGGCTATTGCAGCTTATGCAAATTCTATAGCTTGTAGAAGTCGTGCTACAAACGCCTCCCCTCTCGCTAGTAGTGACTATCCCTCTATCTAGAGGGGGCCCTCTTCGCCCCTACCTACAGGCGTGTCTAGAAGGTCGATATAGTATCTATATATAGCGAAGAAGGGGCTTATTCTAGTAGATGTATTGTCTCGATTGTTGATCCCAAGTATCGTAGCGGGGGTTAATTCGGCCTAGTTCTCCTGCTAGTACGTCGCGAAGTACTGGAGGAAGTGTTCGACTACCTGGTTTATCCTCTTGGTAGCGCCGTCGGTTTCTAGATAGTATACGGTAGAGAGCCTCCTTATAATACCCAATAGCTTGTAGACTTATTCCTATATTAAGCTAACGAACTATAGGCCTCTATTGGATACAATTGTATGTAGTAACCTGTAGTGACGGATCAGCCCTATAACCAACTGACTAGCAACGGAATCTATAGTAGTTTCCTTTATAGGCTCGAGGATTACTCCTTTGAATAGCCTATCTATAATTACTATAAGGTTGGTTGCTTAATTCGGTCTAGAAGGGGGTAGATCTGTAATAAAGTCGATAGATAGCTCGTTCTATATCCTATCGGGTACTGGCAGTAGCTTTAAAAGGCCCCGTTTCTTCTCCTACTATATAGCTAACCTTCTATATATATTGCAGTTCCTTAGGAACCGGTATATATCTTGGCTAAGGCCCGGCTATATATATTTCCTATTGATAAGGGATTTAGTAAGGTCTCTACCTAGGTAGCCGGCAAGGGGCGAATTGTAGGTTTCCTGAATGATTCGTGTCTATAGCGGTTTATAATAGGGGATCTAGATTTATTCTCTCTAGTAGAGGCGGCTGCCTTCGTCGATTGAGTATTCCGAGATGGAGATAGGGAGTCCCTATTATAGCGGGATCTGCCTCTTGCCTCTTTGTACTATCCTATATAGTAGCTAGTACTGGTTATTGGCCTTTAAGCCTTTATTCTAGAGTTCCTTGAGGGGCTCCCTATTAAACGGGTTAAAGGGAGGGTCTGTCCGATCTACAAGCTTATTGTATAGCCTATCTTGGTCGCCCGCTTTTGTGGCTATTTGCCTGGGTAATAGGGTGGAGTTTCCTAGTAGGGCGTTGACTTATCTTTGGCATATTGTAATACGCCCTCTCTTGATCTTTAAAAGCTAGAAATATCTTCCTGCTAGCCTTTCGTTATAGTCGTCTATAGGTATATCCTATCCTCTCCTCGAGAGCGTGTCTAGAACTACTACTTCCTTGCCAGGTCGATATCTTAGTGTAAAGTTATAGCGGGCAAGGATCTCTGCCTATTAAACCTGTCGTTCGCTTAGCTAGCGTTTCTTCTAGAAGTACTTAAGGTTCTTGTAGTCTGTCTAGATCTCGAAGGAGCGTATACTCTATAGCTCTATATCCTAGTACTCTAGGCAATATATTATAGCTAGTAGCTCTTTATTGTAGATCGGGTAGTTGTACTCTATAGGGTTGTTCTTCCTCGAGAAGAAGGCTATAGGGTGTAGGAGGCCGTTATCGTTGTACTAGAAGAGTACTCTACCTGTTATATAGCTAGAGGAGTCTATCTCGAGTACTATCTTCCGGTCTAGGTCCTATTGGGCCAATACTAGGGCGCTAATGAGTAGTACCTTAAGATCTTTAAAGGCCTTCTTATACTTGTCTATCTAGAGGAACGGTACGCCCTTCTTTGTCAATACAACTAGAGGGGCGGCTATAGTCGAGAAGTTAGGGACGAATTCCCTATAGTAGTTAGCGAAGCCGATAAAACTGCGGACTCCCTTTATAGTCTTAGGGCGCTACTAGAGTTCTATAGCCTTAACCTTTTCTAGATCGATGCGGATACCCTTCCTAGCGTCTACAATAAAGCTAAGGTATTTAACTATCTTGGCCTCGAACTCGCACTTATCGATATCGACTTGTAGGCCAGCCTCAAGGAGTCTCTATATAACCTTCTTGACCTTCTTCCTATAGTCCAAGAGGGATCTATCCAAGTAGATCAATATATCGTCTAGATATATTGAGATAAATTTATCCAGGTATCCTTATAGGGCGTGGTTAATATATCGCTAAAAGGTCGCTAGGGCTCCAGTAAGGCCGAAAGGGGTAACCAAATATTTAAACGAGCTATAACGAGTCTAAAAAGCTGTCTTCCACTTGTCGCCCTCCTTGATACAGATCTTGTAGAAAGCTACGATAATGTCCAGCTTTATAAGCCACTTCGCTTTCACCAAGGATTGTAGTATCTTATAGATCAAGGGTAGTAGGTATCGGTCCTTCCTTATAATAGCGTTCAATCTATAGTAGTCGATATAGAAGCGAAGACTGCCTTCTAGCTTTTTTATAAACAATATCGGTATAGCTGCTAGAGAGCTGCTAGCTCGAATGAAATTCTTGTCTAGTAGTTCTATCAGGGTTTTCTACAAGACGATCAGTTCCTTATAGGATATCCTATATAGCGGCCCCTATAGTAGCTACTTTTCCTAACTAGATTTGTCACTCAATAGCGGGATCTTATAGTCTATACTAGGCCGATATAGTGGTAGTTTGTCGGCTATAGCCTGGTCGAACAATGGAAGGAACTTGTAATAGTATTTGGGTAGCTTCTAACGGAGGTTGCTATACTTCTTTAGGGCTAGCGCTTTCTCGATATCTTCTAGGCTTATAGTAAATATCTATATAGCTCCCCTCTAACTAGGGGGAGACCTTCTTGCTCTCTTCATAAGGGCGCCGAATACACTAGCTATTTGCTAGAAAACGTTGAGCTTGATACCCTCGTTGCAGCTCCTATCCTAAACAACTAGCCCGCTTATACTAATATAGAGTCGCCCTTCTATAGGCGAGATAACGACCCTCTATACGTTGGCCTATAGTCTTCCTAGGATCACGTCGTCCTTCTAGCCGAGGACGATATAAAAGAATACTCGCTTCTATTTATAGCCGTCGATATCGATATCTATATATATTATATACTTGATAGCGCTTTTAGTAACAATATTAACCTATTCGAGGTCCTAGGGTTTGATATAGATATATAGGAGGTATAGGCGGTTAAAGAGAGTCTTACTTATTGTTATATAGTATAGGCAACTAGTATCAATAAGGGCTTTAATAAACTTAATTCTATTGATTCCTAAATTAATATAAAATAGTAGCCTGTCTATCTTCTCCTTAGCTTTCTTCCAAGCCGCCTCAGCCTTTTAGTGCCTCTAATAACAACTTCTACTAGAGGCTATTCGTTTTCTAACTTGCTATCTAACTAATTAAATAGCGAATTTCTAGATTGGCTATAGTCGTTAGCTATATCTTTATAGGTAGTAGGTATAGCCCGATTAACCTAGGTCTTGCAAGAGCGCTATAGACGTCCCTTAGATACCTATCGGCAGGTGGTCGCAATATAACTAGGTTTTCTATAGCGATAGTAGAGTCTCTCCCTATAATAGGGCTCTCCTTCTTCGATATCCCTTAGCTTTACTTGCCGTCTTACGCCTTCGCCCTTCCTTAGGGCCCTATAGTTAATCCTTATAGCGTTGGAGGGTTCCTAGTCTATCCCATCCGCTCCTTTAGCTTGTATAGCTAGTTTAGCTGCCGGCCTCGAGGCCTCCTAGTTGAACTAGGGGGACTTTAACCAGGCACTATCCCTCTTTCTTGCCAACTCAAGGCTATCGATCCTCGATCCAAGTGTATAGAGTATTCTAACGAACTTAGTATAGTTTATAGGGATATTTAGGCAGCTAACCAGGCGTTCCCGCATCTTTGTATTCAACGCTCCCTCTAGGTAGTTGATCCGAACCTCATCTATCTAGCTTCCGCTATTGCTATCTACAAGCTCCCTCTTGAATTTAGGTAGAAAAGCTCCAAAGCTCTCGTTCTCCTTCTACTATAGCGTTTAGAGACGGTCGATAGCCCTCGCCTAAACGTTCGGGTCCCTATAATACTCGTTTAGGTACATTAGGAACCGTTGGGGGCAATATATACTGTCGCCGCCGCCTCTCTCAACGAATACAACGGTTATATTCTAGGCCGTTCTTTCTAGCCTCGAGTAGATATAGGCAAACTAGTCTAATAGGGATCCCATCACTAGGCCGTCCACCGCCAGTTTATTCTTCATCTCCGAGTGCCAGGCGTGGAAACTAGAGTGTAGCCCATCGAACTTGGGCGGGTCAAGAAGGAGCGGCTTCTTCCTCGGGGCGCTAGCCGCGTCTAGTGTAGGTATAGGGGAGTTGGTCGCTAGGGTGTTACTGCCTAAGGTCGGCGCTATAGTCGCGGGGTAGGGGAGACGAGGTTCTAGGTAGAGACGAGGTTCTATTAGAGGACTCGGATCTGCTCTCGACTCGCCTCGCGTTCGCTTGCTTGTTCCGCCCGAATTTCCGCTAGCTACTATACGAAGTGCTCTCTCTCTCTCGCCTACTTTACTCGAATAGTGGCGAGCTATTCGGCTAGCTAACTTACCAGCTATAGCAGCTAGCCCTCCTAAGGTTCGGTAGATATCTCGACCGTCGATTCTCTCTCTCTCGATAGTTTCTTCCGGTAGTCTAGACTACTTGGCTCCCTTGGACCAAGGTCTCTATCCCTGCTAACTGCTATTGGAAGAGGGATCTAACTTATCTATACAGTATCCGCCGGTCGGGATAGCGGCGAAAAGGTCTGTCGTCGTCGACCGCTAAAAAGCAGTCAATTGCCGTCTTCGTCGGGTTCGTCGAAGGAGAAGTTCAGTGTAATGTAACGGCTTCAGAAGTGTATTGCAACTATCTAATAGCGACTCTATAAGTATACTGAACTTGAGGAGAGAAAGGAAAGACAGGAGATTCTTGGGACTCTCTGGGCATCTTTATCCTTGCGTGTGGTGGCCCTGGCGTCTTGCTAGAATCTTCGGTAGTTGAGATTTGGGAATAGCTTTATCTATCCAGTGGGTCAGTGGTCTGTACTTGTCAAGGGTTGGCCGAGGGTTGCCAAGGCCTGCACCGGGCTCAGCCCGTCACAACAGCGCTCGCACCGGAAGAAGTAAAAGCTCGAGGCGAGCTTTTCTGGAGGGGGGGGTTGTAAGGAAAGGTGCACAGGGTTAGGGTTCAACCCGACCTACTAGATTGGGACTAGTAAGATGGAGACTCGCATCCTGATTGGCTAGTACGAGGCTAGTACGCTCCCACAGCGCAGACCGCATCTTAGATCTTTTCCTCCTTTCCTCAGCTTTCGATTAGCAGAATTGAATAGTATTAGCAGCGCCCCCGTGCCTCGCCCACGTATTGCTCGTCTCTCACAGTCTCGCTATACAGGAAAGTCTTCCTGACGTTTGATCTTCTCGATTAGGGGTAGTTAACGTTTGCTAGCCTAGGCCGCAATTAACTAGGCTTGATTCTAAAGGAATTGTTGGAACAGAGCCATCATAGCGTTGTCCGTAGCGCCAACGGAAATGGAAGATAAAGGAGTATCGACCATTTTGGCAGCCGTATAGGGGTTTAGGGACGTCGTTCCAAGCAGTCGCAATAGAAGATCGTCAAGTTGATAGAAGGTACTCCTCAACAGCCTCGCAAAAGCAACGAGGGCTTATAACCTATAGGGAGGGAGCACAACGACGGTGAACTAGTGATATTCACTATGACATTGTCGTTGCTGCTATTGTTGTTGTTGTTGTGGAAAGGAGTGGAAAGTGAGCGAACCTAGTGTATAGGGGGTGGATGGCTGAGACGACGGTGTGGACCCAGTGGGGCTCCACACCACACTTTTGGCCCCAACCCAACCTCCGTACTGGGGACCAGTTGAGGGCCCGACTGGGTTGTTTCCCACACGGCAAGTTCCGACATGTTGCCTCTGCCTGCTTGTACTTCCCCTGGTGTCTGGGCGATCTCGTCGCCCTGCCGGTCGAGAAGCAGCGCTCACGTCCTTGCCCACTCTCCCAATCCCCAGCCGCCGCCTCTAAAACTCGTGTAGTCGCCTTCCCACCGAAGTCCAGTGAAACCGAAACGACATTTGAATATCCCGATCAAACAGCTTGCTCAAGTGGCGTTACGCCGGATATGTCGACGCAGTTAAAATCGGTTGAGTTTCCCCTTTCACCATCTCGATCAGCCGAGCAAGAGACCTAGCCCACTACAGCACAAACAATGCAACATAATCAGCAGGACAAGCAGGAGAGAAAGCGGGTTAAGAGGATATCGTTACCTTGCCTCATACTACAGCTAGATAAGAAGCGTCTAGCTTATAAGTTTGACCTAGAGTGTAGAAGTCCATGCCTTAGAAGAGCTTCTTCGAACTCTTTCCGCGAGAGCTGAGTTAGAATAACTAGGTTGACTGAGTACTTGGTTGCATTCAGGGAGTCCACAGTACAGATGCCCGTTCTGAGTACGTCGCTAATCCGGGTCAGGTAATCAGTCACGCTAATCTGACTGAAAGCGGAAACAGCATAGAATGGCTGTTCCTGATGCGTTGGGAGTTTGTTACGCCAACTGCCAGTGACGGCGGCCCGCCGGTCAAGAGGCCCTCGAGAGAAACGAAGAGCCGACTTAGCTGGATATAAGCTAGCCGTCGTCGCAGGTCCGACCCTTGACCACAGATGACACCATCCACCGCTTGGAATGCGGCAATGATACGGGGATCCGAACTTGTAATATCACTTGGCAGTGTAGTCTTGGCGAGTAAGGGTATCCACTCTCCTAGGGTCTTGTCGCAGTTTTCGGTAAAGGTATTAAACGGGTTCTCTCCGAGTAGCCGGCGGGCAAGGTTCGTCAGTCGTATATCCCTAGGTCGTTTCCGGAAGGTATCATTGATCCGCTCATTGGAGGACGGGTCAGTGCGCCGGGGGATAGGTTGCTCTACTTGCAATGGGAGACCTTATTGACAGTATTGTTTCTTTAATTGCAAGAAGAGGACGGTTAGCGACGCCTTTACCTAAGTAAAATGCTCGTTAACGTTAGTTATTGTTACGTAGCTAGTTATACACTACAAAGTTATCACCGCCTGAAGCACGACCAATTGCACTTGCGTATATTAAGCAAGCGAGCGCAAATGGCCTGCAGGCGGCTCTGTACCATACGTGTGGCCCTGCTGTAATGATACCAGTCGCACGGGAAGTTTCGGTATTCTCCGTCGTAACTGGTCGACAGCATGCTCGAGCGAACAGGGGCGACCCAGTATGCGACCGGAAGCACGGTGCCGTGGCGAACAAGTCGCAGGGCGGGGGCCAGTGTGCGACCAGTGGGTTCAATTAAACAGCAGCTGCCGTTTTGGGCCTCTGTGTTGCGACGAGGTGGGGCTAAGGGGGAATAGAAGGGTGAGCAAAAGGTGAGCAAAAGGTGAGCAAAAGGTGAACGTGGGGTGCGCAAGGTGAGTTGAGGTGAGCCAAACCAAGCCGGGCTTGAACTACACTAAATTTGTCCTGAGCAAAAACAGCGATGATACGTAGTCAGATTAGGTCATAGAATATTTTATTCTAACCAGCCCAACTCAATTCAAATACAAATAGTTTCAGCTTAATGTCTATAGAGTCATGTCCTTCATTTCTACTAGTTATCACAGAGACAGGGATCGCTAGCTCTAGAACCTGATATATCCTAGTTTCTCCTTCTTTATGTAGAGTACATCTCTAAGCTTCGCCTTTAAAGCTCTATCTGGAAATATATATAAGGTAGATCGAGAGCGCAACCTCATTCCAGTCATTGACGCCTGAGGCATCACACGAACCCTGCCCCGCCCCTCTTGATGTCACTAGCTAATCATTGTCAGACGCGGAGGAATTCTGGGACGCCAGACTACTCTGGGTTAGTGAATGTTAATCGTAGAGCAGAGCTGCTGTATTTAAAGCATCAGATGTGACCTCGTTCACGAGACATTTTGAATCTTGCCTACTCAGAAGAGCACTCCGGAACGCAGGACCCTACCATCACAATGGCTATTTTCCAAAGCCCCATTGACTCGGCAAGTCTCTTTTACCGCTACTATGTTCCCTCCAGCTCGCCCCACCGGCCAGCAACGGCAACAAAGCAGCAACCGCTGACTCTGGTCTTCCTCCACGGCTGGCCTATGTCGTCTCGCATGTTCGACCAACTGATTGTCCCCCTCGTCGAGACGCACCGCTTTCCAGTCATTGCCCCAGACCGTTGCGGCTTCGGGGGCAGCGACTGGAGCACGCCGACGACGGGCGAGGTGACGTTTGACACGTTTGTCGCCGATCTCGTCTCTCTCCTAGAGCAACTCAACCCGGGGCCCTTTGTGTTCGTGGCCGCGAGCATGGGCTGCAGCGAGTCTGTCCTCGTGCACGCGGCGAGCGAGTCGCTGAGACGACAGTGTCGTGGTTTCGTCTGGCTCGGCCCGAACATGCCGTACAGCGTCTCGTGTGACGAGTGTCCTGGGGCACCGGCTCCGGAAATCTGGGACTCGCTCATCAACAGCTTCCGGCTAAGCGATGCCAAAGACTTCATCGCGCAGCAGGCCCACGGAATCTTCCGCACCGACCTGGGCAACCGCGTCGGCGAGCGCACAGTTCTACGAGCGGCTTGTCTGCCAGGCCGACCCGATGGCGATTGAGCGGACGGCCACCATCCTACAGAGGCCTATGGCGGAGGAGCTCAGAAAACTGGCTGCAGTGGACCCTGGCAAAAGGCTGCCCGTTTTAATTCTGCACGGGGACTCGGACGCCGGCATGCCGCTCGAGACGAGCTCAGCGGTAGTCCACGAGATCCTCCCATGGTCACAACTTGAGGGTCCAGACTGGACAGACGATGAGGAAGAGCTCATCGCCCGTAGCAGGGTGGCCTCCGAAGATACACGAGAGGGCCGTCTAGGGCCTACCGCGTCGTCGGACGCGCAGCTTTCAGGTAGCGGCGACTGTAGCGAGGCCCGCACTGATGATGAGCTTCGCGTTGCACGTCGATCCCGGCTCTTTCCGCGACGCAGAATCCCGCGCCCAGCGGGCAGGCCGGGTGGGGTTGTTGCCGCAGCGCCGCTTGTCCCGCGAGTGGTCGAGGGGGCCTCGGTGCCAGCGTATGCTGGGAATGTAGACATTGTCGGTCTCTAGAGGCTTGCTACAAAAAACGGCTAAGCCTAGTGCCGAGCAGTAGTGGGAGCTACGCCCCTTAATTTGTAATGAAGACGCTACTCGTCGCGAGCCAACGAGAAGCGCCGAAACGACGTCCAATAGGATGCGAGACTCGTCCTTCTCTATTATTCCTCCCTCCACCACGGATGCTCCAGGACCTGCTCCATCGTCATCCTGGCGGTCGGGTCAAGCCTTGTCATTCCGGATATCATGTCAATAGCCGCGGGGCCGAGGCCCTCCCCCCAGCGCTCGAACCTAAGCAAAGGGTTATCCTCCACTGCGAGCTGTCCCGTCCTTGACGCGGCTTTCAGAGCCTTCGACCAAACCTCGCTGTCAATCTGCTTCAGGAGCCCGTCGGTCACGGGCCCGAAATAGGCAAAGTGCCTGGTCAGGATCTCCTGCTCTGGGCTGATTCCTCGCTCCACCAGCTCCTGATAATTGTCCAGGAGCAAGAAGTCGCCGCCCCCAAGAGCATAGATGCACTGTAATGAAGGTCAGAGTCAGCGGCTTCCTTGCAGGGAAGATTAGATTTGGTCGCCTACTACAAGTCCAAAAGAAAAGATGTCAGACGCTCTTGTCACGCCCCGTCCGGTCTGGGCTTCAGGGCTCCGCCACATGGCATTACCCACGGCATGAGGGCCGTAGAGCGGCTTGTCACCCTCTAGCTTGAGTGCAATGTCAAAATCGCCAAGCACCGCCTTGGTGACCGTCTTGTTGCCATCTTTGTCGCAGGTCCAGTCGACCAGGATGTTGTCAGGTTTCACATCTGCAAGGGCCGGCGAGCCGTCTTGTGGTTAGAATTTAATGGCCAGTGCCCAATCATAGAGAGCACGCACGAAGGCTAATTACTCACCGTTGTGGATCCAGTTTTTGGAATGAAGCTCTTGAATCGCCTCCGCGACAACTCGCAGGACTTTGACCCTTTCCGCTGGAGGAAAGTCTGGATCTTCTTTGATTAAAGCAAGAAGCGTGTTCCTGAAGTACGGATACACCAGGATGCGCTCGTCCTGGTTGGCATCCACGTGCACCCGCAGCCGACTAGAACCTGCAAACTCCAGTGCGAGGTGCTGGGACAGATCATAGAACGGCTGGGACACACGCTTGAAGACAAAAGACTCATTTCCACACCTGAGCAGCATGGTCAGGAATCTTACCACCTAGCTAGGCTTGGGCACATGGGGTTTTGGACGTACTCGGCTTTGAAGATGCGAGGTTTGCTATCCTTGGGATCCCGCTGGAGAACCTCGCCTTGGATGTACTTGCGGCCTGATGCTCCAAAAACTGTGGATACCATTCTGAGGGTGTTATGAGAGCCCAGTCGACTGAGGTATGCTGTGTGGGCAAGGCGACTGAAATACATTTGCGCGGAGAACACCTGACTTAGCAAAAGGGAAAGAAAAGCGCCTACGGCAAGGTGACCCGGGGGACGACTGCGTCACTGGATATGATATAAGCAAGTGGTGCGCAGCGCTTAACTACGGAGTAGTTAAACTGGCGGATCTTCTAGTTCGTTAGCAAAGAGGTTCACTGCGCAACCTCCGACAAATCCATCCCTAGAGAAATATTCTTGCATTACGTCAGCCAATTTGAGGATTCGCCGAATCGGCGCTTTGATCAGCTACTGAAATAAGGCTGTCTCCGGGCTGGGAACCCCGCAAAGCAAACATAATGTTGGAATAGGGGACGCCTAGCGCTGGCCATTAGGGGAAGGCGCTGTCTAAAATAACTGAGAAAAGAAAAGTCGGCAAATTTATCTAAGCCTCAGTTTCCGTTTTAGGTTGAATCTGATATTCCTAGTGCTGCGCTGCTCAATGCCAATTTTCTCTTCTAGTAGTTATAGGGAGAAAACATTGCCCAACTAGGTGACGCCTACAAGTTATACCCGATTTTGTAGAGTTGGTCGGGGTACAAGAGTAACAGTTGTACTGGCACCCGGGAAACGATCTACGGGGCGGCAGGGCTGGCGTCATGTGCCACCCCAGCTCCTTGACAGGACGCTTGGCCAGGCCATCGCGACGCAAAGAGACGCAGAGTGGCGGCAGCCCAACTAGAGCGGATCGGTTCGGCTTCTCAAGAGGATGGCGTCTGGTCTGCAGTCTTACAGCAAACCCGGAAACGGCCAAAGTTGCGCTTTCCTGGTCGATGACACTGGTGATACTGCCTCCCGCAATGTTTCAACTGCTCTTCGAGAAAAGATTTTACCCTTCACCTCCCCTGACCAAAGGCTATGCCGGCCCCTTAGGTCTGATGTTAGGAGCCGGGCGGCCCTATGTCAGCATGAGTTTCCTGAATTCCTGCCCGTCTCGAGGTAATGAAGAGATCAAACGAGGTTGATTACTATAGGGTGGGATTAGGGCTTCTTCGAATGCCAACCAGATCTGCATGGGTACGTTGATAAAGTATATGAGTCTACCCGATTTATTAGAGCCTCAACTTCGGAATCCATTCAACGGATTGAACATTACTCCGTAGCACTCAGACTGCGCGTCACTTTAGACTCCTATATGGTATTCCGATCCACTTCAGCCCCTCCCTGAAGTATCTAGAATTTAGAGATTGGTTAAGAAAGCCCAGACCGGGATCAAGATAAAAGAAACTGGCGAAGAAGTACAAGGAATATGAGTATAGGAGCATGGATGTGGGTTTTAGGGTTTCCTTCAGCCATAAGCCAATCGTTTGCACAAAGGTGCTCATTTCCAGGGGTTGGATGAAGTGCAAAGGGTAGAGACGCTGCCCATGGGGACACAAAGCAGGGTTGTGGAGGGGAGAGAACATTCCTTTCTTAGCCAAGAGCGTAGTACGACTAGACAACAGAGCTATTGTGTATTTCGCGAGCGGTAGAACCTTGCCCAGAAACCGCCTCTCCTTTACCATCCTCCAGGCCTATATTGCCTATGGAATCGGGGGTTGGCCACGTCATCAATCCTTTAATAGCCTCAGTGGTGCGGCCCCCCTCTGCCTCCTCCAGCAATTACTCTGCTCCACGACTCTGCGGTCAAATGCAAACCACCACCGATCAAAGACTACCTGCCCGACTTCCCAGCTAGTTTCGTCATACGGATCCGAGCCCCAGATTCGCACCCCTTCAGCGCCATCCTCCATATCATAAATAAAATCAACGAGCCGCGAACCAGTGGTGCCACCATCTGTACCACCAGCACCATAAGCATTGTTATTGGGGAGGCTCATAACACCAATCATCCGGTCTCGTACTCCGGGCCAGGGGAGCAAATCCAGCACAGGGTGGTGCGGCACCAATATTTGGGTTGGAGTCGGTTGCCATGCGGCCGGGAGCTGCGAGGGGTTGGGACCGAGGCCGAGGTTGAACGGCGAGGTGGAGGTCAGCGACCAGACAGAGGAGGCGGCGTTGAGGCGCGTAGCGATGCGGAGGAGGGCGCGGAGGAGGGTGAGAGGGGGAACCGCGAGGAAGTAGCTGTCTGGGGAGGGGTCTGTCCCTGGGGAAAAAATCGTATTGCCGGCATCAGATGAGGAAGTGCTATCACTGCGCGTGTTTTTGCTCGTGGCAGCAGTGTTTATGCATGGGACCGAAGTGGAAGCCGACGGATCAGAGTTGAGAGGTGCAATGCTAGTGTTGTCCCAGATGACTGGAGGCAGCGGCTGGACTTCTTCGGTAAAGGGAAGCGAGGGGAAGATAGCTGGGCCATCCGGGTTGCATATCCCATCCGGATTGCATATCCCATCCGGATTGCATGTCAACCATTGCGGCGGCACCCCGTCTGGTTGAGCGGCTTCGTGGGGTCGTAGCTCCGGGTTTAGGGACTCGATATAAGTGCTTTCATGGCGAGACCCTGGTTGTATTTTTGCCGAGCTCTCGCGTGGTACTTGGCCTTCGAGACGGGCCTCCCGCTTCCGCTGTCCTAGTTCGCAACGTGTCAGTTGCTTCTCTCTGGCAAATCTTGGCCTGACCGGGCAACGGAGGTACGCTTACGATATCGGCGCTGGGCAAGCACGTTTAAGATACGCTTTCGCTCAGCTGCATCCTCTTGGATATCTGGGACGGTCAGCGTTGGCGGCGGCTTAGGAATCCTTTGCCGGGTTCGCGACCGACTGCTTGACAGCGACATAATGCTGAGTCAGGGTTATACGTATGTATTCAAATTTCTTTCTTTCTTTTTTTTTTTTTTTTTTTTGTCGATTACCGCGGAGCACGGCACGTAGAACAGTAACGAGTACCGGAATATCGGAAAGTGATGCTATACCCAAGAGGAGTCAAGATTAGACCCACTCGATGAGAAACCATAACAGTTCTCATCAGGATGAGCCGCAAAACCGCGTAATTGCGCAACAGTATCTGAGGTAAAAATAGGCAAGCTAATCCAAAGGTTCCACATTGCGATCTCGTCTCGCTAGCCTATTGGACTCGGGGATGGACTTGACGAAACCGAGCAGGTCCCCAAGAGCCCGCGGAGAATAGGTCAAATAGGCTGCCTACCAAATATCATGTCAGCCGTGCTGCATAAGGTAATTTACGGAGCAGAATTCGGCCGATTCAGACCCACCTGCCAAACATGTCAGCTATAACGCATAGCCATAACGGCCATGACTGCATTACTGACTGTATCGGGCTAGCATAGCCTCTAATTGGCTAGTAGGGTATCTCGACAACATGCCGGCATTAGAAGGGATGAAATCAATAGACCGGTCAGAGGCCAACATGTCGCCACAGCCTGGGGCGCTCGGCTCAAGTGAGTCGTTTGTGAACATGTAAAATGTATAACGCACGAAACGGTTTTGTCTCTTGGGTATGAGTACGGAGTAGGACGCAGCAGATGCAAACCTGGAGCCATGCGCATCAGTGTGAACTCAGGTACCTTCTTGGGGATAGCAGTATATCGGGAACTACAAGCCAAATAAAACACCCGCCATTGCCCAGAGGGTGTGGCTGTATGCTCCTGGCCGTGGGCGGGGGTACTCGAGACGCGCCTGCAGGCGTAATTATGTAGTGCTATCGCGGGATGTTAGGACCAGCCAGCATTACACACCGAACCCCGGACGATCTAGGTCCTAGCGTCAAGCTCCCGCAGGATCCGTAACCATAATTCTTCAGAGCCCATCGTAACTCTCAACATGACGCTTAGTCGGTGTGTATATTAAAACGCCGTCCGATTGATCAACCGCGCAGTCAATGATCTCCAGCATCTTACAAGATTTTCACCCTGTTCCATTGCCCCAGTATTACACGACAAGCTCCGCCGCACGTTACTCTAATCTCCCGGCCCAGAATGCCTTCATACGTAATCACAGGTGTTTCGGGGACTCTCGGTGTGAGTATGATGGCCTTCTTTTCTGTTGGGAGGTTGACAAAATGAATTCGTTGCAGTTTGAGTTCCTTCGCCAGATATCCCAAGATCCGGGCAACACAGTCATCGGCATAGTGCGAGACAAGCCTAGAACAGATAAGAAAGTCTTGGAACAACTGAGTGGACGGTCCAATATCCACATCCTGCAAGCCGATCTTACGGACTACAACGCCCTCCAGGTAAGTATCGATTCGGGGGCGGTTTGTCTCTGACTGACATGATGTGCCCTGGCAGAATGCCGTCACGGATACGGCCGAGATCACCGGTGGAACTCTCGACTACCTCATCGCCAACGCGGCGTATGTGTCACACTGGGATGCCTATGACCCCATCGGAGTACTGTATGTACCCCGTTGGCTTCCGAGCTCCGTGTGGGAACTCACACTTGCAATCGCGCAGAGGCGACAAGCCGCGGGAGCTCGAGGAGGACATGCTCAAATCCTTCAAAGTCAACGTCGTCGCAAACGTCCACCTCTTCAATCTCTTTATGCCGTTGATCTTCAAGGGCCGAATCAAGAAAGTAGTTGCAATATCTAGCGGATCTGCAGACCTGGATCCGATCCGACAGTTCGACATGGCGTTATTCTCCGGATATACCATCAGCAAAGCCGGAATGAACGTTGCAGTGGCCAAATTTAGTGCTCAATATAGGAAGGACGGCGTGCTGTTCATGAGCATATGTCCAGGAATGGTCGAAGCTGGCCACTACGCTGATGGTACGAGTCCTCATTAGAATATCAGGTCGAATCAGCAGTCTAACTTTTCTTATAGCTACTCCGGAGCAGTCGAAAGCCTTGGAGGTACTCTTGGGCCAGTTCAAACGCTATGCACCACACTTCACTGCTCCGGAGAACCCAGAAAATGCTGTCCGAGATGTGATTTCGGTTTGGGAAGCTGCTAGCGTCGAGAACGGAGATGGTGGCTCCTTTGTCTCCCATCACGGGAATAAACAATGGCTGTAAGCCAGAGAGCCGAAGGACGCCATTATAGGGCTATTTGGGCTTAGGGGATATCACGCACTGTGTCCTGTCTCTAAGCTTGGATACTGTATGAGAAATAGCATGTCTAGATATCGCGCCTCTTCGATGAATATGTTGCGCTGTGTGAGGATGGAGAGGTCAACAGTCTGCTGTCCAGCTCCGCCGTGAGTGGGAAGGGAAGAAATAGTGACGTTTGTTTATGCTACCTACAGACTGGTAACTCGCTATAGTTAAGTGGTTCATCCTAGCAGAGGTATTGATCGAATAATTAGTTGGTACCAAGGAGGTTCCAAAGAAGAAAAAAGGAGGTTCCAAAGAAGAAAAAAGGAGGTTCCAAAGAAGAAAAAAGGAGGTTCCAAAGAAGACGGGGACGAAGGCCTCTCAATCAACTAAAACCCACGATCATCGAGAAATCCGCTACCACAATCAGACAGTGGATCAGTCAGGGAATCCAAGACCAAAGTCAGAGTGATGGGCGACAACAACTAGAACCAACAGCGGACGAGGCGCTAATCCAGGCGTGGGAGGGCCGTTGGAGACAACAAGTCAGAGACCGGCCTACCAGACTAGCTGACGAAGACCCTCCCGGCACTATCTTTACCGACAAGACCTTACGAAAGCACCAAAATCTAACCAAAGCTCAGAGCTCCCTGCTGGTTCAAGCCCGCACGGGGGCAATCGGCCTACGAGACTTCCTCTTCAAACAACGAGTCCCAAACTTCCTCACTCCGTACTGCAGATGTGGGGAGAGAAGGGAAACAGTGGAGCACCTTGTTATATGGTGCCCAATACCGCTGAAGCCTAGAACTTGGCGAAGAACAGAAATTCGTACCCACCGAGATCTTCGTCTCACATTACAAAGCGAGGGATCCCGGAACCAATGGCTATTGAGGAAGGTCTTGGGCTGGCTAATGGATTCGAGGCGCTTAGCGGAATACAGCCTGGCTAGGAAGCTAGAGCTAGAAGCAGAGGGGGTCGAGGAAGAGGAGGAGGCACCCGAAGCCGGAGTCGAAGACTAGCAGGTCTTTAAGGCCTATATAAGGCCTTTCTCTCTTTGCAACCATCCTGCACTCTTTACCATTGTTTTCCTTTACTCGTTGATATAGGTTTTTACCCGGCCTATATGATACGGTTTTCCTATGTAACTAGCGTCAGAGGGTCCGGCACACCCGTTTGGGTAAAGCGGAGTAGGAATAATAATAATAATTAGTTGGTACCCAATAGATGATTCTGCATATTGGTGTAGAGCCTTCCAAGTCGTTCTCAGCATCAATGTTGACTTTCGCTAATCGATCCATAACGGCATGTGTTGTCATCGTAGGTAGCTGAATGGGAATTCAACCCGGGCAGGGTATCCTCTCGAATCCACCACAGTTGTACTGATGGCGGCACAAGAAGTGCCTTCTCAACACTCCACCCTGAGCCCATGGCCTGCTGTGACGAACCCGCTATCATGATCCATATCTTCCACTGTTTTTAAAGTAGCCGGCACCAGACCTGGGTCACGGTAACGTTTGCATGAGGGATAAAATATGATAGCGCAGGATTCCGTACGACCTTTGCCAATCATGCAGCTCCGTTCAGTCCAGTCATCCAAAAGATTCCGACGGCTATAGCAAAACATGATACAAAGGCGGTGCCAATCCACCCTACTACGGGCAAGTACGCAGTCGACGCCAAAGAGAGAAAAAGAAACGGTGCTACAGAGAGAGCGTTGAGAAAAAACGTGAGGATAGAGCACAGACGATTGGAGCTGCGGATGTCGAGTTTTCCCACCAGCCATCCCCTCGCCTTGGTATCCGAAACGACGGTTTTGACGAATACGGCGATTCCCAAAGAAATTTCAAATAGAAGCCAGCTGATGCCAACAAATTGGCGGACCGTCTCTTTCGGAAACACGGGCGTGATATTGGGGTCGGGATTGCTGGGGTCCGGCTGGATTGTCTCGAACGGGTCTGCAATGTCAGAGACGAGGACGGTAAACGTGATCTGTCCGCCAAAAACCGAGATCCCGATGATGCTCTTTAGGTAACCGTCGAGCCAGCGCCAGAACTCGCCGTCTTCGCTCTCCCAGCTGCCTGGCTGAAATTTTGTCGGGTTGTTCATTGATACAGGAAAGTCACATACTAGGGTTCTGGGAAGTAATTGATTGGAGTGGTAGTTGTTTAGCGGAGGAGAGAGGAGTGGTTCCGGAGGTAAAGTCGGGTTGCCCACTTCCGGACCACCCCACATTCGGGACCGATTTTAACTTGGCATTTTCTACCTACCAACTTCAACTTACCACAACACAACCAATTCAACGCCAAATTGCACTAAATTTTGAACACTTCTTCATCAATTCCATATAATGGCCTATATTCAGCAAGCCATTTAAGATGCCACTATTTACCTTAAAAGGGGTGGTCTTTTTGTAAGATCCAGACTCATTTCGGAATGCCACGATCTACCTTATCCTACCGATTACGGCGCCGACGACCTACATCAGAGCCATCCGAAGCCTACCAACTTCTATCCGTATTGTGGGAGGCTCTATTAACTAAATGGGCCTTAAACCAGGCGGCTATAGGCCTCCCCCAGACCTACACGCAGTTAAGGGAATTTGCAAGTCGTATCCTCGGCTCTGATACTGGACCCTCGAGAGTTGGATAGTCCTGGATACGGCGGTTCCTATGTAGAAACCTAGTCTAGAAGATAAAAAGAAACTATACGGGTACATTCGGCCCGGATCAACGGGGCTACAGAATTGTTGCGTGGAACAGACTGATGCGGAGGTGGGTTGTTATTTCATAAAGAGAGTAATTACTGCGCACGCAAGAGTAGAAAAGAGATTGTGAAGAAGGATGATGATATTGAAATATTGAAATCGTGCAGGAACACACACACACACACACACACACACACGCACACACAACAACAACAACAAAAGAGGGGAGGCGTAAGGCCACAACAACGGCCACAAGGTAGGTAGATAGAGCTACTTTCCCCGACTCAATATTATGATTGTCTAAGTCGAATGGCCTAGAGGGCTCTACAATGTATTTATGGTGCGAAAAGCAATTGGACCTACTGCAAGATCCAGCCTCAGGAACGTTGGCTGTCTTGTTTGTCTCGCCTGGACACCTGTCACTTTGTCTTCCCCTCTTGTTGGGTATGTGGGTGTAGATGTGTGTTTCTGCACCATTTCAATACTACTTCCTATCAAAGACTTTCCCCTCCAACTTTTCAAAGACTATTCGAAGTAGTCTATCTATATTTAAGTTATGTAACGGCCCCAAGTGTATTGCAACCATCTGGTGACTATTACTCTAGACAGGAGATTCCTAGGGCTCTCTGAGTCTCTTTATCGTGATGAGCGCGGCGGCCTGAGCGCGTTGCTAGAATCTTCGGTGTACTCATGTGGGAATAGCTTCGTCCAGGGGGTTCTGTAGCCAGTGCTTGTTCAGGGGCTGGCCGAGGGTCATCGATGCCTGCACCGGGTTCAACCCGTTACAAGTTAGATAGCATGATATTAAGGAGATAGTGGCTATTTACCTCGAAGTTATTTTCGACGTCTATATCGTCAGGGGCATTATCCTCGTCAGGGTTGTTATTTAGTTCGAGGCCCGACAAAGCGTCTTCGAAGTCAGCCTCTTCGAAATCACCCTCATCTTTACTGTGAGATCCGGGTAAGTAGCGCAGAAAGAGGTTCCGGATTACGAAGACACGCCAAAATGAGTCAGCGTAAGCAGAGTGCAGTAGCGACGCGAAGGAAGTGTGATAGCGCGAAGGAAGCGTGATAGAGCGATGTAAGCGTGACATAGGGTGGGGGTCAGAATGGTCAGCAACTATCACGGGGATAAGAAGGGCACATAAGATGCGAGAGAAGGAAAAGGAGTCAGAGTTCAATCACACCGCTATCTCACCCCTAACTTGGGACCTGCTTATTCGCTGCGTGTACACTGCTCGTACCCTGACACTCTGGTCTTATCACCCTCGGATCCTTGATCCTCACAACTTTGCCGTAGTCTACAAGCTCCTCCCTTGGTTACAATTCGAGGTATACGAGAAGGCTAGGCACGGTAGGTTTGACCCGGCCCTATACGTGAAGCTCTATGACTTACTAGTTGATTTCAGGTCTCTACCTAACTTATATTTACCAAGAGAGTATTGGACGACATGCTGGGATTCCTGTCTTCCATCTCCACTAATGTATAATATTTTAGGACAATGCCTATACCAGTAACCAACTTATTTATATGTGTATGAATGAGATGACTAAAGTATAATTAACTAGATAATTAGCTTGTTGTTAGCCCTTAACGTCTGGGATATGTGCCACCAAACCAGTAGTAACACCTGTAGTATTACTAGGGATTAGTATGATGGTAGAGAACAGCACGTCACACCGGTCAAGAGACCGGTGCGAGATAGCACTAGGACCATACTAATATGAAGCCCAATTCCCCAGCTCAGTTGGCTTACGCGAAACAACAAAAACCAGATAGTTTCTCCTTTGGCGTATTTGTTCCGACCGACAAAGACCAGGACTACCTTGCGCCACAGTAAGCTGCTTCTCCACGTAACACCTATCCACTTGCGAATGGTGTTGGTTCTTGTTTCTCACAGCAAATATAATTGAGATCGGTGCCTGCCTTCGTTTTGCAACTCACAAAACCAAAAGAAAAGAGCACTGGATGCCTTCTTCTCCCGGCCTAAGCTTGAACGGCTTTTCCGGCGGCTCTCGGTTCCGGCCTCGTGGAATTGATAAGTGCCTATCAAGCGAGCGATGGGGTCGATGAGACTGACGACATTCTTGAGGAGAACGAGCATGAACAAGGAGACCTAAACAGCACGTCGTCTTCGCCTGTTGAAACTAGAAGCATGACTGACTGACTGTACAACTCTTCGTGCTGTGCACCTTTACACAAAGGTACCCCGAATAGATAGATACCTGGGAACCCAGGCAGGCGTCGTTAACCCCATAGGACTAAATCACTCCTCGTCTTCGCCCTCTGCGAACTCCAGATACCGTGCCGACGGGGTGTACGAGATGGCTCCTAGGTTCCGCAGCCGGTGCTGCATGACCAATCCCACAGCTCCTTCTTCATCCTGCCGCCATTTGGCACGGCCCCAATCGAAATCGGATTCGTCGTCCCGACGGACCCTGCTCTGGCCAAAATCAATCATGAAGACCTTGAACCCCTCTGGGCTGTTGCCATTACTCGCCCGGTGGGAGACGATGAAATTGTCAGGCCGCACGTCCTTGTTGAGCACGTCATGGTCCCCCAGAGAGCGTGCGATTTCGACCGCCTGGTCGACAATCTCCTGCCAACTGCCCGGTGGGGCCTTGGTCCCAAGATCCCTTAGACTGAAGCCAGGTATATATTGCAATAGGATCCCTTTTATCTGAAAATGACGTCGTTGTCGGTCGTTGAGGTCGACATTTCCGGGCGCAATATCCAGCTCGACAAACACTATGACTCGCGGAACCGTCTTCCCCTGGATACCCAAGAGCCGGCTGTAGACGGTGGTTTCCGCGCAGTGCATGTCGTGCATGTCATTTGCCAGGGCGGCTTCGTTCTGTCCGGCTTCCCAGTCCTCCTCTGTGTCGTCCCTGAACTGCTTGTCGCTGAGCCGGCGCAGAAACTCATCCACCTTACTGCTCAATACGTAGTCTGTGTACGCGGCGGCAGACTCTTCGGTCCACGATTCCACCCCTTGGTCGTCGCGGTATTGGGCTGCGAATCGCCAGTCGTAGAGCTTCAGAAAGGCTGTCTGCGTGCCGGACACAGCCTTGGTTGTGGTCTCCTCACAGCGCAGAACGTCGACCACCATTCCGCACGAGAGGGTCCATGGTTGTTGCAAGTTCTTGATCTTCACCTTGACCTCCTGCCGCGGCGATTCTGCGTCATCACTCCGCGCCGCTTCGTCTCGACGCAGCGACAGAACGCTCCCCGCCTCGTAAGACTGCGTTAGAAGTGCATTGTGTTCTTTTTGGCTCGTCATGATCCTCCAGATTGTCAGAACTCTCTCTACCTGCAAATATGTGTTGAGAGAAAAGATTTTTGCTGATGGGCGCTTGCGAGCTTGGTCGGGCTCGGAGAGGTTCGTGACCACGGGCGAGAGGTTGCGCGGCCTACTGATTATTATACTCGACTGATTACATGATCCAAGCCCTTATTTTCCGGCCATATCACATTGCATACTATTAACGAGTTGATACTATGCGTCTATCCTCCAGGTTCGGATAATAAGGCTTTACAGTAGTAGGGCGACCATAAGATGTTTGCATACCTGGATTTTTGCGACAGCTGTTAAGCGCGGCTTAGCGTGCTTGCACGTGACATGACTGCCTGGTTACTTGGGATGACCACCTCGTGGTCACCTTGCAAGAATGGCGAGACGCCGCTCCTCCTCGCGACGTGGAAGGCGCCGGCGGAGCGTCCACTGATGGTGCAGATGCTGCTGTCCTACCTCCCTAAGGAATCCATTGACGGCACTTGCTCCCTTGCTAGAAACAACACGCTGCTCATGTTTGCAGTTGAAAAAAGTGGTCGCCGATTCCCTGCACCTCTTGGCCAAAGCCGGCGCCAGGCTACAGATCAAGAACGGCAACGGTGATACCGCCGACGACATCGTCATCCGCACCGGGAAGTGGCTGCGCAACGCCCTGCAGCCGGAGAAGGAGCAGTCCTTCTTCGGACGCCATGTGGTGTCGTCGGTGGACGACAGGTTCAATGGCTTTACTTATAGGCAAAGTGTTTGGCTTCAAGGGGGAAAAAAGCAAGAGTACGGAAAATAAGATGAACGAGATGAAGCACGGCCCGGAGGAGCCTAGTCCGGAGAAGTGTATCAAAAATACCGACACATACGTCAAGGACACACCTGCACTGGAGGCCTTCCTCAAGGGCGACAAAAAAATTCACGCAGAACATGGCAGAAAAGCTGGTGGATCTCGCCAATGACCCTACCACGGACCTGGGCAGCCCGGAGGTTCTACCAAAGACTATCAAGGTGATGATGCATCAGCAGGTCATCTACTGCGGTACCTAAACCATCTTCCAAGCATTCTCACCTTTCGATCTCATTGACATAAAATAGACGACAGCGCCTCCATTGTTAACGCAAAGGGCCGTCGTGAACAACGGTGGCTGAACCAGGAGCGCCTCGCCCTGTGCATCGCACGCACCACGGCCCGTACACTCCCCAACGAAGACGTCGCCATCCGCTTTATCAATCGCAGTTGACGAGTCCTTCTCGTTGGACTTGGAGGGCATCGGCCGGGTGCTTAGCTCGGTCACTCCAAGGGGGCAACACTCCGATCGGGACGACGCTGCGAGACCGGATCCTTAAGCCGCTAGTCCTGAACCCGCCCGCGGAGAAAACGCTCCGCAGACTGCTGTCGGTGTCGATCTTAACGGACGGAGGGTCTTCAGATGAGGACAAGGGCATGCTGGCGAGGGTCATTGTCGACTGCGGGAACGAACTAGAGAGGAATGGGTATCCAAGCGACTGTAAGTATTTTGCCCGTAATTAACTTTTTTCCTCACCTTCATCGTGCTGTTATGTGGCTAATAAATTTTTGGGTATAGGCTTCAAGTTCTTGATCGACCAAGTTGGCTCGTCGTATGAGGCAGTTGACTTTCTTGACACGCTCAGGGGAAGCATGGAGCTTGAGAGTGTATCACACATCTTCGCGAGTACCTACCCCCTTTATTATGGGCTTCGCGGGTTGAGACTATGTTTAAGCCACTCGCGGCTGCCGATGGTAGGAGGAGGGGATAGTTATGCTCTTTGGTTTTTGGGTTACTTAACAGCGTAGCTCTTACAGTCAAAGTTCCGCTATCACTGCACTACCCGCCATGATCCAGGGTTTTAAGCTAAGCTTGATCAGAGGAAATTACACCTATGGGCGCTCTCCGTACTTGGGAACAAAAGCCTCTGACTCAATTTTGGCCATAATCAGTCTCACCCCCTGTCCTTGACAACCCCCCTTACACGCACGCTCACGGCATCTCAACCACCCAGACTCACCTTCCACAACTTCTCCCTCGCATTCTCTACTTTCACGGCCAGATCCCCATCTGCCTGCACCAGCTTCCCCACCAACTTCTCTAAATTTCCACCAGCTCCCTTAAGAACTCCAAATCCCCGTCAACCCTCGCTGCCGCCCTCGCCCCCTCTGCCACCTTGTCCATCCATCGCCCCCTACCGATTACGGGCCGAAGATACGACTTGCAAATTCCCTTAACTGCGTGTAGGTTGAGAGTAGGCCTATAACCTCCTGGGTTAAGGCCCATTTAGTCAATCGAGCCTCCTACGATACGAATAGAAGTCGGTAGGCTTCGAATGGCTCTGATCTAGGTCGTCGGCTCCTGATACTGGACCTGTGACGGTCTCAGAAGTGTATTGCAACTGTCTGGTGACGACTCTACGAGTACACTGAACTTGAGGAGAGAAAGAAAGACAGGAGATTCTTGGGACTCTCTAAGCCTCTTTATCATGATGAGTGCGATGGCCTGGGCGCATTGCTATAATCTTCAATGGTCTATATGTAGTGTTTGGGAATAGCTTCGGTCAGGGGGTTCGGTGGCCCGTGCTTGTTCAGGGGCTAGCCGAGGCTTGCACCGGGCTCGGCCCGTTCCATTACCCCCTCCTTGACCGGGCGTGTAGTGTAATGTTCTCCGTCTGATCGGACGGCGGTGATAGGCCCGTGTCTGGCTTCGAAGCGGTCCAGGGCCTCGGTTTCCAAGAAGCTACTAAGTAGCTCCCACGTTGTTTGGGTGCAACTGGTCCATTTCACTAGCACCCTATATTCGATTATGGCACTGGCGTTAATCATCATTCTGGGTAGCCCGATGTATACATATGCTAGTATATTGCACTGTAACTAATATTCTAATTTGTTATAGCGATGTAAAAGTCTTTCTGAGGAACGCAGTAATGTTTGTTGTTTATATCGCTTGTATAAATTGGTCTTGGCTGGTAATATGATTGCAGCTCCTTATTTCACGGCGATCCGCGATCTCTTTCAGATAAGCCAAGATGCCATGGGAATACTTCTAATCCTTCACCTAAACGTACTATTCAACGCAAAACCTCTTCTTACTGGCAGAGCGCTTAAATGGCGATGCGTGTTATTTCCATTCCCCCTTTTTTGCACGTTCGCAGAGCTGAAGCAGAGTCCTTGAAGCCCACTCGAAATCATCGAGCGTCAAGTAAATCTGACCGCTGATCCTGCACCAGAATTGGCCGTCGTAGAGCTTGATTGGGAGATACGTCTCGTATTCAGCAGGCGTGAGCTCCTGCATCCACTTTGCAACCTTTCGTCCACAGCTCTCGTCGATAGCGAGTTCCTCAAGTGTCAGGGGTAGTCGCACGTTGGTGAAGCAACAGTGCTGAAACGAGCTGGATGAGCCCCCAAGGATCTCGGTGTCCAGAATCTCAGCCATTTTAGCTCCGCCCTGACGTGCAATATCTTCGCAATACTTAAGGATCCTGGCTTCGCCGCCGCAAATTTCCGACCTAAACTTGAGCGCCAGGGGGATGCAGCAGTACGGCGTGTTGTCCGTTGTCGACACTTTATCGAAGAGTCGGGAGAAGTAGTCGAGCGGGCCCATCTTTGCGCGATCATCCCTTGCCTCGTAGCCCCAGGATGTTGGAAGGGTGGACGATATTAGCTTTTGATTCCGGAAGGGCACATACAAAACAGCGCACCCTCTGGGGACCATGAGCCACCTGTAACGTGTCAGTGCTGGTACAAGGTTATCAGGGCCTCACACCTGAGAGTTAGGCATACTTGTAGCAATTGCTAACCATGAAATCCGGTCCGACTTCGCCGAGGTTCGTCAGGTCGATATGGCCAACTCCGTGGGCGCCATCAATGAGGCTCATAATGCCGAGTTCCTTACAAGTTGCCACCAGTGCTTCCCACGGAAAGCGTGCACCGGGAAAGGTGAGAACCGTATCAAACATGGCGAGCTTTGGCTGTTTGCCTTGAGCCTTGACTTCCTCGGCGGCAAGGCGGAACCGGCGCACAATTTCGTCATCTTCGATGGGGTAGGTGATGTCGATCTGGTGAGACGACACCGGACAGGTCTCGGATAATGCCTGTATGGTTTTTGCACATGCGCCGTAGATAGTGTTGAAGCAAAGTATAACATCCCCTTGGTCGAAGGACAGATTGCGAAGGACGGTATTCACGCCAGTGGTGGCGTTTGGGATCAGAACAACTTCACCAGGGTCAGCCCCAAGAAGAGGCGCCACAGCTGATCGGCTCTCTTTGAGAAGCTTTAGGTAAGTGTACCGGATGAAAGTATCTGGTCGTGCTTCGGTTTCGAGTTGGAGCTGTCGTTGGTACTCCTGAACCATTCTCGGTATCGTTCCGAATGACCCATGATTGAGCGGCCGATACCCCTCGGCGAATGAGAAATGCTTGGAGCGAATTTCAGCCCCAAATTGGGAGAGCTTCATATTCAGCCCTTGTTCATGCATGGGCAGCCTTGCTACATATGCTCGACAACGGTAAGTAGTGACAGCAATGCGGCTGGTGGGAGGTTGATCTATTTCGGGTGAAAAAAGGAAGAGACCTTCAACAGCGGGGTAACGACTGGGTCCTGCAGGCGGCAAGGCTGTGGCGGTCTCAAAGTCCCCAAAACTTGATGCAGGTGTGGTTCATGTAACTCGAACTCGGCGAATCAGTTGATTCAATTGCCTCGGTCTTGCCCTCGGCGCTTAGGAATCTGCCTTCCCCCCTCCTGTCCGCCGATGATCGTTCCATCGTGCCCAGACCGGGCGCGGTCAACCCCACTTCACCACGGCTTCCGCATCAATGTCCGGGTCACCGCTTCCTTGAATTCACATCTTCCGTTGGCCATATGTGGAGACCTGTCAGGCATGGATCCATTGTCGATAGCAGCAGGTGTCATTGCCGTTGCAACCATCGCGGCACAGGTCTCCAACATCCTTGCCGAGATTCGGAATGATTGGGATGCGCTCCCCGGCCGCATTCACGCGCTCAATAACGAGATCCAAGATTTCAAAGCGGTTTTGCATCAAGTCGCCATCGCGGTCGAGGAAAAGAGAGTTTCAGCCCAGGATGGCCACGCCGCGCCTACTTTCCTCACACAGATAGCGCGGGGCAAAACGGCCTTGCTGGACCTGAAAACGATCCTCGAGAGGCTGTTGTCGGCGAGTCCGAAGAAACGAGATGTCATCCCCCGAGTCCTGATGTGGAGGAGAGAACAGCGTCGGGTGGTATTACTGCAGGAAGAAATCAAGCAGGTCAAGTCGAGTATGAATATCCTGCTGGGTGCGTCGAATTCGTGAGTTGGCAGTCCCTGCTCGGCACGACTTGGTTGCCGATATGACCAATTCTGACGGCCATGGAGGCGAGATATGACACAGGTTCGACTACAACTTGAAGAGTTGAGTCTCAAGTTCTCTGGATCTACCGAATTAAGTTGCGCAGACTTGAAGGTGCCCAACAGCAAGTTCGTACACATGCTGCTCGAGCAGCATTATACAACAATGTCAGAACTGTTGAGCCATAAATACTCTGTAGTCGATCAGCGCCTCGAGCGGGTTGAGGCATTACTTCAGAACCAAGCAGCGCAGATGCACGCCGCTCAAGCCCTTCAGGCTGGCCGCCTCTACAACACCTCAGCCCCGCCAGCAAGACGACGCCCAGTTCGAACAGTCAGCCCAAGCTCGGCATCACGTATTCAAGCAGGCTCTGACTCCATCAGATTGCGATTACGACAGACACGCAAAACTTGTCAGGCTGCTTGTCGGTGCTCTTGCCACTCTGTTTTGGATAAAAAGACGCCCGCGTTCATGGATGGTTTGCTCGGGCAGCTTTTCGTCGGATTCAGCGGGTGGCCATTGCTGAGCGCCAAGTGTGACTCAGCGGCCTGCACCGGGCAGCGGACCTCGTCAGTCAGCCTCGAATATTGGTTCCCGCTAGGCATCTGTTGGTCCCAGATTGTTCGGTTCAGTCTCGCGTATGAGGCCAATGTCGGTCCCTCACTCCAGCTTAACACACTACGGCGAGTCCCAGACTCTTCACTGTGCGTCAGCTTTGCACTCGAAGGAAATATCGACGGCTTGAAGAGTCTCTTCAACCGGGGTCTGGCCTCACCTCGCGATGTTAGTTCTACGAGGGGCTACTCACTCTTGCGGGTACGCGAAATCTGTGTCTAGCTATAGTTTCACATAAGACTGACAGCAGAATCAGTGGGCTTTGTACGGTCAACAATATGAGACTTGCAAATTTCTCATGGCTGCGGGGGCAGATCCAACGTACAGGTAACTAGCGCGCATTGCGATTGCTCACTTCTGTTTCCAAGAGAACTGCTGACAGTGGTTATGCTATGTAGACCGATCGCGAAGAGCGACGATTCTCCAAGTGATAAAGCTGTCGATATCATACTCAGGGGTCGCATCCCACAAGAGGTCGTCGAAATCCTTCGATTAGTCTCTGAAGGTAGCGATTTCATCGAGCGGCAGAACTTTTCCCGGATTCACAGAATCGTACTCGGGCTCTGCTGCGGAGATTTAGAAGAGGAGCTCCGTTTACATCCCCGGAGTGTTGACTGTGTAGATTCGACGGGGCGCACGGCGCTTCAATGGGCGGCCGCGAGGGGCGACGAGCGAGCCGTGATAACTCTCCTCAGCTGGGGTGCCGATCCCAACAACATGGACGAGAAGCTCAACACTCCCTTAACCCTAACTGCCAACCAAAATCAGACAGCGTGTGTCCGTCTCTTGCTCGAAGCCGGGGCACTTCCAGACCCTGAGCTGCCGCCCGGCATCAAGTTCGGCTCACCACTCAACTGCGCAGCTCGCAACGCACGGGATCCTATGCTCATGAAATCACTCTTGGACTTCAATGCCAACATTGAGGCAAGTGGAGTGGATGGAGTCACTCCTTTGCTGCACGTTGCAAGGGGCAACAGCGCTGTGCATGCAATGCTCCTCCTTGAATACGGCGCTGACATCAACGCAACCTCAAAGAACGGGCAGACACCGCTCACCACAGCAATTCAGTACAACAATCACCCTGTGCTTAGACTTCTCCTCGAAAGGTGGTTCGAATATACCGAGTGTCCAAGACTCACGGGACCTAACCTCCTGGAAAAAGTCGCCCAGTACGCGGACGTGAAGACGATTATGCTTCTTACAGCCGCGGAACATCTCCGAGTGAGCAAGGACAGCTCATACGTCCTGGAGCACTACAATAAAATCCTCGAGGAACGAATTGATTTCTCCAACAAGCTTGGCGCCGCGTTTGAGGATCTGCTATCAGTCCTGCGGATGGAGGCCGCGCACCATAGGAGTCACGTGTTTGACAGCCGCATGGAGTCGGGACTTTTGAATCCATTAGACAGGTATCTCGACTGCTCAGACGCGGACACAGATTCGAGTGACCTGGCTTTTGAAGACGCAAAGGAAAGCTTGAGTCCTACAACGAATGAGGGATCGGAACCCGGATGACATGTTTCGATAATGGACTTCAGCTCACATCTCAACCCCCAACTCTCCTCCCCCGACATGATGTCCCCTGCATCGTCCCTTTCGGTACCACCCGCGGTATCCTATATTTATCTTTAACCACCTCCTCATCTGCTCCACAGACAATCTTTTTCCTATTAATCGAAAACCCCCTCCTCACCGTCTCCAAGTCCTAATGCCTCCACCACACCCTCTGCCCCGGTACATTCAATTGCTGATATCCAGATTGTTGTGGGTTGTACTGGCAACGCTTGGTTGGTGATCTCACGACGGTTGCCAGGAAAACAGGCATGTTTAATTCTTCAACAGTTGCTCAGAGTCAACGGTTTTCATCGATCCCTATAGGCCCACAATGCAACGAAATGTACTGGACGGGGCCGAGTTTCCGGATCATGAAGTGTGCACCAGGCTTCACTTCCATTACTACCTGCCCGAACTCCGTCTTGTTCGAGACAGCTGCCGGATATCTTAGCATTTGCGAGGGAGGGGTAGCTGAAACTTATTTAGACGGAATTAGTAAAGCGTTTGGATTGAGCTCGAAAGGGTATTTATCTCAGGTGCTCAGACCCGCCAGTCGTGAGGTACCGTTTGTACCTATTGACCCCCTTTTATAGTCCCACTTCAACAAGCCAATCAAATCGTATAGACAAAACTCGACGTCTGAGGTCGGCAGGAAGCTTGATTGTGGGCGCTCAGGTAATCTGTTGACGGGCGCTTCCGGCTGTCAAGATGCAGCGCTCACTTCCAACAGAACATGATGTCTCAGTGCCGATAAGTTGATGAACACAAGTAGAAGTCTTCACGAACAGCTTCCTCGGTCTTGCTTTTCGCACCGTTCAGCCCGGTGACTCGGTCATGGTGTTCCCCGGTGTTGATGTTCCTCTTATCCTGAGGGAAGCCCGGGCCGAAAGGAAGAGCTTAGCTTACCGCATCATCAGCGACGCATATGTGCAGGGAATCATGAATAAGGAGCTGCGGGATTCAGTGGGCCCTTGGGACTTTCAGCTGCAGGACTTGCTATTTTCTAGCTCTTATTTGCGGTCGGGTTTGGTCCTGTTCGATTTTATTCAGATGCGCAAGAGGCGGCGTCGGTTTCTGAACGGTAATGTTGATGGTCGATGTTTCACTACTCTTGGCGACTGGACAGTCCTATCTGCGCATAGCCCGATAAGTCAGGCAGAGATAGGTTACGAACTGACTAACCAGTCCGAACTGACCAGTCCGGGGTGTAAGTACAATGGGGCAACCCCAAGATACGCTATGCATAAGGCCCGGATTACGAACTGACTAACCAATCCGAACTGGCCAGTCCGGGGTGTAAGTACAATGGAGCCTTTATTAGGGTTACACTGTAAGACCCATTATAAGAAGGCCAAGGCACCGAATCTGACATTTCAGACGCTTTCTCCCGGTTCATCATTCATATCAAGTTTTTGCCTCACTGAAATCCAAGAGCAGTGGTGATGGATCCTATCCTGAAGGGTGACTTACCCCTGACATGGGCTCTTATAGCAAAGACGTTCCTTCTCGGCGTCATATCTGTGATTGTCTACCGCCGATTCTTCCACCCGCTGAAGGATGTTCCGGGGCCAGCACTTGCGTCCGTATCGCGGATGTGGCATATCTATCACATCCTCAAAGGTGACCAGAATCTGGAGCTGGTCGGCCTGCATGAGAAATATGGTGAGAACACTCGAATTTTTTCCGCTAGCTAGTTGAGTTTTTGAACTAACTCCGTCAGGCCACTTCATCCGCCTCGCGCACAATGAAGTCTCTGTTTCCCATCCAGAAGGAATCAAGAAAATCCTACTCGCCCCGCTTCCAAAAGCAGACTGGTATAAGACCGCAGCCATTCCCGACTACCGTTTCCAAACCCCCATGTCCACGACGGACCCGAAACGCAAAATCGAGCGCTCCAGAAATTTCACCGCAGGGTACGCAATGTCCAACGTGTTGAGGTCTGAGCGCGCCATAGACGGCGTCATCTCGGATTTTCTAGCCCATTTGGACAGTGCCTCCAAGTCGCACTCCCCCATGGATCTGGGCCAATTCTTTGCTTTTACAGCCTTCGATATAATCGGCGAGATCCTCTTCTCCTCGCGGTTTGGTTTCCTGGCATCCGGAAAGGACCTGGGCAACGCCGTTTCCAACTCGCGCGCGCTCATGGCCTACGGATCGGTGATGGGATTTTTCCGCTGGGTGCACGTCGCGCTTCTCGGCAACCCCTTGATAACGTGGCTCAGCATTCTCCCGTATGGACATCTATTCGACACGACCGTGCGCGCCCTTGACGAACGGATACGCGACAAGCGCGACGACAGCCGCTTCGACATGGTCGAGCACTGGTTCCGCGCCATGGAGAAGCACCCCGACCGGCTGGGACTGCGCGACGTGTACACCATGGCCACGGGCGTCGTGGGTGGGGCGAGCGATACAATCTCGTGCGTCCTGCAGTCATTCGTGTACTACATGCTGCGGACCCCGGGAGCATGGGAGCGGGCGAGACGGGAAATCGACGAGGCGCAAGAGACGCACGGGATCTGCAAGGACAAAGTCATCACCTTTGCGGATGCGCAAAAGCTGCCGTACCTCCAGGCGTGTCTAAAGGAGGGGTTGAGGGTGTTTTGCCCTGCATCAATGACTCTGGCACGGGTTGCGCGCAAGGGGGGGGAGACTATTGGGGAGAGACATTTCCCAGAGGGGACAATCTTGTCGATTCATCCCTGGGTTATGCACCTTTCAAAGGAGATCTGGGGGCCTGATGCTCGAGAATTCAACCCAGACCGGTGGTTGAGAGAGGATGCAGCGTCTTTTGAAAAATGGTTCATGCCTGTGAGTTTGATGTCATTTAATTACCAACCCTGATCTCTTAAGCCCCTTGCGCTTGACTCGACCTGGGCGACCGACTGACCATCTTTCCAGTGGGGACAGGGTTACAACTCGTGTCCGGGCCAGCACATTACTAGAATCGAGATGAGCAAGATCGCGGCAACCCTAGTCCGCGATTATGATATCTGCCAAGTGAACCCAGGACAGGACTGGAAGTGGGAAGCTTACTTCTCGGTACTGCAGCATTCATGGCCATGTTATATCAGAGCGCGGCGTGAGACTATCGGATGAGCTCGTTGTATTGTACTAGGGAAGGAAAAGTTCTTACTCTGCTGCAGGGCCGGTGGGAGACCTGTGACTACGCGCGTTAGAGCTATTAAGGTACGTTCTACCCCGGTGTGGCTCTGGATCCGCTGTAATGTGTGGAAAATGTCGAAAAACAGAACTCTGGCAGCGGCATCCCCTCCGGATGGTAACTGCGCTCCTTCGGTCGACCGTGATATCTTTGCGACGTACGAGACAGCCAAGAAGATTATCCGGCACTCCATGATCAGGATTGCTTGCTGTATTGAAAATGGGAACGCAATTTAGACTCGTGAGCTAGATGGAGATAAATGGAGATAGATGGAGAGGAGATTGGATTGTAATTGTTAGGAGTTGCGTTTCTTTAGCCTCAGGGTGGTTGCGAAAAGATAGGGCTCGACGGCAAAGCGAGGGAATCTCGGAGAGCGGCCCGGCCGTGCACTAATTAAATGGTGGATCTAGAAGGAAAAGAGGGAAGCAACTTAGCTATCTTGGTCGCATGTTCGGGTTTGGGAAAGATTTCGTTCTTTCCATTGTGCGCCTCCATTGCTAATTATGGCCTGAAGGTTGCACGCCTACTGATGAGCCCGTTGTGGGAAGCGAGCCAAGTCACGGTATTTGCTTTGTTTAGCCTGCTTTATTCGGGACAAGACATGGACTTGTTTTCCGGCAATGATATCGCCTTAAACGGTGCTTGCAGCTAGCATTTAGTCGGGGAAGGCAATGCCTACTCGCACTGCGCTTGGGTCGCTCTTCCGCCTCCTTAAGTTTAGAACTTTTGTACTAATCCAGACACAATCTGTACAACTATCGGTAAGGTATGCTTGAGCTTTATCGTGTAGTCAATAAGTATCGGTAACGGCGACAAACTCGAACTTGTCCCAGTTACCCAAGGCTGGAGGGGTTCGGCCATTTGTTGTACTAAAATTGCCCCAAGGAACGCCACAATCCTACCCGTAAGCATTATATAATCATCCTGCACCAGATCTGGCTCTTTCCCAGCGCACATGTCTCAATCTTAATGGCGATGGGAGCTGGAGCGGCCAGCTGAAAAAAGAGGGGCGCGCGTTGGCTTTTGCGTCCTTCTCTTCCCCCCTCTCACTGATGGTCAAACTTTTGTAGTTTTGCTGCACCCTGGGGGAGAGGAGAGGGTAAAATGGATGGTTTGAGATCACAGAACACCTCAGATGATATGGTAAAGACGGTCAACAACAATTTCACAATGGCTGCCATGGTGGTCCGATATGGCTTGGGGATTTGGTGATGTAGTATTTAGATTCGCCTTTTGAGGTACGAACCACTCCCTCAGCCTGGGCTAGACGGTTTAATTAGCTATCGAGTACGGGGGCAACCTTTATTCCGTGCCACATAGGCAAGATAGAGGCGAAGAAAAGTCATTCTTAGAGGATTTGTGGTGGAAAGTAAAAGGCACCCCTATTGTACACGATTAGGCCTGATCAGGGCTGCTAACCGAAAGCCGGGATCCCGTGCCGGCGGCCTGGTACTGTACCAAGGTCGGCCCGTCCGATAATGGACCGATTGGGGGTTTCAATTCCGGCTGCCAAACGCCAGCTGACTACTTTTTGGCCACATCAGCCACTCCGAAAATATGCAGCGGCGGCAGCCTCTCTGAATCACGTTTAGATGTAGTAGTGACAACCGAGGATTGCGCTAAGAAACTGGGAAAGGTGACCCAAATCAAGCTGAGAGCCCTGGGCCCCAAGGGCGGCGGTAGGTTGCCCGGATGGTTGTTTCCGTCGTTGCGCGATGTAAATACCGCAACTAAGTCAGCAATGTTTGCTCAACTCACGATTAGAAAGACGCGGCTTTGCGAGCGGGGTTCATGTGTAAGCAGGGAATTATCACAGCGCACCCCCACGCATAGCCCTGTCCGCTTGCTCAGGCCCTGTCAGTTTGCTAGGGCCCTGCATAAGTAGCGATATTCTCTCGCGGTTTGGCGCAAGGTTCCCTGCTCCAGCTCTCGTGGCTGCATACGATTGGTTTGGGAACTCAAGGAACCTGGCGAGTCCCCGCCCCAAGACCTTAAAGGTTCAGGTAGCCGAGCTGCTTGACGTCCCTCCTGTCCGCCCCGTCACGTTCAGTTATCCTTACTCCAATCTGACGACCCGTGGAGGATCCACTGCTCGAGCTCTATCGCTCCAAACTCCCCTTTCTGATATTCTCGCGACTCTGTGCTTTCCGACCTTTTACCCCGGCATGGCATCGTCGGGCGAGACGCCCGCCCTTCTGCCGGCGAGCGACACACTGTCCGCGACGCCCACGCCCGGTATTGCAGTGGTATGGCCAGCAACCGCCTTGATAAATAAAGCCCGTCAATGTCTCAGAATGCTTACTGCTGTCTAATAACCACAGGACCCGAGCCATGAGAACTCCGATGGCGAGACTGATTCTCTGCTGGAAAATGACATGTATGGTGCCCGTTCAGCCTCGGAAACGCAAGGTCACCCTAACTGGAGTGGCGCTAGGGCTAGTTCCACCACCTCCCTTTCGGAAAGCATTATGAAGTACCGGAAGATCCATGGCAGGACTTTCCACAACTTCAATACCGAGACCGAATACTGGTGCGTTTTGTTCCCATGGCCCGTAGGGGCCGCCGTGCCGCGGTCGCGCACCGGCTGATCTTACGCCTGCCAGGGGCCCCAATGACGAATTGCAGAACGAGCATCTTGATTTGAAGTGAGATATCCGCCATACGTCTCTAACCAATCTCGGCTCGTGCTTACCCAGGGGCTCTCGCTTGTCGTTCTAGCCACCAAATGCTCCTCGTCGCTATGAATAATAAGCTCTACTTCGCCCCTATCGGTGACAGCCCACAAAGGGTAATTGACATTGGTACGGGGACCGGTATTTGGGCATTGTATGAAGCACCCGCCCCCCGAGTCTGTGAACAATACAAGTAACACCTCTCGAGAGACTTCGCCGATCAGTTCCCATCCGCTGAGGTGATTGGTACGGACCTCTCACCTACCCAGCCCTCCTGGGTGCCGCCAAACTGCAAGTTTGAGCTTGATGACGCCCAGCTTCCGTGGACCTACCCCGATAACTACTTCGACTTTATCCACCTGCGTCTTATGATGGGCTCCATCCAGGACTGGCCGGCGCTGTATAAGGAGGCATACCGGTGTCTCAAGCCGGGCGGTTGGATCGAGCATATGGACAACGACCTGCACGTCGTCTCAGACGACGGCTCGGTCAGGCCTGATTCGGCGTGGAGCCAGTGGGCGCCTCTCTTCGTCCAAGCCGGCGAGAGGCTGGGCCGTACTTTCGCCACTGTCGGAAATAACGTCGGCTGGATGAAGGAGGTCGGATTCCAGAACATTCAAGAACGCCGCCTCAAGTTGCCACTAGGTGGATGGCCGGCCGACCCTAGGTTGAAGGAGGTCGGCTATTACAACCTCGCCGCTACCGAGAGCGGCCTTGAGGGCTTCGCCCTCTACGTGCTGACCCAGGTGCACAAATGGAACCTCGAGCAGACGCAGATGTATCTCGCCGCGGTACGCAAGGAGTTGAGGAGCCGGACAAATCATGCATACTATGAAGCGTGAGTTTTCACCTCCCCGTCGCCACGTGTGGGTGTGTGGAGAAATCGCTGAGACTATACCAGGGTTTCCGCGTTTGCCCAGAAGCCGGAGATTCCGTAGAGATTACGGGCTGACTCGGTGATTGTTCCACGCCAATTCACCGCTCTCAGGAGGGTGGTGGATGCCCAGTCGCAAAGCACGTCGCTCCTAGCACTACCAGCTGCAAGTTCCTGTGGACACCTAGCTTTGCGAGCCAGAGTCAGAGGTTCAGAAGAGAAGAAGTAGCCCTAGGGCGAGGGAGGAGGAAGAGATGATGAAAAGGTGAGAGATAGTGGAAGGACATGGAAGAAGCCCACCCTCTTGGGCAAGTTTTCATATTGTTTACTGGGCGGATGTAGCTGCGGGATTGCCGCTCTTCTCCTTAGACGGCTTGATCCTACGGCTGAAAGTTCTAGAGACTTAAGATAGTTTGGGGGGGAAACAGGACCTCGATACCAATGCCGCCGTGGGGAGGAGGCTTTTAATAAGTGTCAGAGGTACTTACTCACTGGACCCTATTATTATTATTATTATTGTTCTTACACCGCTATGCCTACAGGCGTGCCGGTCCATCTATCTAGCTCGTTGTACAGGAAAACCGTACTAGTCACCTAGTCGGGTGAAAAACCTATACCATTCCTTGAGGTCAGCGCTTAGGCTTCTGCATACTACAACAATCAGGGAGGTAACCCCAGGCTACGCTCCCTGCATTCCTATGTCCGAGTCGCCTACTGGCGTCCCGTCGGCCGGGGCCGTAGCCGCAGCCGGCACTGTACCATCCCTCATCGCAAAGGTTAGCTTTCCTTGCCTCAGGCTCCTTGCGGCTTGCTCTTGTGCAATGGCGAAAGCGGGGGGTCGGCCCCGGGGCCGTTTCCTTTGTACCTCTTGGAAGTCTTCCTCTTCCGGGGCGCCCCGGAAAGTAATATGTCGCATCTTCGATAATTGTTGCTCCTGGGTTTGTTGTTTCTGAAGGGCTAGCTCGAAGGTCCTTGGCCGGAAATTGTACGCCTCCCTTGCTGCACCCCGGGCTTTAACTGCTTCTGGGCACCACCGTACCCAGGTCGGGTGCTTCCCTGCGCAATTCGAACAGCGTAATGGAATCGTATTGCTATGGGTTGGGAATTGGGCCTCTCCTGCCCTCCCACCCCCCCCATGGGCCGATGTACCACATCGAGGGCACAACGTGGATTTTCGGCAAAACCGTTGGGTATGTCCCCAGCCCCAGCACCTATTATAGCACTGGGTTGCTTGTAGAGCTGCCCAATACGGTTCGCAGTCCAACAACTGGGCCCGCCATATCACTCCCTCTTCGCAGGCCTTCTTTGCTTCCTCCTGACTGGTTAGAGTAACTAGTGCCGTTGCCCTTGTTACCCCTTCTATTGTGTAAGGGATATATACCTCTCGAATTCACCGAGCTCCTGGGATCAATACAAGGCACATATTCTTTCCGCTCTCCCTACCTACCCACCGTTCTGAGCCTCCTTTGCTCCATGCAGTGCAACAGAAGCATGTGGGGTTCTCAAGCCCCGCCGTAGCCATGGCAGTGGGCCTGGGACTGGGACTGGGCTCGGTAGCGACTTGTCCGATCTAGAGTATCCCGGAAACCTTTTGAGTACACTTAGTTATCAAGCGTACTTTAGGATGTACTGAAAACCGCTAATTACTCGACACCATCAAATCGACTGCGGGTTCGAAAATACATTGTGCGGATCGTACGCAGCCTTGATAACCTGCAACCTCTCCAGCACAGCGTCTCCATAGTACAGCTTATGGGCCTCCTCACGCGTCAGACTGGTGTCGACCAGGTTCTGGTAGGCAGCCGAGGCGACATTTAGGTCCTGGGTAATGGCATTGCGCAGCCCGTTCATGTACGTGATGCCCTCGTCGGGGAACGGGACGTCGTAGCTCCTCCCCATCTGCGCGATGTTATGCACGGCCCAAAACACGTTGCGGTGCGGGAAGGCCGCAAAGCTGGCGTCCTTGCCCGGGAGGTTGATCTGAGTGTCAGCGCCACCCCACAGGTCCATGCTGGAGGTGTACGGCACGGGCGGCACGGGTCCCTCGAGCATGTAGGTCAAATAGCTCCACAGGGCCACCTCGTTCATACCCGGGTCATCGATGGTCACACTATTGGCGAAGAAGCTGAGGTACGACGGTGTGGGCTCGAGCGTACCGTCCAAGCTCAGCGCGGCGAGCGAGGATAGCCAGTCATGCGACAAGACGCGGCGGTTTGTAGGGTTGGGCAGCCCGCGCAACATCTCGGGCTCGATCCGGGAGGTGTACTCGGCGAGGGTACCCATGAAAGTGCCATCGACCAGGATCGTCCTGCTGACACCTCCGGTGCTGGGGTCTGGGCCCACCATCGTCTGCAGCGCAAAGGAGAGGCGCCGGTCGACGGCCGTTGTGTTGCTGATGAAACATTGGAGCCTGGTAAAAGCGCTCACGGCTTGCTCGACGCTCTCAGCGAGAGTCTGGAACTCGTAGGTGAAGTTGATAACCTCCTCGGGGGCCGGCTGGGTTCTCAGCGAGAAACTAGTGACGATACCGATACTGTCGGCAGCTCCCCGCAGGGCCTTTTTGACGCATTGGATACGAGTTAGCATTGTTCCTCACAAAAAGACAGCTCAGCCAAGATGCCAGTTACTCACCCAAAAGAGGTTGGGGTTCGTGTCTGCACTTGCACGGGCCTCGGTGCCGTTTGCAAGCACGACTTGCAGCTCAACAATGTGGTCCAGGGTGAGTCCCCAGGCCCGCGAGCTGTAACCCCACCCACCGTGCGTGGCGTGCCCACCGACGCCGACCGAGGGACATATGCCGTGAGAAATGGCCCTCTTTCCTTGGGCATACACGGCGCTGGCCATGGGTCCTAGATGCACGCCGCCGCCGACTACGGCGATGTTGCTCCCGTCGGAGGCTAGGACCGTCTTATTGAAATTTCGGAGATCAATCGTGACTTGACCGTCGATGCCCCCGTAACCGTACGACCCATACGAGTCTATACCCGTACTTGATGTCAGAGATGCACACTGGTGGAACGGGGAACGAACAACTTACGCCCACCGGACTTCGCCTGGACCTTGACTCGACTCTTGCCAGCGCAGATGACGGCAGTAGAGACATGCCCGGTATTCTGGGGCAGCACAATGGCAGCCGGCGTGACCGGGAGACGGATGTTATGGGTCCTGTTGTAAGCTCCCCAGTCGGGGTCGCACGGGACTTTGAAAGGGACGCCTTTGGCAGTCAAGCACCGCTCTAGTGCTGCGTTGGAACAGGCGCAGGCGGCTTTGGACTTCCCAAAAGCACCCAAGCCAAAGGCGGCGACAAGGAAGAATGGGGAAATGTGCATGATAATGAGGGTGATGGCGATGGCTGGTATACCCGAGATGGAAGAAATGCTAAGTAAGGGGAAATTCTGCTGCAGATGGGAGAGATGTACTGTTATCGGTTTTCTACTGCTAAGACCCTAATATAGTCGGGGGATGCATTGAAAATGCTGCTACAACACTACCCGATCCAAGAAATTGCTTAGTTGAAAGTTGATGCCGATTAAGTTAAGATCCTGCGGAGGACGCGGAGATTACTAACTCGGGACGTGTGTCTTTTTGGATCGCCGGATTGGATAATATCCCACACGCCAACCCAACAGAAAAGCTACCTAATCGGGTTGCTACGGGTCAACGGCCGGACATACTGTAATTACTCCGGGCACCGCACACAACGCCCAATCCTACCTCCAACCGGACCAGACGGGATACCCGACGACCAAGAAGGGCATATAAGTCGATATGAAACCGGTCTCCCCTGGCCACAGGCGATTCTAGGCGGTTACTGGAATGATCTAAGTAGAGCATGGCTGGTGGTCTGACCATGTTCGACCATGAGTGACTTACGCTAATTATACAACTGTGCAGAACACAGCTACCCTGATACGGAAAAGCCACGAAAGTGGGTAGGCGCTCAGAAGAGTTATGAGATGAATATCAATTCAAATGTTAAACACAAGTGAAAGAGTCGGGCCTTGGATCAAGTGCCGGCCGGGAACGAAAACGACATTGTACTCACTGCCCATGCGTCCATCTCAGCGTCTATTTTCCCAAATTACTACCCTTTCACTGCTGAATATACCCTCCACAGCTCCGTCAGAGTTCGCTCAACTGAGCGTGCCGAAGCCCCTGGAAATTTGCCGCAAGGCGAACGCTGCGTCGCTGGGGGTGTGTCGCTCGCTAAGCAACCGCCCTGTCGTTTTTAGGCGACTTGCCTCGCTTGTGAGGCGCCTGCTGGGCTGCCTGTTCTGGCGCAGTGCCCGGCGTGAGCTCTGGCGTCAAGGCAACTTCCTCCCCAGCCTTGACCTTCTTCACCGTAGTTAAATCGATCGCGATAGCCTCGTCAACAGCGTCGGCAACCTTCGCCGTTTCCGTGTCTTTGCTGAATTAGGAAGAGATGGTCCGGAAGCGGCTGCTTCCGAGATCGACCAGCCTTAAGGAGGGGTTTGTCGCTCTCCTTGAAGGTAAGCTTGCCTCCCTGCCGTGCCCGGTATTCGTCGTCAAGCTCCTGGGCGTGTCGCAACTGAGGTTTATTACTCTAGACGTTATATTCCTTACCGCATCGTTTCTACTTAATGAGTGTATTTGAACGCTCCGCGCGGAGCTGCTTGTACTCAACGATACGCTCGACTTTACAATTCTCACCTGACTCGATGTCCGAGTCCGGTGGACTGTCCCCCACAGACCCAGGTGGGGCCACTACGCGTCCGAATTGATCGTCGCCAGGCGGCGTATCATAGGGCGGATGCCCAGCATCTCGGGGAAAAGTATGCCACACGCCCTGCCACAGTGTGGGAATGAACTTGCGGCTGCAGTCAGGAATGATGGCGGATAATTAGTACACCCCAATCTGATATATATCTGAGGCCTGGCCCAAACGGTCTTGGGTTTGCAAAGTGGCCAAGGATCCAGAGAGGGAGCTTTTCGCTACCATCAGCGTTTGCTGTTGGAAATACCGTGATCCTCTTCTTTGACTTTTTACCACTTTGGATACCAGTAGCCAGAGTCTTATCGGGGGTCTTCAACAAAAAAAGACCAGTTTCGTCGGCGTTGAAGATATCGCGAGATGCAAAGCGCTTGCAAAGCTGGCGGATCTCCTCCATTTCTTCCTCGGAGCCAGCAATATCTGCCGCGGCAGATTCGCCATTCTGTTTATACCCCTTGATCTTATATCTTCTCTTGAAGCCGGCGAGCCAGCCGTTTGACCACGCTGGTTCCTTTGGATACGGCCGGTAACACTCCATCTTATTCCATAACGCCGAGGCAGCGGTCTGAATCATATAGCCGGTAATAGGAGTTTTACGCGACTCTAAGGTGATCACCCATTCGAAGAGGGCGGCCTCGAGGGCAGGGTATTCAGCTTGGTAGATGCGAGAAACGCCAACAACGCCGCGGCCAAATGCCTTGTTATCGAGATATTCGTAGCGTTTCTTGAGAGAGTCGGAGAGCCTAGATTGATGGATTCGGTGACCGAGTTCGAGAGTTGCCCAGTCGGCAATCTGGCGTTGCGTCTTCATCGGATTCGCAGCGGCGTACTGGCTTCGGAGATTGCAAACCGACGAGTCGCATTGACGCGTTTGGCCTGCGTGATCGCCATTGATGAGGCCATATTGGCGTTGAAGTGGTGCAATCAAAGTAGAGAACCAGGGCGCGAACAGTAGCGTTCTGGCGCGCTGTGCGGCGGCTTGAAGGATCTGGCTTTCAGGGGTTTAGGGATGGTTCAGGGGTCAAAACTCCGGCCACTTTTCAGGGGCGCTATAGCGGTTTTAATGATGACTAAGCAAAAAGTCTTACGATTAACTATCTGAATACCCAGTTTTGATCGTTATACCCATATAAAATCCATTGTGTACAGTGTTCTTGATCGCTCAAACCAGGTTATCGTTATGTCTCGTATGCTTATGTGGAGGTCAGACTGTATCTATATGGTGAATGGGTGCACAAGGAGTAACTGGTCGCTAGCCACTCGAGCGTTATCCAGGTACGTGCCTCTCTCTACCTGAATTAAAGGGACCTTAATCAACTGGGGCAGCTGTCGCCAACTTAGTACTCTAGGTATTTAGGCTTTCGCTTCACCTTTACGTTAGCGTCCGCTTTATCGCTGCTAACGTCAAGGTCTTTTATCCTCAGGTAATCTTCGGCGGGTTGTGTACAGTACCGCGTACAGTACAGGCCCACGATCAGGGCTGGGGGGAGTCACAGCTTCGCGGGGGGTGTCTTGGAGCGCCATTTTCGGTTTGGTCTATGTTAATGAGAATGGATATCTGACAGGACTGCTCGGTGGGATGACCGACTGGATTAACTATGTGGGCCTCCCGCGAAAAAAACGATGTGAAGCGGGCCTGAACGGTAGATGGTATTAGCCAAGCTCCTCTTCACGGCCCCAAATGGGAGCATCTGCCACCTAGACCACATTGTCCTGCTTCCTCACCGACTAACGATATTCGAAATCCCTCAAAACTCTATAACTAGTTATAAGCTCAGACTCGTATCAAGCTCGAGACTACAAGCCAAGTATAATGGAAACCCCACGACTCTCCAGCTAGCAGTAGTCCGGAACAGGTAGATTTGCCGCGTCACACATAGACGCATTACAGGCGCACCAGCAGGCGCAGATCTGTGTATTATGGGCGGTGCAACTACCGTCAGCGATCGGAAAGCCTCCGGGGCCTTGCACTGGATGGCAAGTGGCATTGAGGAAAGGCACGCAAAAGTTGAAATCTTGGCCACCGGGGCACCTGTTGGGGTCGCCTTCACCCTGGCGGGGCGTAAGCCGGCTATATGAAGTGCCCGGAGCAGCCGGGGGGGCGCCGAGGACCACTGCCGCGCCCGATAGAAGGCAGTAAATCAAGGTGGTAGTCTTCATTGTGATGATAGCTTCGTGGTATCTGGTTGGATGATTTGGTTAGCTGTAATTGGGGGTTTCGTGTTGTAAACGCCCAAGACTCACCTTCTAAGAGCTCACGTAAGGGGGCTAACGCTTAGAGAAGAAGTAGTGGTTGTGTTGGTGATGGTGATGAATACAGTCATCTGGGCTTGGAACAACGGACACTCGACTCATATATATAGGCAGAAGAACATGCCACGCACAAGGCACGAGTTCAAGTTGTTAATCTAACGCCGTCTCAGTCGTTACTCTTCCCAGTTAGCTCCCTCGTCCTCTAGCCAATCGACTCCTTTGGTTCAAGCGTAGGGATGATAGCCCGCAACATACGCAATCCCCCGTGGCACAGCGAATCCCTCGTGGCACAGCAGATCCCTCATGACACCGGGGATCAAGGGTTATCTCGGCCCAATTTTGACAAAGACATAATTTACTAGGGTATCAGCTTTCACTAACTCCATATCACCGCGTGAACCAGGCCCTTGATCTGGTTTCCGCGACTTGGTTATGTGCTAAGGCATTGACCCGTTACACCTGATCTTGGGATGCCTAATGACGATCGCCACATCATTGCTGACAGGATCCCTCATGCAAATCTTGGCACAGTTCTGAGAGACCCCAACTGCTGGCTAGAACCCTATTCGGATATTGTAGCTCTACTAGCTGGCACTGACTCCTGTGTAGTCCTCTGAGGCACTCTGTGAGAGACGAGCAATACGTGGGCGAGGCACGGGGGCGCTGCTAATACTACTCAATTCTGCTAATCGAAAGCTGAGGAAAGGAAGAAAAGATCTAGTGTAAGATGCGGTCTGCGCTGTGAGAAGGGTAAGCCCGTGCTAGCGTCGTGCTAGCCAATCAGAATACCAGTCCCCATCTCACCAGTCCCAATGCAGTAGGTCGGTTGAACCCTAACCCTGCGCACCTTTCCTCACATTTCCTCACACACTCGCAGCGTCCAAAAATTGGATCAAATGGCCATAAGGGCCAAGTAGCGCATTCCCGCATGTGGGCCGTTGATTACCCCCGGCCGCCGAGAACGGCGTCCAGCGCCCGGCTGCTGGAGGTTGAGTCCCGGCGTCGTAATGACAAGGCCGGGGAGCTGGGGACAAGGCTAGAGCGGGGGTGCCGCCAATCCGGGTAAGCACTTTGCAGGGCTCCCTGAAGCTCCCCTAGCAGCCCCTCTAGTGTCAAGTAACACAATTCACGGAAACTTGAGCTTTGATCGGCTCGCGACTGCCGCAGTGCCGCACTGCTGGTCCAGGGCCAAAAAGTGACTTGTGGGTTGGTGGGGCTAGGCCAATGTAGTATACATTACGTACCTTTCGACTGCACTGCTGATGACGTCCAACTGCTCAAAGCTGACAGTGGAAAATCTCAGCAGTTGGGATCGAAATTGGCTCGTGCATTTCCGCTTCGTTGCCTTTCTGCCAAGTATAGTTTAGAATGGTGGCTCTTTCCTACCCTAGCGAGATTAGACGATACTTCTGGCTTCGAAGATCAGCAGTGGGAAGTGGGCCCTCTTCTATCATCCAAGAAATCCATTGCTAGAAAAAGCTACGCGCGTCAAAAAATTAGATCTTGGGTGCTTCCAATTGCTGAGGCTGAGCAGTGCGGCACTGTAGTCGCGAGCCGATCAAGCCCTTTATGGTGTCTAGTACAACAGAGCCTAACGTATCGGTTGCCGGTGACCTGTGTTAGTACCTACATAGATGAGATCCAGAACACGAGTTCCGTGTGAATTTTTGGGCTGGATTTCAGGCATTCTCGTGCCGAATTAGCCATTATAATGTTGAGTCGGGGAAAACTGTCTCCTGGGGGAAGGCACGTGCCAGGACGGCTCTCCTGTGGCTGGATTTGGCAAGTGGGGCCAACTTTCCTTCGTACCTGGGCTATTTGACTTACACAATAACAATCAACCATTTTCACACTCTTTTGCAGCCAACTTGCAGGCTACTCTTGCGTGCGGAGTACGCTCCCTCTGACTAGAGGGAGCTCTACTCGCACATGTTGTTTTGATCATTGTCCGGTCCCGGAAACCCAGTTTGTTGTGGTGTTGCTTTGGACCGTCTTGTCTATCTTGCCTGGACGCCTGTCACTTTGTCACCTCCCCTCTTGTTATTGGGTATGTGGGTGTAGATGTGTGTTTCTTCACCATTTAAATAGACTGTAGTTCCAACACATACTGGCAGGGTCTCCAACCTTGATGTAGCACCCCTAACTTCCTGCCTTCTATTGGTCCCCTCCCTGATTCCTTGGACAACCAACAATCCCAGACCACCGAATAAGGACAATACCTTACTTTGCCGAGTCTCAATACCTTTCCCTTCAACCGTCACAACGAAAACCTCTCTGTTAAGATGTCTCGGTCGCCTTTGGATATGCTTCAAGCCACTGCGCCCTTGTGAAGAGCTTTGCGTTGGTCATGAGGAACCGAGTTATCTTTGTGTCTAGACCTAATCATCTAGTTAGATCCCAAAGGGAGATAGGAAAAAGAGTACCTATCTTCGTACCATCAACAGTCATTGCGATTGCTGGCTGCAGTGAATAGTGGTCGGACCGCTCATGGACCAGGAGAAGGTCGTCAGGAAGTCGAGTTCCTTTTACCACATATTTTAGCATTCTGTGTATGGAGAGACTAAAGCAGTGCTTACCTTCGGGGATTGAATACACGATGACATCGTTGCCCCGGAATCGCCAGGATACCAGCGACTGCTGGTACGGCGAGTTAGGCCGCAGCGATGCACCGTTTGGGGCTATCTCAGGAAACATGCAACTCCGGGTTAGTGTCTGGATATCAGGGCAGCTAGGTTCATTCTCGGAAGATGAGGTGACTTACCAATATACGTTGCCGGGTCGAGAGCCTTTGGTGTCACGGTTCCGTTTTCTGGGGCAATGTCGTACACGTATCGGTTGGGTCTCCAGACGCGCAACTTGACTGCGCGCCCATTGTTCACCCGAAACAGCTCTTTGGGAAACCTGTTGAACACGGCAATTAAGGTGGACCGCGACATCTTATCATTCTTGTCCTGGAGGAACTGGTGTTGTCTGCCCTTCGAGTTCTCAAGCAGGATATTAACGCTCAAAAACAACGCACCGAGTTGCCGCAAAATGTACCAAGATGATACCTGGTTCCTGAGGCGAGGGGAGCAGGACTACTGATTAGATACTATAGATTAGATAGGGAGGTTCTTGCCCCACACTCTGGATAGATATCCAGAGTAGGTTCAGCAACCCTCGACAAGAAAAACATCAACAATCAACATATCCAATTCAGCTGAACCGCACCCCCCTCGTACAGCCTCCTCTGTATCACGAGATATGAAATGGCCGAAATTCCTCCCATCCGGTCTGTGAACCCTTATGTATTGCATCGAGGGCCCGGCACCTGTTTGTGGAGTAAAGACGGGTATTTACATCATCCCTACAGCTTTGCGGACACTGGTTAGGCAGAACAGCCATGCTGACTGAGTTGAACAGACGAATTAATTGAACTGGGACTAATATAAAAACGATGGCCATCACCATCTCGGGCTGATGCAGCCGATGAACTGTACGGGTGGTAGTGGTGGTTGAACTGTGTACAGATTCCTAGGCGGAGCCCAGACCAGCTGACTAGACCCAGTTACTCTTCGCAGTTTCCCTTTGGGTTGGCCAAGAGGACGGCATCAGCTCCACTAGGCATTCCCCTGGTATGCAAGACGCTGGAAAGTAGTACAAGCAGAACGAGAGCTATACGGGCAATTCCAGGTGACAACGTCGCTCTCCCTCATGTCACGCTATTTGGCCATCCACACGGCATCTTGATCTTCTGGTATAGCGTCCTGAAAGTCATGTGCGTCGAGCCAGTCCTCTGCTCTCTCATTGCGGGCGTACTCGCCGTAGAACTCGTCCAATGATCGATTCAAATCTAGAATGGCATTAATTAGCTCACAGGCTTCGCAAGGCAGGGCCTGAACGTTTGACCTCTTAGTGGCATCGCGCGTGAGGGCTGAAGCGAGAACCGGGAAATGAATTCGTTAATGAGGATCAAGTGGCTGGGGACAGGCGTTCCTGAGGGATACCGCGTTAGTTTCATCCTCAAGGGTAGCCGAAGGTGCCGCTAACCCTTGGGGATGGTGTAGATAAATGGCGCCTCGATTTGGTGTCCCTCATCTTCACGATCGAGGACTTCGTCGAAGTGTCTGCGCGCCAGCTCCTGCATCACGAAGGTGTTCGGATACATGACAGCACCGTTTGAAGCTGGCGATTTGGTGAGCACACACTTGGCTGTCCTCCAGCGGGCTATACTAACCAGATTTGATGTCAACACCAGGGTATACGAGACCATCCTTGGCCACGACCACCCCTTCGTCATAGAGGTCGTGCGGCCGGTCGTCGTTCTCTTTGTGGTCGAAGAGCGCTGACTTGCGGCGAGGGGAATAGTAGTACAGGGTGGCGGGAAACGAAGTGTAAATCGCTTTCACTGAAAATTGTCGCTGAGGCGGTGGGTGCAGCTGTTGTCGTGCGAGAAAAGGACGGAACAGACGTCCAATTACGGTAGGAGTGCGGTAGTTCATCGTTCTGGTTGCTGCGTCGAAAAAGGAAAAGCTGGGAATGCTTAGAGGTTAAATCGCAACCAGCCACGCGATGGTCAAAATCGGTTTGACACCCCCCACCACTATTTCTTGGCAGTACAGCACATACCCGCAGGAAAAAAAAAAAGAAAAAAGAAAAAAGCCATCACGGCACACCACACAAGACACACGAAATTAAGACTATCTACAACTATCTCTCGGATTGATCTTGGTCCGGCCAATCTTCTTCGCCCTCTGTATCAACCTTGTTGTCGTCGCCAGGTTCGATTTCTTTACCCTTTTCGTTCCGAGGGAGTTTCCTCCTGTAATCCACCTCCCCACTCTTTCCACGACATCCTTATACCTCTAACGGAGTGAACGGTACCAGGAATTAATCGTTTCTTGATCCAGATTATCCCAAGCTTCCTGCGCTATCTCCATTAAGCCATCCGTAGTAGTAACAAACCGCGAGTTCTCGAATCTCGATTGCGTCGTCAAGAGGAACCCAAGCGTTTTCGATCGGTACGATGTCTAGAGACTTTGCCCGGTTGAAAAGAATTGTAGGACGACTTTTTCCTTCCAAGTCCTCATGATATTGTGTTGGCCCGTGGCCAGAGTCGTTGTCTTCTTGGAGAACCCAATCTATATCTCCTTTCTCGAGCCAGACGCCGACATGAGGCTTGAGAACTTGGTTGAGATATGCGTGTTGGTTCCCTGTTTTTGGACGATAATCAATATGGGCAGTCCTTTAGAATGCGGGGTGCTGCGAACGAGGTCCCTGCCCCTCTTCTGCCGGCCATCCGCGCCGGCCTTTGCGTCTCCTAGTCAAGGGGAGAACTCCATCCTGTTTGGATCTCAAGCTCATCTTGCGCATTTGGCCTAGGGAATTTCTGGCCTGGCTGCTGTTCGGTCACCCAGGAACTTTGCTGGCACCGAACTCGGTGTGAAGAGCGAGTAAGCATTGCCCACACAACATCATGCAACACCAACAGCAGATTCCCCATGGTTTAGCGTCCGGTTGGTCGGCAATCCTCACCCGAGCTGAAGTCATCATTGGGCGACCCTGACATGGGCCCTGCAGGATGCATAAGACCTTGTGGAGACGCAGGAATGTTGATACCAGCTTTCATCCAAGAGGAGGGTGGCATACGTGTCCTTGCCAATATGTGGGCGGACGATGGCATGACCATCGAAGCCTGCCTCCCCAGTAAGTATCTCCCCATCCGTTTGTTCCCCTCCAAACACTTTATCCTGGCGTCTGGCTCCAGCGATCATATAGTAGGCCATTGTAAACCTCATTATGTATGAATGATGTGTCTGCCAACATCCTCTACAAAACGGATTACTAGTAATGTGTGTTCGAACAGATACCGTTTACATGAGGTTCATGAAAATAAGGAATTCACGGAGTAATGTAGTAAGAAACATAAGGTTGGGGAAACATGCAAGCTCCAGCTAGTCTTTTCGAGTTGGGATGAAAATGAAAATGTTAGACAATTTCTTAACAGAGGGCCTTCCTCTTCCCCCCGCAACGGCGACAATCTCCATGTTCCTTGACAGCAATGGTTGGACAAGAGATAATGAACCCATATCTCATGAGGATAACCGCTCGAAGGAACCCTGGCGGTCATGGGGTGATGTCGAAAAAAGGCCTGTTTGGTCGTCGCTGATACCAGTAGCAGAGCTCACCACGCAAATCGGCACCGTATTCGGCCTGCCAGATGTTGGCAATCTCCTTCGCAACTTCGTCGCTCACATCGGTCCACTCCTCGCCGCCGGTATCGTCTTGGTGTCTCGCCAACGTGGTGATGTCGAAGCAGTGCCCTGCCCATACGCCCCTCGAAATATTTGTCCTCTCGTTGAGGCCGACAGATGAGGAGGTTGACCAGCAGATGCGTGACAAGACAACTTCGCCGAAGCCCAATACGCTGATATCGGGACCACGGATGTATTCTGGTTTGAGGGCGATGGCTTCTGATCGGACGAATTGCTTCGTCGTCAGGTTTCGAAGGATCCACGGCTGGTCGCGGGGCGTGTAGGTCGACATTGTAACGACGAGCTCCGAATATGTGGCCCGAAATGCTGAATCCTCTTGCTTGGCCCGGCCTCTGCAATGCGAGTATAGACGCCATGACTCAGCGCCCAAATCAGGGGCTTCTTCGACAACGGAAACGCGAGGAGAGGTGAAGTGACGAAGCGAAAATGGCTCACCACACAACACATATTGGAGATGGCCGTCGTTGGGAACCCATAGGTTAGCCTTGCGTTGTTGGAACGTATCCAGCTCTTCGGCTGAGAACAGGCCACGAGGGTAGTCACCCGGTTTGACGCCTTTGCCCACGCAGACGATATTCTCACCGGCCCACCGGCCTAGGAACGACATGTAATAGGTGTGGACGTAATCTCGAGCGAAGGTCCAGAAGTATCGACTCGCAAGGCCGAGGCAGATGATGTCCTCAATGAACTCGATGTGATCGAAGATAAGCAGATGAATCTCCGGGGGAAGATCGGAAAATGCGAGAGCATCATTACCACCATGGGTTTTGGCCCGCTTGTGGTATCGTGGGGAGCCGGGCGGCCCTTCGCTGTCGGCTTTGCGCTTAAATTGTTTGTCCCCCCGGGTCTCCTGGAGAGAATCACCAGAAGCAGAGATCGTTTGGGTGGCGCGACGGCCATTTCGGGACAGTACCAGTGGAAATGGGAGACTCTGCGGCCGAACAGGGACGGTGAGGAGGCGTACGAGCACATCGGCTGACCCTCCAAAAAGCAGATCTCGGAGGCTGCGGCTTCGAGGGAGGGCCATCTTGGCTCGGGGAGCCGCGATTCGGAACTTTTGTACCATCTGAAAAGGTTAGATAGCAAGTGATAATGAATGTGCTCATACGAGGCGGCATAAGCAGCAATGAAATATCCGACACGCTGAATTGAGGATGGATGGATAGATGGATATCCCGCCTGGACACGCTGACAGGTTAACAACAACTACATCCTGCTGCATGCATCAGCTGCTCCGAGCACTGCAGGCAGCCCCACTGACCTGCATTTCCACATGCAGGTGTTTCCCCATTTTTTGGCCGTGCCCAGGCAGAGGCTCGGCACCGGTCGTTTCGCACCTCCGGCGCACGATCGATAGGCGGGTTTGTTCCCGACAACAGGAGTGGCTGACTATGCGCGATGATTAGGAGGGGTCTTTCGGCAGTGAATTGTACTGTCACTGTAAGCGTCTACAGAGACTTAATCTTTGTTCGGAAAAAGAATCTATTCCGCCTATGGTTCTTTCGGAATCCATTTAATTCAGTTAGGACATGCTAGAAGCGCACCGGTTGCCGATACTGTGAAGTATGCTAGGCCAATTCTTGGGTTGCGAACGCGACGTGGCTATAAACTCCTCACCGTTAACGGTTATTCCAGTCAGTTCTGTGGCTTGGCTTCGATCCGCCAAATTGTCCCTCGAGATGCTGTTTCCAGAGGTGCGAGATCGCGCACTGTAGCGCGGTTACTTCCCTTTCTGTTTTCAGGATAGTCGCTGGACGGTTCCCCTCCAATCTCCATCTCTTGATATCTGCCGTTATCTTGCTGAGCCGGCGCTACTTCAATTACAGCCCTGAGCACAAGACTCTGTCCCGACAAGTTGGTAGCGACCAGGAACCCTTTAAGTATGATTGGGCATCGGGGCTGAGGAACGCCAGGCAAACATCTCATTGGTTAACGCCTGTATGCACTGTTCGTGGTGGAACCCACAGCAAGTGGACCGTGCTTGTGGTGTCGGCTCAGGATCGGCGACAGGGTCGGGGAAGCAACTGTCGCGATGCTGGAATGTGCTTCTGGTCCTATTTCCTGTCTCCCGGCTCCGAGGACTTGACTCCGTCTCCCCCGGGGTCACCGACAGGAAACTGACTTATCCAGCCATTATTCGCTTCAGCTATTATTTTCGCTCCAATGATATAAATCGACTTCTGGTTATGCCCAATCTCTTAGCCATATAGGGAATGTCAGTGGCCGAGCGTCCCGGAAGAGAGATGAGGAAAGAAAGACCTATTGGAGCTTCTTTTAACAACCTTCCTGCCTGTTGTGCTGCTTCAGCGGCGGTTTAAAATATCATCGCTACTGAATAGTTTATCTTATTCTTTGAGTACTTAAACCATAGCAGTATTTTTAGCTTGAATCGTTATCTATCAATGTGCTAGAGGTGATCTAAGGGAGCTTTGCGTGTGCATGTGCTAGAGTGAGCGCTGGATCCTGACAGTCGGAGCACCTGTCAACCGGCGCCAGATTACCTAAGCCCCCAAGATCAGCTTTTCCCAGCTCCCTGCTCGGGCGCGATCTCTGCAGTGGATAGACACATCAATCAATCGAATCAAGCTCTGCGGATCGCACGTTGCGCGCGCCCATTTGAACCCAATTTGCCTGAAGTGTGCCACCGACTGTAGTTCTAACAGTTATGAGCCCGGGTTAGCTATTTTGCTTCCTACGATCAAGAACTTCAGCCAGATACGCACCCGAAGACGCGATCAACGCAATTGAGTATACGCGACGCCAGTCAGGATGGCCTTCGCGAAGATCGACGACGCCCAAACCCGGCTCACAAGCGCAGACGACTGGCGCGCGTGGAACTACGAGTTCCAATTCAAAGTCGTTGCGGCTGACCTGTGGGATAAGATCAATCCTGACGCCCACGCCAGAGAGCCGTTCTTGAGCGCTCCATTGCCGCCTGATGTTACGAAGTTCGAAAAACGAGAGCTCCCAGTGAGGCGATCGGAACGCCATACAGCCGCCTCCACGGCCGGATCGTCAATGCCCGCGTCGGGCACGATCGATGGGACTTACGATCACGACGCTCAGAGCCTACCGGAGCCAGTCGATCACGGTGCAAGACCCAGATCCATCGCGGAGCTCACAACCGCTGGGAGGAGCGCATACGCACTTGAGCAATCCGACTACGCCACGCGCCTAAGGAGCTTCGAGAAAGAGAAGGACAATATCAAGGAGATCAAGGTGTGGATCAACAATACGGTTTCGAGCCACCTGCGGCAGGTCTCCTGCGCGCCTACGGCCACGCTGGCGGAGTGGTATACGAACCTACGCAACCAAGTCGGCATCACCGAGGCGCGCGAGAAGATGAACGCACGAGATCAATACCTTGAGGCAACCCAGCCGCTTACGCGCCCTCCCAAGGATATAGGCGCTTGGCTCAGAACCTGGGAACGAGCGATGGCTCAAGCCCAGAGCAAAGGAGTGGCAGAAGCCAGAGGCTCATCTTCTTGGTTCCCTGACTTCGAAAGAGCTGTAAAAGGCGCAGGATATGCCGACTGGTGCCGGATCTACCGAATGCTCCATTCGAAGGAGATCGAGAGTGATAGCCTAGAATTCCGCAAGACCAGCAACGACTTCCAAAACGAGATCCGCAGGGCCCGACGGAGCGAGGACAAGGCACGCGTCACCATAGGCGCGTTCGCAGCCACTTTCGCCGAGCAGAGCGATACCGAAGACAGAGCTGCTGAGTACCCGCGATCAAGGAGCAGCGATAACCGTGGGCGCAAGAGAGGCTTTACAGGAGGAGAGTCGTCAGGCTGTAGGGCGTGCGAGCGCCCACATCGCCTCGATCAGTGTTTCTACGTGACGGATCAGCCACTACCGAGGTGGTTTAGGAAGAAGGGGCACATTAGCGAGCTCGTCAAGCAGAACCTCGAAAAGGATCCTCAACTGCGTGAGGAGGTCGCCCGGCTCAACAAGAGGGCTAGAAGCTTAGGCTCAAGATTTACAAGCAGATCACCAGCAGACCAGCCGATGCAACGCGAACGCTCCCCCGCGCAAGGAGGCAAGGCGAAGGTAAAATTCGAAGATGAGAGCTCACTATCTAAGAGCGTGTTGGCGGTGGGTTGTGCTCCGTAGTTTGTAAACTTCTGCTTGCGCTATAAGACGGAGGGTTGGGGTCATCCTTGGGGTAGGGGACGCCATCTCGACTTCGTAGTGGGGCGGCGCATCTAGCCATAACGGGAGACGGGCGGTTGACATTCCGCTTATTGCCAGGAGCGAGGCTTGTGAAATAGTAGTTGCGGAGGCGAGGCGTAGTACAAGCTTTCGTAACGGTGTAAGAGCGTTGATGTTTGAAAGAGCAAAACTGGGCGAATGCTGGTCTTTTGTACCTCGAGCAACAGGTCCAGCCTCCGCTCTGGAGACTTGAATCTTACCAGCGTGCTTCAGTCACAACTGAAGTGGCTGGCCCGCGAAATTGTCAAGGGTAGGTATCGGTCCAGTATGTATCTTGCTCGGATAAACTTAATGAGACCGAGAGAGTAACCGGCTGGCATATGCAGAGAGGTCAGCTCAGATCCCGTTGCATGGTCCCTCCCCTCAGACCGGTGAATTAGCGGAGATGCCTGCTATTCGGTGCTGTAGTGTACTAACAGCTGAACTTGTAACGGGTTGAGCCTGGTGCAGGTATCGATGACCTCAGCCTCGTAGGTTCGTCACCAGATAGTTGCAATACACTCCTGGGACCGTTATAGTCGTCAACCTACTGCGCAAAAACAGCGAATAAAACCAGACTACCCGCCAAGCAAGATTCAATACACTTAAGAGAGATGTCTTCTTTTTAATAAAGAAGGGAGACAAGTAGGTCTTTATCTTAAAAGCGCTACTCAACCTTTATCTTTGACTTCAAGATCGCAAACCTCCGAGCCTAGGAGGCTAAACCACTCAATTCCATCGAATTGCCCTCAAGGCTCGCAATAACTATAACGTTTTCCCTTGAAGATCAAGCACTCTTCGCTATACTTGACGAGTACACCATTTTCAAAATTCACTAAAGAAACGTATACAATTGAGCAATTTCCTAGCCCTCTTTTGAACCCAATCTTCCTACTTGCTTCCACGATTTCTATACCACTTTTCCTTACTCCTACAACCTCATTGTCGCTCCCACGATAACCACCACAATATCGTCGTTTTCCTCTCCCCATCACGACGGCATCGCTACCATCCCTTTCAACTTCGCAGACCATCGGCGCGACTCCCAAGAATCGTTCCGGACTCAAAGGCATTCTCGATATAGACAAGTGAAGGAGGAGCGACTAAACCGTCGCTAGGATGGAGGAATCAATGGTCAACAATGACGAGCTGATATGATGTACGGACTTAATGTAAATTAGCTATAACAACCAGCAGGTTGTCTTTTTCTCTACAAAAGGGGCAATTGTTACATGGTGGAGGCTGCGCACTGCTTCGCAGTGCCTGGGCCCACATCCCGGCAAGGATAACGACCCAGAGGCCAGCTTGAACATAAAGACTCCAGAACAGGCCCTCCAACGGACTTGCCCCTGATCACCTTAATTCCATCATGCCTTATTTCACCTTACTTTGAGAACATCATGCTAGTGTTCACGAAGTGCCTCCTCCAACGTCAATCGTGACACTCTGGAGTTTATCAGTTACGGAGACCCATGGCCCAAATCCTGAGCCTATTTGCTGCCTACTCAATTGTACCAGATAACAGTGAGCGAAGGCTAACTATTATGGGCAAAGTGGCATATAGGCGGCAATGCATTTCCGGCATGAACGTCGTTAATTACGATGTCTAGGGCCCGGGTGCTGTAATTACAGCACTAAATGCGGGGAGATGCAGCATAATCATCACTAAGGTAAACTTGCCCCGCCACACATGTTTCGCTATAACTTTCAACTTCAACACAACAGACACCTGTCAATACAAACGTTCAGATCAAGGTTGCGAGATGACCACCAATACGCGATTCGTCCTCTCCCGCGCGTCCGCGGATGATCTTCCCGAGTTGGCGCGGCTGCAATACAAGTGCTTCCCTCCCATGATCCGCGAACTCTTCATGGGATGCAGGACAGAAGACGACCTGCCGCGCCTGGTCCAGCACCACGAGAAATCGATGCGAAACGATCCAAGTGACGTCTGGATCAAGGTTACCGATCAAACAACCGGCAGAGTCGTGGCCGCGAGCAACTGGAAGGTCCATGTCAATGGCCCAGCCCCTGCATCGGCAGACGACGAGCCGCCAGAATGGCTAGAAGGAGAGGCATTGGAGAAGTCGAAGAAGATGCTCCAGGCTTTCAATGAGGCGCGAAGGAAAGCGAACCCGGGAGGCTTTATCCGTATGTTGCCTTGTCCTCTTCCCGTTGCCCCATATTATCTGTCCCTTGTTGACCTCCCAAGACTTGCATATCTGTTACACAGACCCTGATTACCGCCGACAAGGGGCGGGTGGTTTAATGATGCAGTGGGGCTGTGACTTGGCCGACCAAATGTTTCTGCCAGCATGGATCGAAGCTTCTCCCGAGGGCAATCATCTATATCGGCGGTACGGCTTCTACGACTTCAGCAAGGCTGCTGGGAACCTTGAAGGCACAAACATGAGGAGAGATGCGAAACGGACGACCATTGTATGCGGAAAAAAGAACACCCCGTAATCATTTCACTCGGTTGAGAAATGACAGGTCGTAAAGTACCAGCCCGGGTTCGAGATGCTGCCGATACCACCATGCAATATATTCAGCCTTTTTCCGACCTAGTTCGACACCTAATCACTTAATTAAACTAACTCTTAAGAGCAAGGAGACCATCTGTACCGTGGTTAGTAATCAACATGGCGCGCACATCAGCTCATGGGCAAAGGGAATACACGTACACTAAACGGATCTGCTGCGTGAACGGGACATCTTCGTCGTCCGGGATCACAGCGGAGATGCTACTATTGGTGCTCTGGAGGATCACCCGATCTATGACTTCCATATAAATCGGCGAACCGGGGTAACTGCAAGGAGACTGAATATAGTCCTCGGGCGCCACTTGCTCGGTCCCGGTGAACACCTGCCCCTGAGCCCAGGCACCACCGCCTTCTATTACGACCTGGGTAGTGGTTATGGGACCATCCACCTGGCTGAAGAAGAAGGTGGAAGAGAAAGTCTTGCGCACGCCAGCGTCGAGCCGGACATGACCGTGGTAAGTGCTGGCTGTGACGGCGAACCTGGAATTCTCAGAGGGCTCAAAGACGAGCTCGACACGACATGCCTTGATGCGGTCGCTAAGCACATTTCCAGGCCCGATGAAGGGTGTAAATTTATCGAAGCCGAGTGTGATGAACTACGAACACCAGAAGATCAGAACCCCCGGACTCTATAATATCAACTGGTTCCATGGCTTGACAACCCACCTCCATGTCAGAAGAGACGCTGACGGATACTGAGTCCTGAGGACAACCGCTGCCAGCATAGCGCACACTTCTGATCCTGATGGCTTCTTCGTCAGGGGTCTGCGCAGCGGCGAAACCGAGAACGAGAAGAGGGGTGAGAAATTTCATGCTGTAGACGACCCCTGAGGGTGTGGAAGTTTTAGCAAGGATGGGAATGGTAGTTCAGCAACAGGTAATACGAAGTGAGCTTTTTGACGGCTAGACCGGTAGCTAAGTACTAGGCCGGTGCTGTTCTACGGTGGTAGTAGAGGCACCGTCCACCTGCATGGCATATAAATAGTAACTCGCTAAGAGCCCCAAGCATACCTAACCAGGTCCTATGACGAGAAGGCATTGCTGGTAACAATCTGCGCGGATGAGAAATAGAAATAAGAGTCTCATTAATTAAATCAGGTGGCAAGTTTGGAGGCGAGCCGGGTAAAAGGGTGAACTACTTTAGGTATGTTATGTGGTTGGCCACAATTCCCAGCTGCTGTGTAACCAAGAATAAGTCAACATCCGACTAACTTGGTATCCATTCTCGGTCACTTCAATATGGGTCTCTACTGCTGCTGCAGTGTGCTAAAGGGCAGGTGTAGAGTTACTGGGACATCATTATGCAGTCCTCAGATGTCAATAAACTCTGATGTCCAAGAGATTGAAAGCCTCCGAACTTCAATGTTACTCTACGCTCCCGCCCAGCCTCCCCTGCTAGAGTCAAACTGGAATGCTAGCTGTCCAATGAAAAGCAAACACAGACCGGGCCCTACGTACAGTAGTTTGCAACCGCGGCCGGTGATAGAGAGTTGTATCCCTCTCGTAGAGACGGCCCGAACGAGGAGGCGGCAAACACAGATACGGCTACGCCTCTCGTAAAGGTATGAGCGTTCTTAGCCCTCAGTTCACCCGGATAGTTACCTACTAGGTGTTTCAAGAAGATATCCCGTTTGATGCAAACTCAACGACGGGACGCCGGCCGTAACACTGAACAGCGATAAGCCGTTCAAGATGCTAATGACATCTGGGCAAACAAAATCTAGGGGGAAATACGGATAGAGCACCTAAGTTCAGGCAATGACGAAACCTTTGAATGGAGCTCATTAAGACATTTTCCCCGCAAAGCTCAGATACGTAGACCTATGCTGCCCATCTTCGGTTTCGCAACCAAATAGGTATACCTATATTATATCCTTCTATAATTCTCGTAAAGTATACTAATCAAAGAAGAGAAAATTGAAACTTAACATAGTAATCAGACAATGACGACCCCAAGCTAGTACTCTATTAGTGCGCAACTGTCAACTACAAGTTCCCGGACGTATTCGTTTTAAGGTGACTCTCCAAACTGTGCTTGGCGAACGGGCTTCTCTCCCTCAATATTTTACCGTAGCGAAAGAAAACCCAAGGGGCGAGGCAGAAGACAAGGGCACAGCAAGCGACAATTGTGCCCGCAATGTTCGCCCCCAAAGCCGGGTACATCTGCTGCGCCACTAGCGGCATCAAGCCTGAGACGAGGGCGCGGACAAAGGCCAGCCCGCAAAAGGCTGAGGCGGCGTAGAGCAAGTACGCATCCGTCAAGTAAGCACTGAGCGTGTACGCCATCTCGTTGACCGCGAATCCGACAGGGACTAGCGCTGCCGTGGGGACCAGCCAGTGGACTTGTGGCGCTGCCGGCGGCACCGTCCATGTGAACCACATCAGCCCGATAGCTAGCGATGGGGCGGCGATCGTAAAACCCATGATCTTGCCTTCCCTGTAAAAGTGCTTAGTAAAACATTGATACGAGTATTTGTAACGTGGATGGCATGCTCACGGTTGTAGCTTTTCTCCCTGCTGCAAGCGCTTATGGACCACCCTTCGATCCCATAGACGAGGCAAGAAGCTGAGCAGGACACCAGGGGTGAATGCCAAGAATACTAAAGATGAGGACGTGCGCGTGAAACCGGCAGACATGGACATGTAAATGTCTGGCAGAGACTCGGTGAACAGGTAGATGATGCCCCAGGACACGGCCGAGATGGTCGTGACCATGGCAACGATTGGCTCTGTCCCCAGCAGCCTGAGGGGCTGGACGACGACCAACCGAACGAGGGTCCTGGCGTCGGGCGAGTGGTCAGGGTTGAACCAGTCGAGGTTCTCTACGCCTTGACGGCCGAGTATGGCAAGCTTGCGCTTTAGGATTTGGCTAGGCCTGCTCTCCCTGACACCGAGAAGGCACAGAAAACAAAAGGCCGTGACGATGGCCGAGCTGTGGAAGACCCACCGCCAATTGAGCGCCGAGAGGATGTACGCCCCATAGACGGGGCCCAGGCAAAGCCCGGCCGTCGAGCCGGCATTCCAGACAACCACGAGCCAGACGCGTTGCCTGCCGTCGAACATGTCCTGGATGCTGCCAGCAGTAACCACAGCCGGAACCGCCGATGCGAACCCCGTCACGAAGCGGCCAATCCACACGGCCGACTGATGTGGGACGATGCCGGTGACGAAGCAGAAACAGCTAAAGACGGAGCATGATACGAGATAGGGCGTCCGCCGACCGATCAGTTCGGATAGCGCCGGTGTTAGTAAACCACCAAATGCTTGTCCGAGGTTGTACCTTGTTTTTGCATGGGCATCAGCAGTTGCCAACGTGCCTGACAAGTAGCAGACGCTAATTATTGGTGGGATTGGGATCATATATTGATTTACATGAAGGTGAATGCCAGAATCGACGGTACTCTGCCGAGGCCATATTCCGGCTGCGCTGCATGTGCTACCGATGCCTGTAGCATGCAGCCATGAGAACGGGCGCTGTCAGTTACCCTGTCGCCATGTGGTTGCAAGGTCTACGCTGACCAAGGCAGGCACTCACGCCGGTCGTGCTGACAACAGTGCTACATATATTCGCCAGTTAGCGGTGGAACCGGATGGCAAGATAGGTGTTGTGAGCCGTGGGAAGACTTGCACAAAAAATTCGAGGAATATGATAACGCTTGTGTCGAATATCTTCCTCGCGCTCGTCCAGTTCCGTGGGTGGTCTTTGCTGTCCGGCCTCCATGAAACCAAACCGTCGCTTCCTCTTTGAAGGCCAAGCTTGGCTAGCTCTGCCTCTAAGTTTGCGTTTCCGGCTCCTGTTGTGGCGATCATGGCTGATCTCAAGCATCGTCTACTCGGACCTCCGTAGTACTCAAATCAAGAAGTGACAATACGAGGTTTATGTACACCAGCTCAACAAAAGGAGTGAAATGAAAGCTTCGTGCTCGGGTTCACTTCGGCTTGACTTACAACACAAGGAACAGTGAACCAAACGTGGGTCCCGGTCAATGGAGTCAGCGTATGTCAGACCCAACAGTGACATCGGGGCCCCCACAGGTTCCTCCGGGCTTCCCTATACCAATGGCAGGGCTCGAGGCAAGGGTCCGGAGGGATTAAATTACGGGGGCAATGTCAGAACGCCAGGTAGACGGATCCTACGCGTAGACTTTGCTAAACAGATTTGGCTTAGGGCGTATAGTCGCGCCAAGTATTCTCCTGTCTCGGACTTGTACTCGGAAACCCTGGGCATGTGTACACCTCCCTCGGGGCGAAATAATCCTAGAACAGCCATGACTCTGCCATGTCAGGATTATTCACCCTGGAGGGGTGGTAAGCGAATGATGGCCTACCCAACTGAGAAATACCAGGTACAGTACCTCATCTAACATCACGCCAAGCTTGGTTACGGTAATTAGCTAATGTGATTATAAACTTTGGTGGCCCAGTGACTGCGCTCGCATGAACCAATATTTACAACAGATATCTACGGCGTCATGACCGTGAAGCCTAGCGACGAAATATCACTTGATCCTGGCCTGCTTTCTTCCCGTTCCATGGCCATGGCCCGGTCCACCGTCCCCAACCGTGCTTGGGGCACAAAGTTACCTCCGGATGACACAAACCAAGTCCCACCCGCCGTTGTCGACGGGATATCTTGGGGCGATCCCGCGCGAACGGGTACGGCGTTTGACTTCCGAAGTGAGTGGCGGGCCATCCACAACACCCCATGTTCCCTCCCTTCGCACGACTAGCTCACCGTGGCAGCCGACGCAATAACTACGCCTTCCATCCGCCAACTGGCCGCCATCAGCCGGGCCACGCTCAACGACGATGTCTTTGGGGAAGACTCGACGACGAGCCAGTTTGAGCGGGAGATGGCTGACGCATGCGGCCAGGAGGCCGGCGCATTCGTCATGTCGGGCACCATGGCGAACCAACTGGCCCTCGGCGCGCTGTGTCAGCACCGGCCGCACGCGGTCCTCGCCGACGCCTCGGCGCACGTCGTCAACTTCGAGGCGGGCGGGCTCGCCCACCTCTCCGGCGCCACAGTGCAGCCGGTGCAGCCGTCCAACGGACTGTACCTGACCGTGGATGACATCGCTCGGCACGCAAAGGTCCCGAGCCCGCTCGCGACCGACAAAGGTAGTAGTAGCAGCAGCACCACCAAGAGCAGTAACACATGGACGCCGCTGCCTTGGGAGGTTTGCCCGACCAAAATCGTCAGCCTCGAAAACACGGCGCACGGCAACATCATCCCCCTGGCTGAGCTGCGCGCCATCAAAGAGTGGGCGTCTCGCCGCGGCGTTCTGGTGCATGTCGACGGCGCGCGGATCTGGGACGCCGTCGCGTCCGGGCGGGCGGGGACGCTGGCCGAGATGGCATCGTGTACCGATGCTATGACGCTGTCTTTTGCCAAGGGCGTGGGCGCGCCGATTGGGGCCATGGTGGTGGGGTCGGCCGAGGTGATAGAGCGGGTCAAGAGGCTGCGGCAGAGCGTCGGGGGTGGGGTGAGGAAAGTCGGTGTACTAGCTGCGGCGGCGCGGGAGGCGGTGCTCGAGAACTTTGGGCCGGGCCCTGCCGACACGAGGGGCGCCTTCGGCACCGCCCACGACATGGCCGGGACGGCAGCGCGCTGGTGGACCGACAGAGGCGGGAAGCTGATCCGCCCGACCGAGACCAACATGGTCTGGCTGGACCTCGCGGCTGCCGGCGTCACAGCTGAGGCGCTAAACTACAGGGCCATACGCAGCGGGATCCTGCTCGCCGCGCCGCGGATCGTCTTCCATCACCAGATCTGCGCCAAGGCCATGGCCAGCCTGGAACAGTTGTTTGATGACGTGCTGGTTCGGCGGAGAGCCGAAGCCGCGGTGGGGCCGGGTGGTGGCGTGGGTATGCAGAGCAAGGGCTGTGTCCAGCCCATGTGGCAGCTTAGGGGGCCGGGAGGAAGCGGAGATTTATGTGGGAGCGCGGCAAAGCCTGGGGCCACGGTTGACCCGTGACGCAATCCGCCTACTCGGGTCGAGCCTACGACATCAATGCCGTCTAGCAGCACCACCCACGGCCTCCTGACAATCGCGGTAAGTCAACGCCTTCGTGTGGCCGGGCGTAGATAGCATAGAAATCAAGATTGACGATGAAGAGCCCTTAAGAGCTAGGGTTGAAAGCAGTCGAGAACAGTCGGGAGTATGGAGGGTTGGATAGTGAGCTGGTGTGGCATTCTGCTGCTAAGTTCCGTGTAAATCTAGTCGGGGTCTTCCAGTTATACTATAGTAAATCTGGAACATTGTGGATGGAGGATACGTTGGAATGTTGGGAAGAACATCTCATACGCCCCGTAGTGTGTGAGGCTTTATTAGCTTGGCGAGGGCTCTGAGGCGTTTATCCGGCTGCCGAAGAAGCGTATCCAGCACATGCGCTTCCAACGCTTAATCTGCGCGCTCTGCAAGGACAGGAGTGCCGGCTTTGTCTGGAGAACTTGTGTAAATTTTGCTCGCAGGCCTGCGCTCGTCTCGTGTGGCAGCAGACCAGTCAGCGAGTTATTCCGTGCTGCAATTGCAATCGGCGCAGCGTTCGCGTTTCCTGTTTCTTGCCTTTCCCTCCGACCTTTGTGTTTTGAAGAGCTTCCCCGAGTTCCCCGCTTTTCCGTGCGTGCCGCCTTCACCCACGTCCTCGCCCTCCTTCCCCAACCATGGCGCCCACCATTAGCCTTGTCTTCGGCGGCCTGGCCGCGACCTACGTTTTTCTCCGCTTCCTGCTTACCCTAACCCAGGATGCGAAAGAACCGCCAGCCATCCTCACAGACATCCCGTTTGTCCAGCCCTTGGTTGGCATGATCCGAGAGAAGGCGCGTTTCTACATCCGACTGAGAGACACCACCGGGCTTCCCATTTACACCCTCCGCCTGCCGTTCCAGCGCATCTACGTTGTCAACGCCACCGAGCTCATCCCTGTACTGCAAAAGCAATGGCGACTGATCAGCTTTGCCTCTATTGCCGCCGACGCGGGCAACACGGTCGGCATGAGCAAGGGCGCCGTCGAGATCATGAAGCGAGACCTGACGAGTGAGCATGGGTTCAGCCCAAGCTGGCCCAAATACATCATGCCGTCTATGGCGCCCGGCCCCGACCTAGACGCCATCAACAGGAGGGCCATTGAGGTATATGTCGCCGAAATGGCGAAGCTGCGGGCCCAGGGGACCACCCAAAACGTCGGCCTATGGCAGTGGTCACGTAGGATGATGGTCGACTCGACCTCGGAAGCTGTGTGGGGCCCGCAGAATCCATACCGCGACCCCGTGGTCGCCGATGCCTGGAAGACATTCGAAGCCGGCTTCCTGACGCTTTCCATGTTCCCATTGCCTTCGCTCGTCCTCCCGAAGCTCTACCGCGCCCGCGAGGTTGTTGCGAAGGCCATGATCGAGTACATGCGCAAGGGTGGCTACAAAACCGCCTCGGGCCTCGTGCGCAAGCGCGTCGAGCATCACGGCGACCTCTTCGGTCTCGGCCTCGACGACATAGGGCGCGGTGAGCTCGGGAACTCGTTCGCCGTGCTAGGCAACACGACGCCTTGCGCGCTGTGGGTCCTCTACCACATTTTCTCAGACGACAAGGTGCTTGCCGACGTGCGCCGCGAGCTCACTGCCCTGGTAAAAGAGGAGGATGTAGACGAGGACGGCTCCCCCGTGAGCTCCATCGACCTGGCCGCAATCAAGGAGTCCTGCCCGGCGCTCCTCAGCACGTTCCAAGAGACCCTCCGCTACCGCGCGGTCGCCCCGGGTCCGCGCGTGCTCCTCGAGGACGTCATGCTCGACAAACGTATCCTGCTCAAGAAGGGCGCCATGTTCATGGTCCCGGCACCGGTGCAGCACACGGACAAAGAGGCGTGGGGTGACGACGCGCTGCAGTTCGACCACCTGCGCTTCGCGCGCACCCCCGGCAACGGGCGGCCGCGGCCGAACCGCGTGGCGTTCCGCGCCTTTGGTGGCGGCCACGTGCTGTGCCCCGGTCGCCACTTTGCTAGCACCGAGATCCTGTCGCTGGCCGCGCTGCTGGTGCTGCAGTTCGACGTGGTGCCTACGGCAGGGAAGTGGGTCGAGCCCACGTGGAACAACTCGCCTGCCCAGGCCGGATTCCCAGTTATTGACGAGGATATTCCCGTTGAGCTGCGGCCGAGAGACCCAAGCCGCAAGTGGCGCGCCATGTACTCGGGGACGGACAAGGCCATGGACATTGTGTCGGAGGACATCGAGGCGGGCGGAAGGGGCGCCATTTGATGGGACCTATCTACCGGGTAACCCGGGAATATTTCCATGACGCCAAAAGTATCGCAAATCTCTCTAACTGATATCACCATGCCTTGGAGGGTTAAACGGATAACGTACGAATTAGTGGGCTCCAACTGAAGCTCTCTAGTATCGCGGCGACTCTAATGTCCTGGATGTAGGACGTTCAAGGAGCTGGAAACGTGATAGTTACATTCTCAAGTCCCATTTGCCTAACCCCGCTCATCCGACAGTTGGCGCGACCGTCCGCGGCACACGGACCGCTGGCCTCGGCTGACTGTTCAAATCGACCCTCACATATATTATTATTATTATTCCTACTCCGCTTTACCCAAATGGGTGTGCCGGACCCTCTGACGCTAGTTACATAGGAAAACCGTACCATATAGGCGGGGTAAAAAACCTATATCAATAAGTAAAGGAAAACAATGATAAAGAGTGCAGGATGGTTGCAAAGAGAGAAAGGCCTTATATAGGCCTTAAAGACCTGCTAGTCTTCGACTCCGGCTTCGGGTGCCTCCTCCTCTTCCTCGACCCCCTCTGGTTCTAGCTCTAGCTTCCTAGCCAGGCTATATTCCGCTAAGCGCCCCGAATCCATCAGCTAGCCCAAGACCTTCCTCAACCGCCATTGGTTCCGGGATCCCTCGCCTTGTAATGTAAGACGAAGATCTTGGTGGGTGCGAATTTCTGTTCTTTGCCAAGTTCTAAGCTTCGGCGGTATTGGGCACTATATAATAAGGTGCTCCACTGTTTCCCTTCTCTCCCCACATCTGCAGTACGGAGTGAAGAAGTCTGGAACTCGTTGTTTGAAGAGGAAGTCTCGCAGGCCGATTGCCCCCGTGCGGGCTTGAACCAGCAGGAAGCTCTGAGCTTTGGTTAGATTTTGGTGCTTTCGTAAGGTCTTGTCGGTAAAGATAGTGCTAGGAGGGTCTTCGTCAGCTAGTCTGGTAGGCCGGTCTCTGACTTGTTGTCTCCAACGGCCCTCCCACGCCTGGATTAGCGCCTCGTCCGCTGTTGGTTCTGGTTGTTGTCAGGGTTCTGCATCTATCTACCTAAGTAGATTCAGAATCTACTAGTGGATAGAAAGCAGTGCTTTCGACCCACTCTATGCTGCCTGCTGCCAAGCTTCTATCCATTCTACCCGAGCCTCATCAACGTAGATTCAAAGTGGGTAGATTGTTAAGTGATTACTAATATCTGGGCACATACCCCGCCAGCCCGCCTCACCCGCCTCGAGCCCGCCCTAGCCACCACCGCCCCAGCCAATAGCAATATCGAGAGCGTAACCCCGATCCTCGGTAGAGCCTGTTATCTCCAGCCTCTCTAGATATAGATCATTCGGATCTTGATGAGGAGGAGCGAGCTATCTACCGGAAACGCAACCTCAGTACAATCAGCAGCGAGCCATCGTCTATATAAACGGTCGATAAACTAGATCGTTAGCTTCTCTCAGTTCAGAGGAGATACCTTACCCCTAAGGCCGACCCGATCAAGTACTAGGTGGACCGCCGATTCGAATATCCCCAGTTACAAAGATGACCTTTAACGTACTCAACGTCCCTCCGATATTAGCCGAGTATAAGAGAGTATTCTTAGCTACTAGCTACATGGTTACAATACGACGGACACGGCTTGGAACTGACGTAATCTCTACCGCTCAGGCGATTAGATCGTAGGTGAAGGCCGGATTGATGGATGATTATAATGGAATCGCCCTCCGAGATGCAGGCATTGAGGCGCTTGAGGATGAAATATCGCGGCAAGCTGAAGGTAGCATTGCATGAGGTAGCCGGCTCATGGCTAGGTAGAAGTGTTCAGAAATCGTGAGCGTCCTGTTGTCGGAACATCCTTCACCCGCCAAACCGTGAACATCTACGTGAATAGTATCTACGTTGATAGAATAGCTTTCTATTCTATCAACTCTATCTCGGTCTAGCTTACTAATACATCTATTCTATCTACTTTGAGGGTCGCGTGGGTAGAAGTGGATAGATGTAGAACCCTGGTTGTTGTCGCCCATCACTCTGACTTTGGTCTTGGATTCCCTGACTGATCCACTGTTTGATTGTGGTAGCGGATTTCTCGATGATCGTGGGTTTTGGTTGATTGAAAGTGTGTAATCTACACTTTTAGATAACATATAATTAACGACAGTGGTGTGAAGGCGGATGTGAACATACACATGAATCACAAGGTGCGTAAGGTAATGAGCCTTGGGAGATATGAACTCTGTGTGTACTTAATAAACATCGGCTTGAACGCACCCCACCGTTGTAAACAAAGTTGAATGGGGCGCAGCATCGATATAGTGAGGTAAGTACGCAGAGGTGAGATATATTATATTAATACCAACCCTTTCCGCTGCGGGATATCATGCGACAAATCTGTAAAGTAATTAATTTGACCTCAGTGTGAGACTTTCAACTTTTGTCCTCTCTGTCAAAACCCCAACCGTAAACCCAAACGCCTTTCCTGAGGTATCATCGTAACTTAGTAATTCTTTTTCATGTCCCATAGCCCAACTCCACCATAACGCCCTGGGAATTGGGAACAGGAAAGAAAAAAAAGACGGGAATTTTTGTACAAAACCGGCCCGGGGCCGCACACAGATTGTCCTCGGGATAGCACTAATCAGCCCTTTTAATTCCACACTCCTGCCACTGCACCGCTCCGATTCATCAGCATCATCTCCAGGCCTTCCATGCGGCCCCTCAGCGCGCTGATCTCGGTCTCCAGGCCGCGGTTCCTCCGCTCCAGCTGCAGGATGTACTCGGTCGCCTTGCTCAGGATGGTGGCCTTGTTCAACTTGGTCCCTTGATGCGCCACCGCAGACTGTGGCGCCAGCCCGCCGAGCTCCAGCAGGTACTCGTCATCAGCCGCGGCGTCCCCAAAGGCCGGGGGGCTGCTGTCGTCGGCGCGCCGGGCCATGATGCGCAGCGCGGGGACGGCGTCGCGCAGCTGCGTGATCTTGTCGTTGAGGTTGGTGCGGTACCGCTTCTCAATCATGTTGTGAGCCGTCTTTTTAGGGGCGAGGGCGTCCTTGTGTTTGGAAGAGGCACCTGCCGCGGCAGAGTTAGAGGAGCGTCGAGCGGTTGTCGCCTTGGGCGGTGTCGCTGGTTGCGGTGATGTTGTGATTTTTGCGGCCGGCTCACCGTCGTGTGAGGCACTGGACGACTTGCGCTTGAGGGCACGCGACGGGTAGCGCTTGGCGGCAACGTCCGGCGCAGGGGCGGCGGCCACTGTTGAAGATGTGGAGGGGATTGGTAGCGGGGCAGGTTTCTGTTGCTGGCTCGAAACTGCGGCTACCATGACTCGGGGCGATTGGAAAACACTTGGCTGGCCGTTGGCTGGGGGTATGGCGAGGTCCACGGGGTTAATTGCCGGGCTCATTGGGGGGGTCCGACGTGGGCACGAGGCCAAGGCCGGGTCGTTGAACGGAGAGCATGCAAACAAATCCTCGGGCCCCGGAGAAAGCTCGGTCACGTCCCAGGCAGACCAGCTGTCGGTTGCGGGGAAGCCGAATGAGCTGGCTGACAGCGCGGGGGAGACTGGCGACAAGGGCGAAGCCGCCGAATCCGATGTGAAGTCGTCGGCTTTGTCAAAAATGGAGAGGGGGAAGAAGTCGGGATATGCTTGCTGCAAAATGTTAGCTCTCCTGGCCATTGCACAGCACGACGGCAACTTTTTGCGTCTTGAAATAGAGAGGTAAAGGCATCGCGTTGGCAGCTACAGACGGGTGGAAAGGCAGTTCCTTACCCCGCACAATGCGCCGTGCAAGCGAGAGCCGGATAGGAACAGGAACCAAGGTGACTGACAAGCTGAGAAGCGTCAAAAGACGTGTATGGATCGAATGACATCGATGACGAATCAATGGTTGTGCCTGACATACCGGTCGGCTAACAATGGGCGGGTGAGGTGCTTTGACGAAGTGGCAACTTCAGGTGACTCGAGGTTCTGGTTTGTTCTGTATGTTTGGTCTTGTGTGTTGCGGTGGAATCTTTGGTCAACCGACTGACTTCGTTGACGTTTGTCGGCTGGTATTTCTGGTGGGTGAGGATGACGTTGGTGGTTGTTGTTATTTATTTTTGCTCAATTGATCTGGCGTCGAGACAGGGAGCTTGAGCTCTATTAAACACAAAATAATGCCCCCGGGGCCGTATCGTAATCGGCATCCTTCGGCGCATATGGTTGGAGGTTTAAGACTCGGCTGCGTGGTGGATGGTGGCACTACAGAGTCTCGGGGCCAGCAAAATGATTCCCAAACTGACGATTTATTTTCGGGAGTCGTACGAGAATCGACTGGGCGTGTTGACGAGAGTCGAGACCATTGGGCACAGGCCCCACACACATGGCTGTTGAGCGCCGGAGCTGCCCGCTGGGCGCATTGGCGCCTGGGCGGCAGCCCGCTTCGGGAATCCCCTTTGCATTTCCAGCCGCCGCATCGGAAATCTAGAATTTCCATCAAACCCGGCTGCTCCGTACGAGAAAGGTGCCATGGCATTTGGCATCTGATTGTGCACTACACACCCCGTCCCGGAGGATAGGCAGTTTAACTCCACCGTTTCGGGCAATCCTTCACCCTGCGAGCGATCCGGTTGATAGCTGCGGTCCAGTTCTCGACCCACACGGCGCTCGGCCGCAGTGACCGGGAGCCCGGAAGACTCGCACGTGGCTCAGACAGTCGCCAATACAATTATAAAAAGATTTACCAGGCATATGCTATACTGTACAATAGTTTTGTCGCACGAGGATAGGCATTTGCACTCGAGCGCGCCCGTCCGGGACAGAGCTCAAAACAATCGCACGCCTAACAAAACTGGTTGCGGGGATTCTTTCAAAAGATACTAAGGTTACCTAAGTCGCGCAGCCAGACACCGAGCTGCAGCGGGGAAACAATTATCTCGCAGGGCAGAGCCGGGGAGCTGGCCTCGGCGAACCCGTGGACCACCGCGCCCGGTGCCGCGGAATTTCTGGGTCGATTTCGGCTCGTATCGACCCAAGTGGGCTGATATCGGTCCAGACCCGTCCCTTGCCATGTGGTCGTTAAAACGCGTGACCGGAAAACCCCGCACAGTGACTGTTAGAGCCAAGGTATCTGACTCGATAATTTTGCCCAAATGGAACCTATATGACATCACGGGAAATTATCGTTGACGGGACACTCCCGCAAAGATTTACCCAGCACATTCACCCGCAAATCTCAACGCGTCTCGCACCCTGACGACTCTCATTTACCGTCACTGACGCCCAAGTTTGAAAGCACTGGCTCAATGTCGGGATTGTTGTGGTACCGTACAGTACATGCAGGACCCGAAGCCCTGGGTTGGGTACCTCCGAGGGGCGGATCTGCCGACGCCACCCCGCTCGACCAGGTCCCGCGGCCATGGGCATGACCACATCGAAAAGCCACTCTGGGTTGGCAGCTCCGGGAAAAATGACGTCGAGTTCGACTGCCTGGGCCTTCACTTGTACACCAAGCTGCACCTATTCCGAGATCCAAGGATAGAGGGAACCAAGCATCTGACCTGAAACAGCTCAGCGAGTCCTAGGGTCTCTCAATTGTTGATGCTGCGGGCATCGTCTTCGGTACATGGTAGATGAGCACGCAAGGGCAGACCTGCTGGGCCCTGGCCTTGAAGGGGCGGGCCGGCAGCACGATCTACAGCGGCCGATCAAAGGTTTGTCTCTTTCCCTAAGGAGAAGACTCGATTAGCATGTGGCCAGAAGATGTACACTACGGTCCATTGGAGTGTACTGCCTGGATATGGGAAAAAAAATAATAAAATAAAGGGGGGACAGGGGTCGCGAATGCAGAAAGGGAGGAACATTGCAAGTTCAGCTTTTCTCAGTGCGGTCACAAGGACCAAAAGCTTCTTATGCCGGGTGGTTCCGTTCTCGGATCTCATCCCGTCCCGGACGCCATAGCTATACCAGACGGCCCGCAACCGGGCACGGACGAGGCTACGGACATCTGCCTGATCGGTCTGTCTCCACGTGAGTGCCGCACCCTTCTTTACAGCATATTGTCCGTCAGGAGATTGTCGTTAGCACAGAACTCACACAGCTAATAGGAATCGCGGTCAGCCACATGCTATGACAAACGCATACCCATTTCCGTCGAGGAAACACATCATATTTTGATCAAACCAGCGCACAAAACTCTGACTGGAGGAATGGGTTGCACCCAAAGCCACCAACCACCATAATCCGTTACCGTAGCGAGAGCACGCCAGCGATACACGGACGCAGACTGAGTTAATCCGGGGTTGAAGAAGTCAAATGTACGGTACATAGACTTACAACCCAGGTTCCTGACCACGTCTGGCGCCTGTGCTTCGGTGACGACCACAATTCTATCAGTGAGACCCTTTAGGTCCCGATGACGTTGACGCCACCAGGTAGCTCTATTAAGTTTCCCCTGGCCAAGTATCAATACCGGATTGTCTTCTTTATTTTTCTTTCCTTTACTGTTGTGCATGTTCGCGGAGGGAGCATAGTTACCGTCAATGTGCCTAATCTTCAGCAAGTAGGACCAAGTACCCTGAGACAGTGCATTGCACGTTGCTCCACGGACGTCTCCCAAGCCATCTCAATCTCATCCTCCAACTGGCCCAAGCGGATGATTCCAATGCCGGCATTCACACGTCCTGCGACTACGGCTCTGACCCAGACCTCGAATGTGGGTCTCAGGAACAAACCCCCGAGGAGCTCCCTTCCACAGGAACGCACTCCCGGGCATTAATCGGGGGCAAGCTGGTGAGCCAATACCTATACGAAATGACATCCTTGGGGCCAACTGAGGGCCTACATGCCATCCAAGGTTGAACAAACCGGGACGCTGCGGAACTTACCACTATGCTACCACTGCAGTCGGAAACAAAGACGCTATGAGCCGACCTGCGAGTGCTTCGTCAACCTCCTTGGCGACACGGATAGGGCAAGCAGCGGCACTGATCACCGCCAATAAGAACAAAAAGTGAATAAAGACGGATGACAAGCGAGAGGGGTCAAATACATAGCCGAGTTTGTGGACCTTAAGGGGGGGGCTTTAAGAGAGGTGAGGGCTCATGGCGATGGCAGCGGCCTCTAGTTCAAGCACTGAGTCCATAGTTTCCGGCCTCCCGTCAAAGGAGAGAATGACGGGCGGTTTAATGCGTCCTTCAGATGTAGGACAGCACTATCGTTCCAAACGGCCAAGACACCAAACCGAAGTGTACGTCCCAAGTCGTTAAGCCCCCCCAATGTTACTAACCTGGATCAAAAGTAACACAAACTGTCGGCTCACAGAGGTCTGAGGTGCTTAACAATAACTTCGATCTTCTTGTACCCGGCGGCCTCAATTTTACCAAGAGCCTTGGCGATGGCGATGCGCTCTGCGTGTTTGGATTGTTGCAGCATATCATCCTAGTGCAGGAGCAAAAACTTGAAGAACCCGAATTTTTTTTCATGTGCATAGATGCTGATACCCTAGCTGCCCTTGCGGTTAGCGACTTCCAACCCGGACGGCTCTAGTTCGACCGATCCATTCCCAACACGTATCGACCCGGTGTGATTGTGGGATTGATTGGAACTCAGGATACCGAAGGAAACGTCACTTGTCCTATACATAAGAAACAATACTGGTTAGCGGATTGGCGAGGTTTCATGAGACGCTGCGTCCTCTTTCAACGAAGGTCGAATGTAGAGCTAGAGGAGAAGGGGGATGATGCTTAGGATTCACTAGACTCCAAAATCGACACCGATACTGACAAACGACGGTACATCATCTTTTGAGGCAGTACTATCCATATCAGAGCTTCAATGTAAGGCGGAAGTCTGAGCAAGTGGTGAGGTGTCTAGTGATGACGGTTGAGAGATGCTGATGCCGAAAGTGCAGTCACAACAGCTCCCGTTCTTCGGAAGAAAACCTTGCCACCAAAAAACCTCCTAATTGACCATAGCCCCATTCTGTTGTAGTTCGTCCTCGCCTTATCCATCTGTAATTCCCCCAACCTAACTCGGTACCATGCCTCTTGACAACTTTGTTCTCCTTCTCCAGGGGCAATACACAATACCCACGCAGACGACTTCTTCAGGTGCGGCTCACCAGTCTGAGAGCATACTCGGGTTCCCGGCGGCGTCTGAACGGTAGGGCCTCCGTCTTCGACCACTCAATCGGTAGCCTTGTCGAAGACTCGAAGAGACCCCTCGTATGCGCGCCGGCAGTAGATTACTATATTCACGGCATTTGCCTTATGAACGCAGCCCGCACCCTCCTATTTACTCCCATTGGCAGTGACAAGCTATGTGATTTTCGCTTTGAGGAAAATCCATACGAGGGTGTGGCCCCTGGGAAACCCCAACACTCGGTCCCACAAGCAGCTGCGCCCCATGCAGCTTGTCAGCAGTGATACCGCGATGGTGGTCAATGACCGTGATGGGATGAGTTACGACAAAAAAAAAATTCACACTTCTCACTGCCATGACGGTCGTGGTCCCCGGGCCTTCGGCGGAGGGGAAGCCGGCAAGTGGATATGGCCTGTATTCAAGGACACTTGCCGGCAGCATCGACTCCTGGCTGGCGCTCGAGGGGGGCTAATTAGTGGCACCGGGCAGGCAAGAGCCGGCTGTTTTGTTGAGGGGGGGAGAAAGGCGACGAGATGAGAAAAAGAGAGAGCAGCCGGCTAAGGAAGATAAAGTGGCAAAGTGACAAAGAAGCAAAAAGAAGCACAAGCAGAAGTGGTATTTTCATTTGATTTTTCCCCTGTACCTTTCTTCTCTCGCTCTTTTCGTCTCTTTTCTAGCCTCACTTCTCCTTTCTCTTGGAGCAGACGGTGTACAGCGAGGAAATAAAAATAGCAATCTCGTTAGGCTACCTAGCACCTTCTGATTCAAATAGGTGCACCCGAGATGGCGCGTTTGTGAGGGAGGCTATCACCACTAACAAAGAAGTGTTATGAATGCAAACAACAGATATTGTTGTCCTCTAGGGCTTCCGGCTACAGAACGTGCTGGCGATCAAGCATTCACTTGCCTTCAAACCGCACAGTGCGTTTTGTTGTGTTTTTATTGTGCTTCCCTAGCTCTGAGAGTGTATCTAGCGCCATGGCCCTTGCAAATGCTGCAAGAAGTTGACCGATGTGACGCATCCCTTGTGTTGTACTGCGCTCGAGTGCGTGCGACCATGCCCTCCTGGGCCGGTTGATCGCACCCAGGCTGTATGTCTCGTCTCGGAACTCTGCTATCAGAAACAGAGGACGAGCCTGATTCTACAACTGTAGTTGTTTGTTTCTTGTGCAAACCCGACAGAAAGCTGCGGGTACTATAATTAAGAAGATCAAATATCGGTCGCGCTGAAGTGGGTTCCCATTTGAGCGCGCCAGCTGGTTAAAGGAAATTCATACTATGCTGAATAATAAAGCAAGAGACGGGGAACGTGTCCCGGCCCCCACTATACCGATCCGTTGATAATTAATTAAACGATGCTTTCGCCGAGTTCCACGCTACCCTGACTAACCTGCTCCATCTCCCCAAATCTAGTCCAAGATTAGGCCCTGATGGTGCCTAGGCACCTGAGGAATAAACGGGTCGACATCAACGAGCATGCCGGGCAGTAATACGCTTCACAGCCCGAGCTTCAGTCTCGGAAATGTGTAGAATTGGCAGCCCTTCTAACTTTCCCGGCATGTTGATCAGACTCAAAGGGGAGCCCACGCGGTCGTCACTGAGGATGAGATGAAAGCCCCTAGATGTCTAGCTACGCTATTGCCCACGATCCTGCCCATTGCGAATACGGTGATGGTCAGCTTTGTACCGTAGGATTTGTCATTCCACCGTTTCGATATTGCTGGGAAACAGAGGGTCGACACAACTTAAGCACATGGCGAAGGGCCGACTCCGGTATCGACGATAAGGAATTAGTGTCTGCCACGCCGACATAGGATGCATATCAACGAGGTTGCCTGCTGTTTAATCATCAGTACCACTCTGCAGTGTCTTTGGAATCAAAGTAGTGATACAACAGATTCCGATTTTCAATGGCTCTGTTGCATCTCTAGCCGGAAAAAAAAAAAAAAAAAACCTTGACATTATGAATTATTACTTCCAAATTTTTTCCCTGGAAAAGAATGCTCCGACGGTAGTGTGGGGGAGGGGTGACAAGAGGAGATAGTTTGGCGATGCAGATAAGCCCTGGGCAAAGAGAAGTCTGTGTACATTGGCAATGGGGACTGTAGTACTACTACTTTGTGAGAGCATCGGAATGGGACAAAGATCCGGGCGTCGAGTCGGAAGGAGGGGGGGCGGGCAGCCACGCCACGACCACATGGCCGTGGCTCGCGATATTAACAGGCCAAGAGGTGTGAACCCGGAATATGGAACTCGAACGGGCGGCGGTTGGTGAGGAGCGGACGTTCTGGAAGCATCGTCAAGTCGCGTTTTGCTGGCTCATAGGTTGCCACTGGAGGCTGGATCTAAGGGCCATAAATGAACGAGGGATATTAGTGAGCAGGCCGTGCTGTGGCATCCAGGACCTCCCAGGGGTGATTGATGGTACGCCAGTTTGATTCCAGCCACTGGCCTTGCCGACATTAGTATTGCCTCGCCGGGTGCGAACTCTGATACCCACTATTCGACAGGGGTAAAGACCAAGGACACAGCCGTGGAAGGGAAGTCTTGCATGTGCAACTCCAGGGCTATGGGTGGTTGAAGGACAGCGTCACAGTGGCCCGAATTGGGTGCAACCCCTTTTTTTCATGGCGGCGCTTACGCAATCAACGGTTGGGCCAACCCGCCCCGTTCCCAGTTCGGATTTGCGGCTCTAGGAGGCTATAGTACGACGATTTTTAATATATCGGGCCCATTTAACCTTCGGAGCGTGGCCGCTGGGATGCCTCGACTGCGCGGCTGGCCAATATGGACGGTTAAAATGGGAGCCCCATCTTGGGAAGGAGAACGACGCTGGCCATGCTCGCCCCGCACTGCGAGTCCCCAGCATTTCAATATGCCGTCCCTTGCTCTGCTACAAGTTACAACCGCCGACCAGGCCTCGTCCCTGCGCACCGGGGGCCGTGGCGTCGAGGAAGAACATTCTCCGATCCTGGATTAGATTAACAGCGACCAAAGATATGGCGTCACGCGATTACACCCGTCCAACGGGCATACATTGTTTCTCTTGGCCCTCGTAGTTCTCCAGCCTTTGCTTCCGCGCCGGCTCCGCCCTGGGATCAGCGTCGTGCATCAGGGATTCGTAGATGCCGACACCAAGAAAGTCGCCCGCTATATTTAAATAATGGCGGACCATACATCTGCTCCCCATATCTTGGCCGTCTTGGTCAGCTTCATCTTTTCCCGTCCGCCAGGTTCTCTAAAAAGGCTGGTCTTGTCGCCCCGGGCCCCCGCCGTCGCAAGTACGCACTCGCACCCACTTGTCGCCAAGTTCACGCCCACCGCGTCTCTACCCATAAAACCACGTATGTCGGGCTCCTTGACCCTCTCTCGGCCATGGTGGCTGCGGAAAGCACAGCGAGGCGGCGCCATCTTGTTCCTTGGCTGACGCGCAAATCATCATCACAGTCGACGACGTAAACCACAATGCTGTGGACTCTATGGGTTGGGCTCTTCGCAGCCCTATTTAGGACCGGCAGGTGTCCCCGGCGTTGGCTGGCCAGTAGTTTGGATGGCGCGTGCTAACGCGGTTGTAGCAGCCGCCGCCGCCAGCGCCGTCTATCAGGACCCCGATACCGGGCTCGTGTTCTCGTCCGACTTCCGGCTGTACAAGGCCGACGGGCGCGGCATCACGTTCCGTGTTGCCATCCCCGCCGACGCCCAGAGCTACACTGCGTACGACGCAGTCGTCCAGCTTGTCGTTCCAAACGATGTGGGCTGGGCTGGCCTCGCCTGGGGTGGCGCCATGCCCCGGAACCCCCTTCTAGTCGCCTGGAGAGACTACAGCAACAACGTCGTCTTGTCGTCCCGCATGGCCACGTGAGTGCATTGCCGATATTCGTACACGACTGCTATTACCTCAGTCAGGGGCTGACACGTAAATCTCGGCAAAAGCGGCCATGTGATGCCCCAGCCGTATTCCGGCGCCGAGTACACCTTGATTAGGGCCGGCACCAAGTCCAACTCGACCCACTGGCAAGTCACGGCTCTTTGCAGGGGATGCACCTCGTGGCAGAGCAGTGGCGCAACGCGCTACCTCAGCCCCAGGGGTGGGAACCGGCTGGCCTTTGCGTACTCGCCATCCAGGCCTTCGAACCCCACCAGCCCGTCGTCAAGCATCCCGATTCACGAGGTCCATGGCTACTGGTCGCACGACTTCAGCCAGGCCGCGAACCCTAACTTTGAGGCTACTGTGGCAAGGCTCACGTCGTGAGATCTGCCCCGTGGCGGTGATGACCAAATTGTACATAGGTAGCTGAGCCGAGCCGGGCCTGGGTTGGGGGCTGTCATAGTAGGGTCGCGAGGCCGACTCGGTTCCGGATGAGGAGGGGTCGGTGCACGTATAGACAGTAGGAGACGCATGTGTTGGGGGTGCCTGCGTGCATATGTTACGGAGGGCCAGTAAATACGTCGAGTTTGGATTAGGCCAGCAGCAAATTGAAGCTAGCTCCTCGTTTCTACGGATTAGCCCTCGTTGCGCCAGCGCATCTTCCTATTTACACTTGCCTCTCACCCGAACCGTCTAGTGGATTACACTACCCTGCGCGGAGGACCCGCGGTAACTCCAGACCATGCCTGGATATAATTAACGCGAAACACGAGTTTCCCCAAATCCCAGTTACTAGCAATTACCCGATGTACCGCGTTTGACGATCATCTTTGGTACGTCGCATCCAACTCGGCCGGCGCAGACGGCGGCTTATATGACGGCTCCGTCCCTAGCATCTCCATGTAACCATTGGTGCTGTCGGCCTCGGCCAGTTGCTGCTTGAACTGACTGAGCTTGGGAGCCAACTCGGGGGTATCATCGCCCCGGTGCAGCTCCTGGTGTTCATTCGTTGTATGTGTCATACCGTTGTTCCGGCCGCGGCGAATCAACAGCCAGGCAATGAGAGCGATGGCGGCCAAGCCAACGACGCCACCCACAACTCCTCCGACTATGGCGCCAATTGGGGGGCCTGTGGGTGCGGCTACTCCGGGTGGCGGGTCTTCGGGGGCGGACGTAGGTGTGGATGTGCCTACTCTGGGAAGTTAACGCAGCTCCCAATTTCGAGGGGAGACTGGGGCCGACGACACATACCACTAGTTGCAACGCTTGGAGCAGCTTGCGCGAACATCCGATGTACTTCATCCGAAGACCATTGGACCGTTGCCATCGACCTTGTAGATAATATGTCAATCCAAGTTTTTCCCAAGATACAGGGTGGTTTGGCTTAGCCCTCGTACCCGTTGCGGTACCATTCCTTCACCACGTCGGGCGATTCATAGGCGGCGGCATCGGCGTCATACGAATGCTTCCACTCCAAGGCCGTCATATCAAACAGAAGCAAGCCGCGCGGGTTTGGGTCGGGGTCGCTCCAGTTTCCTCTAACGCCGCCGTAGCTCAGCACTTGGCGGTTACCGACGGGCACGCAGGTGGCCCCTTTACGAGGGCCTCCTGGCGGGTCCGGGAGTCTGGTCCATACGAATCCAGGTAGGCTCAGTATGTAGGCGTCTTGATAGTAGAAATTGTCGCGTTGGTTTAACCCTCCCAACAGGAATCTCGTGCTTTGTTAGTTTTTGCGAGATCCAAGAGGGCATCATCAACACGACCGGGGGGGGGGGGGGGGGGGGGCCTCTTACATGTCGTAGCCGCCGTCTGAATTCTGAAATCCGGCAGTGCAAAACATAGTCCGCGGTGAAGGAGGAACGCTGCCGGTGGTCACCTGCCAATGGCTCCGCTTGGTTCGCGGGTCGAAGAAGGTCACATTCTCGAGGCTGACGGGCGGTGACGAGGACGTCTGTGGACTGCCAACCACCGAAGGGACATGTCCGCCCATGACCATGACCAAGCCGTTCGGCCCGTATACAGGAACGTACTGGGCCGAAGCGCCAACCAGCGTGTCGAAGGGGCTGAACCCCACGGTCCCGTTCTGCCAACGCTTCGTCTCCATGTTGAACTCTAACATGCCGGGGATCGCCTGCGTGCTGGCTCGGCGGAATTCCGTCCACCCGGTGGCCAACCCTCCAATAACGAACCCCATTCCGTGCGCACTTGCAAATGCGCCAAATTCGGTGGGATGCAGGCCGTTGAAGCGATCTGCATTGTCTGGCTCTTGAACCGACCACCTCCCGCCTCCGCCACCATCGGCTGTAAACATCCAGAGCTCTGCCTCGGCCATGTCGGCGCCAAACAGCCACTTGCCACCCCACGAGTAGAAGACGCCGGCATCGCTGTCAGTCCAAAGAACGACATTGAGTTTTTTGGGTCCTGGGTTTGGGATCGTTCTGATCTCGACGTCGCCGGCGGTCCAGGACCTGGACATGTCAATGGAAAGCGTAGAATTCACTAAGATGGGCAAATCAGATCAGCATCGGCGATCCCCTAGCCAAAGTTGACAAGCACTGCAGTCCCTCACCTCGGTTCGAGCGGCGGTCACCCTCCTCGCCGCCTAGCTGTGAGATCTCTCCGCCGTCAATGTAGACATAATCACCGAGCACGGTCGCTGCTGCGGTCAGGAACTATGAACGACGTACAATTGCATGGGGACTCGAGATAATTAACGAACCTTTCGCGCCATCGACGCGGAGGAAATTCTCGCGGGTGGGCACATCCAGTAGCGCCGCGCGGGTCGCACACCCGAGCACGAGCGCGGCGAGCAGCCCTGACGGCAATCGATCGCAGCGCATCGCGCAGATATCGGGCGCAAGCTTGAAGCGCCGACTGAAGATTTCGTTGGCAAAGAGTGGGGGGGAGAATGCAAAAACAAAGAAATATATAATATATAAATGTAGCAATCCTAAGACCGAGGCAGTGTTACACCAAGTTTAGAAGTGCGAGGGCTGTGCCACGCGTCTGCAGAGCCGCGACGGGAGCTACCCTGTCGGGACTGGTGCCACTGGCGAATAAGCGTGACTGACAGGGCTTCAAACGCATCGGCATGACCTCGATCGACCATGCATGCTCCAGGAGGGGTCAGGTACTGTGTAGTGGTAACGCTAGGTAATTAGAAATCCCCACATACTTCTCAGCATCGCCCGCGCACGTAAGCCATCGCAACTGCGCAAATTAGGCACCTTCTTTTCTTTCTTGCATTGTCCAGGGGCTGACTGGGCGGCGACCCACAGCTAAACTGTACGTGCTGCTCTGTATCGGTTCCACTTGCGCCCCCCTTTTTCAATCCAGGTGTGAAAACACAGCGCACTCAGACGTATGTAGGAAAGAACTGCCCGTAAAAACAATCCTCTTTCTTTACCAGCGGTAGACCGTACTACAGCAATTAATGGCATTCGACCAAGATTCGACTAGTTCCTTAACTTGCTCGTTTACTTGTGGCTCGTTATATGGGCTCTCTAAGACCGAATTGGCACTCCATTCCTCGTCGACAGCCATGCAACTTATTCAACAATGGGTGTGATTCACAGAGGCGTGCGGACTGTTTAACGAGCCAGAGATGCGCATTGTCTGGCCATAACTATACTTTCTCGTAATGACCTCATTGAGAACTCAATCGTTGCTTTAGATAATAAACGCTATTTAATTTGCGTGGACACACGCTGCGCATTGTCTGGCCATAACTATACTTTCTCGTAATGACCTCATTGAGAACTCAATCGTTGATTTAGATAATAAACGCTATTTAATTTGCGTGGACACACGCTTGTGCTGTCCTCCGGCTGTGGCATGTTATCGTGGCTACAATAGTCAAGACAAGTTGGTGTTGGAAGTATTCGCATCGAAAGTTGTGTGGAAAATCAAAGTGATATTTGGGCGGCGAGCGCAACGGGAAAAGCCCCATGGACCAAAGCTTAAGACCTGCTGCCTTGAACATATAACTAGGTACGGATAGAGCAGTCATGTTTCGCGGATCCGTCACGCTTTGTTGGCACTAATGAGACGAAACGCCAAAGTAAGTCCTGGCCCCATTCACTCAGGAGCCCGTGCCCGCTAGAATTGTGGTAATTATTTATGCTTTTTCCGTTCTTGTAACGGGAAACTCCGATTCCTTTACGCCCTACTTACAATACTTGCTCACAAATTAGCACTGGTGAAGTGTCAACAACGCTCACGAGCAAAAAACACATGACGAATCCTGAAAAGAAAAACGGCTCAAAAGCCACGGCCCGCAAAGCAGCTAAAGATCTAGCTGTTCTCACGACACTGGCTGCTTCGAAAGCCACGGTAGCAGCATCCGTGGGGACGTGAACCTTGAGCACTACAGCCACCCACGCCATCCACACGGTCTCCGGTTCCTCCAGCCCCCCGCCGGGACCGGCTTCTCGTGTGCAAGACTACCGTTCGCTTTCCAGCATCGGGGGTTATCGGACTGGAATTGCCAGTCCGTCGGACGCCCGCTCCCTGGCTAGCAGTGACGAGGAGGGATCTGACCACAGTCCTTCGAGCAAGTTGACGCGCCAATGTCGGGTCGTGAGGAGGGGCAGAAGCAAAAAGGAATGCGGCGTAAAGACGGCGATGCCGAGAAGCAGCACGGGCTGATCGACAAGCTTGACAACGGTCCAGTCGAGTGGCCGGTCAACAGAGACAAGGTCGAGGGGAAGGACGGACAGGAGAAGTTGAGGAGACGCTGGGAACGCAGGTCTCGTTGGGAAGTGTTCAATGCGCGCCACTCTGCTCCTTTGCGTCTCCTCTTAACATAGCTAGACCAATTAGTGCACTTGTAAAAATACCCTCTTGGCTTGCTACTCGTCATCATACATCCCGGCCGCCTTACCCGCCCCCAGTGTTTCTAATACTAGCGAAAGTCCTACTATCAGTGATACCCTGTAGCGGGGAGTGGCAATGTTGTCACCGAGGTGGTCGTGATGTTAAGGAGGGAGCAGCAGGCCACAGAAAATCGGCATCCCAAAACAACCCCGTCTCCGACAGCAGCAACGATAACACAACCTCCCACCCGCCCAACCATCCCTCCACATATTTTATTACGATGATGGCCCCTTCATCGGCAACATCATACCCAAAGACCCCGGCATCGTCTCCACGAATCCGTTCCTCATATACAGCCTCCTCCCGGGCTCATCCGCAAGCAGCGTGACGTACGGCTCCACACCCTCGCCGCAGGGCGCTTTCGCCCGGATGTGCGCCACCAGGTGCTTCAACACGGCGTCGCCCAGCCCCTTGCGCTGGTGCTCCGGTAGGACCGCCATGTCGGCGATGTGGAAGTACCACCCCCCGTCGCCGATGACGCGGCCCATTGCGACTGTCTGTCCCGGCCCGGGTTCTATAGTGGAAGCAGTCGCAGCAGCATTAGTCTTGTCTATGGCTGCATCCGGGGTGAAGGTGACGTAGCAGCCGTACCAGCTGCCGCTCGCCACTGGGGCCGCCTGGGCGGCGGTCTTGGTGGCCAGGCCCGAGACGGCGCGCAGGCGTAGGTAGTCTGGGATGGAGGGGTAACCAGAGTGTAGAGTGTAACCTTTTGGGAGAGCCGGTTGTTGGGAGGGTGATGGCTGCGTTGAGGATGAGCTGGTGTTGAACGTCATTTCTTTTTTCTGCTGGGCGGCGGTTGGTACCTCAGGCTCGCGGTTTCGGTAGATTTTTGGTGGGTTTGTGTGACATGCTGTGTATTGTAAGACAGTGTGGAGCCCCAGAATGAAAGTGGGTAAAGCGCACGGGCGTCTAGCCAATCCCTCCTCAAGAGCTAATTACAGTATCTAATCTATAACTAATTTAGTTGCTCCGTATGGTCACACGACATTTTCCCTCGTCCATAGACGCGGGTCTAAGTACAGCTCTGATATCGTTCAAAAATTACGCAGATACGGAGGTTAGGATAACTTCAAAGGCCGTGCCGCTACATCGGCCATCTGTCAGGTAGGAGACATTGCTCGTTCAAGTTACAGGCATCCAGTATTCGCAGTTAAGTCCGGGATTCAGCGTCCTCCGCGGCTGTATTGCAGTTAAGCTTCAGTCGGCCCCAGCTATGGAGGTCCCTACATTACGCATTGCCAATGAGGAGCTTGGAGGCGAAGCGCAATTTTTTTTTTTTTTAAAAAAAAAAAAAAAAAAAAAAAAAAAAAAAAAACTGTGGCTTGGGGGCCACTTGCCGTCCCGCCGAAACACTCATGTTGACGGCAATCATCTTATGCTATGGTGAGTCTCTTTGCCAACATGGCAGAGGTAATCCAGCATCTAGGTGGGATGAGAGGCTTAATTAATTATTTAGCAATCGGGGCAGTTGAAAACTGATGGCACCTTCACACTACACTTGGAGAGTTTCAAAGGCATGCCGAGGAGGAAAAGGAGCCGGGTGTCTTGGAATTGCTGCACAAAACCACCAACTTTTCAATCGACTGAGCCGTTAGGCCGCGTTTACGGTCTACTTGGCTTTTGCACAAACGCGCGATCACAAGATGATCGTCTCTCCTGGACCATACCATGGCGTCGTACATACAATACCTTATTGGCATCACCTCGCTGTGTCGGGCGAATATCGAGGAGGGATTGGGACATTGGCAAATAGGAATGATTGAGCCTACCGCACCTCACTCAGCACTAAGCTTAACTTGAAGAGTGACAATGCAGGCACTATAGCGGTCTCTAGCAGCTTGTTAGCTGCGGCTATCTTCAGTTGGGCTTCTGTGAACAACAAGGCGGGGTTTGTTGCTTAACCGGGGCCATAGCATTCGTGCTTGAGCGGCTGGCTGTCCCCCAGCTAACCTTCATGCCTCGGCTGACGCCACGCGTAGGTGCCGTTGGCACACGCATGGGTATGTCATTTGCATCCACGGGTTTTAGAATTCCCGTTGGCGTTGCGGTCAGCAGTGCTTTGATAGATACGACCGCCGGCGAGTACTGGAAGATGCAGGTGTTCATTTAGTCGCATAATCGTGTTTGCGGACTGATTGCTCTTTGTCTGTCGGCGACTTCGACACAGGGACGGTGCATGAAGCAGGTAGGTAAGGCTGGTAGGGATAGGTACTTAGGTGACAAAGAAGGTATATTGACTCTCCATCGTCTCTATGATTTGCGGCAGGGTTAGATTGTCGTTGGATAGGTTTGTGGTGTCTTTTACGTAGGTGTTGAAGTCGTTTTCCGATGTCAACTTTGGGTTAGTCTTGGAAGAGCATGGCTTTTGTGCTTGTTTTGCATGCCGTTGTTGTTCTGTCTACCATACGAAATGTTCTTGGCTGGATATAAAGTAACTGTCTCGTTTAGGGGTGCGGTGGTTTTGTGAAGGTATGGTTTGCTCTTCGGACGAGCGGGTCAGAGATGGAAACAGCAAAACGGACACCATGATCGTAACTCGGAACATCCTGGAAGAAATACGACGTTGTGGCTACACACATGATCACAGGAAAGACGCCACGGTCCCAGGTTCGGTGGGTGTTTTAGGTCGGCTCTCCCATGTTACCGTGATAAAAGCACGCCGAGAAGCGGTCCTAAGTGGTCCCGGAGGATCCCGCTTCGGGGCGGTATTTACTCCATGATTTGACCTCATCCAAGCATACTCCACCGCTGCAAGGCCCTTTATCCGGTCCAATGCTAAATATCCTATTTGCCCACCCACTATCTGCCCCTACTTACGTCTCCACAATCGATGAAACGGGATTCCTAGATACGATGGATCGAGGCATGATTAAATTGTTATTGTCTTGAGAGAACAAACGACCCGCAGACAGCACACTCCAGCCTTGTTAGAAATATGATCGTAATCCGTGATAATGCTGGGCGTTTATCGATTGAAGAGGTTTCTTGCGTGCTCTTCTTTCTAATTGATATTTCGTGATGTAATTAAATAGTTCTCTCGTGCTAATAGATCCGGTTAGGCTCGTCACTTGTCTTCTCAGTAAGCCCTCGACCATGTATGACAGCCTGTAGCTGGCTTGGAAGCAAGCTTGGATTATGAATCCGTATGAGGCCATTTACATATAGCTCTTTCTGTGCGTTTAATATAGCCCAATACCGATAGTTGGATAGGTGTCAAGTCTGTCCACGAATAGGGAGCGCTAGCATGTAATGAACTACATGGCCCTTCAACAGTTTCCACGAGTGAAGATGGCTTTCTTCCTCCTATCGCACGTCATTCCTTGATCAAGCAGTCTAAACCGGTCATCTATGAAGATCTAATCGCATCGACCGTTGGCTGCAGCTATTCTGACGTGTATATAACCCTCGCTGCCCCAGCGCTCCCTCACTCGTTTCTCGCCACCAGATCCGGTCAACCCCCCTAGAATCTCCTTGATCATCAGCTTGTCTCCCACATACCTAACCCAAACACTCAGCTGCTCTAACTCAACACTGTCACGAGCATCGAAATGCGCTTTGCACTCCCACTTCTCACCGTCATCCTCGGCCTCGCGACGGCTGCCCCTGCCCCCGCTCCGGTCGACAGTGATGGATCTTGCTCGTTTCAAGACAGACTTGGCGCCCGCGTCGCGGAATTCACCTCGTGGATCACCGACTGCGGCGACAAAACAGGTCACACGACGGGGATGAGAATCGCCTGGCAGGGCTACAATGAGTTGTGTTTCCCGCTTCCGGATGATACCCGCGCGCTTGAGGTGCACAATATTGCTGAGGGGTGCCGCGGTACGTTTCATCTCATCCTATTCTTCAATATTTTTTTGTTATATTTCATACCTGCTTGACAGTTGGCTGATGATGTGTTGGTGGGTATGACATATAGTCACGGCGTTCCTAAGCCCTGTTTGCGATGATTACCCCTACGCTGGGGCCTGGCGGCACAAGGCGGGTTGTCTTTGGACTGGGAATAGGGAGTTCAGGTCGTACATGGTGACCTGTGACAACGGCGCCTAAGTCTGCACGACTGTCATGCTGAGGGGGAAGACGCGGAGAGCGTTGCTACCTAGGAGAACTTCAAGATGGATGACGTGAAGAGGAGGGGGAAGAGAAACTAGCACTTGTGACAAGAAAATTTGGGGCCTATAATCAGGTCAAGCTAGGACCTAATACGAAAGCTATTCGTCTCCCTCGGATGATTCTGCTATGGTCGAATCGGCTGTCTGCGAGAGATAGAGGTACAAATATATGAGTCCCCATACCCAGGTAATTAGCAACTTCTCATGTCTGGGCCCTCGACCTTATAGTTGAAAAGCACACAATAGCATCAGTAGGATCAAGTCATTATCCCCCTCCCTTCTGATACATTCTGTTCTCGTTATGGGGAAGTAATTATGCTTTTAGGATTGTATACCTGGCTTCCAACTAATACGTACATCAATACGTAGCACGAGGAAGCGCAACCAACCTCCCATCGTCACGCCGGTAAAAGAACATGTTAACTCAGTCGCCCTGTCCGGTAGCAACCGTGTTCCCGCTCTCCAGTCTCAAATAGGATCAACCTTCAGCCTTCGGAGCGGTGGGCGCTTCGGTAAGCGCCGACTCTTCACGGCCAATCCCGGTGGGAGACTTCGGTAATTATGTAAAATTCAGCTCACTAGTTATTATCACATGCAGACGCGGGTGTTTTTAATAGGTGCTTGTTAAAAGTAGAGCGCTAAGCTCAAGTACAGCCACGCTGGTGGACAGGGGTATATTACATGTTGTGTTGGCCGCTTACAGTCGCAGTGTTAGTCTAATATCCGGGATAGATGTATGTGATGCCCGAGAACCAATCGAGGTCTTTGGGCGGACTCCTGACCTCCACCTCGAATAGGTCATGGTCGCTTAGTGAGGCGGCCGACAGAATGTCATGGGCATTGTCTGCACCGGCCCGTTGAGGGGTCTCCAGACGTTGATGATGTGCTTGCGACCTTGGAGCAGTTCCTCCGCTGCCCCCTCCTGACTCACGTGCTCCCTTGCGAACTTCTCGGCAACCTTGCCAGTGTGGTCGCAGTGGACAAAGAGGATGGGCTGGCGATACTCGTCTACGCTCTCCCCCTCGGGGCCCTCGGTAACGAACGGGGCCGAGCCGTCCTTGGGCGGCACGATGAAGTTCAACTCTGCGCCGATTTCCCCTCGCAGGCACGCACCGATATCCGCGTTCGTATGAGGATCTGGCTTTGCCGTGGAGGCCATGATTGACAGGAAGCATAGATGGGTTCGACTACCCGGGTAGGTAGGTATGGTGTGGAAACGACACGGCTGTGTGGCCTTGCACGGTCTCTCTGGTGTTGGCCATATGGTTGTATAATAATATTTGCCAGTCTCCGGCCGCCCAAATTGCTTGCCGTGGAACGTCCATCCTGACGTCGGAGCTGTCGGGGAGGTAGGTGCCGCGGAAGTGGTCCCGAATCCTGCATCTGGCGTGGAATGGGCGTCCACACATGACCGGTTAGGTCAGCGGTAGGTAGGGGGTTACTAGCGGCCGGATATCAGGTTGAACCACGTATTAATAGTCAGATCAAAACCTACATTAGTAGAGTAACCCCGGCATACGTATATGCCAGCCTTGAAAGTCGACGCCGGCGCAGGGGAAAGACGAGTAAGCTCATATCGTCTAGACACTAAAAAGAATACTAATGGTTAGCAGTAAGCTGCAACTGCTTAGCAATTAGTTTTGAAGACGCTTGCTGTCTCTCACTCGATTCGTAAGTTGCTGGGTATTCCTATCAAGAGCTGTCAGTCTCAATGCCTCAAGTGACCTCTCTTCTGTCGAGCGCTTCCGCCTAAATCGTCCGTATATAAGGGCTGGGCGATCTCTGTGAATGAAGTTATCATCACGCTGTTCTGCTCTGCAAGCTCGATTTAGCGAAACGCCACGAGGTATCAAAGGCTGTTTCGGCCTTCTGATCCTAACGACTGCAAAAGCTTTATAAGACGCATACCTTTGCCTTCAGAGACTGCAGTGCCCAACGGTGGGATATCTTAGGCTGCTTCGCCGCGTTCTTCAAGGGTAGCGAGCGTAACGAGTTACTGACCGCGCTAGCAGTAGACAGGTGTCTTATTACTATTTCGGATCAGTTACTCGATCAGAGTCGGCAGTTCCGTTGGGTCGCGTGGCCTCGATTTTTGAATTAGTGCTTTAACTCCTATCCATGGTCCGGAGAATACTCCTAGAATTAAGATTGAGAAAGCAAAATTGCTGTGTTTACTACAAGACCCATTTTTGCCAGGGCTTCCGTGTTCTGGGGACCGGGCAATGGCGCTGATGTGATTCCATCCTCTCGGTCTCGACTTGTGAGGGTTAAGTACGGTGTCCTTTTACAAAAGTAGGGTTGGCTGTCGACTGGTCGTTGCGGGTCGATTTTCACTACCAGAAATGCTGGAAACCGAAGCTTGAAGACGCAGAAAACTGCATCTTCGGGCGTAGTTATGGGGCTTTCATGTTGACACGGAGAACTGATTGACTATGTTCCTAAACAACCTCCCTTTGTTGCCGAGGCTGGAAAGCGACGGAACCACCCGAGACAAAGGACTTTTTCGTTTTCTGAGCTTCACGCGCGGACCGTTGAGCTTCGAGCGAGTCAAAAGAGAACATCATCCGATTAGAACCTACCGAAATTAGCAGGCCTCACTGGAACCCAAAGCTTTCCACCCATCTTCGAAACTGACGATTGTTTTGATAGGCAGTTACACAAATGTCGGATTTCCGTATTAACTTGGCACCATGCTGGGTCAATGCAGCGGGTTAACCTCGTTGCCGTGTTTTATTGTCCGAGCCGCTTTTACCCAAATTGCAGTGGCGTCGGTGAAGTCAACTCTGCTTCTAAATTTGAACCTCTCCGGGCTTCTTCCCATTACATCGCCCGGACTTCCCCAGGAAAAGCTCGGCAGGAAAGGGTTTTCGGTCGCCAGACTGCGGCCGAATTGTCTGGAGCCTATGGGGGACGGTGGATTTCATTTTACATTGCTCGGATTGCGGGTTTCCCCTTGTCCGTAAGGCTATCCCCATGCATGGTTGGCTAAAAGTAGAGTAGACAATGTGCGCCCGGTTACTTGGAGGAAAGTGATAGAGTATATAAAATCCGGGAACACTCCTATTTCCCAGGATGTCCACTGAGAGTAAATCTACGGCACCGTGTCCTATCCGCCGGCAACTGAACCCTACAATGGGATTGAGGCATATCGTGCTGCTCGCCCTCGGCGGAACCCAAGCATGGCCGGCTTCTGCTAGCCGCGTTGGGCCGTCAAAGAGACAAACCACTACCACTAGATACTGCCCAGGAGGGACTCAAATCTGCTTTTCCGAGTTTAGGGAGTCCACAAGCGAAGTTGTCTACCGTATTGCCATCCCCGATGTCTCCACGGCGCCTTTCGATGTCCTCCTACAAATCGTCGCACCGATCGCTACAGCGGGTTGGGCGGGCATTTCGTGGGGCGGTACTATGACCGATAACCCCCTTACGGTTGGATGGCCGAATGGCGACAGTGCAGTAGTCTCTTCACGTTTCGCTACGTAAGTCAAGCTTCGGTCTCAAAAAAATAAAAAATAAATACTTATTAGAACCTTTCTGCGGTACGACACAAGGAGCTGACAAGGTCACCCCACAGCCGTCGCGCTCTGCCTGGTGCCTATGCGGGAGCCACCTATGCAGTTCTGCCGACGACGACGACAAATGCGACACATTGGCAACTCGACGTCCTGTGCCGTGGCTGTAGTCAATGGGAGGGCGGATCTCTGGACCCAAACGGCGTCAACAACTTGGCTTGGGCCAGGAGTGCCCAGACGGTAAACACACCCAGCAGCAACACCAGCTCTTTCGGTATACATGAGGGACGGGGCGTGTTCCGCCACGACTTCAGCGCTGCAAAGATACCACAAGGGGTCTTTGATGCCGTGATCTACAGTTTGGAAAACCCACCATCGACGCCGAGCAGCGCGGCTAGTGCCACCTCCACCCCCGTGACAACGCTGCCTCTGCCACCGACGTCAGCAGCGAGCTCGGCGGCGGCCGGCGTCTCGACGGATGTGCTGACAGCCCCGGCGCCATCAACTCCATCACGCAGCGTGATCGCCACCAGGCTCACCGAACTCCCCAATTTCCAGTCGTCGTCCAGCAGCGCACCGGTAGTCGTCGTAACCACGCGCGTGACCCAGCTCCCTCGACCGACTTCAACCTCCAGGCCTCCACCCCTCACGATAACGACGCGCATCACTGGGACGTTTCCCACGCCTATTCCCACGCGGAGCACCACCGTCCGAGTTCCCAACCCGCCCTCCAGCACGCCCGGCATGGTGACAACCACTTTCACGGTCCAGCCACCAACGCCAACTCAAGACGATGGCTGGGGTGGAGGCCCTCCATGGGGGAAAGGAAAAGGGAAAGGAAAGGGAAAAGGGAAGGGAAAGGGAGGGGGCTGGGGCGGCGGCGGGGGCGGAAGAAGGGGAGGACGTCGGGGACGTCGGGGACGTCGACATTGAGTTGATGCTTTAGCAGAATAAAGTAGGCAGTCAGCAGAAATGTTAGGTACGACATGAGCCCCGTACTATGCGTTGGTAGCAGAGACGAAAAAACATTTGGCTGATGGCTTGGCGACTTGCTCACCTTTTGTTTTAGTTATCAAATTGAGAGGTTCATTGTGCCGATAATTGGGTTCGGTCAATGCAGAACTATGATGTAAGAGAAGCGGTTCTTTGCAGAAATAAACCGGCAGAAGCGCGGCTTCTCGAGCTGTGGTCGGCTATTGAAGACTCGGAATTGGAAGAGAAGGTGGGAGTTTCGTCACTGGCCAACTGGCAGTTGCCAGCGATCGGACCAAAGTTCAAACGAGCAACTTCTGTACTGTAAGTACCGTTATGTATGCACATTTACCTTGCCTAATTATGCCCGCTACTGTGCATATTGACAGTCATTCAAGAAGTTGTCAACGCCCCTCAAGACTCCTAATCTGCCAAAATTGCATAACCGTCTCCGGGGTAATAATCCACGAGTCGCGCAATTGGACGACTGTCACCGGCACCCAAATGCTTGGTTGACTATGGCGACTAGATCGACGGCAGTTCTACGCGTACAGCTTTTGTGGCAAACGCGCAGCTATTTAATGGCGCCTGCGATGAGCGCACGGGGATCGCAAGCGGTTTTCTCTTGAAGCCACCGATCAATTGCTTCAAAAAAACGCGGCTGCCATAACCACAGCACAAGGTACAGCCATCACTATACCATTAATACCATGAAGCTGCCGTCGATTCTCCTGGCGGGCGCCACAGTCCTTTGCCAGGCCGACGCTCAATGCAGCCGTTCTTTCCTGGTTGATGCCACCACCAGGTATGTGGCAGCACAGGCGGAAGGCATGCCGGCGATCTTGACTGCTCTCGCCGCCGAGAGCCTCAACTACACCGAGAGTGACGAGACAGTCGCCATCGCGACCGGTGTGTTGGCGCAGCCAATGAAGATTGACCACAACCGGAGTATCCACGACACGACCCTGTGTGCCACTTTCACTGAGCTCATCGTCACGGATCCGGCAAACCCCTACGTGATTGGCACCCGCATGGTGTTCACGGACAACAAGGCCAGCCTGATTGAAACTATTGCCACCAAACCAGGGGACTGGCTTTTCAACGCCACCGGCTATCTCCACTGGTATGTTTTTGCACGCCTTTCCCCGCACGGCTCGAGAATCTGACGAGATAATCAGGAACTCTCTCGAGAACTGGGACCCCATCCCTCCCGAGGAGCAAGACACGAGGGAGGTCATCCAGGCAGCCGGCGACGCCTACTTTCATCGCTTCAACAATGTCAGTTTCCCTGTGCCGTTTGGCACACCCTGCGCGCGACTCGAGGGGGGCGCCTATACAGACACCCGCAGATCCGGCAACAACACCTGCGGTCTTGGACTTCCCTCCACTCTTACCGTGACGAACCGGCGCTACGTTGTAGACGAGGAGATGGGGGCCGTGGCCATTTACCTGGGCTTCCCCGGTCTGGACAGGTCGGTTCCAGAGAAAGCAATGCCTGATAGTCATTTTTTCAGGGTCGAAGGCGGCCAGATTCGATACATCCATACAGTGACAACTTGCGAGAACGCTGGTTGCGGCATGAACGGGGCAGGGATCCCAGGGGCGCCAGACCGGTAATGGAAAATGTGCTACAATCGGGCTTGGGCTTGGCTTGGGCTTGGACTCGGGCTCGAGCTCGAGCTCGCGGGCCATCGGCCAACAAGCCTTGTCAGCAGACTCGTGTTAGGAGAAACTATCGCACAACTCGGGCTCTTCCAATACCTTATATGCAAGCGAGAAAATGAGAGTGATCCTGCAACGCTACTTTGTCCACTTCCATCTACGTGCGGATCTCCCGGGTACCTGCTGGGGTTGTCAGAACTCAATTTCAGTGCGGATGCAGCTTTCAGGTTCCCCTTGGCCAATGATCGTACTGCACCATCCAAGCTTGGCAAATCCGGGATGGAGACAACGAGTTCCTGCTCACCAAACAGGATCGCAGCTTGCGCTGCGCACAAGATGCGCTCAGGCGCTGCTGGCTTCTCCATGCCGGGCCCCTTGTCGTGCGGGCCCTGCAGGCCTGGCGTTGGCTGCATTTCATCATCCCTGGTCGGCCCCGATGCAAGACGCGCAGACGAGAGGCACAGCGGTTCCTCAGCCAAACTGCCCACGGTTCGAAAGGAAGTGCATCCTTGAGACCCCAGAGGGACAGGGAACACGCCACTAGGCTCCCGAGGGAGTCCCGTCGTTTTTACTTGGGACCATGGTCTCTGCCCCTGCCTGCGTCTCGTTTGTTTGCCATTTTCTCGCACACATCATGCATGTGTTACACCGACCCGAGACGAGGGATGAAATATCGACACGAACATCTCGTGCCAAGATCAGGAACGCCCGCAGCCGGGGACCCTAGGAGACTGAGATCGGGCATCCCTCGAGATATATCTTGATCGTTCGACCTTTGCTCCACCCATGCGATCGGGCTCTCACTGGTCCCCTTGCTCTCACTCCAGCAGTCCAGGCTCGAAGGCGCTGGGCTCGCACACTGGGATCGTCATCCTGCCCTTCAGCAAGTCATTCAGCCACCGCTGATCCTGTCAGCGCCTCGACGATGGCATCGCAAGGCCCACCCGGCCCTGATGTCTCGCAGGCGCCACTGCTCGTAGGCGTCACGTCCGCCCTACACCTCGTCTCGTTCACCCTCTATGGCGCCCGAATCTGGACTCGAGCCAAGCCAAACCTTCGCCTCTATCTGGACGACTACTTCATCACGCTCGGAGTTGTAAGTCAACCTGGCTCTCCAGCCGGCTCTGCATCCGGGCGCTAATCACTGCAACTGGCGCCCAAAGCTCTTCGACTTGATCTCGTATTCCTTCTTGATGGTCGCCGTCAGTTACGGCGTAGGGAGGCACAATTACTATGTTCCAGACGACCAGGAAGTGCAAGCCGAGAAATGGCTCTTCCTCAGCCAGCCGACATTCCCTTGGAGCCTCGCTTTTTCCAAGATGAGCATCGCCTGGATGCTGCTCCGGATCCAACGTGATCGCCGTGCGTGGGTGTGGAGCATGTACGCGATCATGGTCTTCGTCGTGCTCACAGCCATCAACACCAATGCCTTCCAGTTCTCGCTGTGCAAGCCGTTGTGGGCCGTATGGGATCACAGCAACCCCGACGCCGTGTGCATGGACCCAAGGATCGGCCAGACGTCCATCTACGTCAACTCGGCTTTCACCATCTTGACGGACTTGGTCCTGAGTCTCGCGGTATGTGGAGTTGGCCAGCCTTGACGACTCGCCGGAGCACTAACACTGCGCGACTGCTAGCCCATTACCTTCATCATCCACATCCAGCGGCCGCTTCGGGAGAAGATCGTTCTCGCCTTTGTCATGGGCCTCGGTATTTTCGCCACCAGCGCCTCCATCGCAAAGACATTCATGGTTGAGAGCTACGGCAAGACGGGCGACACGCTCATGGACACGATTGGCATAACTACATGGAGCATGCTTGAGATGCAGCTGGCGTGAGTGTCTTTTTTTCTCATTTTCTGATTGCTTGCCAAAATCCCGCGCTAACCAAGCCAACCCGCGCCTCCAGCATCATCGCAGCTTGCATCCCCTGTCTCAAGCAGCTCTTTGAACGGTTCCTCCGCCGGTGGGGCCTCATTTCGACGCACCGCGCCACGGGCGTCTCTCGGTCTGGCTACCTCAAGCAAAACGAGTCGCGCTCGCGAGGATACAGCGCGCACATCAACAGCCACCAGCTATCGTCGATGCGGTCGCAGCGCGGCGACGACCCCAAGTGCTTCGCCAGCGCCAGCGCCCACGAGACGGACAGCGTTGAGAGTGGCGAGATGCCCATCATGAAGCCCAGCCGTGCCTCACTCCGCGACTTTGACAACCCGGCCTCGCCCACCAGCGACGCATCAGTTTACTTTAAGACAGCAATCAAGGCCACCGGCACCGGCGACAGGTCCCGGCCGAGTCTGGAGCGCGCCGAGGGTGGCAGCGGCGGTTACGTGATCCAGAAGGAGACGACCGTGTCGGTACGGACGGAGCCGAATCCCAGGCGTGGGGTTCGCGACGAGGATATCGTTTGAGTCGTTTTTTTTTCTGGATTGCTTCACTACCTACTGTACTTGTACATACTATTCTGTGTCCAGGAAGTGGTGTTTGGGGGTGTTTCGGATCTGGACGTTTCCGTCTCATCTTGAGGATTATCGGGCTTGCCTGCATAAAACTTGACCTTTGCATCTCGCAGTGTTTGTGTGGCAGCCATGTAAGGGTAATCATGGTTCTTCCCCCCACGGCTGGAACTTTGGTACGTCGAATCCTCCGAGGGGTTACGATGGCTCGATCCAGGAAACAGGTGACATTGGTCGTCCAATAAACGCGGGCAATCCCCCTTGACCGGTGCGGATAACGCCAAGAACGAGGCAGGTCTGTGGCGCAACAGCCCAGGAGGGGGTCCCATCCTCTCAGCTCGCCCGCGTCTTTTCCGACTCTGGAATTATTCTGTTGCATCGGCAAGCTTTTTAAGTAAAGACTCGCATCATGGCGATACGACGGACCCCCGCCTTCTAAGTGACAAGGGGGCCCCGGCTCCGGGGTCGGCTGTGCGTGCTCGATGATGCCGCAGTCGACAGGGTTTCGGGTGTGGTCCGGCATGCGCCTCCGGGTCAACTGCCCCGGTTTTTCGGTCTGAACCCCTTGGCTGCGAAATATCGCCAATGCACCCCTTTCTCACGACTGCTACTGTGTTGGTGGCAGATTCACTCTCTCATAGAGGAACCTTGCCGACCAACAGGTTCCAGCGACCCGAGATGGCGTGCTCTCCGGGCTTGTTCGTCGAGAAACCGTATGTTTGGAAGTAGACGGTCAGTCCTCCCCTGCGAGGGCGAGAGCCCAGTACGCCACCGTGGGGCAATGAAGGATTCCAGGCACGTCTGTGGCGTTGCTGAGCGAGCTTGGTCCATTGTCTTGGCTCAGACAACAACGGGAAGCTGACTGCAGGCCGCACTGCGCTCCCGTCACTCTGCTGTCTATCGCCCTGTGAGCTTTGGGAGAGGTAGGATGCGGGTTGCGGCTGGAGGGGATTACTGTACTGTTCTAGCGTGCGACAATACTGTAGAACAATTTGGTGTTTGTGCTAATAATCAAGAGCGAGTGCCGGCGCCATGCCTCCGCAGCCGTCCCTCATCGGAATGTTCCAGGACAAACACAACCCACCATCCCACCGCTCAAGCGGCTCAGCCACCCAGCCGGTGCAGGGGCAATATACAAATGCCGGCGCGTTGTTGCACAAACTGGTCTGAGAGAATCGGCGGCAAAAGAAGCGAATGAACCGGTCTAATTACCTGCACAGACCGCGACATTATCCCGAGCTACGAAGCCGCGCAAGGCAAGGTAAACCGAGATGAACAAGACCCTCCTTCCAGGGAAAAATAGGGGGTGGGAGCGCCGAGAAAAACGTCCAGCCAGCAGGAAGGTACTGTACCATAAACCGTGCCTGTCTCCAAGGGGGAAACAACTGCATTCCACAACTGAGGCTCCCAAGGTTCAATGTTGGTGCATTTGGACCGCAGGGGTTGGGACACAGCAGCCCGAAAGGGGAAAAGCCCGAACGCTGAAAAGCATCACGCAACAGTTTGAAGATTTTGCTGATTGGGCCGGGGCCCCGGTATCTCCTGCGCTTCCGTGCCAAAGTTATTGGGTAGCAAGGTGCTACGTACCGGCTCGCCGGCTACGCGACAGACTGAGGAAAAGAGCGAAAGAATTAGCAGGGGGATGATATTGTTCAGGGTCCCCCTCACTACTGAATCCTCTATGTTCCTGCGGGCTCTGCAGGTAATGGCAATATCAATGATCCGTCCCAGAATCCAGGTTCACTGGTCCCCGGGGGGGCAGCAAGGAGGGACGTCTTGGGGCATGCTCTGGCACCCCGCAATCTTCCAACTCGGTCAAACACACTTTGCTGGCCAGACTTCAGTGGGGGCAACGTGACAATCATTGTGGAAAGGTCCGATCAGCCTCGGGCGGTCGCATAGCAGTTCCTTAATGGTACCTATGGAGCAAACGACGGAGAAGTAGGACACGAAAGTATGGTAATCACGGGCTCCCTCACACTCCCCCCTGGTAACTACACACGCTCCCTGTGATTATTGTCATTCTGTGCCGCGTGACTTCGTGGGTCAACCCGGTCGCCGCCGGCCGGACCGTACCGCCGCGGACCCGGGGAAACCCAGGACGAAGAGATCAGCTGGCCTGTGCCCTAGTACCAATAGAAAGCAGAATGGGCCGGGGTAAATTAGTTGAGAGAGCGTGGCCCATCAACTCATTAGACCTGTCGAGAGAACTGGAATGAAATGAAAAGGCATATCCTGGCTGTAAGCAGGTAGGTAACTGCAACAGTCGATTCCTACAGCTCGGTGGATGTGTCCCATGTGCAGCATTGCACTTTTGCTGCTGGGTAGAGAAAGCCTAGAGAGGCTCTTGTGTGGACACTGCCAAGTTAATTACTGTACAGTATTGTTAGGGGACCCGGCTTTGGAGGGAGGAGGTCTTGCTATCGTTGGCATTCAGGCAAGCCTGTGTCTAGCACATATTTGTCCCACAGGGTTTAGCCACTCAACTCACAGGTCGCCCTCCGTTTCAGGGGTCTCGATCAGCCAACCTTCTGCTGTGTACTTCACGGACTGGTCAGATATCCCCCACGCAGTTCTAGGCCCTTCTCCGATTTCCAGGGTTCGATCAGCACCTTCTTCAATGGTCTCAGCTGCCTACCCATCCAGCTCCTTGCAAATTAACTCTCCTTCCCCTTGCATGCCCCGCCTAGTCTTTCCTGTCAGATAAAATGCAGGTTTAGCATTCTACGACTAACAATCGTGGAGCTCCTCACCTTTTAGGTGTTTGGTGTAGTTGGCAGTTTGCGACATTTCCCATCTCCACTACCCTTTCATTCTAGCGGTCACGAGTACTTCACAGTTCTTCGTTGACCGCACTACGTGCTGGAGGGCGCCTTAGCCACGTATCTTGCCTTTCTAGGCAAGTCAACCCTACTTCTCGGTTCCCTAACTTGCAGTCTTCTCCCCCTCCAAATACAACAATACCACAATACCGTATGCCACAATGCCACAATAACCACAATAACAATATCATCGATGATACAGTCGCAACCCTTCAAGTAGTAACTAGCACCGTAGCTCATGTGGCATGGTCGAGAGCGCACGGGGAAAGGATAAGCGCTAGCGCTGGTAACGGATTTGTTTTCAAGCCACGCAGTGGCAGAATTCACTTCACGGCCATTTCGGGCGAGTTTGTGGCCCTTACTGGCAAGTAGCAAGCAGTCTTTCACTTCCTATGTTCCTTGGGTACCGGAAGTCTTGAGAATTAGCTCTTTACCGCTGAATCTGTATGGACTGTGAATGCGACAACTGTTTTTCGGGTAATTAGTTAACTATTTCCGTCGTATCAAGCTAGTTGAATATTATTGATCCAAAGCTATAGAAGTGCTAAGACAATCTACCAAACACCGAAGCGTATGAAGGTTGAAAATTGCCTCGTGCTTGCGCTCCCCCCGAGTTCTAAGGAGCAAGGTGAAGGCCTAGCGTATCCTAATCTCGACACACTTGCCCTCGTCAAACAGCTCTCCATCCATAATACCGTGAACATAAGCCTCTCCAATGAACTCCATATACTCCTGGTTACCATCATTGCGCGGGCGGAGGACGACCGGGACTCTTCCGCCTTTGACGAGGTAAATCCGGTCCCCGGTCTCAGTGGCCTTTGGAAGCAGGCAGAGCCATCCATTCCCGGTGGCACCAAGCCTTCGCTCTGCCACATGTGTCATATATTGGAAGAACTCGCCATACCCATGCCAAGTACGCGAGACATACCTTGCCAAGCCCCGAAAGCGCTGCTTCTCCCGGAGTGACTCGAGTTTGTCTAGCCAGGTCCCGAACAGCCTCGCGGTTTCCAAAACACCCCCGGGAGCAAGTGTTCCCGTACATAGAGTTGCGCAATACACCGACATAGGTCTCGATTCGTCTCCGCCCCACAGACCTGGGTTAGTCGGGTTCAGCTCCTTGACAAAGCATTCCCACTCAAGATACACCCGAAGGTTAAAGGAGATCCCGGTAATGGTCTGATTGTAAATCTTGCGTACATCAGACCACATGCAACGCACAAAGTCTTCTAAATCAAAACTACCATCGCTGTCGCTGTCGGAGTCGCTGATGTCAGGAGAGTCGTATTCGGCCTGAACCAAGCTGACCCGGGTGATAGTATCCATTGGCTGGCCCTGAAGAACAAGAGTCCTGCTGCCGTCGTCCCATGCCGCCTTGGCGGGAGAACCGCGAGAGGCGTGGGTAGCTCGACGGCCACCCACGGAATTCTCCACCATGGGACTTGCCATTTTCGCGCCGTTTGAACCCCAGTGTGCGACCCACGACGGTGCTTCCGGCATCGGATGCGTGGGATCACACGCCCCGAGGATATCGAGGTTCTGCGATACCGCGATCAGCCTCTGCGTTGCCGCTAGGTAGACCTCGGCAGGGGAGCTGGAGTAGTTAGGTCGGATCCCTATGTCTTGCAAGTCCGCTGATATCATCCCAAGAACCGCATAGATTTTATCCAGCGGGTTTGTGGCATTTCTTGCCCTCGTGCGGAAAAGATAAAATAGCAATCGATCGGCGGCGTTTCCAAGAACGGGCGGGTTGCGAAGAGCTTGCACGTCGAAGAAATTCTGGATTGGTGACTTGACTATCTGACCCAGGATAACCCTCTCCCAGATGCCCAGCGCCACGCCATGGTGCATAGCGGAGCAGAAACGGTCCCAGTCGACTTGATAGTGGCCTTTGACGAGGGTCGCGCGCTTGGATAGGAGAATTTCCTGAGCAGTCCAGACTCTGGACCACCACGGGTGATTGACGATGGTATCTTGAAGAGAGTTGTCATCGGAGACGATCTTGTACGTGTGGCATTCCCTTGGCTTCATAATCTTATGGGGGTTCATCTTCAAGTCGTGTGCCTCGTCTGCTAAGGTTTTGATGTGAGCGAAAGCGACGGCCGTAGATCTCCCCTGGGCATCGCCCAGCCAGACGATAGTCTGAGAGGCAAAACGGTAGATGTCCCCCATGATAGCTATCTGGTCGGCCTTTTCGACCACGTCGTTCTGATCGATACATATGGAATCAATCCAGAGGACGCGAGTCGAGTCGACGAGTCTGAGGTTGAGAAGGGCACACCGAAGGTTGCTGCTGATCTTTAACGTCCTGCCGTTCACCTGAATGGGTGTCATGGTGGGGTTTTCTCCCCAGACGTATGAAAGAGCGTCGTAGCTGTTGATATTCTGGCCCAGGTAAGTGGCAACAAGCTCGCACTCGATGTCATCTCTTCTGGTGCCCGGGAGGAGACGAAGCAGACGGAACGGTTTTCCCCGGGAACCAGCAATGAGCTCGCACTCGATGTCATCGTTTCTGGTGCCGGAGAGGAGACGAAGCAAACGAGACAGTGTTCCTTCCGAGCTAGCTTGAGCGGGTGGCTTTGGAAGGTACGAATATAAGAACGGGTCAGTAGTGACCTTATTTTCCTCGCAATCCTGGAGATCTGGTCAGCCGAGGCACGACGAGACTTAGATTTATTGGAGCCACTGACCAGTTCATCATCCCGTTCTAGGTTTTCAGTCTCGGCGGTTTCCACAACGTCTAGTTCCTCGAGGATTGCGTGCAAGAGATCGTTCATAATCAGCTTTCGCGACATTCTAGCTGGCGGGGTACGGTTCAATCGTCAAGGGCCAGATGTATTCGAAGGTGTCAAAGAAGAAATGTTGGAAGATGACGAAGTCCGGCATGATTTGCTAGGCCTGGAAACTTAATAAATGAGGGGTTTATCAACGTCGTCGTCGAATAATAACTAGCGTGGTCTTTGCTGCCCAACGCCGAGTCCTCCCGCCGCAGCCGTTCCAATTGGCGGTTAGCTTGCAGTGGCATTGCAAGTTGATCTTAGATGAATAGTATACTATATAGCTAGCGGTCTCTGACTATTTTATACCTATTTACGAACGTTATTGCATCCCCAACCTGGTCTGTCATCTGCCCACGGCCCTCACAACTAGTAGTTGTTGACATCACAAGGGTCACGCACAAAGCGAACGTCGACCATCGGATACTCCCTTGAGTATGCTGCACTATCCCTATATATGTGATAGGAATGGCGGTGGGCATCGGATATGGTCGCAATGTGCGCTCGGTCGTCAGGTTTTGGTTTTCCCGGGATGGGTCATTCGAACTGGGAGAGGCTAACCCAGGGTAAGTATGGCGGTACTGAAATGTAGAGTACTGTAAGCACTACTACTACTAGTGAATCAACGCAAAGAAGGTTAGGGTTGCCCCCGGATAACTCACCGTAGATGGTCCGATGGGGGATTGGAATATAGGCTCTGGAACGCCGGGTGCTTTAGACACAGGCATGGTGAGTTACCCTGTAGGGAAAAGGTAGGGATAGAAAGGGACAACTGGCAGCTGCTCACAATCTGAATGTGTCACTTACAGCAGTTGATGCGATGTGGCAGGCCACATTGCTGCCGCTAGCGGGGTTTAGGAAACTGGGCACAGCGGCTCGGTTTCCTTGAATTCCCAAGCTGGGAGCAAGCACTGGCTGTCGGTTACCCTGAACAGTGCAAGCAAAAGAGCTACTCGTCAGATTCCGGCCATCGCCCAATATCGTGCCGACGCCGAGCCAGGCTCCTGGCTGTAGAGTATGGGATTGGAAACCACCGTCGAAATAGCCTCCGTCCTTGTCCTCCCGTGCTTGGATAGGCCAGAGCCTACCTGCGATCCAACGTCCGCTAGTCATTTCAAAACAGTTCTGCCGCCAATAGGCGCCGTCGGATTAGTGAGGCCGTCAGGAAATTAACAGGAATGGAGCTGGACCTTACGTTTTCCGAAGGGACGATTCGAGGAAAGTGACTCAGAATTGTCACGTCTGGTTTCAAGAATGAACCATGTTTCGCTCAGTGCACCGCGGATATTTGTTATTGGATGAAGCCTGAGTGCCTACAATGAAAGTCGGAAGAATGGGGACAAGGAAGAGTGGGAAGGAATGGCATAAGGGAATTTCAACAAAAGTTTGGCATGGAGAGAGTGTGAAAGTGAAGTTGAGAGCAGTATATCGGATGAAAAGGTCAGCAATGTTCCATTCACTTAGTATTGCCTCATACAGCTGCACCTTTTCAGTTACAGTGGCCGGGCTATTCTTCTAACCTTAAAAACAGCAAAAGCTAAACGTGTCGCTGAAGCTGAACTAGCGGAGCCCATCTTACACGTTCCTTCACCCGTAATTTATCTGGATGTATACATCCAGTCACCGTCAAAAGTAGTCTGAGGTAAAGCGGCACATCAGCCCGTTTCCTTCGTTCGTGACAACTGGGGATTTCTTGGAAAATTCTGTCGGGGTTCGGTCACCTTCGAGCTGTGGTTTCCGCGAGGGGAACGAGTTGATGCACCGCTCTATCTCTGACCAATTTGATGCGCCTCTCTTACGCAGGCCCGTATTCTCCGCGGAGCGGTTCACAAAAACCTTGTATGCGGCTTGGTGGCGGCTGAGGTATGGGAGCCTGACATTCTTGGACCGCCCCCTCACTGAAGTATCATATAAAGCAACGTTTCTTGTGGGCGATGTCTCCCGAATTTTATTCCTCTCTCGATTCAATCATGACCGGGGGCGGGCCCCATGTCCACCAGATACTGGGGATCACAACCGCCATCCCAGCATGCAGGGTAAAGCCGCCAAGCTTGGGATGTTAGCCTAGGCGTAGCAGAACACTAAACGGTGGTAAAATCTTCCAGAGGGCGGCAAGTTTCTCTTCTCTATTCTCTGGGAACGCGAACTCTATTTCGGCGAAGGCTTCACCTTCCATGGGCTCGTGGACGTGTTTCATTGACCAAGGTAAAAAGGTCGTAGGAGGTTTAGGACTGTCAAGACATCTTGAAATTAATACAGCGACGCAACCTGAGAAACTGCACAACGTCTGTCTCTAATCTCATTGGGTATGATCTATATAACCCCATAAACAGATATGGTGGAACTGTGGTGTCGGTTCTAAGGATGATACTTTGAGAGGCTAAGTGCTCCTCTTCTCTTGTTAGTACTAGGAGTGTTCTATGAAGAGCTGGTGGGGGACGGCCTTCTGTTCTAAATACCTACGGCGGTTACCGGTGCACTTGGCCTCGCCGGAGCCTCGATACCTGCGCAAAGCTTAGTGAGGCAACTGGATAATTGGCATCCTGAAACACCACCGTGAGTACTGCCGCTTCTGCTACCTGATGCTTGATACAGACAGAAACCAGTGGAGCTATTTGGTAGTTCTTCTTCCACTTTGCATTCCTGGCACATCTCGCAACAGGATGCTTAACATCTCGATTCCAGACGGCCGAAGGACGTTTTGGCCCACTTACCTTATCCTTCAACCAATGGGTGCTCCTGGTCTTCCCTCTTCCGCAACAGCTGCAATTCTTCAGTTCCGTCCGTTGATGCTGGGATTTAGGCCAGGACATAACTGGTATTGGAGCGGACAGCGGGAATAAATACAGCCCTTAGTGGTTCGTACACTCAAAAGAGCAGTGGTCTATAGCGGCTGTATACATCCTTCCTCGGATTATGGAGTTGTTCCTACCAGCAAGGCTCCGGTGAGAATCAACGGAGATACAATAGGTTCGCTCAGATCGCAGTATTTCATTATCGCGGGTTGAACGTCAACCATCCTGACATTCTGAAGCCGGCCAAGTGGAAACATACCTCGGACTTTCCGGCTCATTGCCGCAGGCCTTATTGCCATGTTCGTCTCAACTGTATGCCCCTGTCCTGTGCAGCCCATTCACTTGACACATCTCGTTCGCCCCATTCGCCCCGTTCGCCTTGGCCTCTTTGGCAGCGGTCAACCCATTCATCATATCCTTAATATTTGCAAGATCTTCTCGATGGCCACGTACAACGCTCAGGAAATCGGCAGTTACCAGGAGCAGATTAAACTTGGTGATCCAGGTGTTGGATTTCGCCGACATCTTGAACGAAACCGTCAGGAGTGGCTTCCGGTGGCGCTGGCTGACCTCGACAAGTCTATCGACTGCATGCAGGAATTCCGGATCTTCTTCTTCCCCAACCAGCCGGGAGGGAAGACCTAAGGAGAGGCGAAGATCGCCGGGGCCGAGCATGAGGCTGCTGACGCCCGGGGTTGCGGCGATGGCGTCCGCGTTTTCTAGGGCGAGCTTTCGTCTCCGGTTAGTTAAGGTGTATTTAGTTTGCATTAAGTATAGGGGGACAGGCGATGGATAGGGAACACGAACAGCGCTCTCAATCTGACAAATAACAGCAATGTGGGCGTCCGCGACTCGCTCGTGACAGGACCCCGCCGGGGCTATGTCTGTGATGCCGGATATCAAAGCGCTTGGGGACAGGGATCGGTCTCCGCCGGAGCAGGCATAGCGGCATTTTGAGACGGCTTCTGCCGCTTGTTCTGGGGTGTCGATATGGGGGAAAATGATACCAGCAGCTCCTATCATCAAGCCCTCTGTCAGCCAACCTAAAGACAGGCTGGGATAAGTAGAGGAGAAACCGGAAATCTGGAGGGCATGAGTTACCTGCGTCGAGGGCATGTGTCAAAAGATGCGAGCTGGCAGACGGTACTCGAACAACGGCAACTGTCTTGCCCTCACTACAAAAGTTGATGTGCTGAATAAGGCGCACCAGATTTTCCGCGTCGATTGCACTTCAAGTCACGTAAGGACGTCGAGCTATCACAGTCAAGGGGTAGGTTGCGGCGGTTTACCTATGTAATGCGTCCACCATAACGAAATCTAGGCCCAATACAGCCAGAGTTCGGGCAACCGTTGTATGAGGGAAAGACAGGGCTGAGCCATATAGATAGGACGGACCATGGACGCTATTCATGGTCTGTTCGATAGCTTTGGCGAAGTTGGAGGGCTGGAACAGCGAGGCGGCGCGGTAGTTGTCCATTGCACCGCCTTTGCTCCGGACCTGACCTTGGGCTCAACGCTATGCAGGTGTCAATATTCCTCCATCCACCGATTGAGACACTGGTTCTGTGTGGCTTACAGTTGGGTAGTGACTTGAGAATCAGCCACATACAGAGCTACCGGGGCTGCGTAATGATTACTAGTGATCGAGACAACACGGTGGAGCGTGATAAGGGGTTAAAGTGCATAGATGAGGAAGAGGAGAATCTGTGTGAGTAGGCTGTTATATGTATTCCATCGGACTGACATGCTCGATAAGTGCACGATTTCAGATTTCTTGAAAGGCAAGGGCAGTCGCATCCATCAAAGCGGCGATCTGATTCAGTTTTCGGCCCCATGTCCACCAATGGGCCGTGCCTTGAGGGCTGGATGGGTCCTAGTGCAAAGCAGGAAGAATCCATGTGGCTAGCGTGACATGTCTTGGGCGTGCTGAACGGAAGAACCCGCAAGCAGGTGCCAAGGTGCAACCTGGGAGTACACTGTGTTGGAACCACTGCGCGGATGGATTTGGCATCAAAATGGCACGATTTCACCCAAGTTCAAAGTCATTGAGATGAAGGCGTATATTGTCATGTCCAGTGCAGAGTCTGACCAAGTGGGCGATGCTGGGCACCAGTTGACGGCCAAGGGAAATTGCCCCCGACTGGGGTCGTTCCCCACACGGCAAGTTCCGACACACTGTAATGTAGCTCCGTTGCCCTACGGGCCTAACGTGTGCAGTCTAGCGGTGAGCTACACTTACATCTCTGCCAGGGCCACAGACCGAACATACAATCCAGAATCGGCCCACTGCAATTTTGACGCCTTGTTTGGCATGTCAATCTGTAATGCAGCCAGCCACGCTCCATCTCCGATGAACGATTGGTGCTGATCATGTCTCTGTCCAGTACCTGAGCAGGGTATGGGTGCAGATGATCGGCCTAGCGGCGAGACACACAGAGATATCACAATGACGTTGTCCTACATGTAATTTGGTGGTTGATAAACGGAGCATTTCTCCACTGTTCGTGCTCGGCCTAACCGCAGGTTTTCAGCCAACCTCGCGGCAGACGCCGTCAAATGTAATTACTGTAACTGCCAACTTGCCATCGTCGTTGGAGCCATTAGAGGTCCAACAGTAATCCCTCACCCTACCTATCCTTGAACACTCTCCCCTGTACTTGAACGCATATGCTCCCCTTAGCTGAGAGTTTGTCTTCTGGTTTGTGGCATTCGTTCAAGACGCCGAGGAACTAGGGAGAGGAGCTAATTAATTGATCATTTTTCAAAGCAGCATCGACTTTCACAATGCGGTTGGGATAACGAAGCGGGGGATACTGGGTGCTGCCTCATTGAACGCTAGCAATTAATGAATTAGCAAGCGTTAATATGGACAGCAGCTTTCAAGTAACGGTCCTGGTATTAAGCGCAGTACTCTTGTAATCACCTCCAAATCTCGTTCTAGGCTAATCGGCAATAATAGCTGTTTGTTAACTATTCCATAGAGATGGGTTAGGAAGTTAGCATTACATTTGTCGAGGGTCATACATGTGATTAGACTCGGGGATACATAGAGTCATTAAACTGGTTAATTATAGAACAGGTCAGGCATGGCAGCACCACACTACGCCTTAGCGGCAAGAAACGGAATGATCATTCAGCAATTACAGTAATTCTCTTGGTCTTCAACATTGGCTCTCCCCCGGCCGATCGTCCCGCGGCTAATATCCCCCCCCCCCCTAATTCCGCTATCCTGAGCCTCTCAACATCGTCCTACCTCGGACCGCAAACGGATGCTGAGGCCCGAAAGTTGTATCAAGCAGACTAACGAGCTCTCCTAGGCTAGGCTTCATATCTCGTGTCCGGCCGGATGCCGCGAGGTTAGTTGCATTGGCTAGCTCCACCTTTAGCCTGACGGGGTTCTCTGGTTGAAGTGTGTCCCTCACAAAGCTCAACGCGGGCGCAAGCGCATCCGCCGCCTGGTCATCAAGGCCGAGACGGATGAGCGTCTCGGCCAGGGCCGTCCTGGTGTGCGCCTGATCGGTGCGACCGTCGGGGTAGTTCGCCAGCTGGATCGCGAGCACTTCCCTGAGCGCCACGACAGCAGGCTCGAGCTCTCCCCTCGCCGCCTCCAGGACCGCGAGCTCGAGCTGGCACCGCAGCGTGGAGTGGGCGTGCGGGCCATGCAGGCCCCTCTCGGCGGCCAGCGCGCGGCCCAGACACTCGTGGGCTTCCCTGTAGAGCCCTTCCTCGCGATTGAGCACGCCCACGTTGAAGAGGGTGCGCAACTGCGCCGTCTCCCTCTCCCGGCTGAAGCCGAGCGCCTCTTGCCCCTGCCACGCCATGTCCAGCATGCTGCGCGCCTCACGGTATCGCCCTAGCAGCCGGTAAAGCATGCCCAGCGCGTTGGTGGTGCGGAGCGTCAGCGGGTGGCCCGGCCCGAGAGCCGCCTTGAAGTCGCGGCGTACATCGAGGTAGTCCTGCAGTGCCACGTTCCAGTGCCCGAGCTCCTGCAGGATCAGCGCGCGGCGATACTTGAGCGTGACAAGGTGTGTCGCTCCGCCGTCATCATTCGTAGCGGCGGACGCCTGCGTGATAACCCGCTCAAGGAGTTCGAGCGCATCTTGGTGCCGCCCGAGATGGCGGTACACAAGGCCGAGAATCGATGCCGCCTCCCGCCCGAGGCGGCCCATGGCGCCAGTCGAGCCCTCCACGTCGTTCTCCATGACCTCACGTAGGAGGCGCTCCGCTTCCCCGTACCGGAAACACCGGTGGTGCACGACCCCGAGCTCGAACAGGGCTGTCAAGGTATCCGAGTGATGCGAGCCGGCGAGCCTCGTTAGAGACGCGACTGACTCGGCAAGGATAGCCTCGGACTCCTTGTAGCGAGAGAAGAGCGTGAGGACCTGCCCCAAATGGCGCTGGGAATTGGCTACAAGAAGCGGCGTGCAAGTTGACAACGCGGAATCCTGTTGGGCGACGATAGCGGCAAAGATTTCCTCGGCCTTCTGGAGTCTGGCATTATCCTTGAATAGCACACCGATGTAGAATAGGGCCGTTGTAGCGTAGCGGTGGTGGAAGATCATTGAAAACACATCCTTGGCCCCCTCTTGATCCAGGAGCTCGACGCAGTGCTCGGCGTGCGGTAGGGCACGGGGCAAGAGATCATGGGCATTCTTGTTCGTAGCTCGATCTGCATTATACACCCTATCAAGCGCGCCTCCAACGACCACGATAGCCTCGACGAGCTTCTGCCGCCTTGCTGCCGTGCTGAGCCTCTCGCGCCCCCATGCGTGCACAAGGGGGTGGATGTAGACATTGCCGTCTCTACTGTTTCGCTTAGCCAGAGAGACAGAGAAAATCTTCCCCATCGCGTTGGTCAGCCTGAGCTCGTTTCGGGATAAATCCCACAGCCATGAAAACTCGTCATCGCGTCCCGAGTCGTTGTAGGCAGCTGATGAGGGAAAAGGAACGCTGAAAAGGCCCTCCCAAAAGCTGGATCGGTGCAAGAACGCCAGGACCGTCAGGAGCTCGGCGGCAGTCGCGTCCTCCTTTTCCAGTCGCTCAAATGACAGCTCCCATGTGGCAAAGACGGGCACCTGGCTACCGGTTCCTAGCCCTTCCGTGGTGCGGAGGAGCTCACGTCGGTTTTTTTCGAGGAGCTGGAGATAGCCTCGGAGCGGCATCTGCGCCTTGTTGATGTAGGCGCCGGCTTGCTCGAGTGCGAGAGGGAGAAAGCCCAAGGCATTGGCTAATTCTTTAGTATCATCTGCATCTAGAGTGTTGCCCTTAAATTAGTATCGGGTATCATTCGAACCCAAAGTTGGCCCGTTTCATCACGGCAATCACGTACCTGAACCGAACTTGAAGCGGAGCCGAGCAGCGCTCAGTAGTATCTGGACAGCGCTCTCCTCCTCAATCTCTCCTACCTCGATCGGATATCCGAACCTGGACACGGCTGTCAGGCGCGTTGTGATGATGATACTACCGCGTTTGCTTTGCGGGAGGAAACTCGAGAGCGGATAGCCAGTGAGGTTGTCTACGTTGTCAACAATCAGCAACCAGGTGAAGCGCTCGGCGTCTGACTGCAGGAACTCGATCACAGCCCGTGCAATCTTTGGAAGTGCCTCTGCGTTGATCGAGACTTTGCCTGACGGTGATAATAGCGATGGGCATCCGACTGAGAGTTTGGAGAACAAGGACGTTCGGTCACGGTCATCATCATCGGCCGCCCGCCGTGTCGCGTCCAAGAACCGCTGCGCGATTGTTCGATAGGACATCAAAGTGTTGGCTTCGTTAGCCCCATCAACCCATAGCACAGCGTCAAACTCATCTCGGTGAGAATAGGCATAGGCGGTACTAAGCTGGGTCTTCCCAGCCCCCCCCAGGCCATAGAGCACGACTATTCTGCTCTGTCCACCTGAGGTGCTCTCGAGTCCAGGGGCTTCCGACAAGTGTTCATGCAGCTTCTTCAGCAGACTCTGCCGTCCCACAAAGTTGCAGTTTCGTTGAACTGGCAATGAAAAAGGGAGGGGCATGGCTATTCCTTGCGAGTACACCGCAGACGTGCCACCTGGGTAGTTAGCCTCTCAGTGACTTTAGAAGCTTTGGAGACGGCGTCATAGGGCAGAGTACAACCTGTTGATGCTCTGTTTTGGTGCACGGCTTTGGCTTTGTCTGAAGTGCCTTCAGCTACGAGGCATCGGCTCACCATAGACTTAAGACACTCCGAGACAAGCAAATAATCCGGGTCAAATCTGCTCCTGAAACGAACAAGCTCAGTATGGTTTTTATTCATGGAATAGCTGGGACTAGAACTGCCAGGGATGGAAGCG